>CM067378.1:70520297-72001446 GCA_034510155.1 Eucriotettix oculatus | reverse complement strand
TTTTTACCTCAAAACAAGTATACTCATTCAATGGTATATAAAATATTTACTCCTCCTACAGAAATAAGCTTCGTAATTTAGAATTCCCAGCAGGTTTTTAACATTATTTTTTTATCGCGGTCTCTTTGGCGTTTTACGGCAATGTTTATGGCGATTCTAGGAATCATAATTGACTAACAACAATATTGAAACCCATTTAGTCCGAAAGCAAATTCACAGGAATCTAATTTTTGACGCGGCCGAGCGGAATACGTAATTTTGCCGGGAACGTGTTCGGCGGAGTCGCCACGCGCGTTATTGTTGCCGGTCAATAGGATCCGCGTTGATAATAGTAAATTTATGGGCGCGCTCTCATAGGAGCAGGAAAGTGAAATGTGCGTGGGTTGATTAACTTGGAAACCGCTGCGGTTAAGCGCCATTCCATTGGGCAATTTCCTGCAGGAAATGTGGTTGCTGTGGCACGCCAAAGCCACTGGGGACTTGAGCGCGCTGCGGCTGGCGCCGTCGTCGCGTCAACGCAGCCGTCTTAAACACCCTCCCGCCATCAACAAATCATCAACCCGCACTCGCTCGTCAACCTAATATCATAAGACACATTTCCGTGTTTGTACTTTGGCGGTGGTTACTTAAATGTAACAAGAAAACGTCTTCAGGTATTTACATCACCAAAAAGATGCGAAAGATAAATTTGCAAGGAAAAAATCTTTAACGAAAAATTCTTTTCGTAACAAAAATTATTTTCTGTTCTGCAGTTATAATGCATTGTGGTCATACAAGCTTTTAACCTAGTTGTGCGTGGAAATGAAATTCATATTCGCATCCACCCTTTACGATTATATTATTTGCGGTCCATGGAATACTTGCAATTGACGTGATGAATTTTGCCGATTTGTTCCAGGTTATAAAGTTAAAATATCTGAAAGAAATTCTCCTTCCACAATTTCACTGAAATGCATCCAATTTTAATTGACCCATTCCGGCACATCCTTTTAGTATAAAATACCTATAAATTGCTTCTTTTGACTTTTTAAGTAATAGATATTTTTATATTACAAAAATCGGAGACTTGAAAAAATATGAGCTATAATTGTATGATTGGACCGGAAGACAAATATTTTGTTTCCTTTTTCGTTGTGACTGTCAAATACATGGTAAACAAAATATTTTTAAAATATTTATTTTTCTGAAAAACAGCTATTTACATGTGAGCACTACGCAGACTTTAACCCAATTAAGTAATCGTAATGAAATAATTAAATGTTCTTTTTGTTGCATAATTTAGGACTGTACGAGAATGGTGATATAAAGAGTTACTAGAGTTAATATTTGAAAATATATAAAATATTCAAGTCAAAGGAAGTAAAAATGGTACAATTGAATATCAGGTAAGATGCGATAGCTAGTTTAGAAAAAAAGACAGGAATGGGAATATGTTTACTGGACTTAGGACTAGAGTCCAGGACCTCTCGCGTTCCGGAAGGTGGAAGGTTCTAGGTTCGAGTCCTGGGTCCGATTGACATTTCTCCGTTCTTGTCTTTCTTCTAAATAAGTTATAGTGGAAAAATATTGTAACTGATAGAAATAATTATATATGCGTAAATAATAAAAAATGTGTTAGTATTACAGTACATTACAAAGGAGAATCACTATTGAGGGAAGAAAGGTATATGTAAAGGTATGGATAAGATTTAATTACTAGTAGCGTCACTTAACAAGCAGCAGAAAATTTCACACATAACACTGCAAAAATAACTTATACTTAAGTCAGTAAAAAATAAAAAAATTCTAAATTAATATTTTACCAACATTTTGTCGTCTCCGGAAAAAATTATTTGTCAGCTATTCTCAACACTGTCATTGTCAGAGAAAAGGTATCTGAAAATCTCTTTCAACCAATCCGAAATAAACAATTTCGAAGTACCAGTTGTTTATTTTTAATTCATAGTCTTAATCGGATATTAAATAATTTCTTCGGAATTTGAATGGAATAAATCTAACATAGATGGTAATTGAATGAGGCAGTAATTCTGTCCTTTGGAGCCTTTGAGGTGGTTATTTATTGATTTTTGTTCTATGAAGTAAGGATTGGTTTTATGAACTACAACTGTATGTACCTATACAATAAGCTGAGAAAATTTATTGTATAATTAATTAATTGATATGAAATGAAAATTTTTCATTTTTTGTAAAATATTTGTTATTTCTATCAACAAGTTTCGATATTTTTATCAAGTTTTAATGTTCAATTAGGGAAAGGAAAATAGTTTTTTGAAATATGAACGTACCAAACGTAAATTTGTAGGCAGACATATTATCTCTTAATTTCTGTTTTTAATTTGATTTAAAAATTTCTGAATTTCAAATATTTTATTATTTACGGAAGTAATTCTTAATGGACCATGCAGTTGATTTATTTGTTATCATCTTCTGAAAAGAAAGTGCCCCTTTCTGTAGTCCATGATGTGTATGTCTTATTAATTTATAAATTAAATTTTCCATGAGGCTTCAGAATTTTTCTCCATTACGAAGACCAGTTGAAGGATGATTCATTGGTCTTATCGAGTCTGAAAGACGAGAATATCGTGGTAGGTTGATGACGTGTGGAAATGGGGCGTGGCCAGTTAATTAACAGCTCTGGCAGCGTGGCGCTGTTATCGCCTAACGAGATCAGCTGTCACGCAACGTTGCCACCAGCCGCCGATAATTTTTTTACATGTGGACCAATACGCATACTTTTGCTACAAGCACTATGAACTTCTCAGAAAACCATTCCTATTATTTATGTAGAGTAAGTGCACTACCGTTAACATTTATTATATTTTTTTCGTTTATTTAATTTTCAACTAGCGTAAGTAATCGGTAACAAAGTTCAATGAAGTGATAAATAATATCAAATTCTAAAGAAAGCATAAAATTAGTGAAGTGCAGTGAAGTAAATACCGCATGCCTCCTGACGTCTTGTTTTGGGGCAATAACTTTTAAAAGACTATATAATAATATTTTTAATACAAATATTAAACGTAACGTACCTGGAAGTGCCAAGTAACTAATAAAATATTAATAGATACGAATAAAAAATATAAATTGTTGAATCGCTTTATATTATAAGAACATGAAGACTTTTTCTCAATTTAATCTAAATAATCACATCAGTTTTATTTTCATGTTGTCTAACATAACTGTCAATTATTCTTTGCTTTGTCCCTGGTGGGAAATTTTTTTTGCCTGACCATACTTCGTTATAGAAAATTTGAAAATCTTCAGGGCAATGTCCATCAGAAGCCTCTACAATTTTCTTACTAAAGGATATTAACAGCTAATTATGGAAGTGTATGCCGGTGGTTTACAATGGACATTACAACATCGTCTCCACTGAGAATGATTGTGTAAGGACGCATCCTAATTTATAATTTGGCACTATTTACTTTTAAAATAGTTACTGTGCTTTTATTTTCTTTAAATACATATTTTCATTGCTTATTAGAATAAGAGCTTTGATGTCGACGTACTCATGCCAGTCTAGAGGTTACACAACAAACATCTATCCTCTCAAACTGACGTAGAATCATCAGCCGTGTGTTGCTCTGAGTTAAGATCTCTCGAAGTGACTTTGCTGACGGCAGCAGAAAGTCAAGTGACGGTCGGGTTAAAGCGCCCTCTGCATCTCTTTTGTTTCATCACCAAGAGCCTGCAGGCATAGCAGTAGGCAGCACTCACCACTGTAAAAACTCTTTTTTACAATAATAATATCTCAAATGAGGTTCCGGAGAACATCGAGACATCCAACGGTACAGACCAATATAAACGGGGGACAGGCTCCTATACATAATTAATATTTAAACGTTAATGGTTTATTACATGGAATTGTAATCAATAAATGAAAACACTTCCTACAATTCTCAGAATTGTTACTTATACAGATCAAATTATATCCAGAGGAAAGACGCTTAGAGCTAGTAAAACTGGATAAGACGTAGAAGGACGTTATAATTAAAGAATTTCATGGTAAGATGCAATTGGTGGAAGAAATTAACAGGAACTTGAGCGTAGTTTGTAATGGAATTACGAAAAAGTCATAAACAAGTCGAATAACGAGGAGGGCATGGAAGTCAGACTGAACTGTGTAGTAGAACGGGAAGATTAAGAGTGAAGGAAGAATTAGGTAATAGGAAAGTTGGAAACTATATGAAGTAGTGTAGAGCACAGTTACGAGAATTAAGTATTTTTTTGTGAACTTTGGCACCCCTATAATTGCGGAATAATTTTTCCCGTTTCTGTCCAGATTTTTATATCTAATCTGTTAATTAAATTTCATAGACTATAAACCAGAGCTTGATTGAAACATTTAACACAGATTCGTTAGCATTCAAATATTTAATTTAAATTGGTATCGGTAATATTTAAATATTGTAGTATTTAATTGATTTAAATGAAATCAATAGTCATACATCTTGAAATAAGTTCTATTTTTTATTATACGAAGCACAGGAAACAGGTCCAAGGTATATTCTGAGCTGATTGAAAGTAATATAAAATGTCATCATTGAATAAATTACAATCCATACATTTTCCTGTCTTTTATTAAGTACTCCATTGACCTTATAGCTACAAACAGGCAGCGGTTTATTCCTAATAAAAGTATACATTCTTTTTCCTTTTTTTGAATTCACGGTTACCAACACAACAAATATAATGCAAAACCTTTTACATTAGTAATTGATTTACATCATATTGTTACGTAAATAAAGCTGAGATTAGTGTTGACTGCCTTCATATTGTACGAAATACGAAAATGTCTATTGATTAAGTTTCAGAAAAAACCTGTACAGATACGTAAGCAGATGGACTAAAACGACAAGTAAATGTAACGGTAGGAGGTACAAACAATGAAATGAAAATAATCTATTGTTATAAAAAATCTTTTATTTTAGGGAGACAGGGTATACGTGTGTGACAGTCCGCAGTCGACCTGGTAGGTCCAAGCCTTCAATTGGCTCTAAAGCCGAAGAAGAAGAAGGGCGTATGTTCAGAAAACTCTCATTTAATATCATAGGAAGGGCTTTGAGTGGGGATGCCTTATGATAGTGGAGTTTATTGTGGGGCACAGCATTCTCTTCTCCATGCCTCGACCAGTTCAGGACGCATTTTGCTGACTGTTCTAATAAAAACAGAGCTCAGCTCTTACTGTATTCAAAAGTTCTGTTATTTCAGAGCATACGCCACTCAAAACTAACCAAGTTGCTTTGATATTTAAGTAAATTCCAGAGAGACAAGAAAGCATTACCAAAGGTAGCGACAATTCCTCGCTTCATAATGTTCACTTGCGAGAGTATAGACTAGCGACTTTACGCTTCATTAAAAGTAATTCTTAAACCAATATAATCTAAATGTCATACTCAACAATACAAACACAATGCATCATACAATAAAATTCATTAATAACCTAATGCTCCTTAACAAATTATGACAACCAATTAAATTTTGTCTATGTAATCTATGTGACGTAAAATGTAGCAGCCGCTAATGACTGAAATGCTCATGGAAATAAAATAAAAGGGTCTACGTTATTGAACACTGGGAATGTATCTGCAAGACTTATATGACAGTTAATACAACGAACGAATCAAAAACATTTCGTATGATCTCCAATGCCCCATGTTATTATGCCTCTAAAGACAATCTTAATAAAGAATTCAAAGATATTGAAACTGAAAAAAGTTATAATCATCATATAAATCTAGAAAACAACATAAACACACTCCAGACTCCTCTTCTGAAAATACAAAATGTAATTAGACTTAACAGCAAATAGTAAAGTAAATAAAACCTGATACGTCAAAGTTGTAGGCATTGTCCTTAGGCCACCACATTAGCTTATAGAGTTCCATTACTACATTCTGATTGATAATACAATAAATTAAAGAAAGCCTGTGAAAGTAAAAGTCTAAGAAGACTAAATAATCGAATGTTTGCCAACTTATATATCATGGACCATGAAAACAACGTGCACACATTTTCTGAATGTCATTCTATATTTTAATCGTCACATTCAATCATTTTATGTTGTAGCGTCGACATCTTTGCCATTTATTTTAAATTAGCTGGATACCCGACTATGCCTTAGTACTTATATGTATTACCCCGGTACGTCAATTTAATTCGACAATAATGTAATTTAAGCGGCCTAGAGCGAGTTTCTTAAGTGTTTAAGAAAATCTTTAGTATTTATTATCGTCATCGTTCCATGTGTTTTCTTGTTGAAATATTAAATTTTAATTCTATTAAATTTATTTAAATTTAGGTTTAATGGAAGAAACATTTTATGCCTGTTATTTATTTCGATGATATTAAGTTTCAATTTATACAATAGGTTGTTTTATAGAAGCATATAGTTTTAAAAAGTAGAAGTAACACTAAGTAGATACTTTGAACTAAATTGTATTCTGTGTACCATGGTATCTTAGACGTGGCTAATGCCGAGGGTACCCGATGTGTCCCGAGAGTTTCACGAAGAGCGTTAGTCAGGGTTATTATACATGTAGAGATTTTTAGGATGTAGGTCGATACATAACAGTCCGATTTGAAGAATGAAAATGTTTTATCAATGATTATATTACTGTTTTATTTAATATGTGCCCGAAGGTAATTTCTACGAAGCTTCAGAAACGATCCTGTTCCTAAAGGTGTGAGTAAATGCATAAGTCTGTGTTGGATAGAGTCGGAGGGAGAGACTCATTTCAGATGCAGGTCCTTCTTTCTCTTGGAGCAAGTCGTAACTACGTCACCCGGAATCGGCGGATGCCAGGCGAATTCCCTGTTCGTGTTTGTGTCGGGACTGCTTAGCTTGCTCTCTCCGCGTGTGAACGCGGGAAATTAATTACGTTAGCGGAGCCCCAGCAGCACTCCAGGCGCGCATACAAATAGGCTCTCCAGAGCCCGCGGCTCTGGTCATCTGGTGACCGCACTGCACCTATAACAGCATTGTCGCTACTCCTTTTAATTTAGACACAACCTTATATTTCATAAATAATATAGCCCAATTCTGAGCGACTCCATTCGAATGAGCTGACGATCTCATTAATAATGCTACTTTCAAGTGTACCTTTCATGTCGCAAGTGGATGTGTAATTGGTGTATAAAAAGTTATTTCTGTGCTATACGAGGGTAAGCCAATGAGTACTTGCAAAGTATAAGAGATGGCGTTGGTAGTGTATGAACAAGTTTGCTTCTTGAAGTACAGCTGTCAAAGTTTGAACCTTATCTACTGAGTGCATTTGTTTTTACTACCAACCATAGTTAACTGCTTGTGATATTTACAAAAAATGATAAAGCGAAAGTTTGGCAGGTATTAAACACTACTGCATGAAAGATAAAATAGGTAAATAAGTGCAATTCCAATCCCATGAAATCATGACACATCTGCCCAAACGTTAAAACAGTAATAAAAGATGAATGACTTATAAATATCGCATAAATATCCATTAGGACTCCTACATCGACGAAGAGGAGTAATGGCATGAATAATCACAATTCGAGAGGGCCGATAGGAAGAGGTGAATAGGAAGGTAGGTCGGTAACGTAGGATCACTATCACCTTGATGACAGTCAAGGACTGGTGTCTTGGTGGATGTTTCGAAGAAATGCACAAAGTAAAGAAGACTAGTTTATTGTGCCTAAGGCAGTCAACACAATAGTACAAAGAATAGAGAGAAAAGGAAGACTAGCAATTAGGTAATAACTAGGAGAAATAGCTGTCTGACTCACTAGCCAAACTAGCGGATTGTGAAGATGGACTAAAGGGAGGTTTTCCCCCATCTTCATCAGCAGCTATCTAGTTACCCATGGAGGAGGCAGTCATTCAATGAAGGCTGCCTTTCTGGGCGGTTGTGCTGAAATCGCGGTTTTCATACTTTGGACCTGGGAACATTCCTCCACGTGCTCGAGCTACCGGGTACGCAATTTTATCAAGTCCAGAGTCGCCGGATGCATAGTGCTAGGACTTAACGAAACAATCTTCATTCAATGACATGTATAACAGGACGTCGAAAAATCCACGATAGGTAACAAATGTGAAATTCACCACCCGCGTACCTCACGGTTATTTTTCAATTAATAGTTTTGTCTAAAAACTATTAACCAGAAGAGCGCCGCGTTTGTTTATATACTGGTGCATCGGTGTGCTTTCGTCCCTATAATGGCCCAGGGACAAAACAGCGCGTTTAATCTAGCAAATTGGTTCGGAAAAGGGTAATGCTAGTGAAATTGGCGGAGGAGGCAATGCCAACTGTTTTTGTTATATATTGTACATATAATATTAGGAAATCATTGACAAAAAAGTTCGTATGAAGCTTGGCGTTATATGGGTGCGAAACGTGTGTGAAATGTGGTGCTATAGGAGAATGATGAAAATTAGAGGGGTGGATAGAATCATTAACGAGGACGTTCTAAACAGAATAGGGGAAGAACGATCAATATGGAGAACATCGACCAAGAGAAGGGATAGATAAAAAAAGGCTACGTTTTAAGACATGAGGGTCTTGTAAAATTAGCATTACAGGGAAGTGTGTAGGGTAAGAACAGAAGAGGGAGGCGAATGATGGAATACGCTAAGTATGTGCTCGGTTTGCGGAAATTTAAAGGCTTGCGAAAGATAGGTTAACATGGAGGGTTGCATCAGACCAATCTTAGGACTGAATGCCTAAACAACAACAATGGTATATAAGAACGAACGGTAAGTAGAGGCGATTATTCGTCATTATAAACCGCTTGAGTCAAGAAAATAAACATATTGTAAACTATTTTATGTTTTCTATCTTATTAAAGAGGCTTCTGAAACAAGCAGTTATTTTAAGGATACCTTTAAAAATCGAGAAACGAGTGATTAATCTAAGAACAAAAAAATAAACCCAAAATAAAGTCTTTGTATTGTGTTTTAAGTACGTATTAATTGTGGGATATTTTGTCATCTGCATTAGTCAATATTTACTCAGATGTTTCAAGAGCAAATCACATCCTAATGTAATTACCAATTAATTTTTCCGTCAGATAAAGTTTGAAAAGTATTTCAAAACATGTAGTGGCGATAAAATAAATATAAAATCCGTTTATTAAATTCGAATATTATGACGAATGTGATAACAGTAATAAATGTTTTAAAGTAAGTTACTTTGTTGTTGTAGTAATCGGTCCTTAGACTGATCTAATACTATTAGAAAATATATCATATTTTTAATTATCCTTTATAAGTTAACATTTTAACAGTGTTTGAACTTTTAGGCATGTTAATCCATTCGCTGCAACAAGACAAGGTGGCAATATATGAAATATTTTTGGTTATTATTATGTCTATGTGATTTTAATTAAGTATAAATATAGAAATTTCTCGCAGTTTTCCAGTTTCAATTCACTTCCTATTAAAGAGGAGTTTCCTGTTTCAGGATAACCATCATGTAGCCTGTAACACACACCCCTCAAAAAAAGTTGGAAGTATTCATTAAATGTGAATAATAATAATATAATAGGCATTATATACGATATGATAATTTTAAATATTATTTCCAACAATAAATAAACTTTTTTTTCACATTAGAGTAAATTTTTGTATGATGAGAAAAATCAGAAAAAGGAAGAATGCATCTAATTAATTATTATTTATTTACTTGTCTGAAAAGACCCGTGTTTAGATGGTGGTGATCGTGTGAAGGCAGAATATTTACTCTGCATTCCGCAGCATAACGTTAAACTATGCAACTTGTACATTCCACTGTATATGCAAATATTAACGCCTTAAAATACGTGAACATATTGCCTGATTTCCTCTGGAATTTGACCGGGGCATTGCATTTCTGAAACAGAGAGCAGAAATTCTTGTCTTATCTCTCATACATTCCTCTTGAAACATATCATATCTTGAACATACCAAATGTTCTGTATTCTGAGGCCCACTAAGAGTCACAATCTGATGATTCACTTTCTGTTAAAGTTCAAAGAAAAACAGTCAGAGCTGCATTATGCAGTAAACTAAAGCAAAAAGTAGGATTCTGTCAAAATTACGCATAATAATATGAGTATCAATAGTAAATATTTGTCTCATCTCTCACCTATATAGAAGCGTATAGAATATGCGTCAATGGGACTCATTTATTATTTTTCAGGGATTGAAACATTTGAGTTTTTTTTTGGGTAACAGGCTACATGAGGGTGATCCTGAAACAGGCAACTCCCCTTTAATAGCATAGGAAGGGAATTGAAAAGGGGGATGTGGAAGGTAGAGCAAGGTAGCCAAGGGTTAACTAGGGCCCCCGGGCTATGGTTTAAGGATCCTACCCGGTGTTTCACCTAAAGAGATGCAGGGAAAACCCTAGAAAACCTGCATCAGGTAGGTCGGGCGTTGGGTACTATTCTCACGCCCTTCCAAATGGCGGGAGACGAGTCTGCTGTTGGGACGCAGCATTCCCTTCTCCGTGTCTCCACCAGTTTCAGGAGGCAGTTAGCCGACTGATCCAATGAGATCAGCAGACAGCTCTTGCCATATGCCCAAGGTCTTTGACCCCAGTACATATACCTCCTAAAATAGGTGAAGGTGTCTCAGCATATGAGAACTTTGATAAAAAGTACCCAGAGAGAGTGCGAGGCATTCCCGACATGATCAGGTGAGCCCCGCAGTCACTCTGGGCTGAAGCGCCTGCGAGAAAACTCCCGCAGCGCCCTTCCTTAACATTTGAGTTATTTTCTGTTGTGGTAATTCAAATACATATAATACTGGCTGCAGGAGGTTGCTTATTGTTTCTCGTTCTACAACCGTAAAATACTCATAGTTAGAGGGTCGTTAATACTAAGTCAAATATAGCTTTTATGAGAAATAATGTATTAGATAGAATATTATTTGCTGAATATTCTAGTTTAATATCAGTGGGATGGATTGAAAATTTGAGGGGGATAGCCGAAAATACTGTTAATATCGAATAATGATTGTCATCCGACATAGCCAGAAATTTAATCTCACCAAACAGAACATAATAGCATTGAAACCGAAGTGTTGTAATTACAGTCTTGGTGTAATCAACAGTTGTGTAACAAATTGTACCTTAATGATCACAGGGCGAGTAAGTGATGAATGTTATTTAAGAGCGATCTGACTTGTACGTTGGTAACAAATATAGCATAAAAATAAATAATAAAGAATTTATTTAGCAAATAAATGCTACCAACTACTACGGTTTACGTATCATAAACTAAAAATTTTAAATAAACAATTATTAATTTTACTAACAGTCTTACATTCTCTAATCACTATTGCTAACTCGTTAAATCCTTTATACCTTTAATAAATACACTATTTTAAGTCTAACCTAGCTCTAGTTATGTCTAATTCTACTTTATTTCCAACATTATATGGGTTTTATCTTAATTATAAGCTAATTAATTATTAAAATAGGACGGTAACAAATTATTAATACATTTGTACAAAAATATCATGGTATGAAATTTTACAAAGTCCTTGAAAGAAATCCAATTCACTTCTTTTAACCTCACTGTGACACTAAATTTTTTATTCTTACATTAGGTAACTCTTAATGCCCTATTTTTCAACTTGTTATGTTTGTCCAACCATTTATTAGATATCGCATAGAGCACAGTACAACCATAATTAAAGAGTGGAATTATAATAACGTTATAAATTACTGTTTTAGATTCCTGTGTTAAAATTTTCCCTAATCTATATAAAAACCATCTACGTATCTTTCCGCCTACAAAATCTATATGCAGCATCGACTGAGTTTGAAAACCTAACACATATTTTGTCTAGCTGACACACGATTCACTATGATAGAAAATAGTTCCTCCCATTACATTTGTCTAACAAAAATGTTACGTTTCACACAAATTCACACAAATACTCCCATATTCATCGTTTTGGAAAATATTTAACTTACTAAATATCTAATTTTAATGTTGTCTGTTAATGTTACAAACACTTTTATTTATTTTATCCATCTCGTTTCTTCTCTTTTAAAGAATCCTTTTCTGGGTGTAGACTTTAAAATATTTCTATTCCCCAACAGCAATAAGTAATGCGACAACGGTAAAAATCGGTCAGAGAATTAAATAGTTACCATTTTAATTAAACATTCTGGGGTTTAGAACGGGGTTAAATATTTATGAACACACTATTAATAAATATTAAACCTGGTTTCAGACCAGGGAATGTAATTTACACTGGAAAACATTACGTACTGGCTCACTTACCTGTTAATACTACGTGAATTATCGATTCGAAAATTGCTTATGTCTATAGAATTAATTGGTTTGGAAGTTTAATGCAATTTTTACTAATAGTTATCATCGTATCTATAAATATAAACAGCGAATATTTGTATTGATAGGCTGTGTGTAAATAATACAGACCTATTAATTGGAGGTTCTATGAAGAAGAGAATAATAAATAGGGGTAAAATGTGTCTTGCTTTCAGGAATGGCTGCTCATTGTATTAGGAAAATTTACTTGTATATTGGATATGAGAAAATAATGGTATGTAACTAACCAAATTTAATTTTCCCAATGCCAAATATAGGGTTGAATAATTATGTATATTTATGAAAGTTTATGTCAACTCAAAATTTCGCTCTCTTAATTGAAAATAAATGATATAGTAATTAATGTTCCGTGCTTAATTTTCTTCTACGCTCCATGTTATTCACACAGGCTTTGAACAAGTGATGACCTGTGTCTGATGCTGAGGAACCAAGATTACCTGCAACACCAGTTGACTTCTTTTTATGGAGCTATATAAGAGTCGGCATTCACTGCCGAACCTCAAGCTATCGCAGATTTTCAGACCCGCATTTATGGTGCAAAATACGTATACAAGACACTCGTGTTCTTCAGCCTGTTATCAGAGAAAAAACTTTAATACGTCAGATAATTTATTTAAAATTTTCTAATGACACATTATTATTCAGAACCCCATAAAAATCGTTATATACTTCGAACAATTAGTTTAGTTGTTCCACGTAAAATAAGTTGTAATGAAAATTGTTTGTATGCTGACTCACATACATGCTCTGATCCTTCACATGATTATTTCCAGAAATTATTACAGAGAGAAACGTGTAGACTAACTACGACGCCTGAGTTTTAGAAAAAATAGTTACTATTTAAACATTACAAAGTTTCAATTAAATATATACAGTTTAAAAAGAATTCAAATATGGTCAGGCGTGTTAAAATGCCTACTATTAATAGAAAATAGGTGGGGTGTAGGAATTATTTTGATCGCCTATTTTCGAATTAGATGTTAATTGGAAAACCTAGAAAATTCATCTGAGGGTAAAAATGAAATCAAACTACGAAGTAGTGTTTTGTGGCATGGATATAATTTAGTTCCAATGATTATATTATTCTTATCTCTTATTTATATTTATAAAAAATATAAAAAAATTCAAGTATGCACATGTAGATAAATAAAATTTTACTTTTGTCTGTACGTTGCTTGCAATCCAGTATTCCGCATCTTTGTGTTTCATGCATTATGGATGTGAAACTGATGATTATGTCTGTCATGTAGACCTTAATCGCTTATCATATGAAAACAGTAGATCAGGTTTGAAATAATGTAAGCAATATAAATTTTTCATCCGTAATTGCTATATAAAACGGCTAACGCTCACAATATTGATTTTTGGCGTTTTACGAGATTAAGGCTGAACCTAATTGTACGTTGTATACATTTGTCAAAATATTGTAAGCAATATCAATCGACCATCTGTCATCTAAACGTTTTTCTCTGAAACGGTACTTATCTTAGCGATTTGTTTAAACTGTCATCTACAATTTGTAGAAGTTAAATCGTAACTTTAAGTCTTTGTAATGTATTTTGATTTTTAAGAAATGTGTATTATAAGGTGAGATGTCATATTAATAATATGAAACACCAGGTATAACTTAAAATCATACAATGTAAAAGCATAATAGATAAATGCTGGGTGTTTCGATACGTATTATCGCCTTTATCTAACGGAGATTACATAATGACTGATCTAAATTTAAAGTTATATATATATATATAAAATATATATATATACAAAATAACATAAAACATCATCCATTGTATTACGACTTTCTCAATATAGCAGAATTTGAATGATTTTCAATGAACATCATTTCAAAAATTAATATTTTACATTCATGGGGTTCCCTGTCTAAATTAATGGAGTTTCTCAAAGAAAAACAGTGATTTAATATAGTTCAATGCCGAGTAATACAGTTGCGTGTATAGAAGACGTTAATTTCTATGTTATATACAAATTTTGAGAAGACAAGAAATAGTAAAAATTATTAAGTAAAAATGTATTGAATAATGATTAAGTGATATCCTACAAACTTCACACACTCTAGACTAATTAATAAAATTAAATTAATGAGCAATGCACATAGATTAATTTTAAAATATAGGATGTTGGAGTTGTGAATATAAATAAAGTGTTTCAAAATAGAAAATAATGTTTTAAAGAATATTTTATTAAGTTCTGAATTTTAGTAGCATAAATAATTAATAAATTAAAACAAACTGTTAACTTAATTTATGTCCAGTTGTCCTTATGAATGTTAATTAACTTCTTTTTTTGGGTCAACAGGCTACATGAAGGTGATCATTTTTTGTGGGGTTAACAGGCTACATGAGGGTGATCTTGAAACAGGCATAAAATAACAGCATAGCAAGGGAATTAAAAAGGGGGATGCGGAAGGTAGAGAAAGGTATCCAAAGGTAGACTGGGGTCCCCGGGCTATAGTTTAAGGATCCTACCCGGTGTTTCACCTAAAGAGATGCAGGGAACACCCTAGCAAAACTGTATAAGGTAGGTCTGCCATTGGGTAATATTCACACGCCCTTCCGAATGACGGGAGACGAGTTTTCTGTGGGATCGCAGCATTCCCATCTCCATGTTTCCACAAATTGTAGGATGCAGTTGGCCGACTGATCTAATGGGACAACTCTTGCCTTATTCCCAAGGTCTTCGACCACAGTACATAAACCATCAAATTAGGTGAAGGTGTCTCGGCATGTGAGAAATTTGTAAAAAAATCCAGAGAGAGTAGGAGGCATTCCCGACATTCAGGTAAGCCCTGAAGATCACTCTGGGGGGAAATTCCTGTGAGAGAAAACTTCCACAGGCACCTCGATCTCGAGGGTGATCATTATGACCTACGATTCTAAAGCATATTAAGTACAATAAACGTATGCTAGTAAGTACACTATATATGCATCATAGAATCCATATTTTGTATCTTATAATAACTCAACATTTTTATTTTTTTGTTGGGAATTGACCTTTCTAGGGGTAAAAATGTAACTAACGTTTCTGGAATACTTACAAGCAGCTAAATGAGGGTTTCCATAGGGCAACCGAGCTCTGCAATTACCCATTACCAGTTTAGAGACTTAACCTGGCTCTTGTAGGCTCAGAAATAAATGTTTTTAATATTATTTCTCTTATACAGAACGTAGTCTGTAAGCCAAGCCAGTCCGTTTCAATTTCTTTCATAACTCTCTTTCAAAGTAAGAGGGTTCTACATGCAGTAATTTCTAAGACACAGAAATGAAATTGCCTTATTTTAAAATGGTTTCCTTTTAAGTCCTTTTCTTGTTTCTTTTATAAGCGTAATGCGTCTTTGATCTTTGGTTTTGTCTTTGTCTCGAAACGTGGCCGCAAGAGTTGAGACACGATTATTATTTCCCTGCCATCATTAGGAGGTTAAAAAGAGGAGTCTGTAGTTGTTATGCTAGCGAGGGGGAGACTCTGGCGTGGGGAATATAGGAAGGGGACGAAAACAAAAGCAAAATTAAAAGTTGTCGCAGGAACTGTACGTAATTGATTTGACTTGTTCTCGTCGGGAGAAGGGACAATCACTTTGCGTTTCTACTGAATTAAGCTCGTAGTGTTGCGACAGAGGTCTCCGGAGGCGACGCAAGAAGTGGATTACACCACCTCTTAAATGTACGTCTAGAGCCGAGGATAAATTCCCTGCGTATCTGCATCTCTGCTCCTGCATTCCCAAGACGACTCTAAAGCAGGGGATAACAAACTCCATACGTACACTGCATGGCACCGCGATTGTTTCCCACTCAAACAAAGTGAGCAACATCTTGTTTCCCCACTAACCCTAATCTTAGGTAAGGCGCCTCTTAAATCCTCACTTTCGCAACAGGGATATAATTACCTTACTCCTTACGAGACTTAAGCAAAATTACGTAGGATTTCCTCGGCGAGTATTAAGTTCTCCGCTTGCTTACATCTTCGACGAGGCACAAACTTGCTGAGCACTTGTTATCTTGAAAATCGGATAAACCTTAATTTCTCCGATTTTAAGCGTACAGGTGTCTAATAATTGTGATTTAAAAACAAATAATAACAAAAAACTTGATTTAACATTTCAAATACTTATATATCTATAAAAATAAAAAGAATATATCTTTGTCCCGTAAGATTTCCTATACAATTAATCCGATTACCATCAAAATTTCGTGAGTTGTAGTGCTCAGACCAGAGCAGATTAGTGTCGATCGTTTGAAGATGTAGATTCTTTACTTCTCCCTACTCTCAAGTTAGATGCTCAAATGATGTCATGCAAAGATTGACCTCCTGACAGAGGTTTTGCGAGCAAATTTAATGAGATATACAGACCGTGTGACAGAAAAGATCATAAACATCACGGAACCTTTTAAGTACATCTGTTAATCTTGATACTTTGTAATTCGTTAATAAATACGGAAAAGTTTTATAAGTCATAGTATGATTGAGGAATATTATATAAATAAATATCAGTGCTGCAGCAATCAATTTTATTTGAATGTATATATACTTCCAAGATAAGGAGTGGGAGATGAGTGTGTGAAGAAAAGGCGAAGGTCTGTTATGTAAAAATAATGTGAAAACAACTGAAACCGGTAAGAGCATATTTGGCTGTATTCGTGTACCAGGAATATTTTGACTTTTTTAAGGTATATGCCTTAGGATATCAGGAGTATTTTCGCCGGTCTTTTACGTAGCAAAGAATTACCGAACATTTTCAGCCTATTTCATAATTACTGTGCTTATTTAAAGCACCAGAACATTTCGTGACTCGATTAAGATAGCGTGAGTTATGATAAAATTAATATTCCGCCAACTTTCATAGAATATAGTGTGCAAAAAGGTAAATTTTCAGAATGTGAGGGTTATGCTGTTGGTTGAATCACGCGTTGACAAATAGATTACAGTCGAATTTAATACTGAAGCGGGCTAATATAAATTAATTTTCATTTCAATTATGGAACACTATAAATCAATAAATTAGGAATTGGGCCAAGTTCACGTTTTCATTATATTTGGTTCCCTTCATAATTCTAATGAGCAACATTATGGAAAATCCTATTATTAATATTTAAGCTCTATTTTTTTACAATGGTTATTAAATTTCAGCATTTAGTGGTTCCTGCTAAAACCGTATGTAAAATAAGTTACTAACTAATTATACATAGGTACAAAACAATTCAAGATTTATAGCCTTTCCACATTCTCAAATATTTGTTTCTTATGAAGAATGGATTAATTATATTCTAATACATTGTGGAATTTCCTCACAATTGCTTTCACACTACGAAGTTGCGTTTACAAATAAAGGAGTTAAAGTTGGCTCTTGCCTACCCCCACCACAATATGGGCGGAGTTTTCCACAGTGCATCGTGTTGACACACGAATAGTTAAATCTTTTGAACTGTACAGATGTTTGAATAATGAAGGGAGATGCAGATAATATTAACTTAACGGCTATAACTATTAAGGTTTAAAATTTAATTACCCACTATTAAATTTTATTAATTGAATTTAACTGAATAATATCATTTTAAATTTATATTTAATTTCTGTGCTTTTGGGTCTTAAATTCATAGAAATGTATTTCACAGGGAACTGCGAGTTCAATTTCCATGATTATGGTTGAACAATTAACAGTGTTTAGATTAAAATATCCACTGGGTATTGTAGGGTTGGGTTTGATATTCTTCGTCCGAAATGAGCAGTCTGAGTAGCGATTTTCTTAATCCTGCTTGCAATGAAGACACTGTTATAGCTTTTGTAAAAGCTCGCATTTAGCTATTAAAAGGTTTATTGAAGACATTTATGTCCAACTATTCATCATAAATTCAAAAATCATTCAAATTTGATAACAAAAAATATTATTAAAACTTTTGAAAATTGAAATAATTTCCTGCTTCCGTGAGTTAAAAGCTACTTTTATTATTAATACCTTTCAGAAATTGTTTCATAAGCATTTAGAGTAAAAGAGACCGCTGGGAGCGGCAATATGAAGAGGTTGAGGTTAACCACACTCATCCTTCAAGTAAGTATGCAGTATTCAGCAGACGGCGTTGCGAACTTACTGCCTCAACAGCCCATTACACTGCGTGCTATAAATTGCCCGAATATGCTGCGTATACAATATTCACTGCTATTTTGAGCCACAGTTTCAGAATCTGCGTAGCTTAGTGATGGACGTGGAGGCGATGTTAATAATTCAGGCACCTATTGCAAAAAATCTCTGTAAAGGTAAATATTTTATGAGAAGGAAATAATATAAACAAAAAGAGGAAATAGCGTTGTGTAGAGGAAATGAATTCAGAACTAAAAGTATAAACTATTTACATATTCTAAAAATTAAAAAATAATATTCTTATAAGTTATAGGAAACGTGTATAAGAAATAAAATTTATCTTTGTTTTATCCAATAAATAGAATGCGCAGTAGGAAGTGCCATAATCTCAGACTAATGTTAATAAATGCACAGAATGTTTTCATGAAGGATGAATAAGTATTTATAATAAACATTTCGGGTCAACCATTATCGTGCCATTGAACATTCTAAGACAAAATTCTTGATAGAATGTTGGGATAATGAATGGCGTTACTGGTCTTGTCACTTTCCATTTTCTAAAATGTGGGGTTATACGTAAGCAGGAACCATTTACTGTTGCTTTTCTCGCAGTATATTCCACGCAATAATATAACTTTTTATCCTCAACCGCTGAATGCGTCCCGCCAAAATAAATGTGATTGTTACGCAACCGGTAATTTTATTCATGTTTCAGAAACGTCTGCCATGCGTGTTATAACTTAGTAAATTATGCTCATAATCTCGTGCTCCTGTGTTTTACTGTGAAGTATACTCCAGAGAGTCTTTTCGGTTGTTTCATATTTGCGTTTACGTATGCAGGAGACAGAAATATTAATTCGTGTAAGCGAGTGAATAAATAGCGCCGAGTTCTGTATAGTGTAAGGCGCGCACGTTGGTGCTGGATGTTCTCGCATCTTTGTGTTCCGTATTCGCGCAAAGGCATGCAGCCAGCCAGCATGTAGAACAAGGGGCAATTAAGAGTGAACAGAGAGATAAAACATGACGCCATGCGGGCTCCACTCGGAAACTCGAGCCACAAGAATAAACTTCGGCAAAACTCTTTGCAAAGATGGAAGACCTTAAAGTAGACGTTTGCATGTACACAATCCTCATACGTCGCATTTAGGGTCAATAAATTCAGTATGAGATAGTGTGGAGAATTCCAAATAACATACCTCAAGTGAACACGTGTCTAACGTCAAGTATAAAAATTATGGCTTAGCAGTTAATTGAAATGAATCATCTGGATCTTTTCCTGAATACTTAAAGGAGGACAATCATGAGCTCAATCGGAGAGGCGGCATCTCCATACTAAACTTACGTAAATATTCAACAGTACTAATCATTCTATATTCATCCGACCAAAAATCTTGCTCTGCCTGCACTAATTACTACTATATATAATTATAACCTTCCTATTTCACTTTTCAAATTCTCTAATCAAAAATAACGGTTCAAACTGATGACATTCCACGCTCCTATTCGTAGAATGTCACTAATTGTCTCGAGACGTTCCCTCCCAAAGATCTAAATAGGGGACTATTTTACCTCCGTAATATTTTTCCCGAGAGACTGCCATCATATTGTACGAATTTAGCGTTGTATGTCCGCGGGAAATTAAAAACACAGCTGTAGTTTCCGATTGCTCCAGCCGATATGTAAACTATGGTAAATTATGAAAGCCAACGTAATTCGGAAACACTTCTAAATGAATCCAAGCGCATAAAGGAAACTTGCTGTTGAAAATTATTCATTTACTCATAGATCTATAAAAGATTGCAATGAATTACATGTAATAATGTTTGGGGATAACCCATACAGAGAGAAAAATTTTAGGAACAGGTTTAAATAAGATGTTAAGCGAAGATAAAACCAAATATAATCAAACTTTCACATTCTATTCAACAGACAAAACAGAACATTGAATTTATTTATAACTGTATTTATTGATACAATGCATATAAAATATTTTATAAAAACACGAAATAAATTTACAAAATACTATAATAAAACTATCATAAGAGTTTTAATGTACATAATATTAGAAAAAAATCTTTTGAGTCTAAGCTATTTTATCCACGAAATTGAAGTAGTTAGTTTGCTTGTAAATTATCTTCCGAGGAGTTAAAGTATTTCAGATTTCTGTAAAGATACCTGTAAGGTTCACATTCAACATAAAAACGAGATATTCATATTCGGTCACGACTACAATGACTTAATGATTCATCTTGCCGTTTAAAAATGCCAATTAATTTCATCTCCAAGGATAATGTTTGCATAAAACTATGAGGAGTGGGTTTTTTATTTTTTCTATTTGAAGAAAAAAATAGTACACACAGCCCCTTCTCTCTCAATTATATAAAATGTGAAAATATGCTATTTTACAACTTAGCACGATAATACACAATAATATACTGATAATATATAATACCGTCTAATATTTTATTTAAAATGAGCAATGTGGACCGGTAAATTAAATTATATTTGTAATATTGTGAATCGCATTTTTGTAAATAAAATCTCGTAATAATAAATTTTGAACTATTCAACCTTTTGAAAATTTGGATAAAATTTCAAATTGTGTTTCGGTTCCACCAATAGGTATAAGCCTCATTTCATAATATTTTTTTCTCAATATTAAAGGAGGATGAAGAGATATAATAAACAGTCTCTAATATTGCAAATAAGAACACGTGTTGCTAAATAACAGGTCCCACAATAATTTATAATTTAGTGTACTACAGTGGATTACACATAAACATCTCCAAATTATTTACAGATCCACCAATACCTAATCTTGTTTAGTGAAGAATAGTAACAGTTGATACCTGCTGATACCGATTTTGTAGTCTGTCTTTATGGTCTCACGTCTAGTGTCACTGCTTCGTACTACAGAAGTCCCGGGTTCGATTCCTGGCAAGAGATTGGGGTCACTGCTTCGTAGTACAGAAGTCCCGGGTTCGATTCCTGGCAAGAGATTGGGGTCACTGCTTCGTAGTACAGAAGTCCCGGGTTCGATTCCTGGCAAGGGATTGGGGTACGTTTTTGCGTTCCCAAATCGAGTAACCCTTACAATGAAGATATGATCCCCAATAGTACTAAAAATATTCACTAACGACACAAGCTATTGAAGTGACATAAAATAATAATTTTATAAAAGTATTTACTGCAGCGATTTCAACGCTTTGTATATAGGCCGGACTGAATGGGCACTAAATATCAGGATCAAAGAGCACATATATAAATATAAATTAACGATTGATAGACGTACTATTATTTCTAAACGTAAGTACTTACACAAATACAATATAATCTGAACAAAAGTTAAAATTATTGAAGTGAAAAATATTTATTAACATATACTTATTTCAGAAATGATTAACATCAAAATCACTAAACAGAATGTACTTAATATTCAAGTGACACTGAGGATTTAAATAAATTATACGATCTTTTTCTGCTAACGTGATATATTTCTTCTATCTTTTGGACATATCTAAATACCAGTGTACAGTGGTTTTCCGGATTATATGTATAAGAGAAGGTAAAAAGATTTGCAGAAGAGTTGTGAAAAAAAGTTAGATTCTTGTGAGGTCTGTTACTTGGTCACAGACGTTCTTATTTGTAATAACAATATACGGAAGTAAATTTCAAGACTGCAATCTCTAATATTACAGAAATACTCAACAAGCCACGTTAATTAGCCAAAGTCAAAATACATTTTTAAATCAAAACATTTCTCTATTTTTTAAAAAGCTGTGGAACTTATTTATAATATGATATGTTCACAGTTAATTATACCAATACTAATAACATAAATTATAACTGAATTTGGAATAATGTAAATGAGTCTTACGAGTTTGGCAATATTTATTAACGTTGCACCAATCTTACAGTAGATTCTTTTTTGGTCGTAAGAAGAAATTTACTCAAAGAGTTTTCACTCAGTAAGGATATTTGTTAACATTTAATAAATACAGACGTTCCTGTTAATGAAACTTCACATTATTTGTTAACCTTCAATGAAAATGGTGAATGGGGACAACCGCTTCCTGTGTTATAAGAAAAATGAAATATATGTAAACGCTGTATTTTCATAGAAATGTATGTTAGTAATAACTGTGATTGAAAATAATTTATTATGAATAATTTTATTTGACCTTTATGTTTTTCTAACATTTGACTTAATATATATATATAATTTTTGTTTATTTTATTACAGTGCGAATACGTCATTAGTTGATACTAGTAATTGAAAAATATCCAATAACTTTTATTCAAATATTCTAAATGTTATCTTAGCTTGGTAAACCTTTGTATATAATTGAAGAACTGTAATTCCCATCAAACGATTGCACTAATATGAGCAAGTTCTTTGAGAGTTATTTTCAAGCCGATGTTCCAACTTTTATTTTGTTATTTGTCTGCGACCGTTCTGACAGGAGTAAGCATTCACCGGACAAGCCTTTGAGCGTCTATTCACTTCGTTTCCAGTCTTTGAAGGAGACTTGCAGCAATTTCGCGAAATACAGTTTCGGAGACTTTTGAAAACTAGGAACCGGACTCCTAAGTACAGAATAATGTTTATACGCTGAATAGCAGTCGGAGTGGAAGTTTTCTGCCTTGTAACGAGATGCGTGCCTTTAGTTAACCTCTTTCTGAAGTAGTTCAAAAGTTCTACGTATCTCTGGCACTGAACTGACAGGCTGTTGTAAGAGAAACTTCCCAATACAATCTTCTCATTTAAGTTAAGATTCTGGAAATAAATTTACATTTAATTAAAGAGAAACAGAAATAATTGAAATAAAGAATCGTAAGTGGGAGGAACAGTTGTGTAATATTTTTGTCGTAATTATATTTTGAATGACTGGTACGGCAGATAACACTTTTATGTAAGTAAATGTATATTTCAAATAATTTATTTGTTTATTCAGTTATGCTATGAAATGTTCCATAGTCAGTTTATTGTTTAAATTGTATACTTGTTAATTCGATTCGTTTGAATTTTATATAAGTCGAAAGAAATAAAACTAAGAATTACTACATTACTTCGAAATAAAAAATTATCACAAAACTTCATAGCTGAGTATAGTATAAAATATTCCTATATTACGATATATTATTGCAACAATAATGTTCCAAGTATATGTGAGATGGCGTAAATACACAGGTCTATACTAAATCTTCAAGAAGATCGGAGGGTTCATACTAATACACACAGGAGATTGCTATTCGATATATATTTAATACTATAGAAAAATTATTGAAACAGTAGATGATATAGAAATTAAATATGGCACTGCTGATAGAATGTTGAACAAAATAAATGATTGAAAAATAATGACGATTTACTCTGGCTGATACAGAAATACGGGAAACGTTTATAATAATACTGTTGTAAATCAATTTACAGTAAGTTGATAGAATTAGAAATTTAAATATTTGTACCATTGACAATTCTCTCCCTAATGGTACAGAAATCAGTGGTATAAAAATAAGAAATGCGATCTAAGATTCACTTTAGTTTAAATAATTTTTACGTAATATTTAAATTAAGTTTATCCTTTATCAAGTAATTAATGACAATAACAATAATTTAAAACTGAACCTGCTATTTGAAAAACCGCACCGAAATATCATCACTATTACAAAACATTTCTTATGGTTATAGAAAAAAAGTATTTGAGTAATAAAGATGTATGTGGTGGCAATTCTAGATTAATCCAATTTTACGCCCTCGACAATCGTTATATCTCACGGTGTTACGCGAGGGCTTAAGTTAAATGACGAACGGCAAAGAATAACTGTGGTAAAATGCACGGAAAATATGATATATAAGTTTGTATCAGGTTTCACAGTTAAGAACTAATTTCGTAGATAACTTTAATTTACCTATTTTCGTTAAAATATATTTCATATCTTCAAGAACGTATTAAAAATTAATTGTTTCATATCAACTTAACTTTGAGAAAGAGCACGTTTCGTTTAAATAAATTAATATTTTTTATTTTACAGTCTCACTGCAACGAAGAGGGTCGATGGACTGAACAATTAAAATTCGAGAGCGGCGAACGCTTTCCTAAGGTATCCATGTATGTGATGTCCGGAAAAAGGAAGAGATGAGAATAGGTGAATACGAAAGTCAGTATGTAGGTGCGCTGTCACCTTGATGACAGCCAAGGTTTGGTGCCGATTGGCTAGAAGAAATGCACAAGGTGAGGAAGGCTAGTTTATTGTGCCTAAGGCAGTCAAGACAATAGGATAAAGAATAGAGAGGAAAGGAAGACTAGCCATTAGGTAATTGCTAGGGAAGTTGTTCACTGACTGTCGTGGATTAAGCGGACGGTGAAGATGGACGAAGAGGTTGCTTACCCCCATCTTCTCCAGCTGCTACCTATGGAAGAGACAGTCCTTCCCCTTAAATTGCCGATCTATCTGTTCTCACACTCTGGTTGGGAGAACATTCCTACACTTGCTGAGTAAAAGGTGAAGCTTATAACAGAAAATGCAGAGCTAACGGATGTTTAGCGCAAAGACTATATGAAGCAATCCTTATTATTAATATATATATATATATATATATATATATATATGACAGGGCTGAAAGCAAGGGAAAATACAGCCATGTTTTTAATTTCCCACGGATATACGCAGCGCGTCGAAATTGTTTATCACTATTTCTCATAATCGGTGAATACTTAAGATATAACCTTAGTATTGTAGGAAATATTTGAAATTAAATTTTAAATGTTTCATGAAATAAAAGAATATATTATGGGTTCAATCGATTTTGATTATTATTTTTAAAAACAAGTAGTAGCTCATACCTAAATTTTTTAGTTAATATCTTATTATAACTATGTAATATCTACCAAAATAAAATTTTATTTGATTTTCAATTGAATAAATAATCATTTTTGCCAGTATTAATGGTTGTCGACCTCCTTTGGCTAGCGTCGCTGTCTCACAACGCACAGGTTCCGGGTTCGAATCTTGGCACGGGCTTGGATGTCTGCGCCGTAATGGTCACGGAGACTGGGAATCAATACGCTGACCACTTGTCACTCCAAATTCAGAAATTATTATGTAAGATGACAGTCTGCAGTCGACCCGGTAGGCCAAGGCCCTGAATGGGCTGCAGGGCCAAGGAAGAAGAAGAAATATTAAAGGTTGACTACTATACACAGTAATTTTTTTTTTAAAAAAATAGGTAACTTAACAAATGTAATATTCAGAGAACAAAAACATTATATGAAAATTCTGAACACTCCAGTAATTTTTGGGAATCTATGTGGCTTTCTTCAGACGTGAAATAATAGTTTAATCATAAAGGGGTTTTGAATAATTTGCGACGCAATTAAACAATGTACCCTAAAAAGAAAAACTTATTTAGTTTAATTGTCCCTCAAATTATTCGAAAGATCTCTCTATTTTTAAATAATATTTTATTTTTCAATCTGTTTAAATATGAGATTCTTCATTTATTTGAATAATAAACACATTAATGGAGTATTAATGATTGTTATATATGACTGATTTAAAATATTTCACGTCTGAAAAAATTAACAATGATTACATAAAAAGATTAGGTATTTCGTCATTTCATTTTAAGTAAATTTCAGTTAGAGTGCATTTGTCAATTTAAATGAAATTTTAAATATAGTTTATGTAGATGTTTTCTATTACTGAAACATTGCATTAATTGTGTATATCGAATATTTATATCTTCTAAAGCCTTATAGTGTTACTGGTCTTCCATTATATTTGGACAATCTACCTTACTATGCTATTATCCATTAGAAAACTGAATCTTAAAATTTACATAAGACCCTTTGGGCATAAATTTAATTATTGTTAGTAAGCACAGAAAACTATTTCCAAATTATTTTCTTACAAAATATATTTGTTCAGATTAAAGTTTAAATAGTCCCAAAAACAGACAAATAATTAGTGAAACATAGCAAACTATAATTTAAAACCAACTACTTGTTTCGGTCATGATCTGGACCCTCTTCATGTTGAACGAAATAACTATGCTCATGCCAAAGCTATTACAGTAGAGTCAAAGAATACAGTAATTAGAGAATGAAAATAAAAAAATTTAAGCAGCAAAGATAATAATTATACATTTGATACATTAGATTTCATGATTTAAGACACTATATAACACTATATATACTACTGATCGAGTCAGTGTCTCTTTTTACATTAAGAGTATTAATGCTGTGTTTAATGTGAAACATTTCTGAAACTAATCTTTGTCTAAAATTTGGAAATTATCCCAGCCAGTAGTGTGGTTAGATTATTAAATATTTTTTTGAAATAACAGATAATTTTTCTTGTTGATGATTAATATTGGATTCTGGTGCTGATGGCTTGTTTAGTTTGACCTATGTATATACAAGGACAGACATTACAATTTAATTTGTAAACTACATTGTGAATTTTGTTATCAACTGGGTATATGTCCTAATTCATTAAATATAATGTATAAAATAATTACTATCTTTGCTTTTTAAAGTTTTTTGGTTCTTCAATTACTGTAATCTTTGGCTCTTTTGTAATAATTTTTGTGTATTGTTATTTATTTCAACCTGAAGAGGTTCCATATCTTGACCGAAACATGTAGTTTATTTTAAATTATAGTTTATGTTTCACTTTTTTTTGTCTGTGTTTGGCATTATTTAATTTTTAATTTAAACTTACAGACATTAATAACTATTTTATATTTGTTCAGGTTAAGTAATCCAAAGATACTTCATTTGAGAAGTAATACCTGCATTTATCGCAATAGATTCCACATAACAATTTCCGACTAATTCACACAAAGTGATGCAAAATGAAATAGACGAAGAAAGCAATACTAATTACTTTGCTGACCGAACACAACTGCCCCTAACAATGCAATTCATGTAACCGACGTTCTCTGAGCCGAACAACTGCAATTTCCATTATTGAATTCTTACCGGAGCAAAACAGTTAATCACGGAATAATTACGAAAATTTCTCGAGCTTGTTTATTGTGGTTCACTCGTCCTTTGGATGGACATTTTGCATGGAGTGGGTTCATTAAAGGTTGTGAAGCCACAGATGTTTTCCATCCCAAATTACTGCCATAGTAACGTATCTGCGGAATAATCATAAGCTTAGTTAAAAACAAATCGCCATGCAATACATAATTATGGCTGCAAAAATTAGCGAGATAGAGCGCGAGCGGAACAAAGATTAAACAGCACATTTCAATAACAGGCAGTGTTGATCCGGTCTGGCCGAAATTAATGAATCACCCAGTTGAGAATAATAGATACGGCAATCGTGAAAAGAACTGTGTTGTTGAAATACAACTCGTTTAATTAAACGTTACCGGGAGTAATATTTGGAACTCAAACTACCTGTGTTTGCTATTAGATTCTCATTTGGCAGTCGCAAAATATCTTCAAAGCAATACGGTATACGGACATGATAAAATATTTCCTATGATTTTCCATCATAACTAAATATTATTTGCAGTATACAGTAATAATTTCATAAAACGTAAATCATCAATATGAACGTCTCAGTTCACCAAATTCCAAGATAAAGTAACAGGTTTAGTAGTTGATTATATTATACTGTACTTTTCATTATACTTAAAATATAACTATGAATAAGTTATTAGATGTAAATAAATCTTATTTTTATATTTAAAGTATAATATATGCTGTTTTTACCACTGTATTGTTGTTACCACCCGAATATTATAAAGTTCCGGTTTACTCGATGTATTTTATTTAAAAGAATTAGTTTTACCCGTCATATTTTTAAAATATGGCAATAAATGAAAACTATTTATTTCAGAATTATATTATCATTGAATATGTACTTCAAAAGGTGCTGCGAGCAATAAGTTCTAATAATGGACTTTTCAGAAATTATAATTTATAGTGCCCAATTTTCGTATACACATTTAATTATATATCTATGATTCCTCCTTTCAACTCGAAATATATGAAGACTAATATATCGTCACAACAAGTATGAAATTAACAATATGTCCATAATTTATTATTAACGTCTGTCCGATCCATTGAAATATCCAATTGTTTTGTTAATATATAGGTCAGGGATACATATTGGTTGGTAATAATAATTTTTTAAATCTTAATTAAATGTTATTATTTGCGTGCCTAAAGTTTTATTTGTAAAACTACTGTTCGTCACCTTATACTTTATTCTAATTTTTTTATACTTTAACATGATATACTATTAATTAAGGTACTTACTAAATCGATATTTACCACCTCTCTTTACGACATTAAAAGTCTTCTCTTAAAAAGTGTAGCTTTTAAATAAAGTTACATGGTTTCAATTTATTATTTATAATCTATAAGAATAAATTTATGAATTAGTGCATTAATGTAACTCCATGAATTTAGTAAATCATAGAGTGGCTGCGGTTTCATTCCATTATAACAGTATGCTTTTATTATTGGCTGTTTTTTCCATTTGCGAGGGAACCTAGTTTTGAAGTACGTTATTAGAGGATATTTTATTTCTAGTGGTAATTTCGTTAGAAATGAGCAGCATTATCGTTTAATTTTATAAATAAAATTGCCTATGATTATATTCAATCCGTATTCTTATATTGCGTCCACCTGTGAGGACCACGTGAGTTATTAATACTTATTCATTATTATTGAGTTTATTTTCATCTTAACATTTCAAAGATGTAGATCGATAATTTTCTTTAATGAATAAATTCACTGTAAATATGTTTATAGAATCAGAATAAATGAGTTATTACTATTAAAATTTTAGATATTGATTTATTGAGATCTGCTTGTTATTGAAAATTTTAAAAGAATTTGTTCATATATAATAATTAAAATAATTTATTCTGGTCCATAAAATTAAAATAAGCTGTGAAAAATTCATGTACTGCAACTATAACGGTTTTCAAGAAGACATGTACGTATTTTAAAGTCGTCAAGATAGATCCTTCCGACTCTCCTTGACTAGCCTTGAGTAAGAATCTACCGAGATTAATTAAGAAAGAACTGGATGGGTACAAAATTGAATTATCATCATATATACGGGTGAAAAATAAGCCATTGCCAAATTAGAGCCAATAAATTTTTCTGGCATGAATTCAGTGTACGAACAATTTTTCCGTTGTTTTTTTTTGCCGTGGCTATTACTTTTTATGAACGCCTATTCCATTGATGTTCATAAAAGATTAAAATTAAGAAATTAGAATAACATAGAATGAAAGCTGACATTTCATAAACTAGTGATAAATATGAAATCGCTTCGATCGTCAACACGATCACATAATTTCTTTTAACATCCAATTGAACGCTGCCATGACTTGTCTGATTTTTCTTTTAATTCTGTGTGCTCATTTATAACATCTTGGCTTGGTTAACATTCTATATAAACTATATACGCGAAAACACGAAAAAAGTAATTTAAAAAACTAATTCATCACTTAATGATCTGCTACTTCTTGTTCTTCCCTTTGCGTTCCAAACTTTTAAGTTAATTATAAAATAGGTGTAATGAGTTATAATTCCATTACAAATGTATTGCAAGTTCTGTCAATTAATTTTCATAAGTATAATTGTTTTCCTTATGCATTGTTGATATATTTACTTTTTATTACGATGTTTGTCATATCATTATTCTGCAGAGTTTAAATTCCGTTGTTTCTGCTTACTGTGGTCTATACATTTGGTTTGTTTAATTTATTCTTTATCCCACTTTCCCACAATAGTTAACACGTGCGTATCACGTGATTGCGTGAAAAGCCAAAGTTCATCTGAGAAATGTGCGTTTTTATTTTTCTGCGCGAGACAATCACTCGGCCATAGGCAGATAGCGCCACTGTAGATTGCAGCGCCAGCTGCGACGCCAAAGTAACGGCCCCTTCGTTTGTTTTACAGCTAACTTTGAGAGTGTGAGCCGCACTGAATCAGTTCGCGAAACTTTCCACCGAGTCGAAGGAAAACTAATTCTCTGAGACATTGCGAATTTCCTTTGTCGTCTTACTCTTGACAATTTGTTCAAACTCTTAACAGTCCTTCTTTTTCCCTTCTCTTTACTACGGTTCCTTTTCTTTCAGAGTCCTCCTTCCATCCCTATAATGTAGAGGAGCAATTTATTATGCGCCATGTCATATTGCAAGTTTTAATAAAATGGGTTCCATTTAATTTCTTTTATGTTCTTATCTTGCGCGTATCACAGTTGCGGCTTCACAGATGAAGACACACCGCCAACTTTTGTCAGTCAAAATGACTTCTCACAGGAAAAGATAAAGTTTGGGAGGAGGGTGATTTCTTTCCTCAGCTATATTATTCCCTGGGACGCTTCATTGATTATAACAACGACGGACAGTGAACTGACTTCCGTTTCTGAACGATTTAAAAACGGAAGAAGTTGATCGAATACTCCAGTCCTTAGGACCTATTTAACCAGAAGCTTCCAGTTATCTATTTGTTTTATTTTCATCTATATAAATGAAACGAATGTAATTTTGAAGGCAGGCCAGCAAACATAAGGGTAATCCAGAAACTGGCAACTGTAATTTAATAACATAGGAAGGAATTTGAAAGCGGGGTTGTGGAAGAGAGAGAAAGGCAGCGAAGGGTTGCCGCCTGGGATATAGTTTAAGGATCCTACCCGGTATTCACCTGAAAGAGATACAGGACTAGGTTTGTCCTGTTGTGTTTCCTTACACCATTAATCTGATCACTATGAAATTTTAGTGTTTAGTGGTTATTAGGCCAGAGAAGTTTTCTGTCGATCATTGCAGAATTTAGGTTCTGTCTTTCTCCCCTTTCAGGCGAAAAAAATTCCTAAGTCAAACGTCTGATCTGCCACTTCATGTTCGCCCCTTTACGTTCCTACACCATTCATCCTATGGTCATGAAATTTGGGTGTATTGATGTTTTCAGCCCAGAAAAGGTTTCTGTCGATCTTCCGAATCCTTTCTTTCCCCGTCCCTTTCAGACCAGTAAAGGTCCTACGCTAAATAAATATAGAACTTACAACAGGATAGATTCTGACCACACGTATGTGTCTAACGTGGCGATTAAAATGCTGTATAGCGTGAATTAATTCTTAAATTTAACCAAAATTTTATTTAAGTAATGATACTTTTAATTACTTATAAATATGCAAACGGGTTATCAAGTCGCAGTGCATTTTGATTATATAAAGATCTAGGCATCAAAAAATTAATTTTATTTTTCGTAGTTATGTATATGTATTGACTTGATTTCAGGGTTATCAGGCGGAAGAGATGGTTCAAATACATTCACCTTATAAAATTAATTGACTGTTTCCGTGTATTTTGTGTATGTGCCGCATATAAATCTAAACGCGCAGAGCAATTTCGATAAAATTTTGTACACGTGTTCTTTGGGAAACTAAAGTAAGCAAGGACTGTACGGGTAATACACTACTATCCTCCACGGGACGGGGGTGGTGTGAACGGAAATTTGAAACGTATATAAACGGCAGATATTTGCATGGGAACAAATATTTTACGCAGTTAGTGAGAATGATAGTTTCTCATTTGGCATTTTTAGTATTTTCAGACTTTTATTAAGTTACTGTGCTTATTTAAGGTACAAGTAGAATTCGTGACGTTATTAAGATACTGAATCACGAAATTCAGCTCTCATAAAGTAGGGAGCGTGAAAAAGGCAATTTAAAAAAAATTACGCTGTTGCTGATGGTTTAAAGATATTACTGACGAATTAAATACTGAAGCGGACTAATATAAATGTAATCCAGGGTATCGCCCAGCAGCTATTTAGTTTTAAACCAAACTTATAGCACCCCAGTATTCTTTCTAAAAATTATTTCTATTCTCACGAAATGTTTTATCACAATTCAAAGTTTTAATTACCCTTAGAAAATTAGAATACGTTATTTATTCACAATTAATATTTAAAATTTTCAATAGTTAAATTTCAAATACTGAAAGGAAAAACAGAGCCAACATACACATGCTGACGACCATGCTACATGGTCCACGTGATATTTCCTTTCTTTGTGACAGTTTAAACAACAGAATTAGATGTTAAATTTTTACGAGATTTTAAGATATCTAATCACTCAAGTTGAAAAATGTGTTCTTTTTCGTCAATTCAGCGCGCCATTTTCCTGAATGTATTTTTATTTCTTTGGTCTCGCTTTAGAATATAACTGGGATTTAACCATTCGATTACATCGTCATAGCTTAAGAGGGAAAATGTCACCAAATTTTAATATGAGGTTCTTATTGATGATTACGTCATAATCACTAATCTGAATTTCTGTACTCATACATTTTATAATGCCAATACGGATAAATAGAACGCGGACTATTAGAGTTTAGGATTCTCGTTATTTATAACAAAAATAACATGCATAAGTTGTGAAGTTAAATTTTGGTCATTAAGAAGGAACTTAATAAATTGTTTATATTAAATATTACTGTGTGAAAGAAGACTTCAATTTCAAACATATCAATTACTTGAAGGATCTCACTGATTTAAGGCATATATATATATATATATATATATAATATATAAAATTTTATAAAATTTATATAAAATATAAAATATATATATAAAATTGTTATTTCTTTTCCTTTTATAACTTCAGCCTTGAAAATCATTATTGAGCAATCTTGATTTATAGGAATTTTATGTTAAGAACTCCGAGTGAACGGTTGAACTGCGCGGAGTTATACTACAGAGTGCTTGCCTAATGTCAACTACAACGTAATCAATACGTCAAGTAAATCTTTCTGTGCGCTAGTGATACAAGGTGACAAGATAACTGTGAGACCTTAGGGTCAAGTGTAGTGTAGCACCTGTACAACAGCAGAACTGGAAGTACGAACAGAAAAATTAATACGTTATGGTTTTTTTGTCGTAATCAAGCCACAGACCTAAAATACTAATAACAGGCAATTACTATGAAAATTGAAGGATATCATAAACAATTAGTGCAACAAAATTATCAACATTTTCAACAAATATCTATAAATAATTAATGCCAAAAATTTCTTACAAATAATGTTCTCCAATAGTATTCTTACGTAGCTCAAGGAAATATTTGGACTTAGGTTTAAAAGCAGCCGTCAGCAATGAAATAGGACAAGTCAGAAAAATAAGTGCGAAATTTATGCTTCTTAAAGTGACATAAAATTACCTACATAAATAATAATATACTATATAAGCATTTGAGATACTACACGTAAATTTAAGTTAATTTTTTTAATTTGTTGCCATCTCCAAATCATTCGATAGAAACATATCTTGTCAATTTCAGCCCTGTGTTGTTTATTTGCAATGAGATTTACATTTATTGAATGTGTAGAAGCATTTTCTCAGCTCCCTTGTTGGCAACACCGCTGACATTCACGAGAAATTTATGAATCCTGTAACGGAGTAAGAAATAGCCTCATAACGGAAACCTTCAACACGTTTCGTAAACAATTCTCAGACTTCTAACAAAGTAGAAATTACGAATACAGACGTTTCGATGACTTGATTTGTCATTTCCTGGCCAAGTGATGACAGAGCGATTCGTCTTAACATTGCTTTACGTTAATTATACTGGGGTAAGAAGCTCTTTATACGAACAATTCAGTGAGGAAAAACTTTAATCTTTATTCTTCAACACGTTAGTGAGAATATATTGTACTCAAGGTAGATGACGTTCCTAAAAGTTATACGAAAGATTTACTATTATTATTTAAGGTAAAGAGTCTATGATCGTTTTTGCTGGACAGTTTCGATTATTATACACTTGATTTTATTTTAATGGGTGTACTTTTATATTAGTGTTCAGTTTTCATATCTATGTAATATTTCTTTTCATTTTCCGATTTTCTCAGAAAGGACTTAGTTGAATTCAAAATACATGTAAGTTTACTTTATCAATTATACAGTTAAAACTGTTGTTCTGCTAACCCGGTTATTCAATTTATTCTTAGCCAATAAAAGCAGTAAATGCAGCATCTCCCCAGAAACAAATACCTTTGCTTTCATAAATTTTCTCATTATTCCTTTTCTGAATTTCTAATTTCTCCTAGTTAATTATTTTTTATTTGCTCGTACAACAACTTATTAATGCATTATGTATTTATATATTATTTTCTTTCGTCATACACGGCCTATTAGAAATATAAACTAAAGGTGAGTAAATACGGGTGCATGATTACTACTTTTCAGAGAAAATAGACGTTTTATCTCATCGGATGTTCCATCTCGATTAACAAGTTTCCTTAAATCTATAAAACAAGACGAGGGCCACATGATCGACAGACGATCAATTCTTCACACTGACGTCTCAGCCAACGGCACCGTCAAACCCTTTAGTTGTTCGCCTTTTTATCAGCTGTTCGTCTGAGGAGGAGCCATTAATATGGCTCAGAAAGAGATGTTTTATCGTATGTCACTCGGGCACCGTGCCGTAATCCTCGGAGCGGATCCAGTTTAATTACTGGAGCGGGCACCAGGATTAACGGTGAGTTTCAGCTGCACTGGTGCTCCTTGCCTGTATTTCCCGCACAAACACGTGCACAAAAATTTTACATTTAATTACCTATCATAAACTAGTGTAACATCTGAATAACCAAGATTGTTGCGTTTTGATAAATGAACCTAAGATTTTATACTTGTCATATCTTATAACGATATATTATATATTACCAATTTCGTTTTTATATATGAAGCTATGATTCTATTCCTATTACAAGTTTTATCTTAAGTTCTTACGAATTTGGGTTATAATATTTGCAATTTGCATTACACACGCTCGAGACATCTTACTTTTTAACGATTCCAACATTGCAGAAGTATATAATTACTCTATTTTCAAACGCTTTATAGAATTTATTTGAGATAAATTTAATTAAATAACATTGAAGTAAATATTATATTATTCACGTCCGAATACAATGTAAATAATAGTGATTAAGACATGATTACTTGTGAAAAAGTGAAACCCAAAGAAGTAAAGTAAACCAGAAAACAACACGCCCTCCGATGTTTTATATCATTTATGTGCTCTAATAAATCTTTAATAAATTTTTTACAACATTTAGGTATTAGGTATCAAGTTCTTTCCATCTAAAGTTGCTTTAAATATTCACTGAGGCTTCGATTCTTATTTTTCGATACTTTCCAAGGTCACAGCTGGGACATATTGTAAATCATTGTAGGAAACAGCTCAGTACCTCTGTCCCTCTCAGTACCTCTCAGTTTCGCCACATCTGAGCCAGTGTTAAAATTGTCGTATAGCCTCGAACAGATGTTTTTCAAAACTTGAAAAAATTGTGGTTATTGTTATATTTTAAGTGTCATAATTGATGTATTGATTATTCAGTGATTTCATTTGTTGTACCCCTTTTGTTTAATTATATATTAGTTCTACAAAATATGTAAATTTTTTGGAGTTTTCATGTTAACACGTGGTTTATTAATGTTTCTCCACAGGATAATTACGTGAAGAAAGTACGAATAAGTACCGAAACAGTGTGTTTCCTCTTTGGAAATTTGTTATAAATAAAAATCAAGATTGAAATTGGTGAGAAATTTTTACTTTTTATTAAAAAAATACTTGAATAGTAAAATTTAGCATTAATGCATGTTTAGTAATTATTAGCCGTTTCTATAGACGCTATAAATAATCACAAGTCAAAAGAATATTCCTTTTAAAATTATTAACACTATGTGTGACTGGGTGTGGTTTATAAATTAAATGCCGAGAATATAGAAAGTGTTGTTTCATGTAACTTTTTTTATCACTTTCCAGTGTTTTAATTTTAATTAAAAATGATACATAGACATTTTTGTAATATATTATAATCGATGTGCTGTTATAATGCTACGTAGCAGTCGCTAATGACCCCCATGGTTGATGTGCCTTTAAACTGTAAGAAAATTAAATATTTCCGCAGTTGATATTCAAAGAAGGTAATCGTATCGTTCTGTTTTAACGGAGTTAAATGGTTTTTAATGTGTATTATTTCAGATAATTTTTTATAATTGGTTTCAAAATTCACAATAGACGCGATTTCAAAGGCGACCATATGGTTTATATCTAAGACATGTTTAGTTGCATAGCTATGTTTAAAATTGGGAGATCTACTAGTGTGGGGACATATTTCTTTTAATATTAATTATGAATAAAATATTGTGGTGATTAAATGTCTTGATCGAATCTATACGGCCTGCTATTAAACTGGTAAATAAATTTTGACTGTTGTTTAATTTTAACATCATCTAAGTCTTTGTCCCGCAGAGCTCCTGATAAATATAAATTCTATACGTACACATTCAGTCTTGAGCTCATCTTGTTACTTGTTTGAGAAGGACCTACGGACAGGTCGAAACTGTAGCTATTATGTTTAAAACATATTTTTAGTAATTACTGTCTGCACTATAGGTGAATTAAACAATACTACCATAATAATAACATGAATATTTGTACTATTTCCGTGCCTTGTGAGTAAAGGGAGAGGGAATGTCTGTCACTGCTGACATAAGCTCTCGAAGGTGTCGATGGGAGCTTGCCTTCGGGGATGCCTCTCTCTCTCTCTCCCTCTCTCGTTTTTAAGGTTCTCACAAGCCGAGACAACTTGGTCAGTTTCAAGAGGTGTATGTTTCGGGGTTGCCGACCTAGGACATGAAATAAGAGCTGTCCACTGATCGTATTGCATCAGTTGGCCTGCTGCCTCCTAAACTGGTCAAGGCACAGGGAAAAAATATAACTAAAAAGAACTTCCCGTCATTTCTAAAGACGTGACACATAATATATTCAATAGCCGATCACCATCATGTAGCCATAAGCTTAAGAAAATTGATTTATGCTATTGTAACCCTCTGAAAAATATCTTTATAGTTATAATATTGACTTCTTGCAAGTTTCATTTTTAAATATTGAATAGTCAGTTTAAGATAATTACAACAACTATAACCCCACTAATGAAGGTGTGAAAATGAGCTTAATCAATTTTGCCTATATTTTTAACGTTGCTGCTTAATCTCATTTACAACACATAATTCTTAAGGGATGGCCTTGATTCATTATTATTATTTGTATCTGATATCAAACTTCGGTTTTTGAAGCTAAAATAATCATATTTTAAATTTATTCTGATTCATGAACTAAAATTATACGATTATTATTCCAGAGAAAATGAAATATGGCCTTGATTTTTATTTTATTGGCTAACGTCTGTAGATTTCATCCCTAAAATCAATGAAGTGCAATGCTCTGAATATTATTGAGGGGCTTTAACTGATTGGTCTGGTTTCACTACTGTTTTAGGCGGAACTTTTTTTTTGTTAAACAGAATGTGCCGAGTTCGTTTCAGATAATTTGCTCGCAATTGGAAAGCAGCGGCCTTCCTGCTAATGGAAGTGCATTTAGCGTAATTTCTAGTCGACAGTCAATGGGTTTGAGAGCGCTTGTCGCATTCAGTGCAAGAGCGCTAATTAATTCAGGACACGGAAGGCGGGCGATTCTGCGTGGACGACGGCAATATTGCCTGTGGGGAAGGTAGATAAAAAAGATTAATTACGTGAACACATTATTTGCCATGTTAATCTTTTATTTAATACTTCAAATATTCACTTTAGTATAAGCTTTAAATATCCAATATGGAACTCACGTGAACGTTTCCGACAATGAATATTAATTGTGTTCCACTTTTTTTAACCTGTCTTTTGTAATAGGTTTATTACATTGGCAAACAAAGATAGATCTACAGTTATGCGTTTAATAAAACTATTAGATAAAGTCAACTTCAGGCAAAAGCATTACAGACATAGAGTCGCGTAATGACTACTACAAAATGTATGTACTATTAAATTAAAAATAATGACTTATTCAGTTCCCACTATTACACCACACTCTACTATTACATTTAACACTTAACCTGTATCTCCATTGTCATTCTGTTTTCATAACTAGATGTGTAGGCTAAATGAAACGTGTGGTTTACTATGTTGTTTTAGAAAATTATAAATAAATAAAAACATTAAAATTTATCATAAAATTTTCGAAGGCGCTTCATCATAACTATAGGGCTTTAGATGTACAATGATTTTGAAATGTAATAAATAATTTTTTTACATTTCCAAATTCTGCTATTAATAGCATTAAAATATGTTTTATTGATTTTTCTATTTTTATTTATTAATATATTGAAGTTAGATGAAATTAAAAATTCTGTGGTGCTACCGAATGATAGGAATATTTTTAGTCCCCTTCAGTTATGCAGTGCCGCGATACAAATGCGTACAGAACCTTGCATTCTCGGTTATTTAAAATTATCATTCACATTCAACTTATATGAAACAATTTTATTTCATTACGCAAAAAGCTTTTGACAATAGACTAATCTTCCTATGAATTGTAAAAATTGTCAGAATTATTTTTGGGGAGCAGATGATGCATTTCAAATACAATTCATTGTTATTAAACCAACACTGTAATTTTTTCACCACTTCATATTAAACAAAAATTCAAACTTTTGTACAGTCTCATTTATACGGTTCGAAATTATCGGAACTTTCGATCTTCGGTCAGATCATATTCATTGAATGTTTAAAATTGTACAAACGTGATTTCAATATACTTTAACATTATACTTTATCCAGTAATTACATTTATTAATTACCAGAAAAACTATTGTAACTCATTCTAAGCACCGCCATACATCTGTGTTATACTGGCCTATTCCATAGAACATGTATTTACTTTATCTATGTAGTTATTTCTACTCACATTCTAAGAAAAGTTTTTCTTCAATATAATTACAATTTCACTTCAATAGTTTCCATCTGTCATTTTTTATAATTAACAACATTTTTCTATTAATAGGTACATATGAAATTGAAATTTTGATATGGTCTGGGAATACCATTTTTTATCTAGTTTTCAAGGATAACTTCAGAAAGCGTACGGCAAAATTTCTCTGAAGGAGAGGGGGGCAGGTAAAAAAAAGTTCAATACACAATTATTAGGGTTTCAAGGGATGCATTCCATGCATGTATTATTTTGAGCTTTTAAGCTAATGCTTGCTAGCTGCAAGCACAAAGTTATTATTTTTTCGTTTTGATGAGTTTCAGTTACCTCATCATTCATGTCATATCCACTAATTTTACTCAAAAAACAGCAGAAAAAAGCTACTGAACTTTTTTTCGTTAACTGCCCCCTTAATAGGAATTTGGCCGTACTGTTTAAGACAGAACACACTGTATATAGTCTTTTATAAATTATATCACAGTGGAAATTATAATGGGATAGTTCATTCATTTTTTTGTATTAACGATTGATTTTTATAAATGGGTTATATAGTTTTTAGATTATTATTATAATTGAAAAGTTGGGACTATCATGCGGATATTAACCAACTAATGGGAAATACTTAATAGAAGAAGTTCATGAGTACATATTACAATATTGCGAAGTTAATGCATGCAAAATGTTCATTGTTGAGAGAACCACAAAACATGTAAAGAAGTGAATCAATAGAAACGATTCAAGTGACGTTTCTCTGATGGCAGCGCTCTGGCAATTCAATAAAGAGCGACACAACAAAGCCCCCGAAGGAAACGTTTGCAGCTTCAATGATCCCTTACTCAAGGCGAAGAGCTACAATCCTGTTTCTCCGCAGCATGAATACGTCTGTAAGCTCTTCCAGCTCACGGCACATGTACAGTCCCAGACGTCCATTGTGGTCGCCTGGGTTTTACGTATTTCGCCCTTTTATAACGGTAACATTTTACCTGATATTTTACTAACGTACAATATTTCATGCCTCCACGTGGAAGACGTTAAATTTACATGGCACATAAAGACGACTGTCTTCTAATAACCGTCGATTACTTATTGCTATCGCGTTACTAGACCATTCAATATTTAAGAATATAGCGATTATATTTGTTCATAACTCACAATTGACAATGGTTTTAAAACATAAAAGAAATATTATATATATACACTTGTAAATCAGTGAAATTATTCAAATAATAACAAATACATTTCTTTATTACGGCTGTTCATTCCTTGTCATGTTGTTCCCTGACTATTCCAACCAACATAAAGTAAGTAAGATCTGACCTGTTGATTTATATGACAAACGAAAAAGAGATATTTCTGAAGGAATAACTAGAAATTGGTGGCACGGAGTTTTACGCCATTAGATTGTTATTTAAAATCTTAGTTTTTGCACGCAGTAATTATAAATTCCAGTGGTTACAACTATCTCGTTGGGAGCAATATCTGAGACTGTGTGACTCGTTATTTAAGCAAATGAAGCAAATATTTGTTAGTAATATTTAAGTACTGTCGTCCTGGAATGGGCAGACTATTTTTTTTTTGGTTAACAGGCTACTTGAGGGTGATCCTGAAACAGGCAAATCCCCTTTAATAGCATAGGAAGGGAATTGAAAACGGGGGATGCGGAAGGTAGAGCAAGGTAGCCAAGGGTTAACTAGGGCCCCCGGGCTATGGTTTAAGGATCCTACCCGGTGTTTCACCTAAAGAGATGCAGGGAAAACCCTAGAAAACCTGCATCAGGTAGGTCGGGCATTGGGTACTATTCTCACGCCCTTCCGAATGACGGGAGACGAGTCTGCTGTGGGGACGCAGCATTCCCTTCTCCGTGTCTCCACCAGTTTCAGGAGGCAGTTGGCCGACTGATCCAATGGGATCAGCGGACAACTCTTGCCATATGCCCAAGGTCTTTGACCCCGGTACATATACCTCCTAAAATAGGTGAAGGTGTCTCGGCATATGAGAACTTTGATAAAAAATACCCAGAGAGAGTGCGAGGCATTCCCGACATAATCAGGTGAGCCCCGCAGTCACTCTGGGCTGAAGCGCCTGCGAGAAAACTCCCGCAGCGCCCATCACCCCATGGGCAGACTAAATATTAAATTGTTCTTGAGCATATGAATATATTCAATAACTGCGGGAAATTGTTTGCACTCCAACAAGGAATACAGCGTTTGTCGTTTCCGGGTTCAAAATGAAGTGATATTTGTCGGTTGTACTTATATACATGTATATATGTAATTGTATAATTGTAACTGGTCGCGAGATGAAAAGGCCGCCGTAGAATGATCCAGAGAAAAGAATGAAGGGTCTTGAAAAGGGTTCGAGAGAATGAAAGATATTATAATGTATAATTAATAAATTTATTCCTCATAAAAATATGTGTAAAGGGAGAATTGTTTATTCTTTTATGTGAAGAGATGACAAATTCGACGCTCATATAATTTATGTCGGTTACTTTTTGTTTTAATTTCTTTTTAATGAATAAAAGGTACGACCGAGTATTGTGAATATTGATATTAAAGGTTTTAATGGATGTCTCGTTTAAGTGCGTGTATTATAATCTTGAACATTATAGCAAAGGAATTTCTTATTTTTCGGACGGCCTGACATCAACTACTGACATCATCCTCTTAACCTAATCCATATTTTTAAGCGAGCAGTAATCCGCTGTCATCTAGCATCTATTCGTCGCATCAAAAAAAATTTTAGTTAATAGCAGAAAAGTTTTACAGGAACGAATTAAAGTTATTGACTTTCGTATTAAGAAACGATTGGTTTTTGTAATTATCCTTACCAAATCTATAAAAACTACAATCATTTGAGAACCGATACAAAATCATTAAATAATATTTATGAATAATATTACACGAATTAATGGCTTAAAATAGGTTTAAATTAATACATAAATATATTTGTGTTTAATAACTTTGGATTTTTTTCAAATACCACATGATGATTGTCCTACAGAAGGCCTGAAACGAGAAGTATACCGTACCTATTTTATATTATAGTTTCAGTTTATTACATTATAATAGTTTAATTTAGACTTTTTAAAACAGCCATAAAACATGCTCAAAATAAAATATTCTAGAACCTAAAATCAATTCTTACCACACTTTGTTTAATAAATCCGGAGCAATGGAAGCTATAGCTCTTTCAATTCTGTGTCTCGACTCTGAAAACTAAGTATTGTCGGAACAATGACACGATCTTTTATAAAGAATTGAAAAAAAAGTTGTACTTAAGAGACTAATTTTAAGAAACGATACTTCATGTTGGTGGTTTGACGCCTTGAATGTAGGCCGCACCCGGCGAAGATAATTCGATTCTTCAAAAGTCCATGGTACGATAAATAACAAAAACATTCTTTTGTCATTCGCGCATATGCTTATATAAACCTTTTTGAATTAATAAATGAGTTATATCAGTCTTTTTGTCTGTGTTTTTAATTTATATATTAAATTTTACAACGTTTCGTCCCTGATTTGAGACTTCTTCAGGTAGAAATTGCTGCACATGAAACCTCACTCCATGACTCCTTCGACCGAAATAAAAATCCAAATCAGTTACAAAACTTTGTAACATTTAATATTTAAATTGAAAAAAACTGGCAAAAAGACTGATATAACTCATTTATTTTATAATAAATTGTCAGATAAAATATTTAATTGTTTGAATTACTCTTTAATGTTGATCTTAAAACATCACTCTGTAAGGATTACAGATATTACTATTACGTTTTATCTGATAGCAATATTTTATGGACACTTTATACAATATGCCTGTTAAATTCTATGGCTGTTATTTAAGTTTTAAATTATTTAAGGCACATAAAGAAAGAATTAAATGTATTCAGATTCCAATTGTAAGGTTCTCCTCCTGGGGAGGGAGGGGGGGCATGTAGATGAACGTTCTAACTTGTAAGAGAACCAATAAAAGTACGAGTAAGTGTGTATTGGAGTAAGGTACTCGAGGGTGCGCGTCGATGCAGCGGTCCTTGCCTCCCTGGGGATCCGCCAAGTGCGTGACCAATGAGCCGTGCGCGTCTTGCCCAAGTCTCCCTGTTTCTCCCTGGCCGCTAATGGGCCCCTCCAAGCCCTCGCCCCTAGTTAGTTCCAGCCACTGCTGATAATCAATACAAGAAACTAGTCGCGGGTTGTTTAGGCGTAGAAACAACTAAGTGCGGGGAAGGTTCAACAGGAATCCATCAAGTCTCCAAATGCTTCTATTAGCGTCATTAGTTGAAAAGCCCATTTTATTCTCCTACAATAAAATGTCTGAAGAAAGAAACCTGTTTCGTTTGTCTGAATAGAAGTATAAACTAACACTATTATATAGTCACGCTTAGTTCAGACTTCAATTTTCTTCCTAAACAAGTAAAACAATTAATGAGGCACACTATAACGTTAGGAAATAATATTTGATCTGTTGCGAAGTAACCGTGTTCGTTGGTGACAAGCTACAAGTCGATTGACCTGCTCAGTTGCTGCAGGTGTTTTTTCACGCTACACCACGGAATTTTTAATGAAATACTGTTACCTCCAACGATTATAAAGATAGAAAAGGATGTGAGACTAAAAAGACAATTTATTCTCCATTCCTTACGGGGGAGCTGTTGGATATGCATCTTAGATAAAAATATTTCACTACAATAAAAGTATTATCGAAAATAGAAATTTTTATAATTAATAACCAGCTATATTAAGAAGCTAAGCTGTTATTTATGACGATTGAGTACCGATATTTCTTTAAAAAATAGCAGAATATTATTTTCCGGGTAAGTTAAATTTAAAAATTACCTTAAAACTCGCATCACTTCTCCACACATTCACCGCCGTTATTCATGCAATCGCCGTAAGGAGAAACCAGTCTTTGTTTAATCTCGTTAAAGAATAACGCCGCCTGTGATGACAGACGATCGACTCACCGCCGCTCTTCGTGCACATTTTCATGAGCTTCGATAAACTATCTAATCCACTTCCTCACCATTCCATCACGCGTTATTGCTTTCCCATATACCTCACACATTTTCCGATAATCTTTGGTAACGGAGTTAATAGTCGGCTGGTCATTCAATTGTTTTGAACATTTATGAGCATTTAAACGAAAAGAAAACGCAAAGTGGCAATGTCACATAGCTGAGTTTGGCTTCCTAATCAATGGAAGATATCATCGGGTGAGCTCAAACAGCAACTGCAGCGCTGTAGCGGCTAAAACAGTACTCGTACAAAATCAGAAACTATAGTTTTGAATCAGAAGTTCAATTACATCATTTCAATAAGGACACAAGTAAATTGCACAACGTAGAAATTTAAACAATAACAATATATTTGGAAGGTAATTTTACAGTGAGATGATTTTAATTTTGAGGCTTCAGTCTTTCTCCGCTGATATAGTTGAAACGTTCACAGCATTTAAGCTTGGAAGCACTTGACAAACACCAGGCAAATACATTATAATTTAGTAATAGATATGTGTTTCTCAGTTTCTTAAAAATTGTTACGTTAGATGCTCACATAAATATTTATGTAAATTATCTGTTGTCAATACGGCTGTGGAAGCGGCCTGTTGAATGAGTGTTTCACAATTTCACATCAATTTATTGAACAATAACCAAATTAAGTTTCTACGATTTAAAAGAATTTGGTAAGTCATTAAATGACAATTATGAAATACTATTAAATGCATATAAATATTATAGTGAAATTTTTCAGCTTTAGAGTATCTATTGTTATAAAATTATCACGGAGGAATAAGAAGTAGCTTTTTACAATTTAATTAGACGTAATGACTTCACATTATGAGAAATTGTTTTCTGAAACAATTTTATTTGAAAGTAGTAGACGACCAACGGGTCATTCAATTAAGTAACAAAGGACAACCTTACAGCTTAAAGTGCAAAGCAGAAAATAGATCCGACTTTGTCTCGGCAAAAAGGTCAGTGGCCTAACTGGCGAAAAATTAGATAAGGGGACAACCCTTCGAAATGCAAATGAATTCAATCTCCAATTCCACAGTCTTCAAAAGAAATTGAGTGCCTTGCTTAACTCGACTGTCCAGCAACCAGAATATATATGACCAATTTTACTCTGTCGTCAAGATCAAAAGACTTTGAGCAAAATATTAGAATTGTGTAATATTTGATTTCAATAATTTTTTAGGATAGTATTTACTTGCGACAGGTCACGTACATTGCAATTTTGTAAATGTTAAAATATATACGTATATTGAGTAAATAATAATCGATGGACGAACATAGCGTACGTTTTATTTGTTCGTACTTCTTACTTCTGCATTTGTTAAACAATTGACGCAAAATATAAAATAAATGAATATTCTAGACAATTAAATTGCTCTGTATATATTATTGACAGTTGCGAAGAATATTATATTCTGTATTATAGAAATTGTAAAATAAATATCAGCCATAAGTCATGAAATATTTTGTGATTATATAATATTTCTGAAAAAAACGTAAATAGTTATAAAAGAAAAAATAGTTTTAGTAAAATTTATCGAACAATGAAAAAAGTTTCGTTTTTGCTTTTCATTTGTTTGAAATAATTTATTAAAAGATAAAGCAAAGTACATAATAAATATTTATAAACTTACTGGCCCGTAAAATAAGACAGAAGGCGGTTTTATTGTTTTGTTTAATAGAAATTGGATATTTATACGCCGTTTGGTGAACTGGCCTCTTCGTCAGCCATCTTAAGCTTCTGGATTAGAAAAACTGAAATAATACATTCGATGTACAATTCTGTTTTTGACCAAATTTATATTTAGCGACAGGGAGTATTCACGTTTGAAGTAGGACATATTATTTGTATTCAGACTATTGAATTTGATGGCGTAGCCCGCAAATTATTAAGCACAGTTCTCCCTACCACAACCAGAATCCCTTATATAAAATGAATTGGAACCCTAATTACCGGCATTCAAGATCGCCAGGGGTTTCACAAGTCAAGGCACTCTCCCTCGCAGTCTCCATCCTGCTCATCAGAAGCACTGATTACAGCCAGAATAAGCAGCGGGGCGCGACATGAATAAAACAACACTATTCAGCCGGACGTTAAAGCGTGTTGTTGTCTCTGGTGTTCCCGAATGTGTAATCAAGAAGCAGTAGTCGAGCGTCAATTGAGCTCGAACATCTCGAAAGGGACAACGTCGGGTTTGTCAGAAACACGTGCCTCGACATCCGCCCACAAACATGTGAAACCTTACTTTAACGTCGATTTGTATTTCCAAAAATTACTTATTGGTGCCAGTCGTGGAAATTATTGGACCCATTATAACGCTGAGTTGTAGCACTGCACAAAGAAATTTATTCGGCTATTGCTATTACCCGATACGTACTGTGCAACAAACGATCTCTTTAAGAAAATATTGCAAAGGATATTGAACTGCTCCATGCTTGTAAACCAATTTTGAAGTTTGATAGGAAATACTGTACAATATATTACAAATAATTAAGAACCCACTCTATAGTCCTCAAAGTTTATTGTCAAATAAAATTAGGCTATCTTGCGACCATTATGGTCATCATAAGGCTGTGAAACGACAAAAACAGGCACGTGTGTAGTAGGTTGCAACTCCACTGTTTAAAATAGGTAATTCCTTCTCTCCGAGATTCACTTTCCGAGATACATTCTTGATTTTATAGCTATATAGATTGTAGATTGAGAATTAATGCGCCTGTTTTTGTCGTTTCACAGCCTGACTATGACTATAATGGTCGCAAGCTAGCCTAATTTTATTTGACAATAAACTTTGAGGACTATAGAGTGGTTTCTTAATTTTTTTAATAAATAACAGTCTATTTTTAATCTATATATTATAAATTTTTATTTTTTTGACACGATGGATACATCAATTCTTTGTATCGTATATGAGTCTGTTTACACCACATCTGAGATCAGCCGCGATATAGGAAAATAAATTACGGAGATAATGTAAACATAATTATTTTATAGTCACACCTTATTCTTTCCGATTTTACAATAAAGTAATTAACTGATAATTTTTATATTAATAAAAACGAAATATAATTAAAATGTCTACCTGGTTTACCCAAGCCACTAACTGACGAGAAAATGAGTAAACCTTTATTTATTTTTATCACACAATTCAACAAATTTATAGCTGTATTTTTATACTGATAAATTATGCGTGTGGCTGATTTTATTAGAGATAACAATCAAGTTCAGAAGCAAGATTATGTTTGAGTGGTAAAAGAATTTGTCAATGACAACTTACGGTTTCGGCGTCACTCCCTTGTTTTTTCATGTACTTAATACGCACGGTGGATAGCGTGTTCACTTTACCGCGTCTCGCCGAGGGTTAGAATTTAGTTACTGGACTTGATTCTTGGTTTTGTCTGAATACAGTCTTGATAATAGTCCATATTTCATCCTAGATTGATCTCCGGCTATTGGCATCATTCTAACACGACAATAATATTCGGTGTGATCAAAAAATTAAATTTAGATTGAGTCTAATTGATATAGTGAGATGCAAGGGAAACTTTGAAATACAGTTAGAGGTGATCCACACCCGGCCACATTCCTCTTTGGAGTGTAGCTCTTGCTTACATCGAATATTTACAGTATCACATATTCATACAATCAGCGTTCTTCATTTTCCAGGGACTTCGATAATCACTAATGAAATTTTGTCTTCCATACTGCGGCATCAAAACTGTCCCTGTATCGTTTTTCTAAAATGTTGAGTAGAAAGAGATAGTCAGCAATTTGTTATAAAATCTGGTCTTAAATAACCAGATTAACCGCTCACATTTAAAACAAACAGTTGAAATGTTTCAACCGTAGTCAGAATTAACTGCTTTAAATCCAAATTAAATCAAGTATCTCATACTTGTTAAATACAACATTAAATAATAAACTGCGATATATTTTGTTAATTTTAAAAAAATGACATCAAATTTATGCTCTCTTTCATAGATTGTATTCTTTTTTATTTCAGGAAATAAAACTAGAAGTAATATATATTTTATTTATAATTCATATCTATATACAGTTTATAATCGTAATTTTTCAACCTTCTACTGGTCTTTCATGATTTTTCTTTTGATTACCATTGACAAGACTAAAATCACAAATCTGTGATTGGGAAAGTCTATAATCTCTAATTTATTTCTGAAGCTACCAAGTCTTCAGTAATTGACTTGGAGAAACTTCAGTCCTTTGGCATTGGGTGTAGCCTTTGTTTCCTTTTGGAGCTGAAAAGTCTGCACACTTCGCGAAGGTTGGATAAGGGGCTGGCAGTTAAAGAATGGTCCACCCTTCAGACTGCGTCTTCTTTCACATCACGACTTTGTAAAGGGCCTAAACATTTCTTTTTTTTTTCACCGCGAAGAAAGTGCTGCAGATTCGTTTCAATTATTGCTGTAACTCTGAAACAGAAACCCAGAGCGATACATCAGTGAAACTTTCTGTTTGCAAATATTCAGTGAGATGAGGTATTGTTTCAGTTATATTTATCCTTCTTTGTATAAAGAAGAAACAAGACGTCTGTTATTCATCTGTTCACATCGAGCTGAATAAGTTATGAACGCGAAACATTTTCTGGCAGTGACCTGACGCTGTCTGCCGCTAAGAAACTTTTCCATTACATTTACCGAAGCTTCTTGAGAGTAGCAGAGATGTTTTCAGTGAATCATTTATCGGCTTTCGATAATACGCGTTAGGTTCCCATGACTTTTTATTTTGTTATCTCAACCGGTTCTTGGACTATCCACAATTGCACTTTGCTTCATTATCTCCACAAACAGTCAATCGTCGAACTTTATAATACGCTGTTTCGTGAAAAAATTTATTTTATTACGAGTTACTATCTCGATCAAACAAAGTATTAACCTAAAAGTTCCTCGGTTTAATCACTTGCCACATTTTTTGTATTAGAAATTATACGTTACTACTAGTGTATACTTTTTGCTGGTCACTTTAAGTTATATATACTTTCCGTTGATATTATTTGATCTTTATTTTACTTTCATCCACAAATTGGTATATTATAATATATGTAAGCTATTAATCAACTTTTACTGTCTACTAACTTTCATATTTAGTGAAATTGTGCGGAGATATACTCCTAATTATTAGTCTATCGAACAGAAAATAACAACTTAATATAATTTAAGCTAAGAATACGTTTTCTTCTAATTTGAGTATCAGAACCTCAAACAAGTTTGGGGTGCATTATTAGTCAATTGTTTTGACCTCATCTTCTATTTTTTGTTCAGCTGAAGAAGTCCCAAATTAGAGACGCTATAAAGTGATTTACTATATTCATCACATCGTTAATTAACAAACCTTTTCTGACAGCTCGGCAATTATATATTATGTTCTTATGAACACATCAATAGGAAAGATTCTATAGACAATTCAAGAATTTCGCTCCACTATGACGTTCGTCCTCAAATTTGTGACTTCATCACGTTGAAAGTAATTAAATGTATTTTTTCAAGTTTTTAAATACAGATAAAAAATGCACAAAACATTACGAATTTAAAATGGTAATATTCAGTTAAAAATAAATTAATCAAATGTCTAGCTTTGAATTAATTTTGTTGAAAACTATAAATATTACAAAGTTACATTTTCAAATTATACTTAAATACTGATAAAAGTTAGTGGTGTAAATAAAATTTTTTCATCAAACATGCATCCATTGACAGTTCCAATCAAAATATGATTTTTAAGTTGGTCATAAAGTTATTTTATAAAAACAGCGTTAGGAAATCCCAACCGGACCGGGATTGACCCCCAGACCTGGAGCATTTCGGGAAGGTTGTTTTAACCACTGAGCAAATCCGAGTCGATTCCAGGACTGCTACGAGATAATTTGATCTTTGTAAAATTTAATTTCAGGCTCACCTATAATGATCTTTAAATTAAAATATGTTACTATTATTTGAAATTATTATTTTTTTTGTCATAAAATATGGTAATAAAATGTGTTTTGTTTTTTATATAATGACTATATAATAGTTAATTGTGTATTTAACTATAAGTTTGTTCTAGAAATTTCAATAATATAAACGGTTATACTACGAGTTAGTCTAGTCTTAGAGTTACACTTAATATCCGTTTGTCTTTCCCGATTGTCTGTTGAATATCAGAAAAAAATTTCTTCAGGAATTTTTTATATATATAATAGTCTTCATCCAATTCAGTGTACGTATGTATCCTCCTTTCCGTGAAATGTAGATAATTGAAAAAATTAACAACGCCTTTTTGAATTTTTGCGACTAATTGCGGCATTTTCTCCCCATAAGGTCCCCTATAGTACTTAAATTTGAGATTGTGAATATCAACGTCTTTGATGTGAGTTAAGGTCTTTACTCTCGATAATTATTAGCTCGCATGTATCTTGTCAAACAGTGCGTAGCAGATAGTGAATATGATCCTCAGAGCCGAAACACATTAGATACGTGCATACCTGAGACGTCGTAATACGCAGCTATTAGTATCAATTAACTTAATTACACTTCAGTAAGCTTGGTAGTCACTAAACGCGTCACGTGTCATCCATAACTGCAGTCTGAAATGTGATATTCAACTGACAATTCTTTATCTAAATATTATAAAATATTATTTCAGTCTCATAGAAAATCACTTAAGTACTGAAAATAGCTGCAGCTTTCAGCCTTCTGAACATAAGTTGGAATTTAAGACAAATATAGCATTCTAGAATAAAATAAATCAATTATCCGGCAATGGTAGATATACACACAAACAAAGCTGCAAATATATCAATTTTAGTAACACTATTTACTAAATATTTCTACGGCGTTTCGTCCAGGTTTTTAGACTTGTTCAATTGCAGAATTAATCAATGTCTGATAATCGTGAATTTATTAAATGGATGAAAATACATACTTAAGTGAATTTTGGACCGTACTGCAGAAATGTCTCTGGACGCAATGAATTAAAAAAAATTGGATGAAAATTTTAATAAAAAACGTGTTAAATAAGAAAAGCTAACATATCGACCGTTTCGCTACTTCAGAGCGTTGTACAGTGGCCCGACGATACTAATAAACTGACTTGTGTAATTAGACAATGAAAAACAAATTGAGTTAATGGTCAATAATGAGGGTGCAATAATTAAAAGAAGAAATAATTCTTAATAAATAAATAAATAATTCCAATAATTTTATAACCCACCAGGCGACGACGTTTTATTTTAGTTCCAAATATACGATAATATAAAAATAATATGTAAAAATCTTAGGATAAAAGATTTAATTATAGACTTATAGTTTAATTGTATGGTTATACAATTTCTTTTGGATCAGAATCACCAGATTGCTTATTTCACTGTCTATAATTACTGTATTTTTAGAAACGCAGTTATGCTTGTTGGATATATAATGTATTTTTTTCGCTGGCTTTTGTCATTTTGTTATTTAATTTTGGTTTTAAATGGTAGGTTTAGTCTGTCCCATGCAAACGACTTGAAAAGTCATTTCCAATAGTTTTATTTATATTGTTATGTTTATTATTATTTACAAGGGGGGACAGTCAATTTGTGTATTTATATATGATGTCAATGTTATAATACTTGCAAATACTCGTTACGCTTCTGTAGAAATTAACAAAACAGACGGAAACATAACTGTGAGTTATTATTTATTTTATGAGATATTTGGGAACATAAGAAAAAGATTTTCTGTAGTCTCTTCTTGATTTTTATGGTTATTAAAATCATTAGGATAACAATTGGTAGCCAGAATATCTGTAGCAATGTTCGAATTGAAACAGTGGTACGAAGTTTTGTGAACTACAAAAGTACCATTCACCCAGAACTTATTCACCCAGAAATCAACCAAAGAATGTAGGTTTTCAGTACCAAATCCAGCCGAACAGTGATGCCAACGACATTTAATTAAAGAGATTAATAAATCGTTAGGATTCGAAGTATATGTAGAGATCGAGAGGTATGGTGAGCCTCAATATATTACAGAAGAATGCATTCTTTTTACTTTGGGTATTGCAAACATTTATTGACGATTAATTCAAATTTGATCCTAGAAACAGTAAAAAATAACCTAATTAGTCTCACATTTAAAATTAAGAAATACAATAATCATCAGCTATTGCTTAGTATTTTTATTAATTTATTATTTCTGCAATTGAAATGATATGAAATATAAATTCATGTTATTCAAATAATATATATTGTTTAAAAATAAAGTAATTTCTTATTTAAGTTTTCTTGCAACTAAACCTACGAACGGTGAAGAAAACAGTATTGCCACATTCGTCTGCAGTTTTCTCAGGAAATCGTAGCCACAGAACTTTATTGCAAGTGGAAAGGTGAACAATACCAGCGAAAGTAGGAAGACAAGGATAGTATAACTATCAGGAAATTGTAACAGGAACAATGTTGCTAAATTTACATTAAAAAGAGAAACGAAAAGTTTGTTTTATTTATAATTTATTTAGTTTTCGATGAATGCACGACAAATGGAGAGTAAAGAGTAAGAAAATTTTTGATTAGGATAAAATTTTGTAATTCTTAAAGTCAAATCTTCACTGCTTTGATTATACTTATTTTTTTTACTAAACCAGTGTGTTCTCATTTTCACATCATTACACTTTTAAAGTAAGTAATACTGAAATATATCTGTAAGGATGATAAAGGCATTATTTACATGTGCATGAAATACCAAGTTGTAATCTTCTACTGTCTCATCCATTTTAAGGAAAAAATAAGGTTTATAATGAATATAAACGCTAGCGCAACAGTGCGTACATTTCATATAAGTAGTTGCGATGATGAATGGAAATTAAATGATAAGATTAAAATACGAAACCGAAATTAAGTAATGGAAATTTTCAGTTAATGACAGGTAAAAATATGTAATAAGTTTATCAGCAGTCTTCAAGTAATTTATTTTACTAATTATTTATTTTAAGATTGATATTGAAATTAATAATGATGATAATTGTCCCCTTGTTTTTATCAGTTACACAATAAAAACTTTTTAATTTTGATTTACAAATTTATTCGGAGCTTTCGGCAATTGCCATAATCATCTATAAAATACAAATTTTGAAACACTACAAATTTTTAATTTTTTTAAATTATAAAATACATTAATATGAAACTTGGTTTAGTTGTTTTTATTGTACATACCTTCCTATAATTTGAAGCAAAATTTTATAAATTTCTTCACGGAAAGGTATGCGATTCCAGGTTTATTTGGACGTGGCTAAATTTTAAGTCTCATTGAAAGTTTTTCAATGAAATTTTCGACAATTCATGGAAGTATGTTGCCGGTTGTGCTCGGTTACCACAGGAAAAAGAACTTATAGAACACTGAAGTTCAAAAAATGCTCTGTGTAAGCCAGCATAGCCTGGAATCGCACACCTTTCCGTGAAGAAATTTAGAAATTTTGCTTCAAATTATAGGAAGGTATGTACAGTAAGATCAACTAAACAATGTTTCATATTTATGTTATTTATATTTTTAAAAGATTAAAAAAAATTAGTGTTTCAAAGTTTGTATTTTATAGATGCTTAGGCAATTTCCAAAAGCTCCGAATAAAATTTGGAAATCAAAATTAAAAAGGTTTTATTGTGTAACTGACAAAAACAAGGGGACAATTATCATCATTATTAGCAGTCTTTTCTTTGTATAAATCGTGGATTATGGTCCTCTTTCGTTTACATAAGACCGTGTTGTCACTTCCATCACCTATTGCTTGTTAATCTTTCTCGGAGTAAGAAATAGTTTATTTTCCCTGGAGATATTTTGAAGCGTCTTCTTATTTGTAGCTTGGTCCGGCAAAGGGAAGCAGTGCTTCAGACAACATGTCCGTTACTGGGCGCCGGGCTCCAGTAATAACGTTTTACTGCGAGGATGCAATATCCTGCACCCTGCAGGCAGGTTTAGTGCCCAAAGTTGTGGTCCCACCTCACCGGAGATTGCGATCCTGAGAGAACATAGGCGGGAGGGAGACGTGGGTGGCGGGGCGAGGAGGAGTCGGAGAATTTCCCCCCGAACGGACTCTGAGCCGACTTCAGACGAACCGCGGCTTTGCTCCAGCTTCGCTACTTTCGTCTGCTCACACTTCGGCTCTTCAATCAATCGCAAGATGCTGCTGCAAAAACCTCCTCTTCCTGGAGCTATGAACTCGGGAACTTGCACACATCGAGCAGCTCTCAGTCTAAAAAGAAATAAATTCAAATGACGTTATGAAGATTCATCATCAAATAAAAAATATTTATTATTCACACTAGCGAGTAATATACTACAAATATGACGAGTGTTAAATCTGTTGTTGTTTTGGTATTCAGGCCTAAGACTGGTCTGATTGCGCAAGTCTTTTCATTTACGCATAACTCCCAAATCTGCTTAGGGTTTCCATCTTTTGACTCCCTCTTCCGTTCTTACACCACAAACTTCCCTCTAAAGCTAATTTTACAAGACCACACGTTTCAAAACGTGGCCTATTAATTTATCCCTTTTCGTGGTCAAAGTATTCCATATTATTCGCCCTTCCTCTATTCTGTTCAGAACTTCCACCATCAGTGATTCTATCCACCCATCTGATTTTCAGCATTCTCCTGTAGCACAACATTTCAAAGGCATCTATTCTTTTCATTTCTGCAACTCCTGTCGTCCACGATTTACACCCATATAACGTCACATGGAGATTTTTTTTAGCAAGGATTAACTAATATTAACCGTAATTAAATTACTCTTTTTCGTGAAAGCCTTAGTTGCCTGTGCTATCCTACTCCTTATGTCTACTATACTTCTACCATCCCTACTTATTACGTTTCCCAGATATCATAATTCCTTAACTTCTTTCAAAATATCCCATCCTATTCTAACAGCCTTTGTTATTCGACTGCTTCCCATACTACATTCCACTACCTTGATTTCCCCTATATTCACCCTCTTTCTCCAGGACCACGTTCATGCTATTTATTATGGTTTCCAAGCCTTCTTCTTCTGACTTCCCTAATACTAAAATATCATCGGCAAAGCATAGGGTTTTTATTTCTTCTCCTTGAAGTATAATTCCTTTTCTATATTCTGTTTTAAATTTCTTCATCGCCTGTTATACACTCACACACACACACACACACACACACATATATATATATATATATATATAAGTTAAACAGCATGGGCGAGAGACTGCATCCTTTTCCTACTCCTTTCTTGATTTCTACTTTCTATTTTGATCATAAATTATAATTACAGCTATATGCCTTCTGTAGAGAATATGGATAAGCCTTCTTTATGGATATTTTATTCCTTACTTCTTCAAAATCCTTAACAGCGTGCTACAGTTCACATTATCAATTTCTTTTTCTAAATCTACAAATTCCATGAACGTCGGCCAGTTTTTTTCTTATCCTGCCTTCTAAAATTAAACGCAAAGTCCATATTGCTTGTCTTGTCTCTTAAATTCTTCCTAAAATCTAACTGATCTATTCTATTTGAAGTTCCATCCTCCTATCTACTATTTTAATTAATATTTTGTACGCATTTTCATACTAAACTAATTGTCTTGTGCCGTTCACATCTATCAGCCCAAGTGTTTAGTTTAGGAAATAGCTTAAACGAGCTGTATACAGATGTATTAATTTATTTGTTGTATTCCATCTGTATAACACGCACGTAATGATTTCTCTTCTTTACAGAGGTTTGCGTAATATCACTTTCCTGTAATGTATAATGTCAAATACACATGTAATATCGGGGATGGACAGTTTCCGGTATCGAATCTCGGTACAGGTGTTGTGTGCGTGTAATTTAATAATGATTACCCAATGGGCACATTAGATGCCACTTATGGGCGTAATCACCACCATGCACGCGTAACCTTCGCCAAACACCTTGGGGTAGATATAATCACAAACAACCAATATAATAGTGTAGTTAAATTAGTAGATTTAAAAATATAATTCCTTCAAGGATTTATGTGTGTATTAAATGACTGATTTTAAATTAGATATGAAATCATAAAAAACTTGTTTTATTTTTAATATTATTCGAAGTCGCATAAATGACAAGGTCTTTAGTGATTATACAGTTACCAAACATGAGTTACAAATTATAAAATTACGTAACACTTAATTGTCCATGTATTTATGTGTTAATATAATGAACTTTACAATGACTTTTTGTATGCTGTTGAAAAGGTTATTTTTCTAAAATGTTTTTTACCCAGGACATCTTCTCTCTTTTGGTCGTATTTTTTTGCAGCTTTGTATAATATAGCCTGCTGTTAGTTGCACATTATACGCATCGCATATTGGTGGGGGGTTTCTATTTAAAATGATCCCTTAGTTTCAATTTATTATTTGTTTTTAAGGTGTAGAAGTCATTCATATATTTATTTAGTTTACTTGATTTCTGTTCTTTCCATCTTATATTCCACTTTTTATGCACCTCCTTGTTTCGGTCCATATTTCCTTATAAGCATTTTTGCTATTAGAAACCGTTTTATATGCCTCGTAATCCCATTCACCCTTAATATCATTGTTATATACGTTTACTGTATTTATTAGGCTCTTTATTTTAGAATAAAGTGCAGACAAATGATTGGATTCAATTTTCATAATTCTGAAACGTTTTAGTCTATATATGACATTGAAGCTTTTATATTTATGAGATAAAGTCTCCTTCTCTGTTCAATATATGTTTCTTGTGATTCAATAAGTAGACTGCTAATTAGACTAGTGTGAAAGCAGCCAGCAGCGATTCTTAGTAATTTGTTTTGTATCACGTCAAGCTTCTTCAGTAGCTTTTTCTAGATGTGGAATATAATATTTATTTTGGAACGAATTAAAGCACTATATGTTATCAGTAATATGTCCGTATCTGCTCCCCAGTGTTTTTCAGAATGCTATTTCACATGACAACTTTCTATCGAAACTCGGTTGACATTTACTAATCGTTTACCTCTTAGTCTTAAGAAAAGAGGAATGGGGTACTTCCGCTTGGTTTTAAATCAGTTACAAAATTTAATAAAATCCAAAATTAACTTTTAAAATTGATTATAAATTTTATTTGGCTAGAAAAAATTGAACACTTTTATATTCTGGTTCCGAGTGGCTTCTAATTTTATAAATGTACCCGTATTTTTAACTACGAAGAGGCCGGTTATAATTTTTATCCGGGCTACATTACGTTTCATTTTCATATATATGATTAATAACTTGGAAAGTTTCTATAAAAAATCAAAACATTTCCGTGTAACTAATGATAATTGAAGATTGGACACTGTATAAATATGATCATATGTTTACATTTTTGATGACCTTTATTATATGTTTCATTTTACGTCTGATTTATGTGATATTATGACCCATTTAAGATTTTTTTATTACAATTTAAAACGAACAACCTTTTGGTACGCATTTGTACGTTCTTCATTTTTTTAATTATCAGACTAAGTTAACTCTATCAGATACAATATATTATGAAACACAACAAAAAATTTTCAATTTCTGTAAAACCTCCTCCGCAAATTTAAAATTTGCACCGTCGATATTTTTAAATTTTATTAAAAAGTGGCCATAAATGTTTTATATTCTAACATGCCTAAAACGGCAAATGTAGTGTTGTAAAATCCAATGTTAATATAATTTTATTTTATATGAATACAGTGTTTGCAACAAAATGTGCGTATTATTTCGATACATCAAGCCATTGTATTAACATTCCAAACTTTTCCGGGAAACATAATAATGGACGTTATTTGTTGAATGCAGTATTATCATCGAAAGAGGTTATTGATTAATCAACTTAAAATTGTAAATAACTGTAAAAAGTCCAACTCGGCGAATTACTAGAAACAAAGAATTTGAAATTGAATGTAGGTGAGTAGTTAATTTATTGAACCGAACACAATAACTCACATTAATGAAGGTGAAAAATTTACGGCCAAAAATTGTCAGACATAAAATTGTTTATTAAGTGAAGTAATTTAATTAATAAACAATTTTAATTATGACAATTTTTGACCGTAAATATTTCAGTTTCATTAATCGAAGTACAGAATTTGTTTTAACTCATATTATTGTTTAACTTTCTCTAAACTTTTTAACTTAATAATAATAACGTGATGTTTTTACATAATCATAAATACAGGCCCAATTGTAATTTCTCATGAAATGATAGCTGCATTGTTATACTTCTAATATTAGAAGTATCTAAATTACACGTCTATTGAAATCATTACTTTTAATATTCCCTTACAAATATAAAACTTAAGTTATCGTTTTGTTTAATCTGTATGTATAAAATATGTCCTTTTTTGATTATTTGCAGAAAGGTTTGAATAAAGAAGTTTGAAACTCACATGAATCGTAAAATGTAATTAACGAGATACTCCGGCGAGAAACATAGAACTTTAGATTTTTATTCACACACATGAAGTAAGATTCTGTAATATAATTAAATAAATGAAGGAAAGTTTAATATCAACAGTAGTTAGATAATTAATATTTTTATTGATGTATCAATTAAATTGGTTAATTGACACTGTGTTAATTTATTTGTTTGCAATATGAATAATAGATAACTCAAACATAGTTTTCTGACAAATTTACAATAAATACATTTCGGCCGGAACCGTAACAGGAGACGGTCCCTGTCACCAAATTTTTCACATGCAAACACATTTAATAATAGTTTATTTCTAGGTAGTCAAGAAGAAAATGACAAAAATTGCTAAATTTTTTTGCCTGAGGAAGTCTCAAAAGGGAGACGAAACGTCTCACTTATGTTAATTAAATAGCAATAAATTTATTTGCTGACTCTTTAGCCGTCTTTTTATTTATTATTAATAGATAATATTTACTTATTTTAACTTTATTTCGGCCAATATATAGGTGTCTTTTAAAATAAGGGATGGTGGATGTTGAAAAGTTGAAATGGAATAAAGTAAACTGTTAACAAAATTATTTCTGTATTCGAAACTGTATTTTGGGCCTTTCAAATAAAAGAAGAATTTTGTTAATACCTCACACAGCTTGGTTTATTCCATTTTATAATTTCAACATCAAGCCACCCTTATTGAAATACTCTATAAAATAGCGATAGTTTTTTCTGTTTTAATTTAATACTTTTGTTATGATAAGTGTAAATTTCTAAATATAATTTATAACCGTATTTTATATATTTTTATTTGTTTACAGTGTCTTTTAAATTGTATTTCAAAACTTTTGTAAGATGTTTTGGGAAGATTAATTAGTAGAATTGTGATAAATAAATCCCATCAATTAATTAGTTATAACTCTAAACATATTTTGTTTGTTGGAGTCTCTATTATACTTGGTGTATATGAATTTATTTAAAGCATTCTTTATACGAAAATTATTTATTTCTCTATTTGTGTTGTAATAATAACTAACAACAGAAGAGAATTTTGTTGGTTAAATATCCGTCTCGTCAATGGCTTACGAACCGTGAGCTAAATTTATATAAAGGTTATATTTTTACGTCTGAATTATGTAATAATAAATAAAATTGTTATTCTTTATAGATTCATTGAGGTTGTTTTCAATGTTGTCGTAAGAATAATAAGGAAAAACGAAACACTCGTACTTCCCCTTGCGTTAAAACAGGCAATAAACGTTTACGTCACTTTTTGGAACACACGTCAACAATGTACCAGTACACATTTAAGAAAATTTGATTCACATTAAATCGGAAAACTATTTTTCCCAAATATCATTATCATGTGATATTATTTAAGACATACAAAGTATTTATAATAGTAATGCATTGTTTCTGATTTTGCTGAAAACTAATTAAATTAACAATATTATAAATTATATTTAGTTTACCAATTAATTTATTTTCAAAGTTTATAAGGTGCTGTTTAATAATATTACAGAGTCTATATGACAATTTCAACTCATTTTCAATCGTGTTTACCTTATCATCAGGTCTCTATTCCACCGTAGAGAGGTGGCTGCTGTGTCCACATTCGAAGGACCAAAGTACACATCTAGTAGACAGCAAATGTCCCTGATAAGTCCTCCAGTCCTGCCGCTGGCACGTAGTGTGAAATATATACAAACATTGCCTCGTGACAAGCACGTCGGTGGAAGATTTAATGTCTACAGGTATCTCCCTCACTCAATTACTCCAAACTCCCGTACACTCAATCTAATATTTACACTTCTAAAAAACTATTGTGGATGGGAGAAGATAATTAAGTTCCTTATAATGCAACTCTACATGAAGGTAATATATTTTTGTTTAATTAAAATATTTATGACTATATTTAAAACAGTTTGTCAAAAGATAATAAAATTATTAAGCTAGTTTACGTTCTTATGTTGACATTATTATTAGGAAATGCTTTTTTGTTTGTTAATAAATTAATTTGAAACTAATTTTTTGTCTGATTTTGAGCATAAGCATGAAAACTTTTAAGCTATGCGCATGAAATGGATTTGACTTCTTACAGCTGACTTACTACTTTTTATTACTTGATTAAAAATTATTGTATATGAATCAGTTTCTACTAATCTCTAGCAATGTAAAGTATAACTTTGTATATGTTCAACCACACCTTTTTCCAACTCTAATTTATATTCCAGATACAACATGGGTAAATTTTTAAAGTTTCATATTCCGATTGCGAAAAAATTCAGTATACCATATTATTTTTAATTTTATGTTTTAAACTCGGGCATTATTAACTATTTTCCAATACAAAACTGTTTTTTTTCCACGTAAATGCTTCCCTGACTTAAACTCGGCAAATAACACTTAAGATAATTTTACTTTTAACCGGAACCTGGTACAGCAAATATTTACCCTTCCCGAGTGAGGGAGGAACTTCGAAAAATAAACATTCAATATCCACTTCATTAAGAGTTCACTTCTAATTAAGTTTATTTTTCTTCCCTCGATATCTCAATTAGACAGCGTTGTCACACACGGGGGGGAAAAATCAAGAATCACCGGCGAACAAACTCAAAAATGTAAACTCATAATGGATGCATAAAAATTTATTCCCCATTGTTTCCTGTCTCGATACTAAACAAATTGAAGAAAGTAATGAATATTCGTAGTGTATGTGCGTAGATTTTAACGGTACGAATTAATTTGTATCATTTTAACTTGATTAGGGCCGAATCGTGAGAGTTGGATTATGTTGGGTTTGTTTTACTAATTGTCTATTTCGGCCTCATTTAAACATTAATTTAAACTTATAGACGTTAATAATTATTATAAACTATTAAACCAACATGGAGTTACATTAAATTGTTTTGGTTCTGTTTTACTAATTGTTTGTTTTTGGCCTCATTTAAACATAAAAACCCCTAATGCATTATCAAGGTGTTTTCAGTTATGGATATAAAACAGACTTAATTGCAAATAATTTCTGTTTAAGTTATGCAAAAAACAACAATGCAGCTATTGTTTCATGAAGGAATAAAAATAATGCGTAAATTTTCTTCTGTCAAACCTGAACAGTTCTTATTACTTTACTTACGTATTATTAATTTAAAGTACCCTAAATATTTGATATAGTTTCCTGACTTTTATTTATAATAGGATAAGGCTTCATGTACTCCGATGCACATCCAGTCCCTTCCGTCAGTATTTTTTTCTGAAAGATCTAGGGACATAACCATTTCCTGTTTCTTTTCATTTTACGGTGAATTACTATACGTGAATAAAACATTGGTAACATAAAAATTACCAAGAAAAGGATGATTTGAGAGATTTTCATATATCGTTTCTCCACCTGGGAAAACGTTATCCTCTACCCACGAGGCCTAAACGGTATGATTTTTTTATCAGCTTTCTCAGATATTAAGGTTTTTCTTTGCGAAATAATAAAAAAGCACTAAATCGCACCACACTAAATATTTCAGCAATATTCCCATTTCAGTATTTATTTAGAATATTTCAAAATTAACCCTATGATTCTATTACTATGAAAATAATTATGTAACCAAGGATAAATGTTCGTGTATTAAAATTTATTTATTTTAATTTTCAAAGAGCATTTATTTTACGAAACATTACATTTGAAAAATAATTAATATTTAATTAAGGATTTCGGATGTATAATGATGTTTCTGATATTAGTAATGAGTAATTTTTGTGTATATTTTCTTATAATATTAAAATATATAACCAAAATTTTGTATCCCTATGATTTTAATTGGAAATTAAATATAATAAATTAATAGTCAGAATGAATACAATTTAATATTTTTAAGAATTTAAAAAGTATTTTTTATTTTATTAAATAAATATAATTTACCTTCATTATGTAGGATATTTAATATTATATCAATGAAGATAAGGCTCTTAAATTTATGATTTTCCCTGTGTTATGAAAAGAGGAGTTTGAAACTCATATTATTAGAAGTCTAGGAATCACTTGTGCGTATGTACCCAAATCTTCGCAAATATATTAAGAAACCGTATTCTTGTTCCACTTAGGCAAACAGTCGCTTACAAGCAGAAGTCACCAGGGTAAGCTTCACTATTTACCAAATTCGTTTTAGAGAGAGACTGCATATTATTTTCACCCTATATCTGGGAATATTTCATATGTTTATTTGATATAGGCAGTCTGATCAACTTCAAAGTACCTCAAAAAGTACAAATACAGAATGTTCTCAAACAATTTCATTAACTTAAATGTCTGTGCCTGTTACTAACTTTTATCTACCCAATATTACATGTCATATTATTTTGTATTCGTCGAGAGAGCCAGGTTCTACAGCGTCGTCACTGCGCGAGAAGTCAGAAGTCGTGCATCAGGAAACGGAAGCTCTCGTTAGCCGTTGAATGCGCAACTTCAATTTCGACATCGGGAAAGTTCCACTGTTGCTTATTGAAATTCTTGTGAGCTAGCAATCAGCCTGGGCGGAGATGGCTGCGTAACGACATTTGTCGCCTCAGTACACGCGTGCCAGTTCAAAGGATTATGCGCAGCAGGGCGGTAATCTCATTCAACACATACAAGACGGTTTAATTGTCACCGTAAACTAGAAATATATATTATATAAAGTGAAACATGTAGTGATAAAATTGAATTGATTCGTCACAATCACTTGGTCAAAGCTTGATTTAATCGACATAAATCATTAATGGGCACACAATGCCTTATACAGTTTAAGGAATAGCTTAAAATTAACCAGGGTGATGAATGATAGTGCATTAACGGAGTCTAAGTTTGTCCCATACATTAATAAAGAACGGTACTTTCAGATAGTCTGAAAGTCCCACTACAGTAAGATGATGAAAGAAATATCCATTACTTCTAGTTTAAATTCTCTTGTCCAAAATACTCTCGGTATACACAGAAGTTCAAAAAAAACTGATCATTTACCTGAAAAAGGTTAAAAGTAATTCTAGAGATATTTACTTGTCTGGCTGTGTTTAGTTCTGGATATATATATTGTGACGTTACACTTGCCTCACACGCCCGCCTGGGCCCTCGTTTTCCGCCGTTATATTTATTCCTACGAATCTCTGATCGTATAGTCCGCCGCAAAGATATTACTCTGGCGGTTGTAAACAGAGATACTCTGTGACGTAAGAGGAAAGGTGGAGGGGATCGAGCGTGTGACGAGAGCAAGATCACGACCAGAGCTTCCTTCTGGATTTGGACGTCGGACGGCGGTCCAGGTTTGCCCTCAGAAAGGAACAGCAGTTCGAGTCTGAACTTGTCTACCAGCTTTTAACTAGTTTCGATAAACTTGTAAAAGACGATTTTTTTATCCACATGAATAAACCTTTGTTAACTTTGTACTGTGGCTTGAGTTTTCGCTTATCCCTGCCTGTCACGTGATCCCTAAGAAGTCTGAACTAAATTACGAAGACGACAAGGAGTGTGAAATATATTTTCGGCTGGAATTTAAATAAACAACACACGAAAAACTGAGTTTTTGCTGTTTTTAATTTTTTAATTTCAATTCGGTCAAGCATGTGAACTCACGCTCGGAAGAAAATTCTCAAATACACTCTCACTGTCCATCCTAAACAGAAACATTCTATGAGATGAGAACTACAACGAACCAAATTTCATCGTAATCAAAAGAATGCATTAGCTACGTATGCGTGAAAACAAGCATTCATTTCTATTTATCTACATAAAGTCCAGGAACCTGTGTAAAGCAATGGAATTATACTTCGTTCACACACTACAGAGAGAGATAATCAGTTGGAGGATAAACATCACACTAAAGAAAGTGTTATCAATCTTTTCCATAAAATGTTCTCTGCGACAGCAGAATTTTTAATAGTAAATATACTACGCACGATAATATATTTTTTATATAATTTAGCTTCAGAGTTTACTTCAATTCGTTACCCTTAATCTACCACATTGGAAGCTAGTTCCACTTCAGTGTAATTAGAAACTTCACAAAATTGCTCCTTGGTCTAGCATCATAGTGAAGTAGTGGATTGGTTGTGCTGATTTTAAGTTTCATGTTTCTGAAACTACACGAGGACATGCCGAATATTTTTTCATATAAAGTCAGACGATAAAAATCATTATTGTATAATTTTCCACAGGGCATTATCCATCCACATTTATGTCTATTTTGTCTGTAAATATTTTGAAATAATTATCAAGTTAAACACGTGAGTTATTATACATTAAAGTACAGTACTATATATTTAATAAATATTTTACGTGCCTAACACTGTTAGCACAGGAAAATAATTTTTTAATTCACATAGTTTAAAGGTTTTGTTTAATTTGAAACTTATCTCTGTCAGTTTTCCAGTTGCTGGTTACCTATACATTTTTAACGTAAAGTCTTCCCTCTTTAGTCACTGTTCATCTTTAAAGAGATACCACGCAGCTTTCTTTGGGTAAAGGGGTGCAGGTTGACAAATATTGGCTCCACTCCCCAAGTTTCACATTTCGAACAATCTCTGGGAAGAGGTCTGCGGCAGAGGTCGTGCTATTCATATATCAAACGCCGTTCAAAGCACCTGGTCCAGATAATGTTAAACTGCTGTATTGAGACTCCAAATCCCTCTTCCATCTTCACATCCCTCAATCACTTATCTTTATTTCTGAAAATATATATGGTCACATATACCTTTCATTTATATGTTAAAGAAAACATAATTGCATACTAATTAAATATTTATAAAACATAAAATATTTCATTATATAATTTCTAAAATAATTGAATAACCTTTTCTCAATGACAAATAAGTTCTTATATAGAAATAAACATGACTTCTATGTATTCTAATAGTCGTATATAATCCTTCGGCTATTTACCTGTTCCTTTAACCGTCTTTATATAGTCCGTTGCCTCCTACATTTCCATTTGAGTTCACAGTTCTGTTTGCTCTGTCGTCGGCCTGGTGTTAGTCCTCCATTCCTCGGGGTACCTATTAGTCCTTCTGTTGGCCGGATACGGTCCTTGGCGATAATTAACACCTTGAGAAGGAAACACGAGAGGATTTACTCCAACACTGTAACACATTATTCATATTGAACACATTATATCGTATGTTATTTGAGACAAGCATGATGTAGTTCAACTAAAATAACTAAGAAAAAAATAGTAGCAACCGTGTACAATCTACAGATAAATAAATAATTCATTATTCAGGAAAAATTTGCTATTTATGGCATAATCATCTCCAAAAAATAATACAATCGTACAAGTATGAAATAAATCATGGAAGTGTACCGTAAAATTATTTTTTAATGAACATTTATTTTGTAACTGTAACCAGTAAAATTAAAGTAAAAATAAGATAAAAAGGACGTACTTAGTTAAGCTACTTTTTCCTCCTAAAATTTGTATACTTATCCCATTACCTTATTTTTGAAACTATTTGTAAAACACAATTTCTTGTTTCTAGTAGTTTCATGTAGATGATTGAAAATTTATTTCAGCTTCAGTGAGAACAAAATAGTAAATACACAATAAACGGATAAACATTATAAGAAATCGTACTAATTTTTATAAAATGGAGGATAATTATTATTAAATAATAAACATAATTATTCCCACTATAAGTAATCCTTATTGTAGCGTATTTTATGGAATTTTAATTTATCGGATTAATAATTATTTATTAACAAGCATTGGTGTGAAGATGATTATAAGTAGAATAGATTTGATGGCTTTCAGCAAATGCGAAATGTCAGTCATTAGTCTAAATAATCTTTCTACTTTGAACAAAAAATAATTTATTGAAGTAATAAAATCATATTGATCATAAATAAATAAATAAGGATTGGGATGACCAGGGTTAAAAATATTAACAAGAAGCGTTTTAAAGTGTAACTGATACCATCCTATAATTCTGAATCTATGGAATTTATTTAGTACCTAAAGTCTATTTAACCGTTTGAAAGAAATATATTTGTCTTAAATGATAGATTTATGTGAGATTTAATGTTTTATATTTAGCGGAATTGAATGATGAATATTTGACTACGTAAATAAGATTTTGTCACATTGGAGATTTTACTTTTTAAGTCGAAATTGAATAAATTGTGCAGTATTAGTTTATGAGGGGTTTAATAATTTTGTAATTACATATCAATTTTGTTGAAGCGTACAAACTTTGACAACAATAAAGACACAAAACAATTTTCATTAAGATATTTTAGAATATAGGTTTCATAATTGCATTAAAGTTAAAAATGTTAAGCAGGTTTATCAATTTTTTACTGTTCCTAAATGCATTAAAACAGCACAATTATCATTAATCACTCACATTTTTCGGAGAAATATGGCCATCTTTATAACAAAAGACATTTGATGGGCAAAATTTACCACGAAATGATTAGGCTTCAAATAAAAATGTCAATCATGGTCAGAACCACATTCTAATGACGGCCAACTAATCACAACTCAATCCGTTTATGGAGCAAAACGACGGTCATTCATTACATGGTAGAGAGGCCTGTTCGTTGAAAATAATCGCAAAATTTAATAGCAGATGGAAAATAAAGCAATAAATCCTAGCTCTGTTGGCACCAGACAAATTATTGCATGACAAGATACCAGGCTTACAGATCCGAATGAAATATTACTAAAAACACCAAAATCAAATTAGATGCACTATTGGAAGCTTCAGTATGCAAGTAGTGAAATGCGAAAATATATCTACAGCTTTATTCTAATGAATAATTTTTTATTAAACAAAGGTTTGAATTTTGGTTCATTTTATGAAATTTACGTGATGTAACGCTAATTAGCTGTATTTGTATTTAGAAACGGAACGTTTTATTAGGCTTTACCGGAAGGTGTGGTGACCAGCGTAATTGGAATAATCAGGATGAGCCACCCTCAGACGCGGACGTTAATCCAGAGTCCTAGTGTAATGAGGGATGTAATTACTACGTAAACACCACATTACCAGGCAGATCAGCAGTTAAGTAAAATTTGCAGATCTAGAGGCTCGAAACTTGCTCATAATAATCGTATGTAAAATAGTGGTACTGAAGATATACAGGCTGAAAAGGTATTGACATTACCATAATAAAAAAAGTTTTACACTTACGCGTCGAAATTATACATAATTCGGTTTATAATGCATTGAAATCTTATTTGAACAACACCACATAAAGAGAATTGTTGAATGGTGATTGATTTCTATCTCTCTCTTGATTAATTTTTATCAATGATAAAATTTTATTTCAAAAACGGTCAAAGACCATGACAATATGGAACGAAAAACGTCATTTCGCAAACTTCCTGCAAACTTTAATCTGGTTCTCTCACACATGGTGGCAGAAAGTGGAATTAAGCATCGTTGTTCTTTTCTTACGCAAGACTCAGTTGTTGCATCTACATGGTATAATCGGTTTTGTCGACTCTGCCAGTAATCCTTAATGATGTGTTTACGTTGACAACTTCTCTATCTGCGACGTTACATTGTCGCAGTTGGGAATATTATTCTCAGTCCTGACCCAAAATTTCTTGTGTGTGCAGCTATTGAATTTAATTTTTTCACAGTAATACATTTTTTTGCATCCTGAAGACTGAGTACAATATTAACTTTCTTTTTTAAATAGTTTTATATTTACAGTAAGAAGTTACTCCATTTTGTTTCTTGACAATGTATTTCGTTTAATGTCTCAGGTGTACTATAGAACTTCATGGTTATCTCACTGAATACTCCCTTGAGTTAATGATATGAAAATACATTTTTTTTGATATTACAAAATATTGTCTGTATCTCTTAAATTAAAATATTCTAGTATTAATTAATTTTTACACAGAAACATAAAAATACACCAGTTTTATATTCAGCGTGTGCGTGTGCTTTCACAATGAAACAGGAGCGAATCGCTTTCTCTGCGTTTTGATATCCGTATAATTACGAACATACCTGAAAATGAAAGGTCGGTTAACTGAGAGTCCTATTCCATTATCTGGAGCAGACCTTGGCCCTTCCTGCGAGCATCAGGCGATTACTCTGTCTACAAAACACCGCAGATGGTCAATACTGACGTTCCAATACACCCTCAACTGTTATAAGAGAATTCTCCGTCGTATTATCGTGCCAACATAGAGCTCGAATTCAATTTCAGCCTCGTAACAGCCAATACCTGAGTGAGATGGAACAGAAATTGCCACAGAAGTTGTGTTCTACAACGTAAAAGAAAAAAACGGGGCATGAGTGAGACAAGAACAATTCCATATCCGTGTGCTATGCGCGTAAAATTTAATGAGCGTCATTGGTGTAACAACTTTATTTCTTTGATTACGATACTTAAACTCTATATCACAGAAATAAATATATCACCATGAATGATTTTATTTAATAGTTTACCTCCAAACGAAAACAAAAATACTAGTACGTACTCAACTTCTATGAATTAGTAAAATAATTTTTTATTGAAGGACGTGTTTTACTCAAGCGTTCTCTTAATCGTTGGAATTATTTTCTGCTGTTTTGTATGTATATAATACTTCGATATTTACTTTTGTTAAGCTTTTCCTGCTCTTTTCTTTGTTTCTTTCATATACAGCCTGGAGGTAAAATTTCTCGTTGATCAGATTCGATCAGGTCCATTTTACTATTCCTAGTAAGTTCTTTATTTGTACTAAAGGAGTTGTTAATATGAAGTGTAAGAATAATCTTTAAATATTTTTTTAACAATTAGTGTTGTTATGTGTGTTCCATCGTAGTTACTTATATATTTTATTTATATAAATTAATTTTAAATATTACACTGTATTTTTAGCTATGGCGTACAAAAAATGTTAACATAACATAGTTTATAGTATATATATGAAAATTTAATTTATACTTTTAATTAAAAATCATTACCTATAAATACAATTGTTCATGGCCTACTACCTAAGAAAATATATAAAAATAAATAAATGAAAAGACTTATCGTGGACTTCTTCAGGTAAATTATTGAATCTAACAATAGAAATTTGCTGTCGGGAATAATGTATCACTACGGTTACAGCCGAAATGATCATTTATTTATTTTGAACTTAAAGTCAGAAATGTTGTTCGTAAAAGTGTTAAATCAGTTACACTTGCAATAATAATTTTTTATTAAGATAATGACCACAATGGAAATCTGTCAGTGACGCTGTGTAAGGTCCAATTTATTATGCTGTATTTAAATTCAGCATTATTCTCAACATTAACTCAAGGGAGGACTCAGTGCGCTAATCACCTAAATAAGACATTAAACTAAATACATTGTCCTGAAACAAAATGGAATAATTTCATTCTGTAAATACAAAACTATTTAAAAAATTGAATTAATATTGTATGTGTTTAATACTCATTTTCATTAAGTAATTACTCGAAGGATATCTGAACGTGTTTCAATATGTATCAAGAAGTTATATATTTATTACAACAAATTAGCTCTCATTTGTAATTATTAATAACATTGTAGTAAACTAATTAACGTCTGACGTTAAAATAATTAAATGATTAAACGACGTTTTTTGGACTTGTTCCAGTGTTACTGCAAAAATTATACATAAATATTTATATTGAAAATGATTAAAATATTACGTTGACAAAAAAGTTCAATTTTAGAAGAAAAAAGATGTGAAATGTGTTAATAGATTCTTGGCGGCATACAAATGCAGCTTCAACAGAAATGTGATACAAGTTAAAAATTGATTCATTTAACAGTTCAACTAAACTTTGTATAACTAAAACTATTGAAAATAGAATAAATAGACATATAACAATCAAAAATACATTCAAAGTCCACAGAAATAGAAATCTAGGTAACAATAAATGTCGTACTCAATATTACAAACACGCTACATCATTCAATAAAATTCGTTCATGACCTGAAGCTCCGTAACGAATTATGACAACAAATTAAATGTTATCTGCATAAGCATGTGATGTAAAAAGTAGTAATTGTTATGACCGAAAGGTTCACGTGACTTTAAATAATTAAATTAAAAAAATTACAATATATCCTAACATAACCTATCAATTTAACGTTTATATTTCGTTCAGAAAACGTTTGCTCAAAATCTAAAATTCCAAAATTCTCTCAATAAATTAATGACATTCCTCTAATTTACATCATGGTTCAAGGATTGATGATTATTCTTTTATTTTTCTGTTATTATTTTTATTGTTATAATTAGTTACATCTGTTGTTAAATTGATAACTTATTTTATTATATATTGTAATTATGTTATATAACTTACGTAGTAACACCTAAAGATATCGCAGTTTTGGTGACGAAACATCGTTTAGTCTAAATAAAAACTGTGTCTGCAAAAATGACATTCCTGTGGTCCTGGTCGACCGGACCAAACGGGTCGACATTTTGCATTCTCGTCTTTCTTCTAAATTAGTTGTAAGTTATCAGTGAAGCATTCCAATTCCTTTCACTTTAATTTCATTCATATGTTGATAATATTGTAGGAAACTGTAGAGCTTCCAAATGATGGGATGAAACGTTGAGTAATTCATCTTTTCTTTATCTTTCGTATTGTAAATTTAATTTATTATACAAATAAATTTCGTTAACATGAATCAACTTATTTAATTATTTGGTGTAATTGATCATGAATAATTGTACTAATACGTAAATGTGGCATAATGTTTAACGTAAGTAATAAGTTTATTCAGTTTCCAATTATATATGTAAATAGAATTAATCGATACATTCGCCTCGTTTCTGCGTTATGAAACACAAAGGAAAGTAGAATGATGAAGTCAGAGCGATGTAATGGCTCTCCGTTCTTGCCATTAAATCAGCCCGCTGCACATCACGAGCAATCAATCACATTCATTTGCTTTTATAGATAAAAGGAAGATGGTTGTGTGCCCTATGCTGGTAGCCAGGCCATTTAACTGCCCACATCACTGGGACACCAAATTACAGCGTGCGTGCTGATGAATCTGTGGCAAAAGATTCGCACAATCGGTTATAATATTAATTTAAATTCGAGTATGGATTAATTGTTGAACAGTAAACGGTATTCGCATTTCGCGCAAAAGTCCAAATGCGAAGTAAATTTCTGTGTATAAAGAATATCAATATAGCATATTAGTTGAATAAACACAGAAAATATTAGTTCACTTGAACGAGTGTTATATTAAAATTAATATTCGTTTGGTCTTTCTTCTAAATTAGCTGTAAGTTATCAGTGAAGCATTCCAATTACTTTCAATTTAATTTCATTTATATGTTGATAATATTGTAGAAAACTGTAGAGCTTCCAAATGATGGGATGAAACGTTGAGTAGTTCATTTTTTCTTTATGTTTTGTATTGTAAATTTAATTTATTGTACAAATAAATTTCGTTAACATGAATCAACTTATTTAATTATTTATATGGAGTAATTAATCATGAATAATTGTACTAATACGTAAATGTGACCTGTTTATATGAAAAAATTCCTTAACCTAGTGACTGAAGGGATGAGCCTGTAAGGCTAATGTGAAAATAATATACAGAACCCAAAGAAAAAATATTGTGTATGATCTCCAATGCCTAATGACATGTAATTAAACGCTTCATAATGACCTGGAAGCACCATACGTCAAAGATATTATAACTAAAAAAAGTATTATTCACCACATGGAACTGTAAAACCACACCAACATAACCTTTCTGGAAAAACGAATTGCGAGAAGGGATAAACTAAAATGGGCAAGTACTAGAACTTCATCGCGTCTATTAAGGACTTCCTGTATATAGCTATATTCTGATATTCTGATTGCTAATAAATTGAAAAAAGTTCTAACCGATTCCAATTTGTTGAACTTGAGTCATTACCATCATACATTTTAACTATTAGCGGACAGAAACATTTTAATATGCATAATATATAGATATAATTAGATTGAATATCATATAATTAATTAATAATTACAGAATATGTGATTTTAAAGTATGTACCGGGTTAATATTTTGTAAGCACGGTGTTACGATTTTGAGCATGCGTGAACACATACTCTATTCATTAGGAAGTCAGGCGCGGCTGTGAAGCCTTTCGGTCCTAATCAGTTGTAACTTTAATTAAGATATTATCAATTTTTTGTATAATTCTTACAATTCGCAATTGTTACAGTGAAACGAGGAATATCTGATCCGACAAAATAGCTCCTTCGTGTGATGACTGAATGAGGTAGCTTTTTAAAATTTTTGCTATGCTGCATTTCTTTAATTACTTTTTCTATTTAAAGTATATGAATGCTCTCTAGCGTGTACTTAATATCTTCAGAGTTGTCATAGCAAAGGTGTCAACTACATAAGAGGTTGTTTCTGTTTCTAGTATTTGCTCAGTATTATTACTGTCACCACAAGCAACTAAATTGCGTGCCAGGCAGTCAATGCGATACAGGTAAAAAGAATTTGTGTGTGACAAAAGTTTAGTGTATAATTTATATCGTACTGAAAAATATATAATTTATACATGAATTAATACTAGACGTGTAGTCGCAATTAGAATCTTTACTGGGCTCAGTTTCACACCTCTTTTAGCGGTAAGAAGACGGTCGAACACTCAGCCAACTGTCGGGATTATTGCGTTCAGCTAACTAATTAATAGAGTTTGCCGTCAGTTGTGCGCCGAACTCCAACGCGGGTGGCCAAGGCTAGACTGCCCAAAACACTAGAACAGTGCCACAAATTAACATCACTTAAACTGGAATTAAATTTATAATCATAGTTGTGGTTCCGCTCCGATTAATACTGAAAAGTATGTAATCATATTTATAAAAGCGATATTGGAATGAATTACGGTACCAGATTGTAGTATTACTGTAAAAAAAGAATAAACACATTTGGTATCACCTTTGTCGAGGAGGTGTGTCGTCTCTGGAGATCAGGAGTTTGTTATTGTAACGAAGTTTACCTGATTTGAGACAAAAAATATTTGAAGTGATGAATCATAAACGGCGTAGATTGATGGAAATACTTTTGTTGAGAAGCCTATAACAATAATAATATTAATAATAACAGTGTATAATAAATAATCATTTTCTGTAAGGGTAAATACGTTTGATTTGATGAGACTTAAAAGGCAGAGATTGATGGAAATCCTATAAGGTTTGATTTGTACTGTGTGTCGATTTTGTTGGTCCATTCTAACTTGTTCAACATATATTGTTATAAGGCCATGTAAGCTTCATTTGTAGATTTAATAAATTATTTGATTGCAAGCAAAACTACGATTTTGAATCTTGTGAAAACAGTAGAAATTTTGTTTAAGTGACTCTTTATGACACATTAAGTCATCAGCGTTTTTTTTCTCATAACAACGAGCCGAGCATATTTGAAGTTAAAGTAAATTTGAATTTGGAATAGGATTATTAAAAGATCAATTAGAAACATTAAAATTATTATTTTTATTAGAAAGTTTTAAGTCACGTCAACATATATTGTTCTTGGTGACCGTACATAAGTTAATAAATAAATAAATAAATAAATATATATATAAGATATTGAACGTCAAATTGTCCTTAGTCTCTGGGTTATATCTGGTACTGTCAAACATCCTTGTCCAGTTCTCTATTCGTGAGGAACTCCAGCTGAGCGTAGATCGCTGTTGAACAGGAAGCTCTTCTTGTGTGGGTAGCCAGTGTTCTTCTTCAACACCAGTCGTACTGAGAGCATTTAAATAGGATGTGCTGAACTGCAAATAGTAGATTCTGGTTGTGGTGACCTGGAAAACGGAAAATTAATTCAATGTGTTTAATGTCTGTGCCTTCGTTTCGATTTCTTTGGTTTTAATTGTTACTTTTAGATTACTACAAAGAAAGCTTTCGATACACTATGAACTGCGAAGCTTTATTGATTATTTTTATTTTATTCGTTATATTAGCAGAGATTCTTCTTACCAGCCAATTTATTGGCGTTGTAATCCCTGGAGTTGACTAATAAGAAGGAACCGGACAGATCCATCAGAATAAAATACTCAAAGATATGGAAAATATCTGAAGATCACGTGATTGTCTTAGTCAATGGCATTTCATGGGCAAAGGAGACCAACCAAAAAGATGAATTAAATCGATACGCTTCTTACAGTGACGACAAACACTCCTCATGAGAAACTGAGAGTGGTGATGAGGACCTGTAGAGACAACATCCAACATACACCGATGGAGTTTGAGGACGCCATCAGCTGAACGAAGGATAATGGTGAAGTTCTGAATTCTTTATGTGATCAGGCGTGTATCACGTTTAAGGTTGAACCTGAGATGAAAGAGATCTAATTTTTTTCGCCACGAGTCATATATTTCACTTTTGCGAATATTATCCTTAATTTATATAATGATTAAATAAATACGCTTAAACGTTCTCCTTCACGAATTTAAATTTAATTTCAACACCTCAAAGTTCAACAGCTTAATTCTAGGTGATCCTTTATATTTTTTGCACAGGGACAACAAAATAAATATTAGTTTTAACGTGAGTAGAAAAATCTCGTGAAATACATTTTATCCGCATTAAATATTTTGGCATTAGTAGATTTTTAAAGACAATTATTCCAATTCGGCTTGTGTACCAACACGCGGCGCTGGGGAATAGACTTTACCACTATCCCTCAGGGCGAAGTAGCATCTCTGTAGCAAACCACACTGGTTGATTTAATAACAGTGATAAATGAGTGACGGCCATGTTCCCTTTGTATAGACGACGCGCTCTCCAATGTGATGGAGTGCCTTTCCTGATTGTGCCTTGGGAGTTGCTTCTACAGAGATGAGAATTTAGGGGTGGGGGGGGGGTGGTATTCGGATTTCACGAAATACCTAGCTGCTTTGACATCGTGAATATATGCTTGCACTGAAATTCGTTCTCATAACTGAATTACTTTCAGCCAATTTCATCAGACTGAACCTTGAGATTATATAAGGTAAAATTATCAGAAATTTTTGGCGAGGTATTTAAATGGCATTCGTATTTCGAGGAATATATTAAAAATATTGGAGTTAATTGTTTGCGGAAATTAATTTTAGGTTCTAAAAGACGATATGTTAAAAGCATTAGTGTTCCTACTTTTCTTCGACTACAAAATTTTCTGGTTACTGTATTTTAATCATTTTAGATGATTATAATATATTAACATATGAATCAATACCAATGCTTTGTAAGTAACAGAATTTAGCATTTAATGCTATTACAAATTGGTTTTCTGTAAATGGTTACTCTTTGAACTGTAAAATTACGGCGCTGTTTCACATAAATAAAATTCTGAATTAGATCCATAATCTCGTAAATTTTAGAATTTTATGCAGAAATCCGTCAAGTCAATTCTCTTTTTCATTGAATTCATTTGTAGTAAATTATCTTGATAAATTCAGTACCAATTGGGATAAGCATTCATTTAATACAATAAATTAAAATAATTTACAAAAATGTCGTCTGTGTGTAACGGTCGATTATAAAATAATATTAGTTTTTATTAACCATTCTGATAATATTCAAGAATAGGGAAACACTCGAGTTACATTCAAGAGTGATGTGAAAATATTTCTACTCAGTCAACTCTGAAAATGAATTTTTGGAAATTACTTGTATTGATAAGTAAAATTTGGAATTTTAATGCAATATCATACATAGGTAGCCTTATGTATTGTTGTATTTATTATTTTAAAATTATAGAGTTAAATTAATAACTACATTTATATTATGTTGTAAAATTTTGTTTTAATCATTTGGTTTTATAACATGGTATTTTATTCTATTATACATTAGTACTATGTAAATTGGAATATTAGTTATAGGTACGAAATAAAGTATATGACTCATTCGAATGCTTAAAACTTGGCTTTTCATTATGTTCTATGTAAAATGCATACATCGTATTCTATTATTATTGACTAGTGACATTATCGAAAGTATTTTTCACCACGTTATAATACAAACTGTTAAAGTGTAATCACTGTCAACTTTGGTGTTCTTAAAAAGCATAACATTATTAGTACTTATTTGTTTTACTAGAGGGAATTTATAAGAATGTGAATTTTTATCGCTATCAAACATTCTACAGGTTATCATTCCATTCTAATCTTCTATATTCTGTTTCTTTTGCCTTTAGGTAGAGATTCAATTGTAGAATTTCTTCTCTGATAAAAATAATTGAACTATTAAATGATACTTAGATTTCATCGTTCTTCTCTCCCGCCATTCTTCAATTCTTCTCCGTTCGTTAATTTTATTAATATTGTTTTATAAATAAGTATACTGTAAGGAATTATGTTCGTTCAAAGCACAATATAGGCTTTAGTGAACTGTTGGGAAATAATTTTACGTACAATTAAGCTGTCATTAGCTAATTATAATGTGTAATTATCTAGAGGAAGGAAGCGTACGTGGAAGCAGCGTTACCTGACTTTTGCCGTCCCACGTGAATTTCCACCGAGCACGTCTGCCGATAATCCTGAATAAGTCTCTCTGGCGCGCTACTCGGGCTAATTAAAACTGCCACCGTATGGGCCGGACACTTTTTTCTCTTAGTTCTCGTAATGAACACACATCTTCATCTCCCTTATTTGATTATGACCGTTCCCGCTGAAAATGGAGAGCAAGGCTTGATTAGGAGGGGAAATGAGCAAACGTGGACGTGCAAAAGAATTAATTTTACAAGCGTTTGTTGTAAATGACTTTAACACGCGAAATGTTTTCTGGTACATTACAATTTTAATTCAGGATTAATTCATGCTTATATCTCTTTGTGCGATGCTACCTTATAAGAAGAAACGCGTGTCAGAAATCCGATTGTAAAAAATTATTATTAAAAAAGTGAAAAAGATAAATTATTTTACAAAGCATAAAAAGGCACTAATTTCATAAATAAAAATTTTCTTTGCATAAGAAATAATTTTTGACAAATTATGGAGAAGGCTCCAGATGATATACTAGGTTTCCTCAGATAAATAAAATTTTATCTTTCATTTTGGAAGCGCTTATTATGGAACTAATAAAAGAGAATACGAATGTATTACATCCGAAAGAACAAATTTTGGTTGTAATCATGTCTAGTAATTTTTACTCCTACGGCTCACCTTAAGTCCTCTCGTTTCTTATCTGTATCCATCACTAAGAATTGACATAAACTAAGGACGATATTTTATTAGTAACAATCGGGTCTTAAAAGTCAGAGTTTTATCAAAGTAAAAACTGTGTTCTGATTAATGTTATCAATTGAGTACTCATCACGAATATATTTTAGCTTCATTTATAATAGTTAAATGTTGTTTTCGAAGAACTGCAATTTGGGTCACGTAACCTGTCAATCGAGATAATTAAATTAATGTTAAGCGTGAAATAATGCTATAGTTTAAGAAACATTTTATTTCAAGTGAAGAAGCTTTTTAATTAGTTAATAACTATGCAAAATGTTTTATGAGTCTGAATTGCGACTCTGCTACCAGAGACTAAAAGTCGAATTTATTGTATGACAATCGCGAATCACAATTAAAAGTATCGTCACTTATACGCTATATAATAATAAATAATGAAATTTGACAAGCTACGTTATGGTGAACACAATATTTAATCAGACCGAAGGAATATATGTTTCAATCTTGATATAATACTTAAATTTAACATTTCACTTTAGTAATAATACATTGAATTACTTAATGAATATGAAAAATATTTTAGAAGTCCCGGAGTAGATAATTGAGGTACGTTATATAAAGACCAAGGGCGCACACAATCAATTTTATCTACTTATAAATGTTAATATATGTATATATATATAATATACTGTTTCTGTGTATTTTTCCATATACGTGCTTACTTAAGGATTTATTGAGTTGATTAAGATTCCGAATCGTGGTGGTTATAACGTCATAACGTAGGGGGTGTGAAAAGATAAATTTTTAAAAATACGACTGTCTCGCTGATGGTTTAATCGCATGTTGATGAAGTGATTACAGCTGAATTAAATACTCTAGTAGTCCCCAGATAATCTGAAAGACATAATTTCGCAACGTTTTCTTCAACATTTTGTGTACCTCATCACTTGAAGACGTGACGCGAGACTAACAAATTGAGGGGCGTCAATACAAAATAAAAATAGCAAAGTAGTTAAGAAGAAATCAACACATCATAGATTCTGCTCTGTCCCTTGGTATTGCGAAAGACATTAAAAGTGCTCAATTTTATGCGAACAATTTCAGATTAAATTTTGAAATATGTTTACCTTCATTATCCACAACTTAAGATAATTTTTGATAATTGTGTACATAAAGTTATGAAATTCTTATATTTTCGCTTTATGTATTAGTGTTTAATTCGTTGGTTGTATGCTCACGAGCATCGTATAAATGTCAACTTCCTGTTTTAATCTCGCTTGTACGCACACACGAAGTTGTGTGTAACGAGTTTTACAAACAGGAGATAGGTGATGTTCAGTCCGAACGCTAGAGCAAGCAGACGAGTGAACAAACACCTGATGTTGCTCCACGCGCTGATAAACAGCATCCCATCTCCATAGCAAAGACAGCGGTGATGCGGTCATCGCTGCTTGCACAATCAGACGTGAGAAACTACGAGTCGCTAACAAAATAACTGCTTTTCCATTTCAATTGCACTACATAGGTAGGAATACACGGAGAAGTACACACGCAATAAACATTCAGATGCGATTGCAAATAAATCTTTACTTTTGTCTGAAATATAGTGTGGTGTCCTTTGTTTACACCATCAAAATATTGTTGTACAATCAAACGAACAATAATAATAATGTATTTAATTTGAATAGAAATATAACTCAAATTAAGTTATAGTGGAAAACATATAAATTTACGATATCAATTTAATCATTAGCTCAGTCGGTAAAAGCAAAAATAATAATCTACGCAGCTTCTTAAATGGCTGCTCCCGGGAACGCGGGTGACGAACGATATAGTTGAAAATTAAATTCGCGAATCAGACGAGAATGGTTTGTGTGGAAAAACCGAGGTAAATTGCCGTTACCGGTTGTTAACGCCTGATGACGTCGTTCTTCGTTTTTGTTAGTATGCCGGTTGTTCTTTTCCTGGGTCACGTCTTCTTCATATTAAGATTCTCTAGTGCCTCTCCTTCAGATCAAATGTTGTCTTTTTATTTTCTGTACTCCCACCAAATGAATCTCCTTTCTTTAATGTGCAGAAACTAAATTTTATACATGTCGCCTTGTTCTGCCACTGCTTCGTCTCTCCCTAGCGTCTCTCTCAGGCAGCCTCTCTGCAACAACTGTCTAATCTAATCTCTTCCCGGCCATCAACAATGTTGCAGCCAACTATGTTGCAGACGGTGACATTTTCCCGCCGACATTTCCCGCCTACTCAGCCCCACCAAGCCATTCTCGTCTTCCGTCCTGTATACGTAAATAACAAAAACTAAATTATTTTTGCTTTACCCGACTGTAAGGGTCATGAATCACCACAATAGTATCAATTTGGCTTAAAAATAATCTGGTCCAAATTACCATCTGTCTTTCTAGCATTGCACTTTTCTGGTTTCATTTGTAAGTTTTCTCGTGTTTTTATTTGGTTGTAATATCGGTACAAGATTGTTTGAAGTGCCAGAACAACCCCTGTAGTAAATTAAATTTTACACACGCCCTAAATTATGTAATAAAATCGTGATCGAAACTCACAGAAAACATGTGACCTCAATCATCAAAGAATGTAAAACCCGTCTAAAGATCTTAAAAGTAATTACAGGTAAGAATTGGGGAGCAGACAGATTTATTTTACTTCTCACCTATAGAAATATCTAAACTTGATTATGCATGCATACTCTACGCAACAGCAAATAAAGAATTTTTATGCAAACTAGACACCGTACATAATACAGCACTAAGAATAGCAACAGGCTGCTTCCCTACGAGTCCTATAGGTAGCATCCTCATGGAAGCTCAAGAACCGTCCCTTGGTCACAGAAGGAGCATCCTATGTGTTAAATACGCATTGAAAGCATTACTCTACCCCAACCCAAAGATTAGAAATGTAATCCTCCCCAGGCATCAATCCTGTAACATGCATTCTGTACAAGATTCAGAAAAATTTGTGACCAAATAGAGTATACTCTGCCAGCGATTAAACCACTACAAAACTGCAAAGACCCTCCGTGGAAAATGTTCCCCTTAAACCACCCCACAGGAATCACAAATGCATTTAAATAATTATGCATAAAAGCTCAAGAAAAGCTAACACAGTCATAAAATACAATATGGCAGTCATTTAAAGTCAGCAAGATCCATTATGAAAAAACGACTTATACGCACTAAAACACAACAAAAAAGTCAAGAGAAGAGACCAAATAAACTTATCGAGAGTAAGAACTGGACATACAAAAATTACACACCTTTACATAATAACAAAAGACCCCCCACCGATTTGTGATCAGTGCAATATACAGATTTCAGTTGAACAACTGCCCGAAATTTGAGGATGAGAAGAAAGAAACTTTAAAAGAAAATTATTTCAACCAATTTGTAAAAGGGAAAAATGAACAGTAAAATTTAATAAAATTCTTTAAAAAACTGAATTGTACCATAAACTGTAAATTTTTATTATAAATCATTATGTATATTTAGGTTTTGCATTGAAACCATAAACGTCATATTAAAATGTATAAAATTGTTAATTTAAATATAAAAATGTAATTATTATTGTAATTTCGTATAAGTCGCTAATGACTACTTTGTTGATGCGACTATAAATAAATTTTTAAAACATCGTGACATAACTACTGAAATATTTAGACTATTTCATTATGATCTACATCCATTTACAGCCAGGTATCACAAATTTGCATGTTCATATCACGAAAATGGAATGAAACTTTGTAACAATAAGATGACTTTTACATCCATCACTACGAGAATGTCAAAATTCTTTAGGAATGAACACAAAATTAAAATTTATTTATGATGAAGACTCAATTTTTTACAAAAATATATGCTTTTATCGGACCTGTCCCGTTTCTGAATTCTTCTTTTATGGTAAATACTCTTATATATGTTAAATATTATTAATGGTGAATATAGTTGGAGCAGCATTTCTGTACAGTGGTTTACCATACCCATTTAAAGGTAAAAATTACATTTTTTATCTTTAACAGCTTAATAATATCTTAAAATAAAATTGACTGTGTACGACCCAACGCGTCCCTTTTATATGGTGCTTAGTGTGTGCTGCACTCGAGAGATTAACATTTATGTATATTTTTTTAATTACTTAAAATATATTTTTATTTAAAATAACGTTCATTAAATGTACATGTTATTTCGCGCTAAACAAAACAAACAGATGGATCAACTGCATTATTCTTTTTAATGAAATTCATTGTGTATCTGTAAAAAGAGCTCAAATTTCGTACGTGTATGTTCCGCATACAAATCTAAACACGGTGTGATATTTCGAGCAAATTTTGCACACGTTCTTTGTGACTCGGAAGTCAGTACTGTCGGGGTAAGACAAGGCTGCCACCCATATCGATAGGGGTGGAGGTGACGTAAATGTTTAAATAACATTATCGTCCGATACTTCAGTCAGTTACGTTTAAGGTGTTTCCCGCGACACTGTTTGAATCTTTCCTACCCTAATGACATATAGAACAGGATAAATTATACCCTTAAATAGCCTGTGTGTAATCGTGTGGTGGCGACGACGACGACGTCCGTGAGAAACAGAAATGTATCAAAACTTATGTAAAATGTTGTTATATTTAAGCATTAATATCCCGGGTATCGCTGGGCAGTCACCTAGTCCAGAATATAATTTAAAAAATAAGTGGTACTATTCTTCAGTACTTTTAACTAAAAAAGTGGAATTTCATATTTGCTATGGAATAAATAAACAACCATTATTTTATATTTTTAATACCAAACTGTTTGTGACTCTTTAACTTGAATATCTCTTTAATAATAAACAATTTTATAAAGTTTAATGTTTAATTTTAAAACTGAAAAAATAAAAAGTCTCAATTTAAGTGCCTTAATTTTCATTTGATTGAAGTCTCCCTAGTCATCGTTCTCTACCGGAGAGAAACTATGGTATAGAATATAATTTGTTTAACGGAAAATGAAATAAAAAACAAAACTGTTTTCAAATTCAATTAATAATTCTTTAAATATTAACTAATTATATAAATATGATAAATATTTTGATAGTTTAATTTAGTGATCTGTACGTGGAATCTTTACAAATTTAATGTCTATGTACGTTACATGTTTAAAGCTACGATTTCAATTAATAAGTTTTATGGCTGAAACTGTACAGAAATAGAATGGAAGGGTATTTTTTTTCAGTAATGAAAGAAAAGTTTAACAGAATTTTTATAGAATTTTTTATGTCTATCACTGACAATAAAACCAAGTAAAAATAATTAAAATGCTGTAATGTATTGTACACAAGATTGAAGCGTTCTGAGTGCAATTAACGTAGTGCGGTACTTTTGCTACATATATTTCGCTTGGAAGCTCGTAATATGTAATACGTGACTTTTATGAAAGTTGAAATTAAATAGACTTGCAATAGACTCCGCTATAAAAGTACTTTGACAGTAAATTAATTTATCTTTAATGACCCCATTTCAATGTACACCTATTGTCTTACGAAAGACAATGCGTTTACCCGTAGGCAAACGAATCTGTTTTGTTTTCCGCCAGGTTTCCCGTTTGTTGTGAACAAATGTACATCAAAACTCATATTTATGGTTATTAAAAACTAATTTCAACAGTTCGGATACATTATTAAGATAATTTGGGCTCTCACGGATAAAATGCTTCTTCTTTCCCAAAACTATAATCCTCCGCTCATCCTGTCATTAAGCATGAAATTGATTATTGTATATTAATTATTTGTTAAATATATTACAAATTTAATTAAGTTAAAAATGACAATCCGTTATATTATCATTTATTATAAAACTTTTTAATTTTCATTCTTTAGTATGCCATTCTTCCAATCAATTTCTTAGCTTTCCTTTAGAAACTACTTTTACTATCTACAGACGGAAGTTAAAATAAAGGGAATGCAATAATTGTTTCAAAGTGATATTTATTAAAGGGTAGACTGACCAAATTTTAATAAAATTTACTGTTATGATAATTGTTGTTTCAATAAAAGAACGTATAACTTTTATTTATAAAATCAAAATGAAAATCGTTTAAAAAGTTGAACTTGTGAAAAAAATAAATGTTAATAAAACACAATATAAATCCCAATAACAAAAGTCTACACAATAAAGTATAAAACATCGTGGAATATAGTTTAATAATAAAACCTGGTGAAAGTGTTATTTATCTTACCTACATTAATTTCAAGAATTATTAACGTGACAAAAATCTACATGTAATTTTTTATGCATGTGTACGTATATTACCACTAAGCTTGTACTTGAGTTATCTGAAGGATGAATGCTCACTATTCCCGTAGATATTCATATCAACAACTTCAAAGTCTAGATTGAAAACAACAATCCTGTTAGCAGGACTGAAGAAGCGTTTTAGTTTCAGCGAAATGTATAGTACTGATATTTGTGATCAAATATGTGGAATGATTTTTTAAAAAAGAGAAACAATAATAATTTATTAGTCTTGTACAATCAGCCAGATGCTAGAATATCAAATTTCTTGAAAGGGAATGTTGACGGAGGATAAATTTGTAGTTCAATAAAGAATTATGTGACAACATCCGGATACAATAAAAGACTTACGATTTCTTTTTGAACAGTTATAAAGAAGATATTTTTATATTTCATAGTGGTAATACTCTGTACTGTAAATAATCATGGAGCCACTAAAATTATAATAAGACGGGCGAGTAGCATACATAATGCAAATAACTTATCTTAGGCTATATCAAACTTCCCCTTTTTACAGATATATTGTGCATTTTATATTTTAAGTTATTATTATCAGCAAAGTTCTCAGATTAACATCTCAATGAAACGAGCGATGGAAAGAAGCCACTAATCAGCTGTGTTGTATAATATGTATTCTCTTTGTAGATTCCTGATCAATGCAGATGGTACCAGAATATATTAGACGTTGTTACAAAGGGAATTAATAATCAGCTGCGAGCACTGTCTATTGTTTCGTCAGGTATTGTAAGAGGTCGTCTTCATTTGAATAGATTCTCCAAAGTCTGCTATTCTGTAAACTGCCACAGCCAAAACGTGTCACACGGGCGTAATCGTCTTTAAATTAGTTTAATCGATGCTGCTGTGATTAAATCCAATGAAAATGGTTTCTGAATAATTTTACGTGACTTTACAATCCATCGCGAATATTTATTCCTTATAAGTGCGCAGGGAAGGAGCATCATTGATGTCCGTGACAAAAAAAGGTTTAATGTCTTCTGCTCCTGCATGATCAAACATTTTGTGAAATGTCATCCTTGCACAGAAATTGATCCATAAACATTACAGCCGCTTGCGCAAACCTCATCTTGTGGAACGATACTTTCAGGTAAAACTCGGGCAAGACCAGACGAACTACATCCAATCAAATCCGGCGTCCCACAGGGCAGTGTACTTGGCCCCATCTTATACATTTTCACAGCAGACTTCCTAAAAAAATTTGGACACCTTTACTGCATCTTTTGCAGACGATAAGGTTCTTATGGTACAACATAGTGATTCGGACGTTGAATTAAAAATTCTACAGTAGAATATTGATGAAGTACTAAAATGGACAAAGAATTGGAGAGCTAAATTAAATGAAACAAATTCATTTCAGATAACTTTCACAAAATGTAAAAGAACCTCTCCTGCAGACTTTATTCATAACAATCCATTAACCAAGTATCAGAAATTAAATACTTAGGATTACACCTAGATAAGGATCTAACGTGGAAACATTTGGAAAAAGTGTAAACAACTTGATTTGAAATACCGGAAATACTACTGGCTGTTAGAACGAAAATCTGAATTATCTTTAGACAACAAGCTCCTCATCTATAAAATAGCCTTAAAACTCATCTCGACATATGGTATTCAGCTGTGGGGTACAGCTGCAAACTCCAAAATCAAACTTTTAGAAAGATTTCAGTGTAAAGTGCTACGTGCTATGTGTGATGCACCATATTTTGTAAGAAACGCAGACATTTAGGGTGGCCTTAAAATTGATACGGTTAAAACTGTGATCACGAAGTAATGTGAAAAATACTTAAGTAACCTTGAAATGCATTCCAATGAGTTAATTCAAAATCTAGTAGACAATAGTGCAAACATTCAAAGGCTCAATAGACTTTCACCGCTCGATTTACCTAATAAATTTCTCTAATTCAGTAATTATAATCACAAGAAAGACTACAAAAGTATCGACTATACAGTAAACCGTTGGGTTTCTGTCTCATGTCATTATATCATGTCATTTTATCATATCTAATTTTTGTTTATTGTTGTATACAGATTGCAAAAAAATTATGAGTTCTCAAGAGATGATAGACAGTCGAATGTTGTGCCGTGATTGTTATTGGCTTCTTGTCAGAGAAAACTAAGAAAAAATTTACTGGGTTCATCAAAAAATGAACTGTGATAAAATATGAATGGTGTATTTGAATTTTATCTATATTTTAATCAACATTCCGTTATCCTGTCTGTTTTTAAAGACATTTTACAAATTTCTATGTAAAAATCAGTCTTTTAAATGCTTATCATGAATTCATCACGTTTCTTCCCACGTTTCTAGTATCGTCAATTGTACAAGTTCCTTGCATGTATCTGGCCTGGCCATTCAGAAAATTAATATCGTTAAAAAAAACAAATTAGATATGCAAACATATTCTTCTTATTTGTTAAATGTTCTGTTGTCTTTCACTTTTCTTCGATACAAAGTACGAAAAGGCATTAATTTTGTAGGATACGCTGCCCTATCTTCTTTGGGGTTAACTTTCATGATTTTATTTTCCAGTTCCTTGTACGTCAAATTCTTTATAATCCTCCTTGTGTAGTCTTCTCTTTTCACTGTCCACGCTTCACAAAATGACTGTTCCTCGACACTTGCTAAAGTCACCTTAAATAATAAGTATTAGTTATTAAATAAATAAACCCGACGAGATATTCATTCAGTTAAAAACTGTCAAACATTGCCCTACACGTTCAAATCACTTGACAAACCTGAACGTATCGCGCAACATAATTCGGTATATACCGATTTGTGTCCAACCATTTGTGCAAGAACTCAATTGTACACCATCAAACAGCTTGTGCAAACACGGCAAACACTAACAATTTGATATTGCATGAGGCCCTTTACAGTAACCGAATTTTATTGGGTTGATGTTGTGGTATTCATTTCTAAGACTGGTCTTATGCAACCCTCCATGCTAACTTATCTTGCACAAACTTTTTATTTCTTTATAGCTAGCACAACCCAAATCCTCCCTAATCTGGTTAGCGCATTCCTTCCTTGGCCTCCCTCTTCTGTTCTTACCCCACACACTTCTCTATAACGCTAATTTTACAAGAACTTCGTGTCTTAAAACATGGCCTATTAATCTATCCCCTGTCTTAAAACTTGGCTTATTAATCTATCCCTTCTCTTAGTCAACGTCCCTCTTCCCCTATTCTTCTTAGAACGTCTGACTTAGTTACCCTATCCACCCATCTCATTTTCAGCATTCTCCTTTAGCACTACATTTCAAATGCTTCTATTATTTTCCTTTCTCCAACTCCTATCGTCCACGTTTCGCACGCCTATAACGCCACGCTCCATACGAAAATATTTAGCAACGATTTCCTAATATTCACACTTATATTACCCGTAAGTAAATTCTTGTTTTATTATTGGGTAGCATATTTGAATTTAGGCTACTGAGTTGGAGGAACAGACTTACGAAATACAATGGAGATAAAGAGGGTATTCAGTTCAGTTCACATTATCAGATTTTCATCACAATAATTTTTATTATATTTTAAGCATAAATCATAGAGAAGTGTGGTCAAGTAATGGCTTTTAAGATGAATAAACACGCCAAAATTGACTACTGCGTAAGAGCTAAAATATGCAACTTATACCAAATAACTTCGCACGAAACTACTATTCGAGGAAAAATGTAAATTATAATTTTAATAAATTTAATGAGACTGATAATAAATTAAGGAATCTCTGATAATTAAAAATTATACCGGCGTAAACAAATTCTCAAAGTATTCAGTCAAAACTCTAAAGTTGTTTTACCGTTATTAACTTAAATAGATGTTAAATACTGGCTTTAATAGAAAGATGTGATGTTTATCGACGGCCCGACGAATAACTCCTACCTAAACTGAAGAAAATAAACTTTTCCATCAACGGCCCGCGCGCACTTTCATAAAGCTAATGGCTCTTAATTTCTTATCGTCACGTCGCTGCCACAGACTTTTCATCCCCTCTTGAAACTAAAAGTTGGCAAAGAATAGTTTATAAACCAGTCTGGAAGATTACTATTAATAATTGCGTCATTGTGCCTAAGGTGGTAGATAAAAAAACATCGCACTTCAATTACAGGCCCTTAAAGCGGAAGGAACTCTTTCAGATACAAAGTTACGCCCGCTGTGCTAATGGCGATAACGCTGTCTTTTATTGCAAAATTTACGATACACTTCTACTCCTGACTCGTTTCTTTACATCAGCCTGAAAAGAAACTTTCTCGCTAACTCGCTGAGAGAAGATTGCCAGATAATGGCTGATAAGAGTAGCAAATAAAAGCTGTTTCTTTCAAGAAAAAATTAAGTAGATGACAGACAATGAGCCTTATTATTATTATTCATGAAAATACAATAAATGGATGAATGTGGTTAATATTGGACGATGTACAGTTCTAAAGGGAAAGTTTTAAATTATTCCAAATATATAGCTCCACATTAATATATTGGTGGCTAATTCTTACAGCGTTAATTTTTTCAGAGAAAAAAATAATGAAACAATATGATACATCACAATGGAACAAATACAATAATAAACTATATATGCATGGAAGACGATTGTTGTAGTTATGGTATTCAGTCCTAAGACTGGTCTGATGCAACTACCATGCTAAGCTATCTTGCACAAGCCTTTTCATTTCCGCATATCTAGCATATCCTCCGTAATCTGCTTAGTGCATTCCATCCTTTGATTCTTCTGTTCTTACCCTAAATGCTAATTTTAGAAGATCCACATTTCTTAAAACATGACCTATTATTATTAGTTTTCATAATTTTACAAACATTGTTAAACAATAAGTGACTCCTATACACACAAATATATATATATATATATAATATATATATATGGGACGTCTGAGGGAAACGGGTCACATTGTTTAATAATTTTTGTTAAATTTTGGAAAAAGAAGAAAACATTTAATAAAAATATAATCATTACTTTGTTCTATTATTATGTAATATAATATCCCTATAACTTAAAACAACGAATTTAAATTTACTATGAATTTTTTAAAATTAATAAATTTCACGTTATGTCCCACCCCCCGCGGGCAGAAGGGAACAGGATTTTTTAATTACAATTAATATATTACAAATTAGCTTAAGAAAAATCTTAACACCTTTTGTGCTTACTTTGCGTATGGTTGATCACTGTATCAATATTTCCTTTCGCAAATAGATGTTTTTTTGGCAACTGCACAGCCTTATCCAGGATTATCCTCTTTTTTCCATTTCTTTTTTTAATATATCATGTTTCGGTACAGCATCCTATAACTCATTCTTATAAGTCTGCTTTTTTCCTTTCTTTCCCTTTTTATTGAGGAACATTTTGCGTTATGCAGTAGTATTCCGTTTCGCTCCGAACGCAGTTTAATATTTTTCACTGATCCTCAATACAAGGAGATTTAATTATTATGCATAACTTATATGCAGCTAAAAACATCTAGTTTATGAATATATACTATTAAAGAGTTAAAAACGAGGAGCTTACCTTGTGTCGAAATGCTGTAAAAGTTTTAAATTCATTTTTCTAAGACTCCAAAAAATAGTTCATTCACAAGGCTCAGTCAGCTATTGATCTAGTCGGTTTCTCGGATGCATTCCTTGACCAGTTGCTATGGTACACCTATTTTAATTACCTCCAGTACTACCCCCAGAAAAAAAAGAGTATCCCCTTATACCCAACTACCCCGTTCCACGCAGTTTCCCTATATATAATGTAAGGATAATACAACAACAAAAGTATGTGTAAAATTGGTTTATTACGGAAGAATTAAATGTATCGTGGAGCCTAATTATACTTATAAAAATGTATTATAAACAGAGTAAATTAATTTTACTTAATAGCTGTAATGTCAACTAAATTTTTATTATTAATTTCAGTTCACTCTCGGGTTACATTTCGTTCATAATAGAATCTGTAGTTCCTGAAATTTTCATACTATTTTTCAATTCTACTTCTCTCTGCCATGGTTTGATTAACTGCAGTATTTATTGACATCCGAAGTCAGCGTCAAATTACAGGCTCACACTTGAACTAGTGTGATTGATTTGACCTCCATGCAAAATGGGAATTTTCCCAGTTACCATTTAACTGAATAATTTGTTCAGTTGCCTGAAATAAATGACCGGATAACGGCGGTTAAATAAAATAATTTTATGCTTAAATTTATTTTGGATTAGTTCACTAAATAAATAAATATAATAACTAACACGTCTGAAGCATGTATTTAATATATAATTGTACTATGCTTCGTTTCAGCCGTGGAACGTTTTCAAGCGTACGGAGTATAAGATAACAAATTTGGTATTCATGAATATAATTTTTTCTGTGGTATTATGTTATTATAATAAATTATAAAATTAGAGACGAAATTTCTAAAAGCGCGTACATTTCACGCACCATTGCTTAACATTTAATGCTTTTCATGTTACAGGATCATAATGTTGAAATAGAATCAACAATACAATATTTGTTATGTAATAATTGTACACTTGACAAGATTCTAATTACGACATGAAACATATTGAAAATTTTTATGAAATGTTACTGATGTGTTCGCTACTTTTAAAACTAAAATAATTTAAATAATGTAATTTGTAAGATAATTACATTCTGAGACGGAAACTAAAAATTAAACATTAAGTGCCAATTAATATAATTAAAACACTGTAGAAAACCCTGTATAACTTATTTGATTGCGTCATGAAACCCTTACAGCTTTTGAGATGAAAATTTGGTGTATTATAAATACTGTCATATTTAAATAATTGAAAATTTTCAATTACTCAAACTCCTTTTCTATTCGTCGCGTTTTAAATACATTTAATGGAATCGTTATCTGATATTTAATATGACTTTGCGACTACTTTCGGTTGTGACAGTAACATTTCTTCCTCGCTTACGAGAAAATCGGTAATTCCCATTATACTGAGAATAATAAATATTAAACACCTCCACATTGACATTATTGAATTATATCCAAGGAGCACATACAGCGTCGTTGTTATTCGTAATGATATATAATTTCCTCATTATCTACAACAACCGTGTTTTCAGACGGTATAATGGTAGAGTTGATGACTTTAATAAAGTTCTATTTTAATGGATTTCGTTTCTTGTCACGCTGAAAATAAAGTCACTTCTGTGTTCATCTCTTTCATAAGAAATTTGATACAGGAATTTGTGCAGTCACGCCATGTCGTGTTGAATTCAACTTAAAAAGCTGAGAGCTCATTTCCCATTTTAGTACGTCAAACAAACGTCTATATTTTCGTGTCTGAATTGAGTAAAGTTTATAGAGTTTAGCCATAAACTATAATTCAAGGATGAAAGAAAATAATTGCCCGAATTTGATGAGATATGGTAATTAAATTAAATAAATCAATAGTTATAAAGTTTTCCATAGTAACTGTAGGGATCCAGACATATTATCACAAAAATGTAATATTCGTTTATTTTGTGAATTGTTATGTATAATTTGTTTAATTTATTATTTAAATTTATCAAAATAATTTAATTTGGCGCAAAGTGATAAAATGGAATGGTCTACGTAAGCAATTTATGACAAACTCATTTTATTTTCTCTAATAATTACATGAGACATTATTTGTCTCAGACGTCGATACATTTGTTAATATTAAAATTAGAATAAAATTTACTTTAAAATTTTTAGCAATGAGAAATACAATTTGAGTCTCCAAGTTTTCTATAAGATTTCCAAATTAACTACGTGAAGGACAACAAATAAATCTCTCTCAATTAAAACGTATTATTGAAATGAGACTTCAATTGGAAGTAATGTTTCGTCAGGGTTTTACTGATTAATGTCGACTAATACTGCAATAAAATTCTATCCTTTGGCAACAAATTGTAATGAATCAAGAGAAACTTAAGCAGATGATTTCATTGTAAACCTTTGAATACTACTGAAATTTACATTGACTGTCTGAAAGACAGACACTAAATTATGCACGAAAACTATATTACTATATATATTTAAACTTTTCAGGAAAATAATTAATAAATCCTAACTTAAATCATTTTCACCATTGCGAAACATGAAAAATTAATTACTTGAAAAAATCTTGGCAGACAGTTTTCTTTCTCTTTTGAACCTCAGACAATATAATTCGAGAGTTAACGAAAAGATTCATAATGTTCTATTCCCTTCAATAGATCGAGACAGTTTTTTTTAAACATGCCGCAAAATAACATCGCATTAGATGCGTACAAACAAATGTACATAAAAACGTGTTTTCTCAGTTACTATGAAAGGTCGCACATTTGGCTCAACTGCGTAATCCGCTCACCAATTTCCGGATTATAATTATTTACAGGAATGTATGAATAGTTGAACCCTACGTGGCAACAGCCAATTCGTAAGAAAGAGTTGTTAAAATATAATTTTTTACATTTAATTATATTAGTGATTGTGGTTTGATAAATATACTCGAAAGCTTGAGGCCAATTTAATTATAAAATACATTTGGAACACGTATGAAAATATGATTTATGATATAAAGCAATATATTTCCGATAAATTATTTTCGTAAATAACTGTCAGTGATTAACCATAATGTTATAATTTTTCATAGTATTTTAGGCTCAGTTGAACAACTGTGACAGGTTGAAACAATAACACGAAGAGTTTATTTTTATTTGTGCAATGAAAGCATTTTTATATAAATTTTATTTAACGTATGGCATATTTTGGAATGAATAGCCTGGGGTGCTTCCAAAAAATATTCTACATTTGTTTTTTTTAAAATGATTTATTAATTATTTTAATCAGCATTCTGTGAGCGATTATGTAGTTTGAATTTTCCGTGTTACTGCAAAGAATTAAGTGACGGTGGGTGTATTCATGCCAGGAAATATTTTCCATTTATTTATGAGCACTTTTCAAATGTGACAAATTGTAAGAATAATGAACGTAGAATTTTTCAATCAATTGAACGCAATTGCGTAAGTCATTCCCCAGTGTGAGTGCATTCTGTTAACACGATTCCGTCGCAAGTTCCCCCCAGGCTATCAATCACTTCTGGAGCGATAGCTTCCAGTCTGTAATAAAAGTGGTTTTCTTGGACCAATCGCTTAGAACCGGCCACAATGAAGACAGAAGGAAAGTTAAAACTGCCCGTGTATATTTGCTAGTGCGTACCAATCTCGATATGGGAAATGAGTCACTCCTCTGATATTCCTCACTATGAATAACGTTTTATGGGTATGAATCACTTTTATTCATCTTACCATTGAATCAAAATGTATGAGTACTTGGTTATTCAAATGAAAGTACTTTGAGAGGGTCGTTTCGAAACGCAGTGGCATTTTAGCATCTCATAAAAAGGAAGTTATTTATGTGAGACAGAGAGGGCATCAGTTCCTATCCTTTATTAGCCTTTTATTCCGCCATGTGACAGACAACGTTCAATGTTGCGAATTTAATGGTAAATGGCGTGATAGTCGTATCAGTCGGATGTAGAACATGACATTAAATCTCATACGAGTTTCAAAGTTGTAAAGTAAAAAGACGTTTTTATTCGAAAACAAAACGAGACGAAGGGAGCCAGATCTAGATTGAATTTCTATACAATCAAATCTTCTACGACCAATCAGTTTAAAGTGGAACAAATCTCGATGTATTCCTCTTTTATTATTATTTATATAACTCTTTTAGAAATCTTAATATATTTAAATGGCTTGTTCCAAATTTAAGAGCAGTTTATTTCGTAAGTATTATTCCTGAACGTCTTAAGTCAAGGAAACTGAAAATTTTTACAATTTACAATAATACAATGCGTAGTTAAAAATCATAACAAAAAGTTTTAAAACATTTAAATTATCACCTTTTCTTTTCATATTTCAGGAAATGAAAAATAACACTTTTAATTTTGTAAATAAATATTTTTAGTAATGATTTACAAATTTTGATATGAACTAGACAAATTTCCTACACTATGTTATTTGTTTGTTTAAATTTCAATATTTGTTAATATCCATTGATTTGAATAACAACTTAAATAGTAAAATACTAAGAATAATAATTACAATTTCTTCGTGTAAACAATTGGTATACAAACGATGTTTCGTCCTTAAACTAGGATCGCTTCAGGTAATTATAAATTGTTAGGAGAAAATTAAAGTAAATTTTTAATTTTTTATAATTTTATGTTACTATGTAGAACGTCGTCATTTATGTTCGACACCAAATAATTATATTTGACTCCACATTACCAAATATCAACAACATAGATTTTAACTTTTGATATGCATTTTTGGAATTTAGGCCAACACTGACTGTGTTGGAAATCATTCTCATAAATAACCAAAATCAAAATCCACGACTCCTTATTCTGTGTTATTTTATTTCTATTCCGACGTCTTAATTTGCAATTAACTAATTGTGTTCAAATTCTACTGTCGAAAGTATATAAGTATTTCATTCAATATGTCGCGAAGAACTATCTCAAAGTTTTTTCAAAATGAACGTGACATTTCGGAAGAATGTTTTATATTTTATTCCAGTTATCTCATTTCTCCACAGTTTTACAGATTTAACTAATGGACTCATTTTACTTACTCATAGAAAACTGTTACATATATACTACTTTATTTTTCACTCATTACGAGTTACAAAACTGTCACTCAACCATTCGTGAAACATCATAATGGAAGAACTAGAACGTAAGATTTATATTTTCTAACACATATTTTTACATACGATCACCAAGCCCACTCACTATATTATTACATACATTACGTCGTTATATTGACAATTACAATTTCTTCACGGGGTTAACTACTGGAAACGTTTTAAATAAAATATTTATAGTTTAAGGTGACAATGTCGATAAAATATAACGTAGCCAAATTTACAGTTTTAAAGAACTGTATACTTTAAAATTGAAATTTTGAATTATTTACATAAAATTAATTCAAAACTGGAAATAGCATGATATATTTTTCACAACATTAGTGTTACTTTAAATTTTTAAAACATAGTTTGGCCTGTAACTAATACCTGAAGACATTTGTTTACCTGAATTAGTCTCAAACGTTATAAAATATTTGTGTAGTTTTATTGAATAATAGAGTGGCTTTCTGGCTAATTGGCTGTTTTTGTATTTGTTTAAAATGCAAAAGTAATGCTTATCTGAGAACCGCCAACACCTTTTTATGAAATTTAGTAAGTAACTACTTACTGTTTCCTAAAAGCAATGGTATTACTGATAATTTCGTTGTTGGATTTTCATTCGATAACTTCAGATTTTTTGTACTTACACATACCTTAACTTCCACGTATAATTTTTTATGATAACGAAAGTAATTTTCTTCCATTTGTCACCCAGACCTGATAAAATAGGTGTATAACTAATTACGTTAATTTTGTTCTATGTAATACGACACACATATATGTTTGCGTTATAAAAAATGACGGTAATAAGAGAAACGAATTGCATAAGCAAATTTTTCAAATTAAGGCCAATTTGCATTTTATAAATATCATTCGACTTTCGTCTGCTTTCTTCAAATAGTATTAATCAAACTTTTGGCAAGCACATCAGCGCCGCAGATGTGGGTCCATGTCAAGCGCACCCCTCTTGTATTCAGAGTGTTATTATCTATCCAAATTCACCCATTGACATGCACTATGCTGCGTCGGCTTATTATCTCTCGTCGCAGTTTGCATGAAAAATATTGGAGCTGGCAAGTGTGCTTGACGGACAGTTAATTCTCTTTATCAGCAGCCTGTACACACGCCCACACAGTGGCTATGTTCTGTTAATTAACACTACCGAGAACAGGCACGTGAACTCCACAGTATTGAATCTGACCCTGCCATTGACAGCCTATACGAGCGTGAGCCTCCGGTAGAGACACATTCAAATGTAATACTTTCTTCGGGTCAGCGTCCAATAACAGCCCACGGATATTATGACACAGAATATTGACTGCGCTTGTTTACTTCGTTGCCGATAAAATTATTTGGTTGCTGTTGATTGCTCACTTCCAGCCGAAGAATTTTATGTTCTGTCAATGCCATGAAATTTCTCTTGTGCAATTTATCACTTTTAACAGATTAGAACAGACAGAATTCCCCATGTGTGTGCTATCCACCGAATGAACATAGTGTTGACGGAAAAAGTAAATAGGGTCCGGCAACTTTTGTTTTAATCGTATACGCGTCGTTAAAACATTGAACGTATATTCTTGAATGAGCTTACAGTTCGGATGGTTTGTTACACTTTTGTGGTCTGCGTTAACCGGGTATTTATTTATATTAACCTAGTACAGCATTGAATTTTCATCAACTTCGATAACTATAAATAGACAACCCTACCCTAGTTTTCACCTTTATTAAAAAAACGGGAATGTAATTGTTCACATATAACATCGGCAGAAACGATATCATTTTAACGACTCCGAAGCACTTTTATTACAGAAAAATATCTTTTCAGTTATTAAAATTCAAAAACATTTATTTCATGCAAATACCGACCTAAACCATAGGTTTGACAGTTTTTAATTTAATGTCGCAAGGACATGCGTACAAAATTCTTATTAATTTCTCCAACCGTATACGATTGTACGTACAAATTTGTTATATTTCTGAGACCCGGTGAACTCCGATGAAAATATGTTTCATGAAACAGCGTTTCACGTTTCATGAAACCAATGTATGAGATAATATAGGGACGTGTACGTTGGAAAAAAAGTGTTTCTTGAAACAGAACTGTATTTAATGATTCACCTGTTTTTCATTAGTCAATAATTTTTAAACGAAAGCAATGACTGACCTGGGAATTAATCTTCAAAGCTAATTTTCAATTAAAAAATTTTTTGGTTTTAAATTTATATTTAATTTTTACATTAACCATTCACAGTATGATCAAGGCAACAATATAGACATATAGAGAAATATTGCTTAATATATTAATATTATGACATTATTTTTTCTTGAAACATGTTTCCTCAGTTTCCACCACGTCTTAGAGTGTTTACCAGAATGTATCATTTCTGAATTAAACTCAGTGACTCCAATAATCTCGGTTTGGACACCAATCTCGATCATTTTCTTGTAATTTTTAAGTGACGTCCCGTCATTCCCACCCCTAGGGATTCTCCACACCCTTGCTGAAAGGAGTTGAAATTATACACAACATCGGGGAGGGGGTGGACTATCAAATTAACTGACCCGGAAAAATATTTAATCGACACTAATAGGCTGCCGTTACCCCCTCTAGTCCGCCCCTGTGGTTTGTTTCTGGGTTGCGAAGTACTGGTGTAGCAAATTTGATTGAAATTGATCGCTTGGGATTAGATTATTATGTACAGACACACACATACGAAGTTTCAGCTTTCACATAATCAATTTTATTTATAAGAGGAAGATAGTTGATCCAATACCTTCGGTGTTCTTAGCGCGCAATAATTTGTAAATTTAATTAAAAAAATTTCAAGGAAAAATTCATTCTAAATATTTAATGAATATTCCAAACGTTTTATAAAGTTCTCATACAAGGAGCTCTATAAATTTAAAGATCAAGGCCACTTACAGTCAATTTTATTTTAGACATTCAAGAAATCTGTCCCTCTCATAAAAAAAGTCTCAGATGAGTTAAGCCACCCAGGTTTTACCGGGTTCTTACTCCAAGAATATGCTTAATACATACTCGGGGAATGCTACATTTAGTTTATAAAGTCATATAAGAACGGTAATTTAAGGGTATCTTTTTATGAAATTATTTATCTTTCCGACAGCTGAATCGCTTGAAACAGGTAGATAAGTGAAACTTATTCAAAATTTACTGTAACTTTTAAAACATATCACATAAAATATTTTGCAAATTAAGATCATCATTCTAAGATGAAAAGTTAATAATATTTTTTTTTCTAATTTGTAATCCGAACTTTAAACCTCAGTGAAATTCGTTATGGCTCTGATAGCCTCTGCATCCCACTAAGCTTATTTCATTTGGATTCAGATCGTTCTAACAAATAATTGCCTGTTTGTAAATTGTAAATATATGTTCTGTGATTTCCATTTGTTGCTGGTAATGGCAGAAAATAACTCAACACTTTTAATTGAAAATTTATTTTTATTTCTAGACTGAAAACAAACTTGCGGTTTTATATCGGCGAGTTTAATCTATTTTTGGAGTAATCAAATCAAATAAAATTATTCATTTAAATCGACGTTTAGTCACCATATTTGCGACGTTCCCAACTAATTTTTTTCAAATGTTTAATTTTGATTAAAAAATAGAAGAAAACATTTATCTAAAAACAAAATAAAGTTGACTGAGCATCGCTCGAGAGATAAACATTTTTGTATATAATAGAAGTACTTAATATATATTTTTACTTAAATAAAACGCTTATTAAATTTACAAGGTATTTCGCGTTAAACAGAATAGATGGATCAACTACCTTATTCTTATACATGAAATTAATTGTTTATGTGTAAAAATAGCTCAAATATCTTATTTATGTTCTGCATACAAATCTAAACGCATGGATCAATTTCAACCAAATTTAACGCACACGTTATTAACGACTCTAAAATCAGCTTTGTAAGACACGGTTACCATCTATAGGGGAGAGGATGGAGGGGACGGAATTTTTTAAATATGTAAATATTTCCTTTGAATAAATATTTTTCGTGACCAATTACTTTTACGGTGCTTCCCACTACACTATTTGTCTCCATCCTACCTTAGTGACATATAGAACAGAATACATTATGTCCTTACGTAGCCTGCGTGTATGCGTGCTACGGCGGCGGCGACGACTTTCGTGAGAACGCAAGTAAAATGACTGTTAAATTTAAGCCTTAATATCCCTGGCATCGCAACCAGCTGGTATACAATAAAATCTATGCCATATTGAATCAAAGATCTGTATTCTTCAAAGAATTTAATTTTATGGTCATCTCTTTTCATTACCTTTATGTAACTACAATTCATTATATTGTCACTATGACTATTTCTTGCAAATAATAAATTCGTTCGATCGCGAGCACGATATATTGATATTATACTAGTAAAAATACCATTCCACTATTTATATCCTTAAACTATGAAGAATCAAAGTATTTCATACTGTGTTTTAATATGAATAAGATTATTATTATTAGTATAAAAAATCCAGGCATCTACATATGAGGAAAGCAATTACATATTTAATGCTTTGCCAACGAAATGTTTTCCACAAGCCACGAGTTAGTAGGATAATACTTACATTGATGCATGCCGCAGTAAAATACTTCTGAATTGGTGAATGCAGCATCACGCTCTTCTAGATTCCAACTATTAAGTTCACGACTGTTAGGTCAATTGCCTCCTGTGTTCCGGTTGTGTTTTTCCAAGATATTCCGCCTTCTGTGCGGGACAGTAAATCGATGAAGCGCCGTCATGTTGCGGATGTTTCCCTGAAGGCGACGCGATGAAGAATGTACAACTCAGTAGTGGAGACAAAGTGAATTCTGAAGCAGCGCACATCAAAGCATCTTCTGCTACGGCATTAATATCTAACCTCCAAGCTCACAAGGCTGCAGGTGAAGAAACGCCCTCTTTATTAGACTTCTGCATTATGCATGGACATCGAACGTACTCGAGAGATCGTACATTACAACGCTCCGGTAGAGCGGCCCAAATCTCTAAGAAATTTAAAAGGTTTGGTGCGTGTATCTTTCCCCTGGAAAAAAGGACGCCATTCGTATTTGCCGGAGGTCTCTGACAAGAGATTACTCGGATTGTCAGGCAACAGTGCTCTCTGGCTTCACGACTGAGACTACCGTCCACTCTGTCTGCTAATTTTTGGCAGGTATACTCAAACCCCTTCCTCGCACACAACTTTTATTCTAAGAAAACTTTAAACTTTGCTGCATAAAATAATTAATCAAACAACTTCCTTACACCGGAAAACTGTGAGACAGAAATCCTGAAAATAGTCGACATACGATTTAGGGCCCACAAAAGTTCTGAGTAGCAAAATTGCCCAGCTAATCAAGAAATTATAAAACTGGTGACATGATTTTTACGAAATTCGTGTTGAAGAAAGAGAAGAGAAATGGTTTTGTTAATAACGGTTTCCTTACTGGCTTCAAGTGATGGGAAATAGGAGAGTCAGGATAAGTAACTGTAGGTCACACACAATAAAACGTCTGGACGAGTTGAAAATTAGCAGTTTAATAATATTCTAGCTAAAAACAAACATGTTTAGGCGATATAAATAAAACCAAGCTATTATTTAAATGTACATAGAATTAATATTTTTACAGACAATTCCGAAGTTTTCTTTAGGTGTTCGTCAGTTACATCGGAAATATTTTCCTAAAAATTATTATCGAAATTTCCGGTTTTGAACTAATTACTTTAAAATTAAAAAATGAATCAAAACTTTTTTAATTTTTGAAGTCCAGATATAACATTTTTCGCTATGAATTACATCAATTGACAACCGAAATTTTAATTAACAAGAATTGGATTTTAGAGTGTTAAAATAAAGTAATTTACACGATATTAAGTTATTGGCCGTTCAGTCGGATAATGTGAACTTGTAGGCATTAAAATAAAATAAAGACAGATAAATTAAATAATTATTAATTTAAAAGTATCATTATGTGAATTTAGTGTGTTTAAATTTATTGTAATAAATAGTTCTTCTGATAAGTTTCTTCAGAAAGTAAAACTGTCTTAATAATTCTTCTAATTTATGTATAGTGGCAACATTATGTTTTAGGATTTGTAATTGTTTTTGCGTTATTTTAATCTAATTCCAATAGTATGTATGCAAAATTATGTTGACTACAATTTATTATATATACAATGTAATATATTATTTTTCTTTTTTAATTCATATAATTTTTAATTTGGTAGTTAATTTATAATTGAACTTAAATAACAATTTGTTAATATATTTACTAAAATGCGGTAATATTATAAATTATTTAATTTTCACATCTAAACTTGTCTGTTTTTGGCTATGCAATTCATTATTATTTAAAAACTGGAGATAATCACCGTCTAGGCAAAAATATAATAAGGAACATCATAAGTAAATCGAGTAACACCTGACTTCTTTGTCACGATTATTTGTTTTGGCCAAGATGCTATTAAACATTGATTATACATTTTTGACTGTTTAAAATTTAACGTACCGGATTTAAAATTACGAAAGTTTCACTTATTTCGAAAATGTATGAAGTTCAATTGAAATAATAGATGCACAAATTCTTTGTTGAATTACGAATTATATTTATGTACCTGTAAAGTTGTCATCATATAAAAAAATTAATTAACTGTATGGTATTAATAATAGTAGAACGAAATATGGGGTTTGGTTTATCATCCCGACAATATTTCCCTCAAATTAATGATAGTTGCATAACAGAAGTATGTCAATGTACGCAGTAAAGTTCGTGATCATTAGTATACAATACGAAATAAACCATTCATTTATTGTCATGAGTTAACCAAGTTTGATAAGAAAATAAATCACGGGAAATTCAGCCTTCATTAGTGCAATACATATCTGTTAAATGAATCGCACTATTTTACAGCTAATTGGAGATTTAATTTGCATGCCATAAATACCCCCAATCAGAACAGAAGCTAATAAGCAGATTTGCTCATTCAAGACTGAAAAACAGGTCGGCCTTGTAAACTTGGTAATCCTACAATTAACGTAAATCTTATTGTAAATTATTTCTAATTACCAAAAGCTACAGATATTTTATCAAGCCGGTCAGTAGTCGTCAACTTCTGTTATTTTTCATTAACTTTTCCTTATACTTTGCTGCTTATCGATATCTCCAACTTTATTTTCATTTTCTTCGTCATACAAAGATATTGAAATTACACCAAACGTTTTAGAGAGTGTAGGAAATGTCAGCATATTTAATGTTTTGTTCAAAGTAAGGAGATAAGTTAATGAGGTAAGATATGCACAGTTACTTTTCGGCAGCAATGGAATGTCACTCACAGCAGAAGGTCGTAACAATTTCCTGTAGGCTTCCAGCTTAAATTGCTAGAGGCACGGCGCAGTTTGCTTCCAGCAGCGACACTTCTACAGGAGCGATGCAGGAAATTAATTATGTTAGCGTCGCCTCAGCTGCACTCAGATCGTGCATTCAAATAGCGCTGCCTCGCTGCTCCTGCAAACTTCAACTTGGTCTCATCTGTCAGCAATTGTGCCACGTACTCAGACGCCTCTGCTGGATTACAAAAGTAGACGTCTGGAAAAATTGGTCCTTTCATGGTGGAAAAAGTATAGAAACAACCGAGAGTAATTTCTCAGGAGACTAGCCGCGTATCGAGAGCTTATTCTTCATAGTAAATAAAAGCTATACATAGACCAGCTCTGATGAAATTGTTTAAGAGGACGGATAGGTACAGGACACTGATGTGGATTTAATATAACGTTTTAATATACTAACGCAAGTAAATCGACCAGGCTCTACTTACTTTAACGTTTAATACCATTTGCTCGTAATATTCCTTCTCAGTTACTACCATTACTGGTATCACTTACATTGAAAATGACGATGAATGATCGAAATTTCGCGTCTTTTATGAAAATCTCATCAGCCTGAAAACTGGTGAGGATTTCACCCAGTAATATTATTAGAAAGTAATCTGTAAGACAAGAATGCAGTCTGTGGCCCATGCTGTTTAACTTATATATAGAACAGGCGATGAAGAAAGTTAAAACGGAATATGGAAAAGGAATCATACTGCTTTGCCAATGATATTGTAGTATTAGGGGAATCATAAGAAGACTTGGAAACCACAATAAATGGCATGAATATAGTTCTGGAGAAAGAGTTCAATATGAGGATTAATAAAGGCAAAACCAAGGTAATGGAGTGTAGTATGGGATACAGTGGAATAACAAAGGGTGTTAGATTGGAAAGGGATATTTTTATGGAAGTTAAGGAATTCTTCTACTTGGGAAGCATAATAACTAGTGATGGTAGAAGTATAGTAGACATAAAGAGTAGGATAGCACAGGCAAGTAAGGCTTTCGTGAAAAATAGGGATTTACTTACGGGTAATATAAGTGTGAATATTAGGAAATCGTTGCTAAAAATGTTCGTATGGAGCGTGGTGTTATATGGGTGCGAAACGTGGACGATAGGAGTTGGTGAAAGGAAAAGAATAGAAGCCTATGAAATGTTGTGCTATAGGCGAATGCTGAAAATAATATGGGTGGATAGAGTCACAAACGAGGAAGTTCTAAACAGAATAGGGGAAAAGCGAACAATATGGAGGACGTTGATTAAGAGAAGGGATTGATTAATAGGCCACGTTTTAAGACACGAGGGTCTTGTAAAATTAGCATTAGAGGGACGTGTGTGGGTTAGTAACACAAGAGGGAGGCCAAGGATGGAATCTGCTACCAGTACATGCACAATAGACTGCATGATCTGAGTTGACGTATGGCTGTGAGACATGGACGATGACCAAGTCATCAGCTAACGCCCTGGATCTACTTGAAAGAAAAGTTCTTAGGCGCATACTGGGCCCAGTGAAGACTGGGGAGAGTTGGAGTCAAAGATATAACCAAAAAGTGTCTGATCTGTACAATAACACAGTGGTCTCCCTATGGTTCAGGTTTAAAAGACTGGAATGAGCGGGCCACGTCATTCGCATGGAAAATGACTGAATTCCGAAAAAGTTGTTAAACGGTAAATTTTATGTAGGGCGACGAAGAAGAAGGCCACGGACAAGGTGGGAGGAGATGGTCAACAAACCTCCATTTTTTCCACTTTACTCTGAGCTACAACACAATAAAAAAACTCAATTTTGGAACCTCTCCAAATTTATGCCCCTTTAATTCAAAAACTGAGGAATTTGAAGAAATTTTTAAGAAATAATCGATTGGAAATTAAATTATCTACAAATGACCTTTTCTTCTCAGACAATCGGAAATGGATCAAAATGACATTCTCCTTTCTTAAGATATTTCGCCATTTACACAACCTAGAAATGAAAATGTGTTGGTGAACGATTGTTTACACGCCACTGTAGCTAAAAGTGATTCCTCTGATGTAGAAACTTATCTTTAATTACATTCCTGCTTTATTATTTACGTGAACACGTGCAACGCCAGGCTCTTAAGCTAGAAACTGCTATAATAACTGTAGTAATAAAGAACGCAGCTGAAATAGGAGAACTAGTGTACTATTATTTACAAAGAAAGAGTTTGTTACTGAATTTAGGTTTCCCTATTATGTATGCGAGAAAATCTAGCTAAATGTATTAGAAAAACTTTATTAAAACTCAATTGACGTTTGAATATACAACTAGAAATTCACCTTCTAAATTTAATGTAAATGTTTAAATTTATGAAACTAATATTCCATATCATCAATAGTAGTGATTATAATGTAAAAAAATGTACGTTAAAATTAATATTAAAAGTGCTAGAGAAAAAATTACAAAATAGTCAGTTATCTAACAGCGAATACACAAAGGTTAGAAATTGGGTCAAAGATCTTAAACAACTGTTAAATAAAGCAAATACCTAAATATTTTAAAATAACGCATTACAAAACCTGTGAAGAGTTTTAGTGCCATTCTTAATGCTAATTTTATTTGATTAATTTTTAATATACAACATTTCATAAATTAGGCTAAAATAGTGGCATTGTCAAGAAAAAAGAACTGTAATCAAATTTAAAACACAATGCTTAGTGATACTGTTGGGCTTACAGGTTAAAATATTAACATTAGATTTGAGTTGTTTCATTCTTGTATTCAAAGTTCGTTTTGTTTTATGAACTAACAAAAGCTACTGTTACAGAAATTGATTTTTGACCTACTTTGAGTGTGTAAAATATTTTGGTTAAATGTATGTGGCCCTTGATGAAACGAAAAAAAGTAGAATTGTGTGTAAAGGTTAGAGAATCTTAAAAATTTATTTTAAGGGGTTTAGTCCTTTTATGTATATAACTCTGATTTTAGATCTTTTCTGTAATTTGCAGTCCAATTCTAAATTTTCTCATCCTACAGTTTTTCTGCCTTACTAACTGTAATGTTCTCATTAAAACTATTAACTATAGAATTCAATATTTAGGTCGAGAAGAAGCTTTATTAAAAGTAAGTTATAGTAGTACAATATTGGAGTAATTCCCATTCATAAGTGTAATTACTTTTTGTATAACCATTTTCAAAATTATCTTAAATAGAAAGTACTGCAATAAACTCCTTATTCCATATCTAATACCAATAGTCAATATACTGACATCATCTTATAAGCCACATTGTTTCATAATACTTCATTCACAAAAATATTTTTTCCTCAATTATAATGCAGTGAATCATGGTATTTGCACCCAGAACGTAAATAGAGTACAATATTTATTACAGTAATATATTCAGTTTGTTTTATTTCCGAGTCATAAAGGGAAACATTGAGTAATTATGATTTAGTGCAAGGGATATCTGTCATTAATATTTACAACCAAGCAATGTTTCCGTTTGGGTTTGGCTCATATATCTGTTTAACACAAACTTTACATTGAAATAAATAAACATAATTCTTAATTTTTATAAGATGTCACTTTATGCTTACAGATATATTAATCAAGAGGTTTCTTTACGTCGACGTTGCTGTTAATTTCAGATGCCAGGGTAAGGTAAAAGTTAAACCGACCCTATTTGAAACTGATGCCGAAGTGGAATCGTTCATGGAATCTTGGTACTAACCATTCACGAGCAAGTGTACCATTTTATTAACCTTTTAAAATTATACAAATTTACTAATAATATAAATTAAACGACGATTTCTAAGAGGAATTTTAAAATAATCATATTAAAATATGAAATCGGTTATATTCGGTTACAGTACATTAGGAATGAGCTGATGAAAGTACAAAAAATACAGAAATGTCATTTATTTAATTAATTTTAAAAGCCTGTCATAAGTGATTGTTTAAGTTATTTTATTAATAAAAAGACTGGTTTAGATATGTTAATCATTTCCTAGAGGAAATAGGATATGGAAAATGATACAGTAAAAATTATTTCTATTGATTCAATTTAGATTGTATTGTTAATGATCTATTAAACTTATAAAACTGACAACTTAATGCAGATAGGCTCTGGTAAAATTTATATTTACTTTCTTGAAATTTGGGCAATTTAACACTTATTATTGACCAGTGGCACTTTAAAAATAGTATTATGCTTTTAAATTATAAAAAATCTAGTCATAAATGCTCGTACTTTAAAAATAATATTTGTAGCTAGATTTTCATAGTCTCTTCATCTACTCGAGCAATAATACCGTTGTTTTGTAAATTGTAGTACATATTTGTGAAAGTTTGTCTATCTAGACTTTAAACTAGACAAACTTGGCAGCACTAATATATTACTGTTCTGAAATAGTGATCCAATGTTTCACACCAGTAATGTTCGTGCCCTACAGATCAGCCTTTTCATTAGATCTCTCTGTAGATCGTATTCTTGATATTAACTTCTTCCAATGCTGAATTGTGAAATATGTTTATTTTACTTCATTGTAATGTTTGTTATACACCATCCTATCTTCATAAAGACCTACTGTTTGAACTGTCCTTGCGCTGTTCGACGGTAGTTTCTTGATCTGAGCAAAGAAGAGGGTTAGTAGTTGCAGGAGAGCTGCCACTCAGGCCGTCGGGAATGCGGTGGCGGGGGAGGGGGAGGGGGAGGATGACATCTCGACTCGGCCGCAGAGGGACCCAAACTTCCAGAAGTCAGCTCCTCTCTCCGACAGTTAAGTGGTTTCCCGCGTCTCACGGTCTTCCTGACTTGTATCGTCTGCACGAGAAACGGGCCGCTCGCGAAAACAAATGGATCTGCACATACTTGGTCCCGGCTGATAGTGTCCTGCGGGGAGTAATTCAGTTATGCTCGTCTTCCAAGAGACCGATTCAGTTTTACCCTCGGCAGGTTCCCTCAAGTGCACTCCATACGAGTCAAACGGTACCTCCCTCCTTGGCACTCTCAGTCACAGATACAGATCTAATAATGATTTGAGTGACTCATCTATATTTTTCATTTGATAACGTCCATGAACGTGTTGACTTCGTGATTAGCCACTTGACACATTTTGATTTTGGATATCAAAAAACAATTAAGATAAATGCTTAGGTAAAGTTTATAATACCGCAATGGTCGAGCGACCAGTCACTGCCTTAAATCACAGAAGTCCTGGATTTGAATCCCGGCATGAGCATGGATGTTTTTTTATGGTCACTAAAACAGAATTTGAGGCTGGGTTATATGGATACTCTGAACACGTACCATTCCAAATTCGGATTGTGTCATGGCAGATGACAGTCGTCTCGGTACACCAAGCCACTCATTTCGGATGTAACGCCAATTAATAAGAAGAAGAACGTTATAATACATTGCAAATTTCTCTCATGAGGTCACGCCATCACATAAGTTGGCAATTCGGTATTCATCACGTTCGCCGATGATCTATTGACAGCTATGTTTGAAAAGATTTGTTGTTATCACGGTGTACATAGTAAATGAGATCGAAGAACAAAATAAATGTTTCCAAAAGTAACTTATTCATATAGATAATTAAAATAAATTATAGGTTCAGGATGATTACTCCAATTCAATGGTTGAGAATCCTATGAAAGTATTTATTCAATTCTTGGATTAACGCGTGATAGGATGCGCGAGTTTCTTTTGGATCTGAAGAATATTCTATTTGAAACATTTTGTGTTTGGAGTTGAAAAGGAAACAAATCTAAGTGCCTTATTTAGGGTAAGTTAAAGTGAAGGATCCGATTTCAAAAATTTATTCTGAGAAATATAATTATCTTATCGTAATATGACATATGCGACAAGAAAGGCGTGGTTTCATTTTCTATCATTACGAGTGCGCAGTGAAAGAAAATGGTGGCGATTGGAGAGCAGAAGTCGTTCTGTGTACCATGTAAAAAACTCTGTGATTAATGATCAACGGTATTTCAGTATCAAGTATGGAAAACTGTAGGGCGGGTTCTGCGGAAACGTTTACAAATGAAACGCAAATCACTGCAGCCATTGCGGAGATTGACCGCAACACACTACACCTTGGCAGGAGATGAACTATCGGCATGATGTGTGTCGTGTTACACGAGGTGCTCACATACAATACTTGTGATAAGACTGAAAAAACGTTGAGAGGTTGTCTCACATTATGATATGTTCATTAGATTTCACAGAATAAAGTTATGAAATCGGGTCCATCATTTTGGCTTACCGGGCATATCCTATTGATCTCGAATACGACTTTCTTCTCTCTTTTGTAATGCTAATTCTTGGCATTTTCAAACAATTGACATCCTGCGGAAACTTTTTGTCATGAGGGTCACTACTCGTGTTAGGTTTTAGCAACCACATTGCTTGTAATACAAGGAGAACGCCTGAGAATTATTGTGTATAATGACAGTTTTATAAGATTCATACTATTATTTTACTGATTCATTCAATACTTTTTATTGAGCTGTGGTTTAATGATTCTGACCTAACGTCGAAATCACTCGAGTGATAAGTTTATAATGTAAGACATTGGAATTATTTAAAATGGTTTTATAATCTAGATGCATGTATTTTAATGTAGTGTTTGATGTACACTCTTTATGGTTATTACGTTACCTTTCAAGTTAGAGAAGTAGTGAAGGTATGAGTATGTTTTTGAATCCTTGATAATTCCTGAGTTCCACTCATATTTTGAATTGTCCTCTTTAAAGAGGATGAAAGGAAAGTTATGAAATGTAAAGCAAGTCGTGAGATAGCTTTGGCCCCAAGCCTATAGTTTATGAATCCTACTCGGTATTCGTCTAATTGTAATGTAGGGAAAACCTTAGAGAAACCTAGGTCTGGTATGTCCGGCTCACTGTAACTTTCAAACGCCCTCCCGATGACTTCTGGTTTGTTGTGGGGACCCAGTATTTCATCGATTTTCTCAGTCACCAAGGGTCCTGTAGTCTGTATCAGCCTTTATTGTTTTCTTACCTTACCTTCTGGTCGTTTGGTGAAGCGTACAAGTTGGATCCTTGCTGAAAGTCACGATTGTTTAAGACGCTAACGCCTTTACCTTAAAACGCACTTCACAGCTCAATGAACAACTGATCTGTTGCAAGTAACGCAAAGATACTATGTAGATCAAGAAGAAATACGTAATAACTGTCTTAATGATCTCAACTGCTAATAAATTCTTACCTGTGTTAATCTGACTTCGTTACTCTCATACTTCGAGTCACAGCTCGCGGGAAACCCGTCTCCCACTCTAATCAACCACAAGATTAGTGCCATTACAAATAATTTAATTGAAAGTGGGCTAAGGAAAGGAAATTGTCCACTTCACTTATCAATCTAAGAAAAGGATTCCTAGAAACATTAATTTATATAACATTACATTTTCACTTCCACGTCCACTGTTAACGTGAACATGAAAGCGGTATCTACTTCAGAACTGCTATCGGTAAAATATTCCATTCTATGATAAATCTACTAGAAAGCCAATATTTTCCTACGTCAGCATATTAATGATGTGTATACGATCCCTTATCGAAATGTGTTGGCTTTCAGGTGAATTGAAACCTCAATCTGGTCGACGCGGTATTGCCATATTGTTTAATGTTAATAATCTCCGCGCTTCCACAAACAGTAGAAATGTTTTCGGAGATTGAACTCGTATCTTGTAGTGTAAACCGCGTCTCTGTCCACGGTGTGTTGGGTTCCGATTCGCGTTATCGACGCCGCAGAACAACTGTCGCGGAAATTAGCAACGCTGGAGCTCATATTTTAACCAGTAACTGCAGCTAACAATAGGTACAGCACAATTCTCTTTCCTACCGCATGTGGCAATCGTTAATCAGCGCTGTGCAGCGGAACTGCACACGCACGCCTATGTCCGACAATGCAAAATAAACGCAGACCACTGCAACAGCAATAATTTCTTCTTTATGCATCGTTAAGTGGTATTAATGAGATTAATTAGACGAAAAGCTTTGGATGGTTGCAAGTTTCGTCATTCATATACCAATTATAAACTAAATACCCTGGCCGCACACACCTGCATTGTTCGTGGCACTTCAGCGAATTCACTCTTCTACAATACATTTAGCCTTGCTTATTTTCCAGTATATTGTAGGGTATTAATAGAGCGGTATTTATCTACTGTACCTAATTATTACTATATTTACCATCTAATCCTTTCCAGTACTAGATAGAATCATTCTGACGGCGTTCATTTGAACAAAATTTAACTTTAAAATGGCTTATTAAACACATATACAAAAATGATGTGTGAGTATATAAATAAAAATCTAAAAATAATAATGAAAGACCTAAAAAGCGAATGATAAAATCAAAAAGTGCATCAAATATACATTTTTGTTGATATCAGGATGTTTAACACTTCGATAAACCTAAAAATGCTACTAGGTCTTCCAATGTAAACAGTTCTTGATGACCAGTTCATGGAGACCGTGTATTTACTGTCTACATAGCTGGCTTTCGTTAATTTAAGACTCGACCCACCAAAACTAGAAAAAAATGTTTAACCAAATTAAACACCAGGACAGACAATCATTCTTTAAATCTCCTCAGTAATATAACGACTTGATTAATCATAATGTAAGAGTTCCTATTCCACTGTAAAATATTGAGGAATGATAAAATCTAACTGGAAAATAGAAAATTATTTTTAGCTACTTATTCTAACCCACTAACATTTTGACAAAATTTATGACTTATTCAAAACCTGTAAGTCTAGATGCTTATTAGAGCATACTGCTAATGACTTATTCTGATACTATTACTAAAAAATACACATTTATAGTACGTTTACTGTTATCCAATTCATTCCAAGGGATCTAATTAAAAAATTAGAATAGTTAATTAAGTAGTATCATTGACCTGAAAAGTGTCGATTGGGTCAATTTGGCATCTTTTACTTCTGACGTCAGTAAGTAAGAGGAAGAATAATCGAGAATTTTGAAAAATGCTCTAAAAATTAAATGCCACTAAAATAACAATTTTTCATAATAAGGCCTCGATTAAAGCGCTGGGATTTAATCATATCAACTAAAACTTGAAAAATTGCTGTGATTCCTCAAAGACTTCGTATAATTTAACTACTTTAACGATGGTGTTTTGACCTCATAATTAATTATTAGAAGAGTATGAGAATTAACGTTGTTAGAATGGATTACTAGATTACTTGAAATTATTAACATGGAAGACTGTTCCTTAATAAAATTATGTCCCCTCAGTCGCTCTTATAATTTATCTTTTTGGACCACTAATAATAGTACAACATTTGTACATATGATTATTAACACAAACTCTTGACCTTCCTTAAACTATTTATCAGTCATTGTTTTTTCAACACATCAAAGTCGCATTCTTTCATGCTTTTCATAAAACATTTAACTGGGTTGATTCAAAGGAATAAAACAACATGAAGTAATAAATTGGTACCTTTCTTAACACCGAAAACAATTTAAGCAGTCAGCAGTTTTCGTTGCCTCGTATCATTATATACAGTTTATTATCGAAGGTACTTCACAGAGGCGAGTAAATCCAAAACGTCTCGTATTTCCCAGGGTAGTGTCCGTAGTTTCAGTTTCTCAGTAATGCAAACCACCTGGAAAATTGAAGGATTTTCAATCGTATGGGAATTAATAATGATTTTCGGTTGACGACAGTAGAATTATTTTGAGGCAATGCTGAAAATAATTTCCATTCGACGTGTTCCTCCAAGGAGTAGCAAAGAACTGACTCTGTAACTTCGCGTAAACTTTTTCGAAAACATGGGCAAATAAATAAATTATCCAGGTGATTTCACGTTCCAACTTGCCAATTCTGACGATAAATTATTCATGAGTACAGAGCTACGATTTGCTAATACGATTAGTGTGAAGTACGTTTTAAACCAAGCCCTGTGTCACAACTGTAGGTAGCTTAAGTAGCTCGTTGAGCAAGTTGTAGCGGAGAATTTCATGTGCTTAAACACAACGAGCTGGTCGTCTCGTGGAGCACTTCTCTTAATGAGTTAGCACCGACTTCCCGCCCACAGTGAAAACTTTGACTTCACGGAAATGAACACTCAATGCAAATTTTTTTTAAAAAAAACTGTTGAATTTCGCCATGTTTACCATTTTTTGATTGAAACAATACGGGGAAACTTGATTGTCTACAGAGCATGTTGAACTTTGTGGGTAAATTACATTGAAATCTGTCTAGACAGTATTTCAGGCTACCATATTGCGGAGGTATATATATATTCTTTTCTAAATACAGATTCAAATAAAATATTTTTCACCATATATCAAAATAATATTATTCTGTTTTATTTTTTGCTCTAATAATTTATTATAAAATACTCTTCATCCCTTCACAACGGATAAGACGTACCCAGAAAAAGATGTACCTATTCTGCGTAATTTTTGGCCTCATTTTATAAATATATAACAACGTTTGTGTTTGTGTGTGTACTCTGTGTATTTAACATTCTGAAATGTTTCGCTATGCCGGCAGTACTTGCGTGTTTGAGTTGTATACAGCTCGCGATGGAGTGAAGTTAAAAAATAATTTTTCATTATCCCTTGCAGGAAATGGATGTCTGAATTTTGTATTCCAAGGAGGTGTGTAAACGTGTCCATGCTAAAAGTTTTATCGCGACGATATTGGTCGTAACGGGGCGGCAGTACAAGACAACAGCCAATAAACCGGCCATATTCCTTGCTACGCCAGTCTCATAAAAAATACACGCAGTTCAGAGGGCGCGCAGTTCATCGGCCCTGAAAAATATTTTCCATCTTTAGAGAGGCCAGTTCAATCACCGGGTCGTATTTTTACCCCGCGATAAAACTTTAAAACTCAAGAAGCTCCAAATCTGGCTCTCCGTTCTCAAAGCACGGGAACGAATTGAGGTATATTTCATTTTGTTTTACGTCTGACTCTGGCATTACTCTTGGAAGGAACCATTCGATCTGAAGTACTGAACAGCTACTTATATGACGAGTGCCTGGAAGCGTTTTAGGAGCACATAATATCTGATTACTTGCAACCAGCAACAGTGTTCCTCATCCGTCATTTGAAATAGCATGAGAATAGTGCCCAAAACTCCATCGCACATGATGTAGGTTTTATAAGGATTGCCTTGAATCACTTTTTGGTGAATTAGCGGGTAGGATTCTTAAACTATAGCCCGTGGGTTCTACTCAACCATTGGCAACCTGCTATGTCTTCTACATCGTCCATTTTCAGTTCCCTTCCTATTCTATTAAAGGTAAGTTACCTGTTTCAGGATTAAAGTCATGTAACCTGCTATTAGTCCACCCCACCGTTTCCAAAGAGTCAGGGGAGTTGCCTGTTTCAGAAAAACACTCATGTAGCCGGTTACCAAAAATCCTAGTCAACCCTTGGCAGCTTCCCTCTCTTTTCCATAACCCCCTATTCAATTCGTTTCCTATGCTAGTAAACGTGGGTTGTCTGTTTCAGAATAACCCTCACGTACCCAGTCCCCCTCCCCACCCCAAAATGAATTTTTTATTTGTAACACAGCGATGGAAAAATCCATTACGAAGATTGGTACCAGCAGCGTTATCTTATGATGGTAATTCAGTGGTAAATCACCGACAGTTTGCCTGTACAAGATGGTTCCGTTGTTCTTGGAGACAGATGGTTTCGTAATTCGAGCTCTAGTCAGCATGTGAAAATTCCGAAAAGAATAAGGTGGGAATTTTGGAAACAAAGATTGTCCGGATTTCTTGGGAGAAAGAAGACGAAGAAATAATATTGTGATGGGAGAATGACAGATAAAGAAGTAGATATTTTATGACTGTAATGAAACAACCATTGCTTTAAAAATGATCATCAGATAACAAGGACTTGAAGCTTAGATGGAGAGGAGAGAGAAATATTGGTGTGAAGGAATTCTGAGGAGTGATGTTAATATGGTGTAAAAAATTTATGTTTAGTCAGTTTTAAGTGGGAAAGTATTTATTTGTAAATGCAATTGATGTGCAATGAAGACCCGCTTTCTATAAACGTTTCCGGACTTTCCAATAGTGGTGTTCTTTCTATCGCGAGAGTAGACAAGTGTGAGTGTGGTAAGGTATATATGGATGCAGGACTGATTCGTGTTATGTAAAAAGAAAAACTCTGATATGTAAAGAGATAAATTTATTATAGATTATTATGATGCATTTTACATTTTTAGGTGATAAAATACTACCATAAATTAATTGAAAGAAGATAAAATTTATCATAATGTCTGTATTACATTCTATTAAATTATGATGTCGTGGGTGGGTTTATGATACAGGGTGTTTTTTATGACTAAGGTACGGAAGTGAATGAGTAGAAAATAATGGGATAAATTACTGGCCAAATATCAAGAGCTGCATTTACAATTTTAGTCCGGAGAAGCACTCGTTTACACGATAAAATTATGTACGTTGAAGAATTAATGTATTCAAAAATAAACGTTCCGAGTCTTGTGCGTTGATAGACTCAGGATTAAAAACTTCGTCTGGGGAAAAAATTAAAATGCAGTGTTTCAACTCTATTTTATTTCCCTTCAATACTTCAAATAATCTGTATTTTTACGTTATACAGCTATAGAGAACACAATTTACCATTTTAGTTCTATTTTCATAAAAAAAATTTAATTTCCATCCCAAGATCAAGTTAAATTATAAAATAAAAGACTGATTAAGTATGAAATATTGATATTGCGTTTTAATAATTCACAAATACTGACGGATAATAGGGATTATGACCGAGTTATTTATTACAGTTATTACGCTATTCTTAAAACGATAAACGTTTCACGTGCTGGCTTATTTCCTTCCACTACCATTTTACCGGTCTGCGCTAATGTTCCTTAAAATTGTTCAGCAATATAAAATCCAACCAAAATTATTTATTACTTTAAAGAACCCCAACTTTTAAAACTACAGCTTTCTAATTTGAGACATTATTCCTGCCACTCGCATTCCTGAGGAATCCCCCAGCAAGCATGAAGGGGGAAAATTTAACAGCTACCCTTTGCTGGGTTGACGTGATTAATTGGGATACTTTTCCCTTCCCTTCACAGCTCTTGTTCATTATTGTAAAAAAAGGGGAAGACTATGGATGCTCGACGCACCCCGTTGCCATCAGCTAAGAAACTTTCACAAGCCAAACAAACTAGTATTGTCACTTTATACCTTATAAACTGTTATGAAAGGATTAATATGGAAATATTCTTAATATTTATTTACGTCTATTTATCAATTTAATCATTACATACTTTAATTGAATGTCTTCACTATAGATATATTCATATTCAGAAATACCATGATATTAAATTTATGATTCAGATATGAAACCTGAAATTAACACGTATCTCGGACAATTTAAAAATTAAAATAATATCTATATTGTTTAGTAAAAGAACACTTCCAAACGAAACTCAGTCACGTAGACTTACCACCCTTTCCTTTCCCCCTTATAGGCCAAGATTGGTTTCAGAACTGCTCAACCAAGGTTAGAATAACGTCTTTAACCTTCCGCCAAAGGTCTCGCGAGTTTATTTAAGGAGACAACCTTGCAAATACAGACTAGAGACGTGTTCTGATATGATTGTATATTGTCAAATAATGTATAAAATTAAGTAACAATTTATGTAAGTTATGACAGTTTTAAATTAATTAATAAATATGAAAAAGTTCATATAATATATTTATATATATATGTGTGTGTGTGTGTATGACGAAGAGATGGTAGCATTACATTTTATTTATAAATATAATTAGCAAATTAGCTGTTTCTGTGTATTTTAGTGTCACATATCAATCTAAATGCGCGGAGAAATTATGACCAAATTCTGTACACGTGTTCCTTGCAACCCAGAATGTTTCACTGACGTGGTAATACGCTTCTACTGTCGCTAAGACTAATTTTAAATTCAAAATGCAACCCGTGTAGTAGTTCAGCCACATAGTGGAGGTGGGGAAGAAAGGGCTGATGATCTGTTATATATTGTTATATATTTGTTTGTAAAGCGATTACTGTCAAATTAAATACTATAAGAGGCTAATATAAATTCCCCTATAACGCCGGGCCCCGATTTAGTCTTAATAAAATTATTGAATTCCCTAATTTGGTCCATTTGTATATTTTCTGAAGCACATTGGAGATAGTCCTAAATAAATTACCCCAATTCCATAATTTGATCCATGTTGTATATTTTTTTGAAGCACTCATCATTCTTCATGGTCTCAGATGTTTTTTATTTTCTACCTCAGCAATACCTCACCAATGAAATGCTAATGGTATAATTTTTTATTATATTATGTGATATTTTAAGTTTTATGTTAACAATAATAAAATGTTTGTTGATTAATACCTTCTTTTTACTTTGAGATTATGTTGCAGTAATAATCATAGTAAGTGTCTGACTATCTCTCTGCCACAATTCCTCACGAAAAATTTTACGAAGATGTAAACATGAAACTCAATGGTGAAATGAAGTGCGTCGGTGCTTTCATTACTTGAATAGTAATGTTGTGTATAAAAGATAAGCTGGTTTGCTTTTCAACTCAAATTCTCTCTCTCTCTTTCTATCTCTATATTCACATATCTCTATATCTTTAACTCTATATTTCTGTTTGCCTCAAAGCGTCACAGAGGAAGCTTAACTCATTCTAAAGATTACTCTCCACATGAGTTTCACTTCAATAACAATTTTTCCATTTATATACAGTTAATTATTTACCTGCGTATGTATATAATATTTTTTGTTAGTGTTTTGGTGGCAACTTTTAAATGAAATTATTATGTTTAACCACATATCAAACATTTTTGTTACTCGTAAAAATCGTAATAACAGTAAAATTTCTCTGTACATTGACAAAGTACCAGTGTTCGTGGAAGTTTAAGCTGTGGCGATTTTGCTGATGGTTTGATTGTTGTAAGTTGAGAAGTTTAGTGTGTTTCTCCTTGCCTGCGGTGCTTAACTTAGGTGAAGAGAGTACGGGTTCCATACGCCGCCTGTAACAGCAAGCCCTCATCCGTCAACCGCCGAGCTTATACTTGCTCACGTGAAATGTGAGCCTGCGTTATTACGTTCTCTTGCAGGTTGCGGGGCCCGGAGTTACAAACGGCCAGGTCATGAGCAGAGGTGAACGCTGCCATCATCTACTCCACTCTTCGCTCTTCTCCTCGAGACGGCGGACACATTTATCTGAGGGGACCTGATTAATTCAACATCCAGATCACCTATGTTCCTCGATTACTTCTTTTTATAAAGCCAGGGATATAACTGATTTATCATGTTTTGCCTATCTCTGAGAACATTACAGTCACATTTCAACGGAACAAATTGTTAGTTTGTCATAAGTAACTTCTTAACATCGTGGACAAATTAAGTTATCCAAAATTAAATTTTATGTCTCATATAATAGAGAGAACTTATCCGTTGGAATAGCAGAGTGATATAAAAATAACAAATAGATGATAATGGAATTAAAAACATTCTTGCCAAATATGGGATTTTAGTTTCTATTTTAAATGAGTAAGAAACGCTCACATACAAGTATATTGAATAATAATTATCCGTGGTAAGTTTATTTATAATGGTATTGTTCTTTTTAGTGATCGGATCGAAACCATTTCTCTTTTTGCTGATTCACCACTCATTTTACGCGTACACACATGAATATTTATACATATATATATATATATATATCTGATGCAACCCCCATGCTAACCCATCTTGCGCAAGCATTTTCATTTCCTTATAACTACCACAACCCACATCCTCCTCAATCTGTTTAACGTATTCCATTCATGTCCTCCCTCTTCTGTTATTAACCCACAAACTTCCCTCTAATGTTAATTTTACAAGTCCCTCGTGTCTTATAACTTGGCCTATTAATCTATCCCTTCCCTTAGTCAACGTCCTCCATATTGTTCGCTTTTCCCCTATTTTAGAAGTTAATAGTTTGTGAGTCTATCCGCCTATCTGATTTTCAGAATTCGCCTATAGAATCACATTTCAAATGCTCCTATTCTTTTCCTTTCCCCAACTCCTATCGTCCACGTTTCGCACCCATATAACACCAAGCTCCATACGAACATTTTTAGCAACGATTTCCTAATATTCAGACTTATATTACCCGTAAGTAAATTCCTCTTTTTCACGAAAGCCTTCTTTGTCTGTCTATTTTATTCTTTATGTCTACTATACTTCTACCATCCCCAGTTAATACGCTTCCCAAGTAACAAAATTCCTTAACTTCCGTCAAAATATCCCTTCCCAATTTAACACCCTCTATTATTCTCATACCAGGCTCTATCAGATTGTTTTTCCCTCTTTTAATCCCCATGCTCTACTCATTACTATGTTTTCCAAGTCTCCTTCTGACCCCCTTAATACCACAATATCATCACTAAACCTTAGGGTTTTTATTTCTTCTCCTTGCATTTTGATTCCCTGTCCATATTCATTTTAACTTTCTTCATCGACTGTTCCATATATAAGTTAAAGAGCATGAACGACAGACTGCATCAATGTCTTACTCCTGCTTGATTTCTGCTTTCTTTTCTTGTCCTTCATTTCTAATTACTGCTGACTTAATAGTTTGTTTTCCTTCACATTACCAGACGCTTTATCTACATCTACAAATGTCATGACCGTAGGACAATTTGTCTAATTTTACCTTCTAAAATTATATGCAGACTGAATATTGCTTCTCTAGTCCCTAGATTCTAAAATCAATTGATCTTTTCCTAACTCGCATTCTATTTGACGTTCCATCCTCCTATATACTAATTTAGTTAAATTAATTCCACAGCCCCCTTTTCAATTCCCTTCCTATCCTTTTAAAGGGGAGTTCCTAACTCGCATTCTATTTGACGTTCCATCCTCCTATATCCTAATTTAGTTAAATTAATTCCACAGCCCCCTTTTCAATTCCCTTCCTATCCTTTTAAAGGGGAGTTGCCTGTTTTAGTTTCACCCTTATGTAGCCAAAAATAATATTTTTTTATAATATTAAGGTTATTTATTTAAAATATGTTCGAAGGAATAATAATTTCGTGTCTACTTGCCTAAATATATTTTCACTTTTGAAAAGTAGTGATTATTACGTTTTACGCAGACGTATGGGCTTAGACAATCATACCTAACATCAAAATTCCTTTTGTTTAAAAGCTAATATCATAAAAACGTACTAATGAATATAGATACAAGCTTTCTATAGTTTGCAGTTCTGCATAAACTCGACTGATGTGTACGGGGTGAAAGCAGGCAAGTGGATTTGAATCAAGGTAACAAGAATGACGTCACTATCTTAAGCCATGTGACTCAGGTTAGACGTTATATGGAAACTAAAACACATTTAACTAAACGAAAGTAAACAGCTATGAATTAGCAGCTACTAGGCATCATTATTATCATTAATCTTTAAATTTTCATATACATTTCACCACATAGGCAGTGACTAATGATTAACGACTTATATTTTTTAAATTAATGAGTAAAATTCTTAAATTGCAGAAAAAAATTATTTAGAAAGCTCAGTTAATTTCAAAGATATCGTAAATGGGATTCGTATATTCATAGTAATACTCTATGTTTGTAGAATACTTTACGGACTCCCTTTTTTATGTATTATGTCTTCTGGGATCTAAATTCTTCCCACTATTGGGATTTGGGATGTTCCTCCTCTTCGTTATCCACAATCAAATCTATAATAATAATTCATTCACCTTCACCGAAGCTAGTAAACTAATTTAATTTGATCGAAACCTTATTATTGGAAAACTTCAAACAAAATTGAAATTCTTAACAATAATTTAACATATCATTTGCCTTTTTAAATATGGTATTATTTTTATATATAAATGTTTTAAAACGTAAAATTATTTCTCGCGATCGCGCAAAGAGAAAAGAGAAAAAAATTGACATTTGTACTTCCAATAATTAAATGAAATAAATTAATGACAAAGTTTTTATCTATTGAATTTAATCCATATTCCTTAGATAATGTTAATTGAAAATTTATAATTTCAAGATGACAAATGTATACAAATCCAAAGTTAAAGGGCAGTTTAAATTCATATAAGAGATTTATCACCACAGACTTTTATTAATGCGCGAGAACTAAATACACTGATTTTTTAAATATCCACTGCGATTTTAAATGCCATGTCAAATTAAAAATCAGGAACTTTCATTGGAATTAATTTTAAAGGTACAAGGAGTTAGTATTAATTATCAGAATTAAGTTCAAGTTTAGATGATGCATTCCTAGTGAACGATGAGTTGTTAATAGAAAATAACATAAACGCACAAACAATTTAAGCCAAATGAGTTGGTACTTCGCCGAAATCATAGCAAATCTTTGCCCACCAAGGAATGAGAATCAAAGCGGTCAGGCGTAATCGACGATAATTAAGACCGTGGATCGTCATGAAGGATTCTGCCACGTTGCAAGCATGGCAATTTTATCTCTTAGTCTGCTAGACAGCAATGATTGGCGGAAATAAAATTTCTGAAGAAAATACTGACGATATTTTTTGGATATGGCTACGTTGCAAACTTGGAAACTGTGTGTCGTTCAACGACGATATTTTGAAGGAATAGATGTCTATCAGCAGTTCCCATTGAGTGATGAATAGCCTTATGCTGTTAGATACCTGATCTGTTTGCCGCTGTTCGTGACATCTTAAAACGTTCGTCAATTGAGCCCGTAATTAATATTAAATGAGCGTTTGTGGTCAGAACAAGAAGCTAATATATGTTGACTCTACTGTCCGTCAAGTTCTGGTGACGTGTTATGGTCTGATTGGGATGTGATTGAACGGACATTCTTGACATGGCGTTATTGTCTATTAGTTAATTGCCGTAACTAAATCATCTGATGACAATGACGGGGTAACCGCTGGACCATTGTGCATTGGTCCAACAACTATCGTATTTGAATGGCGAAACTTTTTATTCCACATATTAATTGAGTGAGCCTTAATTATTTTATTTAAGGACACTTGACATGTTTAATAAGTAAATATTTTGGGCGTTTCAAATTGAATTGCTTTTAAGTTTATCATGTTCATATACCAATTATTTTATTTTTGAATAAAATGTTGCCACTATATTTTGTTTTATTGACGTTCAACGTCAAACACTAAACGTAAAATTTAAAATGGGTCTGTCACAGGGGTTTTGCTTCTTTGTATTCATTTATTTCACGTGAATATCTGAGGAATGCACCTGATTGTTTTCCTTAGTTCTAATAATAGCTTGGAATATTTTTCTCATAGACACTCTTAGTGACAAAAGAACAAAATATAAAATTTAACAATGTGAAATAAATTAAACATCTTGAATTGGTTTATTTCTTGTCTCTAAAAGCAAATACGTTGCAGGTAACCTCGTTTATCAGCTGTATTATTCATTTGAGTCTGTGAAAATCGTTCCGTGCGTAGTTTCGGCGTCTACCACTTGGCGCGCTGGCGTCAGTTGTCGGTGAAACATCCAAGGCGCGGGTCGCCGGCAAGAGACGAGGAAATTTTGTGGCTGTGCAGTGTAGTTTCTCTTCCCATTGTGTCCGTCCTCTCCCTTTCCTGCTCTCCGGATTTGTAACCAGTGATCTCAACGTCCCGTAGTCCCGTGTCTGCGTCCGAGTGACTTCTAACAAGGAATACATCGAAATAAAATCGAAGAACAACAGTTTAGAATCGAAAATATAGGTTAAAATTTCAAACGCGGTAAATTGGAAAATTTTGGGGTATACGTCATACATAAAAAAGTGACGTGCGGGAATAATTGTGTCGGGTGTGAATGTTCCAGTTTTAACACGTCACAAGAGGCTGACTTGATTCAAGGTACAGTAGCACGCTATTAAACAGTTATCGTGCAGTTTTTTCCATTTAAATGTCTGCTACAACTATTCTTTCGTTTGCCTACTCATTATAATTCCGAATATTTTAAAAATATTAATTCTTTATACGCCTCTTTTTACTGTCAAGAGCGGTAACATATTACATTTAATCCAACTTTGCTTACAATCTCTTTGGTTCGGTATAACATAATACGGTTATATTAATTAAAATTCTTTTATGGTTCATTGTTACTATTTTTATATGAATATTTATGTATGATAATCCTTGATAGTTGAACTCGCGTCCTTCTTATGATATGCTTTACGACGTAAGAACAACTGATTGTTAGCTGAAGCACGTGCAAGCCCGAGTCAGCTGATTCGTGTCACGTGGCACTCCTCCGATAATCTGACCGCTGGTGCCAACGTGACGGAACACGTGTAAAGCACGTGGGGTATAATAATTTTATGAAACCATAACTATGTTTTTGTGCGTGAGTGTTATGAATTGAGTACAGGACATTGGCGCTGCACGGCGTCACGGCGAAGCGTCATGCGAAAGTAAACGCTCTCTCATTAGTGCAGTAAGCTCGTCGATGATTGATGCTTGTAATTAGCTGATCGGCTGGCACTAGTGTGGCGGCGGCATGTGTGTGACGGTTTGGGATAACCGTTAATAAAGCGAGTGTCACATGTTTATGCATGAACGTGCACGTGTGTATTAGCTGATTCGAACACGTGGAAGCAATAATTTCAAATAATATTTTTCAATGACTAGCCGCTCATAAGATAATTGATATAAGGTGCTGACCCTGGTTTGAACTATACAATTTTTTGATTTGTTGCAAAGCCTAAATTAATCTTATCAGTAAGTTTGAAAGTTGTAAAAATTATCTCTGGTGCCTTATAAAACTTCTACGACCATAAGTATTTAGACGTTCCAAATAAAATTAATTTTACTATTGTAGGTCACGTGGGCTTAATACAATTTATTATGTCTACAATTTATTATGTATAGTACTGAAAAGTCTTATTGATTAAAATAAGTAAACCGTACTCAAATGAAACAAACTTTTTTTACATTTTAAGTCTATCTGTTTTTCCTTGCATAGGAACATGCCTCAAATACCTAACTGAAAATGATATATTCCGTGTTGAAAGCGAATACCGCGTACAAAAGGTTATTACGTAAGAAGTGAAGGATTAGTCACATTTCTGCTCATAAAGAAACATTCATAACAGAAGCCATCAAAGCCTGTTTAATAGCAGACATAATATTCCAACTAGTAAATATTACGACTGACTGATGTAACTCGAAAGTGTCTTTGAAAACGTTTTATAGTTCTCAGTAACTTGTTTTATTTCTGTATTGCAGGTGGTATATTTAGTAGGTAGTTAGTTTATTCACCAGATTATTAAAAACTTAAGTGTTGTAAATAAATAAACCTGGCTTCAGAAAAAAAGGAAAAATATAATAACACACAATTTTACCATTCATTACGACTTTGTAAGGTGTACGTTGCTGTTAGGGTATTTCAAATAATGAACAGTCATTTGCAGCTCTTCAAATAATAACCGCCAAAGTTTGTATTATGAAAATAAATTTTGGGTTATTTTACGAAGGAATCGTCAGGCTACACTGCCATTCATAACCCAAATGTTATATTTTCATCATGAGATTATTTAGCGTCCAACAACAGCCTTTTTTTATTATAGAATTTCTTTTATTAATCGTAATTTATTATTTAACAACAACTCGCCTGTATATCATCAGGCTATGACTGAAAAACTTGGTTAGTGTAGAGATGAATACAATTATTATTTTTTATTAAATACTTCTGACTTATGTCCAATTTGTTTATTGTAAAATTAGAAGTCTCAAAATTATAATGATCATATATTTATCGATTTTCCTTAATTTTTATAGTAGGGAAGAGGAATATAATCAGGTAAAGTTAATAATAGTAATTTGTTTAATTCAAAAAACGAAAAAGCGTGATAAGGGAAGAGGAATTATGAAGAAAGGAAACGTGGAAAATTCATGATATTGTCAGTAAAGAAATTCTACTTACTGTCAAGAAATTATTCAGTATACGGATCAGTTGTCGTTCTACCATGGACTTGTGCAATTCTTTTTCGTCTTCGTTTCCTCAGCAGCTCATTCAGGGCCTTGGCCTACCGGGTCGACTGCGGACTGTCATCTTACCTGACACATTTGTAGTGATACGTGGCCAGCGTATCGATTCTTCAATCTTAATCCTGGTCTCCGAGACCATGACGTAACAAACATGCAATACTATGCCAGGATTCGAACCCTAGACCTCCGTGCTGTGAGGCAGTGGCGCTTGCCACTAGACCACAGGAGGTCAGCTGGGAAATTCAGAGCACAATATAACTTGACTTTTATACAATACGACATAATAATAACTAAAAACTCAACCGTTATAATTTTAACGCACGACGTATCAATCAATTTAAAAATTAGTACTCCTTAAAATTAGCTGCCATTTACGATATGACAGTGATTATGTGTATAAGCTAATCTGATCCACAGAACCCACTGCTCAATTCCCTTTAACAAGCGTTAATTACCATCTTCATTTCTTAGTTCTCATCCTTAATTGAAAGCAAAGTACTGGAATAAATTCTTATGGTAACATACTGTTTAATAATTGATGCCACGGACTGTGAAACATAGACTCCATTAGGTTGAGAGTTTCTTCAAAACAAGACCTTGATATAATCTCGATTAAGCAGGCAATAAAGTTTCTTTGCAGTGTTCTATATTCTTTGGAAATCGAACCCTTCGTATTTGCACAGAAGCTCAACAAGCCAAACGGATAAGCGATCTGTCAAAGCCGAGAAAAGGCAGAATTGTTTCTCGCGGTGTATTGAATTTCTTTTCCTCTCGCTCGCTCTCATCTTCAGTCGGGACTTGAAGACACGTCTCTGTCTCTCTCATAATATGTAAGGCTGCAAAACGAATGAGATAAATTTATGAGTTGGCACCAAAGGTGCTGAAGTAAAAAAAGGGGAGTCGTTGCTGAAGATAGAAGAGACCCTAGGATAAGGAAGTTGCCGCAGCAACGACGTTATTAATACTTTCCTATCGTGTGACTATTTTCGACTCCTTGGAGGGGGGCGTATATTGTGTGCGACGTGAGTAGATGTCTCGGATATTCTTAGCCGCGCTTAAAGATGGGAAAACCAACGGAGAGCGTTTCTCCGATCGAATTTCGGAATCAGACAATCCGCGACAGAGACTGGCGGGAATATCCATTGAAACTTACGTGGAAATATTAAAATCATATGTAATTAATGATAACAAAATTTTGTGCGCTTAAAAATTAATTACTACAAAATTTTACTTAATGAAGCCGTTCGAAATGTAAAGTATGTATATTGTGAATAAAACCACAGAAGAGTTGTCTCAATATGTTCTTTATTTTCAGGTCGTTTCGGCCATAGCCATTATCAACTGGATTTTTTTCCTGTTGATAATGGCTATGGCCGAAACGTCCTGAAAATAAAGAACATATTGAGACAACTCTTCTGTGGTTTTCATTCACAATATACTAATTATATATAGTTGTTTTTACATTAATATTTTAAAATATGTTTCTGTTGCAAAAGTGATAAAATTCCTTATTTTTCAATAAGTCTTATTTGAAAATGTATTTAATTCCTTATCATTCAAAGTGTATGATACATTCTTTTTACGTTTACTTTCAGTATATAAAAACAGTGAAAATATGAGAAACCAAAGTGATATATTTAAAGGTTATACAATTTATTATTTTAACTATAAATTATTATACGAGGGCTGGTTTTTAAAATACATTATTTTACCGATATTTTACTTTCAATTACTGCAATTCTCCACATAGCCACAGCCATTATTCAAGCACTTGCCGTGACGAGAAACCAGTTTTGTATGATTTCGACAGAAAAAGATATCGCATGTGATTTAAGCCAAGTCTGAACTTCCTCTTTCTTATCATCATTGTCGTTCGACCAAGGAATTCTTCACTTGAATAAACATAAAAATCTATTTTTACCACGTCCGGACTATAGGACGTTTGTTGAATTGTTCCAAAGCATGGGATCAGATTTTGAGTTAGCCTGGCGTTGTGTGGCCGGTGATTGTTATGAATTAAAAGTATTACAATGATTGTTGATTATGGCAATTCTCGTGACTGTTTTTCCCTTAGCTTCCACCAAATTATCGCTCAACACAGACAGTCAGCCATACCGCGGATAATTTCACGACGTTCGATACACTGCTTAACCCACTTCCTAACCATTAGGTAACTCACCATTACCCATAAACCTCACACAATTTCTGATGGCGTAAAGTTATTTATAGTCAAGAAACGAATCCCTGATCTGACTTCATAATCGGTAGGTTGTTCAATTATTTTAAACATTTAGAAACGTCACTAAACGAAAAATGTGTTATGGCCAAGAAATAAGATAAAAATTAATTAATTACAAACAAAAATTACTTTATTATATTGTCGGAAAATTTTGTTTGTATTTAATTAATTCTTAACTGACGTCTTGACTATCATACTAATATCCATAGCAAAGGAAACACAATCTTCAGTATCCATAAAAATTAAGAATAGTGTAAATCTGATTATTTATTAACAAAAATAATTATAAAAACAATTAATATCTGTCAATAACATAAACAAATGAAGAATTAACGATCTATATGACAGACATTTACACGAAATTTTGAAGAATTTTTAACATAAACTAAATATTTCTACCAACCATTGTTGTTCTTGTCAATAAATGGAACCAACTGAGGATATAAAAACAAAGATGATACATTCAGAGAATAGTCAACAGATTAAATTGAAAAAGACAAAGTTATACTTTACAGCACAATTAATGGTCAAAACGTCTAGTTTATTTTTAAAAAATTTAAAAATTTTGTGTAAATATTTGTCATACTGGTTGTTAATTCTTTATTTGTATCAAAAATAATTTTCTTGCTACCACATAGGATATATATATATATATATATATATATATATATATATATAATTTGTTGACTTCAATATAAAAATTTGTGATTTGGAGGAGAGTCGCAAATCCGTCAAATTAAGGTTTTTGGATAAATTACAATTTTTTTATTCTTCTTTCAAGAGTATACAAAGCTTGCATGAAATACATTTTTAAAGCTCAAATTTATTAGATTTATATTCAATGACTGGTTATTTTCCTTTTATAATACTCATTATTACTTCAATAGAACAAAATACGCTAAAGAAATTCTGTCATTCGAGTTCTTTGATTGTTAAGCGGCAAATTCAACTATATCTTTCGAATTCATGATAATGCATATAATTTGTGCCCTCGTAATGTATGTAGCCTGACATAAAAATAATATATTTTCATTAAATAATAAAGAGTATTAAGTCGACGTCAACGGGGTATCTACATAGGCAGAATTTAGACTCGTTTTAATATTGGATCCAGTTGTTTTAGGACCGTTAACAACGTTTCTTGTTGAGGTGCCAAATTTGTTTTGAACATCTGCTTGGCGACATAGATCACAGGAATTAGGTTCTTGAGCAGATAGGACTTTTTCATCTCGGTTGACTGCGTGAACCTTAACGAAAAGTACAGCTCTTAAATTAATAATTACCCTAAAATCCTGTCAGCCAAGACACTGGAATGTAAACGGAGAATTTATTGTGCGTGACTGTTTACATGAAGCGTATAACATAAATAACGTAAACAATAGTTTAGTTTTTATAAGAAAGAAGAAACAACAACGGGTTATAAATTTCACACGAGTGTGTTTATTCATATTTTAAGTTCGGTTCTTAAATTTATATCTGCGTATTTGAATTTTAAATCGAGCAAATGTATAATCATTTTCTTCAAAACTGTGTTATGCACTATAGGGTTTTAAAAAGTTATAATTGAATACTTATTGATATTATTACAGGAACGTACCCATTCAAATATGGATAATACTTTTGAGTTTTAACGAAGGTAAATTTGACTCGTGCTATGACAATTAACAATACGTAATGGAATGTATTAATGCCTATTGACGAAGTCAAAAATTCACACGCTGACAACTTTGTGTTTAAGATGCATTGTCTATAAACACGTCCCAATGAAGCATCAGTTTTTTTGTCCGCTCAATGATTTGAATAAACACAATGTTTAGTACAGATGAAGTCATACAATAAATACGCATTACTGGGGTATGGAAATCAGTTTGGGGTGGTTGGTGTGTAAAATAAAATTCACACAAAATAGATTTAAATAAATTTGGTTTTCTATTTTACCTTTATTGTTTATATTTGCGAAATATTGCACACACAACTTGTGAAGTGAACAGAGAGCGAAGTAAACAAACCACAATGCGCAGTCGCAAGTCTGAAACTAGTGTCGTCGTCAAAATATTAAAGCCCTAGTTTGAAGTTTTAGTGTCCGTTATGAATGACCTACGTTATTGAAAAAGATCTCTTCTTACACAGAATTTAATACCATTTCATGTCACCTAAAGAAAATTTTTAAAATAATTTTATACATTCGTCTTGGCGAAACAAAACTGGAAAAAGTCATTTTTTTTATTTTACTTTCATACAGCTCGTCTATGACAACTCATAGATTTCAATTTATTGCTTCAAATGGCCTGAATATTTAACAGAAAACAGTGCAAACTATTCCAAACATATCCGAAAAATTTTAATTACCTGCGTTATTTAATTAATTGGAGGACCTCGACTACCTCTTAAACAGCGCATCGTAGATGAGTGAAACAAAGCTTTTCTTTTAGTGGTTAAAAATCCAGGCCAGTGGGTAGGGGTTCCACCCTAATTTACCCTCCCGCTGCAATAAACATTTCCTTTGTCCCTACACTTATTAAAAAAATCGTACAAAATGTTAAAAGATTAACAATATTTTACAGATTATTTATTACACAGTAACATAAAACGTATTTTCAGGATTTTGTTTAAAAATCGCAGTTTCTTCTTCAGCCTAGGCGGACTACAGTATATATATGAATCATCACATTCTTATTGCCAATAATATCAATAGAAAAATAGTTAAAATGCTGTTCTTTATCAAGAAGAAACTCATTTCGTAATTTACTATAATTGTGGTTTAAGGATTTCAATACATAGAACGAGGTTGATGGGAGAGTTAAATTCGGGCAGGTCTTTAGGACGCAAAAGTAAGCTATGGAAAAAAATTATCCGTTTATAACGAAACAATGGCCATAATTTGATATAACGAAGTTTGTAAACTTTTCCTCAAGCTTCGTAGAAAACTTAGCAAGACGTCGTACGTTACCACCAATTACTTCAAAGAAACACGAAAGTGTAATAATAAATGTAAATTCTCTACTATATTAGATTAACGACCACAAAGATTCCTGTTGCATTCCTGTGAACTGTTAAGCCGAAGAGAAAGAGACTTAATGACAGAAAGGGTGCAACTTATATTGTCTAAAGGGAGTTCCAACAATTTAGTTAATTAAATAGTGACGTATAAGCAACGTCATATTTGAATAATTATGATCATGATTTATTTTCAGTTTTCAATAAATAATTTAGTCACAAGTCAGAGTTAATTTAACCGAATCAATTGATAAAAATATATTTGCATGCACAAATTTACCTTTCGTCCTAAATTAAGGACTTCATAAAAGCAACATAGGAGAAACTTAGGGCTGTGAGTGTAATAAACAATTTGCATACAGAAATATAAATAAGTTTATCAGCTGTAACTAATTCCATTTTTCTCATCTTTATAATAAAATTGCCTGTATGTGTGCATGTGGGTGTGTGTTTAAGTATACTTAGCATACAAATCTAAACGGGTGGACCAATATCGACCAAATTTGGCACACGTGTTCTTTGCTACTCGGAATTCATCACTGTTGGGATAAGCATCGGCTACCGTCCCAAGGGGCGCGGTTGTAGGGGACAAAATTTTAAAATAAGGAAAACGGCCAATATTTACATCATATTAAAACATTTACTAATTTAATAGTGTGTCCTCCGATATTGGTAGCGTATAATTTCAACCCAATTAATAATCATTGTGAAGTGTTATTAGGCGTGGGGGTGGAGGGGCATCACATAAAAATAGCCCAACTCCGTGTAAATAATTAGCGAGCACACTCTCTAACTATAATAATTTATATTGGAATGTTAAGTGTTATTTCATTTAGAACATTCCATACATTTCTTATTTTATATTTAATGTATTCGGTAATGAAAGGTAATAATATTAAATTCTCTGATCTGTACAAATAAATTAAGTGTGACGAGAACGCTAGGAAACTAAATTCCCAGCAGACATTTCTTACAGAAAGATATCTCAAATTGACAGATGACAGATCCAATATCGGATTTCCTGAAAATTACCCATTTCTGAGAGACAAGGAGCATCACTTGTAATCTGACTTTCATTTCCACAAAATTAATTTATGTATTGTGACAATTGTAATCCTTAAGCACAAATCAAGTTAAAGACCTACCTCGATAATTCGTTACTTACAGTAGCGGTTTAATGTGGCTTTGACTACGTAAATAATTAACGACTCAGAACGTTTTAATGACTCTTGTGGTTTATCAGACTTAAACAATAACAACAACGTTAATTCAGTAACAAATGAGAAAGCATTTAGCACCATCACAGCAAAATACGTGTCTGAATTATTGTGCATCATCCAGTATTCGTCATTGGATAACATTATTCTTAATTTTGCAATTATGTATGTAACAAGTACACTTTAACATTAATTTATTAATCATTAATGAATTAACGAAAAACTTATTCATTAAACAAAACAGAAAGATTCACAGCTATTCATTAGTTACTGGAGAAAAACAAAAATAGATCCAGCATGTGATTTAATCTTGAAAATGAATAGAAATGAGCTTCAAGATCTCTAAAAAGATTTATTAATTAAAAATGAGATTGATAATATTTAACAGACATCATTGAATTATGAAAGAATATAATAGTCAAAATTGTGTCAAATAAAGTAAAAAAATAACGTATTAATAAAATAAAATTCGGCACGACGTTTCGTTCCTTTTTGAAATCTCTTTAGGTGTTTTAATAAAATTCTCAGATACAAATATAAAATTTACAAGTCTGATTATAATTTATAATTAAAAATATAATTTCATTAAAATAAGTCCGTGAAAATAAATTTATTCAGATTTTATTTTGTCCCTTCATAAGAGGAACGATACGTTGTGCGAATATTTTTCAATAATATGTTTAATTGTTTATTTTAATGTAACATATTCCGTCGATTTTTGGTGTTTAATTGCTTTATAATATATCTCTACGTTTGTCCATAATGTCGGGTCATAACCAGGTGAAAAAATAAAAATATGATTTATTGATTAATATTATAATTTAAACATACTTCAAATGTCTGAAAAATTCTGAGACTAAAATATTAAGAAATTTGAAAGAGAATTTGAATGATATAAAAATAGTTAAAACTTACTATTTTATTGTATCCCCTTCTAGGTCAGATAAATATAAATATGAAATATTTAAAACTGTAAAAAACGGAATCTCAGTGGACATTTTAACAACGCTTTTCATCCTTATCTTGCGGCAAATGAACATAGGCAGTAACTTAAGATATAAAAGCAAACATTAACACAGAAAATAACCAAATAAAAAGAAAACCATTTATAACTTTTATTAATAAATAAAATTATTGTGATTTGGCCATAAGGAAATAATTTATTACAATAAAAATTTACATGAACTACAAAACATTTCCTCCCTATGTTCTGTGACTTCTTTGTTGTACAAAATGATTAAACGACTTAATTTTAAATATGACAGTGCGGTTCATTTCATTACGTACACGTTTTTAGAAAATAATCGTTTATAATATTGAGGTTCTCTTTCTAATATAGTAGCGTTGTCAAAATCAGTACTGTGATTAAATTTAATACAATTATTTGCCATTGGATTGTGTTTATTGCATCAAAGTCTAAAATTAGATTTATATTATTTAATAATAGTTTTCAATGTTTTTTTGTTTGACGGATGAAAAAGGGTACAATTAGAACAATTCTTCTTCTCCGATGGCGCAACAGCCAAGTTAGGGCCTGGGCCTACCGGGGCGATTGCGGACTGTCATAATGCATGACACATTCCGAATTTGGAGTGACACGTGGTCAAAGTATCGATTCTCCATCAGTCTTAATCCCGGTCTATTAGAAAAATCAATCTTATAAATAAATGGTAGTAAAAGTCTTATCAATAGAATCTTTGTGTCCATTAGTGAATACAGAAAACGAATGATCAGATCAATTTTTTTATTTAGGGTCGTATGATTTTTATTAACTTATGAGACGTTTATTTATGCTTTAATTACGTATAGTATAAAATTATATTTTGAATCAGTTATTCAATGTTACTGACGGTATCATTGGTAATGAATCGTTAAGTTTTTTTCTTTGAAGTGACATTTTGTAATTTCTTTTAATTGACAGTGGTGTGATTTCAGTGTGTAATTATTAACTCTGGTTTACATTACAACAGTACATGGTGTAAATGAGATTTTTAAGGAAAATAAAACGTATAAAATTGAGGTTAGACTGGTACATATGTAATGTCATTGCGTAAAGTTTACACTGTTTTAATTTTTTATGTAATATCAGTACTCAAATAATGGGACGAGTTAAGTAGGAGTTTTGAGGAATTTCGGGTATTCAAATTTTGTACTTGTTGACGCGATTCCAATGATTTCATAAAAGTTAAAATTGCAATCTGCGCTAATATTCTTCCCACCTGGTTGACATGTAAGCTGTGGATACGTTATGCGTGCGGTGTTCTGGATTTAGGAACAGCCATGGGAGAAAAAGCTGAGGCAGCGAACAGCTGTGCGGAAGGCACAAGCTTACCCCGCTTTCCTCGCGTATTTGCTTCCGCTTAATGCGCAGCGGAACAGAGGTCATAAGCTATTCTGGGCCGCGCCGACTCCACAAGCAAATATTCCTGGTTTCTTCACCAACACTGCTATTTTCAGATCCAGCGACTCTAGGCGCCTCGGTTGTCATAACGTTGCACGTTATTTCTCACACGTCACGAATTCCTCCGCCACGCAGTGCAGCGAGAGATCGAAGGTCCGTTCCTCTGATCCTGTTCAGAATGGTGGATCACTCGCAAGTCCTCAATAGTGTTGTGTTATTAACCACAAAAATATATTACACACGAGGGCAACTGAATCACGACGCACAAAACCTCGGAAACCACGATATATATTTTGACTAATTTCTTTTCTCAATGCATTATACTTTCAGCTCATAACACTGCACCAATTGCATCTCCAAAATTTTCAAACCGTCCAAAAAGGAAGTTTTGGGAAGGTCCTCTAAATTGATTTATATCTCTGTAATATCATCTTCTTACGATGTGATTCCTTTTCACTAATATTAGGGAATAAGGATATGTCACAGAAACCAAATGTGGAGAATACAGTTGAAGTGGCAACAGTTCCAACACTAATTTTTCAGCTTTCACCATCTGCATACTTATGAAGATAAATTTCTTCTACGGTCAAAACTTTATTAATTGACTCATGAAGAACAGAGTCATAATAATTATCCCAGTATAATAAATCTCTACAATAAAAAACTTCTATTTGTTTAACATGTATGGATAATCCCCTGTGAAATTTATAATTTTTTACCAAGTTAAATGTTTTATTAGTTGACACAAGCTTTTTAAACTTTTACAAACTACATATTATGGGTTATGTTGCCTGCTTTTAAACAGTTGGGATGAATATGGCAGTGAAACTACCAAAAGGTACCGACGTATTAAAATAATTCTTAACATACCTTGTTGACTATCAAAAGCTTTTTTACTACATTATCAACACTCTTTGTTAGGATTTAATGACAGAATTTATTGCGTTTATCATAAACCAAATAATCCAACTTTAAGTTAGTTACAACAAAACAAATCTGTTTTCTGTCTGTTGTACATTTATGTTAATGGTTTCACATCTTATATCAGATGTCTTATGCAGCCCAAGTTCGATCTCAAATTGTAACTGGAATAACATTATAATATTTAAAAATTTTGTGACAAATTATATTGATACACTAACTTTTGTTTGCTATGACTTATTTGTTATCAATAATAGAGAATATGAAAAGGGAAACACTAAGTTAAAATTCATATGAATTTATTTAGAAGGACTCTAGTTCGTTCATACTGAGTTGTTTATAAGCGTTCTTAAAATTAGTAATCAAATGATACTTAGAAAATTGGCACTAAGCAAGTTGTCTCCCGTGATATTTACTTACGAATGTTGTCCGCACATCAATTTTCAATCAATCTGGATTGTAGGTACCATGATCTAGTGGTAAATAGCGATGGCCGCGGTGGTAACAGAGCTGAAGAACTCGATGCTCTCAACGACTGTTTAATAACACTCGCGGCTAAAAGCGCTCACATTTTTCTTGCTGCACGCACAGCTTGAAGTCATCTTGCACTAGCAATAACTTTAAATTAGCTGCATATAAGGATCGTCATATGAAGTTGCAAAAATGGGACGAAAAGATACGAAAATATTGAACTCAACAATTTATTAAATATCATTCATCTGGATTTTTGACTAATTTATTTATTCAGTTATATCTAAACACAAGATATATATATATGAATTATGGTAGTAAATATACGTTATTCATTCAGTATTGACGTTGACTTAAGCTTACCTAGAAATGGTCATACTAACAAGATTCTATGATTTGATTGTTGACCTTTATTAACCGTTGTTTGAGCTACGTTTCCCGGTTGAATTTGATCAGGTCACTTTTTACTAGTAATTATAAACTTGTGTCCCTTGAAGTAAACATAGTATTATAGCTATACTTGAATGAATTTTGTTGAGCTTGAAATTTCAGGTGTTGCACAACTACAGCTATTCGGGTTAAGAAGCAATAATGTTGATCAGAACCAGCTTATTCTTATTACCAGTCTACCGCTCAAATTCGCAAACAAAATTTGTGTAAATTAAAGCTCATATTGATAATATAATATATTGCTGATAAAAGATAATTTCTATTAAAATTTTGAAAAAAAAACAGTTTTTCACACAAGAAGTATATTGAAAATATTTTACATATAATATAACAATTATTGAATCGGTCAAATAAACACTATAAGTGTGAATTATAATAGAATTAACTAGTTGTTAATCCATTCATGTATTGAATTCTTTACAAGTGTGATGACAAAAAAATTTCAAATGCTGTCAACCTTCCGAATTTGGTGGGAAGGAATTGGAGAAAGGATATTTTTTACATTTCCAGTCCTTTTTGAGGCAGAATTTAACGGTGTGACGGCCTGATTCTTGGCTGTAGACAAAGAAATAATAGTTTTATACTGATCATCATAACTATATCATAAGTAAAAACTTATATACATAGACTGGATCATAACATTTTTTTAAATGTATTTTTTCAGTAATTCAGCCTAACCCTAGTCAATGATCTGAAAGTTGATTTTACTGTGCACTTCAACGTCCATCCACTCTTATCGTCGTCTCGTATGAAAATCAAAATGTTCGCTTTTATCGTTTATTCTGTTATTTATTGGCACGGTTCTGCATGCGACTGCCTCCAGATAGTGAGGTGGCTTCTGATATCGTCCATATCGTCCAGGATTCACAGATACTATGTTGTGAAAGCAATTTCCATATGGTGAAACTTTTTATTACAACATAAACAAAGTGTGATGGAAACGTATCGCGGCGGACAGTTATCACACAACGATGAAACGTATTGTAAGTACCACGTTTAAGAGTAATTCAAATATAGTGACTGTGATTAGCCTCCGGCGATGTGAACTAATAACAAAATTGCCAGGAAGTAATGAAACCTAAAATACGCCTATTAATGCTTCAACGCTATAAAATAATAAAAGCCGAACTTTTCTGTTTCTAACTCTAGAACAAAATATTAGTATAAATGTGATAGGTGACAATTACTATATTAGTAATGACATAAAATTATAAAGATAGTAAGTGAATATTAAAATGTAAATAATAACACAAATAAAGGACTAGAAACTAAAATTATACAGAATTTCATTCATCTAAATTCCCTACATAACGCTCTTGAATTCATAATATGGTTTTACTGTACGATTATAATTTAACGTATATAAGAAGTAACACAATCGGCCAATAACCACTACATCGAATATATCTTAGTTAACTATTTATGACGTATTGTTTGCAGTCAATTAGTTTCACCACTTGTTCAATACGTAATTTGAGTAGATACGTATTACGTTAAATTATATTTTTACATTCAACTCGTATTATGAATTCAACAATGGAAATGATAACAAAAATAATTCGTAAATAGTTAATTATTGGCCTAAGCTACAGATTAAATTTAAATGCGGTTGTGATTGTAAAAAGTTATGTTTTATATACGTTAAACAGAAAGGGAAATTTCGACCATCCACGTTATATTTATTTGTTTATTACGAAATCGTATATTAAATCATTCTTAACACATTTCTTGGTATTCTACGAGTAGAAGTATTTAACGGTTGGTAACATATGAGTAATCATCTGTAGTACCACATAAAATAAAACGGGGAAAACGCACATTTTACCTTCCTCTTTAGTATTGCACAGTCTCTATCAATCATTTATTCCCATAATTCATAATCGTCAACATATCAGCAACCAATTAGTTATCCTATGATTAAAATCTTTAGAGTCCAGTGATAAGAGAAATCTAGCGATATCCCACTTATAGAATGTCCTCAGATAGTTATTGACTTTGTCTTTCTCCCCAGTTAAATTTTATCCCGAAAAGATAAATCAGGTGAAACTCGAGCAGTTTAGTTTATTCTCTCTACCAATTCGGAATTTTCTGGTGGCTTTCACCTGTCTACAGCAATTCTGTGGTCCCAAAATATCAGCCCAAAGACGTCAATGCCCTTACAATTTTCTTTTATTATATGAACGATTAAATAATAATAATAATATATTTGTTATAGTTATCGTAGGACTGTTATGCTACAAATGCTGTACAATTATAAGGCACACTGTCACATTGAAATTGCAAATTAAACCTCAATGTGATCAGTTTACTAGAATTTCTTGGAAATTCATTAATATTTACTTATAGTATAACAAATTTTTAGCAGAAACTAGCATTTCCCTTCTATAAATCATTGGAAAATCAAATGTACGTATGTGTCATAAAACGTTTAACACTATATTGTTTGATAAAGGTGTATTCATTTCGTCTGCTGCTTGTTATTATGCTTCCCAAGAAGCAGAATTCCTTAACTTCCGTCAAAATATCCTTTCTCAATCTAACAGTCTTTGTTATTCCACTGTTTCCTAAAATACACTCCATTACCTTTGTTTTCGCTCTATTAATACTCATATTGAACTCTTTCTCCAGGACTACGTTCATGCCATTTATTATGGTTTTTAAGTCTTCTTCTGATTCTCCTAATACTACCATATCGTCGGCAAAGCGTAAGGTTTTTATTTCTTTTCCTTGCAGTATTATTCCTTTCCCATATTCTGTTTTACCTTTCTTCATCGCCTTATCTATATATATTAAACAGCATTGGAGACAGACTGCATCCTTGTGTTACTCCTTTCTTGATTACTGTTTTTTTTCTTGGTCTTCTATTGTAATTACTGCTGCCTCTCTTCTGTAGAGGTTATGTATTAGCCTCCTTTCTCAATATTTTATTCTAGTTTTCTTCAAAATCTTTAATAGCGTGCTCCAGTTCACATTATGAAAAGATTTTTCTAAATCTTCAAATGCCATGAACGTAGGTTGGTTTTTTCGTATCCTGTCTTCTAAAATTAATCGCAAAGTCAATATAGCTCCTCTTCTCCCTATATTCTTCCTAAAAACAAACTGATCTCCTAACTCGCATTCTATTTGACGTTCCATTCTCCTGTATACTGTTTTCGTTAATATTTTGCATGCATGGGATACTAAACTAATTGTTCTGTGCTGTTCGCATCTACAGTCCCAGCGTTCTTCGGTATGGGTGTCATTATGCTTTTACTAAAATCTTCTTATCCAGTTAGAATGCAATAATAGTGTCTAAAAATGAAATGAAACTTCTGGAAATGATTTATGTAACATAGAATGTTCAACATTGAACGGAAATGGAGGCCTGACTTTGTTGATTATATTTGATCCGATGACATCAAGTCCGATGTATGTTAAGAGGTTTTCTGATCTGTAGGGTAATCTACTCCAGGGTACATTATCATACGAACTCAGCCGAGCAGACCTCATTTGCAAGAAAAGTGGAAAGCAACCCCTCTCGATTGTGACCGATGCGCTTGTTGTGATCCGTTCTGGTTTGAGTCGGGGTCCTGATGGGGTCTTATTTGTGCACGCCCTCCTGTTTTCCCCGGCTGTGTTGGCGACATTTCCTCGGCTGCTGACATTTCACTCTCCCGCCACGACGTCACGTGTGGCGAATCTCTCTCCCTCGCGCGGATATTTGCATAAAAATGGCAACAGCAGCGGAGAGGACGTGGCCCGGGTTACAGAGGCGCCGTCGGGTCCTTGCTGGCCTGGCGGCTTACCAGAGCGACAACTTCAGCAACGGACGTGACTCCAAACCGCACAAATCACGGAAAAGAAATTAACTGCTGAAGACCGGAGACTAATATAAAGATATGGAGTTTCTTCTGAGATTCTTTTGATTCACGTCAGATAAATTACTTCTTTTTTTACATTTTAAAGATCGGCGGATTTGAATGGAAACGAAGTCCCTGTTGGATAAACCAATAATCATATAATTATATACCAAATAAACTCCAAAATAATCTTATTTGGAAAATAATTACTGTGTATAAATAATTGATTCGAATATTTTTTTCGGTTTTTCAATTATATTTTAATTTATCTGAAAACTAATTCAGTTGAGTTTGCTTATTCTTATAGTAGACCTCGGACGTAATACCGAAACTAAGAAAAACAATTCCAATTTTTTTAGTCTGAAACGATGGCTTCAACTTTCACCATCACTGATTCTTTGAGCTATGCAGTCAGTTGTTTGATCACAAAACCATGGAAACCGATCTTCAAGCCACTTCCTCCAGGAAACGTTGACCAGTTAGCAGAAGGACATCAATTTACTACATGAGTATAAAAATGAATCATCGTCACTCAGATGAATCATGAAATATCACTGACTTTCTATAAACTTATAAATTAAAAGAAATAACCTCAAAATAACCTTAGGATCTGCCAAAGTAAGTTAAAATCGAGTAATCTCGACCTTTTGTTTGGCTAGCGACGAGTTTCATTCCATAGTCATGTATTTTTAACCCCTTCTCCACGCCATTAAACTAAAAAAGTCGTCGTAAATATTGGTACATATTCTTATATTCATACCTGTAAAATTAATTTTTAAAAATTTATCTTTCAAATATTTGTGAATTTTCAAAAACTTTTCCTCATTTCTAGTAAAATTCAAATTTTTTTAATTAAAGATTTTCTTTCTTTCTCGCCACACTTGTAACCAATCACGTGAAGTGGCGGGTCTCGGGAATTAAACTCGTCCAGTTCCCTGTTTTTTTACAATCTGCGATACCCAAGTATCATTTATCAGAGCAACACTGTAAGTATTCTTCTCTCAAAGCTATAAAAAACACTTAATCCTGGAACCACATCAGCCAGAGCAAGGATTTATATTTTTGAATATTATGAAAAGTTCTATCAGAACTGCTTAATTATCACATTTTTCAAGCCATTTAAGTAGATTTTGTACTTGAGCATATATTTTTATTTACATCTAGTGTATAAAATAATTTTTATTTTTGGTTTAAATCTATATAACTGTAAAATGAACTCCTGTCTGTACTTTTATGTATTTTTAATAATCCTTTGCTTTTCCGATATAAAGTACAGTATTATTAATATTCTCGAAGCTGTTATGCACGATTCAAGGAACAAAAGTAGTTCTCGGAAAAGCAGGTGAATTTATGGGCTCGTATCCGACCCCCATGAAAGTGAACAAAGTAGCACATCCTCCCTTCATTACCTCACAGATGAGAACACAAATTGGCAGGAAGATCGAGGCCGCTTTTGGCAGTACTTTGTGTCTGCGGCCAATCAGCTCTTTTTCCCGCCCACCCAACACTGGGCCTTACGTACGTAAAGCGGCAATATATTCCCCGGCTCATATTTTACCCCACAACCGCGTATAATGACTCTGCAGAAGTTAATTCCCCGCTCAATATCGTCCACTTGCCAAATTACGAATGCGATTCAGGAGAAACATATCCGATAAAAATTCATTCTTTCGTAAACTTCTCGGGATTATTAATATTTTTTTCTCACATATGCCAGCTAACGAACTCGCTATTATATTACAACACTCCAAATAATGAATCGGTTTAAGGGCTAGAATTTTAAAAATTGCAATGACAAGATATGGAAAATATTTCTCAATTAAGTACCTTGTAACTATATTAGTCAAAGAAGCAGCCAATTAAGAGATAAAATTAAACGATAAAATGTGATATTTATTTTATAAATTCATTTTGTCTGTTCATTATCTATTTTTATAACAATAGTTTATGGTATACTATGATTTATCAACATTTAAATTTTGTCCAGTCATACGACTGGTATACACGATTGTTTATCACGTACTAGTGCCTTGCTCACACACAGCTAAATTCAATATCATGTGTCGACAATGTCGACTGTGATCGATACGCTACTATAATATAAACAAATATTTATTTATTTAAATTTGTATAATATTAACATAGTGTTTGCCAATATCACCAGACTCCAGTCTATTATTGAAATCTCTATCTATGTTTTTATTTATGTAGAGGCCTTCCATAATTCTTCTCTTTTGCGAGTTCCTTACGGAATGTAGTGTTTTCACTTTGTTGTTGGCTACCGAGTGATTTTCTCTTACCATGGTGAGATAATGCGATATTTATTTTTTAATTTTTTTAAAATTGTTATATATGCGTGTTTTTATATTGGTACGGGTATGTCCAATATATACCTTATGACAATCATTACAAGGTATTTCATACATGACACGTTTTAAATTTTGTGTTGTAATTTTGTCCTTAACTCTATTTACAATAGTTCCTATTTTATCATTTTATCTAGTAGTGAATTTATATTCATAGATACCGTTTTATTTAAAGAAATTAATTATTTTAGGAGTTAGTTTGTAGACTAGTTATAGTACTTTGTAATTGATGCCTTCTTGTGTTGCCTTAATCATTGCTGTCTCAATTAACTCTGTTCTATTTCCTATGCCAGAGGTTTTGCTTATATTTGATGATGTCTTAAAATATTATTCTATATTAGTCTGCCCCTTTGTCAAGTATAAAGTATTCTCAAGAATGTCTGTCTCTAATATCTTATTATCGTTATGCACAGATACGTCTGATATTCTTTTATTTACAACTGTGTAGCATATTTTATTGAACATGTTTTCTGGATAGAAAATTTTTGTTAATTAGTTCTTTTATTTTTCTTTTTGCTTCTGTTATTCAAGTTCTCTTTTTATTAAATATCTGACCACATTATATTATATGTGTTTTGGGTGGTTAGAATAGAAATTAAGTATTATGTCTTGTTAGTTATTTCCTGTACTATTTAGTGTTAATATGGTGCTTGTTCCTTATTATGGACATATCTATGTAATTTAGTTTATTTTTACATTCGGTTTCGACCGTAAATTTAATTTTATTGTGAATTGAATTTAACGCATCGGTAAGTTCAGTAATTTTATCAGCTTTTATATTGCAGAACAAATCATCTATATATTTGGTGGTAAGTCTGGTGAATAATTTATTTTATTATAAGTTTTATCAGTTACATAATTCGCTACAATGGCCATTAGATTCACTGATAATGTACTTCCCACAGGTAACTCGTCTATCTGTCTATACAACAAATCATTATATGAAAAATATGCAGTTTTATGCCATCCATTAACAAGGTTTTACTTTTTATGGGCTTGTGATCCTTTACTTCTTCCCAAGTTTTACTTGAAAGAGCAAAGATTTTGTATAACTTATTTACGCCCAGGCTTGCAAAACTATTCACCACCAATCACACGATTATATGTAACAAATGTCTCACCGTGTTATGTTTTTTAAAATACAATAACCGTAAAGTTCTGACATCAGGGGTGATTTTAATCTCCTTTAATTTTCCGCTTTCTCTCGAAACCGCTTATCAGGAATGTTCTTTCTCTTCACTAGTTTTCCGTAGTTATGTTATTCAATTCAATTTAAATAAACGTGCTAAAGTCCCTTAAAAGAAACAAATTCTCATGTTCACATAGTTTCAATAATTTATTAAAGAGCTTCTAACTTGAATCTAACTTTTTGTTCAAAATCTGTAATTTTAATATTAAAGCATATTCATTTGCAAATTGTTGTTAGGAAAACTCGTGAATAAAAAATCGGTATATTAAAGGATCATGAAGGAAAAATCGGTGTTCTTTAATTGATATATAATTTATATTATTACCAATTTTATAATTTACTACAAATTAATTCGCGGCAGTATGTACAGAAGGGGAAGGTATTAAATACATTCCCGTAAAAAATTACGTCTTGGACATAGAGAGTCAATTTTTGCCCAATAACACATTGTTTTTGGTAAATATTTTTTCTACTGAAATTCATAATTTTCCGTATTGAAACCTGAGGGTAACAGATTTCTCGTACCATTTAAAAGGCTGTTTTAAAAGGCAGTAGATTTAAGATAATTTTTATCGTCACTCCGAAAGAAGTTCTACACAAATATAATTCGATAAAGCGCTCTTCCGCGTTGAAGTTGTATCATTGTTTCTAGCAAACAAGACAATAAATCGTCAAAACAGCGCCGTTTATCGATGCCGAAACGTCGATGGATTGTATCGTGGCATAAGTTATTTCCTTATTTGTTCCTCTAGAACCAAAGAAAATTCTTCCTGGAAGCAAAAAAATGCTAACAATTTTTATACGGGACTGATTTTATTATATTGTATCGTTACATTGTCGGCCAGTATTATTTGATTTAATACTCCATTTACGTGAAGATGTGGCGCTGCTCTAAGTGGAATATTCGAGTTCGAATTTAGTTACAATCCTCTTTGTAATTATTCCCCAATCTTTTAGGTGAATGTTCGGATGTAAATTGTAAACAATGCCCAAGACTGGCCACGGGAAGAAATAAACTAGCAACAGGTATCCTTGAATTTAGAATGCGCGAATTTGGCACTCTGACAGCCTCACAGGTCACTGACCTTTGGCGAAGGAAATAAAAACAGCCTTGAAGACACTGATTTTTTTAAAATTTCCAAAGAAAGTTAACAGCACAGATTCATCGGTCTATTAACTCAAAAGTTATTCTAAATAAGAGAGTAAATAGTTTGATTGGATTGATAAGTGTTTCGTTTAGTTTGCCTTCAAATAAAAATAATATACGTTAACATATAGATATTAGTATATTAATATTGCAAATTAGGCTCTTTATGAGGTTATTTTATATATATCATTATGATAAAATATTGATATGACATTATTAATCTGGTTAAATAACATCCCAGTGTCATTTTACAATTTTACTGGCAGGACGAAAATTTAACAACCGTGACTTTCGTCATCCACACACGGCAAACGTCGATTTTATTGTTATATATTTGGTATTACTCATCAAAAAAATGGGTCTGAAACAAAATTTAAAATTTTCTTAATTTTACAGTCCTTTATTATTTTTCAATAAAAAATTAAAATTATTAATTTATCACAACGTGGACTTTTGTAATCGACAGTTTCGTTTCTAACATAACTTTTTGTAATTTCCTAAAACATCATTATAATCTTCCTACAATATTATGGAAAATGCATACTAAATACTTCAGGTTTATTCGGGATGAATTAACTATCACTCTCACAATTTCATGGAGAGTTAGTAATTATATACTAAATCGTCCGGAATATTGCTGGGTTAAAATCTATGGGATTTTTTAATAAAGGGAAACAATTCTACAATATTTCATTCTTTCTGGATTTGGATGGTTGAGTTATCATTTTCGTATAACTCTTACACTTGAGACAAATACAGAAATCTGTTCAGCTCTATTTTTGGTCATAAGCACCTCTTAATTGTTTATAATCTAAATATTAAATTTTATGGTGCTATGGAACTTTAAGCATTGGTTAAGGGAATTGATACTCGTGAAACCCTCTCTGGAGATGTAGCGGTTAAGGAGGGAAAAGTGTTATGGTCCCCTCTTTCAGCTACTTTTTGGGGGGTATATTTCCCAGTAAGCTGGCACGAAACGTGACTGTCTGTTGCAGGGAGGAACAAGTTGTGTTTAATGTGGTTTTAAGACGCCCTTGGAAATGCTAAGCGGCTAGCCCTTGCCCTCTGTCTTTGCAAACGACCTGTGCCAAACGCTGGGCGGATTTAGTCTCCTTCCTGGCACGGCCACAACTTGGCCCGACTTTACAGAAACCGAAAGTCCGAGCCAGACAGGGACCATCTACATTCATTAGGCCAAGTGTAAGCCACGGCGCGAAAGAATACACTTCGCTCTTAACAGCTTCTAGTTCTCACCTATCAGCTCCATTAAATTTATTTCATTCTTTTGCCTCTATTATTGGTCCAAGAGAATGAACTGCTTATTCTAAGCCCCATTGGAAAACCAACCACTATGTTTTTTTTAAGTAGTGCGTTCCTCCATGTCACATGGAAAGGAAAGCTACGTGTTTAAATTAAAAGTGCTTGTTAACAAAGGGAGAATCCTGAAAATTTCCAGTAAGTAAAAGTATTTATAAATTGACGTCATACTTTTGAATTAATGAAAACAAACTTTCCTTTATTCTTCTAATAAGAGTTTAACCTCGTTTAACAGTCAGTCACGGAAACGGATCCTTTACAAAATAATAAAGGGCGATCAAATAAGAAAGGTAACTTTTACATATATGTTATGGAAGCTTAGACACCAAGACAGTAAATACCATACAAAAACTGTTGAGACGATTCGAGGCAAACAAAAGTAGAGAAAGAGAGAGAACGAGACGTCGTTCTCGATATTTTCTTTAACGCTAATCTCTCTCTCTCTCTCTCTCTCTTTTGTCATTCCGATTTTCCCGTCGTCTTTTATATTATACATTGCTCAAAGTATTTTTAACTGACAGAAAACTATCATACTTATTTTAATATTACAATAAATAAAATAAAATTATAATAAATGTCACAAAAATATGTTAATTTCAGACGTTATGCGCTTCAAAATTATTCGTGACATTCTGATTGAATCTCTCAGAATCCAAATTTAGTAAGGTGATGAAGGTTTAATTTCAGAGAACATACAAAAAAATTCTTTCATATTATATTATTTCTATACTACTCATTGATAAGTAGAAACTTATTAAGCAATATTTACGTATATTTTTCTTTTTTCTGCCATGAACTTATTTTCTTACTTATGCATGTATAGTTTTGAAAGAATTAGTCAGAATACGATACGCAGTAGCCCAGTATTTGTAGTGGGGATAGGCCAAAATTAATATATAACATGAACATTTATTACGGCAACTTGGTAGTTTAAAAATCATTCTGAAAAAATTGATGACGCAAGTATTATTAGTATTAAACCATATTCAATTGATCCTATAGAGCAGTAGATTTGAGGTTTATAGAACGAATCAGAGATTGTACATAAATTGTTATGATTTCTTAACATCTACTAAGTCTATGTTACTATACATTTATATTATTATCAAGGAAACGTACTGAGCTCTGTTGAAGATATTTTTTACGTAAATATTATCGGCGTGTAATAAAAATACCTTGGCGATGTTACTCAGATTACGGTATATTCAATATTTAAAAATATGATTGATCCTCCCTCCAAAAGTTGTTCCTGTTCGACGACCGCACTTCCCTCGAAAATCCACCATTCTTCTACCGGGCGCTTCACACGCGACCTATTCAATATGCAATATTCATGTATTCTCTGTAATATTATTTATATTCGTCCGGATGACACCATGAATTACTGCATTGATAATTACATTTCCCCCTTTTGTAGACGATTAATTATATCAAATTTCTAAAAGTATGGACCATAGGACACGTTTTTCATTCTTTTTCTCTCCAATGCGATATAATAACTGACAACAGAGAATTCGCACTTAAATGACTTAAGGTCCAAGATCCGAGACTGTTCATTCAAAATAACTATTTAAACAGTATAACTTTATATTAATATATTCTTGCATCCGAAGAGTTTCTCTAATAAATTAACGTCACGTTGTACTGTTTTAATTACGGTCTACCAATTATTAGTTTTAATGAATTTTAATTCTGACTAAATTGTGTTATTCATTTATTCCAGTATTAAGTTTTTATATGACTAAATATAAATACAAGGTGGTATGAATATATTACCGTAGTACTAAAGAATGCTTAGTAATCTGGGGTCACATTTCACTTTAAAAATAGTATTCTATAGTCTTGTTACGAAATTATAACAGAAACGTTGAAGTGAATACATTTTTCTTATTTCAACTTTGCCTTGGATCCTCTCGAATGGGACTGTTTAAGATCTAGTAAATAAACTTGAATAACAAACAAGACATCCGTTAAAGACTTATTTTCATCAAAAGCAATCGAATCTGTGATGAACTTCGTAAATTATGAATTTCATAGCTTCAACGCCATTCTTTTTTTGCTTACTTTTGTGTTGACTAGCAAAGAATATACTACAGATATCGCTTTCAAAATTAACTTTCATTCATGGAATACTGCTTAATTTGTTAATTTCAGAAAAAGGGTATTATACAGGAAATTAATCCCGCATAAACAAAGACACTATTTTTAAATTTTAGCCGAGAAATCTATTTCAAAAATTATTTATTACAAACTTCTCAAATTTGGTGAAATTAAAAATTGTATGACCAGTCTTTATAAATAACGTTATAATTAGATATTTTGAGACATTTTCTGTCATTGAACTAGATTTTCCATCATTACTATCCAGTTCTAAATCGAGGACGAATTTAAAACTCCCGTTAAGTAAGTGCCTTCATATTAGCGGAAACTCTTGAACTGAAGTAATTTTGAGTTAATTTTAGGACTCAGGTCTTCTTAAAGCAGCCACTGAGACGAAGCTCTTTCAAATACAACTCTCGTCGGGCCGATTGCAAAGGAGTCTCTTACTTGTAATTAGGTCCTTAGCAGCCTATATATCCAGGACACGTAATGAAAACGCCCCCTCTCATTTGAATGTGGCCTCCATTGGCTCGGTGTCCTTCCCCACCTCTCTCTCCCACACCAGAAACTTTCAATTAGGTCTGGAAGTTTGCCTCTCTTAGCATCAAATACGACTTATTCGACGGGAAGAAGAAGCCAGCTTTCTACCTGCCCTTCAATTTGCTGCAAGTCGAGTTAGAGGGTCTCTGTTCCTCGAAGAGATGCGACTTCCTTCTCCACAGGAAATGCATGCTTGCTTCTCCTTTCAATTAACTCTGGAAAATCTTCGCGACGTCTTCGCTTCTCGCTTTTGTTTGGAACTAATCACGAAATTTTGTTATTCTTATAAATATTACCACTTATTATATTAAATTAACGAAATATATTCGATACATTTCAATAATAGATCATCTGTCTTAATAACCACCTCCACATAAGCCTAAGTAAAAGTTGTACGGACTGAGTAACGGACAAATTTCACACATAATGTTTGTAACCCGCTCAGCGAAGACACTCTGCACATTTATTTACTGTTAACCTATGAATGAGCAATCATAATGTAATAAAGAACTACTTTCCATATTCATCTTAAGAAAAATGAGAATCATAAACTATTTTTCGTTAAAATTTTTTTTTATTAATGAACCTTCGCTTTTTTTATAACATACAGATAGGTATTTGGTTGAATAATTACTAATCTCACAAATATTTGAATGTCACAGGTACGTTAACTGAATAACTTTCATAAACGAATTTAGAATTAAGGATAAAATACCTATCACCAAGTGCAGACTTTGTAAACATTGCAATGAAATTAATCAACCAGCAAAACTGTTGCAGTATAAATCGCATGACTACTTTACATTTTCCACCGAGACTTAGAAATTTATTGAAATAAGACTGTGAAACTATGATAGTCTAAACCCGAGGCGTTCGTAAATTTATTAGAGACCCCAGTAATTAATATGAATGATACAATTTCTACTTATTCAAAACATTTATTCATTGGAGTTTCCAACATGTGACATATTCATCTCCCACAAGTAAAAATATAATTGTTTTAGTGTTGAAACTTAAACTCTAACACACAATACACGTATCAATATTGCATATAACTATATAAATTTATACATAAATATTTGACCTACGTATATATACCTTAATATTGTAAATTGGGCTGCCATGAACTCACTTCATTACTTATTCATCTATCTAAAATGCATGTATAGTTTGAAAGAATTACTTAGTTGTGTCAAAGTACGATATTCAGTAGCCCACTTCTCGGTATTTGCAGTAGGGGTAGCCAGGAACAATTTTTAACACGAAATTTCATTACGGCAACTTGGTAGTGTGAAAATTTTGTAATAATACAAATTCAAAGTTTATTTAATTCTATGGCTCCTTAGCCAGTAATCGGGCCCTAGCCTACTAAGTTAATGTAATTAACAGTTATTTTCAGTGTCATAAAATATTTACATATCTAAGTGCTATGAATCATTTTCTCCCCATGCATAATAGTAGTCACTAAAGTATGTAAAAGCAGTAGCAATTTTTTCTCAACGTAAAATACTGCAATAGTTTTATATCGATCTTTATGCATATAATTTAACGTTTCACAGTATTATAATGACGAATTAAGTCAAAATCTATTCTTCCTGTTAATAAAAATAATAATGGAACACTACATTTTGTACTGTGAATAGTTTTATGTTAAAAATAATATTTTTAATATAATTTTATAGTTTCTTATATTGTATCAGCCATTAATTATCCTAATAAATATTTTTTGTACATATACATGCATTAAAAAAGAAATAGTCTTAGGAGGCCATTTGGAAACCAGGTATGTGACATCATATACGCATTATATTAAGTGTATTACATTTAATTGAGGGGACTCAATAAAAGTTAATATTTAAATTTCGGTTGCAACTGTCCTTATATTCAGTCTAAATAAATGTTTATTTTAAAAATTTAAAATACTGAAGAAATTTACCTCATAATATCCCAAATGTGAGGATGAAACTTTATAAAAACATTTTTTTATAATTGGTCGTTCACTTTAATCTTATACTATTTTTTTGAAAAACAGACTTAAATAGATTAAAAATATTTTTTTTATTCATATAATTTACTCTGATCAGTAACAACTTTCTAGAAACAAAATCAATTTTCATATTTCAAATCTATTTTTTTTTTAATTTAACAGTAATTTTTAATACAATTCAGTATGGATCCTCTACATAGAAGTTAATTGAATAAGGAAACATCTCGGAATATGTTTCATGCTCGGACAATTAATATCTCATTCACACATGCAAGACTAATTTATTCAAAGTCATAAAAATCTCGGAACGTTAATTTATTTTTGTGCTCAAACGAATCAAGAATTATTTTTTATTCTATTAATATATGCCAACGTGAATCTCTGTTTACCATTTTTGACACGTATGTGTACTTTGAAGATGCTGTAAACTAACAACGCATAATTAAAAACCAGGTTTCTCTGAAAATGCATCTGAAATTGTGTATTCTGGAGTAGTATTTAATAGGTGACATAAATTCCACATAGGTAATGCAGTGAGTAAGCATACGATGCTTGTAATGTTCAGTCGTTAAATTTAGTGGCCGTAACCCGGTTTACGCTGACTGGCTGGCGGGGGTGAGATATTATTCGTAACAATGTTCCCGCCACTCGAATCGGATTGATGGACTTACCTGTCTGAGAATAACAAACACTGCTGCCACCAACATCGGCTTGCTTTAACGCCAGCGTTTCCCCGGCGCTGTAAATTTCTTACGACCTTCGGAGCTGCAGACGGTGGACGATGAATATTTTATGTGACTCAAAAATCCCTCATATAGGAACCCAATAAAGATTACGTAACACAAGCGAATTTGTGAGGCTTAGTTATAAGTCTCCTTAAATTAGTAAAACATGTTAAATAATTACTTATAGATTGGGAGGTACATGAAGGAGGACCCTGGAAAGAATATGGCTTAAACTGCTTGTTAGAGCATTCTTGTTTAATGCACGGCGATAGAAGTGCCAAAATACTATTTTGTCTCATTCTTTATATATATTATCCAAAATAATGAGCATAGACGTAGTAAAATTAAGTTTAAGCGATATGGAAGTCTGAGAATTTCACGTAAAGTAGCTTACAATAGGGGGAAATAAAATTATTTGGACCACTCGACTCTAGTTAGGATTTAGTTAACAGTTCCACTGAATGTTTTCAAAAACTAGAAGTTGAAATTTTGATTGTAATCCAGAGGTGAAAATAAATTCAATAAGCCTCTACGTATTGGAAGAACAGAATTTAGAACAGAGTAGAAAACAGGTGATTCATAAATACTAAGACAAACGACGCCACTATTTTGTGATTTTGATATTTAAAAAAGTCCATGGACTCATAAAAATTACCTACGGATATTTTCAATAAAGCTGTAAATGTTTTCCATATGTATTAACTATAAACTAAAGTTCCAACATTGCATAAATAAATTTACAACGTACAGCTATTTGTCAAGTACAGTATTTACAAGTATTGTAACATTTTCTATTACGTGACCATATTGTCACGTTTCTTAGGCATCGTGAGATTCAATAACACACACACGTACAGGTTATAGGCGTTTAATCAACGGCGAAGTGCTTTACAATACTCGTACTGTTTAAGACTGACTCCGATTTGGAATCCAGTCCTATTTATACATACATGGAATATTCTAGAAGAAGAACATTCTAGAAACAGAAAATACTAGAAACTAAAGGCAAACAATGTAAATAAATTAAACAAATAAAAACGGTTGCGTCGGCTGGGACTCGAACCCGAGTCTGCCATCACTGCAGGTCTTGAGATGTGGCAATATTCATGAATTCCTTGACATTTTTCTGGTAACACACCGTTAAAAACAAACTCATAACGTGCTAACACTATTATGTCTCAAGTATCCGTTGGCTAACTCTGACCATCTTTCACTATAAAGATTTTACCGCTAGCGCTTATTGACAAATCATGATGGTACAATAAACTGCTTTATGTCATTTTGAGGATTTGTGTGCCAGTAGCAGGCGAGCAATATAGTTGCCAAGGATTATAATCCTGATATGTGCAGTGACGTCAACAGGTGACGCACTGAGACCGCAATATGCAAAATAAACGATTTAAAGTAATAAATAGTGAATAAAATAAACAATATGGTAAAATTCAGAAATATTCTAGTTAAATCCTTGAATTACATGTATTATTAGGTATTACAATAGTAGACAGTGCTTATGATTCATGGAATTGAGACGAATTGCGCAAAACTTTTAAATATTTCTCAATCTTCTTACACGTGTACTCTGTGAGACTCAAATAATGTTATAATATATTGCTCATACATCTATGTACCCTTATCACCTATAAAAGTTTCAAAAATTTGAAATAAATAAAGAATCCCTTTGACTATGATGTTTAAGCTGTTCTATTTCAGGGTTCTCGATCCTGATAGTTCGGGATCATTTTCTACTTCATATTATCGTTGTACATTCCGGCGAATAAAAAATACTTATCGTCTCGTTTTTCACTCAGAAACTCGTGAACGAACTTCTATTGGTTTTTTCCTTGACGAAAAACAAACACTTCAAGCCCGTTTAAACTACTCAACAATATTTTAACATTTAAACTGCTTTTTCCGAATACGACTTTATTTTAACAATAAAACGATTATTGGATTTATGGGTACAAGATGACATTGTCGCCTAAAAGGCAAAACAATTACGATTTCTCTTCTTCTTAGTTGACTCTGCAGCCCATTAAGGGCCTTGGCCTACCAGGACGACTGTGGACTGTCATCTTACATGACGCATTCCGAATATGGAGTGATACGTGGTCAGGGTATCGACTCTCGATCAGTCTTAACCCCAGTCTTTGTGACCATGACATCACATTCATCGAAGCCCATGCCAGGATTCGAACCCGGGACCGCTGGGTTGTGAGGCAGCAACGCTAGCCACTACACCACAGGAAGTCGGCATAAGTACGATTTGAATTTAATAAAAAAAACAGTGACTCCGAATCTCATGAGACACTGTTTTAGATAACTTGTTCTAGTCCTTAAATTAAATATTAATTGAATACTTCAGTATCATGCAATGATAATACCAATAAGATTGAGAACTTATTAACTTTAATTTATCTTGTTGAATATTACCCACATGATGACATAATCCTATAGCTTGAAATTAATAATTATTAATGTAAAAATGAAATGGTTTCAACCAAACTGAAAATTACTCATGTAAAACCATATTTTATGGAGAAGAACACAAAGACACAACCTTCTTAACTCCCACAGTTAGTATTTTGAATTATTTATTATACTGTATCTGACATAATGGTATAAAATAAATTGTATATACAGTAAGTCAGAAAACAGTTATTGAATTGTTTAATAAATAATTTATCTTAATGATTTGAAACACAGCACAACGTTTCGTTCCTTATTTGGGACTTTCTCAGGTAATGATTGAAATATTAAAAAAGATCGTAATTTTTTAGTTCAATAATAAGTTTATTATTTGATCATAATTTTGTTTTATGAGGTTCTGCGAACTTTAAAACATTTTTTATAGTCAAGACTGTTGCCTATGACTGTAGGACACGAAATTTCCTAGTTTTAATCTATTTCTCTCAAAAACAAAATATATGTACTTTCTTACCTTATTTTGTGTTGTGTTGCGCGTCGAAAATTTTTGCCTTGTATTTTTTCTAACGCATAGTTCTGTGTACCATAATTACATAATCATCCATAAAAAAACGATTATGCTGCAGAAGTTTGTTATCTTCTAGATTTATGTTCATGTTCTGAAGAGAAAATGTAGGATTCTTTCAGCATTTAAATCCAATAAACGAAGAACTGAAATATTTTTAGTTTCTTCTTTTTGTTCCATGTGGTGCTGAATGTTACTTTTCCTCTTCAGTGAGTTGACCATCCAAATTTTTATTATTATATATGTTTCGCATATTAATAGAAAACATTTCCAGTTCAACTAGCAAAGCGTTCATGTTTTCTCATTTAATGTACGTGCCGATAAGTCATGTTAGGATCCTCTGAGGACTCTGTGACGAGAATACCTGGACGAGTACTGAGAACTTTGCGTTGGTTTGAAGGATCTTGTGAGCGCTACAGGTGGGATACAGACGAACGATCAATGGCTTCAAGCAGTGCAGCCTCTAATTGCGAAGCGAGTCTCATCTTGCCAGCTTTGTGCTCCTCTCCGATAAATCGTTCCGAGGCGATTCCTTCCATTCCGTCCGGGAAGGGCGTCGTAATCGCTGGATAATTTCCGTGCCTGTTTGCAGTTGCTTGTTGAAATTCAATGGGCGTTCTTCGTTCTACCATCGATTGAGAAAGATGCCAAATTAAGGAATTCTGATGTCCTCTACTTTGCGGAACATATTTATCGTAAATATTAGCATTAGAACCGAAAGATAGAAGTTCCACTCCCTTTCCGTAAATTAATCCTCAATGTTTAAAACGAGCCCTTGAATTAAATAAAATATTAATACGTACTTTCTTTCTCACTATATATTATATAAGGTTTATATACATAATATTACCCCCCTAAGTGGAATGGAACCCCCATTAAACGACTTCGTTAATGCTTGACGCGCTTCAGACATCAGATCACAGATCTTCCGCTCCATACCGAAACAAGCTAGTTGCCTTTAAAGGAAAGTACTTTTTGCTTACATATTTGAACTTCAGGTAATATTAAGTCTCCCTTAATAGCAACGGTTTCAATTTCCGTTCCTGATCCTTGCTTAGCCAATTTCCTCAGAAATGGCTGACGAGCCTCGCTGTACTCAACTTTTACAGGAATCGCGCTAAAATTGAAACCAAACTGTTCCTCGTCACCAATTCATAAAGTTTAATGCAATCCTTCTCACATTTCAAGTAATCTAAGAGCACAAGGTGTCGACAGAAATAACGTTTCAGTATTAACATTTTATAGAATCACTATTAATAGCTTAACAGCTAATAAATAATAAATTGTATTAACACTGAATCAGGAGAGAAACGGACTTGGAAAATAGAGAAAATCGATTAATAATTAATAAATAAGAATACGGCCAAATAAGTCATTAAATAAATTTAATTAATATAAACACAACGTTTCATCCAACTTTGTGCACTTACTCAGGTAAATGTTTAAATGGATAAACTTATTACATTGAGAGTGACTTATAGTCTAATTACTGTCAATTTAATTAGTTCATCCATTTAAAAATTTAGCTGAATAAATCCACAAAATTCAACGAAACGTTTTATTTATATTAAATTAATACTAATTCTGTTCATTTGTTCTCTTGTTTGGCCGTATTTTTATTTATTTGCTATTAAACTTAATGTCAAAAAATGATGTTTGAAAATCTATTAAACTAGCGGTTCACTTGCTTGAATGTTTGTTTATTACTCCAAAAGATATTACTTTGCTTTTTATTAATAATTATTTCTCGTCACTAAATTATTTGTTTGTGTACATATAAGTTCATATATATTATTATATCCCAAACACGTGTGCAATAAAAAATAAAGTAATTAAAAAGTAATAATTTGAAAATATAATATTGGATGACGACAGACTGCATAATGGTAATCCACGTGGTGGCTGCTCCCGTATAATAATATAGGGAGGTAATTATAAATCCGACACCAGAAACAAATTAAGTCGCGATACATGAAATTAGGTATCGAAAGCAACTGATATACAACACAACACAAAACACAAAACTAACTCTGGATTGACATGAGACGTCAATTAATTAGAAAGATAGAAACAAAAAATTGGTTATTATACTGTAAGATAGAAGTATATAGTTTGAGATAAATGGGAAATTAAAGTCAATTTTTTTATATAATCACAGGAGGAAAACGGTCAGAACTACAAGATCAGTAGAGTAAGAAATCAAAAGCATATTCATTTTTATTATAACTTAATTCATTATGGTCTCGAATTTTTGAACTTGTGGGGAAAAGGTATTTTCATAACTTCTTCTTACCCTTACCACCAAAAAGGATTTTGATAAATTTAATTTCTAATAGTAGTTACTTCTGAATTAGTTATATTTGATTCAATATGTGAAATTATTTTCAGCATAATTACCCTATGCCACGGTGACCGATATCAAAAGGCCTTTGATCTATTAAATTTAATTATGTAGATAATCTCCTGTTAAGTCTTTTGTTATAGGAAAAGTATTAAATTAAAATTAAATTTTCTCTCTTAATTTATGTTAAAAAGTTGTTTAATTTTATATTTTATGATATGCCTTCAAAGCATAATCGTATATGAAAAACGCCGAATGATGTGTGTTTATTCATCATATACATAAATTAATAAATTCCTTGTTGAATTACAAGTCTTTTTTACTGCTTCTAGTCATAAACGGTTTAATTTATTAAAAAGGTGTTTATATGAGTATAATATAGAGAATTATTAAAATGTTTTCTTATTTATTCCAGACTTAATTATTTTATGTTTTAAGTAACATTGTATTCCGGGCTGAAAAGCCCGCGTTTGTTGTTACGCAAAAGCGGGTTACGCTGTTTAATGAAAACGAGAATATTATCGAACAAGGAAGAGGTTCGGTTAGTCCTTCCAAGGAAGTTAATGCCTGAAGGAGGCAATTAAAGGCCGTGTAAAGCAGCCGCTGCGGAACATGAAAGATTGGAAAAGTTAAACCGTTACTGAATAATTAAATTCAGCTCAACACCTTACCCAGTTCAGAGAGAGAATTTCGTTCCTTGTATTATGTAAATGTATCTAAGGAGAAGTTAATTGTTTTGGCGTGAACATTTTTGGAATGCCACTTTTCAATACCATCAAAACATCAGTTTACTTGTTGCCTCAGCAACTAAAACACCCGCGATCCTGTTTGGAGGAATCGAGATTTATAATTCTCACAAAATTTATTTTACGTTAAACATAAAGTACGATCATATAACATCATTCAATATAGAATCTATTCTCAGATAAAATTCCATGCCTGTTTATTCTCTATCAGTTTTTTTTAATTTCAAGCAGAAAACATTACTTATCACAACGATAAGAAAATTTATATTATATGTATGCATTCCTTGGGAATATCAATCGGCTTTTATACACTTAAGTGATGGCAACAGTATGGATTGCACTGTAGCTCAAGTTGAGGTAAATACGAGTAAAACTCTGTGGAATTTACTACAAGACTACGAAATAATGTAACACACATGTAAATCAGTTAAAAAGGAACATTTGTCATATCTTAGATCTAGTGCTTATTTTAAACTTTAAACGATTACAATATGCAGTGAAACTTCGTCTTCAACTACAAGAAACATTGTATTGTGTTTGTCCCGTAGAGAACTTTGTGCTTCGTGCTCTAAGGTGATGTAACTCTAGAGTTTATTTATTTCTGATCCTGGAGAAAAATTAAAAATAATATTTCTGGCCAACTTCAGATTTATTTTATGCATATATATATATATATATATATATCAACGCCAATAAATATTTTATTGAACTGAATAAATGTACGTGATTTTATTTATTACTAACAGGATTCCCGGCGTTGCCCAGGTATATATTTCTATTAGCCCGGTCATACTACCAATATAAATAGAATTGAAGTGAATGAGGTGCGTTGTGTAAATGTTATGTTGCTATTTTTAATGAGTTACGAACTACCTGGATATTGTAATAGATTACAATTATCTACCACTGAGGAAGTTTAAAATGTTTACTAAACACTTGACGATGGTAGTAAATATGCGTTGTAATGAGCAATAATTATTGTTTTGGTGAAGAGGTAACAGGATTGCTCTTAATTAGTTGCCTATTATAATCTATATCTGATTGAAAGTGCTAATAAGTCAGCATATAATTGAATAGTAATAAAATTATATGATAACTTATTCCGAGTCATTTTTTATTGTAAAATTGAAGTCAGATTTCCAATTTAGGTTTCCGATTCTATAAATATTAAAGAAATGTATAATCGCAAAGATAGAAAGCTTTTGACTAATAAATTATAATTTATTGTTTTACTTTTTTGGAGGAGTTAACAGGCTACTTGAGGGTGATATTGAAACAGGCAACTCCCTTTTAATAGCATAGGAAGGGAATTGAAAAGGGGGGATGCGGAAGGTAAGAGCAAGGTAGCCAAGGGTTGACTAGGGCTCCCTGGCCTATAGTTTAAGGATCCTACCCGGTGTTTCACCTAAAGAGATGCAGGGCATTAGCTACTATTCTCACGCCCTCCCGAATGACGGGAGACGAGTTTGCTGTGGGGTCGCAGCATTCCTTTCTCCGTTTCTTCACAAGTTTTAGGAGGCAGTTGGCCGACTGGTCCAATGGGATCAGCGGACAACTCTTAACTTATGCCCAAGGTCTTCGACCGCAGTGCATAAACCTCCCAAAATAGGTGGTGTCTCGGCATGCGAGAGCTTTAAAAATAACATAGAGAGAGAGAGAGTACGAGGCATTCCCGACATAGGTGAGTTTAGTAGTCCCTCTGAGGTAGAAATACCTTCGAGAGGAAACTCCCACAGGCCCCATATCAAGGGACTGTTCTTTTTGGGTGGAGGGGATTAACAGGCTACATGAGTGATTCTGAAACAGGCAACTCCCCTTTAATAACATATGAAGGGAATTGAAAAGGGGGAATGCATTGTGTGTGTGTGTGTGTGTGTGAGAGAGAGAGAGAGAGAGAGAGAGTGAGAGAGAGAGATGAACTGTACTACCAGTCTTAAAAACGACTTTGTAAACTGCAATTTGTGAAGTATTTGAGAGAATATTTAACATTGTTTAATTGACACATTTATCTCCTAATATTACAAACCCTAACTTCTTCTTGTCTTCCTTTATTACTTATTGACTCTAAAATTAAGGCTTTATTTTGTAATATTTAAATTTTAAAACGTATACAAGAGTAAATTTGTAATCGAATAATGTTTGGATATTCTATACGGGAGTAAACAATTTCACATTACGTATAAGAATTTTTTTATTCCATTATTCTAATAAATTACTTTTATATCACGTTAAAGGTAATTAATTAGAAATTCATTATAATATCGTACCGTTGCCAAAACTGTTTACTGTCGCCGATAGTAAAACAAATCTAATACGCCTCCTGCTATGCCTTAATAAGATATCTTTCCGAAACAACAAAACATAAATCCTAAAGCCGATTCAAATCGGACAGTATGAACTTTTGAAGTCAATCAATTCGATATTCTCTTTTGCTTTAACGATAGGCACTGCAATTGTTTCTACCAGGGGGGAAGGGGGGGGAGCTTGCAAACTCCGCTTGTGACAATTGAGTAAATAATGAATGGAGAGAAACAATTGGGCGCTCAAAGCACTGTAGCACATCCCCTGGCTGCTCTTTAAAAGTGCTATTTACATTTACTTTGAAAACAGACAACTTTGTTAGGGACCTTCGAAGCTTACAATTACTAGCCCGATACGGTTTAAATATTCTGCCACTGACAAATAAACGCATAATTCAGTTTTGTGCGAAGCTCTGATGAACCGCTTTGTGCGATCAGCCTAATTGGACTGGCACAGGGTGCGAAAAGCTTTCGTCCGTCACATCGCTTCGTTGCAACAAAAAATAATAAAAGGCCGCTGTAAGGCGATGTAATGGATCATTTGCTTCAATTCCTGGCTTTTCCGCGGAATATTAGTATCATTTCCGTAAATCAACATCTTCTTAAGCAACGCCTTATTCTTTATCCAGAATAATATATTATAGAAATAGAGAAATAATTCCGTCCGAATTTCCAAATTGTATAAATTCACATAGATCAAATCGTATTCGAAATAATTACCACTAGTTATTAAACTTTTTTCAAACCCCGCAAATTTAATAAAAACGTGGAATGTTTTTATTTAACTATACTTTCAATTATTTTTATATTTGCTATGGTATGCAAATACTGAGTAAATGAAGCTAACTTTATAGGGATAGAACCTTTCCTGTCTTGTTCGGTTGCCTATCATCAAGGCGCTGGTGATAAACCGCTACTGCTGCTGCTTCTTAAAATCGGAGAGCTAATAATATGAGAGATATTAGACAGTTAAAAAGACAAATTTATCTAGAAAAAATATATGTAGTTTTATAAAATGAGTCTTTTATTTTTGTCAACATAATCCCCGCGGATATTAATACTTTTCCCAACTTGAAGCAATATTCTTATACATAATGCAAAGAAACCTTAGTTATAAATTTTCCGCGGTTCATAAACCTTCACTATACTGAAAAAATCCTTCGAGAAAAGATAATCGCCAATTTTTCACATCCATAAAGCAAAAATCGTATCACTGAACGTTTTTCAACTGATGCATAAACTTCAAGAAGACGCGCCATGTTTAATGTAATTTTTAACTTTCGGGAACGATCATCTCATCCCAGTAATACCAATCTAATTTATGAAAATTCTACAAAGCTTTTTTTCCAAGATCAAATTTTATCTCTCATTATTGAATGTTCCTCTATTATGAACTGAGTCAAATACTAACAATATAAATTATATGATTTGTGACATTAAATCGTTTCTACAAGAGACAGTAGGTTGCCGAATGAAGAATATCGTTGATAAATAAACGGGTCCAACATGAGTGCAGTATAAACCTCAAAACATCAGATATGTTTTGCTTCAATTCTTGTTATGCAGCTCCTAAAAGGTTTTTTAGGAAGCCACATACTTGTGTTGTATTATTCCAGGAACAACAATGAATTTTCCGTTACGATATTCTTTTTGCTGTTTTTTTCTGCCCTGAGTTGTTTTGCCATAGCTCGGTTATTTTCCGATGTTGGTCCTAAACGGCCATTCTTCGTTCCAGTGCCCCAACCCCTTTTCCCAAGTCAGCAACGCCTTATTAAATCCTCTCCATCTCGAGCCCTGTTTGGGCCCATTCAAGCGAACCCAGCCGGAAAGTGCACATGCTGAACATCGGAGCGCTCGCTACATTCCTTCAGTATTATTACTTCCTCAGCGCTGGCTTCTTCTTCATCACGAGCCCAGTCACTCCGCCCCTTTATTAAGTGGCAACAACGCTAAATTTATTCAACTCGCAATTAAATTCCGTCTGGCCTCTAGGTATGTGGAAGACCTTTAATGAGTGAATATTCTACCGTCTCTCAGTGTCCGTGGACAGCAATTTGGTAAGCTGTAATGCAAAGAATTCTTTCCCGTGCAGAAAAGTGATGAGTACCCATTACTTTCATTGGCTTAATAAATTATTTCCCAAAAAACAAACTTAAAGACAGTTCAAGAATAAAATAACATTACAAATTGCTTTCATTTATTATTATTAATAATTTATTTTGAACGTGCAGGTAGAAATTACTGCTAAATCATATAACCAAATTATTTATAAGTGAAGCATAAAAACTCCGAAACGCGATTATATTTTGTTTAGCTTTTATAGGCATGAAATACGTAACATAAATTTGTGGGCGACTGTACTACTCAAAACGTGATTAAAATAACTTGAATCGTGATCATACGTGGCATTTAACCACGTGAAATCACGTAAATGTTCTATCGCGGTCACGATTTATGCGTTTCACATTAATAAAGCATATTCAAATTAAAATTATTTTTGGTTAACAAATCATTGTATTCATTTTTATTAAATTTAGGAGATATTTTAAATTGTATATTATCAGGTAGAAATAAGACCAATTACGTTCCGCCCATTACTTAAGGTGGTTAAATTTTCTTTATAGGATTAAAATTGCGAATTCACGCCATCTAACACAAAGTGTATGAAACTTACAAATTTCAAAAATTGGGAAAACCAATAACTTCTTCTTACAACGGTCATTCAGTTAAAATTACTGTAAATAGTCGAATAAAACATTAAAAAATCTTGTATTGCTTACTAGTATTATACAAATGCATTCAATAAATCGGAGCCTTGAAATTACGTCGTATATTTCAAAAAATTCATCGTTATTTTCATCAAACTACATTAAAAAAACAAGTAAAGGGCATAGTATGTCAAAAATAAAATAAAAATTAAGTATATCACAAAATTGCGTTTCTTTAATTGCAACCTCTGAAGGTGCAATATTAAATTACTATAAATGTAAAAATACAAATACAACCATAATTTACAAATGTGACATATATAGTACAATTATATGATTAAGAGACAAAGTTTTGAATATTTTCAACGTAGCTCAAACATTGCGGATTTCGGACGAAATAACTTTTATTAACACAATCGTTAAGAACTCAAAATTAACTATGGAAAAATAAAATTATAAGAAGATAGTAACAAAACTAAACCATATACTTGTTTTATATTTTTCTATCATTCTTCACATTAATGGCCTAATTATCACATCATTACATTTACATGTCACTTATCAATCTAGAATAATAATTACTTCGTTAACCTATAGTTTTGTTATTTTCCAATTAATATTGTGATTATTTCAACAAATTCATGGACAAAAGCGTATAATTTTGAACACTAAATTAAAAATTTAGTTTTGTTTTCATTGATACGAGTTCTTAGAGAAACCTTTACTTGGCTGATGTAACGACAACCGTTAATTATCTATATAAGATTATTTTTTCTGAAATATTAATTTCATCTTTAATATTTTCTTAAATTGTGGATTTATTAGTAGTTTTAAATATATCGTCATTTATTATTGTACCTGATGAGGTTTCAATCGACGATATGTACTAAATTTTCTTATTTAATTAAATTTTATATCTAACTAACAATGTCGTTCACGCATTTATTTGGTGAAATGTTTCAATTATATCTATGTACCATTTTAATATTACAAGCGTAGAAGACATGTTTGAAAATCTAAACCGACGTTTTCAATATTCAGATACGTTTATTATGTGTTTAACCACACTTCGTAAAAATGAATATAAACAATAATTCTCAATTCACTGCTTTTTAAGTGTATCTATAATTAACGTAAATATTACAATTAAGATATTACATTACTCGTTGAATATAATTGTCTATGAAAATAGATGTTAGTGTCAGCGTTTCAACGTTATCAAAATGTAATTTTCTAAATTTCTGTTTCCCAAGATCTGAAAACTCATTTAAGATATGACTCATAAAAATTGTACAGCCCCTTCGCAGTGTGGTAAACAAGTCTTAAAAATATTTATCTGCTATTCTAGAATACCAAAGAGCCAGTGACATTTTCAAAAGTAAAAAAGATGAACGATTAATATTGGGGCTTGATTTTATGACATAATTATTACGAAAACAGGAAAAAAGTACGTAATATTCAAAATATTCATCTGTATCGCAAGAAATAGTTAGGCTGAACAAGAGTAATAATTGCATAAATTTCGACTACATTGTAGTTAATTCACGTTGGTTAGTCACAATGAATTACGTGCTGTTGTGGAAGAGTTCAGTGATGAATTTCTAGGTTGATAACGTTCGTCAGGTTGGCTAACTATGCCGATATGCTTATTGCGACGAGGTGTGCATTGTCCAATAGCTGTACAGCAGCAGATGACAAATTGTCCACGTATGCAATGTGCGCCACGGCAGTTCCGGTAAAGTGAATACAATGGAGAGGTTGGTAGGCAACTCGCTAATTAATTAACGGGCATCTGGTGACAAAGTGTTTGTGGAAACTGGTGCATCGCTTTGAAATAACAATCGGCGGAAACTTTGGAAAAGTACCAGGGCTATCAATTGCTGCGATAAATTCAAAGTTGTTAAGTGAAAGGTTGGGTAGCTGATCGATCGGATCACTTCCCCTAAAGGCCAAAATATTTGGGGCGAACTAGATTCCCGAATGGTGCCGAAAATTTAAAGAATTTTTTTTTGCCGCTAGAAGCAAAACTACGAATATCATTGTACACGCACATAGGCCTACTTATCTTTTAATTGAATACTTACGTTTAAAGGATAGCATTTACATTTTTCGTAATTATTTTTTATAACGTTGGTATGAAAGCACATTTGGAAGATACCCTATGAGAAGAAAAAAAATGAAGGCTGTTGAAAACGACGTAAATATCACATCTACATAATATAACACATTAAACATGCTAAATGCATGTGCATATATTATTTATATTAGCATCAGGTGTGCACCTAAAATGCAATGTAACAAAATATGTACTTTAGGAACATTAAAATATTAGTTATTAATGTAACAGTAATTATTATAATTGTTATTGTCGAGCACCCTATTAAATAATAATGTAATAAATTAACAGAAAATAAATTATTCTACTTATAATTCATAAAATGTATTACTAACGAGAGGCTAATAATAGTTCATGGTTTTTTACACTGTTGTATTAAAATGAAATAAAATTATCGCATTAGAATTAATAAAATTCAAGTAGACTATTGTAACTATTATGATACTATGAATAAATTTAAAAGTTACAATATAGTATTTACTGATAAATTTAAAGTTTTGTCGCCTGGTGAAGGCGATGAGACAGCTACCCGGCGAAACGTTTCCATAGTAACTATGGCCCGGGTCGAAACCATTAAACTCGTATATTTTAACCAAAATTATGTTTCTTGACTTGCAAGCAATAATGTTTGAAGGACAATCAAACTTTATGAATATTAGTGAATAGCATCTTTGTAATTTTTTAAATAAATATAATAAAATCGGTCAATGTTGATTAAAACGTATGTTATTCCCAGAGTTGACACCATGACGGTCTGTATTTTGAATTGTGATTCTTGTATAATCAATTGATAAGTACTGAGGAGTATTCTGATAGCAATTCTCAGTAATAAATAATGATTATTTTTTAGAAATCTGGTGTTGTCTCATATTTATAAATTCCATGGGTTACATTAAATTGTCCGTGTGTAAACAACGGCATAGAGAAACGAGTGCTACAAGTGTGCCACAGGTGCTTAAAATGTCTCCCGTCAAAAGTCTTATGACTGAAATGCAAGCAATTAATTACAAGACGGCAGGACAATGCTCATTAGCGCGGTCCTAACCCGGGCGACAAGAGCGCTTTTGTTTTAGTACGCAGGCCCTGAAGGGCAACACAAGGACACGTCTTTCAATTTCAGTCGTTGCCGATTTCTTTAAGAACTTGTTCATCAGAAAAGTAAAGAAATTACTAAATCGATATATTATTTCCATTAAAAGTATACTTCGGATGTTCTCTGAACCTTAATTATTTATCGTTATCAACTTGAACATTAATTATAAATTTACGTATATCAATTAACTTCTGGTATTTAAACAATTGAAATAAATTAACGACCAGTTTTACAGACACAATTTTCATTCAGATTTAATGACCTATCGTCAACACGAGTGGGACTTCTTACGGTGTTACTACAAAAAAGTACTTACATTAATAATTATTAAAATATCAGATATTGATAACAATAGTGATAATAAATATTAAAAACACTTATATTTTTGAATGAAACAATGATTAACTGATTGCATTACATTGTTGGTCCGTATTCTTGTATCACATTTCCGTTGAAGATGTCCTTGTAGGCGATCATAGATTTTTATACATTTGGCAACATTTTATTTCATTCAAATTTTTAATTTGGGTTGTTACTATTATTATTTATGGTATTAATAAATATATAATTTTTGTAGTAACACCTGAAGAAAACCGAAATGGTGTGACGAAGCGTCGTTTAATCTACATAAAAATCGTGTCTGTAGAAACTGGTCGTTATTCTTTAATTAGTTACCATTCCTTAAAACTGTGTGTTCATTTATTAAATCCGTGTACTAAACTCTCGTCGTAATCATTCGTTAAATTTTTCATTTTACGAAATACGTTCAATAATTCTATGAATAATTCAATTAAAACATCTTTAAAATTAAAATTCTGACTTTAAGTAGAAAAAATAAAATTACGACCAAATATTTCAGCAAACAAATTTAATTAACATTTAGTTACTATAAATACAACGTTTCATCCATATTAGTGGACATATTAAGCAACTAATCACATAAATTATAATTTCAATAAGTGCACAATGAACAATGAAACTTCGTATTTTTTAAATAGATAAGTGATAATCAAATTTGTTTCTCACATATTTGAAATGATCTCTTGTAATGTTCAAGGGATGGAATTAATCAATTAGAATTAGATATAATTTTAAAGAGGTAGGGCAAATGATTAGTTTTTATAATTAATTATCATTGTAATAAAGAACTATGAAAATTTTTAAAGTATTTAGTTTATCAATAAATTTGATGAGCTACTTTACAAGTCAACGGAAAGCAATAATTTTTCGTCTCAGGGTACTTCGAGGGTTTAAGGAGACAAAATTAAGAATCGAATTTTAAGTACACTAAGATAGCCAGTGATGAAACCATAAAACATTATATATAACTCTTCAGCATGTAGCGATGCATTTTCCAGGATGTTGGTGGCATATTGTGTCGATTCCCGCATTAGTTACAATTGTTGGAACCAGCTGCTCGTTATTCCGATCATCAATCGGCCAAAAATCTTTGGAGATAATATTCAAAATCATTGGAAACTATCCGTCGCTAGCATAACTTTTGGACCACTACGTAGTCTACAATGTATTTTAGGAAAATCAAAAGATCAAAACGTCATATTCTTTTCAATAGTTAAGTATTTCATAAAATTTGACTTCACCTATACGCAGACTACTGGCGGGGATGAAATTGTGTCCTTCGACTGCAAGGTCAGGCTCCTAATGATCATGTCGTCGGGCTTTACTTTTTTGCCATTAAATTAAACTTCGGCAATTTGGACATTCCAAACGCACCAGATTCTGCTCTTTGAACAATATACGGTGTAACGATCAGATTTTCTTCTGCGGTCGATTGTCTCCTAGAAATCCTAGCGTTATTATTTTAGTATTGTCCAAAGGGTGTCGATTTCTGGTAAATGTTACCTTCCTGTGGGGGACACTCTCATGTTTTGTCAATTCTCCGCATTCGCGTCAAGTTTCTGCCTCAAACAAATGGCTGGTCTTTAGGCCTCCAGATGCTGGTCTGTCACTATTTCAAAATCTTCGAACCCAATTGTAATTCCCCTTACTTGTCAGACTATATACCACGCTCCGAACAGAAGATTAATTAAATCCATTGGCCTTATTCATGTTCTGGCCTTGCCTTATGAAACTTCCGAATCTGTATAATCTACCTATCAGCGAATAACGTTTCGACTAATATGTAATAGAGGATGAGGAGGAAGGAAAATAATTGTCTTTTATTTTAGCTGTGTGCGCCATTGTGCACCACCTAAAATTTGATCTCAATTTTCATTAATTATTTCAGCCCTATTCTTGGGTCTCCTCATTTTCGTTTGAAATGATAATATTCAGGAAGTTGCGCTGGTGAAGGGCTTAAGCTCCAGACTCCCGTAACGTCTGCTCATTAAGCAGGACTGTCCGTGAAAGGTGAGCCCCAGGAGCAGCATTGGCCTCCAGCCTCGTAAACAGCTTGAAGGGCGTTCACCGAACACTGACATTTAAGAAGCCCTCTAAATCCCACTATTCAGCTTGTTGTGCTTAATACCTACAGTAAGGAATAACCGACTCATTTTCCCAACGTCAGTCTGAAATCACTAAAACTGCTGTATAAAATATACGCCGGTTTTAATCAATAAAATTCTCTGTTTTATAAACATCATTTTGTAATTGGATATTTCGATTGCATTAAATCAAACATCAGTGCATGAAAATGAATATTTTAAGACAAATTTGTACAAAATGTTTGTTTATTGGGTCCAACATAAACCATTTAATGCAGTTTTATGTCTATCAAGAAAAAATTGGAGGAAAGAGCATATATTTATATTTTTACAATTCTACTTTACCTTAGCATTGGAAAGCAGATCTTTAATTGGTTTTGAAATAATTTCACTATAAGTAGTAATAAATTTAACTATTTTTACAGACAGTTTTAATTAGATTGAACAACAATGAGTTAAATCAGTCTCTTTGTCAGTATTTGAGTCATTGAGTCAGGTTACAAGTACAGCTAAATTTTTACCTGAACAAGTCTCAAATGAGAGACGAAACGTTGTAAAGTTAATTATTTAAATTTAAAAAACTGGAAAAGTGATTAATTTAACTCATTATTGTATATTTAGCTGTCATATAAACTACTTAAATAGATTTTTCAATGTTTCGTCACCACATTTCATACTTCTTCAAGATGTTATTTCTTATCGTTTTAAAACTTTGTGGAAAAAAATTGAAATTTATTATTTTAATCTTTATTATTTTATGATTGGTTACATTTATTATTATATTGATTAAATTGGCATGTTTCTATGATATTTTGCAAGATTTTTTAAGTTATATTGTTCATCGCTAATCCTCCCACTTTTACACATTGTTAGATATAACTGTCTATATATTACATTTTCACTCTTTATTCTTGTTCAAAATTTGATTGGAGCTGTTCTTTGAGGCGGTCAAGTTTGGGTATTTACAGAGTTGGATTTTTTTTTCAAAATTTCAAAATTGTATGTTTCATTTTATTTGTTATTCTTAATGTTATTAAAATTCTGACATTTTAATGAACTTAATGTAAATATTTTGTATAGATTTTGTAGTGATGCCTGACGCCCGAAGAAGTCACAAAGGTGGTCAAGAAATGTCGTTCAATATAATAAAAATTGTCGTTAATTAATTTGATTTAAGTTCTTGAAAATAAATTTAATGTTGTTTTGCGACTATGATTATTAGATATTTATACTGTGAATGTTAATCATTCTCTAACGTTCCAGTAAAATTAAAACATGACCGTATTCAATCTTAGAGATGAGACAGAACGATAAAGTAGCAAATCTATGGCAATTTGTAATTAATACTTTAGGTTTCATTTAAAATGTTTAAATTTCCTCTATATGGGAAAATGAATAATTAGAGAATATTACTGTCAGTCAGAGAGAGGAATCAGAGAGGAGAGAGTGGGAGTAGATTTGGAGAGAGGTTAGAAAGGTTTTTGTCAGGCCACGTAAACATTTTATTTGTTATGCTGTTTTTAAATGTTGAAATAAACTTGTTTGATATAAAAATGTGAAGCCTGTTAGTAATTTAAAAAGGTGAATTTCCTCTTAATTAGGAAGAAGAAATTTTTGCATGAAATAATGAATGTCCATTTAAACTCAAGTTACTCCATGAGTAACGGTTGAATAATATTAGCATCGTGCGAATGTAATTAGGGAAAAACTTACATATTGCCGAGATTAAAGAGATCCTTGCCGTATCAAATAATAAGTTTTTCAAATTGTTCTGAATAATTTTTCTCAATTTGAAGGCCCTCATAGATAGAAATAATAAAATTTTATCCTAATAATAACCAAAGTTGAAGCAGGGAAAAAAGATAGTCAACAATATTTGAAATATATTTTACTACGAATAATAATATCGTGGTTCATGTTAGTCAATGAAGTTGATAGACGTGTCTGAAGTAGTGACAACCTCTGCGGTATTAAATTCAACAAAACGTACTGAAGTAACAACTTCGTCGAGCTATATAGCCATTTGCAGGGATATAAAGAATACTCAATTATTATAAAAATTATTTGTACGAGAGGTCTGCTTGATCGGGCCTGGCGATCGAATATTCTTACGTATACAATAATAGACGTTCGATATTTACAAGGATGCGGTCGGAGGGGTTCTTACACATTGATTCCATAGTTATATTATTATGAAGGAATTTTGTCACAATGTATTTTTAGTGACAGAAAAACAAAAATATTTATGAATTATTCTTTGCTTCCTAATAAAGCCATTGAATATGAAGATTCGAAAACCTTTTTAATGAAGCAGTGAAGCTTTCACAGTTGAGTGAAAACTTTCCATTGTGCGACGGTTTGCTAGACTGCACCAGAAACAATAGCTTTCAGTCCTCATTCCTTTAGAAATTATTTTCATGTATTTCAAATTAATAGTAATTAGAGTTATATATTTTTTGCTTCGAAGATGTTTCACGAAGAACTCTAAGCAAGAAATTTCCATTAAATTGTATTATTTTTAAAATCGAAATGCGAATTCGGCGCGGCAATTGCTGCACTTATAAGTACAATGAATTGAATGAGAATTCTAGGGTTGTAAGTTTCTTTGTTCGCAGAGTTGTACTCCATCATGCGGATAATTGACTCTCAAATGCAGACTCATCAGAAGCAGCGCACACAGAGAGGAAAATGCGTTTCCTTTCATCATAAATGATATTGCTCTCACTAACACATTTGTGCGAAGGAACATGGAAAAGTTTTCAATGAAGTAAAACCGTGATTACACCTGGTCCACTTAATGAACACGTTCCAGCGATATTAAATTCCAGCCTCAATGAGGGCCAACCTTGTTTGTTATCTTGAGCGAAGTTTCTGACGAGTTACCTAGGAAACCTTTACTGTTATTTCAGTCCACGTTGCACGTCACCTATATTGCCTTTGTTTTAATAAAGTATTTCGTTTGATCCACTTAGATGTATATTACATATTCCCAACATAAAAATTCTGCTCAAATTTTAATTTACTTTGTCTCATTAAATTTTAAATGCTAATTTAGTTTGTTTAGGCATGCATTTTGTATAAATAACTGCAAACCTTTAGATTAACATATTTTATATCTATGTTACGCATATTTGATATTTATGGACCTAAATGGATTATAATTACTTCACGTTAATTTTTTGTTTTAATATTGAAAAACATTAGTCAAAAATACAATTTTAAACTTCAGAATAAAATAATAAATTTATACGTTTTTACAACAATATAATAACAGTCCTACTATTTTCCTATCTCATTCGAGCTAATGCAACGCTGAAATTAGAAATGAGAAACATTTCCATATTCCGTTTATCTTTCCCAGAATATCCGACACAAATAGTATTTCCAGTTTAGCGAGAATTTTTTTCATTTCCATCTACCCTCGTCAAGCTAAAAATGGTCCAGTTTTCCTGCTAAAAGCAGTGAATTCGTCGTCGTCGTCGGTGAGAGCAGTAAAGCCAATCCATAACACACATTTTCTGGATGGGTGGGAGAAGTGGTCGTTAATCAACGAATGTTTGTTTCTGGGCGGCGTGGAAGAAGCCGTGGTGCCACGTCTACAGCGAAACAACCCTTCTCACTCCCCCTTCTTCATTGTCCTCATTGTGTGAAACCAACTTCTCGCACGTGTTCACTTTTCCAGTTGATACAACACCACCTATTGTGATAGGAATACATTTTCAGGGTTCCCGCTAGAGGTAATTTAAGGGGGAACAAGGTTGTATTCAAGGGGTCATTCTGAAATAAGTTAAGCGTACCCTTGTGAGAAATTTACCATTAGCGAACATATATTGAAGTATGATTACTTAAGGACTGAAAATTATAAACTCGATACTAGATTCAATTTAAATTTCCCTCTTGACTCCACAAGGAATGATTTTAAATAAACTAAATTACTTAAATTCTATTGATGACAGGGTTATTTGAAAAGATTTTTATTTAAGGAAACTAATTATCATTATCTGTCATGATGGCTGGAAAATCGCTGATTTTGCCGGCTTATGACTTGCGTATCAAGAACAGAAGTCACCAGTCGACGTCAGGCGTCGGTTCCATTGAAACTCTCATTCTCTTTAATACGTAATGTAAAATTTCCAATAAATAAGTAGTTCTGTAAGTAATTACAATGAAACACATTGTTTCAATTGTCAAAAAAAAACTTCTGTGAGCAACGTTTCGCTGTTCGGTTTCGTGCTGGGTTGAGCTGCATACGTAATTTTATTCTCACTAGTCACAAACTTTCTGCAATCTTAAGGACGCCTACTCTTGAGCTAGACTGTATCAACCAGTCTCAGGGTTTTCCTCATTAGGGGGAGAGGGAGGATGCCTAGTTATCTCTCTGGTTTTTAAGAATTCTCACATGCAAAGGCACCTCACTCATTTTTAAAGGCGTATATTTCGTGGTCGCAGACCTTAGGCATACAATAAGAGCTGTCCGCTGATCATATTGGTCCAATCATGGAGACGAGAATGCGACCCCACACCAAACTTCTCTCCCTTTATTCAGAAGGGCCTGATATAAGTTTCCAAAAGACCAAACTACCTGATGCAGGTTTTCTATAGTTTCTACTGCATCTCTTTCAGCTGAATACCGGCTAGAATATAACTTTAGCTATAGACCCTAGTCAACACTCGTCTGCCTTCTTCATCCTTCCTATGCTTTTAAAATGATTTTTCCAGTTACTAGATCACCCAAAAGTAGGCTATATACATATAAGCGATTTATAGTACCGTTTAAATCTTCAAGTAGTTACATTTAAGACGAGAAAATTACTGTACCTCAGCTCTAATTTTCAATAATATTCAGAATCATTACGTTTCAGTTGTGAACTAGGTTTCGTAACTCCGTCATATTGTGGAAAATAGCACAAGCTTGCATTTCTCTTAGATTAAGAAATTGCAAGTTCACTTAATTAAGGGAAATGAGTCCACAATTTATCTCAGTTGCCTTCAAAATTCTTTGAGCGCACCAGAAAAATGACGAATTTAAATGCCTTTTATCAAATGCGATTATCGGCTGCCAAGGTGGTCCTGGCTTCCTAAAGACCGATGCTTTGAGCCGCAACCACCGACTAGGTGTCGATATTCAATTACGAGGCGCCAGGAAGTGGAAGTGGAAAGAGGAGGCAATGGAAGGGGGGAGTGAGCTTTGTTTGCTCCCGAGCTAACTCTCGAGATTCCAATGTCTGCGAGACGATTCAGTCTGCAGAAACTTGGCACAGGAAATCTCGCCAAATTGCCTTTGATTGTTCATACTGAGGCAAGAATCCGCTGAAGTGCATTTTACTGTTCAAAACTGCAAGCCTCAACTCTGCTGTCTGCAAGTCGACGGGATACAACAGCCGGACGAAGATGGAGTTTGTTCCTAACTGAAACTCCTTCGTGGTTTCATCGTTACCGCTTCCGGACAAATATTGCATATAACTTGGCATATTATTACCGTTAATCCCTAAGCTGAAACAGGCACGTCATCCAACAGAATACATTATGTACCACGGCAGCCAAAAATAATGGGCTAATAAGTAAATTAATTTAAATATCAAATACAATAACTATTTTCAATGGTTTAAAAACAAAATCAAATATCCATATTAATAAACATTTTTATTGATGATTACGTCATTGATCGTGAAATAGTTGATACATATATAGGCTGCATGGGCAGGATGCTGGCTGTCCCGCAGCACACTTCAATTTTTCCCATATTTTGGTAATATCCGTTTATACTTTTTTATGGGAGATTGCACATTGTTTCCATAAAATAACCGCATTACTAACGTCATAAAAGGATCGGCACTATCCGTCGACGGAGGCAGAAAATTAAATCAAGGAAAGTAAATTGCCTGCTTAAATAAAGAAAAGGGATAGGATTGATAAGTGTTATTGAGAGAGAAAATATTTTTTATCCGAAAAATAATTAATAAATTCGTGTATTCTATATAAAAATTTAATTGACGACAGTTAGAAAATACTCAATCATATTTTTGTGCTTTGTTATGTATGGTGGTGGAAACATTATTTGATAACTTTTCACCAGTATTGCACAAATTCAAGGAATATCTTGTCAGAATGTTTCGTTTTTCCAAGATTTTGTGATGTTTATTTTCCAAATTTTTTAACTTAAATTGTACAGCTTATATATGTATATTCTCTTCAGTCAAACAGAAAGTTTCATCTTGTTGTTATTACAGTATCTATAGACAGACTACTTGTTACGTTTTAAAAGATCACGGAACAACAAAATTATTGATATTTGTACTTTTAGTAATTGTACAGAATACGATTTTATTCAGCTTAGTAAATAAAATCACTACAAACATAAAACTTCCATATGGAAACGAGAAAAATACAATATTCCTGATTTAAAATTTATAAAAAAAATTGAAAACACTAAAATACGTTCAATAAACCAACGTGTGTGCTGTTCAATAAATGACAAAAAGAACACTTTTAGTATTTTATGAAGTATAGTTACATAGATTTATTATACATCTTTTAGATTTGACAATAATTTATGGTTTTAAATAGTATTCATAAAACAACATGTTATTTCACTGCCATCTCTGGGTCAGTCCCTTGCACTCCAGAATTGTTCCAGAAAGTTCTATAACAATGTAAGTTATCCTCCCCTCCCCATCGCTCCCACAGAGATCACATGAACTTCGACTCTGCCCCGTCTACTCCTCGCGCCTACGTTGTTGCTGACAGGGTATTAAAACAACAGTGCTTTCCCTTTTGTCGGTTCACATACCACCACCGGGTACAAATTTATTACGCCTGCTAAAGAGAATAATGAAGTAAAAGTTTCATATTTACAAATTAAAAACTAATCTGGGTGTTCTATCTCACTCCCTTTACTACATTAAATTTTTCACTACTTACACACCACAGTTAAAGTTTGTATGTAGCACGACCATTACAGGCAGCTTATTCATTAAATTAATTAGGGTGTACCAAACGGAATATTACAATATTAAAAAGGAAAATGTATTATTTTTTCCATTTCACGTTAAAAATAAAAATTATAATTTCAGATCACAAATTTATGTAAATATTTCTCTAATAATCGTTTTGTAAACAATTAGAATAATTTATTTATTTTGACGAAGAATTTAACTAAATGAATTTATGTTTAAAGAGAAAGAGTCTAAACAGATAATAGAATCAACATATTAATTTAATGATACAAATTTCCAAAAGTGACATTTCTTTTCTATACCATTATTCCGAAAGAGATGAATAAATAATATCGTCAAAGTATACCGAAGGCGATCTTCTGGTTGCCTTAGACTTTAAATTATGAATATATCAGTCAGTTATTATTAGTTATCGTAAATATTTATATTAATGTTTGTATAATTATAACCTATCGCATTGTTATATGAAATTGTTTGAATAATATTTTTAAAAGCACACGTAATTATATTTTATGATGAGAATAAATTCCTTCAACGAAAATTGAGCGAAGAACAGCTTTGCGGCTGAAGGACACGAATATAGCGATAAGAAAGAGGGATATTAATAATTGTCATGAGGATTCCCATTCACTTAAGCTATCCAATTACGTGGAATCTGTTGTCAGATTTATCTACTAGCCTTGTTTTCCCAGCATCATCTATCTCCGTGCCCGCATCTCGCATGCAACCCACATTGAGCTTAAATGTGCGTGTAAGATTTTATCGCCCTTGCTACAACGGGCCGTAACATGCTAATTTACTACGTCGGCTTTCCCATTATTCTATCACAAAGCTCTTCATTCAGGCTCGCAATCTCATTTACATATCGAAGTCTGCCACCGCGATCTCACCTGTTGAGGGATTGCTTGTGATCGTGGACTTGATGTTCTCTGCTCGCCTATCTTCGTTTCCCGCATTTGCTCTAATAAGCTTCAGAAATCGTACGAACCTTGATCACAACGAAATTAATTTCGTTTTATTGAACATTCTGGTGCTCACGTATCGCTGCAACTTATTCATACCGTCTACTGCTGCATAACTGATAAATAACTTGGATTAATCGCTTAATCAAGCAAACAATTCAGCTTTCATTTCATTATTATTAGTGTATAAATGAATTAAAACTGCCAAAAGCTTCAGAAGCAGTTTAATAATATTAATATTAACTGGGCATCTATTCCTCAATTCAGTACTTCATCAGGAGTACAATGTATTTGGAGTAATATACAACTAAGAATCCAAACATAAAATATATTTACTACGAGTTAATTACTTTCTATTATATATCCATATAGAAAATATTTAACATACAATTTCTGCATATTATCAATTTCTTACATTTATATCAGCCAAATAATAACATTATATGTAAACAAATTTTGTTTACAATTCCCAACTCAATACAGAACTTTTTTGGCCTCTTGTAACCGATCATAATTTAGTTTAAGAAACACATGTGCATTGTTGAAGGTTAATACAGTATTAACAGTGTAAGAAATTCAATTATTGAAAGTAGATGATTACACAATTCTGTTAATGTTTAATATAAACAATAAAAAATATTTATTCTTGAATGATAAAAGTAATTGACAAAAATAAAGCATCATAAATTTTCTTTGAATTATTAGTTTTCTTTCTTACGAATGTTGACGAATTATACCAAATGAATACAACAGCCAAATAAGTCAGAAGTTAATTTTAATAAAATAAAAAGTATATAACAAATTAATAAAAATAGCACAACGTTTTGGCCATTTCTTTCCAACTTTCTCAAGATCAAATAAATTTACACTCATATTTTATGTAATGAAATTGTCCAAACATTGAAGTCGAATAAAACGTTCGGACATTTTCTATTTTTTATATTATACGAAAATTTATCTATTACTTATTTGATTGTTGTATTATTTCAATCAAGATCCGTAAATATAACCATTATTTGGATCATACGCTATTAAATTGACATATATGATAATAAAATAAATTTCTTCCCATATAATTTTTCGTTACAAGTATTTCAAATATTTGATTTGCTTCCTCAGACAAAACAAACAAATTTACCCACTGTGCAAAATAAATTTTATTTTAACAACTTCTTAACATGATAGAATCTCTCTCTCCCCTCTTTCCATCTCTCTCTCCCTCTCATCCCCTCTGTCTCCCCCTCTCTCATTTCAAAATAATTATGAAGGATAGAATGATTCGTGACTTCTAATTATGATGCACAATTCATGTCAGGTTAGCTTTTTTCACAAATCTTCATCCTTCCTTCTAATGGACAGCAAATATTATTTTAGATTCAAGTTTTAAATTGTTCTACTTCTAACGTAACTCTGCTCATATAAAAGTTTTACCGTAAAATCTTTACATTGAAAGACTTCGGTTTATTGCGTTAAACACACACTAGTTAAAAATAAAAGTGTCTGAAGGAATTACCTTAATTATCGTTATTATCCTAATTAAGGCGTAATTTTATGTGTCACGGGCCGTCAGTTGTGATTCAGTGTATACGATAACTCTATTCGGCATTTCAAGCTTACCCAAGTTAAATTGGTAGTTGTGGAACAACAGCTGAAGAATCTATTAGGCATGCGGCCAAAAGGATCACAACCTATTAATCAAATAAAACTGTTCTCATTTATTTTAACACTCGCTAGCAAAAAATAAATTTGTTTCGTTTGTCCTTTAAAATTCGTCTCCTCTCTACCTGAATACTTCATATAAAATTGACCTTTTTTTCTGCCAGTAATTTAATAATTATAAAATAGGATTAAATTTATCAGATAATAGCTACAGTAGTAATGGTTGAGATAAGTCTTTCCATGTTTAATCCAGAATTGATACACTTGTATGTATGTACACTATTTACATGTAAATAATCAATCACACTGAATAATTTCTTTTGTAATATATTTTATTGCTGCTTCAATTATCACTATAATACTTTCATCACTTTCCTATTATTCTTTTCTTTGTTTGGCTTATCTCTGAATTTAATTTCAAATTTTATAATTTAGACAACTGAAAACCCTAAAACAATTTTGCAAATGTTGATAAAGACTAATGTATCACCTTAAACGTGCAAAAATGTACACTCTAGTGATCTTATTATGCAATGAACTGATGTGGTTGCTGAATTAAATTTATTTAACTATTTAGCCAAACGTTAACTGGTCAGCAAAGGCAAACATACAGTTATTCGTTGTTTAGTGTGCCATTAGTTTCAAATTGTAATTGGAACTAAAAAATTATATGCGAAGAAATTTATTTCATTATCAGTTATGTCAGTGTAGTGATGTGACTCTACAAACTTTATATCCATTACGCACTTCGCGAGTTGTTTTGCGAGTATTATTGTGAACCAATATATTTAAAATAAAAAATGTCTTCCTGAACGTGGTTCATCACACATTATACTTGAACTGATGTATTTTTAAAACTGGTTTGCCAAAACCGATTCTTTTTCAACTTATGCTATAGTTTTCAGTACAAAAGAAAAAACTTGATAATGGGGTTTCCAGTTTAAGGCCTCGAGCACTGTAAGGAACAGCGAAGAAAACTTTTTGCATTGAAGTGAGAATCTATTGTTATCGTGCAAATTCCACTAATTTGGATTTTGTTGTTTATATTTTCCGTACTGGTCTTTAGGACTGTTTTCCTCCTGTTAATTTTCTTTAGCAGATAACAAAGATAAATTAAACTCGACTATATTTCGACTATGCGTAGCAGGGAAATTTGAAATGTAGGGGGAATATTGGTGTTTGAGGAGGAACTTCCCCTCCAACGGCCGGCCAAAAACCTACTCTCATTGTTCAAAATGTTAATTGTATTTATACTGACGGGTTATGGAGACTGCGATAGCATTTTTTATCATATCCTATATTTATTATCTATTACATTTTACGGATGCGGTTCTTGACCTTCAACATATTCTGAACTGACAGAAACATATTTCCTAGTATTTTCAGAATTTCAGAACTTTCGTTTGCAAAAATCCCACTACAGCATGGGTGGAGTTGTCCACTGTGCATCGTATTGACACATGACAAGAAAAATCTCTCGAGTAATACTTTCCTGTGCAATACCCTAATTGTTATGAACCTCTTAAATTCCTCAATATGGTTATCAACATTTCTGTGTCTTACTACAAATAGCAAAAGAGAAATGAGATTAAGAGCTTGAGCTCTGCTTACCATGAATAATATTTTCTTAATAATAAAAAATTATTTCCCACGATAATTTATCACAGTAATTTTAACTCAGCCTGTAATAATTTTGTCGTAGATATGAAACAACTTTATTGAGCCCAATTATGACAAATAGAAATCCAGATTAGTTTTTAGAAAAGTAAAGTGTGTAGAAGTTGATAAAAGGATACAGTCCGAGATTGCAATTCATAGGACAGGGGAATTTTAGCGCACGTATATTGTCAGTTTCAACAGTGTGAGTATATCCTTTTCGTTCCGCAGCACAATAGCGTGGTTTGGTACCTGAAGCATGCCAATATTGCGCAGCTTCACTTATTGATTTCGATTCTCCTTCGAGGGCAATGCAGAGACGTGAGGGCGCACTCACTCACCTGTAGCTTCCTACAGCTCATTGTTTGGTCTCCGTTGTCCCTAGCAACGGCCCACCATATTTTATTTGATGTTTATCGATTGTATGCGGAGACAACAGCCGACCCTGACAGAGACTGTCTCTGTGCAGACGTTCCTCATATATCTGATCCGTCTGAGCGGTCACCTCAACAAAGTCTACGTTATCAAAACCTTAAGCGCTTTGGATTGCGTTTTAAAAATTAATTTTTTTAATACTAGAATGCAATGTTTCTAGAAAACTGTCAATATCACGTTATCGCGCAAATTATTCCCCTAACTACCTACAACACAAATTAGTTTAAACTATTACGAAAAGAGCGCCAGATTTTCGAGATTTTTTAACTTTATTTACACGTGGCATTTACCGTTCTGGGCATTAGCGGCATAACAATGCTTGTCACATTTACAACCAATATAAATTAATTAACATTTGCTAATTTTTCAAATTGTTCTGTTCTGATAGTGAATTCTATGAAGTCTCTGCAGGCTTGGATGGATCGTATGAAATCTTCCTTGGAGTAACCGTCTGTCCACTTCTTTTTGGCCGATTTAATGTTAGAGAATTTTAATATTATGTGTGTAATTGATAGAACAATGTTACAATGATGACAGCTTGGAGGGGGATCCCTGAGAAATAAGGACAAGTGAGTTAAGCTTAATTACATTATTCTCAATCTTGATAGTACCACCTGAGTCCTTCGGGGAAAATCCTTAGAGTGAATTATTTTTTTAAATCACACCCTTTGAGGAAAATTTACAGGTTTTATCTTGACTTAGTTTTTCCCTATCATTTTCAATGGATTTAATCATTTCTCCTTTCAAATTTTCCAATTCTTCATTTATTTTTGGAATCTGGTTCTTTGAGTACTCTTCCATTAAAAAAGAAGTGAACATTTTATTAAACTTAAAATCAGTAAGATACTTAATTTTTGGTTACATAATTGGTGTCTCGAATATATTACTAGACACTGCATTTTTATTTTAAAAATTTCAATCTTTTTCAATTACATTGCTCCATTATTATTTCTTCATGCTAATTACAATATTAAATGAATACATCACGCCCATGCTATTGGACACGATTAGACGTCAACCATAAGACAATCAGCCATATTATACTAGACTGTGCAGAGTGCAGGGACTCCTGAGAAACGTCAGGCTGATTGGCGAGGCCCGACGTTTCCTCTTTCGACATCGTCGACTCTTGCGCATCGATATAATCTGAAAGGAGGAACCATTATCGCGGAGGTCCTTGGCGTGTCTGCCGTAATCCCAGCTTTGTATAGGGTGAGTTGAAGTTAGTTAGCAACGATCGAATATACTTTCTTTCATTAACCATGGACTTTAAATGAAGCATATTAATATAATATCTTACTGTTAAAAATATTTTCAGTGTAACATAAAATGAAGGAGATGGTTTTTATATTGATATTTATTTGGCATGTTTCGTTCTAATTTTATATGTCCTCATACTATATTGCCGAGCCGTGGTTGTTATAATCAGTCCTTAGAGTGGTCTGATGCAACCCTCCTTGCTAACACATTCTATGCAAACCTTTCTACATAACTACCGCATTCCACATCGTCCCTAATCTGCTTACCTCCCTCTTCCTTTCTTACCCCATACACTTCCCTCTAATGCTAATACCCTCATGTCGCAAATCGTAGCCAATCAATCTCTTGGTCAAAATAGTGCATATTACTCTCTTTTCTCTTATTTTTATTATTAGAACTTCCTGTTTAGTTACTCTTTGCACCTATCTGATTTTTCGATACCATCCCTTAATATCCATCTAACGATTAGCTGAGCTCAGCAATCCACTCGACGAACAGCCGTAAGGGCAGGTAAGTGGTGAGGATCAACATAAAAACTTTGAAACCAAGAGCGGAGGGATTGTGTTTTCCGTAGCAATTATATTCAACAACTTTTGGTGGAGAATTATTTACATTTGGCTTCTCCAACGTGAGACCGGAAAAACGTGGAAGCTACGCTACGCGACGTCTCCTTTGGACCTTTTAAAAAACATCCATTTAAGACGGTATAATAAATATATAAGATTTATATTCATGTACCGATAAAACTAAATAAGTAGCATAGAGAAATACTTCAGACAACTTGATGAGGGTAAAAATCTATGCTGACAAGTTTCACAGTTATAACTTTTTTATATCAAATGTTTGTTCTGTCATTGAGAAAAACACACTTAAAAATAAGATTTTATATGATTAAAAATATGACTTTTCATCTTATAATGTGTTTGTGGTTGTTACTCCTTCGGCTACAAATTTGACGCTCCCCTGGTTTCCAGGCATAATTAATGCACCTAAAGAGTTTAATAGCCTGTATTATTTTTCCATCTTTAATCTGAAATGAAGAAGGACTTCGAACTTCGTTTACCAGAGTTAGAAGCCACGCCCCAGTTCCCACAAATGTCCGTCGGTGTGACACATTTCCGATAATGAGAGAAACGCGGTCAGCGCTTCGACTCCTGCAGCGTTGTTGCCAGGACCGGCTCCTCAATAATGCAACTCCAGTGCGGAAGTCCCCGGGGATCGGAATGGGGTATTCCGATCCTGATGCGAAGTGGTTCGAGGTCGGAGATAGCATACTGAGCTGTGTCGTGCCGGTATGAAATGAACTGCACCAGTCGAAACAGAAGCTCTGAGAGTCACAAATATAATTTGGCTAGCAACACGTAAATATTATTTCATTCCTTATCTCTTTCAAGTTATTTCGTAATCCTAATTTCACGAATATTTGATATATTGTTGTAACTAAAACACTTAACTTACTGGTTAATATTTCAAAAAAATTTTAGGTATTGTTCATGATACAGTATTTTTAAAATTTTTTAGCATTAATAATCTATAATGGTTGGGTTAATGATTCAGTGTCTCTACACAGTTGGACATAAAAACTGGGGGGAAAAACTTACTTCTTACATGAAAGCACAGTTATCCAAGTCGTCATGGATGTAATTGCGTAGACTCTGATATTCAGAAACTATTCTCTTTAATCATTTCCAGATTTGTGTCAAAATTACTCACACTGAACAAAAACTTCGGCCAGTGACGCCCTTGACCCTTGAAAGTCTGTAAGCCTAAAATCTGACAATAAACTTAAATTTTGAGAATATTTTCGGACGTTCAGCGGTTTTTCACGACTGAGTATTCTAAAAAAAGCACCCTGTTATGAAGCAGGTGTTATTTTTCATATTGATTGCCACGTCATTCATTAACATCCGCAAGACACAATTACCTATTCATTTCCACCCTAAATTTTAATCGATATGGAAGTAATAAAGTGTACTTAAAATAAGAGTGCTGATGTTAAGGCTAAATGTCTGAAGTAGAAAAATTTGGGGGGGAAGGAATAACCATTGATGGCCCGAACCTATGTACGGGAGAAAAAAAATGTGTGCAATCGGCAGTTGAAGCCTTTGAAATATGGTGCTAAAAATCGTAGAAATCAGATGGGTGGTGCTAGTCACAAATAGGAACTTTGAATAGAATTTTGGAGGAGAGGATACTGAATCAAAGAAGGGCTAAGGCTGGTTTTACACTTGCATGTACACTGCAGTGCAGTACAATTGCAGTGCACACTGCAATTACTAGCTGTGGCATTTACACTGGTAAGCGCAAGTGATTGCAAGAACTTAGAGGGGAGTTTTTGTATGCTTACTGTGAAGCTAGTTTCAGTTAGAATTTGCTCTAGTTTTCAATATGGCGATAAGTCGACAGCTGTAGGGAGCGTGTTTTTTGCCCCCGCTATGCTGTACCATAACAGTATATTTCTGTCTTTTATTTGTAACGTGTAACTGCACCTGTATTGTTCTTAAGTATGGGGGAAAGAAACTGTGAAGCGTTTGGGGGCGCATTTGTCACTTAACGAGTTCTTTAATTATCCATTATAAACTGCAACAAGATAAGACGCTACAAACTACCTTTGATTCAGTATGCAATTAACATAAATTTTATATCATTTCAATAAGATTGTGATAACGCCTCTAAGCACTAAATTTCTGTAATCATAAATATACGACAGTGTATTGTAACGCTTGTTTTGGACACATGTAATTAATTTTTTAGTCATATCAACCGTCGTGGTTATTAGTGACCACGTTAACTTTACAATTACTCCTGTATTTATAATGATAAAGAGGGATACTAAAAAAACTATTACAGATACATTACATATTATTGAATAAGTTCAAGACTTTTAAATAATTTAATATGGGGTTTATAAATCTTGGGTCATTGAGGCATTCCGGGTTCCCATATTCTCTTCTTTTTTGCAGCATGTACGCACATTCATTTATTAGGTGTCGAATGGTGTATATTTTATTTCGTTTTTTAGGAATTCTGATTTACGCCCATTCTCAGTAAAGACAGAAAGCTTACAATTCTGCCAGATTATTCCACCAGACGTCGACGTATAAGACAATAATAGCTATTAAGTCGTTGTCCAACCTAGGAAATTTTCGTTGTCGTGAAAACACAACATTCAAATTAGCGTGTCTGCTATAAGACCCGAAACCAGCCAAGAATCTCAAGACTTTTAGTTTCTGGGAAAAATTCTGTAATTTTAAAATTTAATTATTTTATACATACTGAGAACATCCACGCTACAATTAAACATCAAACGTTGAAAAAATAATAATATCTATTAAACATTATTTATATTTTTATTATGAATACGATTTAAAATGTAGTCTACATGTCTTAGTATACTGAATTGATAGTGGATCCCAATATCATGACAAAGTTTTCTCTTTTGCACATAACAGATAATTCGAAATCGGGTGAATCTTGTGTCAATCGTAATCTATAGTTGCAGCGAGAACCGTAACTGATTGTGTAGGTTTATCAGGTGACTGGCGATAAAGGGGTTGCAACGACTAATTTGAATATGCGCTGATAGGGCGATTAGCGAATATGACTAATAATTTTAAAGAATTCAGCAGTCGATCATAGAAAATTAATTATTTGACGAAATAGTATTCACATCTTTATTGATGCATTTGGAACTACATGGAACTATTATTATTGCTGTTGTTGTTGTCTTAATGACTTTTACATAATCAGTGGTTAACAGTAATTTATTTCTTCATGAAACGTAGTCGGAATTCGTATTCTTCCCATTTATTTCATAAAACATGTGTTGCATCATTATCTATCGATAAAGTATTATTTAAAATTGCTTCCTCATTGTCGCATTTTATTAAGTTAATTTATGTTTAATAAACAATGATGGAATTGTCTGTATATTTTCTCGCTTTTACAATGTTTTACTACTTATGGTTTAGTTTCATAAAAGAAACGTTTATTGCTGATCTCTTCCAATATTTACTATACCTAAATGCAGCAATTTTATGTACACTCACAGTATTTGTTAATGAGTGTTGAGACTGACGTGTTTAAGACTAATTATTGCAAAAAAATTTCCATCATTATGCAAATAACAAAATTAATACTCGCTCCTACACTTAAGTAAGAGATCTATCAAGAAACATGGAGTCCGTTATTCATATAAATAAAACATTCCAAACTTTTATTGTGTTCTACATTATTTCTTTTTCAAATGATAAAAATCAATGTAATCCCTAACCACAAAACAGAACTGGAGTTTGTATTCCATTCGGAGGTTTTATGTCAGGGAGAGTAACCACTTTTTTAATTCCGTTACATCCCTTACTGTTGTGGTTTACTGGGGAAAAAATTGGACGTGCTCATTTCCTGACTACAATGCAGAACACTGCGCGTTCTCAAAGCCATTACACTTTTTTAAAATTTTTATATGAATGGTTAATGCCATCCATTAAATACAAATGATATTTGCGACAGTCTGTTTACTGTGTTTCATTTTGCTTGAGAGGAACTTTACCTGGAATTCTCTTGCGGTTAACCGGACGTGATATCCGGCCCTATATTTCGTTATAACTGAAAATCAGATAAGCGAACCTCTAGGAAATGACAGAATTTTGTTACAACTCAATATAAATCTTTGGTAGAAAACATTACAAAATAATAAGAAAACGCTCAAATTTCGTTATTCCATAAAATAAGCCAATACAGAGATTACGATGAAAATTTAAAAATAGAGACATTAAATATCCTAATATTTAAGCAAAAATATATTTATCTTCTGAAGTTCCTAAAAAGAATAAAACAAGCATAGTTTGTTTAAATACACATAATTAAATTAAATGTGTAAAAAAATAGATTAAGCTGGTCAACACAATAAAAGGAACAAGAATATTTTAGTACTTTATTTATTATTGCAAACGTGATAAATTCTCTATTGAAATTTGCTGATGTAGTTTTACGTAATTATCGTGATACCATAATTAAATTTGGTAACATTTTCGTAAAGGCCACTGACTGAAATAATTATTTCAATCTAAACATGTTATTGTGAGCAAACTGCTTGACAAAGGAAAACGAAGACTTAAATTTTATGATTTAATTAATTCTCTATCGAGTAATAAAAAAACGCCAGGCACCATTTTATTAAAAATAACAATATATACAATAATTTTTAAAACTTGATTAGTGAGAAAGGAAGATAACACACAAAAAATATAAGAATAATATGCACTAAAGCTATGTATTAATAGAAGAAAAGTGCTGAGTGCTTTCTTAATTGTTTATTCTCATTTTCATATTGATAATTTCGAAATTCGTATTATTATTAAATGTTAAATTCTGTGTAATTATTCTGCTAATTTATGTATTGTCTGAAGAGATACCTCTTAAAAATAATGTACTAATTTTTAAATTCATTTTCCTAAAATAATTGTCTGTGATTGGTCAGAAAACCTTGTTATTAATTTAATTTTTTTGAAGGAGCATAAATTAAAAAATATGAAATACTTGAAAAATGAAAAAGTAAGAAATTTAATATTATTATCATTAATATATTACAAAGTCACGAAAATTCGTCCACAATCGGAGGACCGCAACAGACAATAGGAAATATTTGAGTCGAATGTTAATAATTATTTATTTATATTATTTGTAATGGTTTACAGTATACTGTCTGTATTTTAAAATTGTCAATGCACCTATGATCAAATTACGCAATGTCCGTCTTCGCGTATTTCCTAGAATTAGGACGTGAGGATTGTGATTAGTGAATTAGTAGGTGAGCCTAGCTTAGGTTTACGGAATGGAGAAGTGTTAAGTTGGCCCTTGGATATCGACTCGGATTAGCTCAGTTGGTAGAGCATGCGGCTGTATATCGCAAGCTCCTGGGTTCGATTTCCTGGTCCGCTTGACATTTTTCCATTCTTGTCATTCTTCTAAAATTAACTATATGCTTTACTGGGCTTCAATTGAGCATTCCCATTAACATAGATTGTTTAACCTCATAAGTAATAAATACAGAAATTAGGAATGGATAAAATAGAAAAATACAAACGTAAAATTGTACTAGAATTCGAGAGAGACAATAATATCGTTAGAACAGAAAGTAATTATATGAAAGAGTGAAAAATCTGAAAGACGATAGATACATAGGCAATCCACTTAAGTAGCTACTTTTTTCTGTTACACGGTGAAATAAGTTTTGCAGAATTATGCTCACGAGAAGGTTGAGAAGATTTTATTGGCCGATTTTTTATAGCTAATCAAGATGTAAAAAAAGTCTGGGGTCAAATATAAGAGATTTCAAGAATAAAGATAATTAAACCTCATAATAGAAACAGTATTTTTCAATTTCATGTGGACGATGTCCTTGATTTTTTTAATCATTGGACTCTGAAATAGGGCATATATTTAAAAATTTTGATAAAATCATTTTCCATTCAGTTGCATTTTCTGTAGCTTTAATTACAATTTGTGTACAGGAATGCAGATAGAACCCCTTTTAAAATTCAAACATCTATTTTGGCATCACCCCAGAGCTTTGCGTACCACAATTATTTTCACGGGCTATGCATTGATTACGGCTGACGTTTCTACACAGCCGCAGTCTACAGATTCGACTGCTCCTAACAACGTAGTCAGCCCTCCGTAATATGCGACCAGAAATACTCCATATCCATGGAATGCTCCATACATCTCGAGGATGGCCGCTATCCCTCAGCTAGCCTGCCCATTCAGGCCTCGATCGCTGGCGTTATTACAACGCTTTACTGCGATTTTTCTCACGTGCTAAAATATCGCTGTAACATTTATCTCTTGCACCCAATCCCCGAATTTTCAACGTAGAGTTTCGTGGGACAGGAAAAAGTGCCGCCGCAGTATTGAATTACTTTTCCTGCGTGGAATATCAACGGCTCGCTGCTTCCATAAAGTGTATACCCAAGCAACCTAATAACTTTAAAGAAAAATTTAAATAATAATATTAATTTTATATTATCTATCAAATAATATAAACCCATTTTTGGTACTGGACATAGAAACAGTACATTTGCATTGAGGTTGGGGGAATTATTTTACAACTTTCGGAGGAAATTATTTTATTAAGAGTAACAATGTTGGAGGATCGATACGCTGATCACGTGTCACTCCAAATTCGGAATGTGTCATGCAAGATGACAGTCCGCAGTCGACTCCGTAGGCCCAGGCCCTCAGTGGGCTGTAGAGCCATAGAGGAAAAGGAAAAAAAAAGTATAAATAATTACATAAACGCAGAAAAATAACAATGTACTGAATATATCGTTGCGCATGTAAATTATGTTTCAATGTTGTTGTTGTTGTAAACAGTCCTAAGACTGGTCTGATGCAACCCTCCATGCTAACGTGTCCTGCGCAAACCTTTTCATTTCTATATAGCAACCACATCCCCCTAATCTCCTTAGGCCACTACATCCTTCCCTCCCCCTTCTGTTATTACCCTACACAGTTACCTCTAATGCTAATTTTAGAAGATCCACGTGTCTCAAACAGTGGCTAATTAATCTATCCCTTCTCTTGGTAAAAATCCTCGATATTTTTCTCATTTCCCCAATTCTCCTTAGAACGTCCTGGTTACTTACCCTATCTGATTTATAGTATTCTCATATAGTACCACATTTTGAAACTTTCTATTCTTTTCCTGTCTGCAGCTCCTATCGTTTCCCATACTACACTCCATTACCTTATTCCGATTTAACTTTCTTCGTCGCCTGTTCTACATATAATTTAAATAGCAAGGGAGACAAAATACATCCTTTGCTTACTCCTTTCTTTATTTCTACTTCCCTTTCTTTATCTTTAATTCTAATTACAGCTGCCTGCTTCTCTAGAGGTTATGGATAAGCCTTTTTTTCTCCATATCTTATTCCTGTGCTCTTAACTTAATAGTGTTTTCCAGTTCAAATTATCAAATGTTTCAATATAATTCGGATAAAGAGTAAATTTTATAGAGGTATTTTAATTACTTTTAGTGAAATTAGAAATCTTATTTCACATTATGCTCTCACTAATACATCATCATCGTCCAAAAGATTACTATAAGAGAAAAAGTTCATCGAGAAAAAGTGAATAGTATTTCAGTAGTCGTCATTGTGCCTGCTAAATTGGTGTTGTTATTGACACGCGTGGTCCTCGTGGCAGAAACTTAATTTCTTCGCCTCAGGAAATTCTCTCATAAGGATTTTGTGAAGCATTTATGGATAACCGATGAGATTCTCTTGCAATGGTGAACGTTTTACGTATCTCGACTCCGCTTTTCCATGAATTGGATTCGACAACATTTTGTAATTGATAATTTTTAAATACAACTTTGTACACTTTTAATGGAAGATTTCAAAATAAATGTTGAATGCGACCTTAATAATCTATTGAAGTCACAACTGGTTTCGTGATTTCACTTAGTCGCTTAGTCTACGTTAAAAGTTTCCTACTCCATCCATAATACTACAATCCCTACTTGGCGATTATTTTATTCTTAGACTACAGTGTTTTACATTAAAAATTTTAGGTATAAAGAACAGAAAAAAAGAACATTTGCGTTAATATTGTACATAATTTTTCATCCATTATATAATCACCTCTTTCAACGACATGGGAAGAAATAATAGCTTGTCCAGCTGCTATTAATGAAACTAATACGTTTCAGTTTGGAACTGTATCGTACCAAAATGAATAGTTAACTCAAATCTCACACATCTTGAGTAATTTCCCGTGCACTGGTATCACAATCAGCCTTCAAATACAAATGATTAATACTGCTTTATTTATCATCAATTAATTATTTATTTATGTATTTTAAAGTTATTTAATATTGCTACACATTGATATAAAACTCATTATTAATGGGCAGACTGTATTGTCGATTGTCCGTATCAGAAACGTTTCCAAATCGTAATCCGTTATTTTTGCAAGCATTACAGGGTCTGCATTCCAAGCGTCGGGAGAAAAAGGCATTGGTTTTCGCCGTGCTTTTGTGCATCTCGAAGAAAGGTAGATTACAATTGGCAAACAATCACGGACACCAAGATGGCCGCGGCTTCAATTGGGTAGAGAGGACAGTTCCCTGGTGTATCAGGGAATAGAGTCAAAATTGTAATTGCGTGCTACAAGAACCAAATTCGTTTTTAGTACAAACAAATATTTAGGAAACTTGAAACTTTTGATGGAGCTCAGATTTTGCGAACCGTTCTTCGAGCGTCGCACTCACGAATTGGGCTTTCACACAGTCACCAGGAGACGAAATCTAAAAGAATTTTGTTTAACGTGCTTCATGATTTTACACATTACTAATTCAGTACAATTCCGAAATAGTAATAGTTGTACTTTGTTATGACCAAACATGCATCTCCACATTAAATCTCCAGAGAGTGGAAGGGCGTGGGACGAGTACCGAGAGCCCCACTTTCCTTTCCTTCCTCCTTGGCTCTACAGCCCATTGAGAGCCTGGGCTTAACGAGTCGACTGCTGACTGTCATCTTGCATGACACATTCCGCGACCATAGAGCCCCACTTACCTGACGCAATTATCTCTAACGTGTGCCCTGCATCAAGCATATTCTGGGTATGATCTTTATTCTATGGTAAGATTATTACAGTTAACTCTTGTCCTCCCTTTCGTAAATTCTTTTCGTGCACAGGGGAAGTTGCCACAATAATGTTTACCCACAAGTAACTTCTATCTTAATAGAATATAGCTTTAATGACAAATTATATAAACTATTTAATAATAACTATCACATTTAGTAAAAGGTATAAATGATATTCTGGCTCAGAAAAAAAATTATTTTTTTGACTTGATTCATGCGAGTTACGTGTAACATAGATTAATGGCTTACTCTTTTATAGATAAAGCAACTCTTGACAGCGAAATCGAGAGAATCATCATCTTCGTATAGTTTTCACTAAATCTTTAACTGCAGAACTGCAAGTCCCATCTTATCTTAAAAATACCACGCGAGATGCCATTGGGTTGTTTTATATTTTAATTACAGAAAGTATCACACGAATATTCCACGTTCAGCAACCAACTCTTTACAAGCTATGTCTAATCAATGAGACCATCTTATTTCACAAATGGTAAATTCGTCAAGTGGGTGGCCCACGATTCAAGTCGCATACTCATCTTTTCTCAATAATTATGTAAAATAAACCTATGTTCTTTTCATTACAATTCTCTTCCCACCAGATAATACCTATCAAAGTGAAAAAAAATTACAGAAAACAGTTATATATATTTATGACATAATTGAAACAAATTGAAGCAAAATAGTTTTATTTAGTAGGATTATAATGAATCTAAAAATAAAAGTTATTTATGTTAGATTTCCAGATTATACTTCACTTTATTACATTATACTCAAGGAATGAATAATATAAATATTACTAAAATTTATTTTTCAATGCGCAGTTAGGTCTTATTTTTATTGAGAGTATACTACACGTTTTAACGCACTACACAGTTAATAGAGAAGATGGATATGGAATAATTGACAAACCTGCAACTTCAACTATGCACAAATTAACGAATAACTGCTACTTAACGAGCTGCAAGCCAGAATAATGTAACTACTTCTCAGATACCATACTTCAAACTTCATCAATTACAGCGTTATAGCGTTATTGGGCTCCGAACGAAAATAATAGTGCAGAAAGTTTTGTGGAACAACCGAATGCTGAATGTGTAATTCCGTAACGAATCTCCGCCACCAGTTCTCTTCCTCGCTTGTTGTGCCTGGGTTTCATACAAAATATTGTCGATGTTCTTTTTTTTTAATGTCGTTTCTCGGCTCTCCCCCAATTACTGCGCCCTGAGTAACATCACCATTCAAGCCGCATTCCTCTTGTCGCTGTTGGAGGAAACGTGACAAGTTTCTACGACGTGGCTAACGACTTGAAACTTTTTCGCCAGATTCAACCTCACAAAATTATGACTTCAGAGTGATACAGAACTGAAAATTCTCAGTACGGCAACGTATTGGCAGATTTTACGATTCTGTGTTGAAGATTATTTATAAAATTATTTTCATTATTCAATTTGATTATTATTATTATTCCAAAATCGTGATGAATAAAGGTTTGAATAAAATTACCTAACAATATTTTTACATTTGCCACAAATTTATGGATTTTACTTCTCCGTCAGGTCCGAAAAACATTTATGAAATTATTTTTATTACCCCGCACATTCACTTCTGGGATAGTACTGCTTTTTCCGATTGCTGATAGCTCGTGAAACAAAATAGTAATACATGTTAAGTATAAGTCTGGTTACATGAACGTTTTATATATATTTATAAAACTTACAAATAATTTCTGATCATAACCATTCTGGTTATTATCTTTTTACAATACACAAAGTAAAATTATGTAGAGCTGATTATTTTTGCAATTATTGTAGTTTTAAATATATTAAATGCATGATGTACATATTCACTGTAAGATTTTAGTGCTTAACAATGTTCTTTAAAGATATAAAACACCCAACACATCAGCATTGTTACAGCCAGAATCATGCAGTTAATATAACAGCATTTAATCAAACGCTAAAATGACAGACGTTTCGTTCACGTAGCACAAAACTTCAGTAGCAAGTGATGCGACATGTTCAGGTTTGTTTATTTGGCGAAAAATTGTGTCAGACAGCTTGTATTAAATGTTTATCATATATGTGTGTTGGCCACATCAAAGTAAATTCAAGAAAAAACTTGATTATGAATATAAACCAATTTGTAATATAAACTGAAAATTAGGTTATTACTGACTTGATCACAGTTACTAAGTTTACCAACAGTTTATCAAGTTCCAAGCTTGAGTCAAAAGGAACCACTTAATGAAGTTGATATAGATACCCCAATTATATCATTTCTGTTCCATTGTTGTCAGAAGGGCTTCTTCCGGGAAATGCTGAAATTTACTTCCGATGTTGATGAATTGGGCAACCAATGGTAGAGTCTCGGCACAAAAATAGAGCGGCGCAAGTCGCTGCTTCCTGTGCTGCTTCACTTCCGTTGATGGAGTGAGTGACGCACGCGACGACCCCGATAAAGCATCCCCCAATCTTTCGGTAAATCTTTCCCGTCTTCCATTCGCAAAACTGTACGTATGGTCACGTATGGTACGAGCACTGCTGAACTCACATGGTATACGCGAATCTGTCTTAATTTTTTATCTCTTCAACCCGAAGGAGTAATTTAGTTTGACTTAAACAGAAAAGGTAAATTCCAATAAAATATTTACACCGAAATAAAAATTGATAACACCTTTCTGAACGCAACTGGCAAAACACTTTTGATATGGTGATCACAGATGACTTGTACCGGAAATGAAAAATAATGCTCCTTCTATTACATATTGAGTATTACTAAACTACTGGCGACGTTTTTCATGCAATTTGGTCATTTTTTTGTTTCTTTACCGATATTCATAGTAAATTTCTAGAAAACATTAAATTTAACTTCTTACATAATACAGGGTCCAAAACATTTTTTTTAGTTTAGGTGTATGATGTACAAGTGAACCAATTAACTCTCAGCAGTTGACTTTAGCTTTGTGGCATAAGAGAGTAACAGACAACTAATAAACTCTTTGGAAGGAAAAGCATGTTTAGTTACAATTAATATCGTCTCTTGTTACTTACTCCAAAGATCCTGATTTTTGGCACATTTTTCTCTTAAACCATCATAGTCTATATTTAACTTTACGATACATGAGTGAAAGCAGAATAAATGATTTATTATAATTATAATTTTAATTAATAATTTATTTATCAAGTTATACTTTCAGGAAAATTTCACAAGTTTTTTAACCATAACCTCTTCACTTGTACGACATAAAAATCTAAATTTTTACCCCATTTAAATTAAAATTTTAAAATAAAAAAATGTTTTGGACCCTATATTATGTAAGAAGTTAAATTTGATTTCAGTTTAAATCCCACAACATGACGTTTCAAATTTAGTAACGAACGTTTGTGAATAAACCACTGTTACATATAATATTAAATTTGTTTATTCTGACGTATATGTTTTTCCACCATTTATTTATTTCCCAATAATAATTAAATGGCAGTGAAGGAGTTCAAGCTTATAGTTTACGAAGGTGTTTGGTTGCGTAATTTATAAAATTTATATGAAAAATACAGTAATAATACAAATGATATGAAAATATAAAATTAACGTATCTTTCAGTAAATTTTTTTTTGTGGTTTATACTCATGCTGGAGTAAATCTAATTCTGAGAGTAAAATGAAAGTAGTAGTTTCTTCAACATTTCCCACCAAACTGTCACAAATGTCGGTGAAAGTATCGGATTCGACCTAGTTTCATTCCACAATTGTGTAATGCAGTCAGATAAATATATGAATAAAGTATGATGAAATAATTTATACACACACAGAAGTATTCAATTATTAATTAAACTGCTGACCGTTTCTGACAATAATTCAGTCTTTCGTAAGGTGAAAGTTAAATTCAGTGGTGGAAATTGTTTAGTACCAAATATTGATGTATATATTAAAGTAGTTTCTAATATATACGGATTAATTTTGGATTAAAATAAGGCTTTCATACTGAACTTTCCATATTCATACATGCAATATAATGTAATGTACTAGTTTCAAAATTGGTAAGTCATAAGTTGAAAAAGTTGATCTATCTACCTATTATGTTCACGAAAAGGTCAATCAGTTGAAAGACAAAGAAGGTGTGAAGAATTTCGCTGAGTGAAATCTACTCAAATAAATTCAATGTAATAAGTAATATGTTAAGTCATAGTAAACACCAGCATGTGTATAATACACATACATAATATACGTGTTTGGCGTGGAATTTGAAGGAACTACCTTCCACTTTCTCATATGCATGGCATGGTGTGTTCTCTAATAGCTACGTGCTCACGTTCTCTTCCGCTTTCTTGGCTGCGTAATCAATTAGAACAAAGCCGCAACAACATTGTTGGTGTATGTACGCCAGAATATAATTTGTTACAAGTGGTTTGGGTTCCCCTTAACGTGGTCTTGTGGTTAAAGCAACACGTTATCACTCCCCTTATATATATATATTCATTTTTCCGGCTATGCACCAATGTCCATTGAACATTATCTACTGACTAAATCTGTAGTAACTCTCATACGATAGTTCAATAACATGAAATTTCGCCCACTTTAAACTATTTCTTTTTTATATTTTTATTGTCATCCCGAATCATTTTCTGACAAAATAGTCAGTATATAACATACATATCCACGAATGTTTTTTTAAAAATGCTTCAGTTATTTTAATAGCATAGTTAAGTAATCTTTATATAATAAATAAAAGTTTGTTTTAGAAACCTTTAGTTGTTTTCCACATATTAATTAACATTTATTGGAAATAAAATATTTCCATTTTTCAGTTATATCAGTATAACTGTTTGCTCAATGTTTATGTTCATAATGCTTATTATTAAGTGTAGGCTACATTACAAAACATAAATGATAACTAGAGTTTTGTGTTTTAATTGGTTTACGTTACTTATCCCGAAACTATAGCCTGAAAATTTAGAAAACGTGAATTACACACATTATAATTTCATTGCATTAAATCTGGCAAATATTATGCCATGAGAGTATTGTTACCTGCTTTTATCTAATAAAAACCAAGTTTGGAAGCTTCATTAATTATAGAAATTTATTACATCAGCTCATTTTAATTAATGCATAATTTCGTTTCTAATTAGAAGATAAACAGCGTTAACATTTATAGTCTTATATTTGCCGCACGTATATTTTTTCAATCTCACTTCACATTATTTGCAGACAGATTTAATTTAATCTAATTAGAGAAATTTTGCCTCCTCAGTGTTATTTGTGCAAGGCAGAAGTCGCGTCTAATCAAGATCAGTCGGAAACGGGAAACGAGTTTTAACAAATTATGTAATGAGGGAATACTTTCAAAACATATAATCTTCAGTTCATATTTTTAAAAAACTCTTACAATTATCCTATTCACGGTATAATGTTTAATTTTCAGACATATTATATTTTCTCATAAAATTGTATTTATTTTACTTAATTATTTATTTATTATCTGTGATAATAATCTGCAGATGCAGCTAGCGATGACAAAAAGCAAATGTATGTACACAGCAACGATAATTAAGCTGAAAATCTCAAAAAAAGGGGAAATTATTTGGTAGAGGATGTGTAAAAGAAATCATTTTCTTTAATTTAAACGATTTTGTTGATTTCTTATTTCTCCAGTTTTTCGTATCTTTGGTTAAAATGTAAGCTTCAAATAATTACTAATCCAAAACTACTGAGGATAGAACTTTTATTTATCATTCAGAATTCAAACATGTTTCTATAAATATTTTGATATAAATAAAGAAATCAAAACAAAAAATATAAAGTAATGCAATCCGAAGAGAGAACAGTAGCTTCAATTGATGCTCAGCCCAACGGCCAGGAAAGAAAATTTTGAAGATAAGAATGGAAGAATGTCGACGGCACACGGGAATCGAACCTGAGACCTCCGCTGACCGTTTGATTGCTTTGACCATCTGAGCTAGTCCAGGTCGAGTGCCAGTTCCGATGCAACATTCTTCCACTATTGTAAACCTGAATCGGCACAACTACCATTTATTAATCACACTCTTCAAAACCTTAGCTAATTAGTTTCATGGAAAAGGAACTATATGGTTGTCCAGAATTTATCAGTTCACTTTTCTTAAAAAATATTTCTCTGCCTTTCTTAAAAATGCAAGAATCACTCTAATCAGTTCATCGCCCTCTTTATGTATACCTAATAATTCCACGTAAAATAAAAAAAAATTCAACATTCAAAATCCAATCCTAACTCATTTACTCATAATTCAGTTTTCATACATTTAAAAATGACACCAACCAAAGTTGTCAAATTGTATTATATAAATATGTAGGAGTCTTTCGAAGGTACACCTCAGACATCTCTACTTATGATCCTAATTTTGTGCTTCACGATGTACCCTCCTTCACGAGTGTTTCGCCCCCAGCAATATTTTTCTAATTTCCTGGAGCTCCTCAGACATCTCTGAGTATTAAAATTGTCAATCGTCCGTGCTCAGCGGACACCCTACAGCAACTACCGTGTTTAAAATGTTCACTGCCGATGACGCTTTAAAGCGGCAAGTTCACACTTGCATCCGTGCTACTGACGCTTTTTAGCATTTTCCGATTGTTGCTGTTCTAAGCAGTAGAAATACATTCGCCGGTGCCAACGTCGCTTGAAAGCGTCAAACGATGAAACGTAAATTAATTGTTACGGATAGTGTTATTTATGCAGACAGTGAAATAACATTTCATCATTTATCAAAAAAGTAGGATGGCACTCGCAGTTATTTTATATTACGTCAGTGACAGTGAATCAGAGAGAGAATGGAAGAATCGACTCGATACGGGAGGAGTTTAAATTACAAGGTAGGCACCAAAAAACACGTTGGAAAATACTCAATCCTAAATAGGACAATTAATGATTGGCACAATCTTCCTGCAGGAGTGTTTGGGGAAACTCCTCTAACAGAAAGAACATTTAGACTTAATCTCAGTGCTTCGAGAATTCTAAAAATATACTAAAGGAAAATATATTTCCAGTATTTTTTTTCAGAAAGAAACAATATTATTTCTTTTTCAAAATTTATCTTTCAATAATACGATTCCACATATATTTATTTGTTAGGCGTATATATGATTCATATTGAGTATAATTATATAGTTAATTATTGGTTAGATATGGTTCGTACGACCAGATTATTATTTGTTTAAGTTCAATGTATCTGCCACCGGGAATCTGCCCATTTGTAGATTTAATAAATACAATACAGTAAACATGTTAAGAATCACAAACAGTTGTCAAAGACTCTGCTCATCCACTACGTAAAATTTTAAAACGGTTCTCTAAGAAGCACGTCAGTTTACCCGCCTCCTATTGACCCTCCTCCGTTTCCTCATCCCTTGAGATCGGTAATACTAGATGAAACATTCAATATTTGCAAGTAATAAAATTTTAAATACATTTTGTGAATTGTTTTGCCTCACCAAAAATTTTTTACTAAGCCGCTGTTAAATGTGATTTTTAATTAAAAAAAGTAGCATTCTAAACTAAGTTAGTGGGATTGCTCAATTTAAGCCCAGTAAAGCATAAAGTTATCCGGTTGACATTTTTCCATTCTTGTCTTTCTTCTAAAAAAAATTAGATTACACTGTTCTGACAATTCTTAATCCCAAAAATAATTAAGTTATTGAATTTACTAAGAATTTTAAAATATAAAATAATAAAATATTTATTATATTTTTAATGTAACTAAAAACTGTTGAACGTATGCATACACATCTTTGTAAAACAGATTAATTAAAAGTTACGACTTTCCTTTATTTATACAAATGGTTTAACCTGATAGATATCAACTTAGAAAAACAGTTTTCTATGTGCAATATTACGTTTTATAACAAATAGTATAATACAGCCAATATATATTTACCTCTAAAGATCAAAGTCATACAGGTGGGAAGACAGTTAATCTTTCCTTTAAATCTTTCTAAAGCGTCAATTTTAGTATTTAAGGAAACTTTGTCTGGATAATGAAGCTGATACGGCCAATGAAAGCTAAACAATGTCACACAGACTGTTTATTAATTACCTGCTCACGACGCTGAAAGGAAGCCGTCAAATTATCTCGCAAAGAATTTTCCAAAGCTGCGATAAACAATGAACCCCGAATAAAGAGATCGCGTTGAACAACAGCTTTTTGAAAAAGTAAGAAACATCTGTAAAATCATGGAGCAGCTCAGCGTCTGAAGGTTAATATCCAATGCTATCTAATCTAAGTTTAATTATCTAATGATTCAACAATTTCTGTAACCTAATATTCAAATTATATAGGTTCAGTTTATTAATACTGTAGGAGGGATATGAGTAAAATTAATAAAACTCTATTTTCTGTAATCGGCTAGTTAACTTGTTAAGTTGTATTCCCTTTCGTATTTGAATTTCGCTGTTCTTTTCATGAAACTAACATTAATATTAATTACTCAGGTGTTTCTATACTTATTCGTCGACTAATAAAAGTACTCAAACTGAATGATTAAGAAAAGGTTTTTATTAGAATTTCTATTATAGAATTTTAAGGGTTACTTTGTATATTAATATTTGGAAACGATCCTGTGTTCAAAAATGTACAATTTAAGTAAAATATTCACGACTTAAGTGGGGAAGAAATTTTATTGTTAGAATACTGAAAATATTTTTCGGCCGGTTATTGTACCGGGAAGTATATTTGAGGTTCATATTGCGACGTTTTCTATGCTGGTTTAGTCATGTGTTGACCAAGAATTAAATAATGTACCGGGATAATGTAAATAAACACCCGCCAGGTCCCTAGCTATTTTGTAAAATTGTATACAAAGCAATGTTTGGAGATTGGTTGAGTATTACAATTCAATTTCGCCTAGTAAGAGAATATATACTAGCACTACAGATTGGAATTTTGTATTCTAATATTTTGGTTTATAAAGTAAATAACTACTTTTTTAATATTTATTTATAATCTGCATCTTCAGTAATATATAACTGGTTTTAGATTAATGACTTGTTAACTTTTTGATTTTAAATATTTTTTTTGTTTAAATAGGTATCAGAAATTTTGTTCAAACGATAGTAGAATTTTAGAGGATTAATAAGGAAGCATATTATAGATGCGCTTGTGACGTCGGAGGTGAGTGATGCCAGCTGCTAATTGCCGCACACCAATCACATGCGTCTATTGTTGCTTGCCATTGTCAGCCAACGCCAACTGTTAGTGGTTTGGGGAGGCCCACATTATGCTTACTAGTTCTGCGAGCCCGCATGGGGGCATTAACATAGGCATGACAATCACTCACGATGAGTCTAGCACAATAGGTGGAGACCAAACTTTGTGAAGCTTCAGTCCGCCAAGAAAGTACTATGGCGAAATTAGCTTTCATTGAGCCCTAGTAAGAAGATAAAATTTTTTCAAGAAATCGGGAAGTTCTGAGAGCGAAACAGTCAAAATTGAACCGTAAAATATAGGCTAAATATTTATTATATACTTCATTAATGTATGCCAATCCTTAGAGCGTTTGCAATAAGCGAGTAAAAGCAACTAATTAAAAGATTTGTATTAAATTAGTACTAAAAGGTATTAAATATGTACTAAAAAATGGATTCAACGCAAAGACAGCTTCCGGGTGGCATGTGAAACGGCAGGCCTCTGAGTGGTTCATGAAACGTGGCTCCACCTTCGTTTCCTCGTGATACTAAGAGCAGCCAGATCGCTTCTCCTCTCTGACTCCTTGAATCTCTGCTAGTCCGACTCTCTGTTTCGCTAAACTCCCATCTGACTTCTCACCTCTGGTTCTCTTTCACTAATAGATCCTCTCCACCTCTGACTCACCTCTCCTAAAAACCTCATTGGTCTCCCCACTTTTTCTAACTTCTATAGGTCCTCCAATGACGTTGCTGTCTCTACCCTTCTTCCCCAAAAATTCAAATTTTGGGAGGGGTCGCCCCTAGCCATCTTTTGGGTCAACCACCTTGCTGACATGGGTTTTTCGCCGTGTCATAAAATCCTTCCAGACAAAGAACTGTGTCTCAGGCGTCTGTCAGGCTTCAAGTTTATGACTGTGTTTGTTGCCGGGTTTACACCGGAATGGTGCCTTGATAACATCTCGGGAACTATTTTCTATTGAAACTTCGTACGGAATGTTTAATATTCTGAATTAGTTTACATAAATAAAATAAAAGATACGATGACATTTTATACGCGTCACAATATTTATAATTATAACAGAAAACTTCAGTTTGTATGGTAAATATAAAGTTGCATTTCAATCAGCGTTATCCGGATGCCTTCTAAATTGGTTCAGGAATGACGAACAGTCACGGGAGGAGCGTGAAGACCCTTACCTACGTAATGCTAGTTAACTGGGGTATGCCCTGCATCCCTTTTTCTCGAAATATCGATAGTATCCTTAAATTATGATCCTGCGAGTCTTCATGACTTTAGGATAATTCTCTTTTCTTTTGGCAACGCGTCTTTCAATTGCATTCGAATATTATGGGAGGGCAATGGTTAAAACGTGGGTAACCCTAATGCAGTCGATCTCGAAACAAAAAATTTCTTTACTTAGATCTAATATAATTAAATTATAGATTGAAATTTATTACGAAACAAAAATCTATTAGTGTTTCATTTAATTAATTTTAACAAAGTCTTAATAAATATTATTTGAATAAATAAGGAGGCTGTCTACTACACGTAACGAGTCAATTGAGTATACTTGATTTTCAAACAGTCATTCCACATGCAACCGTTAGAATAGATTTTTACTCCTGAGAAATTTTTTGATGAGGCGATCATATCTAAGACTTTTTGGTTAATCATAATGAAATACATAATTGTGTAAAATAGGTTTATTTCATTTCTAGAAAAAAAATAGTTTCTTAAAAGATTAAATTATTGAATCTAAAAGATTATAAATGGATATAAAATGCTAATCAGTTTCTGTTATGTTGACTAGATCTCTTGCATTCCTTTGGCCAAAGCCCAATTGCAGGATTTATATACAACGATAAAAATAAATATATAAACCTGAAATAAACATCAAAACTTACATCTCCATTTACCCTACATAATTATAAACAATAAAAGTAATAACTATTAATTTCACCCTACTGTTCTCTGCACTTTTTCAATTTTCCCATGCCTAAAATGACTGAAGTATTAAATTTAAATATCAAAGACCTTTTTAAATGATGATTTTATGTTCTATCTCGCTTAACTAAATGTTAGTAATACCAAACCTTTAATTTTTGTTAATCCGTATCATAACTAGTTGGTATATATAATCTTATTAATAAAATGGGCAATTTTAAAATTTGGTACAGATTATTGTATACGTAATCGCTAAATCATGTCCGTCCATTGTTTTCGAATGACATCATCGTTTGATATCGTAGAGTAGTCCATCTCCAGTCACACAGTACTCAGTTTTGGTAGACTTTTCCGCATTATACTAATCTGTGCGTCTCCGTTACCCTTTTCTAGAACGCTTAAACTATTCTGTACTTCTTAAAAAAACTCGCTCTGTATCTCATACGTACTGTTCCACTGATTTTACTAAACATAGAGTTCCATCTGTTCCCTTTGTCATTATTGTATTTTCTATCATGTTACTCATCGGTCCATCTTGTATCCTGTACGTACGTTTACAGATTTTTCCTTAAATTTTAATAAATTAATACAGAAAAATTGTCTGGTTGCAAGAGCAGAGAAAAACATTTTATTGAAAAGTCTGTAAATTGTACGCTTTTGACGGTATCAAATCAATTTTTGCGTTTTCAGTGTTTTAGAATATTATTGAATTCTATCATACGCGAATTGATTGAATTCATCTACAGTTGTACATTTCTCTTAGCTAGTATAACCAATATGATGTGATTTTGGGAAAAAGTCAATTATTGCAGCTTCCAGCCGAGACTTGTTTAATTGAATGATTTCGTTAACGGAGGCAGTGTCGCGCCAGTGTTGAGCGAGCTTGTGATGGACAGGGCGCTGCGATCAATGCCCGGCGGCCCTGCTAATGCGATTACCTGTAATCCTGGCGCTACCCTGCTGCCCTTAATGGAGTCCCAAGCTGCTTCTACAGGTAAACAGTGTCACCACCAAACACCTTAAGATTCCAGCCAAAGAAACCGTTCTCTCGCACGGCTTCCCGCAGCCAATCCTGACAGAGGGAATTCTGTGAGAAGTAGACAACCTTGCAATACTTCAAGCTCCCTATGCATTCTCACTATTATAGGCAACCAGGCAATACGTCATATACCCTTTTTATTCTCACTATTATGTTAATTTATAACGTTCCGAAATATACTCAGCCACGTTTAATATCACAAATAATCCTAAATGCAATAAATTCTATGGCGGTAAGCATTTTATTAGTTTATTTAATTGAAGTCAGAGAAACATACGTACTGATATTCATCAAAATTTTAAATCTTCAAATTCCACTTTTATATAATAATTTAGTAATAGTTTCAAGCTAAGACGAAACTAACTACATTTTAATGACTCCACTTTTGTTAATAATTTTATAAGTCGTTGGTTAGATATAACCCACATTAAATCAATTTGTTCATACTTTTAATAATAAAAATGAGCTATCGTCACATTGCTTGATAAAGTGTAGTTGATCCGTCTTAGAAATTCACCAAACAGACAGAGATTATGTTCATTATCTGTAATTGATATTAATTATAATTTTACAACCGGGAATAAATTTCAATAATTTATACTGTTTCTATAAACTGTCATATATTACGATCTTCACGTGAAACAATTTGAAGTTATACCTTCTATCAAATACTTTAATCTTGGTAACATATATAACTTATATAAAATGGTTAATTAATATAATGTTTAAAATATTCAACAAACTAATAATGTTAGTATGTTAAGTGAAGATAATTATTAGTTTTTTTATAGATTTGTGTAAACGAGTTAACAAGAAATAAATAAAAAATTTATGTAACATAAGAAATTTTATAATAACCGTGAATAATTTAGCAAATGTCTTCCTTTTGTCATGCAGAAAATTTCACTTCGTCCCATTAAATCAGCGCAAGCGAGACTCTATGTAATGCCGTAAGGAATAATAAACTTTTCGTAATATGTATTACGTTTGTGAGGGAAATGTGCTGTGACCCATCAAGATAACATTAATATCAGGACCCTTGCTTAGCCCGGACCAGGCGCTCGAGACAACTTGTAACTCACGCCTTCAAGTATGTCGCACGGCCAAAGTTAGTAGCTCGGCTTTGATGTCTTGCTCCCAGCTAAGAAGCTGATTACAGTTTCTTAATTAGGAGGAGGGGGAGCTGGTTGTAGAACATGACCTCCACCCGCAGCACAGGCCACTCAAACAGCACGCACTGCCACTGGCGCAATCATCACAAGTCACTTACAAGGTTTAACGTAATAAACAAATATTAATAAAAATAATTTTAATATTCAATTAATATTCATCATAATTACAGTTTCTTTGGGACAAGTACCCAGAAATCACACAAATATACAAGTCGTGAGAAATGATCTACTGTGAACAGAGTCCTTTCTTCTATATTTTTATATTAAAATTCTTGGATAAGTTAAATTTTTAATACTTACGTTGTTATGTGTAGTATGAGCGAACAAGAATCAATAAGTGTCAAGTACTTTCTCATTTAAAAGTTAAATAGTGCGTCACTGAAGAATAGATAACTAACGGCAGAACTCTTTTCAACTTCCTGCATCAGCTGTTATTCTTTTTTTTTGGCAGTGGAGAATATTCTGACACATTAGTTATTGTTCCATATTGTATTTAGCGAGGTAGTTTGTGGTTACAACTGTAGAGTTTCGACGGTGCAGTATACGAAAAGATTCGTGTACATGCTAGTGCGACAGCCCTCTAGAAAAACTGTACATAAAAGCAGATCCTACGTTAAGTTTACGCAGTACTAACTGACACATGGAATATTCATACTGCTTGGTAAATTGTTTTCATAAATTCTCTATGACCTCTCTGCGCATAATGTAATAAATGAAAATAAATAAATAAAATATCTATAAGAAATTGAAGTCCATTTCATTTAACTCTATGAACTTTAAGCATTCATAACAATATGTTTAAAATTTTTTCTTTATACACATACAATTTAGGTTAAAATCATATTTTACTACTTGATAGCATTTTTTAAAGTTGGAGGTAGGATCTAAACGAAACCAATGGATTTTTCTATCTTAGTACTTCATTCAGTTTTATCGTCTATTTGTCTAAGCATTGTATAGGTGCATTAATCCTTTTACTGGGGGAATGGATTAATGAAGTCAGTGAACTAGGAAATAATTTTAAAATAATTAGAGTGAGTTTTTACTAATCAATAAAATAAAGGAAGTATCGATTTTCTAAAATGTAGTTCAATATTTTTTTGTTTATTACATTCTACAATTAATTTGTTATTGCTTTTATCACTTTTTATCAACGAATTTTAATAACTTAAAACCGCAGCTATCACGGTTTATTAATTTAGTTACTGAATTTTGGTTTGTAATAGCTATAATAAATAGTTGACCAGTTGATAAACTGGGAATCATTTACTGTATTATAATGAGCCTGGAATTCTGGAGTTAGATAAATAAAAATGATAATACTTATAAATTAATTATTATTTCATTTATAATTTCATAGTATATGAAGGAAAATAGTAAACGTTTTTTATTCTTTGTGAAAGATATAACACTAACAATAATTGTTGGGGTCGATAAGAATCTTAGATGGTTTAGAGAGGATTAGCCAATAAGGTCCCATTTCTCATTGTAATTCTTGCATTAATATTTTTGTAAATAGATGTGGCTTCAATTTTGTATTTCTTACAAACGCATTGCTTAAAGTTATCGTTTCTGTTTTCAGTCTATTGGCATAGAAAGAGGAAAACAATTTAATAAGATTCTTTATAATTCCGAATTTGTAATAAGTAAACATAAATTTTAAAATATAAATTACAATTATTAATAGAAAAATAATTGTATATATATAATAGGCACATAACAGTATATAATTAGGTAGAATAAGAAATAAATAATCTGATGCCAAAAATAAAATATCCCCAGTCTGCGTGACTAAATACGTAGGAAAATGCATGTTCAGGCGGTGTAATTAATATTTTACGATTCATACTTTCAGAACGCCTCAATTATTTCTGATAACAATTTATTCTAATTTACTGTCCAAATGTAGTTATGGAAACTAGCGTTCATTTTATGTCGAGTTTTTTTACTTAGTCTCTATTTAATTTTAAAAATTATTTGGTTTCGTATGATTTTACTCTGATTCTTCCAAAGCAGGTAGCGGCTAGACTTGTCGTTTACAAAATCGTGTCTGAAGCTCCGACTTAACATGCACGGCAGCATGGCCATTTTCCGCAACATCGCAAAACTTCTAGCAGCCGAGGAAAGATTTTCATGGTAGGATTCTCTTAACTATTGCTGAAAGCTGACGAAGCAGCTCCTGTGGACCTCCTTCACCGAAGGGATTCTAAGAAATTTGTACCACTTTTTTACTGCCATCCCATTAACTCTGAAAAAGGAACTGCAGCAGCGGAAGACGTTCCTCTTACCCACGGGACAAGTAAAATTTCCTGTCGTACTAATATGACACGAAACATAGCGAAAAGGCGCAGTCGGACACATTCCTGTACAATGTTTCTGACAGTTACTCGTAATTTTCGCTCCATAAAAAATGTTCCCTGTGAAGTCATTTATTTTTAAACGCCCTATATTTTATATAAAAAATATAAACACAAACAAACACAAATAAAAATTACGTACTTTTTTCTTAAATTCATTCCATGATACTGGAGTGAAGTATCCGATACCCGGGAAAACAAATTCTTTAACCGATGAAATTATTTTATTTTCTTGGATTCACTTACGTATGAAAATGATGATTTCGTCAATAATTGTGAAAGATACCGTTGAATTTATATTTGGATTGAAATAATATATAATAAAAAATACCATTACATGAGCCTTCGCATATTATCAGTTGTCTCCTTAAATTATTTATTCGCATTTACCGTAATATTTAATAAGTTTTCCGTATCAATGGAACACATTTCCTTTGAAATTAAATATATTTTTAATTATATTTAATTAATAACAAGAAAATTGGGGATTATTTATGACAATAGTTTAAATTATGGACCGTCAACCGCCAATGGGTAAAATTAGAGACGAAAAGATCGTCTGCTTAAATAGCAGAAACAGTCAGAAATCCACTTATTTACATCAGTCACTGACGCACAGGTTTTTATTTATTTATCAAAATATTTTCAACATGTCTATATCCAAAACTATCGATTTATCAGTTATCAAAATTAATTTAACTCCATATCTCTATGAATAAAAGAACATAATATATCACATGGAAATCGGAGTTGTTATAAGTTTACTATGATCTAATTTTGGAGCTTAAGGGATGCTATATTTTCGTTTGTCGGATAAATATATGCCGTTCTCTAATTGTGAAGCTAAGAAAAATTAAGAGCTTTAAGAGTCGATTGTTAATACTTGATGAACTTCAAATCAATTTTCGATCTGTATTAAGTTTCATGACCTTGAAAAATATAAAATGTATGAAGATTGAAGGAGAACCTACAAAAAAATTTGCAGTAAACCAGGGACTGAATCAGGAAGACCCAAAGTTCACAATTCTCTTCCATGTAGACCCAGGAGGTTCAATATGCAATAGTTTGACTAAGAATATTGTGTATGTTGAAGACATCGATTTGATAGCGCGAAGACAGCAGGATTTTAAACATAATTTTATGATATTATAAAAGGCAGCTGAGAAAATTCGACTTAAACTAAACCAATGAGAAACTATGTATATGCGCCCTCGTTGCGGGCGAAGAAAATGGAACCCAATGCTATACAGCTAAATTGACATAGATAATACCTTTAAATGTTTGTCAATTATAATCTTAACAGATAACAATGTAAAGGAAAAAATTAAGACACGACTGGCTGTCGGTAACCGCAGTTACTTCACATTGTTACATGTATTCATATCATTCTGTCTTAGCAGGAATCTGAAAGTAAAGCTAATGGTGACATATGGATCAGAGATATGCACTCTTACCTGTGACCGACGAGGAACGATTAAGAAGATGGGAAAGAAATATACTAAGGAAATTATATGGTCCTGTAAATGACAATGGGCAATGGGAGATGAGGAATAATAAAAAATACTATATAAAAACCTACATATAGTGGCTGAGATTAAAAGCAAAATATTGGGGTGGCTAGGACATCTAAAAAGAATATCTGAAGGACGAACAGTTAGGAAAGTTTGTAAATTGAAGCCTGGAGGAAAAATACTGAAGGTTAGACCAAGGACGAGATGGCTGGACGATGTCGGTGAGAATCTCAGGAAAATAAGAGTAAGGAGAACAGAGAAGAATGGGCAAATGTGCGAGAGGTCAAGTATAAAGTTTTAAGTAATTGTTATTTGATAATCGCAAAATATTATATACGAAGCCATTGAACAATAGCATATGAAATAAAAATTGTGACAGGTTGCTTAACTTAAAATATAATTTTGTCTGATATTGATTGACGTGTAAGAAATCGGTTCGTAAACTATATGATTTTAGTGAAACAAAAAGTAATTAAATACCAAACACATGCAATACTCAAAGTCAGACTGAGGGAAAAATTAAAAAATTAAGACAAACCTTTTAGTCAAATCTTAGCCTAAATAGAGTATTTGTAAATACTTAAATGTAGCCCTGTTGACTAATTTGTTTTATTCAAAGCAATAGGTGTTAAAGGGGCGATTTACGTATAATTAAAGACCGACGACAAAATCAGATATTTTATGGTATCATGAATGAAACTCAAATATTAAAAATTAAATTATCTAATTAATTTTACAACTTTTATCAATCAAATAAATGTAAATAAGGTATCTCATGAAGGTGGGAAATATTGTGAATTAATGATTGCGTTTATCCGTCGCTAAAATGTACCTTTTTTGTTTGTTTGTAGTTTTATAATCTCAAAAAGAAACGTAGAATGTCGACGTAAATTTACTAGAATAAATTTTGGTAATGTTACTATGTTGTGGAGCCTCGTTATGCACAAATATAAAGTCAGAATACAATTTATTTCTTCAAGTATCAAAAGAGAGTTAAAATTTTGTTGAAAAAATTGTTAAAGTCTTACCGCTACACACACATTTGAATATATTTTATCTCTATAATATGTTCCTCAAACATACTTTATATCTTCAATGGAAATGGTTTTTCCTTGTATTTCTGTTTAATTATTTTATTTTAACCAATTAAAATTTATAAATACGATATACTGGTAAATAAGGAGATTTTACTAAACTTATTGATTATTCATTTTCTTTTGACTCACAAATTTGGTCAATTATTACTTACAATTGTTTGCTTTTTATTATAAAATATGGGTAGTTTTTGTAAAACTCAAAATCTTAATTAAATATTTTGATAAAATATAATTTTTAATTGTCAACAATTGGACGGGGAGGGAATTATTTTTATGTAATTTAATTTACTCTGTGTTGAATTTTGAATATTATTGAGTCTGATAGAGAACTATGGGAATACAATACGTAATATATTTTATTAAAATATATTTCTGACAAATTAATGTGTTTATAATATTTTGAAGACAAATAAGTATGACTATAAATTTTCAAGTAATTTGTTCTTGCGTTGAGTGGTAATTGTGAGAAATTACACAATCAGTAATCTCAAATACATACTCGGAAACCTTATTGTATACATTGTCTTTTCCATTTATTCTTGGTCTACAACTGGGCGTAAGTACGGTGGCAGATTCATAATGAAATTACTTATACATAATATTCCTAATCTAAAAATAATCATCGTCGTTTAAAACTGAAACATTCTCAGAAGAAAATGTAACACTTCACTTCACTTTGGCTTAAACATTTATATTCGACTATACATTTATATTATTCAAAATACCCACTTCACTTTCCACGTTTTTTGAGACTTGTCTTAAATTTGTTTTCCTGAAGAGGATTTCCCACAAACATTCCCACAAGTAAATTATTCCCGTCGTTGATGGTCCTGTTTAGGAACAAGAATTCACCCACATCTGTTTTTTTGATTTCTACATTTTAATTTATATCCCAATCTACCTTTATAACTGGGCTTTTGCATTTTGGATCCAATCCCAATCAATGGTTTTTGCTCTGTATAAGCTTTGAATAAAAAATGCAGCGTTGCTTTATTCCTCATATGTGATAATTTCTCTCAAGCCAGTTGTTCTACGTTTTCGTTCCTATGACCCAGTCCTACTCGCACAAAATTAGCGCACTTTTTTTGAACTTTCTCTAATGTTTCTAATTTACTTTTTTCTGAAGGGATTACAACAAGCCGCCCTGTATTCCAAAATTGGTCTAAGGGTAATGAATGCCACCTCCTTTGATTTTGAACTTCCCTTTTTTAAGTTCCTCATTATGAAATATAAGGAATGTCACGCTTTCCGAGTCGTGAAATTCACCTGTACCTCCCACCCGAGTCTATTGTTGAAATATTTCCCCGGTCATTAGCAGCTCGTTACCCTTGGAATTATTTCCCCAACTATTCTATACTATGTCTCATTTAGCAATGTGCGTTTTGTAAACGAGATTCAGCTGCTCTTCTTTCCACTAATTTTCATATTATTTTCCTGAGCTCAGCTAGTGATTTTCTCTAGATCTTTGTGTAATACTATCGCGTCTTAATCGTTCTTTATCTTTCTGTAGATGATTCAGTCGTCTGCGAAAAGCCTGCCCCCTGACTTTGCAAGTCATTAATAAATATTAAAAACAAAAACGGTCCGATTTCAGAACCTTGAGGAACTCCCGACGTTGCCTGAATCCGAAAGTTGTTCTCATATTTTGTGATCTTTCGCTTAAAAAATTTCTAGCCATAGTACCACTCTTTTATATATAGCTGTTTTATTTAATTATCCAATAGGATATCATGATGCACTACATAAAAGGCTTAGGCGAAGTCTATGATAACCCCATCTATTCTACTCCCATCATCTATTTCATCTGCTAACCCCCTGAAATAGATTTATCAATTGGATTTCGCATGAGAACCCTTCCCGAAAATCATGCTAACCGTTAAAAAAACACCCTTATGTCAGAAACTTAACTTAAATTATGATTTTTGTATGACGTTGAGCCATAATTCAATTAATTATGGTTATGGTCCGGAGAAGTATGGAATTCTCTCTACCCTACAACACATTTATTTCTTAATAAGGTCTTGATGCCCATATAGTTGTAAAACGAACACTTACGCCACAATTCAGTAACAACAATTACATGTAATTTTCCTGGCATACAAATAGACCTTTCTTTTGAGAAAAAGTATATTAGTCTGAGAGGAGGAAAACATCAGAGCACATTAATGTTTAACTGTGAACTTGAAGCGAGATGACACTTAGCCCCCTGGAGTGCAGTTCTTCTCGGTAAGACGCAATCCTCGTGCATACGCTCGCTCAGAGGAAACCTTGCTGTCACCGAGAAGATGTTCCGTCTCAAGAGTGCACAAATCTAAATGTGCGGAGCTTCGCACACGGCTCTCTGGAAATTTATCTGACTTTCTTTCCCTGGAGAATTTTTCAACTGTCGCAGTTATTGACATACCGCTTTTATCCCTTGTCTTTTTTTCTTTTTCGTTGAATAAGGTCGTATACAAATTATTAGTCTGTCAATTTGAAAAGAATACTTCTCTGTAATTCTGAATTCTTATTTAGAAATTAAAGGAATGTAAAAAAACGTACGTAGAAGAAAATGTTTGGGTGGAAAAAATAAACTGATATCATTCTTAAATTAGCGTATAATTTCAACCCCGGTAATATTCGAAGGGGGGGTTATTCTTAGCACACGTAACAACAGAACTAAAAGTAACTTAATACTATAATGTGAAAATTAATGGTATTATACAATGAAATACTTCCTTTAAAATTAAATTTAAAATACTAACTTATTGCGAGAAAAGTATAACATCAAACGTGTATCAATTTTTGCAAAAATTCCGCGGTGAAAGATTTTCAGTATATTTGTAATTATTTTTAATTTTAAAATCAATATAAGATTAATTATGGAACATTACTTTATATAACTCTTCGCAATTTATGTACATATAATTAGACGAAATTATTAACGAATTAAAAATTCGTTTAAATAGCTTTCAGTGGGAAACCAATATTATAACAACATGTTATAATTTTACTATATTAAAATATGGAGTAAGTAATTTTAATTCCACTCAGTTTTATTAAGGATTCATAAACGAAACATTTTAATGATTAAGATAAACTAGTGACATAATTTTATATAAAATAATATTTATGTAATTAAACTAATGAGTAAAAACTACAAACCTCAGATATTCGGCCAGGAAAATTTACATCAGTTTCCGCGTACTAGTTTTATCCAAACTCTCTAATTAATTGCGTAGTTAATTATTTGCGATTACTTTAAATTTTCTTTCCTCGGCTCTTTTATGACTTTGATCACTTGTTTACTTATATTAATTGGGTGTCAGGTTCTTTAGGGCGTTGTCATACAATTTTAATATCTGCTATTCGACGCTCCTCGACGTGACCGATCAAATGACAAATCACTAATCCGGTGTTGCGCCTCAATACCTTTATTCGGCTAGCGTGTATGATACCCGTCACAGTCTCGAATTCTCGAGGACCTCCATATTTACTCCACCATAGTTCGTCATCGACTGTCCACGATTTCCGTGCAGTTTAACAGCTTGGCGCTCGTAGCGCAGCCTCAACAATTGGAGGCTTTTGTCCGCGAATCTCAAAAGAAGTCGCCAACTGGATAGTCTTGTGCGGGTAGACTGCGGTCAAGGACGGATCCGTAACTTCAAGGTATTATATATATATAATCTGAATACAGAATTATTATTTTTGTATCTTATTAAGTTTTCTATTTAAATTCTTTGGTTTCATCCAAGCTATTTTGACTTCTTTCACGTGTCAAACAATACTGGGTGGGGGGGAGTTTTTGTGCCCTATTCTGATGTTATTTGCCACTAAAATGATGTTATCTACATTTCATGACATAGTTTACCTACATCGACCACTATCTTGGCGTTGGATATACTGCGTTGTTACATTTTCCGCTTTATCGATTATGATGTTCCATTGTCGTTTAAAACACATGCGTGCGCATAGAACTCAAAAATTAATAATTTAGCATTAGTGTTATAAGCGATAAATAATCGTTAATCATATATTAAAATGTTTTATTGTTAAACTGTAATTGAAGATCTTAATTTCTGATATTTAGTGCTGTTATTGATAGTAATTTATCTATAACACTATTAAAAATTATATTGCGGATATCTATAAAGAACGAATGGTAAAAATGATTGAGACTTATAAGTAAATAAGGATAACTGTTATTAAGCTCTGATATGTTTAATATCTCTTTACCACTGTAGGGTGTGTGTCATTAAAACCTACAACAACAACTTTAACGTATCCTTCCTGTAAAATAATGTTAGCAGGTTAAATAAGTTTCACTCTTGAATAAACAATGGCGAAATTGCGCTAGTGTTCACAATCGCTAAGCATACTTCAATGTTTACCCACTAAGCGACCAATGACAGTTTCTCCGTCGTATTTTTCGTTTGTTACTTTATTTATTCTTGCGGAAACATGCTGATAAATGTTTCACATGCTTATTTTTTCCCCTGGTATATATTTCAATTTCTTAGCGACACATCTAGTTACATTTTCAGATCTGTCATGCTGTATCCTTCCACTCTTACACATGATCTGGAGATCATCTGCAAGTCAACGCTGATAAGTGTAATTTAATCACGACTCCGTTTATATAATAATACTTAATATATTGGTCATTAATGATTCCCGATTCGTTTCACTTTGACTGGTATGATGAGGTATAAAGAATGCTTCCGATGAAAGTCGCGGCAGCAAGAACACCGCAAACTGACCCGCCCAATGTAGAAAACAAGCCCTAATAGCCAAAATGGCCTCTTTCCGCGTGGCGCGTCAATTGCTAAGCGTTCCACGCTGTTCGTATTGATTTCCCATTAGAGGAGTATTATTAAACGTTTACACTAGGTAGTTAATGGCACACAGGCTGTGTAAGACGTGGCTGCCGGGCTAATGTTGACAGATTACAAAAGAAAAATGTAAACTGCAGTGCATTAATTTCACCCCAATGAAGAGTGATTATAAAAAGGAGATATCTCATTATAATTTCATTTTATCTAATGCACCTCCTGAGAAAATCATAAATAATTACCATGGATATCCAAGATCGTTCTTTATGCTGTTATTATTTATGTGCTATTCTTGGAGTTGAATTAATAACTTGCCAAGCGGCAATGAAATATATTAACATCATGGCTATTTTCTTCATTTCATAGTAAACAATAATTACTCCCTTGGATATGAATTACATAGTTAAGCCCTCATACAGATAAAATATACACCAATAAATGAAGTGAAAAATTAGAAACACACTACTTACAATCTATTGTCTCCAAATATATTAACACGATTCATTATTAAGATTGTCGCAATGCAATAAGTTAAATGTTGACCACTGTGCTATTCCATAATTATTTACAGTAATTTTTTAAATAATATGTTATAAATTTTCGAACTGATACTTAGGAACCCTTAATTAACCGCTGTACTAATTGTACTTTTATTTCACACCTAAAGAAAGCAACAATGATTGTTTGTAAACTAAGTAGTCTGTTTTCAATTTTCCTCACAATTTATTGGACAGGTTTTGATTAATTTGGAGAAGTCTTAAATTCGGCATTAATCTCTTTGTCAGCACGTGACTAAATCGGTTTCGAGATCGTCACTTTTTTTGAGAATTTACTTTTTCACGACCCATAATACCCTATCTAGGCTGGCTGAATGTTAATTTCATCACAATCTAAATCAAAGTCACAGTACCGTGATTAATTCAAGAAATCTGATTTTTTAAATTAAAATTATAGTCTTACAATTCACATCTTTACAAAGTATTAAGTACGTTTTCTGTAATGTTCTAAACGTGTAATGGGTGTCTCCATTTATCTTTCTTTCTTTTTATTATTTGACATTTAGTTTTTTCTGAAGTATTTCTAGCATCCTCATTGCAGTGGTTGGGTTGTAGAGCTTTTACGCTCCGTGATTTGTTTGTTTTACTTGTGAGATATTCGTTGCATTTCCTCTCATATAAACGTAATCCTCATATCGTTGTTTAGAGCATGGTTACTGACTTACTATGGAGCGGCTGTAATTGACCTTAGTACGGACTGGAACCAGTTAAGTATACTCAGAACCGTCCCACAGTTTGAAGCCATAGGTCTACATGGCTTACAAGATCGTTTTGTTAACAAGTATTTTGTTTCTCAGGGATATTTTCAACATATGACCAATGAGTCAGTAAAATTGTTTACGTTAAATAAAAAAAAAGAAGCAGGCATTTAATACTCCGCCACCATAAAAGGCGAAAATACTCTCTATGATCTGAACGATTCCAATGCTTACTTAACTTTACGTAAGGACCATGCATACAATATTTGATACAATTTTTTCTACTCGTTTCTATTTAGCATATACATACAAACAAACATCCTTTCTTCTCATATAGATTGCTACAAACGAAATATTTTTGAAACTGAGAACACAATATTCTTTAACTGATTACGTCAGCTGGAATTAATAATCAGTACAGGGATTTAGTACAAAAACTGAATAAATTTGTTCAATAAAACCTCATGTTATAGCATTAATTTAGTGATACGAGCGCCCACATACTTGCGGAGGTCCTTGGTTCGTTTGCTCGTCCAGTTTATATTTTTCTATCTTAACCCGAAATTCAGCTTCATATCCATTAGTGTTGTGCTTTTATTACAGGTATTTCTTCTGTTCTTGAATGATCTAACAGTGGTTGTACTTCTTCGTATTAAATTTCATAAACAAAGGACAAGTGATCCTAGAGTATAGTTTCCTTTCCTCTGAAACTGAAGGTATACGTCACGTAGTGACGTAGTTGGGGGTGTTACTAATAGTCAGCTTAAATAAGTAAAATGTATTTCATTGGTCAACATTACATTAATTTGGATAGAATGTTTCTGTAACTATACTTCTACAAATATTTAATTCCACTCATCATTTTTAAATATATCAGCTCCTGGTGGCCAGCGTTGTGAACATAAAGGAAATACTTTTTCTTTTACTATTATATGCTGCAAAATGTTATTTGCACCATTTAAAACCTCTGACGTGTATTAAACAATTCTTTATACCCTGGAATATAAGTCGCTGACTATCCAAACAAAGACGGTCGAGAATCAAAACAGAGCAATAAAAGTCAGACAAAGCGGCGACGGTCCTAACTTGTCCGCAGTAGATTTTTCCCAGAAATTAGGAAAGTTGGACATTCTTAAGAACTACGGAAAGAAAACCTTTTGACTATGAGGGGTACTGAAATTTAACTGGATGCGATTTGGGAAATTGAACTCGGGAATTATGATTAAAGAATACAATTTTAAAACAATTAAGATTAGTTTCTAATACTGCACAAAGAACGATTAATTCTTACACCTAACTTAAATATTCCTTGCTGAGTCGTATTCAAACTGTTGATGATATTATTTCATATGCACATTAAATTTTCAAGTGAATTTCTAGCAGAAATAGTCGGGTACAAGTTGTGTGAGTCAGGAAACATTTTGCTTATTTAAGTAAAATGAAATGCAAAGCAAACTTCTGAAGGATATATATATTTATAATTGTGAGTGAGTGTGTGTGTGTGTGTGTGTGTGTGAGAGAGAGAGAGAGAGAGAGAGAGAGAGAGAGAGAGATGAAAGACGAAAGGCAGGAGTGGGAGTTGTTTAAATGTATAATTAAATAATTTGTTTATTTTACCATTTAAATCCTCGTTAATTAAATATCATTTTTGCTACATTTTTTTCCAGATGAAGGATTTAGTTCAAAATGTTTTATGTGTTGCATAATTAATAACAGCTTTTACGTTGCAGTCTAAATATAATAATCTACCCCAGCACTATATGTGGAAATAATTTATAATATTATATATTTATGGATTATGATCGAATAAGAGAATTTAGTAAATAATTTTTTTTAAAAAAAATGAATAGCATTAAAAGACCAATAAATGATTGAAAACATATTTAAAACTCTGTATTAAAATTAATTTAATTTTTGTCGAATAATATATTAAATCATCTAATAATTTTTTTAAAACGAAAAGGGTCTCAAATAACCAATGATAAGCAACAAAATATGATATTAAAACGGGATTTAGCTTTTCAGGAGGCACTTTTATTACAAAGATAACTCATTTCTCTATAGAAACGTGAGAGTACTTGCGGTGTAATTATTGCTTTAAGCTCATCTTCCTAAAGCAGGAAATTAAATTTGATTTAGTAAGTTCGTACAGAGAGGAGGCAACGAGAAGGCTTGAATTGTAATATTAAACCTTCGTCTCTCAACATAACTGCTTGAATAATATTCTATTTTTTTAGAATAACCTGCACTTATTAATTGTACGTTAGTGACTTATGGAAAGCCAGAAAAATTATATCTTTGGAATGTTATTATTTCGTGCATTGTAATTCAGTTCAACCTGAAGAGGGTCCATTTCAGGACCGAAATATGTAGTTGTTTTTAAATTACATTTTATGTTTCACTAATTTTTGTCTGTTCCTGACCTTATGGTCTTACTGGTCTGTATGTTTAATATAACTTTGAATAACTATTTTATCTTCAACAGTCATCAGACATTACAAAAGTAGAAGTTTTGCTGTTCAATTTTCTTCTGTTTTGTTCGACGCATACATAATTAATAAACATAATCTTTGCTTTAATAAGTACAAGAGAAGAATGAAGAAATAGAAAAAGTATTAGATATTACATTGTTAAGTATTGGATCATAAATACTGACACAGAAAAGTACTTATATGACTGTAATGTTAATGTATATTATCTTCACGGTAATTATTTTGAAGGTACTGTAGGGCTTTTATGTCAGACTTTTTGGAGGTTAGTCTTCTCTTATGTCGCAAATGTGCACAACTTTTGTACTTGAAGCTTCAGAGCCTTGCTGGGAAGACAGAAATATCAAAGCATTCGGTTACCAGTCGCGACCATGTGACTACTATCTTTGGAAGTCTGGAAATAGGCAGAGAGTCTCTTTGGAAGACTAGTTACTGACTAGCCTCTGACCGCACGACGGCTGCTATTGATGTCTTCTACGGTCACCAGACAACAACGGTACTCTGATCCAACGTAGGCTGAAGTCAACAACCGTGCAAACATGATTCAACACCGTATCGGCCAAACGTCAAAACGACCTCCGCCTCTTCGGTTCTACTTGTGTCACGGTAAACAAAAATTCCATGGAATTATCGCTTTAATTTACCAAGCAATGTAATTGTTCAGAGCTCTGCTCCGGAAAACCCCACAATATCTGTATTTAAAAACACTGAAATTAATTTATTGTGATGGAATTGTTTTTGTTGCTGTTCATGTTGATGCCAGTTAAATCCAAAAAGTTGTCATTATTCATGAATTCTTAAAAATTGACTCGTAGTCAGGAAATTATAATTAAATAACGTCTCGACTCCAAATTTGGAAATAAATTATATTTTAGGCCGCCAGCTAAAACGAAAAAAAAACCTACTAACATGTTAAAGAAGAGAAAGATGGATGATAGATGGAGTCCCGATTTTATGACGCAAATGAAATGTAGATAAAAGTATTCCTAGCTTCAATGGCAGTACCAATGTTCCAATTCCGCAAGAAGTATCGGTAATCTACTACCAATTAAAATAATATGCAGTAAGCATTCTATATGACTTATTTTCTGCAGCACACAGTGAAAGTAATAAATTATGAATGACATTAAATGCCGGAAATCAATCCTCACAAACTACCGTTATGTGCCATGTGGTGAACCAGCACGACTTCGCCATCGCCTCTTGTAACGGAGCTGCCCGATGTGAATAAATCCATTCGAAAATGACGGAAAAGAGATTGTGTTCCTCCTTAATGAGAGGATGGCAGTGACCACTGGCTTGCAGCCACGTCCCAGTGTGGCCTGGAGCTGTTCCTTCTAATTGGGGCCGCGGATCGTCTATTATTCAGCAGCCATTCTACTCTCTCAGCTCACTGCCAGGAGAATCGCGGGCAAAAAGGGTTTCAATTTTAGAGAATCGGAAATCATTTCGCAGATGGCTCCCAAGAAATTTTTTCTCCCTGACAGAAATCCAGCCAGGTTCTATTTAAAATATGTAGAAACATAAAATCGGACCCAAATTCGAATTTATTTCATCACACAAACATTAAGAAATTAACTATTAGATATATTTTTACATACTTAATAAAAAAATTTGATTTAAAAATCATGAAATACATTCGTTCGTGGTAGCTTAGAAAATTTCTGATGAATTAGGTGAGACATGGGCATGAAGAAAGGGAGCAGTTATAATGTGATTTCAAGGTTTATGAGGAACAATAGTTACTGAAATTAGGCCAATGTTCTCGTTATTCGGATGGGAGTGAGAAAAGTGCCCAAAAGCCTGACCTACCTGAAGCAGGTTTTCTAGGATTTATCCGCCACGTCAATTGATTGCCGGGTAGGATCCTTAAACAATAGCCCGGGGCCCTAGTTAACCATTGTCTGCCTTCCTCTTCCTTCGTATGCTATTAAAGTGGAGTTCTCATTTATTAAATCACCCTTATGGCACCCTTGCATCCAAAAAAATCTACTTTTTATCGGTAATTGATACCATAAATTCAAAATAAAAATTATGGAAAATCACACACGATGGCAAATTTTATTTCCAATTAACCTGTAGGGTTTTTGGGGGAGAAGGAAATAAATTTGGAACATTAAAAACCGTAGTAAGTTAGATGAAATGTTTTCAATTCAAATATAAATAATATTAAAAGAATCTATTTCCCCGTTTTCTATTCTAAGTGAAGTGTAGTGTTACAAAGTTTTGAGTATACGAGTAATATTAATAACGACAAATATTTAGCCTTAGTGTCGATTAAAATCTATAGAACAGTAAAATTTACCACACAATTATTTTCCCAACTGTAGATTTAAAAACATATAAATTTCAATTATGTAGATATCCTATGAGAATTATAGGCAGAGGTTCAAATACACGAGTTATATTGTTGTTACTTTATGTTGATACCAGCAATTTGCTAGTCGATATTGTAATAATCAGGGTCAGGGTCAAAAAATAAGAACTTCAGAAGTAGAAAGTTGTATCAGTTTGCGCAGTAGGATAAGGGAGACGATAGAGGGGAATACTGTCGTCCGGGGAACTCCCTGTAAGAGCAGGCAAGCTGGCGTAATGCTACTATCATTCTTGAAAACATTCATTATATTATTAAGAACAGGATATACAGAGGACGTCAAGGTCTTTTAATCACACTCGTACTTATCATCTGTTAACTGATATAGATGAGCTTCATGACAGCAACACACTTGACTTAGTTTTTGATATTAATTCTCAGGTGAGACTTTTGCTGACGACTGCGTATTATGTATCGGAAAATAGAAATTGTGATCGTTGAAGAATTTCTCCAAAAACATTTAGATAAGATGAAAGATTGGGCACTTGTAGGCCTCACGTTGAAATAACTATAAGCTAGTATAGAGTACAAGAAAGTAATTAACTACTTGGGAATATATTTGTGCAGTAATACGAGCTGGGAGCATCAGATAGAATATGGGACTAGGAAAGCGTGGAAGGCACTACATTTCGTTTTGCGGATCTTAAAAAAGGCAAACTCTGAAACACGAGAACTTGCGTATAAATCTCTCGTGCGTCCTATATTAGAGTACGACTGTATTTGTTGGGATCCATTCCAAAAATATCAGGTCGAGGCACTGGAAAGAGTATAAAGAGGGATTGGTAAAATTTATTAAGCGGTGTACTGGTCACAGAAATAAGAAGGTTCATCAATTAGGTTGCGATACGTTAGAAAAACGACGGCAAATTTTACGTATTTTAAAGCGCCTTTTTAAAGCGTATACAGGTCAACAATCCTGGGAAATATTGTATAAAATATTTTAGAAGCAAATTATTACAGTACAGGGGATCATAATTGTAAAATTAGGCAAAGAAGCTTTAAAACTTATGTTTGTAAATTTTCGTTTGTAAACCGGTCTATAAGAGACTGGAATAATGTACCTGCAGAAATTTTTGAAACATTTCCTCCAAACGTTTTCCAGGGATGAATAATGAAGTGTAGGTGTAGTGAGCTTTCGTGCGATGAAATACTATCTAAACAATAGGAACTATAATTTTATTTTTTCTGTTTTCTTGTATGATTGTTATTGTTATTATTCATATTTCTTATTTTAAGCGTATTCTTTGTAATTGATACCGAGTATAACTCAATTGCAGGGTCAATAAATTCAATTTAAATTTAATTTCTTGTTTCACTATTTTCATACCAGTTAAGCCCAAGTTGCCGAAACAAAGCTTCGTGTTTAATCATGTTTCCGTCTCCTGCTACTATATCAACAGAGCAGGACATCACTGTCTTATTTTGAGACGACTAGCTACGTCTCTCTAGTTTCACAATTGAAATGGGAAGTGGCATTCATATATAGTTAACAACACTGCGGGATTACGAGTGATAGCAGATCTTGGGCGCTGCGGGAGTTTTCTCGTAGACGCTTCAGCCCAGAGTGACTGCGGGGCTTACCTGATCAAGTCGGGGATGCCTCGCACTCTCTCTGGGTATTTTTTATCAAAGTTCTCATATGCCGAGACACCTTCACCTATTTTAGGAGGTATATGTACTGGGGTCAAAGACCTTGGGCATATGGCAAGAGTTGTCCGCTGATCCCATTGGATCAGTCGGCCAATTGCCTCCTGAAACTGGTCGAGACACGGAGAAGGGAATGCTGCGTCCCCACAGCAAACTCGTCTCCCGTCATTCGGAAGGGCGTGAGAATAGTACCCAATGCCCGACCTACCTGATGCAGGTTTTCTAGGGTTTTCCCTGCATCTCTTTAGGTGAAACACCGGGTAGGATCCTTAAACCATAGCCCGGGGGCCCTAGTTAACCCTGGGCTACCTTGCTCTACCTTCCGCATCCCCCCTTTTTCAATTCCCTTCCTATGCTATTAAAGGGGAGTTGCCTGTTTCAGGATCACCCTCATGTAGCCTGTTACCCAAAAAAAAAGCGGGATTACGAGCACCATGTAGAATCTAACTTGCTGTTTCGGAGTTATCGATCAGTGGAACGATCAACAGCATCTTTTCTCCAAACAATGTTTTCCATTTAATGTTGCCTTATATTTGGACTATTAAGGAGTGTCTTAAAAAACAAATCCCAACAATGGCAATACCATGCAGCATTGTCATTAATTAATTGGATACACAGTTTAAAAGTAAGGAGAGACAATGAACAACATTTACAACCTCTGAAATGGTTGTAATATTGTTAACTATTACGGTATTAGAGCAATGGGCAAGGTTTGCGCACTTACGGCAAGATCTGGGTCAGCATTTACCAGAGTCCGCGGCTGTCGTGAACGTTCTGCCAGGATATGAGGCGGCACCGCGCCCTGCATGTTGCATGAAGGTGCAGGGTCATTCCTGTTTTTATTAGGCCCAGGCCATTACGTCGCATGTGCCGCAGTGTCCCCCAGCAGGGCAATTACAGGCTGGCGATGGAATAACAACGAGGGAAGCCAGCGTGACCATTGTCGCGTTTTATGTCCAAATGCACTTTTTTTTTGTAGTATCCCTTTCCTACAACACTTGAACGCACGTAATAGATGTTTGAATAATTCTGCGGATACTAATATATTTTTATAGAAGATTTTTTGAAACGTTTCACAAAACATATTAGTGTACCATTTTCTAAGAATATATAAATTAAAAGTACAAAAATTTTAGATAATAAAAACTGTATAACCTCCAACTAAATTACTATTTACTATTACGGAAGATTTAAACAGTTCATGCCACATTTATCCTAAATATTTTATAATTCTTACAATAATAATCAAAATCGAAAAGATTTTTTAATTAAGAAAATAACTTATAGAAGTAACCAAGTGAAACTACAATACAAAAGTTCATATAATTTATTTTTGTACTTCGTCACATTTACTAAGCTTGATCATAATAGCACAATAGTCTAATACTATTTTTAAATGAGTTTCTATAGTGAATATAGTCTAAGGCATAATGTATACAGCCTAAGAGAGATATTACAATGTCAACCTTTACAGTAATATTAAATATGATTCCTAACGCCTAATATCTTCTTGCAAAAATTTGAATACTTATCCATAAATTGCATCTCATCCCCGACTTAATGAGTGCAATTACTTTCTATTCATCTACCATCTCACAGAGTCGAGCACCAAAGTCGTGCTGGCAATGCTATATATCTGTTTATTGAAAGAAAAAAGAAATATCATCATTCTATAACGGTCAAACGTGTCTTTTTATCAACGCAGGCGCCTGACCGTTTTACTGTTGGTATATACTTGTCGTTTTACAAATTTTCAGCTTCTTTGACTTATTATCGGCTATTTCATGGTTAGATGACTTTGTTGATATTTTTATTGTATAAATTATGTTGCAGTGTTTATTTTAATTATGCAGTAATTAAATTACCGGTGTGTTAATTTACTTTATGACTGAATCAGGCTAACGGCGTTAACTTCGGCCGCGCGATTGAATTTAATTACGTATATCATTATAAAACAATTAAACTTTTTTTCTAATATATTTTTCGCAACGTAATGTGACAATTCAGGAATATCCTACGTGACATTGGTGTCATTTTATTGTTTCAGCCTGAATGTTTGTTTCAGGTATAAAGTCTGTTGATTAGATCACACCACAAAAGAATTGTTCTTGAGTTTGGTTAAATGAGTTAAGTACATTTTTCAAAATGTTTACACAGGTCGTTTTACGGCATATAGTTGAGCATAATCAGTTTAAAAACATTTCAACTATAATAGAACAACGTTTCTTTAATGCGTTATATATCAATGGGGTTTGCTAATTTAGAACAAATATTTGTTACAAAAATCTGTATTGTATTCTTTCATTGTTAGAATATAAATATTACTTTTTGTTTAAACATGAATTTACTGATATGAAATTCGATCTGTATTTATGGAATGAAATATCGTAAAACAAGCTGAGTGGTAATATTTTACATCATGAAAGAAAAAGAGTAAAATTTGCGTGCAGATTATAGTATCCTTTAAACTGGGTGCATATAAAACTGTCCTCCATACAAATCCATAACGAGGGAGGAAATACAAACGAATGATTTACGATGCAGCCTGCCAGCCTTTTGCACACGTAGAAAGGCAACGCCATGCGTTAATGTCAAAAAGAGTGCGTAGAATAAATTCTCCGATTCATTGTCGACGTACTTGTAAAGGTAGCGCCGTGACAACGAATAAAAATGTTTCAGAAAGAAATCATTCGTTTAGAGTAATCTCTCACCAAAATTCTTTTGCTCAGTAAGAACACTGCTGTCATTTTTGTCACCCCACATAATGATTATTTTTCCAATCGCGTTTTAAAATAACTCTCGACTAGTAAAACAAAATTAATTCTTACCAACTTACAGGCTTATATAGAAAATATATATCGTGTTCAGGGAATATTTATGTTTCAGACTTCGATTCCTTGGGTAACTTTTAATAATATAAGAAGGAAAGTTGAAGGGGGATGCGGATTGTAAGAAAGACTAACAAGCGTTTACTAGGCAATACTTAATGGATCCTACACGTATTCATCTGAGAGAGATGAAGGGAAAACACTATCAAGTCTGCATCAGGTAGGCTGGGCTGACGTTCTTCCAATGGGAGAGTTTCATCTCAAGAACTTTATCACATTTACAGATTATTTCGAAAAATAATTTATAGACATTTCACAAAGTGTTAATTAAACAAAATAAAAAAATATTTACCGCATAAATAGAAAGTAGCGTTTGTTAATATTACTTAAACTGAACGTTGGATTTATGTTCCTTCCTCATTCTGTAAACATAACTCTATCACTGAGAAATGTATTGAAATGAGTAATAGTTTGGATTTTGACAACACCACTATTTAAGACAGAAAACCATAATATTTTAAAAATTAATTTTTGAGATGATCAACTTGAAAATCCACAAAATACTGTTATTACTTTACATACCACTGAAACACGTAATAAGATTTTTTAGTTATTTCCTGATTTTTTCCCTTACGTTTGACCTTTGATTTAATTTACAGTCCATATATATTAGATAAAGACGCTATTCCGCCTCAAAATTTACAGATTGTTAAAATTTTCTTTATAATTCTTTGTCGTTAAATATTGTCGGCTTATAAATGAAAATATTTTATTATTTTTTCCCTTAAATCATTATAATTCCTTATAGCTTTGAACTTGACAAACTAATAATAAAATAAAATTTATTATAGCAAATTTTTGTTAAAAACCATTGAAATTCACAGCTTGGATTATTTAATATACTTGATTGTTGTCATTTTGGTGTGAATATATAAATCATATAAAAAGTAATTATTTTGATGAAATTTAAGTGCGATTCTCAGAACATGATTGTTGTTGCGAGACATATATTCAAACAAAACACACGTGCATATTAAAAGTAGTAGTAATTATGGTGAAAGGATGGGTCAAATTAATTAAATTATTTAATATACTAATTAAGCTATTATTAATATTGGGAAATTATAATTTAAAGGAAACTGTAACAAAAATGATCAAAAATGAATGTAAAGCAAAGTGGACATTTTAATAAATTAACAATATTTATAAATTAAATTAGTAAAAATCTATAAGAAAGTAAAAAAAATGTATTTATAATGTACATGAAACTCATTAAAATGAGGGCCACCTTTGGGGTGAACCAAAAGAAGAAACGTAACTTATGACAAATAGATCTGGCAATGTGAACTGTATAAAAGTTGCTTGTCGATGACTGACTGCATCGGTTGATTTGTTGTATTGAGGACAGTTTGGGCCCAAGATAGTATAAACGCCTACTAAAATTCTACATCCACTGAGGCCTCAAGATACTACACTAAGCTCTCAACAGCGGTTCTCAATTTCATATATGTATTTCCATAGGCTCGCAATTTTGTGCCCTCCGCCTCAGAATTCTCTCCCCACGTCAACTCGCTTGGTCCAGAAATACTCTTCCTCCCTTTTTCAGTAGCAAATCAGTTGCAATTTCGCATGTTAACATTTGGTTGTAAATGAAGCAATATTCCTCTCTAACTAGGGACGGATGACCCCATAAAACGCATCGCAGACCTTAAGACTTAACTAACTTTTTTGCATTTCAAACTTTTCATCTCTATATTTATGGCCTGTTCTTATCGTGTCCTGGAAATTAAAAGTAGTTATGGGGTGAGATAAAGAAATAAACTGAGACTTCTTGAACTGTTAAAAAATTGTTCCCGTTTATTTCGCTAAATAATGAACCTTGTGGCTTTTACGTTGTTTTGTATTGTTTGCTATAGTGTCGTAGTAAAGAACAATCTGTACAGCTTGTAAAATCATAACTTAATTTTTCTGTTCACCAGGAAATGGTTATATGAGTACGTAGCACAAATTAAACTATTTATTGTAGTTCCCTCTTTTTTAAAATTCTTGTTTCAAGTTGAGCCAACAGATACGCCCATTTGCGACTGTCATAGTTCCGGTGAACTTTATATATTAGTAAGGGAATCATAGTATGATAACTCAAAAATCATAACGTTAAAGCCCATAAAAGGATTCGAACCCGGGACCTTTGTGTTGCGAGACAGCGATGTTAACCACTATACAAAAGGGGGTAATTCCCTCTTGTAATGTAGAGAAATTTTATACATGAACAGCAAGGTCAGGTCATAGCTCAAGTTAAAATATAAATCATGTCCACAGAATAGTATAAAAAGCATAAAGAGAACTATCAGAGTGTAGCCTTCCATCAAGATCTTCGGTCTACACTGCTGAGTGGTGCCAATTATGGCACGGAATTCAAAGGAGACGAGTTAATCTCATGTCATAGCAGATGGCAGGCCGGCTTAATCTGAAGGCTACATGCGGGTTGCCGCTATTTACAGAGTCTTGCTACGATGCACCATTAAGGACAAATCGTTCCCAAAGCCCCTGCGCCCTGTGGCCCATGTTGACAGAAATTACCGCTACTGTGAGCGGTTGGCAGGCCTGGCCATGCATTATTTACCGAAGCAGTTGCCGTGGGGCCCTTGCTAGTAGCTTGTTTATCATGCATTATCCAACAGCTGATTATTAGAGCCAACTGCAACTCTAACAAGGGGAAACACCACTTCTTCTCTGACAAATTTGTCGGCGGAGTCCTTATCAGAATTCACCAGACAGCTGGTGATAAGAAACTGTCACTTGAAGAGCGGGTGTAATTGCTTTGATAAATTATTCGTATTGTTCCCTATAAATTAACACCGATACGTTGTCCAGTAAACTGCTAATTTTTATATCATATAAATGACATATTGACAGTGTGTCTCAACTCCTTGTATTACAGGTTTGAGATCATTTCGGTTTCCAGATATATGCTCATCTCATTTCAATTCCCTTGCTCATATATTTGAATATTTTAAAATGGTTAATTACATGATATTTAAATACATAATTTTCGCTATATTAATCACTGTAAGTTATATGCACATGAACTGTAAGACATCACAGTGTGTCATCCAATGACCTAGAGCATAGTCGTTTCTGGTAAATTGTGTTTAAGAATTAATAGTTGGTTACAATACAAACTCATGTCACGGAATATTTCATAGCCTACTAAATCACACTTAAATTATCGTAAATCGTTTTATATTTCGGAAATTAATGTCGTTGCTGCTAACTTGAGTCCCCGTCTACGTATACGACCCTCCAAACTTTGAAATGAGGCAGCATAGCCTACGTCAAAATCTATTGTGGGTAAACGCTTTCTGAACTGAAATTGATTGAATGTGTTTTGGATGCAATATTGTAATTTAAGTTTCGTATGTAATTATGTCAACGGAATACACTTCTAAGGATTTTGAAGAGGTCATGAATACCATATCGAGAAAGAAGAGTTATCCAAAATCTTTACAGATGGTAGTCAGGCAGTAATTAGAATTGGAGTGCAACAAAAGAAAGAAGAAATCAAGGATAGAATAAAACAAGGATGCAGCCTGTCACCCATGCCGTTTAATTTATATTTATAACAGGCGACGAAGAAAGTAAAAAGAAATATGCTCGTATCAAAATTCCTTTATTACATTCATTTATATCAAGGAGTAAAATGCCTAGTGATTCATTGACAATCAATATTTCTGTATATGTGTATAAAACGGGAAACGTTGGAGTTGCAGTAAGGAAAAGAATAGAAGCTTATGAAATGTGGTTCTATAGAAAATTTCTGAAAATCAGATGGGTGCTTAGAATCACTAACCAAGAAGTTCTAAGCAGAATAAGAGAAGGGGATAATTTGACCAACAGAAAGGATGAGGGTTTAGTAAACTTAGCATTAGATGGAAGTGTGTGGGATAAGAACAGAAGAGGGGGGGGACAAAGATGGAATACGCTAAGTAGATTTAGGAGGATGTGTGATGCGGTACTTATGTAGATTTGAAAAGGCTTACGCAGGATAGGTTAGAATCAGGTCAGTCTTAGGACTGTATACAAAAACAACATTTTACTACCTCTAAAAATATATTTAATTTATTAATATTCAGTGATTTACTTCCTGAAAGGTAATCCTTTCCCTTTTCTCGCTTTCTTCACTCCTTTTTCGCTTCAAGTCTCTAGCTGCCACAATTGCATTCTTCTGCGACATGGATTCCCATTATTTCGCTTTACGATGTGTAATAGTTTTATTTTCTTCTAAAAATTATTATTCTCATTTTTCTTCTTAGCACTTCATATCATAATTTTAAAAATGTTGTCTAGTTTACTTTTTCCATTTCAAATCTTTCCCCCCTCTTTCTTAATGTCCATATTTATGATCTGTGTATGCAAAGTCTTCCTTTACCAGGTTCTTCCACATTTGAGTACTGTTTTCTTGTTGAATACTACATTGGCCATTTCCTTCGTGCTGTAGCAATAATTCGTCAAAAACTTTTAAAGTACTTGAACTGATTGAAAGATATTAATTTTATGTTTCCCAAAGATATGTACGTGGTCTAATTTCCTCAATTTTCATTAATTTGGACTCAGTATTACCATACTTCCCTCCTGTTACCCCTAGAATGACAAAATTTCTTGAAATATTTTACTTCGCCTACAATGCCAGGTCATCTGCATATTTCATTATGCAAATTCACCTTCTTCCTATTCCAAAGTCATCAACTCCTTTCAAGGTTTCTTCCCACACCAATCACCCTAGTGGTTGAGCAGTTTGGGGGAAATACGACAGTGAAATGGCACTCCTTTTCCCATATCCATGTTGTTTGTTTATTCTTGATCCAGACGTTCCATCATACTTTGTTCCATAGAATTTATTTTGTTAGTCGGATTATTCATAACACATTAATTCAAATAAAATCAATGTGGATTCAATAATCATATATTATGAACATAAATTTAAAATAAGTATTACATTTGAAATTAACTATAAACGGTAAACAGTAAAATAATTGTAAAGTATATCTAATTCAATTTAAATAAAGGTAAATAAAACTACCATATTGACCGAATATATGCTTTATTCAATTACGTCGTTTGGTCTTCAAATTTAGGTCTTCATCAGGTACAAATAAATTTCTTCACGTATTTAAAATTGTTTAACGGTTAAACATTAATCTTGATAAAGGCGATGTCTCTTGATAGTTTAGACTCTAGCCATGACCAATCAAAAGACGTTTCATTATTTTAGTTAAGATTTTTAAGATTTTGATAGACTTGAGCTGATTGTGGCAGGAAATAAAAACAATAATATTCAGAAAAATTTAGTAAAAATCGCTTTATACAGGTGATTTAAAAACGAAAGTGCAGCAAAAGTGACACAACGCACAAACCAGATTTGAATCACCTAACGAAAGCATTAAGAAGCATTACAGAAGCGTTGGTGTTTCTTTTATCACTTAACAACGAATTTGTAACCACATTATGAAGAATTTCAAATAATCAATAAAATACGGGAGATGAAAATTTAGAAGTGCATGTCGCACATGCAAAGAAATCGAAATAAAAAAACCAATAATATAACCTTAAATCATAAAACACTAAAATATATTCATTAAATGTTCGAAAATAAACTTCAGAGAATAAGAAATAAACGTAAAAAGCAACCAAATATTTATGTATAACTTCTGTAATTAAAGGTATTTATATTCTAAGTCAAAGACTAAATCAATACAGATAAACTTCTCCATTTGATTTATTAAAACATTAAATTTGTTTTATATATTCATGTACTTTATTTCTACGTAGCAACTGTATAAAAGTTTTTACTTTCGAATTTTTCTGAATCAGTAGACATCTATGAAGGTATAAATTTAACAATAGAACGAGTATAATTCTATACTATGTTTGAGTAAATATATTTATAAGTTTTTAAGTAGTCTACTTGCGGTTACAACGTGCAGTGACACCAAAGGAATGCCTACGGGAGACGGAATGAAACATAAAACCGAACCACCTAAAAAACTGTAGGAACATTTTGGTCACACAGCGTATGTTTATAAACATTTATTTTCGTTACGTTAACGTATAAAAAATTGGCAATGGTATTAATTCCCCCTATGTGTCCCAAGAGACGTCCGTGTGATTTGAATGCTTATTAAAATTTATATATGAAACACATTAAATGTTGCTGAAAGGGAAATTTGCATTATGAGAATAACTCCTAATTCTCATTTTTAAATAATTTTATGCGCGTGTATAAATATAATTATAAGTTCATTGAATACAGCCCGGTCGCAGTTTGATAAATTAATATATAAACAATTGTATCAATAAATAATATAATACTGAAATAAAAATTTATTAAATATCCTACCTGAAAATTTATCCTTTATTCATAATACTTTAATAATAATAAAATTAGATATGACTTTCGAATCTATTTAGGTTGCTTTTTGTAGATTTTTCTCAAACTATGACTCAAGAAATTTGCTTCATCCAATGTAGATATGTTTAAAACTGATACTTTCCCTACGCCCTCTTCTAGTGGCCCCGTCTTTGTCTTCAATTTATGATCACCCTGTAATAATCCTATCCAAAGTTCAAGATTACTTTAAATTTAAATAAGCCCGACTCGTTGTTATGAGGAGCTAAACGTGGATGACGTCATAATACGGCATAGAGTCGCGTAAACAAATTTTCTTCTCATTCTCTCGGAGTTGAAGATTGTGGTTTTGCTTGCAATAAACTAATTTAGTAAATCTTCAAATGAAAAACTTTTACATGCCTTGAAACAATAAATTAAGAAAAATTACATTATTAAAAGGCATAACACACATTTTTATGGATCAGAGGTTTCTAACAGATTTGTGAAAATAGTATACAATCCTACTACTCGACCGTCTCTAATAAAATAATTCTTTGGATATCTCTCCTTAACCAATTGCTTCCTTCATTAAATTTTCCATTCAGGATGCAAAAAAAATCTCATCTACAGCTAACAGGACATATCCGGATATGGTAGTCCTTCTTCGTCCTACTAGACTAAGATATGTTTATTTCATTTTTCTTTGTAGTCATACTAAACCAAATTCTAGTTGTTTTTCAAAATCATCCAGTCAGGGAAAATCTTATGGAGGAAAACTAACCATCACAGTTACGCTGAATTTTTTGAGACATTTAATTTTTAGTATTATCATTTATAAGACTTAAAGCTAGTATCGTCTTTAGAAGTACTTTCAATCCATGATATATTTTTTATGTATGATTAAAATAGACAGCAAAGCCTACGCTTTCATCTGTCCAGCGGTCAATGATTCACACCCCAATTATTTAATTAAGAAAGGAGTAAACAGGTACCCGTTTAGAAATTTTTCTTCCCTTCTATATGGAGTTTTCTCCCTAAAGATAACAACACACTGCTTCTCTCTCTTGGACATAATTTTTACTTATTTTAAGCTCCACTTATCTAAGTTATTTTTACAAATTTTAGATACATGCACCTTCTTCATGACTTGTTACATTCATTCTAAATTTCAGCAAAAAAAAATTAACTTTTTATTATTATCCAATATGAACTAAATTATTGATTTTCTTATTTCCGTATCCTGTAATCATTATATAATTCAATGTAAATCGATATTGGTACCGCCTTATTTTTACCAATTTAACATATAGCATACAAGAATTGTTGCCTGTCGCTTGGGTCGACGTGATATGAACCTAAGGTATCATAATTTCTGATTTTGTTTATTATGCGAATGCAGAATCAACGTACGCTTGATGCAGCAAAACAGGAGCTGAGCCCCCCGGGCAGAACAGAGGCATGTAATCCCGGTTCAATTACTGGTAGCAATTCTCTAGTAAGCCACATAAGCCCCCCACCACTTCGCAAGAAGAAAACAGTATCATCGGCTACAAGGGCACGAATATTTCCATTTCAGAGCTTTGTTGTGCCCCCTCTTTTGGATTTGCATTTTGTAGTGCATATTGCCTCAAGAATATTCGAAGTAACAGTTCATGTTTTCCTTGACTTTTGAATTTGTTTCCATTTCATAACTGCTGCTTTTTATGTTTTCTGTTTTTCATGTCATTTGCTGGATATAATTTATTAAATAGGAATGTTTACAATATATTTCTGAAATAACACCATTTTATTTGTTTATTTTCAGGTACAACGCACTCCTCGCTCTATCTGTAGAAGAGATACAATTTTGCTCAAATTACGATAAAATCGAGGTAAGAATAATTACAAAAACAAATTAATATCATTGCCTGTAAAGAGACGTGGATTACATACGACACAAAACATAAGTTCTGTAGTAAAATATGTGTATATCTTTACAACTCAAGAATTCGAAGATAATAAATAAGATTAGTTCCGTTAGTTAATTAGTTCTTCAACTTGTCGCTGTTTATACAACAATTTAATAACGAGGTCTGCAATTAAGATTTTTAATTATTTGCCCAATCATTTACGTAATTATTTAATTAAATAAGTAAGGCTGGATATTCTTTTATTCAATGTAAAAAATTTCCAAAATAATATAATAATTAATAATATATTAACTATTTACACTGAAAGAATTTTCACGTAGAGCTGTTTTTAATTTGTATTAAATTTTATTTCTAATATAGCCTAATAGTTATTATTCCTGTAACATTTACTGAGTTGCCGCGATGAAATTAAATTTGAAACCACTGTCCCACCCCCCTCCCGTTACACCTAATGGGATATCGTTGGTTACAGTGCGTGTAGCAGCCACGTTGGTCACAAATAAAATTTAATAGGACATAGAGCTGACAATAGCAACATATTGAGGAGCAGTTAAAAATAAATATAAAACTACAAAGAATACCAGATTTTGCTGACATAACATAAATAATACAATTGTATGAAAATTTGCGTAAGATTACATAAAATTAATTTCAGCAATACAAACTGATTAATTTTTGAATATGCTCAACGCACAAACATTGCATCTGAAATTACTTTTATAAACGGTCAACTGTAAAATTCAATAATTAACAATGGAAAATCGATTTAATTTAACTTTATTACATATGATATGCTTTTTAAATATGGTTTTCTTTGTACTTGTACATTTTAATTATACCTGAAATGGCTTCATTGAAATGATAATCATTAGTATGTATTAATTTTATTTTGAATATAATAATTACTATTTCCGTAACTTTGAATGACTTACCGCAATGAAATTACATGTAAAACCAATGTCGCCCGTTACTACTATTTGAATGTTCTTTTAGATTTTAGATTACATGAACATGAAATATGTAATTACAACGGAGGTAACCGAGTGATTTAGTTCTGTTGCTTAGCAATTGGAATTACGAAATAAGTTCCTAAAAAGTATCCGTGGGGGTGGAAAAACAACTAAACCAGGTACAGGGAACAAGAGGCACTTTTGAAACTGTACAGTCAGATGTAAACACTGCAGAAGGTTTTATAGAGGATCGTAAAAATATAATAGAAAAGTTGTAATTACAAAATTCATGAAGTTTGATACGATTTACAGAATAATTGTAAATATTAAACAATGTATTAAATGAGGTCAAATAGAAAGGTAATGATATATTAATAGAGAAAATTAAATAAAGCAACGAACCTATTTTTTTAACATGGAACGCGATATAGTAGTGCTTTTGTTCGACTATAAGTGACGCTCAGGTAGTTAAATATTCAGACCTCTTATTCTGAAACTAACGCCAAGTTTCAGTAATAAAATTGAATTAAACGAAACATGCCATTTCAATCCATTCACTAAAAGAAACAAAACGCGCGATTATGAATGGAGGGAGTGGCATAATATTTGTGTTCGTGTTTGCTAGCCTTGTAAAGTCTCTTCCAACACCACGATATGGCAAGTTTGGCTTTGCAATGGTGCAGCAGTGAAGGGTTGCTGTGTGTGTATCGAATAAACAGTCGCTCACATCCGATAGGGGATTGACGATAGGGGTTGCCAACCCCCTCTGTGCTTGATCAAACTCATCAGGGAAAACTAACTGCCACAATTAGGTTGCAATTGAACCAATCCACAGCCTTCCGTAACATTAAAAACTCAATTGTTGGGTGGGTAAATTATGGTACTACCTTCCTGAGGGCTATTAACCCTAGTTGCATCTTTTGAACTCTTTTTATCTTCTTAGTGATGACGAGAACACTAATTAGATTCAAAGACCACTATGTTTTTTTTAACGTAGTAAAATTTAAGGGGTAAAATGAAACTAAATTTCAATAAAAATCGTTATTTCTATTAGAAGAGCAAAAGTTTACTTTTATATTTTAAAGAAACAAAATTTTTCAATATTTTTAAATAAAATATATAATTAATAAATAAATTTGCAGCTGAGCAGAAATGACCTGCCACTGACCTTAAACAAAGAGAATAATATTTGGTACTTAACAATAAGTGCATGTTCCTGGATTTATGTAAGTAATTTTCTAGCAATCACAGCTGATATTCGGCTAGTTGAAATACTATTTCTAGTTTTTTTTATTAAATGAGTATCCAAATCGTCATTCAATACGTTGATTTCCTACAGACTCTAGCTACGGTCAACATCAATCCTTTTGATCCCCTTCTTCCGGTTTTGCCGGATTCAACTAACGAAACACACAATATCTTCTCAAAGGCTCGTTTGATACTGGATTCGAAATTTATTGAAAAGAGATGGAATTTCATTTCTGTTTGTAGGTAGCAAAAATTAAATTAAGAATTGTGAAGAAAGACAGAAAATTGAGAGACATATTTCAATGGTTCACTTTCCGTAAGTCCCTTTCCTTTGAATGAGAGATTTTTTATTTCAATTATTTATATAAATTTTACTTGCTTTACTCTTCTCTGAAACACAGAAACTCCGTTATCTAACAAACAGATATAATTAAAGGAAGTAATAAAACATTATAAATTTCCCTCGTTTGTTCCTAATAACAATAATAGGGTTAAAATAATTTCATTCTGCAATTAAATTAATTTCTCATCTGTTTTAAAATATTTCGTAAGTTTATTAATCGTATTAATAACCAGCAATGCCGAAAATATAAAAAATATTTTACTTAAGTTTTGATACTTGTTTTTGACGAATGTCGTCGTCGCTGCCGTCGCATACCAGCAGACTACGTAAGAGCAAACTGTATCCTGTAGTAAGTTGTATATGTAATTAGGAAAGGACGGATACACATAGTGACGCGGAAAACGCCGTAAAGGTAATTGACCCAGTAAAGTATTTGACGGGAACAGTGGCCGATTTTGCATATTTAAAAATTTCCGCCCCCATCATCGCCGTCCCTATGGTTGTTAGCCGTGTCTTACCCCAACAATGCTGATAACGAGTCGCAATAAACATGTGTGCAAAATTTGGTTGAAATTTTTCCACTCGTTCAGATTTATTTGCAGAACATACCTACATACATACAAGCACACAACGTATGCACAACTTAAGTATGGTGTGGTTGGATAAATGATTTTTTAAATTAATAAAACTATTGGAATATGATTTATCTAATGGTTCCATTTCTATAGAGTAATTAGTCTTTAATATTCCATTCCGATTTTTCATAGTAAAGAATAAATAAGTTGTTTTTCCATTCTTACTAATAAAAGCCGTTTTTATAATAAAGTTTAATTTTTATGTGCAGTCAGCCATAGCCATATAGCACCGCTTTCTGTTAAATACCGGTTGACTAATGACTCCGAGCTGTAATTATTGATTTAACTCAACGTAAACCCCACCATCGTAGTGTTTGTGCAGGAGGAGACGTGGAACAGGTATTGTGCTATCAAAGCTCCCATAACAATGAAGACGACACAATGGGAAGCTGCGATGGCCCCGCCTACCCATCCCTCGCCACAAGCATTCCTCCCGTACACAATCACGGCAGAACTGCTTCCTTCCAAACGAGAGCTAAAAGTGAGCAGACTGAGGGTGTCTCGATAGTCGCTCTAGGTGATTAAAAAGACGGGGGAAGATCACTCACTAAGTGATCGCAATACACAAAGCGGAAGCCGAGAAAGGGTTCCTCAGCATACACTTACATACAGTTGCACACACATGGAGACGAGGTGTAGAAATACGAAAGGATGGCGGAGTAACACTTGTACACGTTATAAACGGGGATTGAAACTAAGCAGTCTACAGAAAAAGATACGTCATATAATAAATAATATTCTAAATATTGAGGCTAAAATAATGCACCAAAGCTTGTAACTTCTCTCTTTAATTAACTTCCAATCAGTGTGTGCTTTGATATAATATGTACTAAGTTCCCAAACGTATACGTCACGACCTGGCTCCTCCCCACCCCGAACAAGTCAGGCCCATTACTAACGATAACGTGGCAAATATTAATATCGTCGTTTGCCACGAATATTTTATCATAATATTATTTCATTATTAAAATATTTGTCATTTCGTAATTTAAAAATTTAACATTCAAATATGTATCAATATACAACTTTCAAATCAATTTAAAGACATTGTCACTAAATATTAGCAATTTATAAAACATTTTTCTTCACATTATAAAGTTTTAAAATTGGACACGAGTAATAACATGACTATTTAATGAGAGGTGATTTCCAGTAACGTGTTCTAAGACAAGTGCACCTACATAATTTCTCCGAATATCTAAGTAAATTTCATCATTTCACTTTTTTTTGTATCTGCGCAATTTCAATTGAATGAATTAGTAGACTATGACGTCACAAGTGGCGCACCAGTTACTAGTTATGGGTAGTGTTTCAAGTTCATGACGTATCGTGGGGATTATAACTCCACCAGTTCCCATCTATCTTGTATGTACGACTTTGCATCGATAATGAAATATATCTACTCAAATATTTCAGTTGGAACGTTACAACACCAAACCAATATTTTCCTCCAGTAATATACGTTCTAAATATATGTGCGATTTTGCACAAATTGTCCTAAAATGGTACTACGAGATTGTTATCTTTGAGATATAGCTTTTAAGCAGTCTTCAATTTCTCCTTTAACCTTTATTTTACAGTTAAAATGCCATTCGTTTAATAGAAGTTAATTCATTCAGAGCCATCTTATTTTGACTGAACATAATGTATTGTTAACATTCTTTACTCTAAATTTCTTCAATTCTTTTATGAATGATTTTTTTTTGCATTGCAATGATCGAAAAAATTAGTTGCATGTATGTAATTTTCACAATAAATGCCGGTTAAACAATATTTTGATGTCTCTTTAAAATATCTTACGATACATTTTAAAATAAATTTATCTTTTAGTGTTACAATAATTTTCACAAAAGTCTGACATAAAGAAAAATGGAATTATTTTTATGAGTTCAAAGAATTTCCTTTTTATAATTTCTTAACATTCTTTTACTTTGACAGACGAAAAACAAAGGGACAGCCTCATGAATACATTATTTTATTAATAAATTGACAAATTCTCAGAAACAGTTTTTAAGAATTAATCACCATAAAACGTTTTTTTCCTATTTCTTCGAACGTCCTCAGATAAAGAAATTTAAAAAAAATCCAAATATTAATCCTTTCGGTATTAAAATTATGTACTTAATGGATTTTCAAAAAAATAATTACGGTAAATTAATTACTTATTTAAATTAAGGACAATAATGATTTTACAATATTGTAATAAATACACCTTAAGTAGTTCCAACAAAAACGAAACGTGCTATTTTTTTATTTTAAACTGTTTCTGAGATATTGGTCAGCTTATGTATCGATTCATTTCATTGCAATATAACTATTAAATTATCATATTATTGCATTATTCAACAATCTCCTGTATTATTTTCTCTTTCCCTGTCACTATTCGTTTGTCTTGTCAGTTACTTTTATTCGTTCACAGGGTCAAGTACGTCTTCTGGCAGTAATTTACACAGATCGACGAAGATATCTGAAAAATATTCAATGTAATAACTCCCGTTAGATGGAGAAAATTAATCATATCTCAATTCTAGGACAAAAATTTACGTAAATATTTTTAGACAGCAGCACAATATTTTTATGCGTATCTCGCTTCGGAAAACAAAATATTAGAAATTAATAAAGATGTGAAATGAATTCCACTGTTTTTTTCTTAATGTAAAAAAAATGTTGTCCAAGAGTTAATTAACGTCACCTTCACTCAATTTTGCCTAAATGTAGAGTGAATGTGACATACCTTGTCACATTCAACCCTAGAATAATTTTTATCGACAAAATATATTACGTTACGATACGTCGTTATCTTGAATAGCGATGTTACTTCTATTTAAAAATAATAAATTTAAATTACATGTTTGGAGCGAGTACATTATATTTGAATCACTTTTTTCTGTGTAAGTCTTATTTCTCATTATATTCCATAAATTAACTGGAAATTTTATGTATTTTGTTATTACAAAATTAGGGGTTTCTGAATTAATATATATATATATATATATATATTACTCAGGATCAAATTTATTCTGTCATATATTATTCCCTGCAGGTATTAAGGAATCATCAAAGAGGAGAAAAACAGTAAAATATATTCCCTTCATCTAATCCAACCCAAACACCACTGTCTGCGGAAAAAGATATGCTACACATCAAGACGCAGATGAAGTGTTTCCCCACTCGGTAAAATACGAAAATACCAGATGAAATTTTTGCGATAAAATAGTGAGCACACACGAGTTTGAACTTTTCTCAGGAAAATATAGATGGCGTTTCTTTTAAATGAAGAAAAAATTTTGTAAATAAAGTTTATGGAGCGAAGCAAATGAAAGAAGTCTGGTAGTAAAACCTACGAAACCGTTGCCTTGGCACCTCGTTCAATTTCCATGTTTTTCACGATTCTTCCATTGCGGACATTTTATTAAATCTAAGATAACGTCGTCCAAAATTGCCTTCACCTGATTCGTTTTTTTAGTGGGATTTAACAGAGAAATAAATAGAATAAGAAAATTGAGAAATAATAGAATAATAATAAGCAACAGGCTATAATCAGAGATTTAGTTGAATTGTATTCCTTACAAACGTCGCCCGTACTAACTTTATATAAAAAGTGTAGGATTCAAACCACAACGATTACCATCATGTAACCTCTCACTCTTTGAAAAATTAAATAAATGAAGCAGGAAAATAATGATCGTATATTGGAACTGGGCTGCTTTAAAAATTAGTACTTATGTTAATTTAAAAAATAGCATATTATTAGCAGTTACTATGTTACACCTCATCCTACTTCTCCACATAGTCACCGCCGTTATTGAGGAACTTGTCGTAACGGGAAACGTGTTTTCGGATGTATTCGTCAGGGGAAAACACAACCAAAAATGAAAACGAAATTTGCAGTTCCTATTTCATTGTGCACATTTTTACAACCTTCGTTAAACTAATCCACTTCCTCACCATTTCAGCACTTATTATTGCTTCACCATACACCTCAAACAATTGCCGATAATTGTTTGATGGCGTACCATTCCTTTTATTCAAGAAAGTAACACTAATCTATATTCACTGTCAGCGCGTCGTTCAATTGTTTCTTAATATATCGAAACGCTCTAGCAAAAGAAAGCAGAAAATGACAAGGCTTCACAGATACGCCTGGCTTCGTAATTAATGTATTCGCGCAAGCTCAAAATTGCACTCTAGCAGAAAAATATTAATACAGTACTTACTTTGAATACAGCCTTTGTATATATCTACAGTTATCTTATTAATTTACTGATATCCTATTGTAATGCAATATTTTAATTGAGGAAGCTACTAGCATTATTTTCTATTACCTCATTGTTTTGCGGTGACTGTTGCACTGCAATTAATTTGATAAAGATTGATAATTAACAAACTAAGGTGAATGTTCTTGTTATTAAGAAACATTGTTCCGTAAATTTGCTTACTGTTACTGAAACCTTTCATCTAACCATTATATTTACAAAATATTCCTTCAATATTCTTGAGTGGATTGGCAAGTATTTTAAGGATCGTAATTTATCAAAATCTATTTTCCTCCTGAACTCAATTCTTAGCAGACAGAAATGCACAAAAATTTTGTTTTTACAAGATGAAACATATTTTCAAATTGTATGTAGGACTGACATTTCTAAAATTATATTAATATGATTTATTGTTAAATTTTCTATTCCGTATTTGCGGTGCCGTATTGTTCCGAGTGAGCACTGTGAAACCCTCCAAGTGACAGTTGTGGACTTTATTGCATCTCCTCCTGCCAGCAGTGTACTTGACGCCATGTTCTGATGATGGGCACCTAACTGAAACGTTGAACGTAGTTCAATAGTTCAATACCTCTTCATCAGCGCGTCCTCGTCTCTCACAATAGCAGCGACAATACTTGTCTATCCGTCAAAATTACCAACACTTTCTCTAATAAAAGTACATAGTTCACTTGTAAATACAATATTTAGACACGTCTAATTTTTCAGACTATAATAACACTCCAATATTTACTTAAACGCTAAGATTTGTTTATTCTCTCATACTACTTCTTTCTTTTAACACATATCAAAGTAAATTATTATTATTATTGTAGCACCTTACTTGAACGGATTATTTTCTAATGCTTTAAAAATATGGCACAACGTACAGAGAATAATTTATGTTCCATAGCATAGAGACATATTAATACAAATTTACATGGATGAAGCTTCAATTTCCCACTTTCAACATCTCTCATATAATTTCGAAAATTCACAATTATATATTTACTCCGTGTATATTCTTTTGCTTAAATATGAAACAATTATTATAGTGTTTTAGAGACACGAAAGACGTTCTAAATACGCCCGTAAAATCGTATGGTGTTAAATAATTATTTAAGTGCAATGAAAAGACAAGTAAAATATTACAATATACATTATTTCTAAGTTTGCACTGTTGGTGTCAGGTTGATGTCTAGCCCTTGGTCTCCCCTACTCCTCTTGCCACATGGTTGCACAGTTAATAATCTTGCAGGGATACGTTCTTCACCCCTTCTTTTGAGATGTCCCGACTAGCGCAATCTTGACACTCTCATTGTCAAGGATAATTTTTGTTCATTATACAACTCTCCCAATTTCATTCTTTTGCACACGACCATGTATTTTTCGCAGTACTTTTCTTTCTAATGTATCCAGTCTCATCTCATCGGCTTGTGAAAGTGTCCAACACTCCGCTCCATATGTCACTACAGACATCACTGTAGTATTTTACAGATTTTTATTTGTAGCTCTAGGCAGGATTTTTGAATTAAAATTATTTTCAAGGCCAAATAGCACCTCTTTACTGCCATAATTATACTTTCTATTTCTTCTTAATTGTCACATGTATGTTTAATTTAATTCCTAAATATGTGAATGATAAGACACTAAAACACAAATTTTCCTGCCCACAGAGGGTCCATATTTGTGGCATTTATGAACATATACGCCGTTTTTCCTTCATTTATTCGTAGCTTCATTTATTATGGCTTAAAGGAAAGAATCAATAAGGGAGAACTTTGATCTAGCATATGCATGTATCTGTACAGTTTTATTGAATATGTTTCCAGCTGTTTGTATTTTTGATTCCCTAACTGCCTATTCAAATACGATATTAAAAAACATCTCCGTTTTCTATGAGCAATTCTTCTGATAAGATGGACTGTATTTGTGCAATACTTCTCTTCTTGATCATATTAACTAGCCTAATGAGTTTTTGTGGTATACTAAACTCCTGGATTGCTTCATACAGTTTGGCATAAACGCCTTTACAATCAACAAAGAGGTGTTGTATTTCCATATCATATTCATTTGTTTTTTCTATAAGTTTTCTTAATGAGAGAATTTTATCTGTATTAGATCTTCCACTTCTAAATCCCTCCTGGTATTCATCTATTTCCCTCTCGACATACGGTTTTTTTTATCCAGAGCACTGGAGTGAGATACGTCTGTAATTTTTACAATCTAAAGGATCACCTGTCTTAAGTATTGGACATTCTACACTTATTTTCTATTCATTTGGTTTGATTTCCCGACTCTTTTGACCACTTGGAATACTTTTTGTTGTACATGTTGTCTTTATTAATGATCTAGGAGTATGCAAGTATTATATATTCAAAAAATTAATTTCAAAAATGTTACATTCGTTGTCTCTAAAATCGTTGAAATTAAGTTTTACATTCGCTCTTTTATTTATGGTTACTTTCTGAAAGGGACTGACCTTTGAATCAAAACTTTATTAAACTGATCAGAACAATTATAATTTTTTAATACTTTGAAACGTCAAATAATTTCAAAACTGTAGTTTGGTTTCATAGTTGCAAGTCATTTGCTATCAATAATTTGTATAATTCAAGTGATCTAGGAGTGTGCAAGTATCAGTTTTCTATACCCTACAGCAGCACGAAATTTTTTACAGAAACCCAAGAGATTAATCAGAGCACAAATGAGCAGATTCGGCACTGAAATTTATGCGCAAGAAGAAATATAATCAGCTGAATTTGCGATTCGATCTCAATAAATTACATTCGTAAGCTAATCTGATGTTCAAAAGAAAATTTTCTGTTTTGTCAGTCATGCTTATGACCACGTGATTCGTAAATTGAAAGTAATGCTATTACATTAGTGTTTTATTGTGTACAAAATAAAGGATTACAAACTATTTGTGTGGTTATTAAAAATAACAAGCTATCTGTTCATGAAAATCATTTTAAGTGAGCTGGTAACATTAAACAAAAAATAATATTTCTTTTATCTTCTTCACTCTATTTCTGGTACACTGTTTCCTATTCTTCCATTCCACACATACCAACATACCCGAACTAATACGACTAAGTTGACAGGTATAATTAAGTTACATATAAATCGAATCATTCCTTAAACTAACTGCAGATTAGCTGTAAGTGATATGTGAGAGATTAGCAACTAACTACGTTTCCGATTAGTTTAAAAAAACAGTTTGTACTCTCTCCTAAATGTTCAAAACTATAAATTTAATATGTATCAATTAAATTAATTATATAGAAACGTTGTAGTGTGTCAGTTGCTTTTCATCAAGCTAAATTCCATGTCCTCTGAAATTCGTAAACATCCTAATTCCATAGCAAACAAAATAAATTACTTTTTAACTAAAAATGAAATATAAATATGAAAAACGATGCTACCAGAATTAAACGACGTTTGAAGACTTTATTTTAAAAGAGATCAACACCACCACACTCAGTATTGAAGGTATATATTATAAAAATTATTTGTTTCTCGAAATGTGAAAAGAATCAGAAGTAAAATAACGACTGGTAATAACTTTTCAGTCCAACATTAAAAAATACCAAAATATTCTGTCTCACATATTTTGAGTTCCTCTACCGTCAGCGCCAATTTAATAATTGTAATTTCTGGTGAAAACAGAAGGAAGCCGTACGCCGTTTTTAATTTCCTGCAAGCTGCAGGGTTCGCCTACGTAAGCTTTATGTAACCCGCAAAGCTCTTGTTTTACTTTCTGCGATTGTCTCATAATTAACTTTTGCATCTCCCTACGAAGCCAAACAAGTTTTGGTCCCGGTTTCAGCCACATTCAGCTCTATATTGTGCTTTAATCCTAATAAATATACTTGTATTCCGTAAACGGCCAGGAACTGACATCAAAATTCTTCCATGAGCACCTTGTTCAATACTTTATTCTCCCGAAAATTTGTTTGACATTTGAATTTTTGGTTTTAATAGGTACATACTCTGATGATATTAAAGATTCTGTGTCCTCTGTAACACAAGTAGAATTGTAGATAGAGAGAAGATGTACGACAGACAGGTTTGAAAATTTCTTAATGTTAAGATTAGCAACTAGCACAATTTTGTCTATAAATTCAAGCTGTTGAATCACTTTGGTATATATTCTTAAACGTGTTATTTATTACACATTGTTTCAATATTTTTCCTTAATTTACAAATCATGGTTATAAAACAATTCTACTGGCATCCCGCCCAATTTGACATTCCTTATTTTGACTACCTACCAATAGACGGTTTATAAAAATAAAACACTGGATTATAAGTTCTAATTTTTACAATTTCAGATATCCTCAAAGAAAAGTAACTCTTCAGGAAACATCCGTTCGGTCATTGTTATGTAAAGCAAACAAAAACGTTGGCAAATGAATCAAAATGTTTTGGAACGTACCTCATTTAGTCTCAAGAATTATATGGAATGTTTATGTAACTCACAATTTGTTGAGGCTTATATAAAAATCATAAACGGTTTTATCGAAATTGGCCCCACAGTTTTCATTTGAAAGGCAAGCAAACTCGGGATTTTAAATTGGTGTTTTATATTATTTCCATTATAAATGGCATAGAATACAGACCATCCAATATTTTTACTAACATATTAAATATATTTAGAACCCACGAATTGAAAATATTTCTCACTTAATACAATAAAATTAACACAACAATGTAAACAGTAGAGATTATTTTCATAAAATTATATAGCCGGGCGCCACCGTTGCCCGCTAATTCTTTTTCATTAGCCCGATGAAGTATTTAATTCAACAGTAATCTCTTTGTCAACACGTGAGTAAACCATCAGATGGATAGTCACATTTTTGAAAATTTACTTTTCACGCCACCTATCATCGAAATCGCACAGATGAACGCTGAGAATAAAATGAGGAGGTTAGATGGATTTCTACCGTATGAACATATGTCGTAATTCAAACCATGCATCTATCACATTTGCTCCAAATACATTTCATTTGTGCAGAGTCGAATTTATTCACTCCGTATGCACGCGATTACCATATTTAATCTCAGCAATCCCAAATCGAAATGTCAAAACAATACCAAGATACAACGCAAAGAACTTGCGCACGTATTGATGCGTTAGTCAAATGAAGAGCGTTATTAAATCAATCAAACTGAATATTTGGGCTTATATGTTTTATAGGAACAATAAATGTCTGTGAATAACAAATACATATGAAGAATTCATAAACTGTATAACAGACTTATACACAAAGTTTGGACATTTTTAACATAAAGTAGACGTTCATTTCAACGGTTCATTGTGAACCTTGTCAATATTAACATAGACCACAAAGAATGGTCAAAATTCTACTTTATGTTTAAAGGTTTTCAAAGCTTTGGGTATAAATCTATTATACGGGTCGTTAATTCTCCATATAAATTATATGTTTATGTGTGAGAAATACAATAAAATATTTTTAAAAAATTGATTAGAAAATTAAATAAAGTACCATCCAGACGACCCATTAAATACAAACAATAAATTCATCAAAATCGGTGAAGCCACACAGGAATTATATACATACATACACACATACATACATACATATATATATATATATATAAAGATTTATGCATACTAGTCTAAGGAAGTAGAAATGATTTCACCCGAATCTCAATACGTGAAGAATTGACATTACGTAAATTGATCAAAGGTGCAATGTATTATAGTCTAAGGAAGTAGAAATGCTTTCATCCGAAGTTCATGCAGGAACGTATAGATACATTACAAGAAAGACAAGAATATAAACATGTCGGCCGGATTAGGTACTTGAATTCCGGACCTACCGTTTACCGGGCGGGCTAACCCGAGTCGACGTCCGAGCATCGACTCAGCATTCCTCCATTCCCTTAAATCTAAGCTAGGCTCACCTACCAATTCGCTAATCACATTCTTCACGACCTAATTGTAGGAAATACTTTTATTTCGTTCACATGATGTGGTCTCAATTTGTATTTTTCTACTTAAGTTGATTTGTGTCAATGCAGCAATTAAAGTTTGAATTTGTTCTTAAGTATTGACAGTTACATTTATTTACAAATTAAGTCTTTTCAAGGTGGCGAATAGCTTTAAATCCACTGAGAACGTTCTTAATTTAAATAGAGTCAAACGCTTGTCTCTGTGAGTGTTGAACAATGTAACAGACAAGAATTTAGATGTTGTGGATCGCTGATGCGGATAAAAATATAATGAAGTATTTTCTTTATAAGCAATATACTAACATAAGTAATATTTTATTAGTATAATTTTTCTAGGCACGAAAGATCTTGGCGCTTTCTCTTTTATTTTGAGATGTTATTTGCGGAGTACAAAGGGCTACGTTTTCAGCTCAGAAATAAGCTAATGCAAGGTCGAAATTAAAGCGTCTCTTGAAAAAGAAATAAAATCTCAAGGTATGTAATTATTTTGAAGGACACTCGGTGACGTTACACGCGGGTCTTGTTGACCTGTTGCTGTGAGTACGAGTACGCGGGGAGTTTACCAAGCGTTGCAGGTCTGCATTTCGATGCAGCCAGGCGGAGCTAATGCAGAGCAACAGCATCGCTGGGCGAGCCTAAAAACGTTGCGAGGGCGTTCGCCAATTGTGTCTGCAGCTTGCTCCCATAAACGCCAACATCGTTAGCAGCTCCACAGAGCATTTATTTCCGGGGCTACTCACTTTCAAATCGAGAATCCATCAACGATATTGTAGACAGTTGCCTGGGGAATTCAATCAAAACTCAATTTTTTTGAAAATAAAACCCCCTGTAAAATTAGACTAAAAGTTTTATCGTCGAGCAGAAACAAGTATCGGCTGTAGGAAACTCGGAAACAAATCATCTACGAATATTTAATATTTTGATAGCAGTTATTACAGGAATATATACAACACTGTATAGTATTGAAAGGCGTATTATTTTGGCACCTATATAATATACTGGTGTGAAAAAGAATAGCTAATTTCTGCATTAGTCGTTTATAACCCATCAATTAAAATAGAATATATTAAGGTTTATTTCTTAAACGTAGTTTTAAATTGTAAATATTCTCTCTGTTTTGTTTCACTAGGAACATTATTGGGAAGAGACGAAAACAAGTGGGATCATTTTTACTTTTACAAAGTAAACTAAAATGGTTTGTTCGGAAATAAATTATTTGAAAATTCCCACGTTCTTTTAAATAGCCAACCTAAATTTTACAATTCACATGAATCTGGAACAGTGTCTAGAATATAACATAAATTGATAACTCAATGAGAATTAGAAAATTTATTTATACATTATAGCTTCCGTCATACGATTTCATTGGATTGAAAATATATATATATATATGTGAAGAATACGTTTTCAAATATCGTTTGTATAAATAAATTACATAGCTGATATAATAGCCGTTTATAATTTTTAAGTCATGCGTAACGTTTAAAACGTTTTATCAGTATCAAGTATATTGTATATAGCCGTTTCTGTAACGTACATGTTACAATATATATATATATATATATATATATATATATATATATATAGTATACTCGTTCAGTCGTTCTTTCACCACCAGTTTTACGATAATATTTTGATTCCTCGAAATAGGAGATGATAGGGAGCCAGGTATTTTGATAAATAAAATGAAATGACATTTTAATTATTAAGGGAGAGAAAAACTATATAACGTAAAAGCTTCCTGCACTATTCAGTATTACTTTAGCATTACGCATTCTTAGTTTTTTACTTTTTTCATTTCGCTAGTAAGCATTTCTCAGTTTTTATTAGTCAGTTCTCATCAACTATAAACACGTTGTCCCCTTTACATGAATGAATAATACGAGTAATTATGTTCGCATTTTCTCATGTGTATGAAGGAATTTTATTTTATTATATCATGCATACCCAAAAATTGGGATAGAGAAAAATGAATATATACGCATGTTTACGTTTTTTCCGATGCAAACATGACCGATTTTAACCGTATTGTTACGGTAATGCCACTCAGGCCAAATGGAGATAACTGAAATAATTCACTAATTAATTTTTTATTTAGAAAATTAGTGCAATTTGTAACGTTTTGTTTGAGTAACGTAATTCATATTTTCATGCGGCCAACGAGCTAATTTCATTCCGGCAATAAATCTAATTATGAATGCGGCCACACAAAGGTTTCGTAGTTGTGCGGAATTTTAATATAAATACAATTAGCATGTGAGTTGTCGGATAAGTCAATTTACGAATGTGTTTCACACTGCTCCACTTTTGACTTTGTTGTTTCTGATCAATTAGTGAAATTGTTTTCAGTAGTTTGGGCGTCATGGTAACTATTTTAGTATCGGCGTCATTTGTGCAAGAGTATTAAAATATTTTTGTGATATTAGTTATTATAAATAGCAGCACTGAAAATAATAAGTATGACGGAAAATCTGCAATCAATGAAATAACGAAGAAATCTAAAGAAAAGTGATTCAATCGGTAAATTAATAACTTGGATGTAAGAGAAACGACATGTGGAGATTACAATCGTACAACAACAATGCGTGACACATTGACTACTTTGAATTTAATGATTTTCTTTTGAGAATTATTGTTATATCTCTCGTACTTAATTTGTTATAATTTCTTGCTTCTTTATATTCAATGTAGCGTCGTCAAACGAATTTTGAACTTTATATGTTTTGGAAACAACAAATCGGTTTGATATCATTGGAGAATTTTTTTCGAAAATCCGTTATTTTAAATTAACTTGTACTACGGTGTATCCCTCCGTTAATTATTTATATAATCTTTTTGCGGTTCTAATTAGCTGGCTTTAACTGTATAATTATACAGACAGTTAAATATTGATTGATAATATTTCTTCTACTCACTCGCCAATGTAATTAAATTTAATATCAAAGTAAATATTGTGTTATCGTTGATCACTTAGACGTTGGGGCAAAATCAGTAACGCCATTAAATTGATTGATCCTGAATGAATTTAATGGGAAACATGTGTAGAGTGGTTTTACATCCACCCTCCCACCCTGTATTTTTCACCCGGTTGAGTCCCGCTCGCTGTTCCTCCACAACCCCTCCTTCCTACCTTCAGCTTCCCCTGAATCCCCTTCCACACCACCCTCTCCATCCACATCCCAGAAATAACTACTACATTGCAGCTCTCGTTTTCTCAACATCCAACATCTGCGGCCAGGGAGAAGTAAGTTTTAAACCGCAGAAGGAAAAATTATTGCAAGTTTTTGACATCTACAATTCTATTTCAGGAGCTGTTTGTAATAATTTCAGGGAGAGAAAGTGTTTCCATTCATTTCGTTTCCAAATGGAAATATTAAAGTGGAATAAACTGGTCGTAAATCAATCCGAGAATACTTGGATTCATTCCCAACAAGTTATTTATTGTAAGATATGCACAACGCAAATGCTCGTTACACTTCACAAAGGCATATGAATATATAAAGAAGAATCTTTTATTTACTACGATACTGTCAATAAAATATGTTAAAATTAACGTTTATGATTAAATAATTATAGTTTGCTAAAAAAAAAATTTTCCATGTTTCTGCAACATTTTATCATTAAAATACAAATATTACTTTTTACTGCTATGTAAAATGTTCAAAATATTACGTAAATAGCATTAAATTATTCAAAATAATTTAAAACATTATATCACCCACGATAGCTAGAAATGATATTTTCCTGCAGATTTGTGTTCTGTTAAACAGATTTCATAAAGCGTATTGATACAATTATCTTTTCAAACATACGCACTTAGAATTCATATAAATTAAATTCCAAAAAAGTCTGCCAACTGTGTGTGTGTGGATAAAATAATGATTATTATTCTTTGAATTCAGAAAAGTATTACAGTTACGTCATAGTATACCTAATTTCAAGAGCACTGACCTACGTTGCGTTTTAGAACGTGTCGTAGGTCAAAGGTCATATGGCGTAGACGACTGTCCTTGAAATTATATCACGTACAACATAAAATAAAAACATAAATCTTCACCCTATAAATAACTGTTATATGAAAATTAAAAAACTAAATTAAATTTCATTCTCTCTGAAGCACTGTTTCATTTTAGTCAATTTCTGAATTGTAGTAAAACTTTTACACACCATGCATTTTATAAAATCAGTTAAATTTATTTTATTAATTCACCGTTAAGTATTCCATACTTTTGAAAAATATTTTGTACTATGTGATTGTATCACCTTGGATTCAAAGATCTAGAAACCATCAATAAATATTGTATTTATGTATTTATTTCCTTAATATTTTTATTGGAGGTTTCGGCCAAATTGTGCCGCAAACGTCTTTGTAAGTAAAGGAGCTGTTTAAATATTTTTGGTAACAAAATCCTTTTCTTTATTAAACAGTAAAAAAATATAAAAACGAAAATGATCTCCCATTGCAGTTTAAATTTTTTACTTTTTTCCTAAAAACTTTTCTTAAATAGCTCACCTGTTTCTACTGAAAACGTGTATTACTACGGAAATTTTGTAAGAAAGAAAATAAAACGACCAAATAAAACGGTCCCGATATACTTCGAACCAAACCTATCTCACGCTCGAACTTCGTCAATGTTTTAATCTGTAGATCACCCCGATAGTTTCTCCTCTACTCTGAAACAGTAACACGTCAAAAATCCTTGTATGGACACAAGCTGTACGACACTTCGGTCAAATTTCGACTTTTTCAATCTTGATATAAATCGAGTGATGTCTACTTAACCATGTCACAGTTGAGCATAATGGTTATAAATTTCTCTTCTCCCGTTTCTTTTTGGTTCTCAATTAAAAACTAATTAAAAATTCCCAATTAAGAGAACAAGAAATAAACTTCATTATCACAATGTCAAAATTTTACACAAGCAAATATATAGAATCGATATAAATCTTCGAATTTTGGAAAGTAAAAGAGAAATTTTATCACGTGCCAAATTTTTGGACAACTGAGATTTCGTAACGTCTAGACATAACTTTTAAATTTATTATATATATATATATACATTTATTTATACGTATATGAAAAAGTCGAAATTTTACACAAGTGATATACGCATCTATTAGAATTTTTTGAGACTTGTCATTTCTTTTTCAGTAGTGGAGCAATCATCATGGTTACGTATAATTTATTAAAATATTGACGAAGTTCGAACGTGCGTTTGGATTATTAAGACGGGGTTATTTTATTCTCACAGTAATTACCTAAGTAAATACGTAGCCTATGGGTTCTGCTGCACGGAGAGAGGATACAGGTTCCACGTAAGACCTTTCCATGGAAATAATAAGAAACAAAATTAAAAGCATATTTTGGTTTATTTTTAAAATTTGATTTAAAAATGTATAAAAATGACAAAGAAATATGGAATTTTTATTTTTAAATGTTTAATAAAAAATTATTTTCTTTGTATAAATGAGTATTGCGGGTCTCTGACAAAAGCTTCCATCAAAAGTTATAAAATTTAATAAATACTGCCTACTGATAGATTTTTCGAAGTTCGAAAAGAGATAGGTTAGGTTCTAAGCGTATCAAGGCCATAGCGATGGGTTTGTTTTATTTTCTTTATTACAGGATTTCGGTAAGTAATACACGTACGAACTACTACGAAAAACATTTTTGGGACAAAATTAAAATAATGTTATCAGCAATCAGAGAGATTTCTCGTTTTCATTAAAAAATTTATAGCATGTTTAAATATTTAACATGTTTGTCAAAGGAATGGAATTTCGTTATTAAAAACGCTTTTAAAAATTTCGTTATAGTGATGAGTATATATTACCCAAATGTAATCTTTTTCAATATTACCTAAATTAATTTATTAATTTCTTCTTATTAATACGATATTTTTCTTAAGCACTTTTTTATAAATATAATTAAAATAGGTAGGATATTATGTTAATTATTTTATGGGTGTGGATAGAAGGTTCCAGGCACTTACTAGAAGTTATGTAGTAAATTACGGGAGTTAGATTATCTTTCATATAATTTCAGGGGTCGTTCGCAGCCCCTTAGTTGCATACAGCTTAATGCATAAGTGCATATGAATATAACATGGCTACAATACCCGCTGAGCTCACGCTTTGTAGCTGACAAAACTCATACATCGCGACGAAACAAAGGATAATTCAATTCAACGAATCAGGCAGGCCGCGCCTGAGAATTAGGCTACTCTACATGCAAGTGCGCTCCCTGCAGGCGCTATGTACTAATGAGCGGACAGACTGTCCCGAGGGTAGGCTCAATGTAATCCCATAAGCACGCTGCTCATGTCGGCGGTCGTGTCCTGGGTTTGACACCCAGCCGGGGCACATCTGCGTGTGTTTGTGTACCACACCTCTGGGGAACGCTTGCATTCTGCATATAACCGTTACATGGCCTAGTTACCTCCGGTGTCATAACTTATTGGAAATGAGCTTCCTGTTAGCACGCATTAACCAGGACATGTACAAACTCATACAATATGTATGCGAGGCCATGATAGCCCCACAAGTGGAAGAAGATGACGCAAGGAGAAACTGCACTGATTTCGTCTGTCATGGATCTGACCTCGAAACTGTTACACGACCTTGTCGATCTTAGAACACATAATGAACGTTTCAGTATATAGATACCAACCAAAATGAGTGAGGAAAGAGTTCCGTGAATATTCTTAATTAACTAATGCCCCATCACGGAAAATCTGTCTAAAATATGACACGGTTTTTATTATCATTTTCTGGAATATTTTCACGGCGTCGTAGACAAGATTTATTGTCACCTTATCATTCTGTACCTATAGCACGGCTATGTTAATTCATTATGATATTTTACTCTGAAATACGCGTTTAAATGAACTCCATAATTGCCTCCAGGTAGCACGACGCAATATCACCCAATTATTCCTCAAATAAAATAACAGTGGCGTGAAACATAAGGGCGAACCGAAACCAAAATGGTCGAACGCACGCACCCACACACACGACATCATGAAATTACATTCTCAAATTGACTGAAAAAAGAACTATCGACCCGACCATTAGCAAAGGAATTTTGTCCAAAGGTGTTGGACAGCAAATTTCTGGTTCTTCTAACCCGTATAATTTGCGAAGAGCGATGTGTATATGGCATTTTCGGTCACCTTCTGGTGTCAGAAGATGATGCAAGAGAAACGTTGCACGACAAATTCTACTACGTTAAAAGCCGGAGAATTATATGTTTTATTTGCTGTCCTTTTTTGGAAATAATTTTTTTACTCTCATATCGCAATGATTACAAGTCCGTAATTACATAAAAACCACGTACTTCTACTTCATTTATTAATAATATTATTTACCAAACGATGGATTATTTCATATGATTGAAGTCATTTAATCTGAGGCACAAATTACGAGGAATTTGGGAAATACTCTGTTTTATATTAAATAGTTTTTCAGGGAAATTCTTTACTTTATCTTACAGCGGGAGCAACAATTTTAATAAAATATTGATAACTTCTTTAAATTGAGTAATGGGGAAGAGTTAAATTAAATAATAAAGCCGTAAAAATCTACAGTTTCTTCTTTGGCTCTACAGCCCATTGGGGGTCAGGGCCTACCGGGGCGTCTGTCATGCAACACATCTAATACGTTTTTCTTAGAGCCAAATTTCCGTGAAATATTTAACGTACGTGAAAAAACCTTGGTAATAGATATTTGTTTTATAAGGTATTTACAACTCCTGTAAACAAATGTTTACTTTCCTTATCTTCATGGATTCCACCTAAGACAGTCCGGAAACGAGAATTTTACCTGTAAAAATATTTTTCAATAATTTAAAACCCAATTAATTAATTTCATATTTTAACAACGAAATGTAAGTAGGAAAACAAGTTTTCTACTTAGTGTAACTTACGATTAGAACATATAACTTATTTTTCTTTGTTAGTAGCGTTACATTCCGCATAGTACATTGCAATTTTGGACTTTGAGTTCTCATATTAGCCTAACGTACTAACTTCAATTAAGATTGACGTCACTTAAACTTCAGGCGATATCGCAGAGATAGAATTATAAAAACTTATTACTCGCCTAGATTAATATATTTCCTTGTTATTTTGCCAAATAGATTAATTTCATTATAGGTGTATTTGTTCATTACGTGCTATATAATATTAGAGAACAGTTACCTGAAGACGATGGTGGGGTTAGCCTTCGAAACGTTGTATTTTACAAATGGCATAACCCGGGTGAAATACCGAGAACCTCTTATTCATGCCATATAATAGTTTGAAATATTACTATGCTTTTGTTTTGGGTCAAAGCTAAATGTGATTTATTTTGTACTTAAATGCTTTAAATTTGTTACCGTCACTCGGAGGACCTGTGTGGTGAGAAGTAATCTGCCACATTGGAGGACCCGAATGCCTTGTGTTAAGGCACGCCTGAGCATGCGTAATCCGGGACAGAAACTAACTAGAGAGAGCTTCAACTTCCAGAAGCGAGGCGCAACTCCTCCATTGTCACTCCAGCGACGTTCTCTCGCTTAAGGCTGACTGGAATTCGCAATCAGCCCAACTTGTCAAAGACATCTACACGATTTCACACTCATGCTGCAGCTCAAACCTAGCCATTTTCAGAATGGTGAAAACTTTTTACTTCATTTGCTCCAAGCCCTCAAGCATCCAAGTGGAGCTTGTTTCTCTAATTAAGAGCTTATGAAATCTCTCAAGATTTCCCCTAAGAGAATTCGTGTTTATAATTTTTCGCATATTATCAACATGATTAGGTATAATAAAAATATATATGAACTTTTCCTAACGACGTCTTTGAAAGTACATTGAACGTTTCAAAATCTGAGAAATAAACTCCAAGCAAAACATCATTAAAATGCCATGATACATTCAACAAACGTTTAGACGTTACATTAAAAAAATTAATAACGAGGAAATTTATTACTTTCCATTTCTAGATTCAAATATAATAAAACATATTTAATTATCGTTTATTAAACATTAAACTAATATGCTTACATAGTACTTAAAATCACGAGATTCATTATTCATTACTATTAATGCAGCAAAAGCCAGTCATTGCTAGCTTTTCAAATCAATCATTACAACATCATTTTCTTGAAGAAAAGATGACAGGAGGCAGAGCTGAAAACTTGATAAGGATTATAGTTTCTATGTAAATGACGTACCTATTCTTATATCTTGCATTCAAGAAATTAATATAAAATATGAAAGCATAGTAAAAACTGTATAAGCAATTAATATATGTGAAAAACTAAATTTACTTCATTTAAGAATGTATGCTTTGAATGATATTTAAACTGTAATTATGATAACATGTTTGTCAAAAACTAAGTTCATTTTGATAGTCAAGATTACCCATTTTAATTTTCAACTCGTCAATATAAATGTTTTAATTTTGCGTTATTTCAATTATGACTATTTCTGCAGCGTTCATGTTGGAATGCAGTTCAAAAATTTCACATGGAATTGAAAACATTTTTGTTTATATTTATGATTTGAGAAGGATTCTTTGAAATATAGGTTTCCGATAATGACTTTTACTTACATGATTGTTTTTATTATCTCTGTTACTATAATTTTTATGGTTTTAAACGATTTCAATATTTTCGAGATCTTTCAGATAATTCCAAGAAACTTCCTCATTCGTTTCCATTATTTAATGGTTTGTAATTTTACCTTTCCATTTCTTCAATTAGTTTAAAATTAGACCACTGATGCTGTAATTATATCTTACCTAATATTTTTAATATGCCAGCAATGTTATGTGAGGAAAACTGCCAATTCGATTGAAAATTTTAAAAATTAAGGAAAATTTTGAATAATTGGAAAGAGAAATTAAAACAGAAATATCTTATTGAGAAATCGGTGCAGATTGCCATATTTTTCTGGACGCGTCATTCTTTCTCATTCTGATTTACATCCTGAAAACTACCAAAATTTTATTGGTAATTGATCTATACAGTCCAGCTTTTATTTAGCTCAATATAAAAAAATAAGTCAAGTAGCTCATTATTTTCAGATTAAATGTCGTGACCGTAACGTCTCTCTAGTTAAAATTATCCTTCGTTCTTATAATGGACGAGGCAGTATCATCTAAATTTTTCTCCGCAAATTTAATATTGGTATCATTTATTCCTTGCCTTGAAAAGAACGGTAAAGATCCTTTTATTCCTGTTGACACACATTTTGTAGTCTTCAAAACAGAATACATTGGACGCAATTCTATTTAAATTGGATAAATGAAGAAAAAGGTTAATTTCAAATTAACCTCTGAAAATAATTCAATTATAACTTAACATTTTCATATACTTAGTCACAACTTTAGTTAGACTATTGCTATTGTTCTTGATGTAGAAATAGCAATTATTATAGGCTGATTTTAGAAATTATTAATATAAGAATCAATAATAATTTTAACGTCCAAAGTGACATTGACGCACTGAGTAGTTTCTATGACCTCCTTTTCGGTATTTGTGATCTTTGACGTTTTGTTTTTAAACTTTACTTATAATGGATTATTCCCGCTCTTCCACATTAATTGGGGCTGTATTTGAGATGGTCTTCCAATTAACAGGGGAGACATCGTACATTTATCATTTTCATGTATTCAGCTGTTGAAGTTATTCTTTTTAATAAAAAATTGGCAATTAATATAAAACATTGGGAAAAATAACATGAAAAATTACTTTTTTTTATTATTTTCATGACTGTTTTTAAGAAAACATTGTAGCAAGTTGATTCAATTCTGGATAGATAATCTGTGTACAGAATTTAATGAAACTTACTTGAACGCGTAAAGAGGAAATAAAGTTGAACTTCATAAGATTCTCTCTAATTAGAACAATAGAAGACTGGAAAATTAATCTGAATTCGGTATATTCTATTCTGTAACAAAAGAAAAAATTACCTAAAAACCAATGGGCCGTAGATTACGTACTTAATAAGTTGTTTGAAGGCAAGAATAATTGAGGTAATTTCCGCTTGTATTGAAAGAAGGTACGAAGTAACAATTCATTAAAATCATTGAAGTAGTCCGATTCTTGGAACGATTCATAGGAGCTGCGAGAACTGAATAAAAGTACGTAAGTCAGGACAGAAAGCACAAGAATTTAAAAAACAGCAGAAGGATGAGACCAATACAATAATTTCACCTTCGTTACTTACTAAGAAGTTTTATTGGTGTGAGTAAATAAAATTATGCTAAATGTTATCTGTGTATATTATTATTCATTTATCAGTAGGTCTAATGGTAGAATATATTAAGTGTTAGAATTACGTAGGTTTTTGTGTATACTGAAAATTAATTTGTATTATGCTTAATATATTTACTTCATTAGTTAATGGCCATTCTCCTTGTCTATAAAAAGTCCGACTCATCGTTTTATCCAAATAACCTTTATCCTTTGAGAAACATTTGCTATTTACATTTCCTTCGGCGAAATAAGAATCGATTGTTCCTTCGCAAAACAAGGCTGTCACTCAGCTCTGACGCTCGGTCTGAATACCACAAGATGTTGAAACACACGGACGTCTGTCTGAGATTCGTGGCCATCTCAATAGACAGTGATCTCGCGTTTCTCTTCAGCTGGCTTCTTTCAGAGAAAAAAAAATGAGTTCCACACGCCACGGTTCCATCGATTGAGTATTATTCTATTTCGGTTAATACGTACACTAGATTTAGTTTCACGAATGAATGCATTTAATGACCAATTCAGTCTGCACAAGCCTATAATAAACAATCATAACATCCCGTATAACTAATTAAAATATTAACAATTGGTTTATTTGAAATCATTGTCCCCGAATCTCGTATAATAAAAAACAATTTTTTAATTACGTCGTAAATTTTTTTTTCCGGGTTTTTTGTAACAAATGTGAATATAACTTCCGCCGACTTCCTTTGGTGTAGTGGTAAGCGTTGCTGCTTCGTATCACAGAAGTCGCGGGTTCATATCCTGGCATGGGCATGGATGTTGCGAGTGTTTTTTCATAATGTGAAAATTACAGATCACAAATTTCCCCCATTGTAGTCGCTAATAACCATGATGCGACTATAAGTAAAGAGATCCCATTGTTTTGCGCTTACCTTTTCACTGCAGAATGATGCCGAGGACTTTATTTATATGGTTATGTAACATATTTTTATTTGTTACCGCTACTTGCTAAACTCATTTAGCCATAAATTGATAATGTCAGCTCACTTATTAGTTCAGCTGTTTTTTAAATCTGAGCCAATTTGATTCAAGGTGTTCATTGGGCCGATGAATCAAAGTCATTGTAACAAATTGTTGTCATTCTTTATTCACTTGTTTGTCTACTTTCTGCTCTCGTTCACTGAAAGTCAGAACGGCTCCCATTTGAAAACCATTATACTATTTACAGAGTACAGTGGAACGTCGTTTATCGGAAACGACAAACATCGGAACTCATTTTCTCCACTGTAATTATATGGGAATTCGGTTTGTACAAACTTTTTCTAATTAATATCATCTACTAAATGTGCCTTAACTACCAAAAGATATGTGTAGTAACTTCACGGGAAACTACTCATTACTGTACTGTTAAACCTTTGTCTTTAATGCGTCAGCCAAACAAAATTTGGAATGAAGTAGTAATCTGAATTTTAACATTTTTTATATATCATTACCTTACAAATTCTATAAAATATGTCATCCGAATAATCGAATATCTAAGCTGTTGGTGGTCTCAATTAGTTGGGATAATCGACGTTCTATTGTGTTCTTAGCATTCATATTAATCAATAATTGCTTAAAGATAGGTAAAATGCTCGCTAAGAAAATAAACATTGAACTAAGATTTTTGTAATATTTGGTGTGTATTTCCAATCACTAGTTTTATGTGTTTGAAATCCTATTACAGATAACCAAATAACTACCCCTGTTTACTTTAGCTGTCAGTAACCTTTCCGTTGTTTGCAAAATGTGCACGTTTCGGTTGTCGTGGATGGCCGCTTTAATAAATGCAAGCCTCACCTGTCAGACGTCCCCACTTTTACTCCCCTCTACCACTTCGCTTCGAACGATCGAAGTTGCCCCTCGACAAACACTGCTCAGGAAATATTTACCTTCCCTCTCGGCCGCGAGCTTCGAGTAGTTTCTCGTATTGATTATCAGCAACAACTATGGCGCCAGAATTAACGAGTGACCCATTAGCGGCTGCAGCGATGGTGGTAAAGAAGTTTGCTTTCTCTTGAACGCTACCGGCTTCTTTAAAATTTTCTATTTTGACTTAAAAGTACAAGTTACAATCAGACCTATATCAGATTTTTCAAACAATTTATTACGTAAATAATATCAAAAAATACACTTTTTATAAGATGATATAGACAATCTGCAATTAATGAAATTTCTGGATTCTGTCACTGTCACAGCAAAGCTCACTACTGAAAATAATAAACACTGTACAAATTTAAGAAGGCAATTATGCTTAAGGCAAAAGGATCTAATTCGAGATTTTCTAAGATCAAATGCCGGACATTTACTTTGCAATTTTAATTGTTAAATACGCTGTTCAATCAAGAGTATCCGTACATATAAAATCTATTGCTTTTTGTAAACCACAAAGTGCGTTAGTTTGATATGTAATGCACTGAAAAATATTAAAATCTGTATCACAGCTAGTGATTGATAAATTGAAAAAGGACTCTCCTTTACCCAGTGATTCATATATATTTATAACACAAGCAGAAACTATATGAATCAATTATATCTATATAGCATTTAATTTTTCAGTACATTCCATATGTGATAAATTCATTTTCAGTAATTACCAGTCTTATACGAAACTAATCTTTTTTAAAATATTTCTTTCACGAGTATAATAGTCCTATGACGGATTTTAAACGGTGTTGGCAACGCCGTTGTCAGCTAATACAAATCTCTCTGACAAAGTTTTTTCGTGTGGTCAACATTTTCCGTGGACTCTCTTAAAGCGATGTTGTCAACGAAATGTTGCCAACGAACGAAAAATTTTGTTTTTGTGCCAACATATACTTGCAACTTTCGTTGCATAACATTGACGGGGACAAAAATGTTTATAACATTTGGTGTAATCCAGCATTTATTCGTGTTTATGAATTTCTGCCGAATGCTGATTTCTGCTTATCCCTTCATTTTGTTTTTCGACTAAATAAATTTGAATCGTTCCAAACAATGGTGAATTTCGCTGAGAGTATTATAAATATGAGAATAATAATTAAAGTGGTGTTTTAATGTGTTAGAGTTAAAAAATTGGAAATATTACAGCATCTTTCTCAGGTGAGTTCTGATTGTTTCATCATGAACAGACAATTTGACAAATTGTGACGCATAGAGAATTATACTCCAAGGAATAGAAAATTTATTTAAAATATCAGAATGCAAAACTGTCGTCCAGAGCTGGGAATCGAACCTGAAACTTCCCGCATACCGGGTGGTTGGTCTCACAAATAAGTATGTCCGATCTGAGATCTTACTGCTATTGTAAACCTGAAGCCTCAGTTTAATGCCAGTGAGCTTCAATGCCAATTTTTCGCTCCTGGAATAAAATTTATTATTACTGGTTATGAATTTGAAATATTTTAATATATTCCCCTTGGGTTGTAAATCAGCCTCCAAATGTACAAATTCATTAATAAATAATATTTATTAATTTCGTTAATTTCTTCAGCAGGAGCTTTCGGCCAGGCAGAGCTATATTCCTATATGTAAAGGAAAAAGTTATTTTATAAAAATTGTATAAAACATTGTATAAAATATTCTTTTGTCGGATAGAGTGTATATTTATAAAATATAATCGAATATTTTTAAAGTTACAGTTAAAAACGAAATAACCTCTAAATAAATATTTTTTTAACTTTCAATTTTGTCTCTATATTTTTTTCTAATATTGTTCTTACGTGTAGATTGGACTCTGTTAGTGCAATCTGTTGCTCAAGGTGCGTGTCTATTTAAGGATATCTAGAAAGTTTAAAAGGTCTCTGTCCCTATGGACGGATATACCTACAGCAAACCCAATCTCACAGCAGAATTTCGTCAAGTATTTTACAAATTTTAATCGTCATAATGGTGCTCTATGCAATTAAAAAATTGACAAGTCTGAAAAATTATATTAAATCAATTTGCTATAGACGAATACGTCACTTGTATAAATTTGTATATTTGGAAATCACTGAGTGGATAAAAGTTTCGCGTATAGTGATAGTTTACGGAATCATATTACATTATGAATTCGTTTTAGCTTATCAGTACTTTTAATACTAATTTCATATGTCTTTATTAGTAATCGCCATAGAGCTCTTTAGAATGGTTTATTACAAATATTCCAATTAGTCTTTTAGTAATCGGTTTTTTGCTGTGCACAATTTCAATTACCCATTACGCACTTGTGGATTTAGTGGATATAAGCAATCTCTCATTAGAGTTTGTTATAACGCTATCAGCTTAGTATATCGAAACCTATTTAAAACTGTCGATCCAGTTTGTTAATGTATATTCAGTCCCAATTTTGGCGAAATTTCCTGCAGCAAGGGAATGACAACTAGTGCGCGCAACTATTCCTTAGACCAGAATAAATCAGTTTAACGTTACGTTGTAGACTTTCACAATGGTCAGACGTAGTGGTAGAACTGCTTTGCGTCCGCAGGTGAGCGCCGCCCCCGCCCAAGTCCGCGCCTAATGGGCAATCAATGCGCGGCGATTAGAGCAGTCCCCAGCGACTCACTGTTTGCCCGAGCCAGGAATCTGTATTATCTCTGCCTAATGTGCGGCCTGTCAGCGCTACAACAGCAGGTCACTTCCTGCCAACTGTTGCCCATTTCTCTTCGGAAATGTTAACGTAATTCGTTTTCGCAATTCTCAAGGAAAAAATTTCTAATTCCCTTACAGATTGTAGCTAATAATGGTCAGTGATACGTGCTACTAAATAAGAATAGGGGTACGTATCTACTCTTCAACAGTTTTCATTGTTCAATCTGTCAACTGCCTCCAAATCTGGTCAATGCATGGTGAGGGTATTGCTGTATCACCAGAGCTAAGTAACTCCACCTCAAGTCATCTTACGACGTGGGAAAATTATTGACAGTCAGACTTAACTAGCCACAGCATATATTGCCCTCAGTTTTCCCTTTCATCACTTGGACATACTCCTCCCATGGCCTTTCTTCTCCTTTCTACACAAATCAAAATTATATTGCCTCTTACAGACCGACGTCGCCGTCTCTTTTCTCACAGGAAAAATATTCTCCCCTTGCGAAGTAAATTATTTTCTTAGTCAGCATCCCAGGGTTGACCAATTTTACCAGAATTATCCACGTCTAGTCTACTTGGCTTTTCTTCAAATATCCAGGACTTGTTGAAATCTTGCGGTCGATACCAAAAATAACCTTCAACTGGTAATAATTTCATAATTCCCCCATTTATTATTTTGAAACATTATAGTATTCGTGTCTTTTTTAAATCTTGTAATAATTGAATCATAGCCAAAAGTATTAAATATAAATTGACAAGATCAACAAAAGTTAAATAAAAATTAACTATTTAGTTTCAAAAGCTTGTTACATTTGTCAAACAAAACGTTGTTTATAAATTTATAATTTGAGTTCGAAATCATTTTGTTGTGTTCAAACATATTTATTTAAATATTTGTATATCAAGAATGTCCGTTATAATTATTTGGTTTTGTTGGGGTAGCAACGCGTCATGGGACGACAATGATGTTGGAGTGAAAATGCGTCAAGAACACGACAATGAGAGTGAGCGACAAGCGGCTGCGAGTGTGAGCATATACGACGTTTTCATACTAAATAGCGAAAGGGTCACTATTTCCTTTTGTTATAGTATATGGCCATCCTATATATTCTTAATTTTATTGGCCAAATGATAAATATTTAGGTGTACACAACAATTTTTCATTAGATCCAATAATTCGGCCATTAATGTGAAGAGTGATACAATTAATTTATGATTCCTTATTATTATTGTATGATATTTTTGTAATTAAAATTAAAATACCCGCCCTAGACGTCAAGGATTGGAAACCTGACAGCGTACCTCATTTGTAGTGTGTCGTTTCCTCTCCGCCAGCTTCTCTGTAAGGGCGTCTCCTTCAGCGTCGACTTTTGACCTTCTTCACATACGTCCGGGACCATGGATCGGTTCCCGTTCGTCTCCTTCAAGTTCCACAAGCCGAATGATAATTCACACAGCCTCACTTCCGTGTGCAAAGTCTCTAAACAGATCTTTAATAATCTATTTTTCTTTAAACCATTGGTTGGGGTAACCACGTGAAATTTAAAATTTCCTTGTCGTCTATGTTTCCCGATTCCCACTCAAGCTGTTTGCGGAAATTCCGCAGATCATATTGTAAGTGCCCAAACGCCATTCCAGGGGATTACTGGCGACATCAAGTCCGACTTTTTGACGCCAACTCCAACTTTCCAATCCTTGCTAACTTTACATTAATAAATAATCAAATGTTCTCTATCGCTCTATAGTATGTTTATATCATTCAATGTAATATACTGTTGAATACCAATTTCTTAACAACAACAATAAACTTAATTTCTTACAAGCCACCGATCTTATCATTAAATAAATTGTAATTATTGTTCCATACATTATTATGTAATTGTGTTATATACTCCATATTTTCTTAGTTCCTGTTTACAGTCGCATCAACTGCGAGGTCATTAGTTACTGTTCACAATTAGGGGAAACTTCTATCACAGTATGGTTATTCCATCTTTGTTGAAACTACATTTTTGTATTTTAGTCGTATAAGAATTTATTATAGCCCCTGAAGTGGTTCAAGTGAAAGGAACATCACATCGTTCTATTTTAATTATTATTTTCTCAATTTTTCTCAATATATTTAATTTTACTTAGGTTGTTTAACTGTTTTATTGCCATCAGACAGTCTGTTTACAATAAAGGCTCTCTTTCAAATTATTTATTCACTTAGAACTACATTCTCAGTTCTGCTTGTCTCGTTTTCCATCTGGTAAAATAATAACTATTTTCTTCGAAAGCAAATTGATTTAATTGCATAAGTTAATCTAACGTTGCCGACGAAACTACCTAAGATTTGGACGCAATAAAGGTTACACAGGTTAGCCTAATTGAAAGGAAATAAGTCGATTAAAAACGAGTGTAGTACTTTGATTATTATTTATAAAAAATACTACAAGAGACGCATATTAATATTTAAACACTTAGTGAATTGTCAAATTTACTAACAAAATATTTATTTTATGACAAAGTGAATAAGTGGTGAAAACATTATTAACAAAATTCCCTACCTTCTTGTTACGAATTTGGAGGAAATTCGTACAATTACCGGGCTGAATTTTGTAAACTATACTATTTAGAAAAGCTAAATGTCAGGTATAGATCATTAGGGTGAGACGGGAAGAAAATGTATCTATCTAAGAGGAAACTGTTATAAATATTTCCTATGTTGTCCCTTAAAGTTGTTACAGGAATATCTGAAGCGAATGCAGTCATGGTTGTTTTAATTAAAGTGCTTTGTGAACCGTACTTCATTCTTCCATTCCGAGCGGTTCTTTTGCAGTTTCAGAAGCGTCATTAGACGCGCCCCTATTTTTCGGCGCGTAGTATGAGCGGTTGGGTGTTGACTGCTGCTCCCCATTACTGCAGCCTCGCGTCTTGACAAGCTCGTTATTCACGCCAGAGGTTCACAAAGTGAGCTACAATTTACTCCCAGACTCTGGTTTCCTGTAGCACTCTGCGAAACGTCTTTGGTCTTGCAATCCGGCCCAATGAAAGCGCGCAGCAACATATAACTCAAATAGAATTCAGTCTTTGAACGCTTCGGATTCCGGTAACATGGTACTTCCACCTTCATATTGTTTCATACCTGTTCACTCTAGATTTAATTATTTGACACTGCAGTAGACTTAAAAGATTCTAACTTAATAGTTGCTTTACATTGCTATCAAATAATACACAACAACGATAAATCAAATACGCAGTACATAGCTATTAAAGGTTTTTGAAATTACAAGTCGTTGTTAACAAATAATATTAATATTTTCAGATTAATGATCACAATTAAAAAATCTGAATTGTTTTGTTACGAATCAGAAATGTAAGTAAAATTTAAAAAATACTCGTCTGCGTCACTGACGTCAACCGCATTAGTGATCCTGACGAGATGATTCGTACAAAGTTTGCGATCGTGGTGTCAGTGAATATGTTAAATTTTGGGAAAGAACTCTTTTAGTGTGTGCTCCTGTCGTCTAGAGTCTAATTCTCCTCTCTCAAAATACTGAAGTCATTAGACGGCCTTCTAAAATCCTCTATTCCCGCTTATTTCTGGAAGCATCTAATTCAAGTTTCAAGTATTACCCTCTAACAGTATGTTAATTATTTACTGTCATTCAAAATTGAAAAAAAAATGTTGTCCGTATCCGGACATAATACAACAGTTTCCACCTTCCCACTCTATTTACTTAAGGGTAAATTTTATGGGCTTATAGTGCAGCAATAAAATCGTCACCACGCACTTTTTGATATTGTCACTAATACAGCTAAGATTTATTATGGGTCGTGAACAGCTTCGTCCTTTGCCCCCACCAGTATATTGGAGTCCGTCTTCCACGAATTCTGGTCGCCTCTGGATCTCGTTCGTGGGCTGCTTGTAGTTCGCATCGTTGTAGGAACATACTTCCTTCTATTACGCGACCACGATTCCTCGTTTTCTCTCCGCCTGATTACTTCAAAGCTTTATAACGCAGGTACTGTACCTCGTACAAATTGACTTACAAATGAGATGTATGCATCGAGTTTATTTGGATTAAAAACAAATTGTTCAGATATTAATGGCTAATTTATTTACTTATACTTACTTAAAAATACTTCATTTTAGCTGTCGATTAAATTTTAACTAATAAATTATCAAAACCTTAAAACATAACAATTCATAAATATTAATTTGTAGGTCATAAAATCAAATTAACACTATATGTGGATGTAACGATTCTATTTTTCCCCATTTATTGACACTTCATTAAAACTGCCGATGATAGGATTTAAACTACTGAAACTTCAAATGTCAAAGTAATCCTTTATTTGTCAGGTTTTGACTCTGCAATGACTGTGGAAATAGTTGTATAGATATGTTGAAAATTACCAATCATCAATCGTCAATTTCTTTATTATCAACGTAAAGGTATTCGTCAAACAAATATGACGAAGTTGAAGTATACAACTTTATTGGTTTATAAATTAATTTATAACATAACAGATGATTATTGCCATTAATTTCACCGAAAGCTGCTGTTCTTTTGTTTGACGAAAGGTTGATAATAAATTACTTATGATTTTCATAATTCTTTATATGTTACAGTATAAATTTCAATAAATTATACTTTTCACAAAAATTTATTTCTTTTAACAATACCGGAGTTATTGTTTCGTCATTTGTGCTTTTTATTTAATATTAGCAGTACAATACGTTCAGTTACAATTCAATTTAGAGGCTTTTGATTAATTGAATAATTTATTTGTCATGAAAACAACTCGTTTATTATATACAATTGTTTAGTAGAATAAGAATAGCTGTGTCTGATTTATGTGGCGAACCGAAAATTACTTGTCTACTAAGGTATTAATATCGCATTATGTGATTGAAATATATTTGTGTGTAAAATATATCTATTCTACATACTATTGCCTGAAAAATCAAAATCAATATTTCTATTGGAGTAAATTGTACAGCGTTCGTCGTCCCACTATTCAGACACACGGACTGAATAATGAAAAAAATAATAATAACTTCATTAAAAGTAATAATGATAAATCAGACCTACATAAAGGCAATCACAATATTGATGATTTTTCAAAAAACTTAAATTTATATACCTTTGACATTATGTCATGCTTAAATTCCGGTCTTTAGGTAATAGCCTTTAAAATGAGACGCTAATTTTGTAACGAAACGTCCGGCACTTCCTAATTTTACTGTAAATATTTCTCAGCTTATAATTGTCTGTCTAAACGCAGGGTAAATCATGAATAATGAACATTTATCTGTATCACTCATAAAATTGATTTCCCTGAAATCAGACTGTTTATATACGAAACAATTTACTCTAATTACAAAAGGAACCAGGACGAAAATTTTCTTGTTATAACACTTGTGTACAAACAGGAGTTTGCATAAACCGTGGTGACGCTTTTTACCTTTTACTACAGACTTTCAAGAGAGATTGATGGTGACCTCATTCGTAAATCCGTGGCACTCGGTGAGGATTGTACTAAAGGCCTTATCTATGAAATGACAGTCCCAGCAAACTTGTAAAAGATAGTAGTTTACAACGTTCCCTTATGGAGCTTACAAAAATTTTAGACAGTGAGACTGAAACTTCGTTACATTTATCAAGAAATACTGGAAACAAAATGCATTTTCTACGTTTTAGAATATACACAGTTGCCATCGTCTTCTTTATACATGTATGCAGTTTTATTTAATTACTTTAATACATCAATAAAGGCAGGTAAAAGTCTTTATTAGACTGTAAAAAATTTATTCATAAGAATATGTAGGTCGTCACAGGAGTTTTCATACACATAAAGACCAATCCTGCAGCTGGTCCAACCAGATTTCCTCGTTGCTATAATCAACACTTTACCCACTCAGCTTCCTTCCATGGTGCCGCGATCTCGAGAAAGTCTTCCTCCCGACAAACAAATGCCCATGGCTAGTACAATCTTCAATTTATTACTACTTAACTGACCACAGATTAATTCTCGCTCTTAATGTTCAATCTCAATATCCAAAAATCCATTTTTCCTTGGTTTTTATTACCTTATCCCCACTTCATTATTTCGTTTCTGTCGGAGTCTCGCCCGGATCCTGTCCAATAAAAATTGTCTCTCGTCTCTGGGAAGAGCCATTCACCCCACTCCACCGACGTTTTGGCCCACACCAATCCAATCTCAAAGACTTGAGAAAAATCCAAGCCACGACAAATTGTCGGTGTTTTATTACCCCTGTCTGAAACCTTCAACTTCCCTCACGCCGCTTTCATTTGATTACGTTCTCCAAATTCCGCAATTAGTTATGTTTTACCATAAACATTTCAAAAATCTTATACTTAATATTCCTCATAAACGTAGGATCAGTAATTTGTTTAGCTCTTAAAATAAAAATATATGCTACGCTAATCAGAACGAACAGTTAATCCAAGTATCTTCTTATAAATATAATTGTATTGTTCTGTATATATAAGCTTATTTAAGATCGTAGTAGCTTCGTTGACTCGATTCATATACTGCGTCATCAAGGTGATTACGTTGAAATTCGTCTTTCGTATCGTACGGAACGTGAAAGGGTAAATGTTCAAATAAGTGACGCTCTCGTTGTGTTTTAATCACGTGTTGACAAAGTGATTGATGTCGAATAAAATACTGCAGCCAGTAAGTAAATAAAATCGCTGTCTTACCTTTAAACATCTTACCTCTAAAACGTAGGAAACACTTATTTACTGTTACAGAGTTCACTTTAATCAGTTGGTTAACCGTCAATAAAAGTAAATAGTATCAAAATTCCAATTAATTATTTAGAGAACATTCAGAAATAAATAAATTCCGATCAATTATGTGCATCATAATCCTGCGTACTTGTTAGCTATCTAATTGCACAGCGTTAGTTACGTCCGTCATTTCTCCCAGAAAGTGTACAAAAGACAAAGTCTTAGATACCGAAGGAAATTCATAAACAAATGTCCCCATTATTCTATATTAAAATCAATTCAATTCTCAATATCTTAACACTGCCTGATGAGACATATTTCCTGAATTTGGTTTGATTATACACGAAATTAGGCAGTGATTAGTTTCTCATTAGTGAGGATCACCGAACGTAGTGCACGCAGGATTGCTCTAATCGCATCTCCTGAAATTTGTAACGTGACATGTCACATGCAGTAATTTTGATCTTCTGATTACGTGAGCGTATCAGTCCTAATATTTATTTGTAATGAAACCTGGAAAGATCTTTATCCAAAACCAAACAATTTATTTTGCTATAAGGTTAAGGAATGTCTCGACGGCGTGTAGAGGTGTTTAAAATAGTTCATTTGCTATTTTTTAGTAAACTCCTGAGAAAGTAGGAAAAGAATAAAATTTCTTTAAAAGGAAATATCGCTTTGTTGCTCTTCAGTATTCACGGAAGTACGGGTCATACATTTAATATTTAATGATGATTTAAAAAGCGCGTGAGAGTGAAATAAAAACAAGGGAATGTCCCTGTTCTTTCAAATGAATATTTGAGTTGTTTTCCATCCGGAGAACGCATAAATATGTCGTGGGGTAGACTGCGCTGGGTCGTTTCCGGAATCCTATGTTTCCGGGATCTGTCAAAATATGAACGTGACAAACAGCCACGTTGATTGACAAACATGAGCGTATTTACGTGTCTTCAAAAACACAGCGATGAACTGTGTCCACTTTCTGTTTCCGACCTTTCTATTGTCCCAGAAGCAGTTCCGTCCTGTTCATCTAGTTTTACGGGCATACTTGTTCAGTGGAAACGGATTCAGGGATGAGGAAGATACTCGTTCGAATCACGGTTCAACATTTCTCCTTTGATGCTCCACGTAGCGTTAAGCGATTCGCCCCAGTCGCCAAGGGAAAAATCAAATAGTATAGTTTACAATGTTATGGAAAAGTTTGAAATTTTCTCATCTAATAGTCCCATAAACTTTCAAAGTTTATTCAATGTATTCCATGTTTTTTAGTGTCAAAATCTCCATTAACCTTTCAAGTAATTAATTTCTACAGTCTATACACGAGAATCTGAAAGTCTGAAGATATTGCTAGTATCTAAACGAAATTTATTTATCTTTCTCTTCCATAAACATGTACGCCTCACAGTTGTTCATTTCACTTTTATTACCTTCGGCGTTTATAAACATCATTTATATCTTGCATATAAAATGAGGATTATTTAAAAAAATTAACCTTGATAACAGATATTAAAGCACTATATTGATCAAATTCCAGTTTTATAATATCATGGTTTAAATTATTCTGACGGTTATAGAATAATTATTTAATATTCCAATGAGGTTAATTGTCTATGAAAAACTAATTTTCCCTTTGAAATTAATAATTATAATGGCATAATAGATGAGATTTAATAATTGGCAATGAAATTAGAACACTACGATAACGCCACGCTTAGAGACGAAACGTAGTGTTATTATGTAGTAATTTACTCATTTGTTGTTTCCTATTATGTAACAGAGACGTTTTAATAATATATTAACACTTTTCTTGACGCAAGGCCACTTATACCGAATATCCCTTTCTAGTCTCTTTAGAATTGCGTTTAAAAGTTCCCTCTATTTTCAATCTCTATTAAGGAGTTAAAATATAAGAATTGTTGTACAAAGTTCCTTAATTTGAATAGACCTTTCTAAATTTACATTAAGTAATATCCTCCCATTTCAGGGATATAATAAATTTTCTGGAATGTGGATGTGTTTTAAGAAGACATTTTCAAAACGATTTGCACATTTAACAGTTTCATAGAAATTAAACTGAGCGACATTTATATTTCACTTCATTTATATTTCATTTAATATTTTCCTATAATTATGTTACCGTTTTATTCTTAATATAATACAGATTGATAAATTTTATGTTGCATTTCCACGTATATGAAGCTGTACACCTGTTTGTAGTCGACTTATTTTAATTAAATTTCGATTAACGTGTTCTATGATATGATTTGTATATCATTTAGTAATCCTCACAGGTCAGTATATCACTCAAAATATAATATATGGATTCCTACCGTTATTATAACGCAATTGGCAAATTTAGCGTTTCAAGGATGATTTACTTTACGCCTTTGCACGCCAATGCTGACGTCATACAAGCTTGTTACCAACTGTGCGTAGAATGCAGCTGTCTTTCAGAATCCCTTATGAAATAATTTTGGTTTCTCAACCACATATATTTTCGGTTAATTGAATATTAATATTCATACTACAAACAGAGAAATAATGGTTTGAGCGCCACCCTCGTTCCTTGTTCAGACAGGTTAACGTGGCAAGCCTGATAATTCTATTGCAGCAATTTATCATCCCAAACCTTAACGAAATTAAGCTTCGCTACATCAATCTTTCGGGTAAGATTTTTCAATCGTTAACGAAATAGATATACTGAAATATTTAGACTTTAAAACAGCTTTGAACGTTATTTATATTCATTCAAATTATAACAATGCTATACACACAGTTAATAGTTTTCTGGCTCTCAGTTCATCAATCTAAGGAGATTCCATATTTCAACATAAAATTAATCTACTTAGAATAAATAATATTTATTTAACATGCCATTTTAAATTCATAATATTTTTTACATTTTGTTCTTGTTGCGGTATTCATTCCTACGACTGCCTGATGCAACCCTCTATGTTACCCTATCTTGCGCAAGCCTTTCCTTTCCTAATCTTCTTAGCGTATACCATCCTGTTCTTACCCCACACACGTCCCTCCAATGCTAATTTTGCAAGACCCTCATGTCTTAAAACGTCTCTTATTCAACGTCCTCCATATTGTTCGCTTTCCCCTATTCTGTTAAGCACTTCCTCGTTTGTGATTCTATCCACCCATCTTATTTTCAGCATTCGCCTATAAAACCACATTTCAAAGGCTTCTATTCTTTTCCTTTCCCCAATTTCTATCGTCCACGTTTCGCACCCATATAACGCCACACTCAATACACACATTTTTAGCGACGATTTCCTAATATTCACACTTATATTACCCGTAAGTAAATCTCTCTTTTTCGCGAAAGACTTCCTTGCCTGTGCTATTCTACTCTTTATATCTACTATACTTCTAGCATCCCTAGTTATTACGCTTCCCAAGTAGCTGAATTCCTTAACTTTCGTCAAAATATCCCCTCCCAATCTAACATCGTTTGTTATTCTATTGTTTCCTATACTATATTCTATTACATTTATTTCCCTCTATTAATCTTCTTATTGAACTCTTTCTCCATTTCATAACTTTCACCGTAACACAATAACCAGCTATATTTCATTTCCCTCCTACCTCTCTGATCTTATAAACACTTTTACAGAAGTATTTTTTTTAATAAACTCGGTGTCGGTCACAGCGTATATTCTGCAAACGTTGACATTGAAAAGTGTCAAATTCTCCAAAATAATCATATCTGTTTAATATATATAAAACTTTTAGTGAAAGATTTTCTTTGATATATTTTTCTTTAAAAAAGACTACAATAGTAATTGTGTCTGGAATATTACTACACGTACACAAATTTATGTACACGAACTTTTAATATTTCTTTTATCGACTACTGATGACTTTTACTCCACACTGAAATGTCAGGCTATATTAATAATTATTATTTAGCCCATCATTAAGCCAGCTGATATAAGGCTCGTACATGGGGATGGGTTGAGCTTCAATAACACTTGGCAGTATCACCGCACAGATAGCAGTAGCATTCAAGACCCTTAGTTTAAAAATTCTCCGACTCGTGCAGCAGACGAGTTGGGGACAGGAAAGCTACCGATCGCGACACCAACTCCCTTGTCCACCTAATGGGAGCACTTTAGTGCTGTCGCTTGTTTTATTCATGGCGCTGTCCGGAGATCCTTATTTGGCGCGCAATCAGCAGGGTGTCGGCAGCAAATGGTGTTTCTTCATCCCCTCCCGCCAAGTGAGATATCGCCAGGGGTAGACAGACAACATGACTTTCACGCGGACTGGCTGCTGGTGACCTCCTTAAAACACTGGGGAATCGTCTCAGCAGTTCACTTCACTCACTCTCCTTCACCTAACTCATATCTAATAATTACTTTGGTATGGTTATGTAATTCACATGTAAATAATGAAACAATGTTTTAATATTTATAAAAGCATATTTCAATTTTCAATTATATATGATCCTAACATAATTATAAAAAACATGCCTAATCCGTTTTAAACTTATTTTAAATTTATATGAAAACATTTTTACATCAATGTTTTGTAGTCCCCCCTCCCACACCGCCAAATCCAACACTCTGCCATCCCATTCAGCTCCCTCTCCCTCCTCGCTCCTCCGCCCTTTCTGTTTGTTCTTTTTGTGGTTCACTGCTCTACATGTTTTCGGATAGATATATTAGTAAAATTTTTAGCCGTTTGCTTCTCACACAATTTGTTTAGACAGTCTGCTTATTGTAGCCCACTTTGTGGCCGCTTTCCTTCAATAATATGGAAATGTTAATTTTCATTTTGTTTTAAGTTATTTCATATACTTTCGTCAGTTTGTAGTCAATGGGTTGCAATCAAACGAAATGTTTATATATATATATATATATATATATATATGATATAACCCTTTACATTAATTATGTTTAAATATTTAGTTTAAAAGAGCAAAGAAACGTATTTCAGATTCAGTGTTATTTTATAATTGTCACGAAGACATGAATGATATTTAACCTAGTTCACTACAACTATACTGGCTCCAAGCCAACTACTAAAATATCACGGCTTCCTCCAAGATCACGAACAGCGCAGCCTCTAATTTAATGCGAGTGGTCAGGACACGTGGCACACTCTCCACCCGTAACAACTGGACAATAAAATGCTCCTAAGTGTGAAATCGTGCCATTAAAATTAAACGTTATCATTTAATATCTTCTATGATTTCAAATTCTATATTCACCTTTCAAAATAATCTGTTTTCTTTGGCTTCGTAATATAACGACAGTATGAAACCATAATTGATATGCTATTTTATTGCACGAGTGTATAGGTTTCTGTCAGCTGGTTGAAAGAAAATATATTTTCGGTATTACCCATTAAATCCTATCATCTTACATTTATAATCATCGGTTGATTACAGGAAAACGTTTATAAGCTAAGTTTATATCTCTCATATAAATTAGTTTACAAACTTAGCTAAACAAATTCTTCGCCGTAATATCAGATCCGTTCTTACGTTTCGAGGCATTTTCATGGTCGAAGATTTTGGACATACGATAATAGTTGTCCGTTGACCCCAGTGGGTCAATCGGCCAGCTGCTCCGAAAAGTGGCGGAGTTACGGAGTGGGAAATGATGTATCCCCACAGCAAACTCCTCTCCCGTCATTCGGAAGGATGTGAGTAAAGTACCCAAAAGCCCGATATGCCTGATTCAGTTTTTTTTAAGGTTTTTTCTTCATCTCTTATAGGTGAATCAGCGGGTAGGATCCATATACTATAGCCCGGGGGCCCTAATCAACCCTATGTTAGCAAGCTTTACCTTCCACATTCCCCTCTTTTTAATTCCCTTCATATGCTATTAAATGGGAGTTCCCTGTTTCAGAATTACTCTCATGTAGCATATTACCCCAAATAAATCAGATGTCCAGAATACTAATATTACCATGCTGGTGAAAATTCTGCTTATAGAAAATTATAATCATTTAAAGCTAACGAGTATGCAGCTTCAATTGTTTTGATAATCAAAGAGAATTAGATAAAAATTTAAATGTAATAGGTAAAAGAAAAATGTGATATACACTGGATATTAGATATTTATTTGTTACTGGCGTTATTCAATTAGTAGCACAGTTTTATATAGAAGAAAATACCAGTTAACATTTTTTATCTGAGCCAGAAATTAGCCTTAGACGGTTCCGCAAATTTTGCAGTGACTTGTAAATTCATGAACCACAAAGTAATGCTAAGTGAAGCTTACACTATATAATAAATTATGGTAATTTACTAAGATAGCGGAGCGTGTGGTTATTTTATTTTGCAAGGATTTAATAAATGTTGTGGTTTGTTAAAATAAATATAGTACAATATTCTCTCTCCCCCCACTCCACCCACCCAGTTTGTAAATAATGTTTCTATTAGCCAAGCCAGTGTTAATAGGTGTGTGTACCGGAATCGTAGCCGTTTGGTATCCCTAAAGACGTGGAATCATTGAAATAGTCGCCAGCTACCCCCAAGTCTGGTCGAAGTATGTACCTGTAAAACGAAAACCACACTCCAGTCATCGGAAGGACGTGAGACAAGGCTCAAGAGCACGACTTACGAGAAGCGACTTTCTCTACGATTTACCCTGCATTTTTAGTCTAACGTCAGGTAAAATTCTTAAATTATCTCCGAGGGATCCACGTTAACTCTTGGTTTCATTTCATCCCTTTATAAACTGTTAATCAGAAGATACTAAGTTATAGTTTACCCTCGAGTAGACTGTCACTGAAGGTAATTAGAAAGGATAATTTAAAAAACACCTCCAGTATCAAATGTTGTACTGTAAATATTTATCCCCTTTTCTTATATATATATATATATATATATATATATATAGTTTATTGATGAGTCAGTTTTCCCCCTTATTCATAAGTAATATAAACATTAGCTACGCTTGGTTGATGTAAACACGAACATGCTCCTCTTCACGCAGTAATAACTATTACAATGTGTGGACGTCTACTAATGAGTTGAACCTAACTTAGTATAATGTTTTGCTGTTGTATTGGGGATCGTGAAGGTAGTGGAATCGATGCGGCGTCCAAGCTCCCGCAGGCTAAGCTTGTGGTCTGATGTCCGTGACTAATGTCCATGAAATGAGCACGTCATATAGAGATTAATGGCTGACAGACAGGAATTGGCAAGGCGGGCTTTTGCTACACTTTAAGAAGAGCCCTTTCTAGGAAGACAGGTACTCTGCGGAAACTCATCAGACGATTACTTACAATCTGTATCCGTACGGAACACGCGCTTACAACAAAAGCTTGAAGTGCAAATTTGTTACAACTAATCTTAATATTGATAAAAATGTTTGTTTGAATGCTATACGGTTCAACATTTTCTGCCTTTAAATTCGTACAACTATTTTACCTTGTAATTGTACTTATATGCAATTAATTTTTTCTAGATTTACATAATTAATAAATTAACAAATAAAGCCAGAGTGTTGGACATTAAATCAATCAAATCCGACAATTTCATGTCTTGTAAATACAAGAAGAAAACTACTTTCCGTCCCTACCTTCTGACCTTATGCGTTAATATATATATATAAATGAGAAAGGCGTCATATTAATTAGATTTCTCAATACATATTTGAGATTTAATAGGAATACATTCAATGTTTTATGTCTAGCATCAAATATAAAACTTATATTTATCTAACTTTAAATATAAATAAAATAAGTAAATTATTTAAAATAACGTTTGAAATTATGAATTCTTCTTTTAAATTAAATGAGATATGACTCCCGAATTAATTTAATTTTCTTCATTCTTTCCACTTAATTGCCTAATTATCATTTAATGCCTGATGAAAATTAAATTAAGATCTGCAGATTGGCCTAACAAATTTTTATCTGACAGTCTTAAACGTTTTCCAGTTATAACAGGAGACCTTTATCTATAAACCCAAATTTGGGATGAAACATTTATTTTTTTGTAATTTCGTGGTATTAAATTCTTCAAGTTACATATATACATATATATAACCAATTTTTCTGACCATATTGACTAAATAATTTATTATATCAAACCTTAATTATATTATTTTCCAAAAAAAATTAATAATACCATAATAATTATCGTCTGTATATCTTAAATCAAGTTATTAATCAGATAAATGAGACAATAAAGAATTATGATTAATTAATTTACAAACCACATTTTTCTTTCCTGACATGGGCCCTCATTATTTATTAAAATTTATAGATATAACGGTACAAAGAGAATAGAAGGAATTACAAAAAAATGAAATAATAGACATAAATAGCTTAAAGATTGGTTTATTAAATAACATGGATCAGAACATAAGATGTAATGTGATATGCCATCTGTTGTTTGCAAAGGAAAAATTTTGTTTCGTACATAAAAGGAAGATGAGTCGGACTTGGGCTTATTAAAGAAAGTGCATTTGGTTTTCATTCATTTATAAGTCAAATAATTATATCAACTGATACATTTAATTTTACTTTTGTTACTTTAAAACTATTTTTTGTCACGGAGCGATTTTTTTAAATTGAAGTCTAATTTTTGGTATTATTTAACCTTGAAACATTCTCATATTACGCCTCAATTAACTATTTTCCCAACTCTCTCTAACCGTTCATATGCCAAAAAATAATTCGGTATATATAAGCTCTTAAAAATACTTAAATCATTTCATTTTTTATAAAAATTATATTTTTCTTCCTTTATTCTACCTTTGCGTCGCAAGCTGAATCCTTAATCTATTCTATTAAGGTAATAGTATCTAATTACTATGAAGATTACTAAATAGAACATTTTCGGTCAATAATTAAATGATCTAAATACTTGACAAAGTAAATTACATATGATATATTGCGCATTTCACGGTTTGTATCTCCAAGAAGAGCCTAAAATATATTACATCATATATTTAAAGTAATGACGTATTTTTCGAATTTTGGAGCCCAGGGAGCTAATTGTTATAAAAAATTAATGTATCTTATATGAGATATAACGTTCTATACTTCAACATATTTCCGCTGTCCATTTAGATCTTAATCATTCAGGAAGTCAGCTCCACCGAGTTCCGCTCGGAACTCTCATGTTATGATTCCCTCTAGATACAAGATGAATTAAATATTTATAGATTTTATCTGTTAGTTTAAATAAACTTTTTAAAATAAATAATAAATATAAATAAATAATAACATTTGTTAGCAGTGTTTTACCAAATTTTCTAGAGACCTTTCCTAAATATTCATAGACTTTAAGGGATTTGTCGCCTACATTTGTTCCATTCCGGAATTTTTCCAAAAATTATGCTATTAAAATTAAGAGATGGAAATCTATGAACCAAGACTCTGCCATTATTAAGGAAATTATTGATTTTTGTTGAATCTCACATGTATGGTAGAAGCATCGGTCTTGGACCTACTAATTTGATTCCACTGAATGTCTTGGACATTATAATATCTAAGTATAGAGTTTAATATACCCCTTGTCTCCTACCACTAGAACTTCTTTACCTTTGCCTTCTTTTCATGGTTGTTTCGGTATTATCAAACTGGGGTTTTTCAATTACAACAGAAAATTTCTTGTGATGCGAAAGAACATGTAATCGACGTTTGCTGTTTCGCAGCTATAAAATGATGAAATTATTAAATAGAATAGAAATTCAAGCATTTAACACTCTAAGTATGTGTTTTACTAACATTGTAGGAACGATCCTCGTGCGCAAACGAAGAGCCAGCAGTCGTCAACGTCCATCGATTTTCAGTTATTGTTGAAAGAATATCCAATCTCATTACACCCTTCTTAGCGAATGTATCAAATATCGCCAATAAATCAAAACTAATGTTCAAAAAGGCCTCCAGTTACCTCTGCAAACGCATCGTCTGACTGTTGCACTTATTCAAAGATTCAAACACCGTGAGGAACAATTTTTCGGGTTTATCCCAAAACGTAGATGAAGTATCCCTGCATAAAATACGACTGTTGAATAAAGTACTTGATTTTTTCCTACTTGAAATTGAAGAATTAACAAAATGTCGTGCTGAAACAGAACGGCCACTTAACACCCGTATCAACGAACATATATCCAAAACCAAACTTACCATTCCCAAAAATTTTGTAGTTCCTATAATATCATTCATTCATTTGATTGGAAAAATAATAATATTTAAAACGTGAAATCTAGTGTAATTATTTCCGACCATCGTCGTGAAATAAATCAAATGCTGCAACTATGTAATATAGGCAGCGTGTAGTAAATACGATTATTGAATGAAAAATAAGATAATGATACACGGTTCATCTACAAAAATAGGTGGTGTTGCGGAGTGACTGTAGAATAGGAAAGCTTGAATAGGTGATAGTGTTGCTGACCTCCTGTAGGCTAGTTCCTAGCGTCGCTGCCTCACAACACAGAGGTCTTGGGTTAGAATCCTGCCATGGGCTTGGACGTTTGTGTCGTCTTGGTCACGGAGACTGTGTCTTAAGTCTGCTGGAGAATCAATACACTGGCCACGTGTCTCTCTAAATTCGGAATGAGTCATGTAAGATGTCAATCCACAGTCGACCCGGTAGGCAAAAGCCTTCAATGTGCTGTAGAGGCAAGGAAGGTGATCGGGTTGAAGACCAGCTTCATGACAGCGAAGAGTACAGATTACTCGAGAACAGACTTTAAATCAAGTAGTGTTTAATGAAGATTTATTACTATTTATACAGTCTTTCAGTGATACTAATAGAAGATGATAAAGATTCAGAACATGAACGAATCTGCCCTCTGCCAAGATATCATCTAGCTGAATTCGGATATTTCTAGGCCTCATCTCTGCTTTTCATATCAAGGAAGTTGTACCTGACTTGTTTTAAAACTTTGTTTACAAAGCGCATCTTCCGTGCTGATCATTACAGACAAACAGAATTTGTTACATCAACAAACAATATAAATTAATTAACATTTGCTTATATACGCTTATTATATTTTTCAAAAATTTCTGTTCTGGTTGTGAATTTTATCAGGTCTCTGCAGGCTTTGCTGGAGCACCTGAAGTCCTCCTTCTTCTATCCTCTTCTATCTGGCCACTTTAAGGTTGCCACCGATTCAATCATTTCGTCTTTCAACCTTTTTAATTCTTCATTCCTTTGACTTTTTAAATTTGAGCAGCAATGTATCTCACGACGGGGAAGAGATTTTTCAATAAGGAACTTGACTTTGTTATTGTGAGTTTTACACTGCTGTCAGGGCAAAAGGACACCAAATTCCGTGCTTACTTCATGACAAATTAAATAAATGCTTAGTATAATTAGAATCTAATGCTACATTACGCTAGGTACTATTCAAAATTTTATCCGAAATGCTTAACGATTAACCTACAAGCTAATATACTGGGAAACTGAACATGGCTATGATCTCTTATTGTTAAGCTAACTACTTTACTATATTTGTTATCACTACGCTCAAGTTCGTCTTAACCTTGTTTTGGAGTTCGTCACCAGATTTTTCTGGTGTGTCTTTTTTGCGAATCTTGAGGTTTTGAGTCGCCTGCCGAAAGGAACAAGGATTCCAGAAACGTTATGTTAGTAATTTTATCACTTAATTTTTTCTGTTGTTTGGCTACTTCTTTGCCTTATTATTGTGAAACAGAAGGACACTTGGGCATTTAATTTGTCTCGGTGAAAGGTACCCGTCCCCCAAACTTTGCAGAAGCTTTTAGGAAAGTCAGTGAGTAAACATTTGACTTCACTTAAATTACATTCGCACAGTCGTAAATTTCGCGGTAGGTGTTCCTTCTGTGAATTGTGTCTTTCAAGCAAAATTAGACAACTCGAGATGAGTGTTTACATTTACTTAAATCAAAATGAGCATTTTCAGTGACAGAGGCTATAACGTGTGAATTTTTGATTAGCTTCTACGATGTCAATTGTTAATGCTATCTGAAATAATATACAGTTTCATATAGGTAAATTAATTTCTCCATAACGTATGGTTTCACTTTTTCTAAGCATTTAGTTAAACTGTAAAATTCAGAAAGACAGTGTATTTTACCTTGGTAGTATTCTCGTGGTCTTCCCGGGCAGAACAAGAGCTGCAGCAGCTATCTCACCTGATGCTGCGGAGAAAGTAAACAGTATTGACAGCGAGCCAAATGGAAAGGAGAACTGGATCGATGGCTCCAGAGGGATTTATTCTTGCAACGTGTTTTACTGAGGCGCAAACACATAAACAATCCATCTTGGCGAAGATCTACTGCGCATAAGTTTGTATTCAGTCCACTTTCCATGAGGAGACTTGTGATAGTTCGCCGATGAGATACTTTTTCTCTCCTTTTACCTCTGCGACGAAAAGTAAAAAGCAGACTAGAATACTACGAATGATAACTTTTCAATCATTCGCTCTTTCTATATATTCATATCCCATTTCTTATTTTCCAACAAGCTTAATTTTTAAACTAATTCTCCTTCGTATGGGTGGAAAGGACCATCATGTGAGCATACTGTAATTCTCACGCCACTTACAGAACGTTCACTACATTTTTCACGTATTCCTACAGATAGAATCCATATTTTTTAAACTATTTGAAGCAATAAATAAGTAAAGGGATTAACGTTTGCAAAAATATCACCGAAATATTACTAAAGCCTTGATATCCGTTTTCTATGCCATTAATATTTTATTCCATCTCGTGAAACAAAGACAATTTTTTTACATGAGCGCGATGTAGAGAGACCCGACATTTCTCATTCCGTATTTGCCCAATTAAAAATGTGATTCCAATTATTTCATTCCAAAATACGCAATGGAACAACTCAGCTGAGTAGCCAAAACACAATTTCTCTTTCAGCCTTCGATGTGGGGCTGAATTTAATTTCGTAATCCACTTACGCCTAAAATAAGCCAATATCAATCAAACTGCGCAAAAAAAGACTAAAATGAAAACAATTTGGCAAAACATACCTTTATATTTGAATGCTTTTAGTAAGTAATTAATATTAAAATTGAGGTCCTACAATTATCCACAGGGTAATTTTTTTTTCAAAGGAATTACTTCCGTGGATTTATTTGAGAGATGCGGATTATATGTTAAATTGAATATTATAATGTTAAATGAAATGAATATTAAACGAATTTTTATTAAATTCCATACTTTAAAATTAATAGTCAATCCATTTAGTAATTTTTAACTGAAAGTACAATTGAATGCTAAGGACCTTCTTTCATACAAGATAAATTCGAAGGATTGCAATTATCGTTATTTACTAATATTATTTGCCATTATTTCCAATCTCGTGATAATTTAAGTTGTTTTTCTCTTATGAACTGCTCAGTGATGAATAATGCAGAACGTGTGATGAATAGCTGTAATAACAATGACAAGTCTAGTTAGTATCGTTTGTAGGGGAATTTGCAAGGGCTGGACAATGCACAGCAAGCTCTACGAAAGGTCCTTGTGTAATACCTCGGATCAGGCTTGGGGACGCGCCTACTATGCACATCTCTGGTGATTAATATTACTGCGCAGGGGACGCCAGCCAAATAATTTATCGTGCGTCCATTCCACAACAACGAGCTGGCTTTCATTTGTTTGTGTCAGCGCATCAAGGTATGGCCTCCACTATTTTACGTCCTAGAAATTATATTGCAATACACATCGTTCTATAAGTTCGTGGATTTAATAATCGCAATGCCCATTCATCCCAGCCTTGCTCGTCATCATATTGAGATTTCAGCTGTTCTCTCCTTCCTTCCCTCTATCCATTACCATTATTATAATAATGTGTGCAATGACACGAAAACGGTGTTTCACCTCACTTGATAATTGAAATAATGATCAGCAGGTTCCCGGCATTTAAACTTTGAATATGCAGTGGATGCTTACTTCTCCGTGCTTTCCTCGCATTCACTCTCTCCTTTCTAATATTCTGTTATAAGTTATCTAATCGTTATTTGTAACTATTTCACATCCATCATCATAAATTTCAAATATCAACTTTCTCATAGTAATCTTCAAACATAGAAGAAAAATACAATCAAATGTTAACCGTTCAATTTAATTCACGGTAAGCGAACAATAAATAAATATATTTAACATAAACATGTTTCCGGAATATTAAATATTATTTCTCCCACTATACGTAAATCTATAATGGCCTTTACATGCGTAATAAATGCCAATAATATTTTTAATTTATTTAAGATACCAATGTTTCCTCAACTGCATAATTCATTTATAAATTAAATATAATAGATTGCATTTACTTTGAATTTAAAAATGATTAAATTAATATTGTAAGTAGACATAAAATGTTGTGCGAATAGGATAGATACCAACAACATTTACAGAAAAAAATGTATATACAATAGTGTAAAAAACTAAAATTATTTAAATATAAGATAAGACAAATTATTCCACTTTTTTTACGTCTTCACTTCATTTTAATAAATGTTGTTAATGTTGACAAACATGTGTGAATATACAGTCCGTCGTATTTACGATCGATTTAAATTATTTTTAACATGCGCTTTTTGCTTCTGGATGGGTTTCCTACAGGTAAATTGTTCCAATCACTTTCCTGTTAAGAATGAAATTTTCTCTGAACCATATTTTTTGACTTGTTTTAATTATAAATTTCCGATATAAATTGATTTTTCAAGCTTATACTATACTCGGTTAAACGCTTTGTTTCCCGTGTATGATTTAAATAGGGCCCGAAGCCTTTCTTTATTCCTTCTCATTGTCATCCTAATTGTGTACGTTATCTCACCCGTGACCAACGCCCCGTATTATAAATTTTTCTGCTCCCCTCTGATGTTTATCTAAGTCCTCAATCACTGCCGGCCCTAGGCGGTAGGATTGGTAACTGACTACCTACGCTAGCAAAATTTAGCCACGGCAAAACCGCCTTTGTTCTGACATGTCTTTCATAGAGGAAATAACTGTAGAAACACGCTAAATTAGGAGGAACCACTTAAATCAAAGCAGCTGAGCATTTATGGCCACGGGGTTTTCTTTTATAACATCTCCTAACTCTGTATGAAAACGACTCCATTACCAACGATAACTCAAACAGACATTTTATATAAAAACTTCCAGCAGTGTTCTATGTTGTATTTCTTATTACTACAGGTGGGCATTTGTCCGGTGACAGTTTGTTGATAAAATTAAAGTAAAAAATAATATTGTTGCAAAGTAAAAAACAAATATATATTACAGAAAAATAAAACATAATTTTAAAGTATTTCACGTCCATTTTTACATAATAAGCACATAATTTTTCAATGTTTCTAAGTTCTTTTTGAAAACATTTGTATTCTTAGAGAAAGCGTCTAGTATCATTGCAGGTATAGCGGTCCAGTCTCTTATTGTTCTGTTTACGAAGGAATATTTTCCCACATACGTACTTCGGTCCCTTTGCTTTATTTTATAATTATGGTCATTTTTAGAGAAAAATATAGGTATACTTAGCCGCTTACTTATTTCTGTTCATGCCGGTTCGTCCGTGTAAACTTTGTTAAGTGCTCCAAGAATAGTTTTTTCTTCGTATCACCGAGTGGTTCCCATTTAGTTTCGTCCCCACACAAAACTCCAGCCCGTTTATGAATTTTATCCAGGGAATTGATATGCTCCGCTCTGTAAGGATCCCAACTTGCTGCCCCGTGTTCTATCATAAGTCTAACTGGAGAAGTGTAAGCAACTGCCTTGGCCTGCCTTGTACTTTTCTTTAATATTCAGTTTATGAAGTGTAACGACCTCCATCCCTTCCGCGCTACTACGTTTACATGTTCGCCCAAGTTTAATTTCTTATGAAAAGTTATGCCTAGATATTTGTACGTTTCAACAAGAAGAACCTTTTACTTTCCTATTTTATATTACCCGCGGTGACCATTTAATTTTTAGTAAAAATAATTTGTTTTTCTCTTTTATGAATTTATTCTCATCTTGTTAATTTCTGTCCACTAATATATATTTTTTAAATCCGCTTGAAGAGCTTTAAAGAGATAATTTTGTAAATTATGCAGTTGTCCGCAAAATATTTCATTTTAGAATCTATTCCCATCGAGAGGTCATTCACAAAAACCAAAAACATTATTGGCGCGATTGCACTTCCTTGCGGTACACCGGATGTAATATCTATAGGATCGTATACTTCTTCATGTACTCGGGCTCTAAGTACGCGGTTGTTCAAAAATTCCCTAATTCATTCGATTATCTATTCCCGATTCGTTACGTTTAACTAACAAAATATTTTACGGTACTACATCGAAAGCCTCGGAGAAATCGATAAGTACTGTGTCTATTCTTCCTCCATCATCGACAATGTCCGCAAGACCCTGACACACTTATAATTGACTGTCGCACGAATTTCCCGGTCTAAATCCATATTGTCTATTCTCTATTTTCCCAATATTCCTTAAATGTTCAACTATCGAGCTAGCCTAAATCTTACAGGAATTTGTAATCCTACATGAGTGAATCATTCATAAATATCCTGACTTTAGTCCATTTCACAATCACCCAGACTTTTTCAGCCCCCCCTTCCATTTTATAAGTGTGTTCCGAACCTCTAATATTGATATATTCTGTCTGTATGGATTATACTGAACTCATTTAACGAGTGATCAGACACGTGTGTTCAGCTCTGTTCGCTATTTTCTTCTACGAAGACAAACGTAATTTTCTACAGTTCGAAACAACTGACTCTTTCTTCTTAGAAAATTGAAAAAATTCAACAAAAAGTTCTCTTAATAATAATGGTCTGTCTGATTCACCTCAATTCACGTAAGGCCAGTTCCTTCTAATTTCAGACAAATTTAAAATTGGCAGGTTTTTCCTGAATTATCAGCCTGTCGGTATGAATCACTCTACTTATAGGACATGACTCGTCATATGGATTGTCTAACCTTATATAATTTAACAAACGTGTAAGTAAAGCCACGCACAGGCTATACTGACAAGAAGCTGGGAAGTGCGAAGTGGGTTCATGCTCATGCCTGACAATGTGTTTCATCACGTCGCCACTTCGGTTACGTTTTGTTAATCGCTGCGATTTTTTAGTCGCATGTGAGCGCATTTCCATTTAAAGGAATTCTACGACTAAATATCGCAAGTGGATGCCTAAGCTAAGTTGTCAAGATAACCAATTAAATAATCACTGACGTTTTCCGTTGGTGAAGAGCCTGATAACAAAAATGGGAAATAAGAGAAGTTTGTCGCCTGGATTCAACGAGAATGACTTATCAGAGTTCGTAGTATTGAGTGTATATAAATACAGAAACTGGTGGGTAGATAGCAGTAGTTACGAAAAATTCAATTATTCAATAAATGTTTTTCTTTGCGTAGACTTGTCGATGCCATCTCCCTTGGCTCTTTTTTAATTCCCATGTGTAGGAAATTCGTTTGTAAAGGGATAATCTGACGTACGCGCCTTTATGTTCCCCATCGGAAAGACCAGGAAAGCGGTTCGCAAAGCATGGCGTAGAGAGCGAACGCACGTCTTCCGCCTCTGCAGCTCCTCGCTCGCTCTCCAGGGAGATGGATGCTTGTTTAATTAAAGCATCCCTCTCTTCTCCCCGTCCCCGACAACAGTCTTGCTCGCACCGCAGCGATAATGATTCTCACTAACAGACTCCACTAATTACGCGCTCTTTTATCAATACAGGACGTGCTGTGGTGCAGCTTGTTAAAACAGTCCAGTGATGCCGCAAACAAACTGGGACCGGAAGTCCGGCCTTGTGGTTCATGTGACAAGAGGTGGCCGTTGCCCCAACGTCCTCAACAGTGAATCTCGGTATTACTTCGACCCATAGAGCTTACCTTTGGCCAAAGGATTCAAGTTGCTAATTGGCTCGTGTTACAGCGACACGTAATTATCAGTCTGCACGTATTAAGTCAAGCACTAATAGACAACCCGAACAGGGTGCGAAGAAAATTAACGAGAAGAGAATATGAAAACACTGAAGGAGACGATAATATTGATTGGTTTAAACCGTTTGATATTGGCCCTAAATAATAAAGAGGCCGAAACGTCACGCATGTCGGATAATATCGACTGCCCCGAAATGTTGGCCAATACCAGAAATTTCTTTCCAGAAACTGGCTATTGAGATCGAAAACTAGTTCACTTCTTCGTAGGTCACATTAATCTCAATTGGTATGTTACTGAAAGCAGGTATCGATAAATACATGACGTTCTGTTCGTAGGTTACTTCGGTGACATATAAACACACAATTTTTTCTGCGCATTGTACTTGATGCATTGCGCGGGAAATATAATTATGTTACTACCAGAACGCGTTACTAAAAAACAAAAAGCTGTTACTCAGTTTACTATAACAATTTTAATGTTGCAGGTTAATATGAGTTATAAAATCTTTGGACAATTTTCCGGTTAAAGTCTTATCTGATGAAAAATATCCGAGAAAAGTTATGTTGGGATGGTTTCGTCAGATAAGGTTTGAAACAGTAACTGCGGGTTTAACCATAAAACTTCCAAAAAGAGAAGAAATTCTCTAGTGATACGGACTACAACGTTTCTTTTTTTTTTAAAAAAAACAACAACAAATATTGAAATTTCCTTCACGATGTAGCCTATCGTACAACACAATAACAACTTTCTGCTCAGGTAAATTTATTTTTTGGAAATATATTAAATTTGTTGTTGGTGTAAATTTGCATATCGAAACTCAACCCTCACTGTTTTCACTCATGGCAATTCTACACAATCGTGTACAATTTTCGTCTGCATAATGATGATTACACAAGGTCTAAATTGCTTCTGGCACTGGTCGTGGTAAGCAAATAATGCCGTCATGTTGATGTTCCTGAATGCCACTCAGTTACGTGGAAACGCTGGCCCGACGAGGTCATTAATCTGATCTTTCACACCAGAACAAATAACATTTGTTTTAACAGTGGCATTTCTCGCCAATTTCCCAGCTCCACACAGCAATTTTTACGCGTCCCGTGAGATATCTTGAGGGATAAATATATTTTCTATACGTTCATACTGAAGCGATGAACTTGTAAATTTGTTCTTCCAGGGTTGCGGACGTAGTGGATCTTACAAAAACTTTCAATGAACTGAACACAACAAATTTAAACATATGAGGATGACCAATGAAAAATTAGGGGTCCAAATTTTAAGGAAAGAGATTATAAGCGAAAATGATTACTTTAATTATTAATTTTGGAAAGAAATCAAATTCGTAAAACAAAATATGTAGAAATATTGAAAAAAGTGGAATATTTTGCGATTAGAGACAAATTCTAAAAAATAAATACGTAAATATAGAATAAAGCGACTGTTAGACATTCCAATAGAAATTATCAACACGCATATGATGAAATTAAAGTTACTAAACACTGAAATCAACTATCACAGTTCATTATACCGTATAGCATAAGAAACACCCAATACAAAAATTGTATTCTCCTGCCTAAGTAGAAAATACGACTATAATTTTTGATAATCTAAAATGTCATATTCAGTGAATGACGAGAACTGCAACAAAACGTTTCGAATTTCCCATTATTGATATCACCGTTTCGGCTCGTCAATAATGTGCAATGTTTACTATGTAATTTAAAGATTTCTTTATATGACTAGTCTAGAATGCTTTTATATTTTAGTAGTTGTTTATTTAAGAAGAACATAATTCAATTTTAATTTTTTTGATTGAATGAAATCTTTCTCCCAAGGTACTATTTCGTTGTGAGATACAGGCAAAAGTCTGAGTGGCAAATATGTGATCAAGTTTCTGTAATCAAAAGTTTATTTTGGCTTATCTGTAGCCCAGAATGTTATTCAATTTATTCCCTTCCCTTGCCTTCCTGAGATCACTTTCACAGACGCACACAATAAACAATAAAACACTTTTTTCTGCTTTTAATTTTAAATTCACTTATAAATGCTCCTTTCGTCATATTAAGCTCCCAAATAGCTCCTGAGTAAACTTGAAATTTTCTTACAAATTTATCCATTCTCGACCACGAACCCGCAGCAACTGTCTCTCCCCCCACAACATTTTCCTCAATCCTTGCATATTAAAATATTAATTTATACGTTCTCCTGTGATAAAATATCATTACTCTGGTATAGATTCTTGACTGGAAAAAAATATCATAACACGAAAATAAATACTTATTTAATGCAGGATTTAATTATTATATTTTTTATTTTTAAATCAGATTGGTAAATTATTTTTTGATATAAAGTATTAGAAAAATCTCTTTGTTTCATCGATTTATGTTGTTCACAGAGAAGAATAAATTAGGATTTATAGCGGTCAAATTATAAATCGGAGTACATAACGATGTTCTATATTTAACTTATTGTGGGTATAAAAATGTATTTTGTATTTTTCATGTCTGTCAATGATTTTAAATGTGTATAATGTATCTTTAAAATCGAAAGTAGTGTCTACGAAGCTGAGATTTTTTTTGTTCATAAAGCTTTTAATGCAACACGACTCTTATTGATTATTTGTTTATGTAAGTACTTCCACAAAGAACATATTTTATTCAAGTTGTTCTAAATATATTACACACATATATTTTATTAAATATTAGACAAGCTTAAGATTCGTATCGTTGCCTGTGAATTATGCTTTGCATAATTAATGAACTATCTTTGTGACATGAAACTGCCCCGTGTTATTATTCATAAAGACGTAACTAATTTCGATGTTCCCCTCATATTGCATTCCACGAGGTACACAATGTCGTTACTGTAAGTAGATCAGTCACGCGAGGGAAACCTGGACTCAGGAATATATGATAGTCCTTAACAGTTTACTAATCTCAAATTATTAAACTACTTTGATTGGTTATTCTAAACGTTTATTGAGACATATGGAAATGTGATATAGTACTTCTTGAAAAGGTACTGTCTTTGAATGTCAGTTTAGATACCAACCCTGACATTTTATTTTTATCTACCGAAAACTTAAAAGGGGGTACACCCCGATTACTGAAACGGTATTTCTTTTTGTCGTGTAGAAATAAGATAAGATTTATTGAGTAGAATAATTTATAGTTTCAACAATTTGAAGTATTTTGTGTAACTTTACAACAAATGTTCTTATTAAAGATACAGATAATTGTTTTTACAGTCTTTTTATCGTTTTAATAATTTTTTGCACAGTTCGTAATTGACTATCATTGCTTTAATGTCAATAATAAGTAAAAAATTATTTATTTGCGTGTGTCATTAAGTTTGCCTAGTTACAGTTTAAAATAATTCTATTTAGTTTCCTTAGTTTTTGGATTTTATACCTAAAGTTGCATTCAATAACTCCTGTGAAAAGAGTCATTTTAAAAGGACAGTTTAACGTTAAGGCTTATGGATGTTTTTTTTATAGAAACATACATGAGGGATGGAATTTATATTTTAATTATAAATAAAATACAACTCATTTTTAATTTATAAAGTTCGATGTTTTAGGAAGTGAACTAAATTGACCTTTGACCGTTAACAAAACGTTCTCGTCATTAAATTATGACAGTGATTTTTAAAAGCTTTCTAGAATCCAGTCGAATATCTTAAAGTCGCCCAAATGTTTTCATAAACTTAATAAATCAATAATCTTTCAACATTTTAAATAAAAATTCCAGTCAGTTTGTCAGAAAACAAATTTAAGTTTATTTAAAATTTCTACAACTATTTGTCTATTGTTGTGGACTTCCTCAGGTTAATTTTAAATGGATTAACAAACTGCTTCCACAGACGGTTACCAACATCAATGTAAATTGTGAGGTATGGCTGTGAGTATATAAATAGTCACAACAGATCATGAGCCTGTCATAATAATTATTAATGCATTGTCTGTTATATTTGCGAACATGAAAATCTGGACCTAAATATTTAATAAATTAAAATTCGCATTCTCTTTAGACGAGGCATTTCATGAAGCAATCTGTATGATAATAATTTAAACCTTTACTCAGAACTCGCGGCACAAGCAGGAGCTCGTTCCAGTGAAAAACAAACCTTTCATCCTTATCCGCCTTCAATCTTGGGACGGAGGCAATGTGCTGGTTTTAGTTTGGACACTAAACCTAGCCCGTGGCTCCTGCGGCGGGGAAATAGCATGAAAGCAGTAAAACATTATCTCTGTGTTTGCGGGAACGCAGGGTAAATAGCGTAGAGGTCACTCAGATTGATGCCATAGCAAATAATCTCAGGCCAAATTAACACACATTGCTCCCAGGCGCATTTGAGGGTCTGTACTCTTCATCATCAAATAGCCTGCGGAGTGTCTAGACGGGAAGAAAGCTACGTGTCGTCGTTTATTTTGTACTTTCCAAGTCTTTATGAATAAATTCCACTTCCTCTGTGACGAATATAAATGTATATTAATAATATTTTTATTTTAACCCTCTATATGTTAAAGTGTCAACGTAAATGTAATTAATGAATATAATATATTATTACATCCTTATAATTTTAAAATGCCAGCATGGTGTTTATAAAATCTTTTTACACATTTAATACTATTTCTCCATGATACGAAAAACCATAAAGAACGTTCTTTGGCAAAAGGAATCTGTAATAATTTGTGTTCTGTAAGTTCGTTTTTATATTTAAACAGGATCATTCTCATGTACCCTGTTATTTATATATAATATGTTTTGGGTTAGAATACAGAGCAACAATTGTAGACTGTTAAATTAACAATATCTATTTTACGGGAATTAGTACAAATGAATTTACACAAATGTAAATCATTAGACCATATTACTTTCATGTAGGTTTATGACAAAACCTGAGTCTATTAATACATTTTATACGAAATAACTTTGATTCTTTTTACTTCTGTGATTTGTTCGCTTCAACACTTTGTGGACGATTTAAATTTGGAAATGGGTGTCGTACTGGTCGAAATTAATGTCCATTGAACACCATCCAAGATTATGAGGGATAAACGAGTTTTATTAATAATTTTTTGCACATTATATGTGTATTTAGGCAATAATGTGTATCGATAACATGTTTTTAAGGAAAAATTATATTTTATTGTGTGGTATCTTTTAAAGCAGTCTCCAATATCCAGTCCTGGTTTTCAACTACATGCGTTGCAAAAACAATTAGTTTGTCGTCTTCCACCCCTAATCTTTCTGTTCGAACATACAGAGCAATCTTTACTTTTCACACCTTCACAGTGCCGTAATATATGCAGCTTCCCATTTAGCCTTTCATCTTTATCTGAGGCCGATGGTATTCCTGGTTTTGAAGACGCACCTTCACGAAAATCACCTACAAGTTGCCCGACAAATTTTCCAACAAACATATAATGTGACATAGGCGTTCTGTTTTCTTTTGTATCTGACATCTTATATAAGATGTAGCTATTTATTGTACAGATCTCTAATCCCCAGAAAAAATATTTCTCCGTCATTTGCAAGATTTTCTCATTAATCAATATGAACTTCCCTACAGGCATATAAGTTCCCCTAATTGTTTACAGTCGCAGTTGATGTGAATACAAACAAAAAGAATTAAAAATTGTGTACCTTATAATTATTCAGCTTTTTCATGGCATGTTTTTGCATGGAATTATTTTGCAAGGCATGTTTTTGCATGGCGAGTTTCAATATCTCCGATTTGTCAGGGCATTGTTTTCGTTCGTTACAATGTCGTTCAGACGCTTAAGAGTTTTCATAAAATTATGAAGTAATACATGAATAGTGTAAAGGTACGTTCGGTTCATTGCTGTGGTGGCTTAGAGCAGACGTACGACCAGAACAGTAAAAAAGCTTTGGTGGCTGAGAGTGAACAAACAACCGCAAAGGATTAATAATATCAACGGGTAAATAACAATAAATAATTTAACTAAGGCATTGAATTGTATGATATATATTTACGTATGTATGTATTTATTATTAATACAGGTGGGAAGTATTGATAAAATAAAAGTACAAAGATAAATTGTTGTTAAATTAAAAGAACAAAGATAAATTACAGAAAAAAATTAAATATACAATTTTAAAATATTTCACGTCTCTTTTTTACAAAATAAGCGCCTAACTATTCAGTTTTTCTAACTTATTTTTGAAAACATATGTATTCCTAGGAAAGCTTCTACTACCCTTGCAGGCAAAGCATTCCAGTCCCTTATTGCCCTGTTTGCGAAGTAATAATTTCCCACATCCGTTCTTTGGTCCCTTTGCTTTATTTTTTATTATGGTAGCTTTTAGAAAAAAATTAGGTATACTTAGCCACTCCCTTATTTCTGACCAGGCCGGTTCGTCCATGTAAGCTTTGTAGGGTGCCCCAAGTCTAGCCTTTTTCCTCCTATCACCGAGTGGTTCCCATTTAGTTTCACTCCCACACAAAACTCCAGCCCGTTTCTGAATTTTATCCAGGACATTTGTGTGTTCCGTTCTGTAAGGATTCCAATTTTCTGACCCGTACTCTATCGTAGGTCTAACTACAGAAGTGTAAGCAGCTGCCTTGAATTGTCTTGCACTTTTCTTCAATATCCTGTTTATGAAGTGTAACGATATCCATCCCTTCCGCGCTACTAAGTTTACGTGTTCGCCCCAGTTTAATTTATAATTAATGTCAAAGACATTGTGTGTATTTCATATGAAGTTGGTTCAAATATATACGATGTCACCTGTCATGAAACCCAGGAGTATGGTTGTACCCTGAGCTGGTAGTTAAAAAGAAAAATCAATGATAGACACTTTATACTCTTAAAATTTTTTTCTAAATCTTTCCTACGAAGAGGGAGAATACCGTTCCGCATGACGGAGGTGTATTCCGGGATAGCTCCAACAGAGTCGTCATAAGTATAGTCTGAGTTCTTCTGTTCACGACTATGGGAGTCAATCTGCCACTCTAAATATACAAAGGAATAGGGATAATATTAAAAATTGAACACTGTATTTATGATATTGCCATTTGTTTGATATCCCATACAATTACTCAACCCTCTTGAAAATGATTACATTCAAATTAAATTTTTAATAAGCAAATGTGTCATTAACGAAATGGAAGAGAACAAAAAATTACGGCCGTATTTGTTTCTCTTTATATTTGTGTAAATCCAGTAAGAAGTGTTCGTAGTTGGACCTGGCCTAGTGAAGGTGGAATTGTTATCTCATTATCGCTGACCCCTGCTGTTCACACCGCTCCTCGCATCGTCAATATTCATCGGGCCACATGTAGCTTCAATTCTCGCCAAGCGTCTGAGCGGTAAACAGGCGCGCAGGTACCTACCCAGGAAGAATGGCGACAGGCTAATTGCTCGCACAGCCAATAATCCTAAATCGGCGGAGCAGGAGCCGCTGTTATGACGCAGGTCTATTAGCGTTCCCTTCCACCCGGGCTCACGTAACTGTGTGGCCAGTTATCCAATTATCTGTTTGCGCTCGGATACCTGACTGACTGCCATAATACACTCCGCCTGCCGTGACGCACGGCGAATCGATGCAATCGAAAGTTTTGTAATATGCATCTGCGGTGGCCGAGCTCTGTCGTTATAATCGATACGGCGAACCTCGGGACAGCGTCTGTGTCGCTAAAAGCAACGTAAAACAGCTGCTGCCTCTCCACGGCCGCTTAATTGTGTAACAAACTGAAACGCACCGTGAATAAAAATCCGATAAAGTAACGTAATCACATTATCACTGTAGCAAACGAAAATGAGTTCTTTAATAAAACCACTAACTTTCTTATTGATATATTTCTGTTGCCGAGATTAAATCATAGCCATGACCACGGAACATTGCCGACTAGTTTTCATTGATCAATATGACGACTTTTTGTATTAAAACTATTCCCAACGTACACTTCCAAATATAAGCTAAAAACTAGAAATTATTTTGTCGTAAATATATTCTCGATAAGAATTATGACAGTAAAATTAACACTTACCTTCATGCAAGTACCTAAGCATTTCCAATGTTACGATTCTTTGATTTGATCCTTCAAAAAAACTTTCTTAAAGAAATTTATAAACAACTAGGTGTCGCCCTCAAATTTGGGGTTTCATTAAGTAAAACGTTTTTTTTCTTCAGATTTGTTCGACGAAAAAACAAAGTTTTATTTGTTTCATAAACAGAACTATTTATGAACTAAATATTTTATATTACGATCTTTATTTTTGTTAATATTAATATTTACTCATAAGTTTATTGTTTGTAATTCTTAATAATTAACATATTTTTAAGTTAATTGTTAATAAATCTCTTCATTATTTTTATTCATCTTCAAATTATACTTACGTAATTACGCTCCAATAATTTGTCCTTAAGTCAGAGTTCCAAACATTCAAATTGTATGTATAACCATTCAAAATATAAAATTCAACTTGACCCTTTTTTATTTCTAGACTTCATAATGATAACTAATTACATATAAAATAACATAACTGGACTCTAATTTCATAACATATAAGTTGCTACAATACAATTTTTATGTTTAACTTTAATATGGCTGAAGGTTTTGATGATAAGATAAATTTATAAATGTATTATTTTTATACTATTATAATATTTTAAAAATAAGAGGTAATCATTACATTGTTCGATGATTTCAGGAAAATATTTTTTTGTAACAATAAGCAATTTTACGAACCATGTCGCAAAAATTTTTATAAATAACCTCCAAAATTATATTTTATTTAATAAAATATATATATTTTATTTTATATTTTATTTAATAAAATAACACAGTTGTAAATATTGGCAAGAATAAATTATAAGAATAAGTACTTAGTATTTACAGTCTCGGTGTTTCTTGCGGGCACTATGAATTTAATTTAATTGCGTTCTATGAAATTGAATTCCGAGTAAAATTAATTCTCATTAAAATGTAGTTTAATTTACCATAAGTTCATATTTGTATAATTTTTTATAGTATTGTAACTATATTAACGCTCACTTGTAAATCATGCTATGTCTTTCTAACTAAGTAAAGGCTTGTATTATTTTTGACCTGTGAACGAAACATTTTTGTCACGTGTTCACTAAACGTTTTACTCTCTCGTTCCACTTATAAAGCAACCGAAACTAAATCTCTTCTTAGAATCTTCAAACTGTCTTCAACATTAAGTTATTTCTAGCACGAGAAACCCAGAATAACTTTTCTGTAAGTCGCAGCTACAACGAAATCAAATTCCAGGAATAATTATACTTCGTTGATTGCTGATATTTTTAACGGGTTTAGCAATTATACGAATACGAGCACCTATTTTCGTTCAGAGTGTTGATCAATATAAAATGGCGTACCGCCTTATCTATAATAATATAGTATATTTTAATACACTTAAGTGAATTTTGTTTATCTGAATTAATGAACTGTAGTTGCCAACATTCTACGATACTCACTTATAAATCACAGATCGTCACAATTTAATGTGGCCAGTATTATGAGAATGATTAAACTAACACTTTATTACGACCTGTTCAACTTATAAAATTGAATCAAAATTCATTTCTTATTTAAAAATTGGTGATGAATGTTCTTTCTAGATTATGAAGTTAAATTTCAATAAACTCATCATCTCTCCTGCTGCCATTACAAAACTACTGGAATTCCTATCTTTAACAGATCTTTCTTATTATATACAATAAAACACATTTTTATAATACATTATAATAAAATTAATAATGTTATGCTATTTAGCAGTCACTAATAGCTCCATAGTCGATGAAACTTTCAACTGTAATTAAAGAAATAGCAGTACATCCGATTATTCTTTAAGTAGGTAATTAATAGTAACTGATTCGCCCTGTAAATGTTCTATGTACACAGCACATGTTACCAATATACTGAAGATAATTAATTTTTAGTTACATAAATAGTCAAATTATTTCAATTGTTACTTTAAACTGATTTTTCATTAAGACCATCGCAATGAAAATTTAACCAATATTGGTAATGAAGCAAATTAGCAGGCAGTTTGCACCGGCGGTCTGTTTGAATCACAGTTTAAATTTTGCAGACACTAAACTACACGGACAGCTCCAAGCCATAAATGTTTTCGTTCGCTTGTTTCCAGCTAATATTCCATTCCTAACTCTTGTCCACAAACACCCGCGAGGTGTAAACGGAAGTTTTCGATTAAATCAACTGAATGAAGCATAATAAACATTGTTGTTACCATTAGAATATTCAACTTTAAGATATATTTAGAGCAATATCGGAGTGTATTTGTAATTACTACTTGAGTTGTCCAAAAAAATTGAAAAAGAAGAAACAATCCATCTCTAAACACATTAAAATTATATGAAAGATCTAATTTCGTTTAATAAAGAGTTATAAAATTAGAAGTAAATGGTTTTGTACCGATATTACACATTTATTGCGTTATTTGAACTATATTTATCCTAAAAAATTACACATTATGGCAATAATACTAGTAATGCTGAATAAATCGTTATAGTTCACCATATTGCCTAATTAGGTGATTTATGGCTCAATAAAAATAATATTTAACGCAAGAACTAATAACTGCATATGACGAGACAGTGACGAGGCTACATTGAGAGATAAAGACATCTTCAATAATCTAAACATTTTATATTTGCCTTATGCGTTTGAAACCGTCAATTCGTCTCTGGAACTGTTCAGGGTTTAAATATATATATATATATATATATAGTCTGTTTTTTAAATTAATTGTAATCTTTATCTTAATACTATATATACAGTATTAATATAAGGATTACAATTAATATAAAAACACTTGATGATTCTAAAACTGTTTATAAAAATAGTGTGGGCGAATTCTGTGGAGACTGTAGTCTTGGATTTCCAGGGACGGCGTCTGCCTCTCCTTGAAGTAGAATGCTCTGAATGCTGCGTTTTCCTTTTAGATTTTGGAAAACTAACGTCGTTTTCCGATGCAATGAGTCTATCAGGAATTAGTTTTGCAAAAAACTTTGAATTTTATCCAACAATTTTAATTAAAAACTTTAAATTTTGAGCTGCACGTATTGTTTGTTACCAGAAATCACAATCAGTTGATGGTTCAGACAAAAAATGACCACATTCCAGGATATTATCCATCGGCAATTTCGCTAGCCTCTCAACAATCAATTTTAGACGCCACCAATGATAAAATTACCCAATCAAAACACGGGTACTAACAGCTTATTGCCTTTGCATCTCTCTGGCACACGCGAGTATAAGCAAATTCTTATTCTACAAGATCAATGATTAAACTTCAGTAATAAATTAAATAATTTGACAGATACACGAATAATACTGCTTGTCTTTGTCCAAATATTATACAAGGAATTAGTTTACAGAATTTGAAAATAAGAATATTTTTTTATATTAAATCACGAAAGAAATACAATGTTACACTACAATTAATTAAATTAGAACGCGATTCTTCTTGCATGTGCAAATAAAATTATAAACAATTGAAAACATCAAACTTTAAATTAATTATTAAATTATATTTAGCGGCGACGTCTGTTCTACACTATATATAAATATAAACGTTGGGATAATAGTTTCAAAATTTTCTAAGAAAATACTAGAAAGCAGATACGCAAGATACCGTTTTATTGGAAAGACTGAAACCTAAAAATAATCACCAATGGTCACAGTACAATATTTTATAAAAAGAAACTCGGAGATGATCCCATATTTATATCATCCACATAGTTTTACAAGATAAATGGAATTTAAAATCACTTTACTCGGTATCGAAGAGGTAAAGAGCAATGAAAAAGGCTAATCACAATGATGAATGGTAAATATTTGTAAAGTGATAACGGATCCTTAATTTCCAGCGTTACAACAATATGATAATTTCAAACTAAAAATTATTCTGAAATTATTAATTATTGATAAATATGATATGAAAATGTGTTTGTCAGTCAAAAAGACATTGTAATTTTAAATATAATAAAGGAATTTAGAGGGAATAATTGAGTGGATGACAGTTGTAGCATACGTTGGTTTTAAAGTGAAGTTGAAACCTTAGAAAAGAAGGGATTCATAAATAGTCTATGTAAATTTGCGGTGCTGGGAAATAAAATATTCTTTGTCAGATCTTCCAAGGCAGGGTAGATCTTTGAAATCTTGCTCAAATGCTTTTTGGTAGGATCAATTTCTGGTTAAGAAGTATTTTGCGGTGTTTACAAGTTATAAATTGAACATTGGAAATATATAAAAGTTACTTGCAATACTCTAAATGAATTTTATAATTCGAATTAATACATTTTGAGCGCAAGTTTGTTTATATGTCTTTCGAGCAGTTACGTTATTAATTTATTTTACTTCTCACCTACTTATTTAATATGAAATTTGAATGTATCTGATAATTACAATCTGAAGTCGTTGAACAATAATATTGTAAATTTACAGTGTATGTAATATACAGTTGTTTTGAGTTCATTAAAGTAAATTAATTGCTTTAGTTGTAAAACGAAAATGACGTATCTGATAAGTTCCAAGCTTGGAGTTGTGAGTCGATACATACTCATGTTTATCTGTCAGTCAGAGAGGCCAGGGTGTATTATGGCTTATGGGCGATTATAATTTGAAAATATTAGAAAATAAACGCACCGACAAAAATGTAATAACTTCGCGTAGGCAATATAAATTTTTTGGTAATGAGTTCCGCGGCTTGTTAATTACCTGACCACAGAATTGAAAATTTCGGTTGTCGATACTCGCAAACCTGGCGACTGCTACGATTCCCGCAAACGTGTCGCCGATCAATCTGTTTGCATATAATGTCAGCGACTTTGTTATTTGCAATTTTGTTAAATATGTATTTGTGTACACGTTTAACTCATAGTGCGGTTTAGTGCTGTGTTTGTGTTTTAATTAGTTGTTTATTTTCAGTTCGTTATACAGGGCTTGTACGCACCGCTCGGGGAATAAACGTTTGCGGCAGTAAATTAATTGCGCAAACAACGGAACGCAGCGGTCCCACTTTACAGATCAGCGCTGCACGATGAAGGAGCATGCTTCTCTGCTTTCCACGGACAAGGAAAACACAAACTGTTTGAAAATATCAGCTCCAAACTTTTTCAAATCGTCATTAAAAGCTTAAATTCTGAGAACAAACTATAAGAAATTAGATATATTTGGAAATAATCGGTAGTGTTAGCTATAAGGAAAATAATACTGAGATATCAAAGGTTATAAAAGATAGACAAGCTGAATGTAGAACGAAGTTCATCGTCAACAAAAAAGATATTTAAAGATGTTACCAATACAATGATATATAGACGTAGGTGGTTTTAACATACAATTGAGATTATACATATAGCCAGACGAGAGATGGGAATCCAGTACCATTACTGTCACTGGCTGAAATATTTTGGAAAGGAAGGGTGACAGTGGAGTCCTGGAGACATTAAAAATGTGACACTTGTAAATCATGAGCTACTGCATGTGCACATCGCTTGTGACAATAAGCAGGAAGGGGCAGGACAAGAAGTGTCCGAGTCAAATCTCAGGATAAAATGAAAGTAATGAGTACCGCTAGCCACTCTTTTCATGCCCAAAGATTCCGGGACGCTTTCGCAAGTTTATACATCTGATCAGCACTTCCGAACCCAAGGGCTTTGCAGACAAGGTCAACACGAACAGGCAAGAAGAGTTTCTCCCACTTTTTAAGCCCGCTATACAGACTAATTAAGAGAAAAATTAAAAAAAGGCGGAAATGAGGAGATTTTCGAGCACTTATTATTAATTAGAGATTTTCGCTACGTTCAGAGTATGGAGTCTTTATCACTGCCGAGTATTCGGCAATTATCTGAAGAATTCTCTTCATCCACATGACTGGTTGTGGACGTACTAGGCAACGAGTACCCGCAGCTGACGAGGTTCACGAGATACACAGATATCCAGAACCAACTGACTTACAACAGAGCCATGATGTTTAAATTCACGCCAAGTTTTGTTTTATTCCCACTAGTTCGTTAGATAAAATTATTTCCCTCCGTTGAGCTTAAAAAGTAATGGCACAAATATAAATTATCAAAAGTAATTTAATGTATCACTTTGCATTTAATTTTTTTTAACCAAGCGTTAAATTTTCAATTGAATAAAATTGTTTTTCCGTTTTTTATTAAATTTTCAAATTTTCTTTAATATTAATTTTACCATCCCCCACCACAAGTGCTGTCTATTTTTCTTGTCTGATAAAATTTTACCAATGAGACAAGAAATACGACGTTATAATTTTTATTAACTACCGTTATACAGAAACAACTTAACTGAGTGTTCATGAACTGATTTCCATTGAGAACTGAAAATTCAACTGACAGGTCAATATTTGTATTTCCAAGCTGATTTTATCATTATTTATTCTGCATATAAACGTTAAAATCTTTAACATATTTCTTATTCAAACCAAAAACGGAAAATATTAATGTTTTATTCTATCAACACTTAAATAGAATAATAAAAAGATTAAAATTTAGAAGATATTATTTGGCTACGCCTTTGTCATAATGTTTATAGTCTGTTTTATATGAAAATATTGACTATGGTTAGTTCTCAAACAAACACGAAGTTTGATATGAACACGTGAGGCAACTTATAATTGAAAGCTGATAATGCAGAATTCATCTCCACTTCAACAAGTATCACTTTACCCTTACTTTATTTTCATTTTTCGTTATTTGAGGGGATATCATTTTATAAAGATTAGACAGTGCTTAAACAAGTTGTAATTATTTTGTTGCATAAAAATGTTCAAAAAAATTCTTTTTTTAGCAGTCATGACACTTCAGTATTACTGAGATATATTGCTAGGAGAATCTGTTTTCCATTATATTGGTCTTAAATAGCTCAAATAGTATTAATAATTGTACTAAGCAAGTATTTTCCAGCTGTGACCAAATATATGAATCTTTAGAACGGTAATGACAACATCCAAAGCTGAAGCTTCATCATACTTTAATGAAACCCTAGCACTGATAAACCTTTACGACTAAAAATGTACTAGATTTATAAACAAGGTTTTAAAATTATATATACGCTTATTTCAATCTTGTAGGGTATCGTAACGGTTTTCACCGTGTGAAAGCGCACTCTGGATTTCGCGTTTGTAGACAGGGATTTAGACCGTGACGGCCAACTGCGTTGCGGACAGATAAAAGACGATTGTTCCCAAACGGAGACGGGAGTGAGTACATAGTGAATTCATGCTCGTAAATGATGCAGGGTTTCATTCTGGTTTGATAAGCGCGGCAAGCTCTACCTGATATAGGGCATTAATTAACAGAAGAGCGGCGAGGCTAACTTCCGCTTCGCACATCAGTCTCCGGCAGCGCCGCAACTACTGAATTTACATTTTAATGAGTTGCGAGGCTCATGCAAGGTCCACCTCTGCTATTGGTGGCCAGAAGAGGAGAAAAATACCAAGCTGAAAGCAATTCCGAGTGGAAAAGTCGCTACATTTATCCGGAGAGTCGCCACTTTCCCTGGAGTTGTACGCGTGCTGCTTGTTACCGAGATTTATCTCGCCGATAAATTGTTCCGCGAACTTCGTAACGCCTCGGAATGGAACTGTCGAGGTGTGTATGGCTTTATCACAATAGCGCAGATGTATGTGGTTTCAAAATAGATTCAGGAATCGAAAATACTTTGAGAATTCTTGATGCAGTATTGGGCTAACTTGAAAAAATTATCCTCGTGGAACGTGAACTGGCTAAAAAATTAGACATCAGAATGTTTTAGATTACTTGTATAAGATATATAGATATCTAGAATAGACGTATACGCTCTAGTGTTAGCTTCAGCAGAAGAAGTCAAAAAATAAAGTGTAAGAAGTAGATATAAGAGGAAGGGATGTGTTTGAGGGACGACAGAGGAACAAAGTAAGTGTGTTTGGAGAAACAAGCCACCAGAAGAGAAAATCTGACATGCTTTTTTTGACTCATAAATAATTATTGAATAACAATATGATTTAACTTACATCACTCAAATAATTTATCTCGTTTTCTTTATGTTTTCTGAAGTGCAACTTTCGTTTTCAAACTATATTTAATTATTTTTATTCTGTATCCTAATTTCACCAATTATTAGGGACAGTTGACATCTTACATTATTAAATATAATAGTTCTTCGGTATGCTTTTCTATATATTCATGCATTGCCTTTAAATTTTAATATTAAGGAAAATAATATTTTCTATTAATCAGTAAAACTATTTGGCCCAAGTCTGTTACATCAAGACGATGGACTTCAAGTGCATGTGAAAGAGAAATAGATAGAGGGTGAGAGTTAAGTGAGAAATGATACATAAAATCATAACCACATGAGAATGGATATAACCGTTGTTGTGTAAAAGACTTGATGGTTTACTATTCATAGGTTAAAGCAAATGTTGTCTCTCTCTCTACATATATTGCTTTTTATAGGTTTATAATTGCCAGTATGCATTGCAGTAAAGCTGCCATTATAACCTCGCATGACCAAGGTCCCTGGTTCGATTTCCAGCATGGACTTCGGTACTTGTGTTCGTCATGGACAGGGAACCTAGGGTTTAAACTCAAGAAGAATAGATACGCTGGTCTTAAAATGGGCTGCAGTACGACGGATGTGCTTACTCTTCAGGTTACAATATAAATTTAAGTTAAAAATAGGAAATCTGACAGAATTTAGATAATAGAAAACAAACGCACTGAAGTTTATAAAAAGTGGAGTGAGAGAGAATGGATCAACATATCGCGAAAAAAATGGAAACTGCTTCAATTTTGACATAATACTGGATTTTTGTCGATCTCCAAACAACTGTTTTTAAATTAGTCAGTCCAAAAGGCAGAATTTAAATTACCACTTTAGTTAAACTTTGAATAGAAAAGTAGGCAATAGTTTGATACTTTTATACCTCACATATTAAAATTAATGCATGTAAAATAAATATATAATTTTATTTTAACATTAATTTTTGGTTTTACCATTAAACCTCTAAGTTAGTTTATCGTCTCATTAATTGTAATCCCAAAATTGTCATTTCAATACTTCATTCTTGAAATCAATAGTATAAGGATGGTTAAAGAAACTACTTCAACTCTCCAGTAGTAACTTCATTGAAGAAAATCATGGATAATTATATGAATAGGTGGACAAATATAAAATAGTACATTGTTTAGGGTAGATTCTTAATGTAACAAATAAGATTTGTGTAGTGATATTAAACGTACATGGCTTATATATAAAGAGTCATGAAGTAAGTAAACGAACTGTTTTTCTCCTTTCCCAGTCTCATTGGTTAAATAGAAATCTTTAAAGGGAATGGAAATTAGCCTTTGCCGTACTCTCGTTGCTTCGTGACCAGATCTAAGGTTCGTGAGCTTACTTAAAACGTAACTTGTGCGTTTTCAACCGAAAACGTAATCGTCGAAGCTCGCCGACAACTTTGTGCCTTCTGTTTTTCCTCTAAAACCTAATTGAATACGTAAACTTCAAACTCAGAATCCCAGTTAGGGAGTAAAGACGTCTCCACATACTGAAAGCCCGTTTACTTATTTGACTGCGTCGATGTTACGATACCTTACGATTTTAGAAAGTAAATTACATTAAGTGAGTTTAGATTTCAGTGTAGATCAAGTTCTTGTGGATTTGTTTTTTTAAAAACTGCAAAAGTGTCTTAGTACTTGAACAGTTTGACAACATATTAGCTGTCCTTAACAAGTTTTCTAGTATATTACCTCAATTAAAATACTAAAAGATAAGCTCAAATTCTAAAGATAATTTATTTTTCAGATTCTAGAAAGAATTAGGTTTACATATAATAATTAACGTGATTTCTAAAATTCCGACTCGGTAAGGACCTGTCAACGTGCCGCCAGTTTAATCGTATCAAATATTGGAAATTTATGCATTATTCATGTAATAAAGTCTATATATATTATATTATAAAACATATTCATATTTCAATGAGTTAGGCTTGGCTTAATTAATATTTTGTTCATTTTATTTAATAAATCCGTAATAAGCAAGACTTAAATTCAAAATAATATCATTTTTAATGAATTGTAAGTCGTCATTTGAGTAACGGGGATCTTATTTGAAGTATCCTTCAATATTTCAGTGTGAACTTTGCCGAAAAACTTTCGGGGGTATTTGAAGTAATTAAACCATGGACTTCGGTGGTTCGTTACATACTAATAACGTAATTTACATAAATTAGGTACTTTACCGCATTTACCCTTGTTCATCTTGTTCCGATTGATAATCACACGGACCTGGTTGGATTATCGCAGCCGCGGAAGCAGTTCGTTACTTGATACTCAGAGGGTATCCATGAAAAACCTATAAATGCTCGTCCGTTTAGTTTTGGTTCACACTCTATCTGATTTCTACATACGAGTAGTAATCTACATATATTCAAAATACAGTGAGAATCACTACTGATTAACTGGTAACCAAGAGAAAGTCGTTGCATACGTGAATATGTCACATCTGATCCATTACCTTCGAGTTCTGTATTGGACTCATTAGATTTATATAGTAATTATTACGCTTTTTCTACAACTACATTACTTTACACCCGCAACATACACTATAAAATATGGAAAATATTCGTGACACGTTTCGTGTCATTACAGTTAATGCGTATTCATTCCGTCTACCTCGTAATTTTCCCGCAGGGACGGAATGCGAACTGTATTCAATCAAGTTATTAAATAATTGAAAATAAACAGATATTTAATTATTTATTTATTTATCATAACATGTTATAATGGTCTCTCTCTCTCTCTGTTCACACACACACAAACACAATATAAATATTTAGGACTGCATCGAAACGTCAGAATAACATACTCAGAGGCTTACTTTCAAAGTTACCAATATATCTAAAATATGTTTGTAACATATGTCACCCATTCGTCCTGACTGCACAGACAAGTAGATGCCATAATCATAAAATCTTGTATAACGATACTATATCATTAAAGTACAACGTTTGGGTTTACCTGCAAATTTTCTTGCGTAAAGCGACTGGAACATATTTTAAACAGACGTTGCATTCTACTGGGACTCGTAACAGTTGTAAAAATGACTTACTCTGTATTACATCGGTTTTGCTTTTCTGTGCGGGCATTTATTTTTCGCGTGACAGAGGCTTAAAGAAATGCAGAATCTGTGCACCTGCCCAGCCTGTATAATCCATTACGCGATAGCGAGCATTAGGCCCCCCCTCTGGCTGCTTTTTACGCAGAAACGAGTTATCTCGGTTACTCTAGGAACTGTTGATAAATAATACAACGGGCTCAACTTACAAGCTCCACACATCTGACTTTCAAATGAGGTGTCTCCCAGTTACTTTCACATAACGTCTGCAAAGTTGCTCCGGCAGGGAGGCGCAAGAACCCGTGAAGGAGCATACGTTCCTTTAACCTTTGTTGAACGGTATTTTTACAAAATTGAAACCACGGATTGTCATTACCAATATTTTGGTTTGAATCAATAATTAACTGCTTCCTAATTTGAAAAATTTAATTACCTTCAATATTTTCAACTACAATTTAACATTTTTCATATGAAACGCATAGAAAAAGATTTAAGGAAAAATTTCAAAGAATTTTAAGAACTGAATTCAAAAATGTCAATGTAGTAGAATATAAAATATTTTTATAGTTAGTTTAAAAACTGTATACAGGAAAAGTCTTGAATGTTATAGAAAATCCTCAATTCGCATACTGTGCATATTATGTCTTCAAACGTTTAATAAAATTATAATTTAACATACGAAACGATGAAATTTATATCCCCTTTTTTGTTTTTTTGGTTAACAGGGTACATGAGGGTGATCCTGAAACAGGCAACTCCCCTTTAATAGCATAGGAAGGGAATTGAAAAGGGGGGATGCGGAAGGTAAAGCATTTAAATGTAACTTCATTAAGTAGTTTTTTCTTTTATTAACTAACTATAAGAAGAAGAATTATACCATTTATGCAGATGATAATTGCTTATTATGTCGTACTCTTGTAATGGTAGTAAAATAAAAAATAAATAAAGTAATGGAACTAATCTGACTTATTACATTAAATAGAACACAATGGCAAAAAGTCATAAGTAGAATAATTTTATTCGAAAACGTTTCGCCCCCCATATTTCTAGATCTCCTCTGATCATTTAATTAAAATATAGCAAGTTTCAAGCTGCACGTTCGAGGCAGAGCAATGAAATTAAAATGTAAATTTTCCATCTCTTCTGTTCTTACTCCCTTACACATCCCTCTAATACTAATTTTACAAGACCATCATGGCGCAATTAATGGCTTATTAAGCTATTCCTTCTCTTGGTCAAAGTTCTCCCTGCTGTTCGGTCTTCTTGTATTCTGCTCAGAATTTCCTTATTAGTTACTCTATCCACACATCTGATTTTCAGCATTCATTTAAAGCACCACATTTCAAAAGGTTCCATTCTTTTCCTTACTGCAACTCGTACCGGCCACGCACCCACAAACCATACGAACAGTTTTAATAATGATTTCCCAATATTCATGTTTATATTAACCGTAAGTAAATTCCTGTTTCCTTGCCCTTCAATTCTAATTAGTGCTGACTGCCTTCTCTGAATTCCTTCTCGATATTTTATTCCTATCCACTTCAAAATCCTTAGTAGTGTTTGCAGTTTACATTATCAAAGTTTTTTTTTCTACATCTACAAATGGCATGAACCTGGTCCGGTTTTTTCTTATTCTGTCTTCTAAGACTAGACGCAGAGTCCCATTCACAGTTGAAATCGTACCCTTTAAGGGTGTTAATTAAATGAAATCCACTCCCCTAATACAATGAATCTTTCACAATTAAAATATGGGACACCTTCTCCTGGAGGCCGAAATTAAGCAAGCAATTTTGATGTGAGAATTTACATAATATTTTACTATGATAAATAAATTTGATTGATTCTGTATGTTTATGTTTATTGTTGGCAAACTTAAATAGACCATTGCATTATCGGGTATTACTCTACATAAATATTGATTGCAAATATTTCACTGGGTATTTTACGCCTTAAGACGATAAATAAATTAATGTAATAAAGGAATTTAGAGACGAGCAGGAGTGGAACACAAACCTAACCTTTGGGAATTTTGCGGCTCTCGTTTTCTTGTCTCTCGTGCCTTTCTTATCTCTGTTGTGCCGATTATTATTGGGGAACGCTCTGAGGCCACACCGAACCACATTCCTGCGCTGAGCGGCGTCCGGTATTTGATTAGAGCTCCAAGTATCCTGCACAGAGCTCAGCCCCAATGACAATAGTTGCTTCCAGTTTCGGTCAGAGATGAATACCGCTCCACATATCTCCCTCAAATTAAATCCTCGTCTGCAGAACAGAACAGGAAGAAGATAACGCGCCATGAATGTGCTTTTTTATTTATAAAACACTTTTAAGTAAACGATGTTCCTGATGAGCTTTATATTAAAAATTAACATATTTATCAAATTTATGACGACCTAAATTAATTCTTTCGATGACCAACATTGATAAGGAAATGCTAGTTTGATGTCTTAAAAAATTAATGACACCAGCTTGCGTGGGATGTTATTACAATCTTATTTCATTGAACAGAGCGGTGATGTTAAGGAATATTGTTCAAAACAATGAAACTTCAACCGAAAAGTAATGCGAGATATTCTCACAAACTTTCTACCTAGTCGTACGACATGTTAAATGAACTCGTAAATTGTTTCACGTAATTAACTAATTACACTTCCACTTCTTACAGATCTGAGTGAACAAGTAAATTAATCTGAATTTTTATATTAATCATCACATTGATAAGTTAAGCACCTGCAATATTTACAAATGTACTTATTGCTTAGATACGATTAGACGATCAACGTTATGATGGCTAATAATATAATATATGGCTCAACGTAGACATCCTTATTAATATTTATTGCCTGCCGGAGGGTCTATTGCGGGTTGCGTGAGACCGTGCGGTTGTGTTATGGAATTTTTTTACGTCCAATGTTAGTAATATTATACGTGACACAGAATACCTATGAGAAACAAATGAATTAATGTGGGAACCTGCATATGCCCACTAAGACAAAGCACACAAAGGGAGAATCAACGGTTTGTGCGCCAAACGTTATCCCCGTGACGTCCCCTTAAGCTACTCTGAAATTTTTGCCAAACACATTGTTATACTGGGCAGAATCCCCACAAGTACCTTTGCCACAAACTGCAAGAGACGAGCCATGTTAATATTTTTTTACATTACTAGATCAGCCATCTCATAATCCAATAGTCATACGAGTTTTGAATATTCTCGTACGTGAATTCGGGGCATTAAAATAATTTGATTCAGTTAGCAGGCTTCCATTTTTACTATCTTTGCACACATTCATCAACTTAAACCATAGTCTGTGGGACTCATGTTGTCCTACATTCGAAATCAGAACCATATTTCTCCATTTGAAAAATGTTCTTATCAAAGCCAATGACAATTTTACATAATCCATCCATACTTCATACTCAACTAATACATAAAAGTATTATGATACTGTGTCAAAATAATTGATAATAACAGAAAATAGAAAGAATTAGTTAACTCTTTAATTTCTCAATATTATCCTTGACTCTGTAGTCCATTCAGGTCATTGGCGTACCGGGTCGACTGTGGACTGTCATCTAACATGACACATTCCGAATCTGGAGTGACACGTTGTCAGCATATCGATTCTCCAGCACTCTCCGTAACCGTGACAACACAAACATCAAAGCCCATGCCAGGATCGGAACCCGGGCCCTCCATGTTGTGAGGCAGGGACGCTAGCCACTAGACCACAGGAGGTTGGCCAATAATGCATACGTATGCGAAAAACTAATTCTCCCTACTATTGAATCTATTACACTGCTTTTGAAGTTAGTTTTATGTACACTTTTCGATTCCCAAATGGTAAGGATGTTCACTCGGCAGCAGTTCGTAGGTAATGGTGATGAAGAAGTAAAAGAAAATTGACTGTGTAAAGCGCTATTTTCGGTCTAGGATGTGCGTGGATCATGTTGAGATAATGGCACTATATGTGTCGTCCTCATATCCGCCAAACTCGAGAAGGGATATTAGTTGAACTCAGTAATTTATACTAATAAAAAATTTTAAAAATGTGTTATAAATGTATTATGAACCCATGTAATCATTGATTATATATGTATATTGGCACATCTGAGAGTCTGTAGACATAGCCCAGGGATTCAGAGCTGACTGCAGAAATATGGAATCGGGTTCCAGTACAATTCAACGCAATGACCTTTTATTTGTTTATAGCATTTTCTAATGCAAGTACGTTTCTTTTTCTGGAATATTCAGCGAATATATAAATTGTATTGGACTTCGAAGCGGATGCAGTATTTCGCAGTGCGAGCAGTTCGTGTTAAATAAACGCCAATATCCTCTAGCAATTGGTGTTACTGTAACTTACGGTCGTTTAGAAACGTGGCGATATACAAATATCAATGAATTTTTGTTAAAAACCTATTCCCCTGTGATGGTTCACGAGACGTAATTTTATTTATGATTTATACAACTTCAACAAAATCACAATAAATTGCGAACCTCGTGATGGCATTCACAATCCCAGCTCACTGTCCTCGATGCAATGTAACAATGTACTCAAATAAAAATAACACTGTTTTTGCATAGAACTCGGTTACATATCCCAGTTTACATATTTACTTCGTAACGAATTATTACAGCAGAAGGACTGAGGTCTTATTATACACGACCGCAAATTTTACACAAAGATATTTGGGCAGATATTAAAAAGACTTAATATCAAAGTGTACACTAAGTATAGTATCTTTGCATCGGAGATTAAGCGCAGTCACAGTATCTTTCCTATCCATATGAATATTATATATATGATGTTTCGAAATAAATTTAGGAAATGATAATAAGAATTTCCTAATGGTGATTTGGTTATCACGATATTAGGAATATCAACCTCGTTCCACGTAAAATATGGTAATCCTTATTGCATCTGACGACTAAACCATCATGTCCTGACGAATCGATCTAAATCAGGAAGATTTAGTAATAACCGTTGTGATTTACGTCGTGGAACGAATAACGGACTTCGCAGAGAAAGTGAAGAGGGTTATGTGTTTGTGTGTATCAGATACTGAGAGCAAACAATTTCCCCTGAAGCAGTGGGGGAGAGAGAGCCTTCCACTCTCAGGAATTGGTTGGCGGTTCTGTAATGTGATCACTAGCCTCTTCGGTCAACACGCTCTCGGCTCGTGAGCACGCCCAGAAACCAACAGACCCAGGCAACTCGCGTATTGTGTAAGCTATTACCATTGCCTATAAAGAGAGTAAAGCGTCGCTTTTATTCAACATTTGCGCAAAAGCGACAAAGATACGGTATCTATTGGATTTACGCTCCGATTCGAATAGTTGCAGCCGATGCGTGCAGTTCCTCGTCAAATATCCACGCGAATTCAGCCACATGTACAGCAGATATTTGTTCTCAAATAATGACACGAAAGCAGGGTTGTAAAATCCTATGCTGACGCATGGGCAGCATAAATTAATCAATGATATGAAGCTATCATTTGCACTATTTTTAAGGAGGACGAAAAGAGTTTAGTTACACGTTTTATTCACTACAATTTATTTTACTAAGGAAATGTTTCTTAATCTAAACATAATTTCAGTTCTGCATATTAATTAAGTTTTAACTTAAACTAGACCAGGGTTTCTAAAACGTTTTCTTCAATGCAACACTTGGTAAAATCGGACATTTTAACGGAACTCTTTGCTTATTTTTAGGTTGGATAATTCCGTCGTAAAAAGTAAAACAAGATTAATTAAGTAATTATTTGAATATAGACCTGTAATATAATATAAATAAATAAAATATATAGTGTCTTTGATGATATTGGGTTCTTGAATTGCATATATTTTTGACATCAGTCACAATATTTGTAAATTCAATTCTAATATCTGGTGTGGCGTCTAGCCTGTTTCTACACTTTGACTTCATTGCAGCATAATAAGAAAATCCAGCTTCGCATAAGTAGGTTGTACGAAACGGAAGTAAAACTATATTGGGGTACTCTTTTGATTGTTGTATTTTTCTTTCACTGATTAAATCAATAATATTTTCTTAGTCACTGGTACTTAAACATTGTACCTAAAAAGCAGCTGTAACATGAAATGGATTCTGAAGCCAAGAATCGTCCTTACTAGTTTCCGGAAAATATTGCAAAAGAGTTCATTTCAAGTTATGTAGATGTTCTACTAACATTTTTGAAACTTCTTCATCTACTTTAAAATTTAATTCATGGATGGCAGGAAACCAATTAAGATCGTTAGGTTCAACTCATGGAACCCAATATTGTATTTTCTTTATCAAAAATCCAATTTTATCTCTTGTATTAACGTTTATAATACTTTCTCCTTGTAACGATAAGTTCATTGCACTTTGTAAAAATGTCTGCAACATATGCGAGTTTAATCAACTGTGAAAGGATTTTGTATAACTTCAACAAAATGTTTTCCGGAAGTATTTCGTGCCCTCCTGAAGACCAACAACTATCCTCTGGATAGACATCTCACTTCAGTGTGTAATAAAAGTGTTTTGTGTGTCACTAACCATGTTCTCGCACAAAATTTTAAATTATTTGTATTGAAGTGGCCACTAAACGTTTCCTGCGGACCTCCGGTTGAGAACCGCTGCACTGAATGGCCCTGGCAGACTGCAAATGTGTACTATTTAATTAAATTCCACAAACGAAGGTGTATGTTCCTATTGTGCAACGCAACGTTGTGATTCGATTTTCTCCCGTTCAATGCAAACGGAGTTTGTGTCTTACGAATATAGTAAATGGTATTATAACATATTATAATCCCTAGAAAATACTGGTTCTATGGGCTGCAAAATAAAACCGTATTGTACATTTATGCCATTAATACTTCAAAATTGTTTATTTCATGTGGACCGCACGAGATGTCCAGTCACTGGTCCTCACTTCGACATGTGTTCTTCAGGAGAAGAAGTGTATTGTGATGTGATATGCAGTGTTACAAGTGAAATTAATAACTCTTTTTAATTATTTTCATATAGATTCTAAGTTTTCTTGTAGTTAAGGTAATTATTGTATATCATTAATGTTTATGACTGTTAGTATTTACTATATTTATGTATATCTACCTCATGTTTTTTATATCGATTTGACTTGTCCTATTTCCTTATCTGAGGACTAACGGAACTAATAAATCTATCTATCTATAGTATATGGAGAATCACTCCAAATGCTTGCGGAACACCTATTCAGGCCCGGCGGAACACAGTTTGGGAAACCCGGAACTAGACAAATAAAGTCGTGCTTTAACTTCATTATGAAGACAAAAACTTTCGTTGTTTCATGTGGCTAATACAGAAAAAAATTCTATAATCATTACTACAGCACACTTTATTCGACGAGTCCTTTCTTAGGCCTCATCTACAAGAATAGATACAATCAGATAATATTCACATTCGCATGAACAAAATCCGAAAAGCTTACAAACAGAGCTATGCAATTTACATGACAACTTATCTCGCAATTTCTTAATTTTTTTTCCTCTTACTGCCTATCAAAACTCTACTGATTTGTAATTTTATTCCCTGTAGAACTTATTTTTGAGTTGTTTATTCATTACGTAAAGAAATCATATTGTAACAGAAGGCGCGGTGATAATTGGGCATAACTTTGAGAGTGATAAATTCTGAGAAATAAATAAAATCTCTCTTCCAGAGTATAATGAAATAAACCAAACGAGGATGATTTCGGAGTAATAACTGCAAAGTAGATAATGAGTCACGAACATCCGAATTGCAAACCATTATTTTCTAGTCGTTATGTTTAATTATTTTTAACATTATAAATCTTATATGTAGCGTCTAACGGTCAAATCTCACTGAATTTTTTTTCTTTTCGTCTCTCATCGAACCTTTGGAACACTAAGAAGAAACTTGCTAACAACTAAAAAACCGATATGACAAATTTAGTTTTTGAAAGCTCTCTGGATACTTATTTAATACTCGTCATTTTTATCTGCAGTTATGAATACCCAAAAATTTTAAAAGTAGGAAATAAACAAAAAATATTTTCAATGCTCTTTAAAAAATGTTTTCTTGTTGCCTTCCAAAAGATGACCTATTATTCTTACAATTGTTTGAGTGCAAATAACAAACCCATGAAGCGAGATAAATAAACAGTCAATAAGCATTATTTTTTATATTATTCAACATTTTATTTATTAAGTTTAATCCACAATTTTGAGGATTCTTCAGGTGAAGACATAGGCAATCAATGTCTTCGTTACATAATGATGTTTCCTCAAATATTTCCTGTTGACTGAGCATCTGGAATATATATAATAGTTGAAAAGAACGACTTAATGTGCAATTTTAAATTTGTCACAAACGTTAATAAAAACCAAAATCATATTTGAATTTTAAATATAAATTTTATTCAAATGTTGATCATTCGGTACATTCTATATCTACAATTTAAAAGGTCAAATTAATTGAAACAATACAATAACCATAATATGTATGAAATTTATAAAAGTTAAATTTGATTGTAAGTTGTTTTAAATCGCTTTCATTTTGTTTATCTATATTTTTTATTTATATTTTTCAATACATAATTTCTAATATTTCGTGTAATGTACATGATTGAAGATTGTGTTGGCTCACACATTGCATTTGTCGAACATCGAATTTCACAAAGTATCAAATACCTTCTGAAGTTCTAAAGGCAAAAGAATATTTTCAATAAAATTAAACTGACAATATTTCATTAAAATATAATTTGTTCACTTTTGAAATAAAGTATTAACACATACAATACAGACATATTTTGAATGTTAGTCATATATACTTGCACCCATTGAATATTCTTGAAATATTTTCAATTTTTTTGGTTAAAATACCGATAACCACCAAGGCTACGCTTGATTATCCTTTTCTCAAGCAATGATAAGACTTCTCAATCCCTTGACGTGAACCCCGGAGACATATTTTCAGGGTTTCCTTCTCCGAAGAAGATATTGGTCATTATTCAATAGGTTTTTGTGCGTTTTTCAAAAGTAAAAATCGTTGATTAGGCTTGTTCAGTCTACAACCTCACCTGAAGCCTCTTCTCCTGGAAAAGATTAAACTTAAGATTAGTATTATGATACGTACAGTGTTCATATTTTAATGACAATACTCAGGCACTTTTTACCTATCAATATACATTACAGTCAAAACAATAAATCCACAGCGCCGCCTGCTTTCTTCTCAATTGCTAAAGAAAACCTTTCCATATAATCACATTTCCGTTCTCTATCATTTCAGGATCTTCAATTTTTCTGTTCAGAAATAAATAATAAATTACGTCTTCAAAAAATACTGTAATTGAATATTAAATGAAAACGAGTGTGCACACCTATTTCGTTAATAAAAAAACTTTTAAGAGATTTAAATTATAGATTTGATTTTATCTCCTTGTTAATTGTAAATGACATTTTATACGAATATGGGGTTATGAGTCTGTCCAGCGAGTCATAGTAGACTGTAAGATTTGATAATAGATTTAGATTTATGGTTGTTTCCATTAATCCTCTATTGAGGAAATAGGATACGTCACACATTAAAAATTAAAAATGAACAAAATAAAGTACATAATTAAAGACAAATAAACTTAAAATAAATTAATAAAAGAAAATGTATATCGACAAAAGTCAATATAAACACAACATGGACACACGATGTCACACACACACTGGGAAACACAAACAAGCACACACTGAGGAACACGCAATGAAGTTTTAACTACTAGTTTTACTCTGCTTCACGAAGCTTTTGTAGATATTTTTAACCTCTGGCGGAAGGCTGTTGTATAAAATTATCCCGGTATTGTGAATACTTTTCTGGTGTAGAGCAAGGCGATGCTTGTCCGACCTTAGAGCTGAACGATTTCTGGTCGCGTATTCATGAAACTCGCCATTTGTTTGAAACAAATTAGTGTTTCGCTTTACAGACTTAAATATTTCATAAATATATACGCTTGGTAAAGTAAGTATTTGAAAACTTTTGAAGAAAGGTTTGCAACTTGATATAGAATTCGTGCTAGAAAGTATTCTAATTGCACGCTTTTGCAACTGAAATATTTCATTACTCCTGGAGCAGTTTCCCCAATTAGAGATGCCATAGGTCATAATTGAATGAAAATACACGAAATAAACCATTTTTGTTAACGTGTTGCGTTAGTGTTCTCAGAGAATAACAAGCTGAAATTAGTTTTCCGGCAAGCAGATCTATATGGTTATTCCACTTTAATTTATCGTCAATCCGAAGGCCGAGGAAAGGTGCATTAGCTGAGAAGTTGTCTACGGGTCTATTACTAGCATCAGCACTAAACTGAACCAACTTAGTCTTATCTAGGTTGAGGGATAATTTATTCACGTCTGTCTGATTGAGACGCACAACTGCCTGATATAATGGACAATCAACATTTTTAAATTAATTTTTGTGTATTACTGATTTACTGGTTGATTGCGAATCTCATTTTGCTTATAGACGTAGGCATTATGGTTTATCAACGGACCATAAACTTCGGCTCCGGCGTTTCCCTCGCGAGTTTAGTTGCACCGCGCTCATATTACCCTCCATCCAGACCCGGTATTTGGCAGAAAATGATTTTCTTTGCCCAAGCACGTTGTTAACCCCTTATTACCTCGTCATAATAAGTTATGTTTATGGCTATTATAGACACGGCTCATGATCCAATTGAATTACTCCCTGTAATACCCCCAAGTGTTGAACTTCTAACAACGTTTTCTGCTTAATGACTCTTTTACCACGCAGTGTGTAGGCAGCCGAGTCGGCTCACATCTTGATACATTTAATTAACGATAATTTTTATTGAATTAAGCTAAGAGCACCCACGTAGTCGGCAACGCGGGGACGGCGGGAGGGAGGAAATTGCATTTTCACGGAGCGGCCTCGTTCGTTCTGATATCGCGAGATTTATTTCATCTGGCGAGAATTCGAGTGCTACAAACTTGAGTAATTTCAAGCAAACTGGGTCCGTCTCCTGACTCCAGAAGTTTCTCATGGCCGGAGGGAATGCAGACGTCACAGTTGCCAACTGCTGCATTAGTAATTCCCCCCATCTCTAACGCTGTTCCTTTCCGGGTGTCTTGGGGTCTAACTGGAAATTATCAAGCTGAGCGACAATTTTCATTGAGCTCTTTTGTGTCCAATCAAATTATCACCATTACTGGGAATGAAGATGTCTTTACACGAGCAGGGTTAGGAGGTTCCTCGGAGGAAGTTCAAATGCTAAGACATTTTACTCTATATTGATATATTATTAAAATTATTATTTTTAATTTTAATGACGCATCGACAGCTTGGTCATTAGCGACAAAACAAAGAGTTTACGTAATTTTAGTTAATAGAAAACATTTAAAATTTCACCAATTTAAACAAGTCAGAAATTCTGTTTTTAGCGTCTGAATTTTAAAAAAATCAATACATGAATAAATAATACACATATGTAATATTTTCAATTGTCCATTCTTGGTTTACTTCTGAAGATAAGGAGAAAGAACTTCTTGTGTAACTGCATTAGATTGGACGTTTCTATTATTATGACGAAAGACAGTCTGATGAGTTTTGTGATGTGAATTTTGCGAGTATCGTTTTAAATCTTAATTATTTCCAATACAATTGAGTGGAATATGTTTGGATCTGAAGGGTTGAAGTTCATCAAAAAGTACTAATTATGATTATAAAAATCAATTTCGTTCTAATTGAATTACTATTGACATTTTCATATTATATATTTTATATTATAAAAATCAGTAATATCAAATTTTGTTTTTCAATCTTTCTAACAATTATTATTGAGACAATTTTCATTTTTTAAACATTATAATCTAAATGGGATATGATCGAATTAGATTTACTTAAATCAATTGGAATAATTAATTATTATTGAAACGAAATAATAATAGTTACAACGATTAAATTTATGTAGGGTAAGTCGGCGTGGAACGGGATACTTATTGTTTAACAATTTTTGTAAAATTATGGATAACGAAAAATAATTTTATGAAATGATAAGACAGTAGCTTATTCAATTAATTACTTAATCTAATATCAATATAACTTAAATTCACGAATTTAGATTTTTGATGAATTTTTAAAAAGAAACTTAGAATTTCTTGTTCTGCCTCACCCCGCTCCTTATATTACAAATATAATTAGTGAAATAAAATTTAATTTAATTTAAGAAAAATCTTAACTACTTTTGTGTGTTTTTTCTTATATTTATTTAGATTAAGTCTGATCGCTTTATCAATTTTTCCTTTGGTAAAGAGGTTTTCTTTCAACTGCACAGTCCTTGTTAACATTTTCCCTATTTTCCGGTCCTTTTCTTTCTTAATCTATTCTTTTTGGACATTGGGTACAAGATTCTGCAACTCATTCTTATGATGTGCGTCTGCCAGTTTTTCCTCGTAACCTTGAGGAATGCATTGCATTTTTCCTTATACAGTAGTATCCCGTTCCTCCCTGCACGCTAGTCTCAGTTTGAGGTTTTTCTTACTTAACTTGTATGGTAGCTAAAAACATCTAGTTTATTAATATTATCATCAAAGAGTTAAAAGCGAGGATTTGTTTAAATTACCTTCTGTCTAAATGCTGCAAAAAATTGTAGTCACAGATTTAGGACGCCAAAACAAGAGTTCATTCACAAAGTGCAATCAGAACTTGGTCACGTTGGTTGCCAGGACTTCTTCCTTGACCAGTCACAATGTTCCATCCCTATTTACTAACCTACAGCACAATGCAGGTAATACTAAAATATCCCAGAGTTAGTATTTACTTGAAAACCTTATTTTTACCGGGTGCTTTGCGGCCCCAATCCAGATTTCATTACTTCATAATAGGTTCTTAAATTTGTAGGGTACACGTCAAAGTGGAGCAGAAGTTAATGCATGCAACAGTTTTCTGTTGAAACTTAAAATTCGGTTGACAGGTCGTCTGTGACACTGAAGTAAGAAGTTGCATAGCACTGCACTTTCTCTCTTATTTCTAACTTTCCTTAACTATCTTTACAAACTCGGTATTTTTACTTCTCTACTTGCTCCACCTAAACATAAATTTACTGAATTTTCCCAAAATCAGTCTACCATTTATTCTCAGGAATCTCTTCACCAACTCTATAAGTTAGTCACTTTTTGAGACGAATTATCTTCATATAATGTCGTGGTGGACTATTCTGGCGCTATGCAAGTCCCTTAAAAAAGTTTTCTTCTGTCAAGTCTTAAGTCAATTCAGCAGGATCCAGTAGTACCGTGTCTGTTTTACGCCTCTAGTTTTTTAATAGCCAAACAACCCTTCATCCAGTTTTGCAAACAATTTCAATTAAAATGTTCATCTGGGATGCGTTCGTAACGAACAGTTTTCGTTTCTTTCGAAATTCAACCAGTTAAGAGCCTTTGAAAACAGCTGTAGAGTTCAATCCCTTGATATGACCTGCAAAGGCCATATTTTCACCATAGGCAATAACATTGTTTTCTCTCTAGAAAATCGGAATTAAAAAATCCAGACCACCACGAAATTCTAACTCGGGACCTCCGCTTTCTGGGTAGTTCTCTACCGATGAGCTAATCCCAGTCGACTCCCGAATTGATACGAGATTGTATACCTGAAGCTTAGACTCACCTACAATTTATTAAATCACAGTCTTCACAGCCTAATTTCTAGGACTCAGTGAACAATAAACTTTGTGTAAATTGATCAAAGGTGCAAGTATTTAAGTAGAAGAATTGGTTCATATTGAAGTACACACGAAGGTTATATATATATATATATATATATATATATATATGAATTTAGAAAATCAGGATAGTAAAAACCGCGATTGGAGCAAATGGTTCAAATCCCGGTCCGGTAGAGATTTTTTCGTTCTGATTTTCTAAATTTAGTTACATAGCTTTTGGGGGAGCTTCAATTGGAATCAATTCTTTTGTATTTGTTTTGTCTTCGACTGTCGTAACATTCTAATTAGTCATCTGATATGACAACGGAAGTTTTTACGCTCTATTCAGTGGTTAACATAAACGTTAATTGCTGGTTTAGTTTTACTTACAAAATTTGTATTTTTATCGCCTTACGTTTTATATATAAATTGTTCATTATAACTTATTTATTCTTTCATGTCATATATTACTGGATACTGAAATTGTGAAAAGCCGAGACATCTAACCTTATGACTCATTTAAATAGGTACAGGAAACTTTATTTGTTCACGCCTGTTGCGAAGGTGGTTCTTCGTTCCGCTACCGATGACGCTGACAAGAATCTGAGCTCAGGTCGGCTCAGTCCGTTTGACTGTAAATTTCCTCGCCTTATAACTAGTTTGTTTAATCTGGACGTTGTTTTCTCGTATACCGAGTCGAGAAAAGGGACCCGTTGAACGCTTACTGTCGCGCGGAAGACTATTTTATTCGTGCCCGTAACGATTGTGACGTTCTGATACCCACGATTCGTACTGCATTGTGATTTCTCCGTGAAGAGTTGTACTTCGCCACATCGTAGATTTACGTCGGCCTGTCGAAGTGCCTGACAGCTATTCACATTGGACCCGTTGAATTTACTAGGCCTATCCGAGACGGGGTGATTAGAACTGAACCTTAGTAAGCATTTCTTTGGCCCTACGAGGATCCCTAGCTACAACTGTCCATCTCCCAATTGATCTCATTTTTATGTGTGATCTCCGAAAATTATTTGCATAAAAAATATTGTATATACTAAAAATCAGTTAAGTACTGTTTTCCGTATATATATATATATTGTAACATGAAAAGTTACAATGAACAATGCAGGCCAGCTTGCGAGTTGCAATTGTTGAGGGACTGACACCCAACAATGTGGTCTGGCGAGACGAAGAGTCGTCATGGGATAATGGAAGGAGCAGGTTGTGTCGGCGGGACGACGAGGGAATGACCACGCCCTGCAGATATAATTTTTTCTCATGCTCTGATTGGAATTAAAATTATTAAAATCTATTTTTGGTATTTATATGAGAAATACCTGGCGCCCTAAAGGATTAAGAAATCCTGGAATACGGAGGAACGTCAGATATATGCATGTGTTTAAGAGCATAACCTTGAATTTTTAGTGTACAGAGAAAGATTAATAATTCGTAGGAATTTTCTCCATGAAATCTGGTTTTCTACACCATCTTTGTCTTTTCCTCTTCTGTGTGAACGTCGAGATTCACGTTCCCTGTGAACACAGAAAGTAAATTATGAGACTTATTACATACTTCATGCTACAAATAATTTAATGCATCAAATTAATAACAGTAGGCCTACTTATTTCGAGCAAATTCTAAAGCGGAAAATGTCATAAGTTGCACACTGGCTTAATCAAAAGTATTCCGTTTCAATTAGGTTGAAATCAACCGATGAAGCGTAAAAATAGATCACAAATCTGGAATATTATCCTTCTCTACACCCCAACTGAGAAAATGTTCTTATAGAAAAAAAAACGTCGACACTACGTTAGTTAATGTGAATGAAGAACATTAACCTTCGTTGTGACTCTGACAGAATGCTACCATTTGCAACAAAAAAAATATACTAAATATAATACACATATATAATATCAATAGACGGTGCGAATTTAGCGTCATTTACGTAATGTAGAACTACTCTAGTAAAGTATGGCGGACGACCTTTAGTTTTGTTTCGACTGTGACTCCCAATGGACCTCTTTTTCCTGGTCTTCAGTATTTAATGAAAAGAATTTCCATGAATTTGCGTTCTATTGGAAAACTGAGCGTACAAGCGTTGAATAAAATGTCCAATTATCGTTAGTTGTCAAGAATGGCGCTTTCCACATGTACGCTTCATTGGTCCCGCAAAGAAACACGAGTTTCATAGAAGCTATGGATATACATATATAAATGCAATACTGTGAATGCAAACAAAATAAAACAAATCTATTACTTTTTCCCCCCGTAGAGTTATATAAGCAAACTAATTTAAGACCTGTATAATGAAAGGAGATAATGTTAATAAAAAACCAGTTGATGCGTAAAACTGAATTACGAGCACCGTTTTAAAATTCCACTTTTCCGAAATTTTTTGTTTACGTAGAAACGGAGAGCCCACCTTTTTAGCTTGTTGTACAATATTACCGTGTAGTGACAGTCGTGTAGCAGCATAATCCTGGATGTACAAATAGCTACACTGATTACACGAAACCTAATCTGCGGAACATGACACTAAAGTGCCAACAGCCGATCTCTGAAACGATTCACCTCTACACAGCTTCCCGATTAATGTATATCGAAGGTACATTGTTGTTGTTAACGACGGTAGTCTATAATTTAAAATAAAACATCCATGCTAATTTAATGCTGTCGACAGATGAAGTGGCGGCTGGTACATTTTTACGGATTTGTCGTAGTAACTAATTAGTGCAATTAATTAAGTGCTAACATATTTCATCTAATTCCAGATCAGAAATACTACACACAGTAAAGAAATTTATGTCTGTAAAGTTAAAAACGCTTAGTAAACTGCTCTTGTAACCAAATTAAAACCAAATTTCAGATTAACCATGACACACCCCCTTTTCAATTCCTTTCCTATGCTATTAAGGGGGAGTTGCCTGTTTCAGGGTCACCATCATGTACTCTGTTCATTTCGATATCATGTAAGGTTCTGAAAATATTAATATAAATATTTGTAAGTCCATTGAATTACCACGCAAAAGCTGGACCTGTACAAACCCAAGTATGAGTTATAAGGCTTAATAGGCGTTACTATACCATTCATCCGATTGCGCTGATGATCCCAGAGAAGATTTCTGTTGTTTATTTATGTTCCTTCATTCTCCCCAACCAGGTCTAAAAACAGATCCTTCCCTAAAGGCATATAGAACTTGCAGCAGTTCAGATTATGCCGTTACGTGTATAGTCTGTCAAACGATATAATTAAATTTCTGCCTGGCGTGAAACAATGCTTAATTTTAACTGACATTAATATTACAAAATGTTTTATAAATCGCAAGGAAGAGCCGCACACACTCAGTTTAATTTTGTAGCGGGCTAATATAAATACAGTGTCCAAATTACTTACTGACGATCAGGGGATGTGTATCTGTGTTGTCGTAAGCGTAATTTTGGCAACATGAGAGGAAGATAGAGAAAGAGAGAGACCGAAAGGCGAGCGTTCTTAATCCATCTATTATTGCAGCAAGAGTTTTGACAGGAGGTCACGGCATTGTTGATGGGACAACATTGTTATTTCAGATACAAGACTGTCAGCATATGTTCACTTTTAGTTTCAGCTGCACACCAATTTGTAAATCACTAATCAGATACAATTAATGGTTTTATAATAGATTGTTACAATTAAGATAAATATCCGTACTCATAGGGTCAACGTTGTTTTCGAGTAAAAAGTCGAGAATACGCCTCGCAAACTCGTTACACGTTCCAGCTTATTAACAGGTACTGACGAGGATGGACTACTAAGTAATTAATATTTTATAAAAGTATTCAGAATAAGAAAAGAGAACAATATGGAGAACTTTGACCAAGAGAAGGCAGAGAAACATGAGGTTCTTGGAAAATTAGAATTAGATGGAAATGTGTGGGGTAAGAACATAAGAGGGACGCCAAAGATGGAATACGTTAAGAAGATTAGAAAGGAAGTGGGATGTGGTACTTATTTAGAAATGGAAAGGCATGGAGAGTTGCATCAGACCAGTTCAAGGACTGAATACAATAATAACAAACAAAAATATTAAACTATAACAACATACAAGCTCTGAATTATAATTTAATTTACGTCAGAAATATTTATAGAGAAAAATTATTTGTTATAAAATAACGTAAATATGTAAGATTTTAAAATACCATTTGATTATCACAGGCATAAAATACGATAAAGTAGCGAGGTTATGTTAAAAAATTATCGTTGTATTTCGAATATCAATAATTTACTATACTAGTCTTTTATTGAGAATTAATTTCAGTAATTCGATTAAGTTAAAGGTAACACATGAGAAATGAGCAAAATTATTGTTTCCAGATATTTCAATAGAAGAATATTTCCTATATTTAATAGTACCCTAAAATAGGACAAACTAAAAAGAACATAATTTTTTGCCGAATATTTATATCCTTTTTCTGGTATTCCCTACTGTCGTTGTTTTAAATAATCATATTGTTTGTTAATATGTTCCATAACTTTTCACACATAAATCCACTATGAAAATGTTTGTGAAATTTTCGTTTTATATACTCTATCAACAATTATAAATCAATGCCTTTCATTGACTTCAAACAGAAACTCAGTTACGGACGCAGATAAAAAATACTGCAATATTTTGCATGCAGACGACGATCGTATTTCAATGAATATGAATATGGGAAGCGTAGTAAATCCCACTACGGGTATTTTTTCCAGACGAGAATCTACAGCAGAAATAATATTTACAATTCAGTCGAGTGAGTGCCTTTCTATACAATACTTTTTCACCTAGTTCTGCATCAGAATACATTTCGCAAGTAAACGTTTTATTTACCTTAAAACGTAATTCATTTCAATAACTTGGTAATTACAATTCTTTTACAAAATTTGGAGAAATTCAGAAAAAAGTGAAATCTTTAATAAAATTACTTTTTTACTTTCTAACACATTCAGAAACAAAGTAGCATTATTGGCACTAATTATGAAGTTATGAATTTAAAATTGTAATGTCAATTGTAAATTTAGGTTAATTCAATTTTTAAATAAAAGAGAAGAAAACAGCTGATTTGAAAATAGTTTTGAATTCATTATTATGAGAAAAAATAAAAACCTTTGTTTGACTATTATGCCATTAAATAATTTGTTTGAGTAATAAGCCTATCGATTTTATTTTATATCATTCAGTATACAATCTCTTCATATTCTTATGAACTTTTTATGTAATACCTATAATCTACAGACGCCTATCCGGCTTATTTGGTGTCTTACAACAGTTACGAACTTTTCACAACTGACTACCATCAATTGTATTGTAATTAATTGGCAATTTACTAAATACGTGATGTTTAAAATTCTAATTACGAGGACTACTTCTTATGTTTTGACCCCAGTTATTTCTTATCAAGGTAACCACAATGTAATAACTAATAATTTTATTAAATAATTTATTTGGCAATTCAATAAATAATAAACGAGTTAATCAGCGTCTTCGTCAGTATTTTTATAACTTAAATATTAAGTATGCAACGTTTTGACCGAAGGAGTCATGGAGTGGGGTTCCATGTACAGCTAAATGTTTACCTGGAATACATGGCAGTTATGTTATTCACACAAATGCATTATATTGATCACCTGACAATATGACGTCATTGAAAGGAGTGGATAGTATTTATATGATCTACGACTAATCACTGATATAACTGTCGTAATTGTAAAACATTAGATTAAATTCACGAGATACACTAATATTTTTTTATGAAAGACTAAAGCCAAATGATATATCGGTCGGGGGAATACAATGTGTATTTGATAGCCCTAATAGATTTAACAGAATCTTTATTTCCGCTGCTCACGGAAACCATGAATAATGTGTCCAATCTTTCGTGTTCTGCCTGTTGTAATGTCATTTCCCTTGAAAACATAGTCTAGCAATGTCTGCAAGCAAACGACACTTTCCACTGTTGATTGAACATCACGAATTCATTTCATAGTAGGAAAGCAATAGTTAGTCTATAATGATGGAACATCCTTAGTTTTAAGTCTCACAAAATTTAATAAAATCAAAATTTTATTTAAATTTTGATTATAAATTTTATTAAAATATTGATAATCTTTTGGCATGTGCTATAGTCATTTGCAATTTAAAATAACAAATTAATTAAGACCATACCAAAAACACAATACATGTGAAATTTATACATTATAAATAGTAAAATTGATTATAATTTATTTTAAATGTTAAACCTTAAGTACACACCTTCATTTATCAATTTAAATTTATGTTTATCTATCGTTTAATATATACTTTGTAAATATTCGTGGAATGTACAGAATTGAAGATTGTGTTGGCTCATACATCGGTGTTCAAGAAGTGCTTACAGAACACAACCAGCAACATGCATCCACGTCTCATAAAAATATTACATTGAAATCTGATTTTCAAGTGAGCCCAAAACAATAAATTTTGACACTTCGGAAATTCTTAATTCGCTAAGGAGTCGACGCTATTCGTCATTATAAGAATAGACTTCTCGAATAACGAAATTTGATAAGTCCAAAATCAATCCAGGACATTGTCAATTTTAACTGTAAATGTTTTATTTACTCTAAAAGTTTTGCATACTGTTTTGTTTCATCATCACATTGTTTCTTGGAATTGATAAACTTCTCATTTTAAAACTATGCATGCTTTCTAAGATTTTTTTAATTGTTTTATTTTATTTATGTATTACTTTTACATTATCATAATCAATTTTATGTTTCCAATTTAGATGATGCAATGATAAGGCTGAATTTGTTTTGATATTCCTCTTTGCATTGTTTCTATTACTATATATTCTAGCATTAAGATTAATTCCTGTTTACAATTTCCTTTACAATTATATTACATTAATTTTTAATAGGCATTATTTAAAAAGGGTTTAAAGATTTGAAACAAATTATAATCAAGTTTACTTTTTATAACGTATAAATTATATATATATATATAATGGTTTTATGTAAATTGTAGATGGCTAAGGCTTATATCGAAAGGTCCTTAAATTTTTAATAAAAATTGAAATATAATGTTGATATTTATTTTATTAAATTATTTGACTTATTTTAAAAAGAATATTTCATCGCTATACATAAAAATTATAATCAGTCATTTAATACAATAAAAGAAGAAATACGTAATTCTGAAAAATGATTTTGTAATTCTCATACAACTTAAAAACATTACTTTGCATTAAACTCGTATTATACGACTTTTCTCCGATCTTCTTATTCGAAGCTAATAATTTTGGGGCCACTGCAGGGCTGTTAAATGCAGCGATGGCTCACAATGCATAGTAATTAATCGTGGTGGGCGGCGCAGGTCGCCCTTCGTGCTCACAAGGATGCGTCGCCGTGATTGCGCTGCCCCACTCTCAGTAATGAATTAGTTTTGTCATCAAGAAGCACGCGGCGGTCACAGGCGTCCACCAATCCACTCTCCTGCTCTGTGCTGAGGACAAAGCGACGCGCCGCGACGCGACGCCAAGGGGACGACGTGAAAACCGCCGCTCTCGTTACCCGACACCGCACGAAAACTCAGAAAAAACGTAAGAACTTCTACACTGACAATTGTACACGTTTAACGTAAATTTATAAAACTTCCTAGAACCTCTAGCATTCCTACATAACGGGAATTGAAAATATAATATTATATCAATCAAAAAACCAAAGTACAAAATTTATTTCAAAGCTTATTTAGAAAAATAAATAAAAGAACACTAAAGAAAATCAAACGTGATATTCCTACGAACAAAGTTGAGTCCAAGCACGCCTAACCAACAAATCATTATTTCTATTGGCAAAATGTGGAATTTTGGATGAAAAAATTAATTAATTTTTATTAATGTTCCATATCACTCTTCTGTAAAATTACACTAGTACCTTACATAAAATATTGCACGCTCTTGCTGCAAGAATTTAATTTTCATATTAGTCATTTGCCATTGTTGAAATTTAACGACCTTCATTGCTTACTCATTGCTAAATATCATTTCGGCCGTAACTGTCCTCGAACTCAGTGTACGACGCAAAATTATCTACTCTTAGATATATGCTATCAAATTAAAATGTAAGTATGTTTATTTATTTAATTGAATATTATATTTTAAGGAAAATAATACACAACATATTTTTAATTTTTTTTTGTGAGATGAAACCCACAAATATGTACGAAACGTCGAAATATATTACACAAGTAGTAATTAAATTATTTATTGACAAATGTGCTGTATTTTTTTTGTAATAGCTTTCACTATTAATGGCTTTGCATTGTACGTGAAGCCAGCTCAGCGTCCTTCGAGGGTATTGACCGACGTCAGTCTTCCTATTGCATTAAGCAGCGAGGGTGGATAAGAGCTTGTTTAGTAAAACATTAAGTTTCGATCGACTGGCTCGTTAGCCACTAACAAAGAAAACATTCACAATACGTCACTCTTTTCAAATTCTACTCGTCATGATTTCATGAAATGTAATTGTCAGCCCTTTTATTGTTCTACGATAAGAGGTTCTTCTTGTTCCCTGCATCTATTTACTGCAGCACTTCTTAATTATGTTATCTTGTCAACCAATAAATCTAGTATTACGAATTCAGTCATAAATATTTTAAAGAAAATGATGCTTTTACAACTAATAATAAACGCAAAAGGCGTTTAAATTCATTTCGTCGTAAAAAAAAATAATTCTCAGCCGGACATATTAAACGGTTTGTAAAGTATATTCATTATATTTCCTTTCAATGTGTACAAGTAATGAAAAGGTCGTAGAACAAAACGTTAATTGGAATAAAAAATACGTCTTACAGATCTTAATAAATTATTCAGTGTATTGAACTGATTAAAAACACAAAATGTCCTACATTTTATTTGTATTTGGTCTAAGATATATACCTTGGCAATGATAATTTTTAATGGCGACGCATTGTTATCTGTTACCAATAAGTAGATGATCTGTCGTTCGGAGAACAGGCACGGAACATATTTGGCTGAGGGAGCAGTTTATATATATTAGATTGATTGTTGTTTCCATTAGTCCTCGATTGAGGAAATATGATACGTCATACATTAAAAATTTAGATAATTTTAAGAACAAAATGAGGTATAGTAATAATTACAAATAATCGTCAAATAAATAAATAAAATAAAAAGTATATAGTCTAAAGTCATTATGAGCGATACACCCACACAAGAAAGCACAAACACACAATGGAGTTTTCACTACCTGGAGCTGCACGACGAGGAATCTGGCTTCCGTGTGTGTGTGTGAGAGAGAGAGAAAAATTAAGTAACTTGGACTTGTGTTGAAAAGTAATCTTCTTTAATGAATATATTTGACTTTGGGAAAGCAGTGCAAAAATATTTTTTGACTGGGAGAGCCGTTTATAAATTTACTTTTACATTATTCGTTATCAGAGAACAACAAAACAGGAATTTTAGAGTTTTTAAGTTTCGCAAAGTAACTTTAATAGGAAAAACTCTCTTAAAAAGTTTCCTTCCTTCCAAACAGACATTTATATGTTTCTATTTTTACTGAAAGGTTTACAATACGGCCCAAGGATACGTTTTGTGATATAGCGTTCATTACATTATATATTTTTTATTAACTACGTTTTCAGAAATGAGTGATCGCTTTGTAATTACTCGAATTGTGAGATTTAATAAGTATTGTATGTTAAATCTAGACGTCGAGGCTTCAGTTACTCAGTTGTCCTTTACGATGGACGTGTAACCTATGAAACCCACTCATAGTATTACCCCTAATTTAAAATGTACAGTTTAAATGCCTGTTATACTTTTCCGATGCCTCCTCTCTCATAGAACCTTAATGATATCGAGTAAATTCGACACTAAAATAATTTACAATAAAAACCTAATTGCTCAAACCTGTCATGTCACTCTTTTAATGTATGAATTTCCACCTTTATTTCTCAATTTCGAGGCCACATGTGTTTACAATATAGCATTATACTATATTAATAATATATAGTTTCTCTCCTCACTGGTAATTATGTTTAAAAATATTTTTTAAATATTTTCTTATATAACTATTATGTGATATCATACGCCTTCTTATTCAGTTTTAATAACCACATTGTATCGACTTGTTTTATAAGCACATATATTTTAAAAGAATATAAATTACACGTAAGGAGAAGAAACGCTAATGAACAATCCACGCTTCAAAGGACTTGTAAATATATATTTTTTTCATTTTCCCGTGATTCGCTAAATGAAATATCAAACGTGAACAGTTATTTAGAGAGCGGATATGGATTTATTTTATTTTTCTTTGTTCTACAGAATTGAGTTTGCTAAAAAGAGTTATCAGATATTAAAAACGAACTCCCAATGTTGACAGAATTAGCCAGACTGAACGTTGCTATGGACAGCTGCACTTCAAATTACTGTTTAATGACGCGTCTCTTTTCCGTTTAGCTCAATTAATTTAATTTTATACACTATTAAATATTTGTAATCATATTAAAGTCGAGGAGTGAATTGAATCGATCTGTTTGTGGTAGCTGCAGCGCATTTAAGCAATTTAATCGCCTATTGTCAACACTTGCCAATTTATGGCAAATATTGAGCTTTTAAAACAACCAACTTGTTAATTTTAGCTGAAAATTTTTCGCAACAAGGGTTGCAACAACAGGGTGTTGAGCTCATTGTGTTTAATGTTTGCTCTTTCTTAAGGTTTATTTATTTTTTAAGGCCCATCCGATTCTTTTTGTTCTTTGTCATGATAATTTAACTATCTTCTTCCTATCGCATTCTAGCTCGCATTTGGTCTTTTGCCTACCAGGAAACAGCAGGATGCAGCAGGGTTATGCGCTTCCTCACTACGACTTAAGAATATATTCAGCCAATTTGTTCGCAAACAGTGTTAATACTTATTTTAGACAACGTTTCGTCCATACTTATGAACTTCCTCAGTTACATTTTAAATGGTTAAAACTATATACGCATGCGAATAATTTTGCGTCTTGTACTTCGTTTTTAATACATATTTGAAGAACACAACATACTTGTCTAATAATGACTTATCCTGTATTTAGTAAATAATTTATAAAGTATTTACTATTGTAACAACTTTCTTTATTGGTATGAAAACATGGCGTAAGTGAACTATTTAATAGGTACTAGACATAAGTACTTAATCATTTCTTTTTTATTGAAGTAAATTTTGCGGTAATATACACAATAAAACCACCTAAAATATTTTATGATTCCGTAAATATTAATAGGTTAAAAGCAATTAAATATATTGAGATTTAATTTCTCTCTATTGCACATTTAAGAGCCACATCTGAATAGTCTGAAATTTTTTTCAGTCTAAAAGCGAGTTGGTTTCACTCACCTCATTTGTGCGAGTGCATTATGTCAGCAAAAAACGGAGAATGTTGTTGATATTAAAAAAAAGTATGCACACGTGGAACTCTCTTTATAGTCATAGCAACATCACAAAACACAGCGGCTTTTCTTTACTTGACAACTCGAGCGTATTTCGAAGTTGCGTGCACAAAAGACATTGTGACAGTTTGCGAGTTCTGCGAAGCGGGCGACCCTGTTGCTAACTTCCATTTCCATGCCGCATGTTACGCTATAGAAATCGTAGTGGAAGGGTCGCATGTGAAGAATATGTTAGCACGCCACCACGCATCTCTCCCTTTCCTCTGCGCAACTGTTCGCAACTAGCCTCGCTCACGTGACTGCTAAAACGTCACACATTTCAAGTATTAACAATAGCGAATATTCTCTTTCGTCATTAACGCTTCAGTTCTGGTATAGTTTTCAGTGTTCGGTCCTTGGTTTTCATTGGCTAAAGCTACTGTGACGTGGCTTTTATGATTTTTTAAATTTATAAATATATTAAAGAATTAAGAATATATATTTCAAAGGGCTGACGCAAATAAATCTCAACTTTGACATTTAAAACAGTTTTATTATTAACAAAAGTAAACAATTCAACAAAATAGCAACCTTTAGAAATTAATTAATTTTATTTGCCCAACTGAGCCCTAGCAATAACATAGCAAGAGGCTTTAGTAAATTTAATCTACTTTACTCAAGGTTGTATGACGTTTATAAAGGCATAGCAGAGCGAGAGATTATTGCCTTTTGTTGCTTACTTTTCATTTATCCTCCCCTAGTTTCCTGGTAGACCGGCAATACTGATTCACCGCAAAGCAGCTTTCGGGTTGGCATGTAAAGCGTAGGTCTCTGATGTGTTTCAGAAAATGAGCCTCCAGTTTTGTTTCCCGGTGACACTTGAGCCAGATCACCTCTTCTCTCTGACCCATTGAAGCCAGCCAGTCCGACTTTCCGTTTCGCTAGCTCCTCCCTGACCTCTCACCTCCGACTCTCTTTTCCGAATGATCTTCCCGAGGTATATCCAACCTCGAACTCGCCTCTCCCAAAAACCTCATTGGAATCCCCGATTTTTCTATCTTCCGCAGGTTCTCCAATGGAGTTGGCGTCTCTATCCTTCCTCTCCAAAAATTTAAAATTTGGGAGGGGCCAAATTTAGGGTCTACCACATTGCTGACCTTAGTTCACCTGGCGTTTTCAGCGAGTCGCAAAATCCTTCCTGACAAAGGACTAAAGTTTTGTAATGAACAATTATCATTATTTACATTCAATATAATTTTTTTATATATTTACATGCATAAATATGCAATATAAATTAACACTACGAATCATTCCTATGTTCTTCACATTTTTAGATATTCAACTTATAGTCTGAAAATATGAACAATACGTTATGGTCACTTTTATTTTACTAAAATGTATATTCATTTACGATTCGATTGAGTCAGAATCATATAACTGCTTTCATATAATATGAATGAAAACAACAATGTCTATTAAATTGTTAATATCTAAAAAGCTGTCATAATATGCACACACAATTCGCTTGAATACAGAACACACACGTTTATATTTCATATAGGTTAATTTGTTCTGATTAATGCTAAATTTCAAAGTATTGCACTAGATTAATTTGTAAATATTTATATAGAATAAAACGGTAATGTCACACTGATTCATTAAACAGTATATTTGAGATTTTCTTGCATTTAATTTCTTTTTATAGTGTTTATTTATATACTATAAAAGAAATTACACGCAAGAAAATTTATATATAGTTTGAATTCAATTGGAGTAACACTAAAATACTCAACATTTTGACAAGTAGCATGGCACTCTAATTTTATAAATATTACTCCTATTAAGGCAGTAAGTCTATCAATTTGCAATTTTACGCTAATTCATTAAACAGCATCTAGGACTCATATTTATAAGTACTACCCATGAATATTAAACCAGCGAGTATGTCAAGGAACATCAGTGACAACCATTTTACGTTCTCTCTTTTTCAGCCAATACATAACTTAGTCTCCTGAATATTTTGTAATGTTCTTATTTCAACACTAAAATTTTAATATAAGAAAACTTAATTCAAATAAATGCTTTATGAGTCAAAATATAAAATTATTTTAATTTAAGACTAATGAAAAAAAAATGACTATGAATGTAATTACATGAAAATATGAACATAAAACAGTAAGATAATTAAATAGAACACAGAACGTTTATTCTGCATGTAGGGTTATTTGTTGTGAGTAATGACAAATTCAAAGTATTGTGCTAGATTATTTGTAAAATGACTTACATAGAACAAAATGTTAATTAGACAATAATTCATTAACAATATGTTTGAGATTTCCTCGCATATAATTTCTTTTCATAGGTACATTCAGTTCCTTTGAGCAACTATATTGCTGGTTGAATTGAAAAGTTTACGATTGATAGGTTTAAGAATTTTATTTACACACCTGAAGAGGTCCATAAATATATTAATATAAAACACTTGATGTCAACAAGAATGTGATTGGCAATCAAAATAATTCAACGGTGATGTGGTATTTTTCTACTAACTTGTATACTTAAATGTTTGGTTATCCGGTTAAAGGTCGACTTTTATTGAAAATGTCCGATAAACGAATCATAATTAGTACGTGTTTCTTGTTTCACATTAGTGTTGCTTGACACGATTCCTCAATATCAAGTTTAATGGAATCTTGTTATTAATAAACTTAATGAATTTACCAAATTTATATCATAAGTTTTGAAGTTAAAATATATAAAATGCTAATTCAGTAGTACTCTGTTGTTTGCGGTCAGAACGAGCTTTGCATGAGTAGCTCTGTCGTTCTGAAGAGCGTAGTTGTATCAAAGGGGGAAAAAATGCCTGATATAAGTGACTTGGGTCCCCAGCTGGGGAGTTGCTTTCCTGAATTAGAACGCTCTGCCATCCATCCCGAAATACAGCTGTTCCTGCTTCTCTTTGTGACAACGCCTCAGTGCGTCCAATTTCATAACCAGTGGAATTTAATTTAAAGAGTGAAAACGTTAACAGAAGCTGGATGCCGCCCAAATGCGCTCCGACGAAGCCCGTGGGACGTGTTCAATATTGATGCTGTGAGCGTTGTTGGCAAAGTAATTTGCAGATATTATCGGAACTGGAAGAGCAGGTGGGATGGAATAAGGCTGCGCCATGAAGAGAAGGACCGAAACGAGACGGCGCAGAGAGGGGGATGAGGAGAGTAGCGAGCCGCGGGGGAGGCTTTGTAAATGAAAGTAGAAAATTTTTCATCTTCATCCTCAATTGCAGATTCGTTACATGCCATTTGCGATTTCACGTCCCGCTCAATGGAGCGAACTGCGTCGCATATGCAACTCATCCGGGCTGTGACGACGCGTCGTCAGGCTGGCGTGTGTTACGACAGGTACAAGGCGCCGCCTCTGCCGCAATTTATTTTCTCCCTGTAATCCTTTCGGTGAAAGTGAGCGAGATGCAGTAGACTCCAAGAGCCTTTTCGCTTAGCGGCTTTCTGGCACACGGGCGCTCTGCTGTTAAGACGTATTGTGGGAACGACATAAAAGCTTCAGAAAGTGAAAACAGAATATGTACAGAATAAAGGAACATCGTGTAAGAAGCAGGCTCAGAAATAATTTACAGAAGATAGCAAACAAGGATAAGAAACTTTGAGATGGTATATGACAAGCTGCGGTGCTTTCTCTTATAGGGTTTTATGCCATCGAGTGGATATTGCACAGACTGATCACAGACAGACGACAAACTCACTGTCAATCTAATACTCGATTTCTATAAATATTTTTAAGTGAGTGGAAAATAATTTTGGCGTGCTAATAACTTTATTTTGGAAATTGCATGATAAGAATAATTCGCGAAACCGAAATGAAGATGAATATACAGTTCTCGGGTTTCAACCACTGCTGTCACATTAAAGCTGAAAAACATTTCCGATTCCACATCACAGTAATCGCAGAATTTTGTGTTTTCTTTTAAATGAAACCCCAGAACTATCTTAACCTCTTATGACAAAAAATGTAAACGAAACTCAAACGTATAATTTTTAAAAAAGTATTTTCCTCTTCATAGGACGATTTCTCTTGAGAAGCAATGAAGTTCGGTTGTGTAGCGCGATATTTATTTTATTAGTTATAATGTAAGAATTGGTAATGGATTGGAAAGTTGAGTGGCGCCGACAAGTCACCGCAGAGAGGGGCTTTAAGCCTCCGGAATGCCGTCACATCACGTACCAACCTGACCTGCTCGCGTGGGAAGAAAGATTAAACAAACAAACAATATTTGAAAGTGTCACGTGGGTAAAGATAAATCGATTGCAAAAGATCGATTTTCAAGTTTTCGGACGCAGCAGTGAGGCTGTGTAGGACGGGAACCTATGCTTGGTCCTGGACGCATGGTCAGAAGGGGGCGACTTGTGCTGTAATGAGGTACGAAGCCAATTTTCCAACCCATGTCGTTTAGGCGGGAATCGCCCACGGTGTTGAACCTGTGTTGAAGTAGATCTGATTCCTTCGCCGAACCTTAAATTCCTTGAAAATATTTTCCTCATTAATGTTTTCCGTTTAAATGTTCTTGTACAAATAAATTTCCCAACATTTTCGAATTACCTTTTAATTTAATTCCCCACCCCTCCTACTGTGTATATTTCTATTTGTAACCACACGCATAATTTCATGTGTAAATACTAGATCATTTGGTATTTTCATTCAAATCTGTAATTCGGATAGGAAGGCCTGGCGTCTGCGTGCAGAAGCAGCCTGATCGCGGGAACTGCTACACGTAAGTTTGTTCGGCTCTCACCAACTCTCCTCAAAAACTTCTTCTCTCTGTAATGGTCACGTCCGCTGCCATCATTCCCTTCCCCCTAATCGCTCTCCACTTGCCAAAGCGAATTTGATAGATCATTGAAAATTCCGGAACATGTACACGCATTTCTGAGGGCCTAATGGCTTATCGTTTAAGTCAGGACAAATCGGCGCTAATACTTCTCTGCCTGCAGCGTGACTTCCGTAATTCCGGAATAGACACCAGCCTTTATTGTCTTCGAGTTCTTTTTATGTAACGACCCTCCATATCTACCGCCATGGATTTTCTACTTCCATGCCGAAAGTAAATGAAATTATACACAAATAACATGGGGAGAAACATTATAAATACAAATGACCACGAAATATGTGCATTTGACGCAAATGTCTGCCATTTTGCATGTTTTAAAATTAAACCCTACAACCTTTAGCTTGATCCTTGACGTGTCTTACTCTCTCAGTGCTTTTCTTTTAGCATCACAATAATAAGAAATTGTTGAAATTGCTGCACCTGTTTAAGATTGTACCATGTTGAATGCCAGAATTCTACTCGCAGGTTTCGATATTTCCTTGTTAGTTTGTTTTTGTAACACCCATTCAATTCATTTCTGTGGATTATTTAATTAGTGTTCAACTTAACTGCAAATCCAAGTGAGTAAAGTTCCCTATTGAGATCATTTTCCTCTTTCAATGGAAATTACACATCAGTTGTTTTCGCCGGTTGATGATGGTCCCTTGTAGTGCTCTATCATGTGAACTTGGCAGCGGAAGCGCTGCAATGGGTTTAATGATTTTGAAAATGCATTAGACATTCACAGAAAATCCATGCCCTTGCCAGGATTCCAACCCGGGAACTCAGCGTCTGGGGATACTCCCTTTCAATACAGAATGGCGAGAGATTTCACGCAAACAACATCGGAGGAGGCGCTATGAATTTCATCTTTTTTGGAAGCAAATTTTATTTAAAAGTTTTCCCTCCCGCTCTCCTATAGGTGGCAGTCACGTCTTACTCTGGCAGTGTTTCCGTCTCACAAGAACACATACGAAATTTGGTCGAAATTGATCCATTGTTTTGATATTATTGCGGAGCATGCATACAATATTTGAATATTATACTAATAAACGGTGAATATTATTTATAAATATTTTGTAAATATTATGAACGTTTTATTTAAGTAATAATTCATTCTAAAAAAATATTAAATAATGCAAAAACGTTTTATACGCCACATGGTCCTCACTCAAGGCACCTAGGTTGTTTACGATGTTTATGGGAGAATAGAAAGGCATATTCCTTCAACGAATTTACTTGTAACGCCTACTTTAGTTTTGAATAACCATTCTTTGGTAAGGCTTCAGTCTTGGCTCCGATGCTACTTCGAAACGCGAAATGGAAATGAGATGCTTGCATTATCTCAAAGGGTTGTAAAGAGGCTATAAATATCAGAAAGATTTGGTAGTGTGAGAGTAGGTATGCCTGAGTCGGATCAGGTAAGAATCGGAGACACATATTTGTAGTTTTAGAATATGTGTATCATTACAGTCAGTATTACACACTGTAAAAAGTGAAAAAGAAGGGGACTCTGTTGGGGTGAAACTTAACATCAAAGTGAATGAGAGCCTACAGTCAAGCTGTACGTTGTTCTTCAGCGAGCTAGTGCTGTGTGAAAGCCTTTATAGGAAATAAGTATTATAAGCTGACAAGACGGTCCTACTGTCAGTATTAAGTCGTGATACAGCTTGTGTGCCCGGTAACTCTGTTGTTAGCACATCTTCAGGTAGTATTTCACTGTTTTAAGGAACACGTCCATCCATCAAGGCAATGACCTACGTTTCAATAGTAGCGTAAGAAACGAGAATCATAACTAAAATATTTGGAGATAGAAAAAAATAAATATTAATTTTATATCCGTCACATATGTAATACTTTATTATAATTATTTTTATGTTTTTCAAAGAAATCGAAAAGCTTATTGTTCATAGGACTCACACAGTCCATTAATATTGTTAGTCTCAAATATTTATTGTTGTTTAAGTAGCATTATTATTAATTAATAACATTATTATAGAATGAACTACATTTACCCGAACTATCCAAAATATTAAACCATCAGACACGAATTTCATACGCACAGTTATAGCACTCAATCGAGTTTAAACCAAAAACGTACGTCCAATAAGCTGTAAGGATTAATTTCCCATATGGGAAATGGAAAGTGATCGGTTTGCAATTACAGTGAGCGCGAACATTAGTCGTCTGTATGGATAGATGCTCATAGGTTTGTGTGTGTGTGCGTAAGGGAGGAGGGAAGGGCGGGGGTGGAGGTAACACAATTCATTTGGAGGTGCTCAGGGCAGCGGCGTCATCTAATTCTCTCGTCAGACTCTCGGTGGCGTGTTTTAATTATGCCGCTCCAATTAGCTGTCGCTACATGATTAGCTCTGGTTGTCGTGCGCATGCGTGGGTGGCAAGATCCCGAAGCTGTCGTGGAGTTCAAGCGTGTACATTTTTTCCCAATTGAGAAATCTGAAGAAATGTTTCTGTAAATACAAGCTAGACAAAAGTACCCAGAAAGGAGAAAGAAAACAAAACTTTCACTTAACAATTGTGAATAGAAACATGCAAAGGCCGTACTCAATAACGTGGGGATATATATTAAGGTCTTATGTCTACAAAAAATATTTTCCAAGCTTTCATAAGTCACGCGAGGAAAATTACTTTTTCTACAGGAAAGGCGGTAATATTAATGTACGTTAAAATTACAAAACAAAAGTTGTAATAATACAACAAAACATTACTTCACATAGTATACGCCTACATACAAAATTATTTTGAGTCACGTAACTTCGTTACAATACTTTTAAAATATGTGTCCAAGAAATTAATGATTAACGGATGTCTAAATTCAAATTTTTGTTAGGAATTTTTGTGACTTCATGATCTAGTCTTTTAGCGGAAAATACAAATTTTAACCGTATGCATTTTGTAAATTTACCTGGTACATTTTGAAACAAGCAAAATTCAGCTTCAAACTCAAAAGTAAGCTCTGCACAAACTGACATAAGCGGTTTAAATCTCCTACTTGTCTTCAAAAAATTTAATTTAATTTTTATTTATTTTTTCATTACAATAAATAAGCAAATATATCACTTGATGGAATACATTCAAATTTTAGTATTATATCTAATAAAATACGAAAACAGATATACAACATCCAAGCCAGGTGGTATTTTAGTAAAAAATATAAAAATAATTCGTAATTTTAATATGTGGAAAAACAAAAAATTGTTCTTGACCTTTTTAGGATCAAAATTTGTATTTAAAGATGAATAAAAATTACATGACGTGGTTCCAAAAATATTAATAATTTTCACGAAGCATTAACTTCATCTTGTGCAAGATGAGTTAATGGCATTAAGATTTAATTTAGTTCCCCTAATATTTTAATAATAAAATAACTGATTAGGAACCAAAATAGGTTTACATATTTCCTTTTTTTGACATGTAATTTTCTATTTTAAATGTATTAAAATCATATTATTCTGACTTATAAGCTGATTTGTTTATGGTTAATATCAGTTAAAAGGAGTTTTAGTATTATTAATGATTTAAATATTGTGACAATAACTAATAAATGAAACAAATACTTGAACTGCAACATTTTCATATAGCTCACTTAAAATGTGGCAACGTCCTTAAAACTTCCTGTTTATGGTGCCTTCATTTCTTACGCATACTTTTCTGGGTAATAAACGAATAAACCTAATTTATTAATTTCAAAGACTCGTGATCGTTGCACTGTTAGTCGTGGAACTATATATAAATATTTAATGAAAGACTTTTGTTTACAAACCGCGTCAACACGCCTATTCAACTAAATTTAACATTGCCGTCCGTCAATCAGTGGATGACGACGGCGATATTGAATTTCGCTGAAACGTTGTGCTGTAATAAGCAATTGACCCGGTTGATAAACCGAGAATAATTCATTAAATCAATACTCCCGGAATGCCGACGTTATTTGATTATATATGAATATTTTGTGTCAACCTCTTCTGAAGCTGGCACAAGAGAGAGAATGAAATTCACATTGGACATAACAGATTTCACTGGATGTCAAAAATATTAACGTATTTTCCACAAATGAAACCGGATCTATTGAGATATATGGCATTACATTAGCCTAACGCAATTCAAGAAGTTTTGCTGCCAATAATTTTCTCTTCAACTGGTCAACAATTAAAAAAAAAAGATTAATGTGGATTGCTGTAACGTAGGAGTTTTCTTTGTTAATACTTTTACCAGTACTTATTTTACTGAAAAGCCTGATTAAATTATGCAGAAATCAGAATAAATTATTTATTGTATTAGACAGTTATATATAATACTAGCTGCATCCCCGGCGATATTGGGATTATTAATGCTTAAATATAACAAACATTTTACTTACGTTATAACACTTTTTGTTTCTCGTGAGCGTCGCCGCCGCCGCCACACACGCAAGCTACGTAAGGTGTATCATGTAGTAAGTTATATATGTCATTAGGGAACGACGGATACAATTACTGTCGCTGGAAACACCGATAGGGAAATATCGGCCGATTTTTAATATTTAAATTTTCACCACCCTCCACCCCCACCCCTATTGGTTGTAACCTGGTTATACCCCAACAGTGCTGATTTCCAAGCTGCAAAACTCGTGTGTGAAAAATTTGGTTGAAATTGTTCCATCCGTTTAGAATTGTGTACAGAAAATGCATACTAACAAGCGTACGAAATTTGAGCTTCTTTACAGATAAACAATTAATTTTAGTTATAAGAATAAGGTAGCTGATCCATCTATTTGGTCTGTTTAGTGCGAAATAACTTGTAAATTAAATTAACGTATTATCTAAGTAACAATCGATACCAATAAATAAAACTGAAGTGTCTGTCTGTCCGTCTTTGTCTCGAATAGGCTCCGAAACGGATCAACGGACTACCATGAAAATTTCAGGGTTTAAAAATGGAGATTTAATTTAAACATTCTTACATATTTAATTTCAATATATTGCAGAAGATATTAATGTAATATGAATATAATTAGAAATATTAATTCTACGGGAATATTTCTTGGAATTCCCGCGGCCTGTAAACCAACTGCGAGTTATAAGTCCTATTACGCGTTCCTATATCATTCATTCCACTTACTATCTATTGTTGCAGCAAGCTGAGAAAAATTCAACTTCTTTGGATCGTCGATGCGATTTATACATAATTTAATAAATTGGTTTTGTTTCACTCGTCAAGTAAATTTTAAAATTTAGTAATTGCTAATATGAAAATAAAAAGGAAACTATCGAGTTTGGTGTCGAAACCAGAGTAACGCTAGTTGCTGTGTTACATTATGATCGTTAATATGCAATTTAAATAAAAATTTAACCTTTAAGTGGGAAAATTTTTATTCTGTTAGAATACGGAAAATATATTTATTCCTGCTATTGTACCGGGGGTATTTTGGACCCTCTCGGGATACTGGGAGTATATTTGAGGTTCATATTGTGACGTTTTCGATGTCAGTTTATTTATGTGGTGGCCAAGAATTAAATAATATACAAAAATATTTGTCTCGTTTACAGCACACGGTGCGCCATAATAATAGTGCACGTTAGGCCGCTCACTGTCAATTTTATTTGTTTTAAGATAAGAAGATAAATTAAATGGCCACTTATCGAAGGCATTTTTATAAATGTTTTATTCATCGACGTTTTAGTAACATTTTGTCTCTTCACAAAAGATAATGAGGGAGGGCATTGTAACAGATTAAGTTCTGTAAACCCCAGAAGAATTACATAAACAACCTGATAAAAGTACGAAAATGATTTGACACGTCGCTGAAGAAAGTGTTTTTTTAAGTCATAATGTGTAAAGTACGCCATCTACAAACGATTTGATTAGTGCATGATCTATGGGGTTAGGAATACATTTATTATTTAGCAATCTTCTTCGAGAGGAAACAACGCGTCCAGAACAAAGACAGTAAATATTCTGAGATTTTATACAACTTTAATCTTAATATTTGATACTGTTAAAAGAAAAATTTACGGGGTGGGCACTCAGGTACATGTAATAGCATGTCATCAACTTGATATATTGAGTGAAAAAAATTAATGGTGACATTAATGGGTTGGGACTTGAAGCTATTAGCTGGCAGTTCCAGTTTCAAGGCACGAGGAGTTTTATTGTGTGTGGACGGGAGTTTGGGTCCTCTCCTCAGTGCGGCGTATTTCACACCGGGTCCTGCCATCCGAGGAATGCTAATGGCTGTTAGGGACCTCTGATACACGACGTGCTGAGGGGTGGACGCAAATAAACCCTCAATAATAGAGTGGCAGCACAAAGGCCGCCCACGCGTTCCTTTTCACGGTAATCTTCCGCGTTGTTCCCGTCAAGCCACATATTCGCCTGACAGCAACAATGGCAAACTCTGGGATCGCGTCCAATTACCATGAGTGCCGTGCGTCGGCAAGTAACCCCGTCTTTTACGACGTGCCCGTTCATCGCTTCCTGGCATATTACATTGACAACTTGCGCCGTTTAGAAACGGGCACGCGTCCTTCGCTAAGCGAATGCAATAAGCACGCGTCGTAAAGTCCTTGTTATATGCTGATTTCTTTCCGAAACAGTACTCGTAATTGCTTCGCCTCTTTCATGTTTCATTATGGTATACTGGCCACGTCACTCCAATGGGTCCAGGTAAATTGACAATTTGACAGTAATCGAAAAGGGTTCCAATGGAAGGGTCACAACGACGAATAATACTAAATTTTTCTTATTAAATTTTAATGTTATTTCTCACGAAGCTGATTAATCATTCACTTATATCCATTATGCTTTCGTCTCTTTTTGTCTTGCCGCCATGTCAAAAGTGCGCTGCTTAAGAACTATTGGAACAACACAACAGATGAGTCATCAGTATTCTAATATTCATGGTAATTTTAAACGTAAGAGGAACCTGTGATTTCTAAAACAACGGAAAGAGGGTGGGAACCTGCACGTAATGATTTAACGTTACTTTAAGAAAATATAGTCATTACCATGGACTAAAACAAATAAATGCACGGTAATAAATTTTAATGATAAACAGAGATGCGGAAAAAGACCAAATTAAAATTATGTATAAATTGGGACTTGTTTAACAATCTACTTACAATAAAAATGAGATAGTTTTCGGGCTTCCAACAGCTCCCTCATTATCTTCCACTTCGCCTGTCATTCATCTCAGCCTTCATTTGTCTACAGAATCGGAACAGAACAAAATATAACAAACTATAAAAATTTAATCAGCCGCTGCTCGTGACTATTTAACGTTATGTGCTACATCACCCCAAGAAACTATTTTTACGAAGATAATTTCCCTAACGTTTATAGTATTGAAATACTCCGCGACCCGTAATATACTGCATTTCTAATTTTGCCGAAAATTCCTAAAACGAAAGTATTTTTAGTTCTTCCTTGGCTCTACAGACTATTCCAGGGCCTCGACCTAGCGGGTCGACTGCGGACATAACACATTCTGAATTTGGAATGATACTTCGTCAGCATAATGATTCCTCAGCAGTGACAAAGACGTCACAAGCATCCAAGCCCATGCCAGGATTCGAACCCAGGACCTCTGTGTTGAGAGGTAGCGACGCTGACCACTAAGCCACAGGAGGTCAGGCTTTTTACTTCTTAAATATTTTAAATAATAAAATTTAATTTAGGAGGAACCGTGCATTATGGCAATATTGTATCAAGGGTCGTTCTGTTATTTTCTCAGAGTTATGAAAGTCTACGAAATCTAACCCCTTAAACGATTTTATTGATACATTCAAATAAATCACAAGTTCAAAATTAGTAATCTTCGTAAGAATTCGTGAAGCATAATGAAATCTGTACCACGATGAGGCCGCCTCTGTGTCAGGACGCATGCTCTGACAGCGCATATAACTGTTACATCTTGGACGAGTAGGGGGCCGAGGTCGTAATACTGCGCATGCGCATTTCTCATTCCAGGCAGGATTCTTGTGCTATAAATAATGTAGCCCAGTGCATCAGCTAGAACGGTGATTCAGGTCCGCTAAAACATTAATCCTTGTACGAGAACTGGAACAATTAACATTATAGTTGGTGACAAAGTGCTCTCGTAGCTCGTGACTGCCCGCGACTGTACTGTATCCTTCTTCATTGCCTTCCTCGGTAACAGCCAAAGATATTATTTTTGGTTCAGCTGTTTCAATGTTGTCAATGGGAGTGTAATTTAACTAAAGTTTTCATAAATACAAATTACATCTTTTTTATCATAACACAACCCACAGCAGCTGTATCAAGAGCTCCCTAATTACCTGCCAAATCACACCTGTTCAACCGGCAATTAATTTATTCTTGGGCTTTGAGATTGTCAGACATTATAAATGTCAGCTACATGACAACACTTACACAAATAAGTCGTTTAAAACACGTCTACCTGCATTTAGTTTAGCTTTCCAGCAATGACCTGCACATGGATTACCTTTTCTAAAATGACAACACATATTAACACACATCCTCATACTCCTCAAAGACTGAACATCAAATCTCTCTTGTCAAAAAAAAAGAATACTATCTTCCTACTTAAATATTTCCAACATATTCAATGAGTTTGGACAGTGTATATTAACTACAAAATATTATTGTGTGCAATTATTAAATACTTCTCATTTTCCTAGAACCACGCAATTACCCACGCAAGTTAACCACAGATTTATTTCGGTAATTTAATTAAATTATATTTTAGTAAACCCACGATCAAATAGTTTTATTTACATTTCCGATTTTACATTAAATATATTTTAATGCTATAGTTACGTCTAAACACTATTCTTAACAGATTCATAAATCAAATACCCTCTTTATATCTATTTATAACAAACAGTAAATTTAAAATAAAAAACCTAATTAATTAGATAGTTAAAAATTAAAATATTTTACAACCTTGAAACCCTCTTAATTGAAGAATATCAATTGTGTATATTTTCTAATGATGATGAATGTATCTCAGTGTATAAATATTTTATTGCTTTGAGACGTTCTGTTTACTTATCAATGTACTTATCGACGTGATTGCCAAATTATCTCCCAGTAAAACGAATATTTTCTTTGCTGCAATCTGTTAACAGACGCAACGCCATTCGTTCACAACTACGTAATTTTAACCAATGGCTCCTTAGATATTGTAGTTTTTGCTGTTAAATGCAAGGAATAGAGAAAGTATGATACAAGTTCCAATTCTTGTTCAGAAGGAATACTCCTTTTCTTAAGTAAGGCAAATTGTGACTATCTGAATTGCGTCGGAAATCTGAAGTTTGTTTAGAGTTCTGTGAGTACCAAACAAACATGAAGAATTCATACTTTCACAGTTTATTACTTTGCAACGTACGTTCACAGTAACTTTGTGCTATGTGAAAGTAAGTGAGATCCTTGCCAGAGGGACTAAGATATAGGTCTATAACGTGGTTGTTTTAAGTTGTATATCAACCCTTGTGCTTATAATGACTTTGTAGGACGTAAATTGCGAGCTGCCGTCTTCTCTTGCCAACTAACGCAAAGATGGAAGACTGTGTGACTGTGGAAATACGCCACACATTATCACACATTTCAGTCTGCTATGTTTATTGAACGATTAAAAGTTTGCTAATCTAATAAAGCAGGCAAATAATTTTGTCTGTAAATTACTTGTAATCTAATTATTTTAGTGCATGCCGACACCAATGCCATCTTATGTCCAGACTGTCAAGTGACAGTGTTCACCTTTCACATAAAAACGATCTGACCGATTTCAATTTATATAGTTGGTATACAGAATCCTGAGAAAGTTCTTAGGTTTTAAAACTTCTTCTTGAGACAAAACGGCTTACGTTCTAAAAATCTGACCTTGTTCGCTTATCACGAGAAGAAGTCGAATGCATACCGATTTTTTTCTGTATTATACATTATTAGCAATAATTAAATGTCATGCGGCATCTTTAGACTAATCTCGGGCAAAGCCTGACTGTTAATTTTACAGAAAAACATCTGCCGTGTTCAATGCCTTTCACAATTTAAGTTACTAAGGTTTTTCTAAATGCAAAGATTTTATTTTACATTTATATTTCATTTTAATTTAAACATAACATTTAATTACAATTTAAATTAAATGTTGATACACAGTTTTTTATATTATGAATATAATTTTTTATGTAAATATTTTAAACTGAAATTAAATTTTTGCACACTATATACATTTAAAAACTAAATTTAATACGAGTGTCCCAGTTCGACCAATAAACACAAGAATTTCTCAATAGCATCTAAATGGCTGCTTTGTAGGGGACGTTGGTGGAATACAAGCAATTAAAATGAGCAAAGGGAAACCTAGTGATTACACTCTTAGAGGAGAATAGTCTACAGTTTGGCAAAGATTTGGAGAATAAACGTGGCCATGCCCTGTCAAAGCTAACGTTTTTCAGAAAACTTTTAAAGGGCTGGTTTCAGTATTTCTCGCTGGTCACGCGCTAGTTGACGAAGACGCTTTGTCAATTTGGTCTGCACGGCGCTTAACCACTCATATCGTCATATTTTTAATTAATAAAATGCTGTGTTGTTTCAAAAAATTAATTTAAGAAAAAATAAAAAAGACGCTTAGAAGGCAGCCTCTAATCATGGAGCTATCAATTTCCCGCTCCGTAGTTCTAAAAAAAATTTTCAAAGGGTAGGCCCGAATCCACCTATAAAAACTAACTCTAATACGCTTCTATTCTTTTCCTTTCTACAACTCCTATCGTCCACGTTTCGCAACCACATAACGCCACACTCCATACGAACATTTTTAGAAACTATTTCCTAATATTCACATATAAATTATTCGTAAGTAAATTCCTCTTTTTAGCGAAAGCCTTCCTTGCCTGTGCTATGTCTCTGTCTACTATATTTATACCATCCCTACTTATTACGCTTCCAAAGTAGCAAAATTCCTTAACTTCCGTCAAAATATACCTTCCCAATCTAACACCCTTTGCTATTCCGATGTTTCCCAAACTACACTCCATTATCTTGGTTTTCCCTCTATTAATCCTCATATTGAACTCTTTCTCCAGAACCACGTTCATTCCATTTATTATGATTTCCAAGTCTTCTTCTGACTCCCCTAATACTACAATATCATCGGAAAAGCGTAAGGTTTTTATTTCTTCTCCTTGTACTATGGTTCCTTTTCCATATTCAGTTTTATTTTGCTTCACTGCCTGTTTTATATATAAGTTAAACAGCATGGGCGGCAGACTGCATCCTTGCCTTACTCCTTTCTTGATTTCTGCTATGTTTTCTTGATCTTCTATTCTAACTACTGCTGCCTGTCTTATCGATATTTTATTCCAGTGCTCCTTAAATTCTTTAAGATTCAACTAAAAAATAAAGAAAACAATTTACTTTCTTAATAAAAAGACATAATGCATTATCTGAAAATAGATATAGTAGACAAAAATTTGTGAATATATATAAGCAATATGTATAAATCTATATCTGCTTGTACATGCACGTGTGAATGTATGCATGGATGTATGAGGTAGAAGGAAACGGTAGAGTAGTGCTAATAGCTACATTTCAAAAACTTGATTCTTATTTTTCTTCTAGTATATTCACATAAACTGTTATTTAGGAAACATTCGATTGTGGTTAGTTTAAACTATATATACAAAACAATTTTTCTTTAAATATTAAGTATATAAATTAAGAAATCATATTTTAACAGTTCATTCGTTGTGTTGCTGAATTGGAGACAAATAAATGCTACATTAAATTAATACTTTCAAAAATCTTAAGAAACTAATGGATTTGCTTGAGAATTTGTTTTTAAGCGTCGTTTGCAATGAAATTATTTCTTGCGTGTGAGTTGCTATTTACTTAAAAAAAATTATGGTATTTATCTGTCTTATTTTACTATAAGGAAAATATATTACCTACCTCTGTTTATATAAGATTAGTTTGTAGTAAAATTATTAAAAGAAATTCAGTCGATAACGGCGCAAGGACGTTATTAAAAGCATATATGAAATTTTAGATGATAATTATGATTTATTTGTTTTGCGTAAAATGTTCTTATGAAGCTGGCAATTTATTAGTAGTAATAAAATAATGTTATTAATGCTGAAACCCACATAAACAGTTGAGTGTTTCATGTTTTCTTCTTTATTAGTATCACAATAAAGTTGTTTAAGTAGGGATTGTATTTCAATGAAAATTTATTTTCCAAGGTACATTTCAATAATTTGGTTCTGATTATGAACAAAGAGAATCGATCTGTTTCGTCAACTTGTGTATCGGATTCCCGAGCTGTAGCTGCAAGCAGGCAGGACGGCCATTGTGTTGCTCTCACTCCCCTCTCTGCCTCTAGAATTCCCGATAGAGAATACCTGATCCAGAAACAGGAAACCGGTCAGATTTTGTAGCCGGGCCAATCAGTGCGAACCGGGGTCCATTATTTATCGGCCCGTGGTACGCCTTTGCTCACCCACGCGCCAGAACCTGTTTTCTCTCTAGCAATGGCCGCCCTTAAAGGTATACAACACTTTAGCTCTTCTTTTATTAATTAAATTTTATATACACGTTTTCTTAATACTTCGATACCAAACTTGAAAGTGCAATTCCATTTTCTATGGAAAGCCAACTTCACCATACTTCATTCTGAAAGATATTTTTCTAGTTTTAAGTTTAAGTGGCTATAAAGGAAACTTGTTTAAAAAAAATAATTAATTTAATTCAGGTAGTACATAAATTATTCATAATTCTCTACAAGCGCACATTCCTTGCACTATCGAAGAAACAAATTATTTGTTATTCATATTGATTCACTCACTGTTTCTTACCATAATTTAAACGTATAGTTCCTCTTGAAGTCTAAAAATAGGCGTTTATAACTTCATTTGCTGTTGTCAGTTTTTAAGTCTAGTTGGTCACCACCTCAAGGAAGAATTTTTGCGCCCATCATTAAGTAAAATATTATTTATACTATAACAGATGTAGTGTTACCAACACAATGAGCAATTAGCCCAACACGTTTAATAGCGACTAATCTATAAAACTGAAAATTTGACAACCAAGTTCCCCAAATTTCTTACAGGAATATACTTTTCTTACTTACAAATTTTAAATAAAGAACGTTATTTTATAAAAACACCACACACGATATTGTAGAGTGTGATGAAAGTATTCATCATGTTTCTCCTATAAAATAATATTTTAACAATTCAATTCACTAGTTCAGAAACATGTTTTATTAATTCAACAACATTCAGAACAGTAGCCTTATTCAGCCGCCTCGCTGTGCCTGGAAGCGCCTCTGTTACGACGTGTTGACAGGTCCATAGCATCAAAAAGCGGCAGTTTGATGAGATTTACGGGTGGCGCCGGGAGTGAAACGAAATATTGCGCGTACGCATTTCTTGTTTCTTCCGTGTACTACAGTCGTGGACAGCACAGACATAGCCAATCTGATTGATTTGGTAAACGCAGTCAAGGTATTCAAAGTCGTAGAAGAAATACGCTGTAGTAAAATACAATTATTGTGAATGAAAACTGAAGTTCATACAATTTATTTGCTGAAGCAGTATTTTTGATTGTACTAAAAGTGGAGTGTAACGTTCGTTTAAGTCTGGAGGTTGGAGTCATTTAGGGTGAAATTCGGTCGACAGATGGCATCTGCCACTGAAGCGACTGTCGTCTGCTCTCGATTGTTGACATGGAGAGGCATGTCAGTCGTTAACGACTCCGGAGCGCTGCCTAACAATCATCTACAGATAAGGGTGGGCGCTGTTTCTTGGAAAATGTCATAGGCCCTCAGATAAAAACGTCACGAAGGCACTTGTCTGAAACGTAGCATGCTTTTACCGTCTATATATAAATGTGTATACATATATATATATACGTTTTACGAAATTCCTTATTCAAGGGAACCTAATTTATACTGATCAATAGCCATTTGTGATCCGTATCGTAACCTGGCTAAATATTTTTCTTTATAAAGGTTACATTGTGTTGAGGGAGAGGGTATAAATAAACTTTATGGATTAAAAAGGTAATGCACACTTTATCTCCAATAAATAAATAAAAACACGGCCATATATGTCGGTAAACAAATTTAATTAACATTTAGTTATTATAAATATAACGTTCCATCCATGTTTGTGGACTTCTTCAGCTACATTTTTAAATGGATAAATTTGGTGTCGTGGACTATCTCCAGTTTCGGCTGAAATGATCTTTATAATAATTAAGTAACTAAATGTTAATTAATTTGTTTACTGGCATATTTCGACGTATTTATTTTGATTTATTTTAACTCAATAAATAATCAGAAAATTGATTTTTGAATTTATCTCCAACACATTTCGCATTAAAATTTTTCATTCTTAAAGGAAGTTCAGTGCTTTTACATTTGAAACTTATCTTTTTCGATATCATATTTGTTGTCCTTTTTATGAGTGATTACATATCAGTATGTTTTCGACAGTTAGGACTGATAATTTTCTTATAGTCTCAGGCGACGTTTCGCGGTCATCGAACTTCAAACTAACAAATTTAAAACTTTTCGCGGTAGTCACTCGAAACAATGGTGCAATAATAACCGAAGAGTATTTTAATATAGATAGAGTGGCAATACCAGGACTTGCCTACAGGCGGCGACGTGCTGTCAACTCGCTCGTAGGTCCATGAGAGTTAATGCAAAAACAGAGCTTTTTGAGTCCCGTAAAATCTATCTTAAACCAGCGAAAGGGAAATAGATTTGATTTTTTATTTACACAATAAATACTTTGAAATATCTAATATAAATATAAATTCATACAAATCATTAATAAAAGTGACTATACTTTGAAATTTATATTTCTATTTGTATGCGAACGTATTTCTCAACTATCCTTGGATCTAAATTCTGAAAATAAGGTATGTTCTATATGCTTGGAACGAAAAAAGCATAAAAATGAAACACTGTCTCATTGAATTATTTAATGATCAATTTTCAATTCATGATAAAACATTGCAATACGTAATGTACAGCCTGTAATGTAATTTTATTTTATTTTTCTAGAAAATTTCTCAAGATTCATTTATCTCCACATTACCAGAGTGTGCTCAGGTCAGACAAGTTATTTGCAAAAGTAGCTGACACCATAATTGTGAAGAAAGCCAGTAACCAGAGTATAACGTGTCTAGAATTTAATGGCTTTCCTTTCGGCCCTGCCTTTGGATTTACGACTTTTAAACGTGCTTCGTTTAAATATCAGAATGTACCACACTCACACAATATATGACAAATTTTAAAATTGATAGCTTTTTAGGTTCTCTAGAAAGTTTTCTTTCTTGTAACTTAGATTTTTATTGTTTGTTTTATTTTTTTTCCTCGAAAACAAAGTAATATTTGAGTTCTTCGAAATTTTCTTACACTCGTTGTGATACATTACTATTTTTTGTGGCGAATACTGTACTGCGTAATCTATATTATTTCACTAAGTAGTGACACAACGAACCAAGCGAACTTACTCTTCAATTAAGTAAGCCTTCGTTTACCGCACGTTAATTAATTATATATATATATATATATAACATTTTAATGGTTTAAAAATAAATTTATCGTGTATTTATAATTAGATATAATCTCATTTGTTCATAAATTATTAATTATACTCACGTCCAGTGGTAGACATTATTTGTGTCTTATTAATTTCCTTTTATAATGGAGCCTTCGCCCCACCAACTGATCCCATTGTATATTGTACTGTCGCTCTGGACGATCCGAGAACAGGTAACAGTATGTAGATTGGTGCTCCGACCCGCCTCTCCACACATGAGACTAGTGACTTGTGAATCTCTTTCAGGCAAACGACTCCGTTACTGGTTCAGGAGCCGAAATAGAACCTCCTTCCCCCCCAAAACTGGTGGGAGAAGAGACTCGTTTGGCTGCTTCTACACCACGGCTCCTCCTCCCACCATGGTTACATAGAGTCCATAAAGAGAACGAAGCCAGGTTTTAAGTGGAATAGAAAACTAAATAGAAAAAAATGTTACTGTAAATAAAAGTTGATAAAACTCTGAAAAAATAGTACTTTCCTGATAGAGATACCAACAATACTCAAGCCTGGATTTGAAATTTCGTGACACTGGTGGGTTTAATATTTTCTCAAATATTGTTCGTATAAGTGAAAATATATAATTATTAAACCCCTAGAATTGTTTGTTCAATTTAGGAAACTTTTCGAAACTTTCAAGCATGGGAAAATCGTACAGTGAGTAGCTTGTTATAATTCAATATTATGTAAATTAGAAATTTTATATGTAATGGGAAATAAAAGATAGCATGTTAAATTTTTATTTTTATTACTCTCAAAGCTATTACTGGCCAGATATTAGTAAGCTACAAATCCCACAGTGAGGAGAAACAATTGATAATCGACCACAGTAATGAGGAATAATTGATAATCGAAACTTTGTGTGAATTACAAAATTCTACAATTACCTGAAGCAATACTTATCCAGTGTAAATAAAATATTTATTGGATTGTGAAAATCTACTCAGTCACTTCACGATCGACTTCCGTGCTCAAATTGGGTTAACAGTAGCGTAAACGGTTGTAAGTCTCACTCGGCGAACTCTTGATTCTGTTAAATGATTTGGAAATTTCCCTGTACGCGCACATTTCACTTGGAACCTAGTTGCGTCACGGCGCGAGGGTGATCGGGGCGGAGGTGATGTAGAGTTTTGGAGAGGGTGGGATGGGGGAGCAGTCGGGGGAGGGGCTAATAACGCCCTGGTCCGTTGCTAATTGAGTTGCTGCCCTCGCCAGCAAAACACCCCGTCCCACGGCACAGCTTCAGACAGAGAGAGACAGAGAGAGAGAGAGAGAGAGAGAGAGAGAGATTTACGCCTCTGCAACTGGAATTAGGACGCCTGGAGCAATCCGCCCCTTCTGATGTACATCACGTACCTGCAGCGACAGGTGGCCAAGACAATGTGTGCCTACAGGCTAATTCCTTTCCCTAATCCACTCAGCAATACACTCACCGTTATTCCCGTACTAGATAAAACTCACGAGAAAAAATATATAAATAAACAGTGAATCAATTTATTCCTTTTGGTATCGATTGATTTTTATAAATACAAACTTGAATATTTCATAAATATGACTGCTTACTAAGTATGAAGCAATCTGCAAAACCCACCAGTTCTGTGACACCCTCTTATCATAGTTCAAGGTCTTGAGGATGTCAGAAAAATTAAGAACACCTACCAAATGCAACAAACTATACAATTTTGGCTCGTTCACTATTGTCCACGAAAGAAAATAGATCCCCCAATTATAACTTGTCTAACAGCTACTACCTCTGGTTTCATAATAACAAATATCTCTATGTTCCTATCTTAAATATATGCATCACATAAATAACCTATATATGCTAAATTTAATTTTCAAAGTCATGTTGCCTGTTTTTGCAAATTTTTAACTACAGTCGAACTTCCCGAAACGGACACTTCTAATAATCGGACATGGAAGGCACTTCATTTCGTCATGCGGATTTTAAAAAAAGCAAACTGTGAAACACGGGAACTTGCATACAAATCTCTCGTGCGTCCAGTACTAGAATACGGCTGTATTTGTTGGGATCCGTTCGAGGCACTGGAAAGGGTACAGAGGGGGGCGGCAAAATTTGTTAAGCGGTGTCCTGGTCACGGAAATGAGAAGGTTCGTCAATTAGGGTGGGATATGTTAGAAAAACGACGACAAAATTTACGTCTCGGGGCTCTTTTTAATTCGTACGCAGGCCAAGAATCCTGGGAAGATATTGCATCAAAGCTTTTAGAAGTAAATTATTTCAATAGAGGGAATCATCATTGTAAAATTGGGCAGTGTAGCTTTAAAACTGACGTTGGGAAATTTTCATTTTTAAATCGGACTGTAAGGGATTGGAACAATTTATTTGCAGAAGTTTTCGAAACATTCCCTGCCAATAGCAACGTGTTTCAGGGAAGAATTAGGAAGTGTAGTGTAGTGTAGTGCGACGAAACAGTATATGAATAATGGGTACTTTTTATCTTTTTTTGTTACGATTTAATTTAATTTATATTATATTGGTGTAATTATTATTTGTAACATATTTTATTTTTAAGTTTATTTTTTGTAACTGCCACCGAGTGCTACTCAATTGCAGTATTAATAAATTCAATTCAATTAAAAAAATCTCTCATACCCGGACAATTTTATTTCCCCCGACATTATTCCACGTACTTTACTAATAAAAGTACTTCTAATAACCGGACACACTAATAAACGAACACTATTTTTACAGAATTTTCGATAGTAATGTCTCTAATAACCGGGCAGCAAGTCGAAAACGATCCAGGATTCCAAATTGCTGTTCCCCTACTTGCTACTTTGATGTAGATGATCCCGGTATTTCCCGATCCCGAAGAACTTTCAGGAACTCTTCTCAGTTCTCAGACAGTCGGTTTTTGAACCGTAGTGAGTTGCGTTTGTTTCAGGTTGAAACTATTTATGGAGATGAGTTGACAAAAATATTCTTTGTATTACAGTGTATTATAAAGTATTATATTGGTATACCCACTTATCCTGCATGTGGAAATCGACCATTTCTTGCTATATTTAACAAAGTTTTATACTATCTTTGAGTTAAATCTCAAAATTTTAATTTATATCGTAACTATTATGTGAACAAATTTCAGATTTTTATCTACATATCCAACAGAGCTACTGCGTCTCAAACATTAAAAAAAATTGAAAACCGCATTTTTAAGGGCGTGTAATTTGTAAAGGGAACGTCAGTTAGCATTGATAATTTATATACTGTAACTAAACCATTATGTATAAAAGCGTTGAAATTATTAAGGTTCTAAAACTGTTTCTCCTTGGAGAAAGGCTACGAAAATTGAATTTTCTTCATTTGGAATCGACTTCGTGGTACATATGAAAAAATAAAATTAGGTCTGAATGTACTGAACACGAAGCAGTTTTTTTTAACGTCAACGAAGTTGTTAATAATTTAGAAATTCGTAGATACATGCAAACGCATGATAAACGGCGTGCGTGCTACAACAAAAGCAGTGGCCATTTTTTAACCGGACACAATATAAACGAAACAAAATGACTTTTGAACTGCCAAAACTTCAGCTCAATATGTAAGTTTCATTTAAAAATAATAACGACTTGTTGTTTGTTGTTATAGAACTCAGTCCTTGGACTTCTCTGATGCAACCCTCTGTGCTAACCTATTCTGCGCAATCCTTTTCATTTCTACATAGCTACCACATCTCACGACCTCCTTAATCTCCTTATCAAATTCCATCCCCTGCCTCCCTCTTCTTTTTTTACCCTAGACACTTCCCTCTAAGGCTAATTTTAAAAGTGTCTCATGTCTCAAAACGCGGTCTATTAATCTACCCCTACTCTTGGTCGAAGTCCTTCATATTGTTCTCTCTTCTCTTACTCTGCTTACAACTTTGTGGTTATCTTCTATAACACAACATTTCAAAGGCTTCTATTTTCTTTTTATTTCTGCAAAATAAAATCCTAATCAAGACTTCACTCTATTTCTACATTTTTCATAATAACGACTTAAGAAATAAATTTTATAATTCTTATTATCCAATAAATTTTGTTATTGAATGGAAATAAAATTTTCTTCCCGCACTTGGTGACTAAATTAACATTTCTCACAAAAGGTTAATCAAGCAATCCTTGACATTACAAAATTGGCTTCCAACTTTGGGGTTTCTTTAAAGAGCAAGGTAAAATATTACAAAATTTGAGGGAGGGTTTATAAAATTTAACAGGCAAACTTTTAAGGCGTGTACTATAGAGATTCACTCTATACATATAATAGAAATTTTTTTAGATTCAAAAATTTGTTAATTATAAAATATCATTAATGATTTATAAATTGTTGATGTGATATTTTGTTACAATTCATTTGGTGGTTATGTGATATGATATGAAAAACAAGAACAAGGAACGGAATTGAATTATTTGGAAACTATTCATCTTTCATCTATTTTTATTACGTTTACTAACGATATACACGATGTGTTATTTCACAATGACTTGAATAGTGTTTAATCCATGTCTTGATTGTTCAAAAGATTCTCCTCCTACAACACTATGAAGAAGTAATTGCACTACATTTCTAAAATTATTAATTGAGAAAAGATTGATTTTAATAAATTACTATATTTATTTCCAAGAATTATGTGGTTCGCAACACAATTTATAATGCATCTATGTGGAAAGCAACTACAAACGATACGTCTTTTTATTGTTTGCGGCAGCTTTCTCTTGGTCTACAGCCATAGAAACAAATCACGTATGACTAATTAGTGCAGCTGTCCTTTCTCGTAAATCTACAACTTCAACCTTTGGCGTGTTGTATTGTAAATGTCCGTTCACAATTAGTTACGATCACCGTTAATTTACGGCTGCCACCTAAATTTTTGTCTGCAAATGCACGTAGCTCAGTTTCAATAAGTATCACAGATCTGCACTACAACTATGCTTATAACTACTGATTTTTATCAAGACTTTTTCATTCGATTTCTACTTTCTTCTCCATAAAGTCCGCGTGAAGTTTATTGCCTATTTACATTTATAAAGAAACAGTGTATCATAGTCTTTTAAGTTGAATATTGCATGTTGAAAGAGCGATTTGTTAATATAATTAATCTAATTCTAGTGAATCAACAAATGTCTTTCCAGTTTGAGAGAAGAGACTAAAATTGTGTATATTATTATCATAAAAATTTAGATTCACATTTTCACAAAGTACCTGGAATTTTGTAAACTCAGTTAAGGTTGGAGTAAAACGTAAAATATAACTTTTATTCTCTGTACAGCGAGAGACTCGAATATTTACACTAACAAACTCGGGTTTGTAACGATTTTACAAAGTATTCGTTACAATTTTTTTTTCCGAGTAAACGAAGTTATCCCAAGTAACGTTCTGAGAATTAATATCAAGTCGAGTAAATGTTATCAGAATTCCAATTGTGGACTCAATGAGAATTTTCTGAAAGGGAAAAATTTGTTAAGGCTTTTATTTTAATAACTTTCTCATTAACTCCTTCTATAATACAAATTTTAATAGCGGTCAAAATAAAGATACTGTATACATTTAATATTTATAAATCACAATATATTGCAAAATTTTATTTTTGTTTGAAAACTTTCATTTTACAGAGTGAATCCTAAAAAACTGATCTTCTGAATTTTTATTTATGAGCTTGGTACATTTAAGTTTCATTCCTTACTGCAAAACAACGCATTTATTTTTCCCAATCATATTAATCGGGTACAAATACAGTATTTCAACATTCATAAAGAACACTTCCTAAACCTGCCACGAATCTTTTAAAAGTCAATTACCTTCCGTAAATTTTAAAATTAATTTCTTATTGAATAAAAATTAAAATACACGAGTCTCAATTAGGCGCCTCGATTATCATAATTTAAAGTTTGTTGCTCAGTTTTTAACGGGGTTCGCTGTGCTATTTCTTAATTTTAGTCTTAACTTTATAACAGCGATCGAAAATAATTTTAATTTCGCAAGGTGTGTTGCTGTATTTCAGGAAATTTTTCAGTGTTTCTAATTGAACTTTGCTTAAGTGTATTGCTACAATGGAGAGGAATACCGAGAGGATTCAACACTTAAAAGTGAAATGAGTCGATTAATCATAGCACAGCACACAATTTCCGAGCAGTTATAAAAAAGCAAACACTCTCATATATTTATATCTAGCAGCTATATTACTAGTTTACTTATTGTATCCATATGCCCGGTTCGACCTCCCACATCCCTCATTTTTAATACCGTTCCTTTGCTATTAAAGGTAAGTTACCTCGCGTCGCTTGCCCCCCCCCCCCAAAAAAAAACAGATGTGATTATAAACAAAAGGCTGATTACGTCATAATATGTCACGTATCAGAAATAAAATTTCAACTATTTTTTCTCAGTGGTTTCACTCGCAACCAAATGAATAAAGTTTACATATATTTTCGAAAAATATATTAACCAACTTTAAATGATCCAACACAGCTGACAAAATTTTGGAATCAAATGTTTTTACTTATGGTGAAGTCATATACCGAATATACATTATTATATTCTTATAATCAATAATATTTAACAATCTCTCTCCTTATATTAAGCATTTAATATCAGCAAACTTCGCGTTTATAACCTCCACCAGATTTCCAGAGACGAGACGCATACTACACGACGTAGACTGCACAGACTATTCATATGATTCATTAGTATATTTCAAAGATTAATATAGCACATAGCTTTTCGGAAAAAATAATGTATTCTAAATAACCTCTAATATAAACAGCGGAACTGCCAATCGTTGAATATTGTAGACAAAAAAAAACTATATCTTCATTGCAAACAAATGAAAACTGCCTCAAAGAAACCAAAACTATTATTTTAATGAAAGATGATAGTTAAGAAATTGCATACATTATTCTATCCTGTTGGTATTTGTTTTTGTAATCTTTATTCCATTTGTTTGGAATGTTCACAGATTCGCTAATTAACTATTCACTGTAATTAATTTTATGTGATTAATTTTTTTTACGATTTATTCATGTGTCGCCGGCAGAGTATTCATAAATATTTTGTACATACATCAAATTTTGTGTAAATAAATACCTCCATAGCTGACCTCTGACTACAGCACACCAGCTGATCTCTGAATGTTAAAACATGGCTCACACAATCAGTGATTTTTGCCGTCATTCAATACTAGTTAAATATTTCTGTAAATTATTTCGCAATTAGTGGCAGGATTCGACGAATGAAAGCAATTACTAACGATCAGTTAGCCCTCAAAATAATGACGGTTTAATTTTACATGTACCCATTTCGGTTTTATAACTGCACTCATTATTTAAGGATTTACTGCAATATTTTTAGATCGGGGCCACTAATGAATCTCCTCTTTTGTTCATTATGCGGATAATGGTCGAAATAACACTAGAAAATATTAATGAAATTGTTTTAATTTTACAATCATGTTTCTTTAAATTATATTGTATGAACCAAGGAAAAACTGTTTCTTGAGATCACGGGACGCTACAATTAAATTTATCATAATAAATTAATCATGTTCGGCTATAACTATTACAGTGATATTGAATCCAAGGGTATATTTAATATTTCTTTTTATAAAAAAATGGAAAAAAAAGCCTCAGCACGACACATTTCTATGGTACCGTGTTTGAGGAGTACTCGACTTAAAAAACAAATTTGTACATCTATTAAATACTTAGAATCTATTATTACTTAAATAAAACGTTCACTAAATTTACTAGTTATTTCCCGCTATATAGACCAAGTAGATAGATCAACTACATTATTCGTATAACTGAAATATTTTTATTTAAGTGTAAAAACTGCTCAAATTTCCTATTTATGTATTTTCCGCATACAAATATAAACTATTGAAGAATTTTCGACCATATTTTGCACACATGCTCTTTTCAATCTAAAATTAGCACTGTTGGGGTAAGACACGGCTACCACTACCACTCCAAGGGGGCGGGAGTAGACGGGGTGGAAATTATTAATTAAGCAAAATAATTTTTTTGAAATATAAAAATTTTTCGTGACCAGTTTCTTTTATAGTGTATCCCTCTACTCTATTTATTTATAATCTTAACCACTTTCAGCACGGGAAGTGAAAATTTATAGGGGTGTGGGTGGAGAGGCGTCCCATAAAAACTACAAGGAAACTATTGACTTATTTGTCGAAACCGGTATAATGTGAATCGCTGAGTTTTGTTCTGACATTCAAATGGCCAGTTAACTTTCGATTCAGCCCCTAAGAGAGATGTGGAAGGGCGTAAACAAAAATTCCGCGCTCAATATGGCCAATTTTTATACTCGCTTTCTTTGCGACCTGGAATGGAATACTGTCGCGGCTAGGTACGATTACGGCCCCAGGGGCGGGTGTGGAGTTGGCGTAAATTTTCCCATAGTTTGGGGTGGGGTGGAGGAAAGCAAATCAATAGCATTAAACCAAACGATACAAGTTTCGGAGTTGTGTAAGCCACTACCTGTATTTCAGATTCCAGACTATATCAGGGGTTATGCACAGAGCTATTATAAATAAATATCCTGACATCGCCAGCTACCCAGATGGTGTTTTTATTCCAATTTTAGTGATTTGAGTAGGAAAAAAATAATCTCAGAAAGATAGACACCTGTAAATAGTATAGAATTAGTTTTAGTTATTTTATGGAGGAAATAAACAAAGACGGTGATCGATTTGTTTTTAATCAATATTTAAAGTTTAATGGATATTTTGGAGACATATTGATAATTTAATGAAAATATTCAGCTTCAATTGGTGGCATTAGGAAGTATTCGTGAAATAATATTTTTGTATCTATTTAGAATATGAAAAACGAACAACTGCACTTACATCACCCAAGTTATCTGGACTCGGAGAAAATTCCAATAAATTATTCTTATGCCACGCAGTTAACATGTAACTATGTTAATTACTTTTTAAGAAACCGTTGCTTCTGTAAACAACAAAACATTACACAAAAAAGGGACAAATTATTATGCTATTCGTATTCCTTATATACTACCAACAACCACTAAACAATTAAAATAGGAACAAGTTCAAAGTGAAATATCCACGGGTTATTAGTACACGAATTAATTATGACATAACCATTGCAGTAATTACCATTACCATCGTTCATTTTCATGACATTGTTAATACATAGCTCTTTGTGAATAAGTGTAACAATTAAATCTATTACTCATAATTAAGTTAATATATATATTATATAAAATTATAATTTGTGTTCAATCTTAGACTCATTTCACACCTTTTAAGTTCTGCTCTTCTATGTAATATTTTTAATATGATACTAATGCAATAATTTATGAAAGAGAGCTTCAGATTAGAGATTATGTATTCAATTCGGTTCCAATGAAAGGAAACCCTTAAAAAAGTCTTTATTTGAAAAAACATTAAGTAGCTTCTTGCTTTTATCTCCCCATATTCATCTTTATAGCATTAACATCTTTTTTATAATAATGATATTCAGAATTTTACAGTCCATACGAATTTTTTTTACAATCTAAAGTAGTTGCATCCATGTCATTTGCTTACCTTATATATATATAAGATTAAAATATATATAAAAGACGTAAATTCATACGTTCATTCGTACTCGTGTACGTATAAATTTATATGTATTTTATGTATCTTATTAAAATTTATATACTTTTTAAACTTTACATTGTAAAAAAAAATTTATTGACTTTAAGATTCTCAATAAGATCATTGTAAAAAAATATATATTTATATTATATAGATGAATATAGCGAGATAAAAGCCGAAAGCTACTTAATAAAATTATTAAAAGAATTACTGTTTTTTAAAATAAGGTTTTCTTTATTAGGAACTTGATTTAAGGAGAAAAATAAAGTAATTTTAATACTGATCAGTTGAAGAATTAAATTGATTTCTATGTGTATAATTTTATAGTTTGTTGTGAAATAATATATTGTAAATGATTAATTCTGAAATTACAACAAATATAAAATTTTATTGTATACGTTATGAGACACTATTTAAAACATTTTTTTCTCCTTGGCTCTACAGCCCATTAAGAACCTGAGCCTACCGAGTCGACTGCGGACTGTCATCTTGCATGACACATTCCGACATTGGAGTGACACGTGGTCAGCGTATCGATCCTCCAACAGTCTTAATCCTGGTCTTCGCGACCATGACGACACAAACATCCAAGCCCAATTTAAAACAGTAGGGTATACAAATAAAGGATATATTGACCATTTTCCTTAATGGAATCCTTTTCCCTGTACTTATGACAATTCCACTGAAGTAAAGATATTTATGTATTTTAGTATAAAATGTGTGGTTGAGTGATCCAAGAATAAGTAACTAGAAATTTGACGTCTCTCTATTCATAATAGAACGTAAACGGTGAATATTAAAAATACAAAGTCAGTATTTTTAAATATACAGGATTGTACTACTCTTATTTCAAGACAATGGTTTTATTATTAACCGATAACTCTGGGAATCAGTTTCCCCTCTTCACTCTGTTGCCATTACATGGTTCCACTCTGTCGGCGCTGATCTAAGTATGGCACTCAGTGGTTGTAGATCACAACATACACCCTGACAAAAAAAGTCTTCCTTGTCGTTGAAGGACATTGGATCCATATATATAGGGCTTCTCTTTGGAAGACAGGGGAGGCTTGATAGGCCTCAGTATCCGTTTCAGGAGAGGAATGGAGATAGGAAAAGTGCCTTTCAGCTCCTTAATACCAGAGGCTCTTGCGTTGTCTGCTGGAATTTTATGGGAGTCATCAAGATGACTGTACGTGGGGCTGAAAGCTACGGCTGACAACATGTTTCAACCAAATTAAATCGTCCAAATGGATTATGCAAATGATTTTGAGTGTACTTTCCAAGTCATTCTTTTGATGAAACAATAAAACGTATTGCTGACGCTATTTTTATACTACACAAAAATGTGAAAATAACTTAATCAATTGATGAAGAAATTTAATATATGCTACAGATTTTATTTTTTTTAATATTACTAGTGCTTATTATAAAAACCAGAAATTTCCGGTGTGTTTCCAGTGTTTAATGACAGATATTTTACATGCAGTAATAATTATAAATATACAAGTACTAATTTTCAATAACGAATAGAATTAAAGCCTCGTTAAGCGTAGCAAACAGACAAACTGATTACATTAATTTCTCAGTGATCAGCGAATTCGTGGCCCAAAAAGGCGTGCGAGGGTAAGCCGATATAAAGTTCAGATTGTACTGGAGAACATATGTCGTTGTCACACATAAGGTGACTAGAATTGTGGCGAATTAATCTTGCGATTAAAGTGCATGACAGAAGTTAAATCCAGGTGTGAGGAATTTGAACCAAATTTCTCTGTTATCATACGAAAGCTAAGAAAAATATTTTGAACCATGCTAGAGGATTGGAGTGAAGGTGGGGGAAGCCATGTTGGGCAACATGCAAAAAACCATGTCAAAAGGTACAGGAGAATTTCCTGCTTCATAGACACCCAAAGATACACTGCATCATCCTAATATTGTAATTCAGCAGATAACGCTATTATGATGGCAGCAGAAGAAAAAATAGATTCAAATAATACATTCGTTCAAATATTTTTACGGTATAATTTGTTGCAGCTCTCAGAACACCGATACGATATAATTTTATCTGTTAATAAAGATTGCCTTTGCAATTAAATTCTAAATTTTTATGAGTCTCTAATCAACCTCCAAATCCCATTACAATGTAACCTCAGCAGACTAGACAGAAAGCAAAGATAATGATAGAATCTGAAATTTCAGTGATAATATTATACCGGACGTCAATTTATAATAATAGTTGTCAGTGAAGTAGATTAACGTGTAAACCTTACATCATTTTTTTTATTTAGGATTTTATTTAATTTGTCAAATTAAATGTTGCACTTAGTTGCAACTTAAATGACGAGGCACAAATTTTAATTCATTAATATATTTTTATGTACAAACGTTTTAAAACTCAAATCTATTTTACAAATTAATTTATTAATACCGGGTTTACTCAGAAAGACAAAAAGATTCTCTCTGAAGCGACTAAATGGGTACTCTGTATGGAACGTGAGCGAAATTTAAGAAATTAGAAACAGGAAAACATACAGCCACTCGCTAGACGAGAATGGTGCAGAAGTTTGAGTATGCTATTTATAATTGTTGCTGATTGTGATCGCCAAATATGTTATGCTGATGACTTTCTAAACTTGTACGGGGCCCATACAGAACTAATTACGCCTGCAGAAACTTCCTATTATGAATCCGTATCGAAAATCGCCTGTCTTGTCTGTCCCAAACACAACGTTTATTGTTTTTTCCCTTAAATATGAAGTAATTTCTTATTAACGTTACTTGGAGCCATACTTCTCCTACACGACTGCTTTCCAATACTTCTGTATTCCATGCAACATGTGCCGCTTCTCGGTCCACAGTACCCAAGAAAAGATCGGAAGTATAAAATTCCGTTATAAATAGTTAAGGAAGGCTCCGACCCCAACCGACAAAATTACTCCCGAATAAATATTATTCGTGCGCACTTCGGCAAAATGGAAGAAGAAATTCTTTGCGCTTCCCTGAGATGATAAAATTTTATATATGTATTATGTTTGATCTAAGTTTAGAAAGGACAAGTACAATGAAATTTCTCAGGTCAAATTTCTTCTCTAAAAATGACCATAATTACAAAATAAAGGAAAGGGACCAGAAAACGGATGTGGGCAAATATTCCTTCGTTAACAGAGCGATAAGGGACTGGAATGCTTTGCCTGCAAGGGTACTGGAGGCTTTCCCTAAGAATATAAATATTTTCAAAAATAAGTTACAAACCGTGAAAAGTTAGGAACTTATTTTGTAAAAAAGGAGAAGGGAAATATTTTATAATTGTAATTTTAATTTTTCTTTTTCTGTAATTTATCTTTGTACTTAATTTACTAAATATGTTCTAATTTTATTATACTGCCACCGGGCAAATGCCCAGCTGTAGTGATGTGAAATACAAGTTCTGATTTTGTATTAATTTCCACGTGCTTTCGCGTTGATTACTATTTGCACTAATATTCACATTTGTAAAATATATCTTTCAGCACCTGCGACTGTCTTAAAAATTGTACACTATTTCTTAGTTACTTCCCTGAAGAAGGAAACTCTTGCGGATTCTTACGGAACATGCGTTAACAAATGAATTTCTTTTCTCACATCCAGAAGCAGTGACGCGTCGAGAAACCCAACAGAGTAGCGAACCTCGTTTCTCGTAATCCATTAGGCACAACAGAATATCCCTGGCGTACGCCACGTTTTCCATTACCTACTTCCTCCTTTGCTGACGGAAAAATAACTTCCTTCTGGGAGAGTTGAGATTTAGGTTTCTTTAGCTCACATCATTGTTCATTTGCAAATATATATATATATATATATATATATATATATATATATATATATACTTTTTTCAATTATTCTGGAGCTCCTGTTCTGGACAAGTACTATAAAAGGGAGCGAAGATTACAAATCTAAAATATAGGTTCTATATGGAAATGTGAGTGGTGAGCGTGGAGAATGTCCCACTGATACGCAATTAAGTTGGCGGGCATTCGCAACCCTCGTCACGTCGGCGCGATTTTTCCGAGCTGTGCTGTGGTGCGCTAAATCTCTTCTCCCTCATCAACGGCTCTGGACGGGGCCCTTATCTGCAGCTCAGTCGATGAGTTATTTTTCATTTTACACAGTTAATGCTCGGAGAGCCTCTGCGGACAATTCAAAGCGGTGACGTTGGCGGACATACTGAAATTCGTGGTATTCTTAGGTATTATACAATTTGGCTCAAAGCTAAGCAACATGACGTATTAGTCCATATAAAAATTATTTCTTTACAAATTTTTTATTCCTCTATCACAATTTCCAACAGTAAAGCTCAATTTGAATTTATTTTAAAATTACTTGTTTAACGCATTACAAGCTACAGTAAATATTATTATATAATAGATAATAGTTTAATATTCTGATTTATTACTTATGAAATAAATTCTTCGTTTATTTTAGTGCACATAATCTTTCACTGATTCAATAAATAGTTTGTAATGTAGTAAAATTTTGCAGAAAAGGGTTTGAAGGTTGTGTGTGTGGGAGGGGGCAGCACTTACACCCCTCTATTTGCACAGTAGTATAAAGAACCTTTCACGGACAATAGAAGTCATCCATCTCGAATTTGAGAAAGATTTGCTCCTGTCGAGCAGGAAGCAACGCGTAGCTAATTAGAAACGGCTACTAGGTCAAAACATATCTGAAGACATCTGCAGCTAAAAAAAATCGTATTTAAAATTGCAGCCGATTGCTAACAATGTATTAGCGGGAGAATTCTGTGGCATCTGCGAGGCAGAGTGATCACAACACTTATGAGCCGCTGGCAAGATATAATTAAATTGAGCCGCCGTTGAGACCTTGATGGATGCCTTCGGACATCAGAAGACGCTGTTTTATTAGTAAAGAGTCTCCACTATTTTGTGGCCCAAGGCGTCAACCATACAACTAGATCGTCCTCGATGTAGTCGTCTTGGAGCAGACCGAAGCAAAACGCCGCCAAAGAATACACCTGCAGCCCTCGACGGTATCGTTAACTTTAAGGAGTTCACATTGTCCGACCTATTTTCTATAGAAAACGTTTTTGCTTTTTGTTCACATCACAGGTGACCTGATTTTAATGAGTTTCATGTAAATCATAAATTTAATATTGCTCTACCATTTCATCAGTATATAAATTGGTCTACCTTTTCATATAGATTCATTTCGCTTTCTTTTGGATTTTATGAATTTCATTTATTAAATTTTGTTCTTTTAAAGTAAATGTCTACTTGATTTAATATTCATTTATTATTATAATACTTTTTTAAGATTATTATTTCTCAATATTAAATAACCGCTTAATTAATTAATAAATCCCTCTATATTTGTATTATAATTTATTACCCCAGAATTGATTAGTCATGAACGTCGGCTAACAAAATTATTAGAACAAATTAATTATTTTGTACATAAATTCGGCAGCGATTGTTTACCTAATTACAAATAATATAAGGCAGACTTACTTAAAGTACCGCATACAATTTTCTATGCACAACATTGTCTCTCTTTTGCCAGGTAAGCCGTCCGTTGACCACAGGTACTACAACACACGGGCCACTAAGTCGCTTACTACGGTAGCTCAGAAACCTTTCCGCCCGCTCATGTGCTCAGAAAATACACACGTAATGAAAAAACTCATCCCGAAGATCAAGATGACGATGTCCATATGTCTCATATCAATAGCATCAAGTTGTTATGATCGTTTTGTTGTATGTCAGATTAACGTTTCACTAGAAATTATACGTACAATTAAATCCTGTGAATAACGACTCATATAGGTAGACACGTCCAAAGTTTAAGTTTTAAAATTCTTCAAAAAATTTTCGAAATGTTTGTTATACGCGGGATCGTTAAATTCTTACTTTATTAATGTTTTTCATCTGATACTAAGATGATATGAAAAAGGTCAAGCATTATCACTGCGACGAGAGATATGATAGTGAACGGGATGCTTGAAATTTTTTTAAAGGAATTGAATTATGATCGTGAAATATTGAAAGAGTTAATGCGTTTTCATTAAAATTATTCTTATTCTGCTTCTGACTTTTGACCATTCCTTCTATTTTATTTAAAATTTCAAGTCAGATGAATTTAATTATTTTGTTTGTAAACTAAATATTGAATTATAACTATTTCACCAATTTCATCCTACTTATCGAAATGAATTGTTTTGTTTTACCTGAATATAATTCCAATGTAATATATATATATATACCACCATACTAGGAATTTGGAAACTTTTTTCAGAAAATAATTGTCTATTTGAATCTTGTCCTTATGTTAATTCTCAGAAGAAACAGAACTGTGGATGTAAATGCAGAATGGGCACTATGAGATGAGCAGCTGACTCCTTGGAAGTTTGCAAATCTACGTTATTTCAAATTTTTAAAAATGAGAAACCATGAAACGAGTTACAAGCACCAACGAACAGTTTTTACGAAGAAAGAAGAAAGATCAACAATTCTGATAAATTGATACTGGAAGAAAATGTAGCCAAGGGTAATATTTGTGTAGAAATACTAGGAAATACGTTTCTGCCATTTGAACAAGGTATGCTAGAAGCAATGAAGAACGGTGGTGCCAATATACGGGAAAAGCAAGCATTCACAGACAATTTCAAAATGCATTAACGAAATTATTTTAAAATCCAGAAACTGATAAACATTCAAAATAAGAATAAGGAGAATTTTATTAAAATTTAATATTTCATTTATTTTCTATTCTTTATAATAAATGTTGTGTTCTTTTGCTGTTATGGGGCAAGTAAAATTCCTCGCCTGCTACCATTATTATGGGACAGAGAGCTATAATTCCTTTCCAGATCCTCAATAAAACTTAAGAATAAAGTACATAAAAATAAAATTCCTCTACGCACACCATTTATTATTTCATGCCACATTACCTTTTTATCACTGTTATCACTTAATCCCAATGAATTTCTTTACCTCGGTGTTACAAGTTTTGTAGAGTTTAGTTTCTCAATTTCAGACATACGTTCTTTCTCTCCCCTCGCTCAATTGAGTTATTACTTTCATAGGTAAAAAAACTGTTACTCTGAATTTTACCCTATCACTTGCCTTGTGATCCGCTGTTACTAGTCGCTTACTGCGTGTTTCAGCATTAATATATTCCTAAAATTAAAATTATTTGACATTGTCATGTAATTATTATTTGCCAAATAAGTAAGAAAAAGTAACAATAATGTAATATTACAATTTGTAAATCCTGCATTAGACTGTAATGCCATTTTAATTTAAAAGTTTTCTTTGTTATGATCAGGCTGCATTGTTATGGTAGTTTAGTGGTTCATTTAACAAGAAAGCAAAAATACAAGTTTAATTTTTTTAATTGAATGAAATATTTCTCCCAAAGTACTATTTTCTGTAATCGAAAGTTTATTTTGACTTAGGCGTAGTCCACAATTAATTCCATTTCTTCCCTTCCTTCGCTTTCCGGAGATCACTTTCACAGACACAAGCACAAAATAAGCAATTAAACACTTTTTTCTTCTTTTAGTTTTAATTTCACTTCACTTATGTATACATGTATATAATTAATCCTCCTTTCATCGTATTAACAGAAGTTAACTCTAAAATTATTTTACAATTATCTCCTTTGTCGGCCATGCTCCCACAACTACTCTCTCTCTCCCAACAACATTTTCATCAATTCTTACATACTGAAATTTTGATTCGTCCTACCTCCTGGGACCGCATATCATGACTCTCGAAATTTTAAAAACATACTGTTTACTTCAGTATCCACTCTGTTACTGTCCTTTTCAATGTACACTCGGCAAAAAAAAGTCGCCCAGCCATAAATTACGTCAAACCTCGCCCCTTCGGCCTTCAGACATCCCTATTTACCGATCCAGACGTGGTAAAATAATCCACTTTGGCCTGGCTTTAAATTCCAAAACTTATCCTAGTCCTTCTCAATTTTATATCATTGCAATACAAAATACGACTTTTGTCCTGAGTTTAGTTCATGACTAACTAGTATTATTTATATAATATTATATTTTCACTAAGTAGAGCATGTTTATCACTTACAAAAACATACGATATGCTCCCTTCTGTAATTCTATCCCTACCTTGAATTAACCTGAACATATAAACTTACTATTATTACTTACCTAGATAGATATTTGTAGGAACAACTAGAGTGTAAATTTAACATGAACAGAGTCTGAAAATATATCAAATAATAAAGTAGTGACACAAGTGCCTGATAAATGTAGAGCAATGCTCCACTTCAATTTATTATTTATTTAAGAGTTAACTAATTATTTAAGTCACTTAGCCACAATACAGCAATTTCGGACACTACTTTTCAATTCATTGCTCATTTCCCCCCTGAGAAACAGCTCAAGCCACAGGCTTTTGAATATTCATGCTGTGTACGACCAGAGGTCCCTTTGGACCCCTAATTAATTACCCGTGTAGCTGTCAATATTTATTGTGATTCAGAATCTCATACGAGTTATACATTGTAGATAATAGGGGGTCTCATAACAATGGTAATCTGCAATGAATTTAATCGTAGAGATGAGTCAAGAAAATTTGTCACGTTCAAAGAAAGTTTTATTCTTTTCTTGACACGTCTGTGGATCAGATCACGAACTTCTAGACCATCTACACATTCTATATCGGAGACAACGTAAATTTAAACGACAGTCGCTATGAAAATGTTTGATAAATTGATAAAATATTGATAAATTGCTACTTCAATTTTTGACTACATTCTACTTTCTTCCTCCAGTTATGGACAGTTTGAAGGTTATGAGAAAAAAACTACAGACTTGGACTCGGTCATATTGTTTATTGCGGTGACAAAGATAAAGGAAATTAAATGCTATCCTAACGGACTTCTATTAGGAATTTTTTATGTTACTAACAAATAAAATTGTTTGTTTGTGTATGTATTTTTATATACTCTTCATACAAATATAAACGCGTAGAGTAATTTTGAACTAATTTTATACCACCAGGAAACAAATACTATTTGCGTAAGGAGCGATCAAGACGGTAATAGACGAGGTAAGAATTTTAAAAGTTCAAGAATAGATTATGTTTGCCTTTCGGCATGGGATAACGATAAAACTATATTGGTGGCGGTTCATAAGTTATGGAAGTCGCTAACTATCAACATGCCGGTTATGTTGTACCTCAGACCCTAAAAGATGGAAGGAGGTTGCAAGATGGAAAGCCGGTTGCATTAAAATTGTGACACCAGTTTTCAAAATTTAAAATTGTGACGCAAGTTTTCAAAATTAAAAATTCTGACGCTTTGAATTTGAAAATTGTTTATCCAACAAAATTATAAATGTAATAGTACAACAATTTAATTTATACATATGTAAATATATTATGGGAGTAAAAATCGAAACAAATTATTTTACGATGATTTCGACAGATCTACTCCAGAGTTTCTAGAAAGGGAAATAGTAGAAGACTTCAGAAAGTCATTGTTGTGGCATCTTACTGATTGATAACAAAACGTTTACAAATGTCTTAAGCAGGCATAAGAGAATAGGCAACTGTTATTTTATAACTCTTTCGGCGTATAGCATTCATTTTTTTAACATAAAAATTGTGTCATCATAATAGAATTTATTATAATTTGGAGTGAGGAGACTATTTATTAAAATACCGGGTCTTAAACAAAACATAATGCAATTCATGATCGTTAAAAGTTAATTTTTTAGGCATTAAAACTATTTACATAGGAAAGATTTAATTTAATTTATTACAATTATTTCACCCTTGACTTATAATTTTCAATGATTATTTCTTAGTTCAATAGTACAATAATGTTCTTTCCGGTAAAATCATAGTTATTGGTGTTACATTTCTATTGCTCTAATTTCATTTCGCGGGTAACAGTCAAAAAATTAGATTCTCACCTAATTCAGAAATATTTAATTAAATAATAATATCGTCCAAAACTCAGTTTTATTTTAAACAGATAAAACCACCTTTAGTTTTATCAAATATTAAGCTTATACAGAAATTCTGATAATTAATATCGATTTGATCTTAGTTACCTGTGTAAAAAAATTATAGCAACAATTAAGTTCCAACTGCAAATAATTTAATGAATAAATAAACAAGAAAGAGATTTTATCCGATAACTGTTTTAACAACTTATTTTGTAATAATTACTTGTTGAAAACTTAAATATTTTTCTTATAAACCAAAGACGAAAAATTACAGATAATTAGGGTTGAATATAATATATATCAAAGTTGAAAAAAAGTGATGTTTTTAATATTTAAGATGAAAAGGATTATTTACTGTCAATATAAATGAGAGAGAAAATTTTGATTGTGTGATAATTGCTATTAATAGTAAATATTTTATCTAATTTAACTTTTAAATATCTTCTGAGACGCTATATCATTGATCAAGAACTTCCGTTAATAGTATCTTTGTTTTCATTCTGTAAAGACAACGTCAGTGTTGTCCCGTCTGGCTAAGACATGTGACTAAATCAGTGGGTTTTTAACCCCTAGTGTTTTTCTGTGTGTCTTTGTATGTAGTTATTCGTCTTTTTCGCTTTCATGGGCGATTTCAAAATTCCACCGAGTTATGACCAACATTTTCGTAAAGGGTAAGCAGTTTTTAAATATTATGTGCTATTTGGTATTAAAGGTAACTCAACATTTCTGAATGCGTACCTGTAGAGCATAGCGTTCGAACATTTCTTGGCGTTAAAATTTCCAAAAATTATGAATTATTTAATGAATATATAATTTTTGTAGATATAATTCATTTAAACTAAATGCTCGTTGTCAGTATATGCTACTGCAAAGAAAAAAAGATGTCTCCCAATATACATTAAACAAATATATGGTAGAATACGTAAACATTAATCATCGTGTGTTTTTGATTTTATAGAATGATGCAGTGTGAAAATTGAATTACAAATTTATTTCCTATATATCTATTTTGCTTCTTAAATATTTGTATAATTTTCGTAAATTTAGTTTATTACATTTATAATTATAATCATGTACTTGAAAATTTCTACTTGATATTGACGTTCTTTATTCATAACACTGAGGGGAAATTTTTGGTAATTTAGTATCTGATGGAATGAGCAATGCTACTATTTGTGAAACTATCACGAATTATTTTGTCTTATTCGGGGATAGTTATTTGTAAACTAAATACGACGAATGAGGTTACATATTCCAGAAATAAAAATAGCTTTTTAGTAACTGGGACAGTTTATACTAAACGGTACAAAAAATATAATTGGGTGATTGGCATTCTCAGTAAATTTTATATATATATATATATATATATATATATATTCAAAACTAATTACTTTCTAAGTTTTCAATGTTTCCGGTTAAAAAATGGTGGCCATTATTGTTGCAGACCACACGCAGTTCTTTGCCTTTATAGGTATCTCTGTAGTGTTGAGTAGATACGAAAAACATTGTCCCATCATTTTCAAATGTACTGCATTGAGCTCAGTACATTATGACTTACAAATAAGTCTATTTACTTACGTAACATTTATTTCACGCACCATGTGTAACAAAAGTTACCGATTGCAAACGAAGAACATTCAATTAACGTATTTTAATTCCTTCAACAAAGAACAGGATGTGAGCTGCATTTTTTTTTACAAATAATATTGTAGTCGCTTTATGTGAAGTATCAATGGTAACTATCATACCCTTAAGAGATATTTCAAACGTTTCTGGGTAACCAAATTAAAGTCTTAAAACAGCATAAATGAAAGCTCTCTTTAGTATCAGACAGCGGTATAAATTTTAACTTTCTTTAAATAGTCAATGCAGGTTTATTTGTCGGACAGGATGTACCTAACACAGCGTAGTTGATTTGAAATTCAAATTTAGACATTAAGATAGATACCTGCAAACGCAAATAGCATGCAATCCGCAACTGAACTGGTCGCCATTTTTAACCCGTCTGAATAAAAAATGAAAACAATGAGTTCTCAGGTACAAAATTATTAAACTCACCAATATCAAGCAAATACTGCACCACTTGGCATGGAATGAACCAACTTTTAAAATATACCATTATTCCCCTTGTCAATTGTGTGCTTTTATCCACGTGATAATGTAAATTTTACGGTATTATATTTACGGTACGGTACAATTTGAACGCGATTTCTGTAACATTTTTACGTCACAGTGACGTTATTACAACGAGCTGAAGGTGTGAATTTGTATTCGGGTTTTCTGCCGCGAAAGGGTTTTTTAAATAAATAAACTTAAATACGTTGTTGTGCTGCGGTATGAACCTCGTGATTGAGGTTCAACGCTTACTGGACAATACATAATACAATACTAATTCCCAGAAATTACTTACCGCATTCAGTAACTGAATTCTGGCTTTCTTTAAGCCATTGACGGTTTTCAGTGAAGTGAAAATTTGTAATGTCAATAAAATAAATAATCATAACAAAAATTTTTTATTTAAAACTAGAATTTGTTAATGACTTCTTTTGAAGTGGAAGCTTCCCATGGTTCTTTAAAATACATAAGAAATTTGACAGTAATCGTTATGGTTTAGCAGATCTCATGTGATGCAATGTGACGTTGCGTGACGTCATCAAACACTATTAGACCGGCGCAATAGAACCCAGATTGATGCGAACATTGTGTTACATTAAACGCTAATTTAAAGACCTCAGACCGATGGCTTACGACGTCATACTGTTTATTCTTGCTCTGCACTTATCGTATACTGAACAGAAATTTTTATAGAGAAAGATCATTTGATATTAAAAATAATTTAAGAACTTCTGTCTTTGTTTGAACAATTATATCTGTTAGAATATATTTATTTCTGAGACAAATAAAATGTAAATGTCAAATACCTGTTCAGGAATTGACAGAAGTTTAATTTATTTTACGTTCTTAATTAATTATACCTCAATTGTAGGTTGTATCTCCTTATCTCAAACCCCAGTTCTGAGTATTTTTTTGCATATTGCTTACTCTCACAAAGGGCTTTGCTGTTAATATTCCAGACAAACTGATTAAAGTTATTAATTCCCTTCCCATTTTATATTAATTTCTTTCCAAAAGACAATTGTAATGCTATTTTCATTTAAAGCTTTCTTGTGTATGATTAGTCTTCATTGTTTTGGTATTTTAGCGGGTTATTTAACAATCCTATAATTATATTGAAATAAGTTCATGAAGGGTGGATTATCTGCAATCAATATTTCAATATTCACGTCTTCATTACCTCAGTGACCAAGACGTTCATAGCAAAAAATTGTGCTTGTTTCCGAATATAGCCAGGAACATATTTGGCTAAAGTCTAATTTAATGACACCGGTGACGTTATTACTCTTCCCTGAAAAAATTTAAGTTGATCATATGAATATTTCTCGTATTTACTAATTCACATATTTATAAATTAGCATAGAAATTTCCTTCATTACAGTCTCAAATTTAAAAACAAATAAGAAGAACAAAGTAATACTTTTACCTACATATAATAGAGACCTATCACTTTATTGCTTTAAACAGGAATGACGTCAGCTGTGTTATTAATCCCCCATTTGCTCTGTAAAATATTTTCCACATTAATTTAATGAATTATTATTAACATTCATTAGTTCATTGGTTTTTTATTTCTATACGGTATAACATTTATTAGTTTCTAGTGGTTATTTAAATATAACTATAAACAGATTATAATTATATTTTAATATACTTTGTTGTGGTATTACAAGACGCTTATCCTTCATTTCAATTCATGTTATGAAGCGTACTTCAAGGACAAAATTAAAATTAAAATCCAGTGATAATTTATAGAAATGTCAGAAGTGCCTGTGTAACTTTAAATTTTTAAAAAGCAGATTCATTTAAGGTTTAACAATACCACAAATAAATATCCGAAAAGTACTGAATAGACACTGTCACTGAATTAGTTCCGATTAATTAATATTACACTGTTACTGAATTAGTTCTGATGAGGTCGCCTTACAAATTTTTATTATTTCTTAAATATAATAATGAATTTGTATTCGTATTTTTACGAAAGAACAGTTGAAATGTTAATTTGCTAAGCTTACAATAAATTGTGTTTAATATTATAATCATGCTGCACCTATAAGTAATAAATCAGAAATAACCTTTCAAATTCAACCAAAAATAATCAGAATGAACGAGATCTGTCACTAATAATGCGAGACGCTAGTTTAATGGAAACCTTTCCTACTGTTAAACAAAATATAACTAAATTTCTCCCAATTACATTTAAATCATAATAATTCTCTTAGCTCTTTTATTTAGTAATATTCTTTTATAAATCCCTAATTTAATTTGTATTTGAGTACAAATGAGTTTTCAGTGATGTTTATTTATGTTTGAGTTAATTAACCAACAGTTTATTTTCGATAAATGCTTCAACAAAACTATTCCATTATATAATATTTCCATGGACAATGTAGCATTTTTTATTTCAAAACTGTTCAAATAATATTTACTTGATATTTATTTTTTCCTAGGACTCCATTGCTGTAAATTGTATGCGTAAATGTTATGATGTCCAATTATATTGCGTATCTTAAAGATCAGATATTGAATTGTTGTATTTTCCATTAATAACTTCACACATCCTTTCCATGGTTTCTTATTCTTTGTGTATGAATTACAGATTCATTGAGCGGAAAGTCTTTGACAACCCTAATGGAACGAATTTTACCTCAGGAATGGTCATTTATTTGCAGTATATCCTGACAGTGTTAGAGCAAAGTGTGTGACGTGCTTGTGTCCTTGTTCAGTTTATTGTTGCGCAACTGTATTTACGACTTAATTTTAGGTAAGACAGAAAATTATAAGGTTTTGAGATATAAGACCATTGACCAACACTGATAAACGTTTCAAACAACAAATACTACATTTATTAATTTTAAACAGTTTTTTACAATGATATAAAAAAATATTTCAGATTCGGCTGTAACAAGCAGCAAGAAATCTATAGCAAACCGTGCGTTCTTACAATAAACTATTTATTTTAAAAAGCATATGACAATAAATTAATATCAAAAATAATAGTTCTCCCGGTTTAGCTTCTCTAGTAAAAAGGTTTATTTTACGAGCTTTCGTTCAGGGAGTTCATTTTCTAGTCATATCTGTTCGAAAACAGGCAACTATTATTTTTGCTATCAAATTTGTTGGTCCTAATTAGAAAAATTAAATTTAATATTTGAGAGTATTTAACTCATGATTGGTTTTACAGTCTAAATAATTATAATACTAGGAATTCGCCAGACCTATTATGATATCTATAAAACTAAATACAGCGATTTTCATCGTATATACTATTTATTTCAATTAAAATTGCTTTTTATACTGACCAATAAAATTTTAACATTACCAGAACCTAGATCTCGATATATCTTGCATTAATAATTCGTGTTTAGAGTGTAAAACCCTCCATTATTACGTTGTAAACATTATATAATGGCTTGATGACAGTGTAATACGAATTATTTGCATTTTAGCTTATAATAAATTGTGCGTAATGCTATATACACAGCTGGACTGTTTAGGGTGCGAAATATGATGCAAATAGATTGTTTTTTATTAATTCCATTAGTCCTCAGTTAAGGAAATGGGATAAGTCGTAAATGAAATTGAAAATAGAAACCCATTTGGTAGAAAAGAGTAAAAACTGGGGTTTAAATAAAAGCCAAACTGCAATTAAATAACAATTGAACATGGTTAACGAACTGAAGATTTTTGAAGTTGCATCAGTTATAGCTTTCATAGAATAAGAGCAGAGAAATAGACAAACGTTTCCACCTTATCTCACTCCTGATATGAAATTAATTCGACATCACAAGTAAGAAATTCAAGGTCAAATCGGCTCCAATTAAAAAATATCTTGATGGATACAGTTGAATGTTTACAAAGTAAGCTTACAATGTATATCGAATAAAATTATTTGAAGGCAAATAAAACAATCACTAAACAAAATAAATTAGGAACTACACGTGCACAAAGATTAGACAATATACAGAGTAGCACGACACAGACTAAGGATAAGTCACTTCTAGGTGCTGAACGATGAGAAATCTGAACATCCATGATAGCTGCAGGCATCTTATGTAGCAAAAGAAAGAGCAATAAAATACTAAACAGAAAGTATACTAGTTACAAAAATACGGTATTTTACAAAACAATATATTTAACGATTTTGCAGAAAAAATCTCTTACGTTTTCTAATTTTTTTTCATTAAAAACATTGTATGAAATTTCACGGATACGTGCGTAACGTTCATTTTGGATAAGAGTTTTATTGATTGGGTTTATGCTATTAATCGAACGAGGAAAAAATTACACAGTATTTTTTAAATACTTAAAAGTACACAACTAAAAATAGGGACGCACAAATTTTTCTTTCCAACATTACTAAACATTCAATATAATAACAATAACAATAAAAATTCTTGAAAGTTTCTAAGGGCAATATACTAAAATATTTGTAGTATGCACACAAATTAAATGGGTACAATTAAATATCACAACGGACATGTCATTCAACAATGTGGAATCCTTCCATAGAAGGAAGTGGATTAATAGAAGAGTAGAGGAAGATAAACAGAATGTAAGAAAGGTATGAAATAACTGAACACGTGTGCAGAAAAAAAAAGAATTCTAAGGAGAACGAACAAGAAAGAAGTTGCCACTTAGACTATCTGGGTGCCCGGCGATGCCCGGTATAGGGTTTGAATGCTTAAATATAACTAATATTTTACTTTAGTTATGATACTTTTTGATTCTCGAGAACTTCGTCGTCGTCGCCGCACGCATACACGCAGGCTACGTAATGGCATAATGTATCCTGTTATATGTCATTAGGGGAGGGTAGATAGAAATAGTATCGCAGGAAACACAGTAAGGGTAATTTATCCCAAAATGTATTTATTCCACGGAAATATTGACCGATTTTGCATATTTAAAAAATTCCGTCCCCTCCAACCCCGCCCTTATGATGGTAGCCTACCACTCAGTGCTTATTTTCGAATAGCAAAAAACGTGTGTGCAAATTTTGTTACAATTGATCCACGCGTTTATATTTGTATGCGGAACATACACACAAACACACGTTCGATATTAGAGCCTTTTTACACAGAAACAACAAATTTCTTATGTAATAATATGGTATTTGATCCATCTATTTGGTAGCTTGAAAAATTATTGAACGTTTTATTTAATTAATAAGTATATTTTATTTAGTTAAAAATTATACAAATTTTTTTATCTTGAGTGCGGCACACAATTTACTTCCTATTATATTAATCGAGAGTTTCCTGCTTCAGGATCACCCTCATGTAACCAGTTACCCGCCAAAAAGAAATCCTTGTAGCCTTTTACCCATCAAAAAAAAAACAATTACTTAATGTGTCAGACATAGGAAAATGAGTGAAAGCTAGGTGGAGTTTAGTAAGTCCGTAAGGGCTGACTTCCTCCTTCCTAGTTTTCCTCTTTCCCTCCCCCACCCTTAATTAAATTAAGACTCCTGCAAGTTGAGACGATCTCAAGCAGTTTGAGAGGTGTATGTACGGGGTTCAAAGACCTTCGGCATACGGTGAGGTTTTTTCTGATCCCATTGGACCAGTCGGCCAACTGGCTCTCAATACTGACCGAGGCATGGAGGCGGGTTTGTTGCGTCCCCACAACAATTCAGTCTCCCGTCATCAGATGGGCGTAGTAGTAGTTCACAATAGCCCGACCTACTTGATGCAGGTTTTCTTGGTTTTTCCCTACATCACTTTTAGGTGAAACACCGGATAGGATCCTTACACTACAGCCCGGACGCCCTAGACAACCATTTTGAATCCATTCCTATGCTGTTACATAGGAGTTTTCTGCTTCAGGATCACCCATATGTAGCCTGTTAACCAAAAAAAATCACTGGCAATTTTATTTTGTTTAAGATAACTTAATAGGGTCTGTAATCTTTCATTTGTAACCTTCTTTCCTGGACAGATTATCTTAATTAACAAAGACTATGGATACAGAATTCGTTAAATATCCGGCGCGAATATTTATTTCTCATCATTGTAACGATTTCAGCCAATAAGGTCGTCAGTAATTTTCACAGTTAAATTACAGTTACGTGTGTAATCGGTTAGCGCTGAAAACGCGAGTGAGAAAGTTCGTGTGATAGGTTCTAACGAGACAATTCAGAGCTGTTTGTGTCCGAACTTTTTGAGATGCAGGACTGGAATTGGATTCGAAACCTTCTTGCCTTTAGGGGGAGTGTTCTCTTTCATCTAACGAATAGTGGAATTGGAGGCCCAGGGGCCGGAGGAGACAAAACGTTAAGTTGGGAGCTGAGGAGGGATTTTGTTCGGAGTTTCGTAGGGGCTTATAGAGTTGACCAAGGGCGCGATGAAGTCTTGCGACGGAGCCCTTCCTTCCTGCCTCCCTCCGTCCTCCACCCTCAACCCTCCGCCTTCCACCCTGAAGCAAGCTTGTCTGTCTTTTAATCCAGAGGTCGACTTAATGAACTTCAACCCAGTGCCACTTGAAAGGAAAGATAAAAGGTGAAATAGACTTTGCAGCTTTTTTAGGGTCGAGGCTAATTGGATTTTCACACAGCAATATGACATAAGACGGAGGAAGCGAACGAATGAGAACAGGAAAGGGCTTAGGAAGCCGCCCTGCAGGCGCTGTTTTCTTTGTCTTTCTCTGTCTCCATTAATTACTCTTAGAGGCGGTGCCTAATCCCTCGTAAGGGGTTCATCCCTCCAGGGAAGTTTGCAATACTCCCCGTTTAAAGCTATTATCAAATTGGTCTCAAATTCACAGAATTCGATCAGATTTTAAATGACAGAAGCGGCTATGGATTGCTAAATTTGGTTGTAATAATCGTCCAAATTGTTTAAACTTTAAAAGTGCTTTACTATGCATATCAAACACAGGTAACATTAGAAGCGTCCTTAGTATTTAACATATTAAAAAGTTTGAGATTATATTAATATATTTAAATGCAATATTTTATATGAGATAACGTATTAATATCCAACTGAAAAATTGGTGTGGAGTTAATCAATTTCAAAAATGCATTTAAATATAATTTGAAACGATGAAGGGTTAATTTGTTTCGTTCTTGCATTTGGCATCTTTATTTTTAGCCCTACTAATGTTTAACAACATACTTCAAAATATTGAGAGCTTATTTGTACGTGACGAACTTTCTAATGCGTGGCCAAAACACACATAACTGTATAAAACTTATGTTTTCCAGTGTATTAGTGGCTTTGGTTTCTCATTATTTATGAAAACAGATGTTAAGTAAAATATTAGTTACTAAATTGAATTAAATATTTGTTTGTTTTAGTACTCTTTCACTGCGCAAGAAATTATAGCATGAAATATTTATTGACAAGTGAAAGAAAAAAATAAAACTTTTAAATACACTTTATATACTTAAAGTGAAATTTCTTCAATAGCTTTAAAATATTTCTTTTATAAAAATGTTCTCTCGTATTTTTATGTGTTAGCACATACAAGTCTGTTCTCATTTAATTCCAATTCTAATATGACACAAAACCAAATCCTACAAACAGAACGAATCGCACATTGACGTATAATATCAGGGTATTTATTGTACTCCCATTAAAATTTAACATTTATACCTATTTTTGCTCAGTCACTATTTAATTTATGTAAATAACAGCATATTCAAAAATTCGATCGTAAGTAATTATAATTACAGGGTATTGTTATAATTCATCATTCATTCTACACCATTGAAACTCAGGTTCTCATCAGAAGTATAACTAATCATTCAAATCGCGACATTTTATAGTATCATTAACTTTTTAGTACAAATGGCATGTTCTATATACGTGCGTTGCACTCGAAGTAATATCGATGATAGTAGGTAAAAACTAAAAACTACAAAATAATGTAAATATCTGTATTTATATTTTATGTCGTTTTAATATCCAAGCAAATTGACAACCTGTGCATGGGGTTATTTATTAAATATTTCCGCTTCTCAATGACCTATTGTGACGATTTATTTTTCCATTCAATTCTGAAAGATAATTTTATGGATTTCAGAGCAAAAAGTGATAGTTAAATTTAAGATTAAATTATTTGAAATACATTTTAAATACATGTAAACTATTATGAGAACTAAAAGACTCCGCTTGTCATAATCATTTCCATTGATAGTTTTAATGACTTTAATCAGATTACGTTCCAAACGGTAATGTAAATATAATGTTTGTAATATTTTAATGCTCTACTAATTTAATTTAAACCCAGCTGTAAGCTATAATTGTTTTTTCTTCTCGTTTCAGTTTCTTGTTTGTCTCCCGTGTGCTGTACATTATATTTCAATATTATTTATTGGAAGAAAACAATTATCGACTAAAAATCAACATAATTTTTACAATATTCCGTCACTACAAAAGGTAAGATGATATCTTCTAAGTTTTTAAAATTATGATTTAGGTTTCAGGAAATATATATATATATATATATATATTATGAAAAATATTTACATTTTAAGTGTAGTTTTCCGTAGTTGATCAAAAATGTTGCTTAACTTTAAATTAATTGTACACGTATTCCATCATCTCGTTTACGATGTGAAGACTTTGCTTGTGTTATTTATCACTAATTTGCTGTGCTCCCACCGGGTGAGAACCCCTACAGAGATCACAAATTGGAACGTGTCACGATCTAAGCCCAGCTCCTTTATTAGGGAGGGGGTGTTAGAAAATGAGAATCTTCAAGATTTAGAATGCAGGCAATAATACCCTCCTATTTCCAGTAATAAATCGGGACATTCATCTTTTCTTTTATCAGTTAAAAACAACTATTGATATTTTTCTTATAATATTTAAATAGTACGTAATAAATCATCTCTTGTCATGGTAGTTTTTTTTATAAATTGATTTGTAATCATTCTAAGTTGTGCGGATATATTTTAATATTCATTGTTGTTGCTCGTGAGTTATTTATAAGTTGAATATGTAAATTTCATAATATAAATAATAACGGTACAAAATTGTCTGTCATCCTTTTATTTCCAGTTAAAATCCCCGGTTATAAATATTCATTCCCTGGCCCAACAGACTTACAGAAAATTCACTATATTATTTTCAAAATCAGTCAGTGGAATTCAAAAATTAATTTCTTTTAGTTACCTTAGTTTTCCGTCATACTATTTCTTAAAAAACATACAATATATTTTTTCATCATTATTTTATATATATTAGATCAATTTTATTATTTTATTACATTCACTCTTAAATTAATGCGTGATGAATACATAATTAGTTCAATTGTGTGGAATTAATAATTTACGAATATTCTGCTAAAATTCCGAGTAAAGTCAATAGTAATAAATATCTTCCAATTTTGGTAAAATACAAAGAAACTTTGTTTCTTAAAATGTTTTTAAATATATATATATATATATAAAGCTTGAATGTTTATTCTCATAACCGTTTAGGATGATACATTTGTGTATTCCCTGTGATAGTTTATGTATGCCCATGTCGCCGCCATGTTGTTAAGTAGCCTTCAACTTCATCTTCTAAGTCACGTGATTATTAGGGGTGTGAAGTGAAATGCCAAGGTTTCGTCACTGTGACAGTCGAATACAAAAGTTTTTTTTATATCTGTCTACATAAGAATTTCGCAGGGTTATTTAACTCTATACAGTTGGTGCACTATTAACACTAGTGGGAGCCATCTTGCTCAAGCCTTGAGACATTAAAGTTTTTCTGTAAAGTGATATGATTTTTTTCAAATTTTATCTGTTGAATAATTCAATGATCATACACATGGATCTCTAAAAATCGTGAATTTCACTTTTAAAATTGACGGCCTCTTGCTTCTTTCTTCTTCGTGAATTTCATTACGAACAGCTGCAAAACTTCTAAAACACATTCAGTCGTTTTCCTTAACTATACACTGATTGTCAACACAAACGTGAATTCACGAAAAGAATTGCAATCAGTTACATTTATAAACCAAGTAATACGATGGGTGCCATCACATAATGCAGAAGGCTTCTAAGCAAAGAGTGAGCGTCCCAGCGAGAAGCGCTCGGATTTTTTTGAGTGTGGGGCAAACACAGCAGAGGAGTCAGAAACCTGAGTACGAGTTTCCCTGCGTACAAAACGTTTCTGAAACCTTACTTTTGTGATTAACCGTTTAGTTACATATTCAGTTATCGATTCCTACCATTATTCCGATCCAATGAGTATATATGAACGTTTGTTTAGAACTATTTATCAATTATGGTGAAATCTCTCTTTACTCGTTCAGCGACCAATGCTTGTATTATACTTTGTCACACTACAAACAGTAGCCTGCAATACCGTCAGTTGGCCATATAAGCTTAAACACAATAATCTAACAGCTATTGCCTCAATTATTCAGGTTCCACGAAACTTTTACATTTTCTGATCGTAGTATACTATTGCAAGTCATTCAATGTCTTTGTAAGAGTAAGAAAATCTTTTCAGTTGCATATTTGTATCAAAAATTAAAAAAGCGTAGTCACATGAAAAGTTACCGCGATAGTTAAGTTTGTAAATTATTGAGCCTTACGTCCCACAGTAATTATTGATAAGCAACATAACTGTAATTTGTGTACTGATACACAAACACCCGCCAACTGCAGGCATATTCTGGCAGTCTGCCCTTTTCTGCCAAGACAGGAATACTTAAACAGCGAGGACATCCGTTCAATCAATGTGAGGAATGCAGCGAAACTTGCAGACATTCGTGACTACCGACCAGGGGCCAAAATTCTCTAAATGTATCTTTCTCCTGTCTATAACTTAATCATGTGTTGGACGCTCTTGAAAAGTCGCAAAATCTACTTCATTATAACGTGACTTCACAAAGGCACGGCAATGGCTTTTTTCTCCCAAATTGTATAGCTTATACGGTGCTTATTTCTTTCCGCCTCCTATGTTTTTCAAACAAAAATAATTTCATATAACTTGATACTACATATTTTATATCGTTCTCTCTATGTTAGTTTTTTAAATTAATCAAATTTAAAGTGATGAGCTATTGAAATATTAGTACCCAATTTCAGTAATCGATAGTCACTAAATTACAATTCAGAGTTACTTCAATTGAAGCTCAGGAAAAGGACGCGAAAAAAAATTTGGAATATAAGACTGTAAAAATATCGACCGGACCCGGAATTCATAACTGCCAAGATTTATTGTTTTTTCAACTGATTACATACATGATTCATCTCACACTTCTGTCGATTTGAGATGAATTTCAACGAGAAACGCCTAGCAAATGGATATCAAACCAAGATTGTGCGGCTCAGCAAGATGCTCTCAGTTTTATATTGGTGTATATCATGCTGATGTTCACAGTAATTAGTTAAAAGAGAGTTGTAATGATATATAATGTTTTTAAATAGCATACTTATACTGCAGTTTTCAAAGTAATATTTTTTATACGAATATTTTTGTGAGATATCCTATCATACTTTAACTTAACAATAAATTGAGGACATGACGTTGTGTAAGCTACAAATCAACTCGCATAAGATATTGAATATTGTAGAATTAATAATTATAACACTTGCACTGTATTTATACTTTTCTGTTACTGGATACGATCATCTGTAATATGGAATTGCAGAATGTATTTTTAACTGTTAGATATCAGAATTTTATAAATATTATCTTCATCGAAACTCGTTCCTTTATCGGGATTTGTATACTTTTATTATATACTAACCAATTAGCCTATATTTTATAATTTCCCTTCTAAAATATTTTTGTTCATTCAATATTGTTTTTCCTATGGTATATTACTGACTCTCGCCATTACCACCCCTGAAGTTTCAAAAATATTTTTGTAAAATATATGTGAAGCATTCTGTTTCTCAGTCATTGTTCGTAGCAAATGGTCCGTGATTTTTTGGAAACTACTAGAAATATGCTATACACACGTTGTGTAATTTCTCTCAGTTCATCTCTTCAGGGAAGCAATGCTGTTCCGAAACATTAGAGAGCGTCTAACAGCAAAGAATTCAACTACTGGAAGATAAATAAAATTTCCTTCTTTCCCAATGGACTGTAAAAAGCGTTGCGATCGATCAGCTGTGGGGGCGACACTGAAAAGTAAAGCAACAGAACTGCGCTTTAAAGTTCCATGAATTAATGTTGCGTTACGGTGAAAAATTTGTTCCATTATTCCCACGTGAAGTTAGCGCGATCGGTTTTTTGCTCACGTACCGGAGCTATAAATCTTCAGCTTTTGTCTTGCTTACCATTTTCTTATTTTATTCAAGACCTGTCTCTATTACTTTATAATTATATATTGTGGTCATTAATCACAAGCATTTAATCCCTTCTTTATTAGTTTAGAACTTTCTAATGTTTAATTGGTAACGTTGTTCCGTCATATAATATTACAAGGCACAAATTTTAAGATACGTAAAATGTATTCCGATACAACAAATATTCGAAAGGCAGTTACGGATAAATTTCGTTCCTCACTTCTAACACTAGATACTAATTGATTAATTGTACTTTCTATTATATTACATTCAACAACATGGAGGTTCATTGGTCAAAGCGAGAGAAAAATAAAAAATTCAGTAACCAGATAATTGAATATTACTTCCAGTAATTAAAGCCAGGTACGATACGAATTTGATGTTTTTAGCACAACACCAAAAATAAAATCTGTGCCGTAAAATAATGATTTTCAGTTCTGGAATTATTGACACCTATATATTTAAAACGATTAATTTACTATAGTATCTCTAAGAATGTTTTTATAAAATCTAAGGGTAATGAATTCCTTAACTAAATTTCACAAAGGTGAGAGTAAATTAAAAAGTGACGCTGGGAAAATGTAATCCATAATAAGTAACTAGCAATTTTTAGATATTTTACCATTTGAAATGTTTGTAATGGATGCATTTGTAGTTTCGAAAATTCTAGTTGTTGGGGAAGGAAATTTTGGGGAAGTAGTTACCCACGAGGGATTGAAAGAGACGAGTCTACTTGCTAGTTTCCGGAATCGATCCAGCACTCGCTCATATCCACAAATAGACGTCCAGTGAAATATCAGACCGTAAACGGGATCGGACGTAATCGTAGACAGAGCCCTGTGGGAATATAATTTATCCGCCACAGATCAGGTCTGACATCGCCAAAACAATATTTTAGCACTTGTTTAAATTTAGTCGAGAATACTTTATTTTCTACTATTGCAACAGCCAGGAATGTATGTAATATAATTAAAGGAGAAAATTTGGCTATTTTATGGAACAAATGTTTGGAATATACGATGAAAAAATTATTTACTACAAACGGTATATAAAATCAATGTCTGACCTAAATTAATAACAATTATTAAAAATAATAAATTCTAAACAGAAAATTTTAAACTGAAATTTGCTTACAACTGATGCCATTTTACTGACGTGAAGCTTCTTCACATAAAATTTTATAGTTTCAGTTTTGCTTCCAATAACGCTTGATAGGTTAATTAATAGTAATTAATGCAATCAGGTCAATGTTTTTGAATGTATATTTATACACTATTGAAGTAATTTTTGGACTAAAATTATAGGAAATCTAACATGTATATGCAAATAACTATCTCAAATCCTTGTGCTTCCACCCAGGACATAATAACATTAAAACACGACGTTTGTGATAGAGGTGGGTGAGATTTACATCGAAACGTCGTGTTTTAATTGTATTATTACCCGAGTTGAAGCCCAAGAATTGTTTACCCAACTGACTCACCGGATCAGATTTTGATTATAATTATCTTTTTATGGAGTTTAATTCAGTTAATACTATGGTTAATTAATAGACTTTCTGTCTTTTTGCCATTTTTTATGTTCTTATTGTTCTATTTATTCAGATAAAGAAAGTTTGGTATACGTTTCTGTAAAGTATTCCTCCCAAATTTATAGCAAATACTTATTCGTAATGTTAAGAAATTGGGATTGTTATGCATGTTTTCATATCTTACCACATTTGCGGAAATATATAACATTTTTGTCTTAGGTAGGTTGCCTGCATTCACTGTTCGGTTGATAATTATCAACTTAATGTTTTCCAATATTGTATGAGGACGTTATTACAAGGGTCTTGACTGACGATAGAACTCAAATATATTATCTTTATTCTATCCTCAAACCGGGGTCCATAATATATATTTTTGATATTTTATGACCAGGGTGGCATTTGGAACGTTGGTAATGACTTATTAGATAAAGTTTAAGAATAAGTTGAGCTTGGCTCATCCCTATTTAGAGACTTGAACAAGTCCACATAAAATCATTTGAAAAAGTTGGGTGGCATATTTATAACGATGTTTAATTTTTACATTAATTAGATTGTATAATATGCAAAGAATTTTAAATATTATGTACCACAAATATTGAATATTAGCTGTGGGCCGGCATAGCCCGTATTTTTATTTATATTAGTTTGGAAAAGGGAAAAATGTGACATTAATCTCCCTTATCATAATAGTAACCATACTGGGAGCCATTAAATATTGTGGAATTATTTTTATAGTGAGAAGCTACAAGAGGATGATACAATAATTAGCAAATCTCTTTCAAGAGCATAGGAAAAAAAATTTAAAGGGTGGATGAAGGCAGGTAAGGGCCCACGGCCTATAATTTAGTGGTAATACCTGGTATTCACCTGAAAGAGATGCAGGAACAAAACATATAGAAAGCCTGCATAATGTAGGTCGGGCAATAGCCCTTCCGAATGATAGGAGAGATTTTGCTCGATCAGTTTAGGAGCAACTGGTTGAATAATCCAAAACGAGCAGAGGTGCTTCGGTATATGAGAACGATTAAACACCGGAGAGAGAAGAAGATGTAGCCCCAAGAGAGAGACACCTACGAGAGCTAATATCAGTTCCCACAGGGCTGTGCAACCGCTTAGGGTGACATGATACATGATAGTGACTCAATAAATGACAACTCAGGAGATTTGAATTCATCTGTCTCTTTCATTCCTCATTGTAATTATATACCTGCGCTCACATACAATTTGACATCTATTGGGACACTTTTTAACTTAAATTCATTACACGTCTATGGTAGCGGATTTCGAACTCACGGTTGTTTTCGCCGGGATTATAAGAATACCTGTATTCAGTTTTGATGTACTTTGTCCACGCGTTTATATTTCTGTGAAGAATAAAAAAGTAAGCATACAAGTGAACCAGCATATAAGTATGAAGACATTTTTCTATTACTTAATATGTTTAATTGGTCATTACACTTATCATTAATTTAGAATTTTAAAATATTTGCCTCTTAAGCAGTATAAATTATTAAAGCTGACATAATTATTTCATTACGATATAATATGAATTGAATTCTCACAGTGTTCATAAATTAAGCATATTGTAACTGTAACTGTGAAGAAAAATTGCGTTGAACGTAAGAGAGATTATGTAATCTAAAATATTTTGTACTAAACTTTTATTATAACTCTGAACGCCTATATTCAAGTAAAATTCTTGGATAAAAATCAGTAAGCATTAAAAAGTACTGTGCACCGTTATTTACCTATTGTTTTTGTAATTATGTTAGTTATGGAAAAATATATATAATTCATAATGCGGTAAATATAAGTTGATTCTAAGCTCCATATATCTCATAAGCCGTTTGAGCGCAAATGCTACTTCTGCAAAATCAGTGGTAGTCCAGCCATAAATTATGTCTGTAGGATTAGACGCGAAGGCCGCTCCGCTTTAGTCGCAAAGCAGGGAAGCTCGTTACAGGAGAACCCGCGACACAGGATCGCCGACATTAACGAAGCCTCGGGGCTTTTTCTTTTAGAGGATCCACCCCTCAAGACCCGAGGTATGGAACTGGGGGGATGTCGATGCCCTTGCATTATTACGCGTCCCACCCTCAAATTCAGCGTCTTTTCTTCCCCCATGCTGGAGTCAAGATGATTCAATAACGTTGATAAATGAGCAGTGGTTGTCTTGTGTTTGAAGAGGCGACGGGCCATCTCCATTAGGATTGAGTACTTCCTTGGAGGGTTTATTACCCTGGCTGGCCTTAGCTCCTCTGGCGCCAGTAAAGTTTCTCTTTCTAATTCACTTTGCGTCATGGATGTGGGCTGTACGAGTATGTTATCACTGAGCACTTTCTGATTAACTTTTCAATGGCGTGAATCTCAACCGGCATGCTATTTAATCGCTTCATGTAAGACAACTCAAAACATCATTTTGCATAAAATTATTTTGTTATTAATTTAAAAATATTCCTGTTTACTGCAAAGTTGTAACAAAAAATAATTACATTCTCAAATTCTTATTGATGAAACTAAACACAATCTAATATATTTTTGTTCATATAAAAACGTTCCGTCCTTAATTAATTTAATGCAGGACTTATTGGGATTCGATGATGCCATTTATCGATGTCCTGACTTCAGGGAAGAAAGGACCCAATATTAATATTGATAGGAGCCAAGTCAGATATTCAATATGTTCAGATGATCACAAATAAGCCAATTAAAAACGAAAATGAAAAAAGTACGTTTTCCCGGTGGCAGAAACGTGAAATGACTAAAATTAATGATTCTAAATAAAGGCCGCCGACCTCCTGTCCTCTAGTGCCTAGCGTTGCTACCTCACAACCCAGGGGTCCCGGGTTCGAATCCTGGAATGGGCTTGGATGTATGTTCCGTCATGGTCACGAAGACTGGAGAACTGATACACCGACCACGTACCATTACAAATTCCGAATGTGTCACGCCAAATAACAGTCCGCAGCCGCTCCGGTAGGTCCAGGCTGTAGAGCCAAAATAATAAGACGAAGAAGAAATAAAGGAGAAGTCAGTGCAATAATTCAATTGTACACATGCGTATAAAGAACACCAGTATTAAAAGCTTGGCAAGAAAAAATTATTTTAAACTAGTTAGTAAGTTTGGAATCAAAATTGGTTGATTGACATCACTTTTCAATTATTATTCTAAAATGAATTACAAACACTTTCCAATATGTATGTTTCTTACAAAACAATGCAGCTGTATTTCATTAAGTCATCAAATAAAATCACGTGTTTAAAAACTTAACCTTAAACATCAAAAGTTTGTTTGAAAGAACTTTTCAATTTTATTCTTATGTGTATGTTCTAATACTATTGACTTGAATCAAGAGTTCTTGGGTTCAATCCGGGTCATATTAGAATTTAAAACCGACGTTTCGAGGCAAAACTCATCTTTATCAAGTGAATGCCTGAACTGATGTTCGGGCTTCCTTATATACACGCTCATCTAGGTTATTTATTTTGACTTTTCGTGTTCATGCGTGTCAGACGCTGATTGGCCCGCGGGTTATCAGGTGATGTCAACGTAGTTTGTGACGTATGTACTGCCTTTCCCCGCCACCTCCATCCGGCGTCACCCGCTCAGCCTATCACCGGACCCATTACATTATTATTATCGATAAAAGAGCCGTTTTCACAACCATTATTAAATGTAGAATTTCCCTTTTAAAATTTGTAATTTAAAGGGTCTCTGGTTTTCCAGACCATGTTTTTATTGTGACAGCCTCCATCCGTAAACTATCCCAACAGTTATTGCATTTGTGCAAAACCATCGTGTTATCAAACAATATCTTGTGACCCGCATGTATTGACTGTTCAGCTATGGCTGATTTTGAAAATTGTTTGCAACGGATGTGCTTTTTATGTTCATTATTCCGGTCCTAAATGGTCCTGTCGTTTTTCCGATGTCACCAAACATTTTAATTACTGTCTCCTTTTACTGCGAAAAACCGTCACGTATAATGTTTATGGTCTTTGCATGATTTTTTTAAATAAGTAAATTCTTTAATCTGTACGGTAGAATTATTATTAATTATGTACATTCTCATTAATTACTTGAAATTCCCAATTGAAAATATTTCGTCAGACGTTGCGATTAAAATATACACAAAATTCAAATTACACACACAACCTAAGATTCTCGACAATTATCAGTTATGCAATTGACAGAAAATCTGTTAAATTATATTTGGAACTGTATTTAATTAAACAATATTTCTAAAAGTTCCTTGAACTATCAATTTCCCGGGATTCTGCTCTTTCCTTATAGAACATATAGCATAATATTACTTAATACTTAATCATTTAACCTTATTAGTCTGTCTTAAATGTCACGGCGTGGCTTATAATCACAATCATGTTTAACTGCTCACCCACTGACACTGACTCGTCCAATTTAGTTTAAGTGATCATTCGATGTCGAATATCGAAACGAACAATTGAATGTAGAATACGCACATTATTTAATACAATACTTCCTCATAACAATACGAGGCTCGGCTAGGTCAGAAGGTAGGGCATTATACAAAAAGTATTAAGTAGTTGGGCTGAAACAAATAAGATGAAGATAAGTAACGAAGAAATAAATTAATTGCATTCAGTAAATATCATTCATATTGGTTCTAACGTAAATGTCGATAACATCAAATAACAGGCGTATAAAAACTGATCCACTTCGATTTATTATCAACCCGTGTGCATACGACTTCTTATTATTGCACGTAATCGAGCGGAAACAAGAATCAAAGTGTACATCAGCAAAAGCAGAGACTCACTCAACTGCCATATCAGGACAGATTGAAATCATATCGCAAACCTCGTACCAACAGTTTATCTTGTTATATTCACTTGTACAGAGATCAAACGTAGGTTTAGGATTCAATATGCAGATCATCGATTGATATATCGAAACACAATGGAAATCTGTGTCTGTTTTAGGGCAGAATCTGTAATAATTGCCGGGTCACTTTTTTGGTCCCGAAGCAAATGTAACATTGTCATATTGTCGTAAGCAGATACTTGAAATTTATTTTAGAAAAATATGAGTGCTGGGAAAATGATTTGCTTGTCAATTCTTCAATTATAATATTATATAATTTCTGTTTATTTTACAGTATTATGTTTATTTAATGTATCAAATATGTATAATAATGCTAGTTGAAAACGAAGCTGTGTATTTCACAGCGCATTATACACGGCATAGGAGGAGAAATTATATAAAAAATTATTTATAAATAGTTATTCACTGGGGATCCATTACTTTGTATTTGTGTACACAGACACTGCGCTAAGCAGCGTGACTATCGTCAGATTTTCTGGTCTTCCATATTTGTCTTTTTCTGGCCACTGGCAAACATAGTCTGGTGTCCCCCTAGATAACAACATGGCAACAGCAGTTGCGGGATCGCACACAGAGTGCGGTTTAATTTTTATGTATAATTTTCGTCTGTGTTTGCCAGCTGGTGTCAATGGCTGTTTGCGAACAAACAAGTTGCTGGGCTGCATTGCAAGTTTGGAGCAAGTTGGCCTGCCGGGAGGTAATTATAAACTGCGACATGAATGTGAGGCAACACGGGACCCGAAACTGCAAAGACTTCCTTAGAAATAACTATAAGAGATAATTAAACGTGTGCACCTCACTACGTTCCATGTCAGAAATGTTAATCTTGTCTAAACTAGCGGCACAAAAACTTTCTTATCTCCCGCGTATTCTCCACTTCGTTTTCATATACTACCTAGTTCATTATTCTCTTTTCTGCAGCGGTTTACTGGACAACGTTTTGTCTCACTTTTAGGAATGCCTATCTCAACTCTCAGAATTTTACGTGTAATGTTGGTGTGAGATAGCACACTTATATACACATTAAAATATACTTACTTATTGTACCTTTAGTCACACCAAGTAAATAACTTAATAAAATAAATTGTGGTTCTCACACGACGAGGAACCTTGATCTAATTTAGGAGGTTATGTTCCGGGGCATAAGACTTGTCCGCTGTTTCTATTGGAACAGTAGACCAGCTGCCTCCCAAACTTCTCGAGGTTCATCAGACTCGTTTCCCGTAATTCGACACGAATACCTAATATCCCGACTGACTTGAAATTGGTATCATAGAGCATCTGTTTCAGGTGAACTAGGTAGGATTCTATAACTATAGCCCTGGTGTCCTAGTTAGACCTCTCAAGTCGATAACTATGGGAGCTTTCTGTCGCAGGTATTTCTGCAGAGTTATAATGAAGCTTTCCTTCGGGGATGCCTGGTTCTCTACCTCATTTCTCACATGCCAAGGCACCTACATCTAATTAGGAGCTGTATGTTCTGGGGTCGAAGAACTTGGGAATGTGGTGAGTGTTGTCCGTTGATCCCATTGGATCAGTCGGCCAACTGTCTCCTGAAACTGGCGGAGACAAAGAAGGGAATGCTGAGATACCACAGAGTAATATACAATTTCCCAACCTACTTGATGCAGGTTTTCTAGGGTATTCCCTGAATACTTTTTAGGTGAATCACCAGGTAGAATCCGTAAACTAAAACTCGTGGCCCTAGTCAACCATTGGTTACCTTGCTCTAATTTTCTCCCCCACCCCTCCTTTTTCAATTCCTCTCCCAAGCTATTAAATGGGGAGTTGTCTATTTCAGATCATCCTAAACTGGACAGGAACGTGAGCCCAATCGAAGGTGAATACCTACTAAGATCATTAAACTATAGTCCGGATACCCTAAACTAAACTACCCTTGACTGCTTTCCTCTCCTTTCCGCATCCTTCCTTTCCTATGTTATTTAAGAGGAGTTAGCACCACGTGGATTCCCTCATGTACTATGTCTCCGTTATGAAAATTGAACTTCTGATCCCTATAATTCAAACAACGAGGGAACGGATTGAAGGTAGACAATTCGGTCCATTCAATCTACGAACCACCTTAAAATAATAATTTCACGCTAATAAATATAAATTATTTACATATTGTACAAATTATCCTTTAAAATCGTTGTTCCCAAAGGTTAGAGCGGTTAATATCAATTGTCGTTGAGATACAATTATTAAACTATGTATAAAATATGACAAACGAATATTGCATGAATTAGCAGAATTTAAGCTGAAATAGAACAATCAAAGTCATTTCAGTGAGTTCGCATTTTTTATTCTAATGAAAATGCCTTCCTATCCTGTTAAAGGATCACCCTCATGTAACCTGTCAACCCAAAACTGAAGAATTATAGATACAAATGAGTAAAAGTAGTTTCGGAGAGGTAAGAAGAGACGCAAACGACTTTGCGTCAAGTCTGAAAAATGAATAACATTAATGAGAAATTGAATTAAAATTCAATTGCTTAAAAATATTGACAGAAATGCCTCAAATTAAATCAATTAATAAAGACAAGAGATTCAGTGAAGAATTCAGCGGTCAATTAATAAAACTAACAGAAAAGTATCAAAAACAGCAAGCACAATTACAAAAGTAAATAGGAACCAGATAGCAATTATAGAGCAATTATAGCTAGAAAACACAATGGTGTAATTGTGCACAGAAGGGGAGTAAATGTGTTGTTTTGTGCGCGCCTCGACATGATATAACGTAAAAAATAAAGTGAATGAGTTTCTCTGCGTATACGCTACCTGTTGTGAGCGTTCAAAATTTGAAACGTCAGACCCGTAGAGACCTTTTGCGTTTCTTTCGCCTCTCCGCCGAGAGGAAACGTCTTGAATATTGCTCATATTTTGTCTGGCAGCAGAAAGGCGTATTTGTATAATTCGCGAGTTAACACGACACCTAGGCAGTTCCCCTTTATCTCGTGCCACGCCATTGGTCGTACTCACGTAACGGTGAAATTTGGCTCCAGAAAGGCGCCGCTGGAGAACCCCTCGTCCCGGTTTCCGTCATTAGGCACTGGATTTACTGCTCTATGCAGGAAATGTTTAGACATAAACTGGAGTCGAGCGGCCTTGCAAATAGATGTTTGTATGTGTTCTTTCAGGGACCATTGCTTACATGGAACAACGCGGCTTTCGCCTCGCTCTTCTCTTGTACTGTATACATTATTTAGGCTGGTCTCGGAGGAAATATTCCACCCGCGAGGACTCCAGAAGAGAAATCGCTATTTCGTTATCAGGGATGTGAAAAAGTCACAAGGCTATTTTTTGTGTATGTGTACTAAGCGCTGGCGTTTTAAGCCGTGGTAAACTTCCGTGACGAGTTTTTCATGTAGATAAGAGAGAAAACAGCGGAAGGATATGTTATTTAGTATCCTACGATGGGCTGTTCCTTACAAATAGAGAGCGGTTATGGGAAGGATGAAAAATTACTCACCCGAACAAATATAATATTTTTACACAAAGGAGAAAAAAAGATGTCACTCATAAACATGTTTTTACACAAAATTCTCTGCCCCTTTAAAGGCCTTATATTTGTTGCGTTACATAACTTCAAGTAAAAAACATAAACAGACGCAAAAGAATTAGCACGTAGGATTAATAAAGCAATAATTTCTTAGGTATGGTTACACGATTTCAATTTGTTTTTCTTAAAAGTTAAATTTCAGGTTATGAATACTCACAAATTTGCACATTAAGCCAAGCCTTAACGCGACAAATAAAATTAACGAGTCTAAATAGACAATTTTAAAGAACTACTTTAGCACATTTATTATCATCACATATACGTAAATGCAGAATTAACTTGATTCATTATTATGGAAGACATTTGCAACTTCCATGTAAACAACATTTCCGTGCTACAGACAATTAATTTAAGTTCTCGTTTGTAACACTAAATGGACCTAGAAACGTTATTAGTCTTTATATATTCCTAAAAATGTGAATACGAGGCTGGCCAGTGGGAATTTGTCTTCTATGCACGTCTGTAAGAGTTCAAATTAAACTTCATATTGATATAACTTATTATTTTTAACATTTTCGAGGTAAACAAATTTTAAAATGCATAATTTATTTTAAAGTTAAAAAATACTAACTTACATTTTATTAGCATATAATAACTTTTCTATCAATCCTACTGCTCCGAAACGTGACTGTAATGTAATTTTGAAACATTCTTACAATATAGTTCAACTTAACAAAGAGACAACCATATAAAGAATTATAAGTCAACGTCATAAGAAAATTTCATAATTAATGCTTCAAGTACTATTTATTATTAATCGTCCCTGATTTGATTTGATGTTAGAAATGCTGCAGGTTGAAAAACCTCTTATGAATCATGGGATTTACATAGCAGCTATATGGTTAAGATTTAGTGGAAAAATTATATTTATGGTTGCCGTTTTTACAGTATTCGATTTTTTCCTGTTTACGAACCGCACCAACATCTAAGGTCATCAGCGACTGTAGACAATTACGGGGAACTTCATATCTAAATACGGGAAATCATAGTATGGTAACTCAAACAACACAACGGTGCAAGGATTCAGTATTTGTTTTACAGTATTTACAATACCGCGAAATGATATTTGGTGCACCTTATAATTAAATTACTAATGAAACAATTTAATCCATTTGAAGATGAGATTCGTCTGTTTTAATTTTATCGTGATGAATTTTTGTGGTTCGTTTCCCAAAAATATCAAAATATATCGGATTTTATTAATTGAACCGCATACGGACTATATTGAATTAATGTAACGTAAAAGACGATAATGAAACGTTGGTTGCGGTATTAATTTATTTATAAACAAATGGGTACTTCTGTTGATTCTTTCTTGACTCAGATGCGTAAAAGGAAGCCATAGAAGCCAAATTTAATAAATTTATGTAGCCTTGTTTTTTTATATTATTATTGGAAATTAATTTTAGATATGCTTTTTTGTTATTGACAAACTTCCGGTGGATATATATACATACAATTGTAACGTGAGGTTACGGCTCCGTACTGAATAGAAGTCAAGTCGCTCGAGACTTGTTTATTGTCGGCTTTGTTTGGGCCTGGACGATAGAAGTTTTTGAGGTCGCGCTATAATCACGGGATTGCGCAAGTGCACAGAAATATTAGTATTCGAGTAGCCATGATGGTACAAGGGTGGAATTCGGCCGCAAGAAGTTGAGATGTAAGATTTCGAAAACACAATCAGAATAAAGGTATTTAGACACGACTCCGTTTTAGCGATTTTAATTTGATAGTTTATGTCAAGGCGCAGAGGAGACCCCGAGGGATTATATTAATCTTATTTCTCGGATAAATGGTCAGTTGTTTTAAAATAAAACTCATTTTGTGATTTTCCTTGAAAAAATTATCTGGCGCACAATTAATAACAATAAATGAGTGATCTAAGTAAGAGCAGAGCGGAAGAAAGTAACAGTGGCACTGCCACTGCCATATATATATATATATTAGTTAAAAGAAAGTGAAATTATGTGGAAAGCAAAAACATATTTTAAGAAGGGTTTGGTCTCCAATAATTTAATTTATTGAAGTGAAGTGACATAAAGTGCAAAGAACTGTAGGACGCCATTGATAGTAAATCTTAATACATATATATAAATTCAATAAATTATATATTTAAGACCAAACCCTTCTTAAAGTATGATTTTGTTTTCCACATCATTTCAGTCCCTCTTAACTAATTGTTAGTCTTCTTTGAATTGTTATTCTATTCCTACCCGGAATTGATCCATTTAGAAATGGAAATTTTCCTATATCATTTCGATGTTTCCCCTGTTCAATTGTGCATGAATTTTCCCTTTCAGATAAGTAGGGGGACGTTTATTTATTCTGTGATCTGAATAATTCACAACGTCTAGCACAATTTCTTTCGTTTCCCAAAGTGCCAAACTCATTCTCCCCATGTATAGAAGATTATTTTAACGCAATTCTCTGAATTTTTTTCAGTGTCTGAAGGTGCATTTCAACTTCCTGATCCATAATATAGAAGTGCTATCACTAAAGCACCATAAGCAACGGCTTCTGGAGCTGTCCTTTAAAGCGAAGTTTAGTGCTTTACAATCGTTACTGGCCACTGAATTTACGGAATTACTTTAAAAAATAGTTTTTCTGGCATTTATTAAATTAATAAGTAAAAATACGGCCAAATATACCTGCAAAGATATTTAATTATCCTTAAATTATTGTAAATACAACGTCTCATCCAACCTATACTTCAAGTAAATTTTTAAAGAGATAAACCGATTACGTTGTTACGAGCGTAAGGGTCGCAATACATAGTCCGTGACACCTAATTACTCACAATGTAATCAGTGTAGCATACTAAAATTTACCCGAAGAAGTCGAAAAAGTTATATTAAATAATAATTTAAGAGAATTAAAAGTTAATTTATATTTTTTATAGCATGTAGATACATTCTTGGCGTGCTAATATTGCAATAAACAAATTTGCTGTATAACTATCAACAATTATCATACAGTCATATCAGTTAACTTCTTAAGCCTTTCACTGTTACTCAATAAATAGTTATATGGCAATTATTTATATTTATTGTAATATTACGAAGCCATAATTTCTGACACCAACGTGATTTGAACACGCAACCTTCTGACCTCGCTGTAGTAACTGATTCTGAAACAAAGAGTCACTTAAATTTAATGCGCCGCAGATATTGCGTGCAACAAAGAGATCTCAACTTCCTGACAAACAACTCAGAATTTTCCCTTGCAACGCCACACATTTCTTAAGAACAAAATTTCATTTTCCTACATAGTCCCCATCCTTCTCAACTGCCTTACACAGCCTTGAAACTAGCGTCTGCATATACGCATGATACAAGTCTGGACCAGCACATGGTAAGGTGGGTGCTCCAATATTGCCCATACAAGTTTTCTGATTTAGTACACCAGTCACAAACTCTTTTAAGTATTTTGCAGCCACTTCTTGGAGTGATACTTCTTTCACTGCAATACGTTTGGCATCCAAACCAATGTCGTTTACTCTCCTCACGTTGTCAGGAGTTTGTGCAATGCAGGATCTGCCGCTGCGAGGAGTATCCCGGTTATTGGTCGGCCTCTTTCAGCACGCAATCTGCGTATCCATGGACTAACTTTACTGCGATTAGAAGCAGCATCTCCCTATTTACTAATTTCTTGTGGATGTTTCCCACCATCGATTTTTAATAACTTAGTTTTAACGGCACGTTGCTTTTGTCAATTGCAGCAGTCACCCTGAAGACATTCTTTGACAGCATTGTCTCGTGGGTACGGGTTGTAATAAAGTTGATCACAAGCGGGAAGGGAATATCTATGATCTCCATAAATTCCAAAGATGAAGAAACAGTTCTCGGGTTTCCACACGGGTAACACAGCGATTAATATGACTGTAAGCTCTGTCGTCATATTCCACCTGAAAGATAACGACAGAGCTTACACTGGGTCGAAACGTCGCGTGTTAATCGCTGTGTTACCTGTGTGGAAACCCGAGAACTATTTCTTCAGCAACTGCACTGGGAAAGGCTTCGATCTTTAATTCTAAAGACGTAAAGTGAAAAATAAATTTTAATAAGAATTGTGTGGATTACTTTTGCACGTTTTCCTCGTCATAAGTCATTACTAAACTTACATATTTTTTCAGCTGCTGAATACTTCTATAAGTTCGTTCTTTAGTTTCTAATTTACACCCTCTGCATTTTTAACCTAACAGTTTTAAATTTGGAATAATTAACTATCCTCAAATTTGTCTAAATCTGATTGATATGAATCAACTTCGTTTGGCTGATTAATTTCCTTATAAATATTTGAGGTATTCGCGAAAATTTTTATTTTTACTGGAGACAGACGAGAAAATATTTTGTATGTTCAAGAAGTGTTATAAACACTATAAAGCATCCCTGGGGAAAAATATGTTCTGGTACAAATAATCGAACCCGAGCTGTCTGGGTGACAGCGAGCTACCCTAGCCGCTAGACCATAACGTAATTTCAAAAAAGTATTGTCTAATAAAATCCGAACTTCATTATCAGACAAACTATTTAATGTGTACAGTTCGTAAGATTCTACATGGCGTGTTTACATGCGCAGTAGGGAAATGAGAAGGGAAGGGGAGAATCGTTGTTTTAGGAGGTACCACCCCTCAAAGTAGCCTGGCGAAACGCTACTAGCGTTGTTAATAACATTGCTTTCATACGAACGGGATATGGAGACTGCGACATCATCTTTTTAACACACGATATACGTATTATCAACTACATTTTGAGGATCTGTTTCTTGACGTAAAACATATCCTGAACTACGAACAAAATATTTCCTAACGCCAATCTTTTCAGAATTGATTTTACACTACCAACTCAACAAAGTGCCCACTACAATATGGGCGGAGTTGTCCACTGTGCATAATCTTGGCACACGAATAGCTAATTCTCTTGAACTGTAAATTGTTATTCTGAAACTACTAATAAAATTCGCTTTTTTGTGCTATTATTGTGTAATAATGATAAATTCTAAGCTTTTCAGTATATTTTTAAGTTTTTTTGTCCGTTTGGAATAGCTGATAATTAATTTAAGGTCGCTATGTAGTTATAACATACACATTTATTTCATAGTTTCATTTTGTTTTTCAAAAGTATTATCAACGATTAGAGAGTTATTTGCTATATTTATTAGATCATTATGGTCGTCTATCTTTAAATGTTGTATTGTACTATGGACGTGTTCTAGTATTAGGTCTGTTTCAGTAAATTTATTGAAAAAACTGAAGAAACATTGCAAGTAGGAGCATTTATCCTTCTTGTCTGCACTTTGGGGACGTAGCGCTGGGCTGCCTATGTGGATTATATTTCATCATTCCACTGAAAATTTCATTATTCCTTCGAGTCAATTTAATAAAAATCCGACAACCGCTGCTAAATGCAAAGAGCTGCAGATATCTGTAACGGCTATTGCAAATGTGTTTCCTGTTTGTACTCAAGTTAGCGTTTCCCCCTGGTATAAAACTCGTCTCTTTGTATCAATATTGAGTGAATATGAGATCCTCGCTTTTGTGAGATTGTCATGCATGAACGGCGATCCTGTAATCCCGAAATCCTGGCTGCCTTTGATGTAGCGATTCTTCGCGCTAGAATAACTTCAGACGAGGCAGGTGTTGCGGGTCCCAGGCCCTTGTCCAAGGGGTTCGTGACACGGAGCCCTGCGTCCAGCCTCGACAAAGGAGAACAGTCTGAATGAACAATACTTTGATCCCTGTCTCTGGGAGACGTGAAGAGCCAAATTTATAACGGGTCTTTCGCCGCCGCCAAGGAAACGTTGTTATTTACAACGCAACACAAGAGAGACTAGGTCTCAGTTCCTCTCAGAGTTATTATTAACAAGAATACTTTGTTTTTCATTCCCTGATTTTCTCAAATTCTGATAAAGAACTACCTAAAGTGAATATCGACAATGCTGAAATTTCGGAACATGAATCTTAAAACAAAGTAAAATTCATTAAGGAATGACATTTCCCGTCTCAATTTTAATCGTGGATAATTTTTCTATTATTTTAAGTCGCATCAACAGCTAAGGTCATTAGCGAGTATTTTACCAAGATTGGGGATCTAATCTTCATTGTAAGGGTTACTCAATTTTGGAACGCAAAGACGTACACCCAAGTCCATGCCAGGAATCGCTAACCACTAATCAATAGGCACCGGCTTGTGGATAATTGTTTGATATGTTATACATGAGTTAACTAAATCATTATAAATTAATAAGTACAAATATATTTTATTGTTACAAATCCTATCTGAACTCTGTTAGGAATAGTCTTATTTTCCGAAAAACTATTTAGGATAAATAAAAGCTTCTAATTCTGTACCATAGGCATTATAATAGAGGAAAGATTTAGCGATTAACAAATATTGAGTTAAAGCTATATTAACTAAACATATGGTATAAGTTACAAATTATTGGGTTTTAAATCAGTCAGAAGTTTGACCACTTCATTAATAATTGTCATTTATTAATTTTCTTGCAGTTTTCAAAAGACGTCGGGAAAAAGTGACATGTTTATAAACAAGAAAATATTTCTGAAACACTGTCTATAACAATATAACATATTATTTTGCCAAATATTTCATATAGCTAAATACAATCACTATTCAAAAAAATAAAACAATTTGACCTCCAATACCAGTTTACATGCCTTCATTTTGCCCTAAATCTTAAATGAATCTCGCCAGGTACTTAGATTGTATCTCAGTGCAGCAGTTCATACAGAAAACGTGCATTATAGAATTCCTGAGAGAATAAACGACGCAAACAATCCAATCGCACATTAAAATTTTGTCATTTAAAAAAATCAGTTTGAGGTGATACTTGATCCCATTTACTGAATATCTCTAAAATATTGTATCGATAAAAGTTATATTCTAATGTACGTCACTTGTTTGAAATATATCAATGTCGAGATAAAAATTTTGTCTCCAATTTTCATAAATTATTGTGATGTTTAATCTTTTCTAGTTATGCTGTTGATTGTGTAAACATTTGACATTGTCATCCATTTTATTCTTGGATTAGAAATGGTGTATGTAATAATGGTGAAGTATTCGTTATTCTATAATTTATGATTATACGACACATATTTTAGTTGCAAATTCACCATTCTATTTTTTATTTCCAGAAACATTTATTTGCTTTCCATATGTTTACCTTTCGTTCCCAATAAACGTCCGCACAATTTAATACAAAATTATATGAAGATCTAAATTTAAAACTGCTACTTCACCCATATTTGGCAATATTTTTGTAAATTTCAAAATATGCCAGTAGGGTCGAAAATTAGGCAGAATATTTTCGTAATTATACTTTTTGCTTCAGACTTTCGTTCGCAGTTTCTCGAAGCAGACATTTTAGTGCTCTTTCTTAATAAACAAATTGCTCCCAGCTTTTTCTGTTAAATAAAACGTTATTGCTTACTCATTAATGTCGTAAAATATGATAATTAACTAAGAAATAAATTTCTCTCCAGTTTGTGGGAATTAGAAACGTTGTGGAAGGTGCATTATTTTCAAAATATAGTTGTTATTACAGTGTTTTCCTCACATAATTGCTTTTCTGTTCCTATCCTCTGTCCACTCCACCACCAACCCTCTCTCTCATTAACGCTCAGCGACTGCAAATCGTGAATGTTTGTTTGTCGTAAATCAGTGAATAGAAGAATAAATATATTTACATTACAATTATATAGGACATTTAAGCAAAAATTATTTATATATATACTGCCAAAATAAAATCCAAAAGTAAAAAGGTTATCCGTAAGAAAAATTGTGTATTTGCTTACCAAGAATCTTGTTATGTATTATTCCTTTTCGCGTACAGCGTTACACATTTTTGTTACAGTATTTATATTTTTCAGCTGTCGATAAATTAAATATTTGTGTAGCAGAAAGAAACATGTGTTTTGAATGCATGGACGGGACTTTGTTTCCCTGAATTCAAAACGCGTAGAGCAAATTCAATGTTTTATCACATGTGTACGTTTGCTGTCATTATTAAAGCTGACTTTTAGTCGATTGTTCGCTTTTGCACTCCGTTTACATCAAACATTTGTCAAGCAAACACAAAGCATTTTAACACAACTATAAAGCATATAAAATGAAACGGAATTCAGTTTTTAACTTCTTAACAGAATAATTCATGTTGGCAATAAAATATTAAAAGATACACACATTCCGCTCATTGAAATATTTACACACACGTTTTGTTCGTAACTGTTGTATTAGTTTTAAAGTTAGCCATTATACACATCGTGAATTTAGAGCGAATTGTAAACAAGAGTTAAAGGATGTTTCATTTGCGCTCAGTGGCGGCAAATCGTGAATGTTTGTTTGTCATAAATCGGTAAATAGGAGAATAAATAGATTTACGAAGAAAGTAAATAGAATATTAAATGTACAAATTTAGGTAAAAATTATATCATGGCGACTAATAATAGTTTGAAAAAATTTGCGACTTTCAATCGAAGTGAAATGAAAGTAAACATAATAAGAGGTTTTGTACTAATTAGAATACAACTGTCTGACCGATTATTTGCATTCGTATTGCCTATTAACATTTAATTAAATACCTTTTTTCGCCTATTTATATATTTTTTAACTTGAAAATTTATACTTTTGCGATTTTTGGTGCATATGCATAAAGATTTTTCTTTTATTGAATAGCACCTATATCTTACTATGCAGATAAAAGGTGGTTATAGTTTCAAACCAAGAAAAAACTATTATGGTTTTACATTATATTTTTATCTGGCATTTAATTATACCTAAATATGTCAAATAGCCAATAATTCAGAAAATTTAAGGCACACAACGTTTTATCTCTTCTATGGTACATCATCACGGTTCAAATGATTTTTTCTGGCTTATTGACTATTTTATTTAGTTAACAGTTCTAGTGCCTGTCCCCCACTTTTTTATTAACCGGTAAATTATTTAATTCAACACTAATATCTATGTCAACATGTGATTTAACCGGTGTCGGGAACGTCACATTTATAACACTCACGTTTTCAAAGACGAAAGTACTCTCGATAAAATAAGATAGCCAATGATATTCCCGGTACCCTAGTGAAATATAAAATATTTCCGGTACCTTAACAGAGTTAAAAAAAATTCCGTAAGCTAAAAGCAGACTAAAATTATCCTGCGCGTTAAAAGAATAATCTCGATCCCACCCTTTTCGGTGCTGGCGAGGTTTTAACCATCCAGTATATATTTCTGAGCTCTAAGTAAAATGGTCGATATTTCTCGACACATTTTAATTTGTGTAAAGAATATCCAAACCTACATGTATTCTATTTTATTACAGACATTGTTATTTTAATTTAGATTTGGTACTTAATATCGTCAGAAATTTGATGATAGGCTTCATTCAGTAAGAAAATTGAATATTTTTAATATATTTCTGATGATAGGATATATAGGCAGAAAACGACATAAAAGGAACAGCTACGATATTCTTTGCTTTTTCATTTCACAGCGCCATAGGTCACAGAATTTGTGAACACGTTTGATGTGCACTGTTGACAAATATTTTGGTCCAGTTGCATGCAAAATCAAAGGCTGGAGGTTGACTTTGGTCAGATATGGTAATTTATTTGATCACGAAAAAAAGTCAAATACAAGAAAAACCACTACTGTTCATACATTCGACTGCAAAAGCTGGTAGATCACCTCATTAATGCACTCTGCTATTTTATTTTCACTGTCCCAAATATTTTTTCGTTAACATTTATTTCTTTTCAATTTAGTGGTTTTTAGTTTTATTTCTATCATACCGTTTTGAAGTAACAATTCCTAGAAAAATTAATTATATAAACTTGAATACTCATAAATATCACTACATTCTGATTTAACAAAACAGTTTCCAGTGAACATAATTCGGAGAATTTCTTGGAGGCATATTGCCAGTTGTGAATTTAATCGAATGTGTCCTAGCTAAGAGAAGAAATGCTAAAAATTTAATTTCCCTGAGGGTTAATAATTTCACAAGTGCCAATGCTCGGTGAATGATAACTTTTTACTCGTGTTAACTAGTTACTTACGAGATTACATATTATTGGTTCTCAATTAAAGATCTATTGGACCTATTAGAAGGAGCAATTATACATGGAAAGTATTGAGAAATGTATTTTTGCACGTTGCAAGCAAATTTCATGTTTTAGGGGAATCGTAAATGCACACAGTTGAAGGAATAACGAATTTACTTCTCTGAAATATTCATTTTCCAATCATGGCCCTTATTTGTCCAAAGAAACAAATGCAGGGTCATAAATAATGATGCAAACAGTTACGAGTGCGTTAAGTTGCGGGTTAGTTTGCCAAGGTTGGCAAGCACGTGCATTGTTTGCACAGAAAGATTGGAAGTGAAGGCTGGGGCTGGCCGCGTCCCCGGCTGCCTAAGCACCCGGCTGCGGTACACAAAGCTGCTTAACAGGATGAACCACTTCTGGAAATCTTCTCGCAGTTCGGCAACTTAGCTAAGCCCTCCGCCCTGCCCAACAGCTTCTGCAGTAGCTAACCTGAACACCCGTTCCTGTGGAATAGCAAATTAGGAAGACGGCTCTCGCATTTTTGCGGAGCTGCCATCTCTTCTGGACAATGTAAAAAGTTTTACCTAGTTTACTATATTCTCTCTTGTATTCACTCCCTGTCCTTTTAGTAGACCCACATTCTATAAACCAATATAAATAGATGGTATTCTCGTTCTTAAGCACAGCCATTTTTTTCGCTCCATTTTAATCCGTGTGACCCTGTATATGCTAAATATAGCTTACCAGAGGAAAATTGCTCTGAAGGAAAAAAAAAGCCTTTTTGCTGATTCCCCAGAGTGTTGCCACTCCTCGCCCGCTAGCGCATGCGTCCAGTGTAGGCAACCTGTTCATTATATTGGTTCATATTAATGAATCTATATGTAACATAGTGGGGGATTTTCACCGCCCTAAAAAAACTTCAGTTAATTTGAGTAAAATATGGTTGTTGTCTGGTTTATATTTTCGATTATTTCCTTTTGAAATTCAAATTGTTTCAAGGCAAATATAAATGAGTGATAAATTTCCTCACATCCTAAACTTTTTTAAGGTTCCAATTTTCGGTAGTCTTGAAAGGTGCCAGGCCAAAAATCATATTCCCATACAATGTGATAAGGTGTTTCATCTTCCCGTTTGCAGAAAGAGCATGTAGAAGATTCTATTAAATTTAACTGTTTTAATTTATAATTATATGATCCGTGTCCAGAGAAAAATCTAATTACTTCTTTGGTTGCAGTTATGAAGCTGCGTTGTAATCATGATTCGACGGTAGGTATTAATCTCTTTGACCAAAGGCATTTTTCAATTTTGTCCCGTCTGGTTTGCCATTCTTTCAACAGCCAATCTTTACATGTATCCTCGGATTTGTTAGTAATTTGGTAGACTATTGGTAGAATATTATGCTTTAAGTGGTACAGTGCTGCCCCCTGGCGCGCAATCAAGTCTATTGGTGGAATAACAGTAATGATCTGTATAGAGTCAACCGGAGTCGTTTTGTATGCACGAAAACTGCGAATTAATAGTTTTATTTGCGCAACTAATTAAGTTTTTTGCGTGGGTAAGAAGAAGTCGATGTCCTCGAGCATATTCGTTCGAATATTGACTTGTAATATGGGATGAATTTTGATGGGTGTATTTTGTATACATTTTTTGCCAAAGTTAGGACCTGATTCATGACGGAGACAGCCTTCTGTGTTATTTCACAAATATGCGGGAGGAAGGATAATTTTGCATCTAACAAAACACCTAAATAACGATTTTGATTCATTATTTTGATAATGGATTTATTGTTAAATTTTTATCATAGGACGTCTTTTCAGGGACGTTCCGAATACCATGATTCTAGTTTTATCACTACTTATTAGCATTTTGTTCACACTGCATCAGTTACTTATAATTTCCTAAATAAGCTCTGCTAATCAACGGCAGGTTTTTCATTTTTTCTACACGTCAAAATTGGCACAGGACTATATAATTTCTGATAACATATTCTCAGCCTCATGCCTTTGGGAAAATACAATTATTTATTACGGAGCTTCAGTAGAAATACTGAAAACAACTTGATTAATGACATCATCTTGTATTCTTTCTTCATTGGTTTGTTAAATATTTCGCTTCATTTGTTTTTCTTGGTTAAATCGTATAACAACTTCAATATTACCTTAACACTTTCACTGCCACTGACGTAATATAAAACGACTGCTAGTGCCATCTTACTCTACCGCATAGAACAGTAATGATGGGAAAACGTTTAAAAGCGTCAGTGACACGGAAGAACATCGGAACATGACGCTCTGAAGTCATCGGCAGTGAACGTGTGTACCGCGGTGTTGTCTAACTAGAACAGTTCCGTACAGTGTGGCAGAGAGGCCAAGAAGAAAAAACTCTTAGGCCAACCTTGAGGATTACTGATGTGCGTAAGCGAAACATCTACAAAAAGTTTTTGTGGTAAATAAAGCATTCTCGGGTTTCCAGCCGGTTTCAATTATTTTTCAGGCAATTAAAATTTGTAATCGCAAATAATTGTAACATAAGTAACCGCAATCCACCAGAACTGCAGAGTATAAGTAAATATTTAGCCCGATTGGAAACTCGAAAATGATTTATTCATATTTTACTCTGGGAAATTCCTCGCTCACTTTGTGAGTGCGAGGAGGACCTGATGTAGTTAACAATATTAACACACACCTAATGATAATTGAATGTTGTTCTCAAAGACGTGTAACTGGTGTGGGTCTGTCACAGCAAAAGGGACACATAGTTGTAATAGAGACTTCTTTTTAACCCGGTACAAGTGTAAGAGGCAGTGATAAATAACTAGTCGAAAATCTGGTACAAAGTGTTTAGTATATAATTTAATACTTTAGCCTTATCACGTAAACAATTAATTCATATTTTTTATAAATATATTGTAAACTCAAAAGAAAATTACTCCGGAAAAGAACTGTTCAAGTAATTGACATGTAATATGAACTATCGTTCGTGAAACAGACAGTTCACGCACTAGATAGTTCGTAGTGATCCAAAAATTTGGGTGAGCGGTGATCCGGTTGGTTGTTTGAAGTTTGAGGTGTTCATTATAGTTGTTGATTGTTTTCCCTTTATTTTTTATTTAATTCATATTCCTTTCGCATTCGTTACTCGGAGTGAATGTTACCGTTTATCACAAACTTCTCAGATTATCTTCAAGCAACAGATGTTTCAGATAAATGTATTTTATATTCTAATATCCCTTCAGCAGAGACCCGAGTAAATCAAATTCTGGCAAATATTTGGTTCATTAACGGGCACATGTCTAATAGGGTGCACCTGACAAATAAAATATTTCTTCCGCACAATTCTCGTATCAACTTATAATGACTACATATTTCCTATATAGTTTGTTTCTGTGACTACTTCAATCGAAATTGAATATGATTTTATAAAAATATAAGTGTTTTCAGAAATTACAAAAAGAAGTAGGCCAAAAATACAGTCGAATACAATATAACGCATTTGGTAGCATTTAGGCTTTCGTCAGATGATGAGAAACGCAGAAAAAAGGGACGTAATCGATAGCAAACGCTTTGCTAGTAGAAACATTGTGTGATTTTTATTTAGTCAATAATTTATCGTCAATATTTCGGAATATTCTTTTTGTAATTTGTACACTTTAAACACAGGCGTTTTTGTATTTTAATAAATGTTTCTTTGCTGCCTGGAACCGGGTCTCATGCTCTGCATTTGTTAACCACCGAAATTTGTGACATACTCGTAAAAAACAAACGAACTATTTTTCCCATCACTATTTTTATACAGGAACCTCACTTTCTAATTCCATTACTATGATGCATTAAATTTGAATATTTCCACGTCTGTAGGAACCCATGAGGATGTATTACGTTAATATATAATTTATTTTCCTTACGAATATTGACTCATACAAAAAATACCAATCATTTTGTCCAATATTTTCGTTGTCTTGGGTAAACCGTCATTTCGTCGATCAAGAAGTTCCTTTCATATATCAACGTCAATATTAGCTTAAGTATTGTGTATACTGCATGCTTCCCTAAGTAGGATAGGAAAACTGTCAGAAGACAGTCAACCTTGACGATTACTGTTTCCAGCCGGTTTCACTAATTTGATAATACAATTGAAATTTTGAATGGCAGATAATTGTAAGATAAGTAGCCATAATCCATCTGACGACGACAGAATAGGTCTAGAAACGTTGTGTATGAATAAATATTAAACCGTATTGGAAACCGATAAGTGGTGAATCAATTATTGTGCCTTCATCTGATGTGCATGGCAAATCTTCGGATCACCATTTTTATTCCTACGTGTTTGTTTCTCAATTTAATATCCGCTTCAACTAATTTCAGCATGCGAGAGTTTTAGAGTTCTAAGAACTCATAAATTATCCTTCTATCCATCAACAAAGAGAAGGTCAAAAGTGTTGGCAAACAATACCGAGGGCAAAACCTGCGGGGATTTCAATGTTTGCTTGCGTGTGTCCGTATTAGTCAAATATGTACAATATTTACTTCCGGCCTGCCTGTTGCATTGTTAGAAGTGAGCCCTTCCCACCTGCAATAACATTTCCTGCCCTCGGGTCATACTGCGGCGCTGCTGGATCAAATATTCAGCCGGGATATTAGACCCTGCATTCATTTGTCAGCAAATAATTGGTCAGTGCGCGAGAATATAAATTGCCAGCCACGTCTGTTATTTCCATACCGCGTTCGACGCAACAGACTGCAAACATTTTCAATGTAGGGTCGCCGCGAAGCCATTATTAGAAACACTTGGCGAATATCTGATTGATAGAACATTTTCGATATTGTTTTATCGAGTTTCCTTCACCTTTACTTTAATATTGGTTCTATATAATGTGCGTTTATGTTTAATATATTAAATGACTGTCCGGAATGAAGGAGCAAAGGACAATATGAAATTCAATACCGCGCTATAAATAGGTAATGAATATTAATGAACGAAGGCTGTACTTGAGTAGCGACCTAATAAAGGGTTCTCTGGTTTCCAACCGAGTCACGTTTGTGCATTAAGCAACGTTTCTCCACTGCCGTTATCATCATGTCGATCTGATTAAAGCCAGAGAGGAATTTATAAATGTGACTGATATTTCTATTAATCCCAAGTAATCAAATAACTTTATCTAGAAATCAATCGGTTTGGTTAATTGAATTTTCTTGAACTTGTACACCACTTATGTCTAGAATTCTCTAATACTAATAAAGTTTCGGAGTGAAAATGACTAAATTTAAGTTCATACAACGTCTAGCACACACATTTTTATTTTACCGTACTTCGGCTTCCGCTGTGCTCCAGAGTAAAGGTATTAATATTTTTTAGTTTTTAAATTAAAATTATCAGGTAAAACTCCTATTTATGCACATGTATACATGTAACGTTTCATGAGACGATTCTATAAATGTTCTAATACAAAAGCAATGCCTCAAACGAAGATTAATATAGTAGTCAATAATAACCCGTACTAGTATATATTTATATATATTGATATAGATTAAATAGCATTAATTCACGATAGCGAAACAGGTTCTTATTCAATAATTTCCCCGAAAACTACTTTATCGCAGACGGGAAATTTTAATTATTACTCTGTATTTAATATGCTCCAAAATCAATTGCAATTATTGAATTGTAACATTTGTCCATTCGATGGCAGATGCCTCTTCCCCTAAAGATCGTCCTCCTCCAAAGACGTTCCTCTTTCCTTCGTGCACCCAGAGACAATTATCTTCTTATTCGGCAGAACAAAATTTGGTTAATTTACAAATCAAAAATAACATTCTACTACGTCTATTATTACATGGTCGAAATCTCATTAGTTTTTTTAATATAAATGACGTACAGTTTTTTAAAATATAAAACGGAATACAGAGCAAGGTTGGCTGTTTCCATTATCTTTAATATATAGTTAAATATTGGTTTCTAAATTTTCCGTGATTCTCCTTGAATCTGTGGTTTGTCTCGTTCCCTGTCCACCAGATAGCTCTGCGGTTAGTTTACCAGCAATTCGTATTCAGTTTTAGAAATATAAATCAGTTTCTTTTTAAATTCGGAATAATATTATGTTTTTATTGTTTTACTTGCTTGACAGACAGATTTGATAAAAAAATATCTTCATTCCTACAGCTGTTACGTCGAAATGAATATTTTCTTGTCCGTTCACTGGAAATATTTATGTCCGATCTGGCCATCGATTCGATGTATTGCTCATCGAAAGCAATACTATTAATTATTATCAAACGCTACACATAAATAGTGATTGTGATCTTATCTTTGCATTCTTTCCACACGGTGTCAATTCTTATTATTGGATAATTTTTGTTAATACGAAATTATTCGCTACGATAAACTAAAATAACGTCATTAAAGGAATTTTTTGAAAAGTTTCATTATAGTGTCTAATGATGTTAAAATAAATGGCTGCATTTGTACTTATCCCGCAGTAGAAGATAGTTAATGTAAAACTGTGTAATATTAGTTTCTTCCACGATTTACAGTTTATCACCAGTTGGCAATATTGTTGGTCTAAATTGCTAACCATAAAACGTTAATACGTTCTCCGGGTTCATTTGCGACGTGGATAAAAAACTGTGTTATGATGAAATTTGGTATTGAGATTAGTCTCATATTTGCATAGGAACAGCACGGGAGGGTGGAATCGTGTTCAATGATTTGTTTCAGCAATCCGCTACATGTGTTGCGATCTTTTCCCGCGGTAATCTGAAAGTTGCTATTGGAATATTATGCTAGGGCACGAATCACTCGTTCCATGCAGCTCCCTCTTCCAATTAACGTTAATGGTGGTTGGAGATTCAGAGAGCTCTTTAAGGTGATCGTAGCTGTCCAGTAGCCTTAGATATTTGCCTACACTAAAATGACAAAATCCAATAGCTTGTGTATACTTAAAATATAATTTATGATTCACAATAAATATAAATGCTTTTTAAATTTTATTAAGATTTGTTTCTTTTTTCTTTAAAAAAATTATAAATGGTTTTAATTACTAGGCACTGTAACTTGAATAAAATTAGATGCCACTTTGGGTTGCCTCCATCGAACGAGGTTGCTCAATCGGTCTCGTATAGAGCAAACAATATAATACACAGCGGTCTTTCGGCAACACTGCTTGGCCCATTGTTAATTTTAAAAATTCTTATTTGTGGTTTCAAGGTCACACCCGTCGCAGGAGCTAACAACTATGCTACTTATCAGACTTTACGTCCACGTACATCAATATTAGTAAAATAACAGAATAATAACAAATTAAAGAATAGTGCTTCTGATAGTTTCAAAATGTTTTTATCTATCTCATTTTTATGTTCTAAAAAGGCAGTCTTCATTGACTGAAAGCTGCTTTTGCTGCTGACACGAGGCGTGCATAGCAGATTCATAGTAATATGGGATAGTAAAAATGACCAGTTTCAGTTGGATTTATTTTTGGTTTCGGATTTCGTTCCCCGGAAATATAAAGCGAATTAATATTACAGGGCATGAATATTTAATTAACATGAGGTTTACTCACCGCTATATACGTGACCGATGTTATGTTAAATTTAATAACCTGTTATTGAAACTTCCCATTAATATGGTCTATTATTGAACAAACACCAATGGCAGATCATAAATTATCTTGAGACACTGAATAGCATAGCGAATTTGGGACACTAGTAGTTCTGTTTTACCCATGTTTTGTGAACTGGATATGAACCACATTCAACTATACCGATGATTATATCTTACATCTCAATTGATTCTGTACCGTAAATATGAATTTGAGCTGGAAATTTTATTATATTCTACAAGTATCAATTTTTCGTATTAAATTATTAGCCTATTCAGTTTCTGACTCTAGTTCCTAGACACCGAAAATCAGCTTGAAACGTAATCCAGACAAAAGAATTTCCCCATTAGAAGTTAAAGATATTGACGTAAAACTAGTGTAGCAAAATACCACACAACGTTTCTGTAATCCTTGTTGCTTTCCTTCGCTTTCGTCACGTATAATAATAAAAATAAATAGCCAAACAAACAAAGAAATATGGTAAAATAAATACTACACACAGTGGCGGCTGGTGCATAAGTGCTCATGTGCTACAGCACATGACTTATTTAGAAGGAATTATTTGTTTCTTAATTTAAAAAACCTATTAAATAATAGTATTTTAAGTCCATTTCTGCTTCGGTTTCGAATACTTTAAATTGCCCACTATCCAGTGCTCTCTATTCTCCATACACCAGGGCTGGCACATTAGTCATTCCAGATAATCATCTGTAATGAGTCATGCGCCTACGCAGTGTTTCCTTTTCTCCCCCATGTTCGGTCAAGATTTAAAAATTATATGAGTTCCAAAAAGCACAGCGCCGGGCTGAGCGTGCGTGCTGAAAGAGGCGACAACATCAGTCTACAGTTTTAAATGTATTTCTCTGAAAATATTTCTGTTTATGGACTAGGTATGGTTTCTTTATTGAAAAGTTATTTAAAATAAAAAATTGTTGTTTAACGGGCGACATTCCAAAGACTTTCATAATTCTGAGGAAAATACCGCACGATCCTGCATGCAATATTCCCATAAAATTAGTCTTTTTCCTAAAATAACTTTCTTAAAGTCAAATATGTAAAACATTAAAAATAGTTTCGTGTCAGGAATTTGCACCAATTTGATTTTATACTTTTGCCATTATATAAATTCGTTTCTATCACACGATATGTAAACGAAATTGGAAATGTAGCATGGGACGAGGAATATTATGAACACTGTAGCTGTTGTAGCATTACGTAAGAGAAATTATTCTCGCAAAAATTGTTTCTAGGGGTGATGTAACACACAACTTTAAATACTCGCGAGGCGCCACTGCTACACAACGATTTGGAAACCTTGTAGCTTTCGTCAGGCGTAGACTATAAGTTAAACTCACTCACCAGTTCTCAGAAAAGTCGATACTACACGCTGCAACAGATTTTGTATCGCTTATGCCCGATTCTAATCTATAAGTTAAGAACAACCATCGGTTTGTAATTATAAACAGTTTCACAAGTAGAGGACTTTGCAGCGTACACAAATATTAAGACAAATTGAAATTGGAAATTGGGCAAGTAAAATTTCCCATAAATGAGTAAACTGCGTAGTCAGTAAGAAATAAATTTTAATATAATAAAAAATTTTAGTGTAACATGACGTTGTGTTCCCACTTTTAAGTGAAACCTCTTCTTCACACATGTGCAATAGTAAAATACTGTAACTAAAATTTTGAATGTGCCTACCTGATGCAGGTTTTCTGAGATTTTCCTCCATCTCGTTTATTTGAAACACTGGACAGGATCCTTAAAAGATGGCCCGGGATTCTAGTCAACCCTTTGTTACGTTGCTCTACCTTTACCATACATTAATTGCATTAATTCGGAAAGAAAGCTAATGAGAACTATACAAAAATATTATAAAATAAAACTATAATAAAATACCAGAAAATATAGAAATTACTTAAAATTGACAAGTAAATATATGAAATAGAAGATTGAAATGATGTAAAACTTTTTGTGCGAGTAAAATCGTGAAAGTAACAATTAAACAAGTCAGGGAAAATTTTAAATTACGCCTGCTTATATCTTGTGCTCCTTGGCACTGGAGGCTGGCCTCAGAGAGGCATGTAATTGCCATGAAGCAATATCGATCAGAGTTGTAACGTACTTTTTTGTTCAAGTGTCACAACCCTCCGGCTGTCATCGCGGTTTGTGCTGTTCGTTTGCGAATGTGTCACGTTAATAGCCAACACAGGTCGGCCGAGGAACTCTTGCTGGAATTTATCCTGCTAATCTGCTGACCACTACAGCTCAAGCAACGACCAAGTTATAATGAAGCAGCTCAGCGTCTCCCGGAAATGCTGAGCTTGTGTGTGAGCGTCTGGCGTCTGTACGCACTCGTGCGCAGCGCCAGATAAGGCTGCTGGCTCAGCCCGTGGCAACAGCTTCCCTCAGGGCCGACACAATCCAAATACACTTAGTCAAAACCTCAAATACCAAAGCAATCGTCTTCAAATAATCGATAAATAAAGGAGATAGTTTGCAAATAACTTCATGTGAGACTTAAAATAAATACAGAGAACTAGCGAACGAAAACAACTGCAGCCCCGGCGTATTAACCGAATCTACTTCTACCGGAGAATCTCATTCTGTAAAGTACATTAAAACATTATCAATTATTGTGTATATCTGACGAGAAGTTATATCGTGTTAAAATACGATGCGCAGAGGTCCACTCCGCTGTAATTGTACGGAGATATACCGGAGTTAACTTTAACACGATTTCTTTATTTTTCTTTTGTTTATTAATTTATTTATAGTCGCATAAACAAAACAGTCATTAGCGACTTATACGAAATTACAATATCCGTTACATTTACACGATTTCTTGTTACTGAAAAAAATTTTTGACGCAAAAAAATATAATTAATTACGTTTAGAATATTGTTCTACATAAAAGAACCAATCCGTATATTTTAAGGGATGACAAGTATAGTGTGTAATAAAAATACATTGATGCTCGAGGAATATTCTTTTTGAAAGAATGAGTGTTTCTAAGAAAAATAAAAGTGGTAGCTTCTATCCAGAGAATCTCGTTAACTTTTCGCGACCTCCCGTTCGCCAACTGTACTTAAATTAAAATTAGTCGTGCTGAACGGAAAATAATCGTTGTTTCAAATAGTTTCAGCTTAACCCCCGAATGGTGGGTCGTTGGTCTTTTGGGTCCGACGGGTATTAGCATCAAAAAAATTTGCTGTAGAGCAGGAATAAAATACTTCTAGGTACCTTATATAGCTAGTTTTAGGATGACAATTCTTGGATCTATCGAACAATTGAAATCTTCCGGGGTTCCTTTTCATTCCGCGCGTCCCTCTTCGCATACGTTTCTGAGCAATCACATTTCTTGTCTCACACGGTGTGCGTCTCAAGTAACTTGATTATTTGGTTCCTTTATGTTTAGAAATATTTACAATGGCTTGATGGAAAAGACAGAAATATTTGCGAATGTTAGTTGAAAATGTGTAATTTTGAAGGAACTGATGAAGACGGAGAATCTGAAGATAATTTATCGCATAGTGATCACGTAACTTCAAATTCGCTACTGCTGCTGGAAACACTTTTGAGGTTGCTGAGATAAAAAAAATTGCAGTCTGACTCCATTTCGTGCGTTGAATATAACAAATTTACTTATTGTCGTCAGGGATCTAATCACAATAAATGGCAAGGTTAAAAATACAAGCACAGTGGAATATTATTATCAAATGATGGCTTTCCCGGTGTATGTGATTAATAGAGAATTCTCGGGATTCTAACCGGGTGAAAACATTGTAGAAACACGACGTTTCGAAGGCGGTCACCGCCATCATCTTCAAGTGAAGTGCCAATGCCGAGTTTTCTCCATCATTATATACTCTTCAGTCTGGATAGTCCGCCAATAGAGTCTTGGTTTCCATATTATCAAAAATGCCTGCGGATATTGCTTTATTTATTAAATAACTATTGAAATAGTTCGAATATTTACAAACAAAAACAGTTTGTTTCTATAGAAAATATACCAACCAAGCGTCACAAAATAACATTCAGATTACAATGTATTGTATAACTCATCTTCTTAATTTATGTACTTTAATAGACTTATAATGACTAAGAATAATTTATAAAGAAAAGGATAATTTTAAGTGTATCATTATACGGATGAAGAGTTATGGTCAGTTAATTACCATTTCAGACAAGTATTACTTAATATTACAACAGGAGGTTAATGTAAAAAATTGGGTCCTTTCACCCAGGCGTCAATGCACGCGGGTCTGCAAATTTTATTGCCGAGTGTACCTTAATTTCATTGATATGACTTTAACAATGGATTTTCATTTCGAAAATTGCACAATTAAAAACGAATATTGTTGCGTTTTTCGTGTAAACAAACTACAGCGCCTCGAGGAACGTAAGGGCACGGTTTCAACTCTTAAATCTTTCTCAACTGATGTGTCGTATATGTTATACTTCGGGAAAACATTACTATAAATCTGTTCTTTATGCTTTATATTACTTTTATTAAACATTCTCTCTGTTGACGTAAGTGATTTGCGTAAATATGTTCAAAATAGATCAATGATAATCCGAATGGAGACGATCCATATGCATTTACATCTTGAATGAACGCCTAATAAATTTGATTTTGAGCCGCATATTGATTAAAGTATTCCGTTGCCCAACTTATTTCCTATTTTCTTCTTGTCTACGTCCGAATACAATTAACACCGGTCAGAGATAAAGTATTCATCTTGGGAACTTGAACCAGCCCACAGTCTTGGAAACATTTCAAGAAGGTTCTGGCGAGTAGCTCGGTTCGAAATCCGTCGACTGAATTATGTCTCCAATGCGCCACAGCTAAATTACCCTTGTAACAGGTATGCTTTTGTACATTACTTCTACTGCAGAAGGCGTACTGAATTTATGTTCATTACAGAATATATCACGCAAAGTCACGGAGCAATATATTTTAATAAACGAACCTCCAAGCTAAGGGTGAAATTATGATAAATTATGAACCGACTGCGAAGAAATTGCCAGTGATTTCAATTTTAACTTTATTTTATGCAAAAATAAAATAAATGCTCGCATTATGTTCTTCGGAAGCTGTATTGCAATATTTCAATATTACCTATCCCTTTTGCATCATTATTTTCAGGAAGGATTAGGAAAGTTTCTTTTATTCTTCACACAGATTTAAAACTAGTTTATGGCATTTATAATCATTCCGTCGTTTACTGCAACATTTTAATTTACGTTAACAAATTTTTATGGAATCGAAGGGCTTTCACAAGAACGTCCAAGGGCTTTCCTGACAATTCTTTTTGGTTAACAGGTTGCGTGAGGCTGATCCTGAAACAGCCAACTCCCATTTAATAGCATAGGAAGGTAATTGAAAAGGGGGGATGTGGAAGGTAGAGCAAGGTAGCCAAGGGCCTAAAGATAGGCAGGGAGGGCCCTAGAAAACCTGCATCAGGTGCTACTATTACGCCCTTCAGAAACAATTATAATTTGTAAAAATTTATCGAGAACGCATGGATTTTCGACTTAGAGAGATAAGAAGAAATCTGTATAACTGTATATTATTATTTCTATTAGGGTGTCCGCTTTAAATTATTGACTAAGTCATTGCATTGGTGATGAGTAAATTTTGAATAGTTTAGGATGATGATATGCAGTAAATTTTCGGTTCATACGAACTCAATCATATTAATGTATTGAACGAATCACAAAATATTTATTAATACAGCATAATAATTATTTTATGCCTTCTCCTGACAGGTACTGAATTAAAATTCAAGTGAAGACTAAAGAAAACGACATATAATCAATTTTTCTTTCATCTCGTGTTTAATCACTAGTACAGTTTGATGGTCCTGCAGTACCTCATACTTAAAATTTTTATGTTATAATGCTATTAATATTTTTAGGTTTCTTTGCACTGCAGTGAGTATTTCTCTTTTTTAGAACTAAGAAATATTCCAGTCTCTCTGTTAGAATACTAAATGATCTAACTGAATCTTCAGGGGGTCAGTTTAAAGGGAATAACGTTGATGAAAAATAATACTGTCGAATTGATTTGAAATTTACAAATAGCAGAAAATAAATGTATTAAGAAGGTATTTCATATTATTATTTGCAAGCAGCTAGTACAGGCTCCTAAAATCACCAAAGAAGAGGATTTCAATGAAAATAAGCTCTGCATTTAACAAGCCATTTCTTCTGTACATTAGTTGTGATACATGAAAAAGTGTAAGTGAAGCTTTTCTGCGTAACGTTGATGGTATTACTCATTGAAAAGTTTAAAAAGGGGTGATCTTTACGCCTATGAAAGCATTCAACAAGATACTTTTCATCCGTGAAATTGTCAGGTGTATGGCGGGTTGCATTTACTACCGAACGCTCAATTTTTGTGACGAGGAGTGTTATACAGATTCAAAAACGGATTCATAATATTGGTTCTGGGTTTTCATTTATTTTCTCCCCTTAGAATCCATCGTCCCTATTATTTCCGCATATCGCTCCGTCTTTTCCGAAGCAGCGCAGTTAACGTTGATTTCCTTAACAGAACGACACCATTCCTCTTGCGAGTGCAACATAGTTTCCAAGAGCTGCAGATTTAAGGTAGCCACAAATATTGGGGCGCCGCTCTGGGCTTAATGAAGACAGGGCCCCGTTTCAGTAATTACCAGTAAGCCGCGCTTTATAGAGTCGCATAAATTGATGTACACTATTCTCCTTCTAAATAAATAGGGCAATATTTCGACGTCATGCGTCACTACAGGCTGTAAAAGCCTGCTAGGAGGCGTTAAATCAGGTTCAGGCAAGTGTTCTCATATTGTCTTTTACGTCGCACTAAATAAACGCCAGTAAGTACACTTCATTATGTCACTAACTCCAAACTCGACCTTTCGATAAAGTTCACAATTCATGGCATTGTCAGTCTTAAATAGCCAACCCAGTATGTTTATATTCATTCCTTTTTCATCAGGGTTTTCCCAATCAAAATAACGAAGCGTGATTCGTATTACAATCATAAATACTAATATTTATAGTCGCTTTTTTCATAATTTGTCATTACTTAATATTAATATTTAAACAATGGATGCCAAAATTTAAAAACAAATTAATATCTTGATCATAAAACAACAACGTATTGCGTACTATTAAATAAATTTATTTTTAACACTCGGTGATTGAAACAAATAAATTATAAACATAAGAAAACTTTAAAGTGATTTACAAAATATTATTAGTCTATTTTCATTGAAAATAATCGTCTATTACATGAATAGATTGCTGACTGGAATATTTGATTTAATTAGCTTTATCTGGAAGATTCCATGATTTATAATAAAAAAATTATTTGAAATTCATTGTCTTGTTTACACATTAAGAGCATTAATACAATAGTAAATTCCGTTTAGTGAACATTTGAAGTAAACTCTTGAGCTTTTCACAATACCGTCAAATTTTAGAAAGTCTAGAGTGGTTTTTGTCTATTTCAGGTGCCGCATGGCTATTGGCTCAGACATTAGAGTTCGCACATCACAGTCTGCTCTGCGCGAGTTTGATTTTAGGGATATGTTCAACAGGTGAGTTAACACTTTTTTTGCATTTTTATTAAGTTGCAATTATTTATTGGTATAAACATTGACAAATTAAAAATAATGTAGCCACCAACGAATTTTGTATTAAATACTTGAATAGAAGTTTTTATTTCTAACATCAATTATTTTATGAATACGTACTAATAGTTTCCAGTCTCTACATGCTAGTTCTATTATACAATGTAGTTTATATTTTATGTCGTAAACTTGCAACCACAAAAGAAAATTTTTGGCTCGAGAATGAATAACTAGTCTATAGTAAGTATATAAACCCTTATTTGTTGACCCCATAAATTATTATTTTTTGCTATATAATTGACAATCGACTCGTGATCAATTTGGCTGTTCATTGTGAAAACTTAATAATAATAAATGTTAAATACCCTTTTCGTCACCCTCAAAATTGTAAAAATATTTTTACGATTATTTCTTTTCACATTTAAGGTGACCCTATTACAACCAGATGAATGTATTTTTTAAATTAATTTCAATGCTGTATAGTTCTTTCTAATGTGTTCTATAATGAGTGTCACACATTTTATTTTCATTTGAAGTTTATGAACAATCCTCTCAAATCCTTTAACTGTAACTACAATATTGACCAAATAATACCGACATGTGTTGGCTGCACGACGACTCAATCAAACTTCCTCCTGCTGAGTCTCCAAAACTAAGTCCCTTATTTGCTCAAATCAAAATATGTCCTTAAAATTCAGGCTACTCTAGCAGACACTTTACCACATTCCATAACAGTTCGTTCTCGTCAACACCGTGCCACGTTCCCCGTGGCCATGTTTTGGAGCAAAATGTAAAAGTCCGCTTCCATCAGCACATCACCGCGTTCCGATACAAATCGATTCTGCTTCCCTCTGACCTCCAGAAAACCCAGATAATTAAGCAATGAGAAGCCGGTATGCACAGTGACATCCATCCATCACTGCCTCAAATTATCGAGTTCCAAGCTTATGGAACAAAATTTTCAAGACCTGCCCATGCCCTGAACTCGTGAGTTCTCGTGACCTTGCGTCACACAGACGCTCCTTGCAACAATGTAGCCGCCTCACGTTTAGCACTTTGTTGGGGACAATGTTCCGCCTCGCACACGAGTCTGTCTGACCATGCGTAAAATATTCATGATTATTAATACAAATGTCCTTTTCATCAGTCCTTGTCCATTTTATGACATTAACAAAAAATTAACAAAACACAATAAAATTAATATCTGTGTGTGTTGTCGTAGTCAGTCCTAAGACTGGTCCGATGCAACCCTATCTTGCGCAAGCCTTTGCATTTCCTTATAACAAGCACATCCTACATCCTCCCTAATATGCTTAGCGAATCCCATCCTTTACCTCCCAAATCTGTTCTTATCCCACAGACTTTTTACAAGACCCTCTTGTATTAAAACGTGGCATATTAATCTACTCCTTCTCTTGGTCAAAGTCCTTCAAATGGTTTGCTCTCTCCCTATTGTTTGGCACTTCCTCGTTAGTGATTATATCCAACCATCTGATTTTCAGCATTCTCCTATAAACAACTTTTCAAAAGCTTCTATACTTTATCCTTTCTGCAACTCCTATCGTCCACGTTTCCTACTCATATAACGCCAAGCTCCATGCGATCATTTTTACCAACGATTTCCCTATTCACACTTATATTACCCGTAAGAAAATTGCTCTTTTCACGAAAGCCTTTTTCGTGCCTGTGCTATTCTACTCTTTGTCTACTATACTTCTCATCTCTAGTTATTACGCTTCCCAAGTAGCAGAATTCCTTAACTTCCTTCAAAATATCACTTCTCAATATCACATTTTGTTATTCCACTGTTTCCCATACTACATTCCATTACCTTAGTTTTCCGCCTATTCATCCTCTCATTGAACTCTTTCTCCAGGACTACGTTCATGCCACTTATTATGGTTTCCAAGTCTTCTTCTGACTCCCCAAATACTACAATATCGTCGGCAAGGTTTTTATTTCTTGCAGTAGTATTCCTTTTCCATATTCCGTTTTAACTTTCTTCATCGCCTGTTCTATGAATAAGTTAAAAAGCATGGGTGACAGACTGCATTCTTGTCTTACTCATTTCTTGATTACTGTTTTTTTTCTTGGTCTTCTATTGTAATTACTGCTGCCTGTCTTCTGTAGAGGTTATGTATTAGCCTCCTTTCTCGATATTTTATTCCAGTGCTCTTCAAAATCCTTAATAGTGTGTTCCAGTTCACATTATCAAACGCTTTTTCTAAATCTACAAATCCCATGAACGTAGGCCGGTTTTTACGTATCCTGTCTTCTAAAATTAGTCGCAAAGTTAATATTACTTCTCTTGACCTAAAACCAAACTGAGCTTCTCCTAACTCGAATTCTATTTGACGTTCCATTCTCCTATATATTATTTTCGTTAATATTTTGCATGCTTGGGATACTAAACTAATTGTTCTCTGCTGTACGCATCTATCAGCCCCAGCCTTCTTCGGTATGAGCATAATTGTAATTTTACTATAATCTTCTGGTATTCTTGCTGTTTCGTATATTTCGCAAACTATCCCGAACAGCCATGATATTGCTTCTTCGCCCGATGCTCTTATCAACTCTGCTGGAATTTTACTAATTCCTGGCGCTTTAACAAACTCTCTAATCTATAATATCTATACCTAGAAATTCCTCGGTTTCAGCAAAAATAAAATTAAATGGGTATCATAAGCGTCCATTAGAACATATTTCCCTTGCGTTGAGGAATGCCTCGCTTAATTTAAGAATAGGAATTTCGCTACTTCTTCGTAAAGTCAACGACGGGAAAGTTGAGAGAGTGGCCAATCTAGTAACCCAGGTTGTGCTGTGCATCATGCTTGATATCATAAAAAAACTGAATTTGTGCTCTGCTGGATTGACAAGTTTGCAGTATTGGAAAATAATTTGTAAGCATCGAGATACATCACGTTACCGCATTACCACGAGCCGAGCAAAGTTCCGCGCTGCTGACGATGAGACTGTGTTTGCTTGGCAAATCTGTGTTTGAGTATTCCCCTGGTGTGAACCTGGACAGGTTGCTCCGGGGCTGAAATAAAAGTTAGCGGCTATTGTAGCGCATAATGGGATTTCGCAAGACAAACTTAGTTTCCTGGGCAACTTCCCTTGACGTTCCCGCCTCCCGAAACTCTCCCTCCTGGGACTACATCCTTAACTGCAGGTTTACACGCTGGCTGCAAGTGTCGGCCGCAAATCGTCCCACAGACGCCTTAATAGCTGCCCCTGTCTTTGGGGATATTTGTTCAAATTGTTTGGATACACGGCACATTTCTCCACGTCGGTAAACTCTGTCGCTCCTCGACTATTTACCTCATCAGTGGCCTGGAAATAATCAATTACTTAGACAATTATTTGGATAACAGTTTTACCCTGCAATATATTTCGAGTTTATTTGAGGACCTAATTCACTCTGCATTTACTTTTAGATACGTAACTTATATCAGAAAATGCATCCGATAATGATTTTGATATAGATATCGTATTGAAAAAGTTCATTTAAATATCTTGACATACATTTCGCAAGCTTCTCTAAACTGATTTTAAAAATGAATGTATCACTTTTCTGACCAAATTATAAGGCCATGTTTTCATGATAAAGAGAATGTTAACTCGAGCAATCAAAGAGGATAAAAATAATTTTTAATCTCAAGCTCTTACAAAAAGTATAAAGTGAAATTCAAAATAAACAAATCAGACAACAAGTTCGCAAAAACAACTTATTTAAAAGCCCTTACGATGTCTCATCCAGATTTTTGGACCTCTTCAGGAACATAACGTAATGAATTTCCGACTGAAGTTACCTGCAGACAATTTTTTTTAAAATCATAAATTTGAATACACAATATTCCATTAAAATATAAAATGTTTGTTTTTTAATTATATTATAAAAGTATACATACTTACATTTAAACTGTACCGTATTTTATCAGAAATTCCCTTACCTAATATTAATTATTCAGATATTACCTATAAACTTACAAATTTATTCAAAACTATTTCTACGAAGTATTTTTCTATTAAAACATATTAAGTATTTTTCTAGCCACGTCTTATAATCAATTAGAGAGCAATTATGTTCCACAAACACTATAAACTATATTACTTTCACTGAATAATTTGTTTATTGTAGTTAATAAAATAAAATTTATTTTCGATAATAAAAAATTCCTAGTCACAATAAATTCTATTGTCTCTGTGTAAAACGTATTTAAAATTTGTAATACGTACATAATTAGCCTCTGATGAAGGGTTTTACTAATTATTCCCGTTAATAAGCACCATTGAACCCCGTCTGCTTCCATGTTTTAGATTCCCTACTGAAGTGCTATTTTTTCACCGAAACAGGCACGTTCGAAATCAATTTGTCGTCCACGAGTGTAAATGCCAATAAATGAAAATGACTCACTGATTTTGAGTAGTATACTTTATTTGTCAGAGAAATTATTAAAAAATGTAACAAAATTATGATGCAAATTCACGTAATTTGAAGGGTAATTAGACCAAATTAGCATTTGCTAACGTAATTATGAATTACTATCGAGGACTTTAATCAAGAGAAGGTTAATATGAAACCATTTATGTGTGGTCGACTATAATGAAAAGGCTAGAACGCAACCCGTGTTAGTGAAATTATGTTAGAGTGGCACTTAAAAATTATGTAAATTTCAATTCAGTAATCAGATAGTCCAATTAAAATTCTAGCTATTGAACACACGGCGTACAAAATATCCGATCATTAAAAAATAACGGCGGAATATTACCCTTCAAAATAATAGTTATTCATTGACCATTCCATTAAATTGTCCATTATAAATAAGCAATAAAAACAATTTTATTTCTTATTTTTGTTTAATAATGAAATTCATTTCCAGATTATTGATTTATTGTATAAATTAATTACTTTGTAAATTTCCAATCCATGCACTTAGTTTGGTTCGCGTTAATGATAATTTTTTTAAGTGGACTAAGGAAACAAAAGAATTTTAGTATTCTACAATGATCAAGAGTTGAGAAAATAGAAAAATTGAAAAAACTATGGTAAGTTATTAATACCGCCGCATGCAATATCGAAGCATGAATTGAACAAACAAGTAAAATTTATTAGCAGAAATTTAATTTGTATAAAGGCGCCTTATAATTTGGAGCATTATTTTGTTTTACGAAATATCACACGGTAAATGATTATAAAATAATTCGCTACAAATATGTATCAGCTACTTTGGTAGATGACTTTGTATCACACTTCTCTTGGAGTATTCGTGACAAATGCAACAACAACACATATTTTGCCCCATTTTGTTATGAGTCCACGATACGCTATGAGAAACTTGAAAAACCATGGTGTCCAACCAGAGTGTTAACAATTCTATCAGTCTCCCTCGTACATATTTTAAATTTGTGGATTGTAAAATCTCGGAAAAATCCCAATTTATGTCTAAAAACGTAATAATTAAATTCTTCAGTATAACAATAGCTGAAATTCTTTATAGTGTGATGTATAAAGTTAGTACGAGTAAGTTAAGTGAATATTAGTGCTATACATTTCCCAATGGTTTCAAACGTATGCACAGTTCGTTTTTGACAGTGAAATTCCATTGCAGCAAATTCAGTTAGTAAGATTGCTTCGGCAAAGTGCTATTGGTTTGCGTTAATTGTATTGAAACGTTCGTTGTACAGAACATTTGATTTAGTGAACGTTGTGTGATGTCAAATTAATGCCTTTCCACACTATAAGAATAGATATTACTACATGCTCCAAATTATGTGTGTCTGATAAGTTAAAGAGTGGCCGATAAATGTACAAAAGGTAGAAAAATAAACAAAAGAGAGATTATTTTTAAATAATCTCGTCGGAAGAATTAAGTTTGAGCCGACGTCCAGTGATGTAGTGGTCAGCTTCAGTGCCTCCCATCACAGAGGTCCCGGGTTCGAAACCTGGCAACAGCATGAATGTTGTGGGGGCGATTTTCTATACTGTGAAAGCCTTACAGTTAATTAGAATCGCGCTCCCGAATCGTAGTCGCTTTTAACTATAGCAGAGGAGCCAAAATGTTTGCGGATTTAAAAATTCAAGAATAACTTCGAATCTTCTTTTCACTTTGTTGAAATTCGGATGAAGTATGGCGATACGAAAAATCTTTTGCATAGTTGTCATAAATCTGTGTCCAAATAATTTTGGAGATTTTGTTGAAGTTGGGGGCTTGATGTAGCACAGATGTGTTCTCTTCTCGAGTTTAAAGGTCTCCTCCCGCCGGAGCAGGGATAGGTGAACGAAATAGCTTATCAACGTCGAGTGCAAAGCGCGTTTACATCCGAAATTTACGGCGTCGCAACCCCTGGAATAGAAATATTGGTTTCTCATCTGGGTGCGCGGCCGCGCTATCGGGCCATGCAGATGAGCGCAAACAAAGCTTTATTCGCCCCCGGCGATGTCACCACTTCGCCCGAAGACCGGCGCCGATGCTCGTATCGTAAAGCGACGTCGACGTCCGTCGGTCTCTCGTTACAGTCCCTGCGGCCCCCATATCCATAACGATAGCTCCAGCGATAGCATTATGGGGCGCGGCTCTCCGGGGACCACGGTCCTGCACCTTATTACTTATGCTAAAAACGCCTCACAAAGACAAACCCTGGTCTTTCCTTCTTGTGAAAAATCAAAGCATATTAAATAAATAGCTGCGTGAAATCGAAAACTGGGTTATTTACAGGGTGAACAGTAGTCACAATCGAGACTGGCATATAATTTCTCTAAAAACTATTATTCGTTAACCAAATAGTATTGTTCAAACTACATAAACCTTAATAATTTGACTATAATGTCTATACGACCAAACCAAGAAATCACTAGCACTACAACTTATTGTACGTTTCATTTTAAGGACTATTGAGTAAACAATTTATTGGTTTCCTGGGATCGTTCGTTTCCTTGGAAGTAAAATAAGGTCAATCCCAGTGAAAATACTATGTCGAATGCTGTTTTCGATTTTATGTAGGTTTTCATTGAATATACATTGATTTTTCATAAGAAGGAAAGAACTGGGGTAGTGTAAGTTTGAAATCAAGAATTAAAATGTTAAGAGGCTTTCTTCAAGAAATTTAAATTGATTGCAACTAATATATTGTAAAAAAGAAAGGGATTTTAAGGAATAAAAACTGTTAGTTTAGTAAATAATTTAATGTTTAATTGATTAAATCTGGTTACTAATTAAACACTATACGCTCTACTATATGTAGAAAATTTATGATGATTTAAATATTGACACAATTAGTGTTGGCTGAACTCAGCGGTAATTGTATAAGACTCAAATTGACTATCACAGTAATATCTATGGGAGAAAGAAAACTAGCGTGCAGCAGAGATCTAAATTATTACATTGAGTCGGAAATCAAACCTGTTTTGTTCTGTCCTCGGTGACTTGCAGAATTGAGGAGATACTTTGGTGACGTGCGAGTTGTGGCACTTCTCTTCCTCCTTCACGGGCGGGTGTAAAGATGTATATAACTCAGCCAAGAATTTTGGCTATAATTTCTGGTGGCCCTTTGTTTTATTTTTCATAATTTAGTGAAAGCGTCTGCTTCTCTACTCTGTGGATCTCATTCTTCTTCCAGAATATGAATTTAACTATACATCTCTTTCTTTATCCTTTCTCTTCTCATTGTTCTCCATTTTCTACATTTTGAGCCAAATTTCTATATAGTCCCCTTCATTCTCCTTCCTTCGCTTCTCTTCGCTGACTTCCTCCTCCTTCAGAGTCGTGATACGAGCTGTCTTCTCGTCTCCTTGCAACTTATCTCTCTCGCTCCATTACGAGTAAAATACCACTACACGTGACGCATCTACGCCAAACATATTTAATGTTCGCGGAATCTACTATTTCAAAGCAACGGGTTAACACTGTGGAAATTTCTACAGGTTATCATCGTTCCTTGGTAGCTGACCAGCCTTAATCCTCATGATTTGACTTGGGACTTAAAACGCAACACTACGGCGCTTGACCAAGGTGGGAAATTCTATAGCCCCGCCGCCTATCTCTTGCTGTATCTGAATATATTTTCCCCTATTTGATTACTAAATTATGAATTAAATTGCGTTACTATTATTTATTGTTTAATTTAAACGCAATAATATATAGTAGCGCAATTTAATTCATAATTTAGCATCCAATATTTCTACAATTAAATTAAAATATATTGAGATATTGCAAGAGATAGGCGGCGGAGGTATAGAATTAATGTTTTAATCAGGACAAAAAATAAATACATAAAATAAAATCAAAAATAATTTTATGTAACTCCAGGACTCGACCCTCTTCATGTTGAACTACAGTTAACACTACTCTAAATTATTACATCAATAATGTAATAATTTTATGTTACGTTAACTTTACTGTTTTGCTTCATATTTTAATAATATAATGCAGCACACAGAGTTTTACAGCGAAACGTAGCAAGGTTCACGGAAACTCCTTACAACGCATCAAAATTAAATAACATTTTACGCTCAAATTACTTTTTTATACTCGAAGTCCGGTAAAGAGATGTTAATGTATTTCGCATCGCATCAGTATCCCTTGTAAAAAGAATTCATTTACTAAATCTTCAAGCTTCATTTTCTATACACTGATTACTTTACCAACCAACCTTCCATTCCACTTTTGTTTGCAGAAGATTTTATTTTTTAATTGGCTACCCTCTTCATTCCTCTGTAATCCCCGAGGGAGGTTTTTTCTCCTAATGAATTTGTGATCAGAATTTACATCCACCTCCCCAGGTCTTTCCGCCATTGGCCAGCAACGATAAGCTCTGAGTATTAAATCGACAAACTTCATTAATTACTAAGTTCAACACATTTAGCTCCTACCGATCGGGATCTATGGCATCACACTGCGCCGTAAATTATCATTCCGTCACCTTGTAATTTGCAAAAGTAAATGTTATATAAGTGTTAAAACGGAAAAACAAAAATTACAGGACAGTAATTAATTATAACTTCAGATGTTTCGTGAAGTAGTTTTATATATATAATGAACCAATAACTTCTATAACAGGTTAATTAAAAGTATTTTTATCTTTATACAGAATAAATTAAATCGTTCATTTCACTGCGTTTTAAAGACAAGGGTTGAATAACTTTGTCTGCATATTTCAAATTACCTTGCTGGTTTTATTGTAGAACTGTTATTTTGAGATTAACAGTGTTATATATTTTAATTGTCTCTGATTCGTTACAGCTTCACCCTTTTATTTCTTCTTCAGTTAGAAATTTTCGCATCTATGGCCACATTCTTCCACAATTGAACAATTATAACATTTTCATATAAAAAGGAAAAGACTTAAATAACTACAGGATTTAATTATTATTGCATGGATTTATAAAAATTACGGGGAGAATTAATTGCAAATAATAGAAATTAAGGATCAGTAAATATCCTTCATTAAGCATAAATATTAATAAATTTGAAATATTTGATACAGGTTAAAATTATATTAATAATTTATTGGAATGAAACTCATAAACAGTTTTGCCTGTTTTGATCTTTATTCACCGACGTTCGGATAGAGTGACGGAAAAATGTTTGTTATTTGTTTTTCATAACTCATTTTCGAGTTTTAACATTCAGTAATAATGTATTCTGTATTTACTTTATTATTATATAAAATGTGATCGTTGTACAATAGCAGATGAATATGACATCAGAATCAAAAGCCCATTACTAGATATTAGATAATAATATAAAAGATCAATAACCACAGGCAATTTATCAGAAGTAATTATAAAAAATCTTATTTTCTAGTAGTTGAAGACACTATGTAAACACCAGCACTCAATCTCAGTTCCATATTAACAGTGATATACATGAAAATAAAAGAACTTGTAACAAAAAGAGCAAAACATTTATTCATCCCTGCATGATAATCTTTGTTCTGCACGATTCATAGTTTACCTTCGGAAATTACTGAAACTGAGAAGATGAGAAATAAAAAATAGAATGAAGGAAGAGCCGAGGTGTATACAGGCTGAAATAAAAAATAAATTTTAAGCAGGTATTAGGCATGCTTATATTAATTCTAACAAAGTTAATTGAAAGGTCACGCATGAATTAACAAAACCTAATACCAAGTATTTATTAACCATTATTTGGCGCGTGAAATAAATTAAGATTGCATTTAACGTCTATGAAAGTTTATGAAACCGTATCTCAAAAAATTGATGTCATGGATGGAAAGGACATCACTTTTGGCATTTTGAATCAGCAAATCCCCAGTATTGCTCAATTTACACAGTGCCACGACCCACATTTATGATTATTGTTATTGCTTCTTGTTTGTAAATTAACTCGGGAACCAAATGAGGACGTAGAGAACTCTCGTAACCAAGTCTCGAAAAGCACAGTCCTCGGTCGTAATGTTCCAAGTTCGGAAATGAGAACCGAGGAGATTTCGTGTGCGACTGTTTACCATGCCCATCAGATTAATAGGAAGTTTCAAATTAGTTGTGATCCTCCGGGAAGTCTCAACATACAAGGAATTGAGAAGGTCGTGTATTGAACTGAAATTAGATCGACAAAACGAGAGCGATAAACTCAGATTGGAAAATATATATTTTAACAGAAATGTTTCACCAAAGCTACGATTGAAAGATTGATAAATTTTTATTCTGATACAAGATGTAAAATTATTGATGGAGTAGGAAATCGTACACTGGAGTCTGTCATCTTATGACTCAAAGGAGAGATTCCGGGAGTATTTTTCATGTTACGCCATAATTAACCATTGTTAATTATACAAACTTAGGTACAGTTGTAAAGTGAGAGGGTTAAATTAAATTATTTAAATATGAACAAAATTTAAATATTTTGTATATATATATTCCGATTTCGGTCCTGCACTAATGTGTTATTTAGAGGAAATTAAATATTGGATTAGTAGCTGCTAAGCTCGGGGTATTCTTATATATGTGATTTATCAGGGTTAATTACTATGGGGCAACAACGGGTAGTTGCTTATTAAGATGAACCTGTTTCGTTCTTCGCTCGGTTTGGAACCTCGTCCAGGTATCAGTCATGATCCTGGTTGTAGATAGATAACAGACTGTGACGATCCCCTTCATCACACAGGCTGAGCCCTTCCTCATAATTCAAAAGAATATGGCCACGAAATAGCATGAAGGTTAAATTAAATTAATTCTGGAAGACAGTTTAATCAATTAATGAGTACACGGTTACAACATAATATAAAATTAAGGATTTAATACTTCCTTCTAATTGTGGTCGTGTCGCAGGTTTGGAAGATTATTTTAATCTACGTGAATCTTAAACAATTTGGATTTTATTCACATAATTTATAATACAGGTACACAATTTTGCATGAATTTCCGTCAGTAATGAAAAGTAGAAGCGGTGATTCGCGTCAGGTTGAATTGCGTTGACTTACTATGATTGCGTGTTTCAGTTTATCCCCCGACTTGTTTACAGGTACAGTTACATCGCTCGCTTAATTTCTTAACATCCTTCTGAGTATTTCCTCGAAGTAGAGGATTATAATTGAGCAATTTGTAAACGCATTAGTTTCGCCGAAATTGGCGGCGTCGTTATTGCGAAGGCAATGACGCGCGGATTTGCGGCCCATTAATTCCGACATAAGCCACGCAGCGAGGAGCGCGCACACATGCGTGCTGCGTCCTTCTAATTAGTGGCTTCTACCTCAATCCAAAACTGTTATTTCTAGGCCTTTGATGTGCGTTTTTGGTTTGCTCCTGTCGCCGTTAAACTTGCGGCTTCGAAGAGCACGGATAACGCCTCACTTTCTCGTGCTGCTCGCTAATTGCTTTGTTGTGAGCGGAAGAGATTATGAGTTACTAGTTATAAAAACCTACTCCAAGATAGCTTCGTTAGCAATTCACGAACAACAAGGGTACGTTGGTAAAACATCGGTACCACTTACATATAACTTAATTAACAATTTTTTCTCTGCCTTCGTTAAGAAAATATTGAAAATGTCAATTTTGATTACAGATTGCAGTGTTTAATCACACTGGATTAACAGAATCCACACAGAATTATTATTTGGTATTTTATATCAGCTACGTAAAGCCAACAAGCAGGAAATTTGTGTCTGTTTATTCAACAGTTTATTTATGAATAGGATTAGTCACAAATAACTAACTTGCGAATAAAAAATATAGTAACATAAATTGAATAATCGACGTGTCACAGACGATGGTATTATAATTTTAAACACTTTAGTAGAAATTCTGACACTGGCGAAAATTTTAATTCAATAGCTCGATATCTTATTGTTGGTAACTATTAGGCATACGACCGTATGACAGACAAACTGTTGATTGAGAACCAATTACAAAGAAATTTAATAGTGCCGAATGTTTCGACACATCTCAACGGTTTCCTGTAAATTTGAGGATTGGTATTGAAACCTGAGGTTTAAAACCGAAAAACAAGTGACAACGAACTTAAAACAGCATAAAAACAATTTATTCAGAATACCCGTGTCACGTTTAACATTAACAAAATGATGTTGATATTTAATATACAACATTATGAAATCATTTTCAATGTCGTGCATTCTGTATAAAATAGAGGCGTTGTTAAAATCAAAACACTGAAAATCCTTATAAGGAGTAGTACCTAAAATGAAGTAATTGTTTTACCTTATCGGTGCTACCTTAATCTTAAAATAAATTTGTCTCTGAGTGACCCAACGGGTCGTATTAAATAAAAGGTTCATTAACTTTACAAGTTATTTCGAGAAAAACTGACTATATAGATGGATAAACTACCTTATTCTTTGAAATGGAATTCACTGTTAATGTGTCAAAAATCTAAAATTTCGTGGACGAATTTCGACCAAATTTCGTACACTTTTCTGTGCGACTCAGAAATCAGCTCTGTTCGGCTTGGTGATAAGACGCGGCTACGGGAATAATTGGTGAAAAATGGCAATAAATGCTAATATTTGATTCGGAATTTGAGTCGAATGTATATTTGTCGTAATTAAAGGTCACTGACGAGTTAAATAATTAAGCGTGTAATATAAATGAACTTCCGGGCACACAAATAGATAATTTCTGAAATTTCTGAGTCCAGATCTTTATTCTGGTTCACGGAAAAACACAATGATCCAACTAATACGTTTTTAACTACTATTGTTGTTTTTCGCTTTTGTCGAGGATTTTGAATACACGAATTAAAAAGCATAAATATAATTTTAACCTGTCGACGTGTTAACTCAACCTTATCGCATTATGTTAACTTGTACACTGCTCCATTCTGAAGCCACCACTAATTACGTTACTTATATTACATTTATTGACTTTTTCTGTATTTATTTCATTTCGTGTAATTTTCTTTCATGAATACCTACGGCCAAGTAAGTTTTAATATACCAGAATTTCTGGCTCATTCGGATACCCCTAATGAGTGGAAACGATCTTCTTGAATTAAAATTTAAAGCATGTAAAACAAAAGAATTGTACTGTGTGGCATATAATTCTTTTAGGCAAATATATGGGAGTGGAATGTACAGCACAAGTGATTTTGACTGACAATCCAGAGATAAAATTCCTATGCTGCAACGAATCGTTCAGAATTTGTAATTTTCTTTGTAATTGTATGTCAATCCATATCATAATGTGTTTAGTTTTGTTAAATTAAAACGCCGTTATTTTCTGTGGTATCTTGTTGGATTACGAACTAAATGTAATATTTGAGTCCCAGGCTAAAGACACGATAAATTGTAATTATACTGTGCGTGTGATTTAGGTATTTGAAAATGCAATGTCTGATACATTTTTATAAGGATTTATACACAGGGATACAGAATTCAAGTATTTAAAAGAACGAAAAGTTGCATTGGTTAACAAGAATAATTCTGATATTTTATTGACATTGTCTGTAAGCCTTGAAGATTAATATAGGAATACGTTTTGCAATTTTTGGCACAATGACGTGGAGATTATTTGTCATTTATTGGTGCGCAAACGTTGTCAGCTGAACTTTATTATTCCGAGAATATATGCTCCATGCAAGGTTACAATATCTAATCTCCAGTTCCAGTTCGCAGAAGCTGTTATTGTCAATGGTCCGCTCCACTACATTGAACGTTTTTGATTGGTCCCCAAATATTTAATCACTTGGAACGTTTTTGATTGGTCCCCAAATATTTAATCATTTCGTGTAATTCGGCACATTATGATGAGTGGAATAAGAAGCAATACCACGAATCCGTCCACATACAATTTCGTACGAAACGCAGACCACCAGAACATTGTTTCAGAGTAGCCATCAATCTATACGTCAATAGCAGGCCTCGAAATTCCGTTGTGTTGCCATAATCTGCGTGAATATGGCGTTTTCAAGCGAGTTGTATTAAACCTCCTCTGCTCAATGGCTCTAGGCTTTTGTTAGTTCCAAAGGTTTCATTAACTTTAGTCATTCCTAAATTACGTCTGGAATTTTGTATTAACTGTTGGTGGTTTCCAATTTTATCTAATTAATCCTGCCTTCGGCCAATGCAAAATTGATTAACGAACAAAAGAGGGATATGTAGATCGTACGAACATATTGGATTGTTTGTACTGCGACTGATATAACAAATTTCCCTTGCCTGCGCCATTTCCGTAGCAATTATGCGGAACCTCGGTTTAATTTGAGCTCATTCATTCCGTCCTGCTCTAGAAATGCAACAAAAAAATGGTTTCATATTTTAAATGAACACAACTAGATATTTAACTTTATTATATTCCCGCAAAAGATAATCTTTAATTGGAGTAATTTAATTTGAATACAATAAATACATACCACAATCTTTGAATTTGAAAAGTAACACATTATAATTAACCCAAAGACAACCATAAATAACGCAATTATTCTAATCATATAAATGAAACACTGTAAAAGTGAAAAATTGCATGACCTAGATAAAATGAATCTTCACTCCTCCCTATTTTTAGTTTACTTAATTACTTGTAACTTGCAAAATCAATTAATATAAGACACGTGTAACTCTTGTGTAATATCTTCACAAAACTCTTTAAAGTATCATTTAAAATATTCTGATATTCACAATAATATTACACTGCAGTTTGTAAAAACAAATATTATGCATAAACTCAAGACAATTTATTTGGAACCCAAATTGAAATTAATGAATTAATGTTGAAGTTAATAAATCAAATTTTTAAAATATTCATGTACAATTTCATCCTGTTAAGTGCATATAAGAATTTGCGGCTGATAAAAGAAGTAATATATTTGTTTATCTCTATTCCTGAATAATAAAGAACAGTAATGCATAAATTCACGTCGCATACTGAAATGTTATAATGTCGGTAATTCTTTAATGTCGACACAATAAGGAAATAAGTCAAGGATATGTCAGAATATTTTTTAAATTAATAGTTGGATTAAAATATTCAGCTAACTATTTAATTTCCAAACAAAATTCAAAGAAGTGTGCTGTTAATGATTTTGGCCATGAAAGTTGTTGAAGCAAGCCTAAGTTTTACATTATGCGAATATAGTATAGTAAACCTAACAATTTCCAAATTTAGGGAAGGATCGTTATGTATGTTTTAAATTTTTATCATGAACTGAAAATTTCGTGGCTTAATTTATTGAATAAATTGGTTGTGACTGTTGGCAATATTCCAAAATTTTATAAAGAGCCTTATCGTACTCCAAACCTGGATAATTATTAATTAGATGTTCGTACTCTTCATAGATTAACTTGAATTGGAAGTATTTATTTGTTGTTAATTAATTTTTAATTGCTTCATTTTCTGGGAATATTTTGTTGTCAATGTACTAGAAAATTTAATACGATCACTGATTTGTCATCACTTTGTAGGAAGGTAAAATATTTTTTAACCAACCCAGAATAAAGTATTTTCAATTGTACAGATCTGAGTCTCCGGTAAAACCCTCGAAAACGATTTTTTCATGTTGTTACCACATTCAGACCTTATTTTAAGATAATTACTAGTGAAATCTTGTATTCGAAAGGGGTGTCGATTGAGGAATGACCCTCTCGTCTCATAATAAATGTCCGACCACGTACGTGTGTGATTAATGGAGTCCTTTGTGCCGGTTTCTGCGTGTAATTGCGCGCCCAGGACATTGATTGAATAAATGCGCTTACCTCTTTCAATCTCTTAATCCTCTTGCAGCGGACGTGTATGCTGGCTGTGTAATTCGGACCGGCAAATAATATGGCCGGCCATGTTCCCAAATTGATTGCATTAATTGATATCTCGGCCAGCAGCGACCGATGCAACGCAACGCCGTCGGATTAAAAATAAAACATAGGGGCCGCCGTGTTATTTAGATCCTGAGTGCAGATAGCGACCGAATATAATAGGCCATGCTGCGGCCGCCGCTTTCCATAATATTGAGAAATATCCGCAGAATAGAGCTTCCCAACAAATCTCCCTTTTGAAAATAAACGGCCTGATAGGCGGGGCTTATTTCTGAGTTCGCATTCATCTAACGAGGGCGGCTTGGTGTTCTTTAATACCCTCCACCACGTCCCAACGGCGATCTTTGTTTGTTTTTTTGGCCAGTTTAATAAATCTGAATAAAGATTACACCACATTTTCGTTGTAAGAGGCTTTGGTTTGTATAGAGTTCACAAACATTCAGGCCCACAGATGTAGCTTTATTGACCTCGAAACTAAACTTGTAAAGGTCGTATAAAAGAAATTTGTATTTTTATCCCAATAAAACGACACCACGAATGACCAAAAGTAAAAGAATCTGTTCCTCGTTTATAAAAGAGCTTATAATGGGCATGGGTGCATTTTCAGCTTCTTTGAATAAAAGTGAAGTAGAAAGGAAAATATATGCTGTATTTTTTTGTCGTGTAAATATTCTTACAGGACATTTTATGTTTATATTTTGCAGTTTTGTCAAGTAAGGAGGTTGAAGCAGGAACCTAGTTTCTTTGCGTAATATAACTGGAGATTATAGTTAACGGTAATAACACACGAATTCAATGAAAAGAACCAATTAACATTACTCAAAGACTTGAAAACAACAAAAGTAATGATGATAAAATGGAAAATTTTTACAAAATCATTTCAGTGATAGAAATAGAGCAGATAAATGACACAAGGGTCAGTCAAATATAAACGGGATTTTTTTATAATTTATTTGAGAACGATATAATTTCAAAACATTTCTACATAGTTTCCTTGTACTGAAATCCATTTTTCCAGCGTTTTGGAAGTATCCTGATTCAGTCATCATAACAGGGTGAAGGTTGAGTCTTTAACTAATTGAGGACAAAGAGTTCGTCGCTATTGAACCTTTGACCTTCTACAGCTTCCTTCAACGGTCCAAATAGATGGTATCACACGGTGACAAATCTGGTCTGTATGGTTGATGTTCTAGCTGATCCCAAGGAATTTCCTCCAATTTGGTCTGAGTTATGTGCCCCGTTTGAGGCCTTGCATTATCGAGAAGGAGGATGACGCTTCTGATTGGGAAATGCCGTCTTTTTCTTCGATATGCAGCTTGTGTTTTCTCCAGCAGTTGAAGTAATTTTTCGGAGTTCAATGTTCGCCGATCGTGGAGGAACGCAACCAAAAGAATACCTTTGAAATCTCCAAAACATTGTAACAAAAACTTTCCTTGCAGACAATAGCGTTTTGGTCTTTATTGGTGCAGCCTCGTGTCGTAGTCGCCACACTCTGCTCCCCTGCTTTGTTTCAGGCGTATAATGATGAACCCATGTCTCATCACAGGTGACTGAGAAAGCCTTCTCCTTCGTTAAGATAACGGGCCAAAAGCCAGTGGCAAATCTCCAAACGGGCGTTTCTCTGATCAGAAGAAAGAAGCCGAAGAACCCACCTCGCTGAGATCTTAATGAAGCCAAATTCCTTCCTGATGTTCGACTTAGACTAACTGAAGAAGCAATTTCGTCAACGGTGAGGCGCCGGTCTTTCTCCAAAACCTCCTTACTGCACGGATGTTGTTTTGTGTGATGGAAGTTCGAGGACGCCGATCATGACTGATTTTGACCATTTCCCGACCTTCAAAAACATCTGTCGTGCCACTCGTTCACGCGGGTTTTGGAGAGAGTGTCATCCCCGAATGGTGCCCGTAAATTTAAAATTTCTGAAGGTCTCTCCATCTCTCGTCAAAAACTTAATAATTATCAGTTGCACAACGGAAACAGGAACCTCTTGCTCATTCATTGCTCCAGTATCGACTGGGAGTGGGTGCGGTAGTGGATTGGAGAAACCCAGATGGAATTCGTAGTTAAAAAAATTCCCGTTTATATTTGGCTGGCCCTCAAAGTAAGTAACATTTAACGTCTGTGAATAACAAAAACATGAAGAATAACGTTATTTCTCCGTATCAACAAAATTAAAAACATTCATTTTATGCAACAATGAAATGTTTTAGAAGGAATATTTTGGTACATGAAAGAATTGTATATTGGGTCGTGCAGTAGACTACATCAATGAACGTGGGCATGTTTCCAAAAGTTGCTGGGCTCAAGAATGCCCATAAACAATCCTTGTTAAACTTGCATTTTTGGCGTCATGTACTGTTAGCGTAAGTGTAACTTGGGTACATCCTGCTGAAGTTGTCGCGATGACACAAACAAGCGGGAAAGTGCTCCTGTAGGTGCGGACTACGGGATCACGAAAGTCATTCGTTACGTTGGTATTCTTCTCCTTATCCTGGCCACTGTCCACCTGGCACCCTGTGTGATGACTCTTCGGTTGATTGAAACTCAGTAAGCTTTTCATCTACTTTATTGTCTTCTTATTACATTGTCTCTCCCTCCCTCTCTCACCATCCCGTCCCCCTCTGTCTCTCCCTTAACCATCACTAACGTATTTCTTTTGACCGATTAATCTCACCACTCCAACCTACCGATCCTTTACTCCGTAATTTCATCATTGATGACAGTTCAAAACTCACGAGACGTTAAAATTTCCTCTTCGTTGAATTTCATTGCGTATTACATATTCACCAAGACAATAAAAACTACACTACCAGAGAGTTCAGGACGCTGTTTACGTAATGTCCTTGATTTGACTTACTTTCGTTAATGTTAAGTTGTCCTCTCAGTTACGAGCCAATGTTTGGTAATCCCGGGTGCAAGTTTTATTACTATCCCAAATAGCATTGAACGATTTCAATTAAATCAATTAATAACCTTTAAATAATAACATATAACAGTTTCGTGCATTAATAAATGATAATTATTGATAATCTACTTTCTGTATACAGCAGCAGTTAGATTTTGTCTGTAATATTTATAAAAATTTACTTGAACTGAATTGTTTTAATTTAAAATTTAAATACGCCTTCAATTTTATGCATAAATTAATCTTTTGGAAATTAATATTAGCTTATTCATATGAAAATTCCGTCTCGTGAATAGTATTTTCTTGTATAACCAGAATTTATCAATTAATTGCATTTCATGTTACATATTTGGATTTGTTTTTTGACAGTTATGTATCAAGGAAACTCTCTAAATGATTTGAATATAGCAATATACTGTTCTGAAAGCTAAACACGAACAATTCCATAATACCTTAGAAAATTATTGTTACATAACTTGCTTAGGCTTTAATATTAAAATGTTAAGGGTTTGGTATGAATAAACGGTGATTCTTTATGAGCTGATAAAGACCTACAGACGAGAATCTGCAATCAGCTGACAAACGATGCAAGTTCTCTTTGAAGCTTGGGCTTCGATCAAAGGATCACGTCAGACATGTTCGGTATAAATTATACAATTTAGGATTCACAAAATCCATTTTAAATGTTGTGACTGACGTCAGGTCTTCGTATGACGATTTGAGAGGCCAATCTGATGAAGTTCTGGTGCCTTCCACAAAGAGCCGGGACCTAACAGTGCCGTCTAGTTAAATTATAGTATCTGTTTGGAAGGCGTAAGAATTTGGAGAAAGCTCTTCTACGTGGAATATAGATGAAGTGCGCGCAACCTAATACCCAAAGGGGGAAATATTGAAGAGAGGGAGTCGCATCCGTTCCTGATTGCACCCCTTTCCACCCTCTCCGCCAGCAGAGCACACGCTGCTCAGAGCTCAATTTTATTTCAACGAAGGGCAGGGCGGAAGAAGCGCAATTTCCACTCGATTGGTGCATCCGAGTCCAGATGCTGCACTTTGTTGCTGTTGTGTGGAGATACAGCCTTCCGACGACTCAAGTCACTGAAATCATTGCCGTATTGTCCGACTAGAGAGCAACCTTGAGAATTGTAAACATTCTCTCGGGAATGCTATAACAGCGTAGTAAATATATCGATTTTTTGTAAACACATCTTATATCAATATTAATTTCGTTCTCAACTTTGTTGTAAAATGTATGTTATCAACTGATACAGATTTTCAGTGTATTACAATGTTTATGCCTCGTAAAAATCTTATGATTCCACATTTACTTGTCCTCGAGTTTTCTACGACTGAATTTAAGGCAACAGGTAATGCACCTTTCAAGGGATTATTGAAAAACTACTACGAAGAACTAGCGGAATTGCTGAGAAGATGCAACAGGTTCGTCACAAACGTGAAATCTCTGCTGCACGGCGTTACCCCAATAATTAACTCTGAGAAACCCTTTGAAATTTAAATAATCGTCCCCTTTAACAAATATATATATATATATTGTAATGGTGCGCAAGTCCCATTAAAGAAATTGTTTTTTAGCATGAAAAAAATATTATTCTTGAAAAGTACAAATAATTTGTTAAAATAATTTTTTAATTAAATAAACCACCCTTTTATAATTTACAAGTTCTTAAAATAATATTATTTAGAAATGATAACAAAATCTCAAGGGAGTTTTCACGTATAATAATTTCTGCGTTGGGGCAGTATATTATTTGGTTTCAGTTTGATTGATTATTAATTATAATATATATTTTTAATAATAATTACAATATCACAAAATATAAGTTGTTAGTGCTCTGTGCAAAATTAATCTAAGAGTTGTGAACTAATTTTATATCATAAAGTAATGTATAATCAGGATATGAAATTATTGCATATACGTTGAGACAATGTCTTCTTTAAATAAAAGCGAGGGGCAATGGACTTATATATGGATTGACTCAGTAGTAGTGATCCTTCTCCCGAGGAAAAGTAATAATTTATATAACCTCGATATGTACTTGTGGTGCCATCTCGCTGGCTTCTCAGTGAACCTTTGAACAAACCTCGAAACTGTTTGTTGAAATAGTAGCTTGATATATTTTTCATACACGTTACTCTCTCCTGCAACAATATTATCACCAATGAAGTATAATCTTCAACAAAAATTAGTAGATTAAACCTTAGCATATATATTTGAGGCCGAAAGAAAACTTAATAGATTCATTTAAGTAAATTAAGCATGTACTTCAATTATGTTTGTTAGCGCACTAAGTGAAATCATATTATAACAAAAAATATCAAATGTAAATCTCTTGGAAGTAAACAATAGTTCAAAAAAATATATGATTTTGTATCCTTCTCGCGTGTCGACTTGTGTGATACTTCGCCGAGTTTTGTAGTTATGAATTTAATAGAAATAATTTAACTTTCTTCTTGAATAAAGCGTCAGATATTTGAATGATTTCTCTACAAGAGATAGTTATAACAAGCCGTCATTTAATTCCTTTCTTTTTTCTCATGAACTTCGTCTAAGAATAACATTTCTGAAATATATTTCCATGCGTCCATTTTTGTTTCGTTTTTGTCGACGTAAAAAAAGGTGGTTGTCGTCATTTGCCGTTTCAAAGAAACTGATTCGTAAAAACACTCTATTGGCTGATGGACTAAGCAATTTTCCATTTTAAAACGATAACGTGATTTATTCTGGAATAATTCTCCTTATGTGCCTCAATTGGAGATTTAACAATCAAATGGATTTATTTTGGCAATACATACACAGAATTACAAAATTAACGTAAATATTTTTGTGTTTGAGTTTCCAGCCTCTTAACACTTGCATTGATGGACTAGTTTTTAGGTTTATTTCATGTAGTATAATAATGAGAGCATGGTCACGGGGAAGTGTCGTGAGGATACACTAACAATTTTCAGTTTCTAAAAGTGTGATTTCAGAGATTATTGTTTTGAACAATAGGTTTCAAAAGGTCCGAAAGAACGTTTCGCATTGTTCCGATTCTATTGTGTCCCTGAAGTTTAGTGGTTATTACATACTGGTAGAAACGTTGATTACCATTGGACATTATTGCCTTTCCAATAGTTTAATCCACAGATGACGAAATTCATTAAAAAATCGCTATCATTGGACAGATCGCAGCATTTCCATAATCGTCACTCTTCAAATTCTTTCTTAATTAAGGAAAATTATTATAATAACACTTTCACCTCTGACTTCAGAATGAGAATTTATACATTGATTCGTTAAATTTGTTGATCCATTTACTTCTATTAGATTTGAAAGGGAACAATGTCATGAAAGAAAATCCTGGACGGAGTCGCTCATATCAACTGTTTCGCCTTTGAAGATCTACAAGCGGTCTCCTTCAGATACACGCTTTATTTTCGGACTGGCTTATAACGCCTCTTTTCTCGCTAGTTGGACGGAACACAACATTTCCCAACTCTTCACTTCTCTTCAAATACCTTCGTGATTAATAAAAATTATTTCAGTAACACTTTCGGCTCTGACATCTCGTTTTGTTGTGACGGCAACATCACAGAGACAGCGGCTAACTAACTGTTGGTTCGATGCCCACTAAAATTGCCGCCTAGAGTTTAATTATTTGTGTCCGCATTCCGAATTCGTTGCCAGCCACCTGCCAGGAGATACAAAGATACGCCCTTGTAAACACAGCAAGTCCTGCTGACCACGAAAACGACGAATTAGTTTTACAGAGGCGACGCCCTGTCAAATGTTTCTATGGTGTTTTTCTTTAAAGTAAATAATCATTATTAAAAGTTTAGTATCTCAAAAAAATTCAAATATTTATTTTATATAAAAGATTAGAAAAACATGAAAAGTAATTATTCACGATAATCTATTTTATCATTCCATTTTATAATTTAATTCTAAATTTTTTTTCAGGGTTTGTAGACACCTACTTAGGATATAACTGTATAGCAGATATTTCTTTAAATTCGTCAATTCATAAATTCGGTGATGACCTTTCTCATATACCGTGTAGGGATTTGGATCTCAGTTAACATCTCGTACATAGTCGTTCAGGCAGGAATCTCGGTGGTGACGTGGATTCTCCCTTTAGTTTAGTGATGATTTTAGGAGCAGCATTTGTAGATTCAGCTACATCTCACAAGGAATTTCCTATCCAAAACTAAACTGTTTTATTCACTTAAAATTAAGGTCTGCAATTTTATTTATAACTATGATTTCATGGCAAGGATGGAATACGCTACGCAGATTAGGTAGGATGTGGGATGTGCTTGTTAATCGTAAATGAAAAGACTTGCGCAATATAGGTTAGTATGGAGGGTTGCATTAGACCACAACAATAATTGAATTCAAATTCCCCTCTACGACTGTAATTTTCATTTCAAATGCTCCTAGCAAACTATCTCCTCCGCAGATTTCCCTTGTTAAATCTGGCTCCTCTTTTTATTTCCTGAGGAGTTTGTGCCCAACCAATCACATTATCGTAAATACCCTTCCGCCCTCTGATGACTTATCGCTGACAAATGGAATTTATAATTTTTCTTTTTCCAAGAAAGAAGGAAAATTTTCTAAAACTTTTTCACGCTTTAAGTGTTTGCAGATCCGTGACAACTACGATTTTGGAAAGTAGATTTAACGGTAAATGATTCCTCGTATTCATTCGTCATTTAAGAGCAGAAATGATCTGGTGAGATAAGCAGGTCTAGTCTGGTGACAAAATTATGGGACAATCGTGGAGATTAATGTTTAACCGGTCTTGTGTCTATCCAAGGCAAATGTATTGCATCATGTAATCACGAAAGTCTGCTTCAACCATTCTTTGAAATATTTCTTTTAAATAAGATGAAAAGCAAACAGTCTCTCATGGATTGGTTTCAAAGTAAACTATCAGGAGCGCAGCGATGATGATATTTGTATTGTTTTATCTTTCAAATTCATGTTTTTCATTTTAGTATGCCTTTTGATAAAATTGGATATTGCCCCACAATTGCACACCTTTTATTTATCAGGAATAAAATTTTGATGTGATTAGCTGAGTTGCGGCCAATTCCGAGAAACAATCGAATCTCTTTAGTCTCATGTTTGTACCGTTGCCTGAAAACCGCGTGTCAAGGCTTGAGAAAATTTATAGATACCGTATTTGACTCTGTTTCTGGCGTCAGTCTCGTTCTGTTCAACAATTTCTCGTAGAATCTCAGATATCCTGGAGATATCGAAGAAAGGCTGTCTATACAGGACCAAGACTGTCAGAAATTTCATTTTATTGACTCACAAAATATTCCTGAACCACAATATTTCATTCATCCAGGAAATAGTATCTTTTATAATCTTATATTTATGGAAACACCGTGACGCTTTTTCAGACTTTCTCCAATTCGGTTATTGGTGAACGACGGTACTCGATGGGGAATTATCATCATATTCACACGTCAGGTCCATTCTCAGTGGCAAAATCCTCGGATTAACTACGTGCCAGAGTGACGCTATTTAATTATTCGTATGAACATAAAAACCGTTCACAAAACTGTCGACCAACACAATTAGATTCAGTGTAACAAAACGGGAAAAGTGTGAAGAAATTTCAAATAATTCATACAAAAGGTTGTACTTTTCTCACACTCAATCAAGCATTATCATAAAATTTACCATTCTGATTTAAGTGCAACCAAAGATTCACCTTCACGAGCAGAGTGGCGCCCGTGTCATTCTCAATCTACCGAGAACAGTAACAAATCTTGGTGAGCTGTAAGAGACAAATGAGAATCTTGTAACAACAAAAAGTTATGGAGGACAAGAAAGCAGTGTAGGACAGACAACGAGAGCTCTCCAGACCCGGGACTTAACTGCTGTGGCTTGTTAACGAGTCCACTAAACGCAGCCGCCCGTGTTCATTAAGAACTGTCGCTTCTACCTCTACGAAACGACTCATGTTTTTTAATTATGAATTTGCATCGCTCGCATAACTTTCCTTGTAATGTAACTTTTTAATATTTTGCTAAGCGCTGTCAACGCTCGGCATTAATTTGAGGGAACATTTAATTGGTTTATTTGCCTTCTTTGATTTGGATAATTGAAGTAAATTATTCCAGTGGAAGAAAGTAGTCAGTGATAAAGTTTTTTCTGACAACATGATTACAGAAATATCTATTCAAATATTTGTCTTCGTATGTGGAAATTTTTGAATCCGTTAATTTTCCATGTTGAAGTGTGATTGACGAAACTGAAACCACAAACAAGTCATTCTATTTTGCGTGGTAGTTTCAACTACAAAGGAAAATTCAAACAAGGTATTAAATACGATGTGAATACATTAGTACGTAGTAGTAGAGCCCCAACGACATTATTTACAAACATATCTGCGATCTATAATCTTACCTAAATTCTGTGAGAAACTACTATCTATCAGACTTTTCTTACGCTAAAAAAAAAACAAGAAAAATAAAATGTTAACAGACGGCAGTGAGACTGATTTTGTGCCAATGATCCTCCGTCCGTAGCTTTACAGGCTACGTACGAACTTTAGGTCATTATGGAGAATAAGATCAACGTTGTTATTCGGATTTCAAAATTTGGATTCTAAAATACTTACGTTCTGAATTCGTAAAATAAATTGGACGATGATTACTGAAATTCCAAATATGATGAACCACCGCAATGTTTGCCAATTCCCTACAGTAATTGTGTTTTCATTATTGAAATACTTAGAAAGCAGCAAGGTTATTAGAATATGCATTACCAAATGTATTACTGTTCTTGTCAGAGCCAATAGTTAAAAATCTGAGGCCAAAGATCACATCTGCTACTACTTTTTACTACTCGCGAAACTCTGAATACAACCCCATTGTTCTTTCACAAATAATGCATTCTTATTAAAACAGCAAGAAATTTTTTACATTGTGTTTTCATCGAGCTAACTTAATGCCCATTCAAAGGGAGCTAACATCTTATGACAAATTATTCTCCGCATATAATGGGAAGCAATTGAAAGCTATCACTCCTTTGAAAAATTGTCTGAAGTCCCATAAAACAATTGCCTCGGGGCTCTTGGAGGTCTCAGGTCATTAACGTTTGTAATCAAAAGTCTCCCCGTAATGAAGTTTCTCCGCTATATTCCAGTCCTTTATAGGGCTACAATCTTCTAAGAAACAAAATAAATGATACCGTACAAGTAATGTGAGGGAATAAATAATGCTTAAAACTTTCTGCAATTATTATTTATTATTATTATTTAATACTCCACTAGCTGAGGTAAATTCTCGATTAAGGACTGTATTTTTTAAATTAAAATTCTGCTTCTACTTCCAGAATTGTATTATAAGGAAATTACTGAAATTTAGGGTTTAATCTTTCTTCGATTAAATATTTAAACTACATTTATTCCGTTTTATACCGTATGCTGAAATTTATGTACAGCATAATTAATTAGTTGGTCATCGTCTAAAGATAGTATAGAATAATCATAACTGACAAATGGAATTCACTCTTTGAATGTGTGTGTGTGTGTTCTGCATACAAATCTATACGAGTGTAGCGATTTCGAGAGGCACGGGTGGACGGTTTAAGACATTCATAAACAGCAAATATTTACGTGAAATAAATATTTTTCGTGGTCAGTAAGATGAGTGAAGTTCATTATGTTGTGTAAATATCGCGGAAAATACCCAGATCGTGTTTATTCTGGGGTTATGGAAGTCCTGAGTTTAATTCTGTCAATCAACATGCAACTTAAGTCCCTGTGTGGCGGCTGTGGATTGAATGTAGTAGAAAACCATGAGACGAAACTAACCGAGATTCATGTCTATTCCGCGATTATAGATGTCCCTGAGAATTCAGTACTGCCCCGAGCTAATACAAATAAATAGCTTGGCAACGTCGGACACCCAGTCACTATATAATAAAAGTAAATTCATTAAATCTTAGTTTTGTAAGCTAAGTAAATATAAAAAATTGTGTGTGAGGGTGGAGCAGGAACTATTATAAAACAAATACCACACAACGTATCTGATAGCTTTGGCAAAGCCGCGACCAACTGACCAATTCAATTACACTTTACATCACCTGACGAAAGCTATAAGGCTATGAAAAACGTAGTTATTTTATCATGAATTGACTGCCTGTATTTTGGCAACTTCAGTTTTTAATTTATACTCTTTAAACACAGGCGATTATTTATGTCTCTTTTAATATTACAGCTAACTTCTAGTCTCAATTTTAGCCGATATTTTTGGTGATAATGCAGCATTATAAAATCCCTCTACTGCTCGTAAAAATCTTAAAGTATTAAATAACAGCTTATTTCTGAAATAGAACAACGCTACACTGTGTCATTAGTTACCTGTCACCCTTTATAGTTTCTCGTCCAAACGTCCCAGTTGAAACTTCAAACTAGTCTAGAGCTTCTTCGAAAAATAACCAAAATAATTCTTCAGTTACAATAAACTTTGAACAATTTATATTAACGTCTTCATGTTGTACTTACTATATTTTTGAAGAAACGTAAAATTATAAAACATTAGTATTGAAAAGCAAAATTATCCTGTGCTCAGAACCAAATAAATTAAATAAACTATTTTGTAAATATTAATAATAGTAGCTAAAACGGATGAAGTCATAATTCACATGAGAGATATGTAATTAGGTTTTGCATAAGCGGTCGACAATTGTCAATAGAAACGTGTATAAATATGAATATATACTATTACGTATTGAATATGTTGTAATTTTAGAACTTAGTTAATGAATTTAATTATTTCCAAATATAATAAGTTATTCAATTTAAATTCTACTAAACATTAAAACTAGGTTTAACAAGTAAATAAATAATAATATAAGAATCCGCTTAGAATGACACATCATTCAAGACTACACTTTTGTAATACTTTCCCCCGAAAGCACCTGAAGGTATTAATTCTTGCAACGAATCTTACCAATACAAGTAATTATTGATCAATAATTTTTATATACTAAATATTTTTAAAGTAAATGATTCTATTAAGTGTACTATTCCATATAAATATACGTTAAATCATTAAACTTCTTGGATAATTATAGCATCTAGATGACGATGTAGTTTCCTACATATTTCTTACTTTATTTCGTGACTAAATGTTCGGGATTTGTATACAATACAGAAGCAATAACATGGTCTTGAAGAGAATTTAAGCTAGGCACGTTCCAAATTCTCAATTGCTGCCGTATTATGTCTTTCACGAATTCCTCCAACCATTCAGTGTGGGATCACCTCGAAGCAAAGCTCGTTTTCGTTCAAATCCCCCCAAAACCTCCCATTCTGCTCCACATCAAAAACCTATCTCTACACACGACGTTGATAAAAAAAATACTCAACTGAGATTAACGTTTACTCAAACGTCAATTTACAATATTTAAAAATGTTTAACTGTATTTGCATCTTTAAAATTGATTTATACTTTCAATAAAGGAAGATTATCCAAATTCAAAATCTCTTTGAAAGTTATTTTTCAAAATAGTATTATAATACCAAAAGTAAATAGTCATCTTAATTATGAAATTAAAATATTTCATTTGACAGCCTAAAACATAATTTCTTTTTTATGAACTTCAAAACAGTTCTGTCATTAACAGTTAAGCCATAATTTTAGTGTTAATGGCATTTCGGCCATAACCGTCTCCATACACAGTCAAGGAAGAAAAATCCTCTTTTTCACGTTTTTTATTCAAAATTAAATTTCAATGGGAAAATGTTTCTTTTTCTACTGGAAGAGACGTCGTAAAGATCTTTAATAAATAGCTAAATAAAATAAATTTACAACCAAATTACAGACACTAAGATTAATTTAATTGATTTAATAATTAAGTAATAGGTTACGTTTGATAAAATATTATGCACAAGCTCATGACTTTTTTTATATAAATATTTGTTAAGTACTTTGTATTCTAAAAGCCAAATATACGATTCAACTCAAATTAGTGAAAAGTTTTTGCTTTGCCAAGGCTTGCCTGCGAAAATGACCGCAACGACTCATTTCACTCACCTTGCACTCATTAAGTTCTGTTACACTAATATTTAACAACATATCAATTCAAGTAGTTCCATATAAAAATACATTAAATGACTATTTATAGTTCAAATTTGGTTCTGCATTTGCGAATGGATGTCAGGAATAGGAAACAAAATTGGTGGATTCAGTTTTGTGTAAACGCACTAAAATTTTAATCATACGTAACGCATTTCAGTTGATCATAATTTATTTTGGATGAAGATAATCTACCATGTCTGTACTAAATCCGCCGTTCTTCATAATCGAAAAAATTACTATTCTACAATGTCACATATTTTTCATTTTACAGCTCTTAATTGATTCTTTTGTTATTCATTTAATTATATCATTTCACTGTATCATCCCGGTAATTTTTTTTCGTTCGTATATTGTCACTTTATTCTTAAGAATAAATATTAGTTTCTTTCTATTTCTCCAGTGTTCATTTACATTAGTTTATTTGGCATTTGATCTCCTTCACTTATATCAAATTCTTTACAGTTACATGAATGTTGAGCGTAGTAAAGGAATTATTTCTTCGACGTTAATATCATTCGCTCGACGATGGCACATCTTGAAAAAATGTCAACATATTCTCGTCTTGTTCCTAACGGTCACTTCCTTCACATCCGGTGCGGTATTTCAATTGCAGCTCAGCAAATCTCTGCTTCACAATGCTGTACGACGGATATGACATAAATATGTGCACATTTCTAATCGTGTCAGCCCGTAATATACATGTCTTAGTCTCTATTAATATTTTTCTGTCTCATTCCGCTGTGCAGACGACCGACCACCAATAAAGTTTTTAATGGGAGTGGTATGTGATAAAAATTGACAAGACTGTTCGTTTCCGATGTAAACTTAATTACAGACATAATATTAAACTACCCTTTGAAAGAAGCGTCCCTCGCCCTGCTGTTTTATAATTGATATAATCCGCTTATGACTAAGAGGAAAGGGGCACGACGAGTAAATCCGTCTCCGTTTGGGCTTGATAAACGTACAGTCCTGCCCAAATGTTTTGACGTTAATTTTATGCACAGCTCAGTCCAAAAACTACAGTCGTGAAAATGAGTTCAAATATAACAGCATTTCCATATGCTTCCATTTACATTTAATCCAATTTCCTCTAGACAAGAGATATTTTAGTTGACTTAATGAGCTGTTTGTTTTAATACGTATATTCAGTTAATTTTGAGAAATCATTCTACATGATTACAATGACCTACAATAATGGTGTACACTGCATGCAATAGCATCACGAAAATGATCTACAACCCGATCACTAACCTCTCCAGATCTTTTAACGAATATCTCCATTCAAAGATAGTACATAACTTTCTCAAAATTGGCTAAAATATAAATAAATATTCATGCTTACGGTGAGATGAATATGAAGGATTTCATGTTTTAAAATTAAGAATTATGAAATAAAAATGAAAAATCTATTTAATCAATATTTATCAATTTAAAATATACATTGAGTTAACAAATTTTAATTAAAAATTCCGGCCATTTTTTATGATTAATACTAATTGCTTTGTAAATTATTTGCAAATATTATATATCTTAAAAACTAGAGACATGACATCAAACCTAGGGGGCGTCTTAGCGGCCCTTCTCACGGATAGAATTCATACACAAATCCTGGAACCTTCTGCTGGAGTCAGAGAGGATGTACCAGGCTCAACGCTTGGACCACCGATTTTTCTCATTTAGTTGTCTTATTTTCCACCAAGGAATAGAGCAAGACTTCCGCCCGCTATCCAAACATCCATGGCAGGTTACAATGTCAAATTTCTTATTGTTTTAACGACCACTGTTTAATGCTGAATGTCCTAAATCCTTAGTGTTCTAATGCTGTCTCATTATCTTTAATGTTCCTTCTTAATGTCTGAAAATCAATTTTTCCTGTCCCCACTTCATTATTTCATTTCCGTCAGTGGCAGAGCCCGACCCTGTCGAATCAGTACCGATGTCGCCGAATCTTATATAAAAGTCTTAAAGACCAGACCCGGTCAACTCGTCAAGGTTTTATTACGCTGTGTGTAACCTCCTTCAACTTCTCTCACGCCGCGTGCCTTTGATTTCGTACCACCAAATTCCGCATGTCGTTGTGTTTTACCATTACAACGGACTGAACCGAACCTGAGGGGAAATAGATTTCTCGCAGAAGGAAAAGTTTTAAGACAGTTGAATGTAATAAATTACAACAGCGACTATTTCTTCTAAGATAGCTGATAGTTACTATTTCAAAGAAATAATAATAATCACAGATAAACGTTTAAACTTCATATTACAGTAAGTACGTTACCAACGATTTTAGAATTAGTGTTTTTATTTTGAATACCGCTTAAAATCTTTTCAAAATTACTTTATTTAGAAAGATTTTAAATTATATGGAGTAGGCTATTTTTAAAATACATTTCATCAAAGTCAACTAATACGTTATTTCTTAATACTGGGTCTTATATAAAATACAGTACGGGTACACTATTATTGCAAGATTTTATTTTAATAGTTACAAATAGTCCAGATGTCCAAGTCCGGTTGTATTCGAATGTATATAATCAAATTGTTAAAGAACAAAATTGAAAAAAGTTTACATTTTGTTCCTCATGAAAGTCGACGGATAAGTTTTTATTTGTTTTTCTCAGGTAATAAAAGAGAACGAATAACTATTCCGCTGAGTTTATTTCCTTTTTTATAGAATTTGTCGTTTATATGTTAGACTTTTATTACACAAAAGCGGAGTACAGGAAATAATCCTTTCAAAGAATCGAGCTAGGAAACATGCATTTGCAAAAGCGTAAATGTACTCTTCGTTTCATTTGCAATGCAAAATAGTTTAGCAACTATTTTTTGTTGTTTGCTGAATCAGTTCATTTTCGAACAGTTAAATGTGTACTCTAAAGACATGTGCTTTAATTTCCACTTACGTTAGTCGTGGTTCTAAAAAAATAATTCGGATTCGTCAGAGGCAATCGCAGTTGTAGTAACCAAAACTTTTCAGAAAGGCACACATTTCAAACTAATCCGAGATCAAACTCATGCTTTTAATAATTCAACAAAATTGTCTCTTGGAAGTAAATTTAACGCGTTTGTAACATGACGTAGCTTCTTTGAGTTCTCCTTAGAAACGCGAACTCAATTATTCTTATTAGGTACGCTTCTCATGTAGAAATTATTCAAACAGAGTGGCTTTTGACAAATGTAGACAAGGCTGGGGAATTTTTATTTAAATCACGATTACTTTTCCGCTTTCTTATGTCGAGTGTCTGCACTGCCTATCTATCAAATAATAAATTGCGTCACATTTCCTATCACTGGGAATCGCAAGGCGTGCGTGCTTGTGTGATTTTAAAGGTAAATACTCCATCTTCTTTTGAAATTTATTGACGTTGATGAGACTCGGTTATCGACGCTGGTTTTAAATTCCACTGAATAAGGGATTAGTTTCCTATGCATATGTAAACTGTTTCTGTTTTAGTATCTTTAGAATAAAAATTGCACATCGACACTGTTCCAAATATCATTTTATTCAAAAGTTCTAAGACAATGAAGGGAACGTTGTGCGATTTATTATTTTATTATATTGTTCCTGGCAAATTGGCCGGTTTATTTCTTTGTTGATACTATTTATTCTAGATCATTTTAAGTATTAATATTGTTATTGTATTTAAATTAATTTTTCATATTTTTTCTATATCCACCTCTTTCCATGCGATCATTAGCAATGTAAATATGGTTGCATTTTAATATTAGGCGTTTGTAAACATATACAAATTTAATATCATATTGTGTTTGGTGTTGTGTTGGTCTGTGTCAAAATGACAGTTTTGGTTTGGTTCCGGAAGAAAAACCAGGAAATGTGCTTAATGGACTCTTAATCTCCTGCTTGTTTAACAACTGGTCCGTAACTAACTTGACCTAAGCCTAACACAACATCCTCCCTTGTTCCGATCGTGCCAACATGATGACTTCAGTACTTCTGAAAGCTTAAAGAATTTCCATAATGTTGTCATGGAACTTACTAAGCATTACTTTTTTATTTCGTTGTGAACTGCAGACCGGTAATTATTTTTAGAAGGATTTTCTCAGGCACGGCTATAGCATTTTTAATCTGCAGAGGAAAAGTTATAAATCAATATATACATAATATTAGATCTGAAAATAAGTTGAAAATCCGTTTAACAGAATCGTTACCGTTATGACGCAATGCAGGGCAATATAAAATTTTACAGAAATTGAAGGTATTATACGCTAATCATTTTAAATGATCGTAAAAAGTCTGTTCAACCCGAAAGTATAATTTTAACTAGAGAAAAAACATTGTAATTCCCCTGTCTTTGTCTCCTAAAAATTGTAATGATAATAAATTTGAAAAGTGTTTAATTCTCAGTCTTTATTGATTGGAAAATACAACATAGCAACAGGTACACTCATCATTCATTGTTCCGAAATAAGTTGGGATACGTTTGTTGAATTTTAAACAGTTCGATTTATCGTTAGCCTGATAAGCCCTAGTCTGACAATTCTTCTACTCCTCTGTTTACGTGTGCCTTTATTTTCGTGATTTACTCGCCTTTGGCCCATTTACTCCTATGTTGCTTGATAGCATTATCATTACCCTTTCCTGACCTCATTCTCCCTTTTCAGAATTTAAAGAATATGTGAAAGACTCTATTTGAATAAACTGAATTTAATATTTTATTTCTTCAAGGAGTGATCGGGGTCATGTGTCCACCTATGACTGGTGCTCTTCTTCGTTGACCAATAAGAGTTTTATTAAGGTTGTAAACTATACCCGAAACATATAAAAAACGGTTAACAAACAAGAAACAGATTAATAAAGAATTACAAAACGTTTGGATTCTTACTTTGCAACCTCTTCGGGTTCAAGTAAAAATAAAATATGATCTTGATTATTCTGAATGTAGACCTTTACGCAAAATTTATACTTGGACATTTACTTTTGAACAAGGATTAAGTATGATTGCAAACCCAAAATGGAAGTTTGAATTATTTATATTATTTAACGGAATTAATTTTGAGTATTTAATATGTTATTACATCAAGTTTTTAATTTTTGTACAATTTTTTCTGTGGTTAAAACATGAATAAATTTATTTGTCTTCTTTTTTACGCTATTAAATACTAAATTTGAGGGACGAAATGTCGTCTTTGTTGACGTCATCTTATACTGGCTGTGAAAATATCATTTCATTTATCTTTATATATTCTCTCAATTTATTTTTAACTTGTCGTTTTATTTATTTATTTAACTGATGTTGTCTATACACAACTACATACGGAACACAATATTTTAAATTATAAAGTAAACAAATAAACATCTAACAGCCAATTACCTATATTATTCAATATGTTGTTTCGTTCTCATTTTTGGGACTTCTTCAAGTGCAATCAAATTATTCCTGATGTCAATTATTGATACAATAAACAATAATTGGTTTCAAAAATATTTTGTCCGTACAAAATTAATGGTCGAAATGATTTGGAATTAGTCCCCGACACCAGATTACTCACAATGTAATTATTTTATCAAACTAAAAATTTACCTGAAGAAGTCCACAAAGTGGATTTATATTAATTATTAATTACTTTTTTTGCTGACATATTTGGCCCTATTTTTATTCTTTCCCTAGTTTAGGGTAATAATTTATTGAATTTTTTTGTCTGTATATAACATCTCAAGAAAGTTTATTTCGTATACCTTTACGGGAAAAATTCCCAAAATTGCTGACGAAACGTTGGATATAATCGGTTGAATAGTATAAAAATGATTCTCATTTAATGGCTGTTTGATTTTCATTTATATAGCAGTTGCGCTTTCAGCAATGTGTAAATAAAAATATTGTATTTATTTACCAATGAGATGCTGAAATAAATTTTTGGTATGAATACTGCACAATTGCATTTGTTATCCTTACAACTGAGTTCAGTTGGAGGATATCAGGTATCGCGGCACGTTTGGTCCACGACTTGCTAATTGGCCCGTTTATCTTTTATTCTATATATTTTAAGCGGTTGTCGAAATATGTAACTCATGAATTATTTGTGTGTCTGGAATCGGGACTAACAAAAGTTTTAGACGGTGTCCTTCGTGCATGGGTACGTGTATTGAGGTGATTGAAAAGATATGTGAATAAATTATTACTTTGGTTCTCGGTATATGAAGCTGATAACTGTGTTTTATTTTATGATTTACTGAACCACAAACTTTGACCTTTAGCACGGAAGAAGTAAATACAAAGGTAAAATAAAAATGTGCAAGTTGAAGAAAGGGCAGTGGGCATAGGCTTGTGAAACAGCGCGGTCTGGACTTGGATATTCCGAGGACACGTACGTGTCCCAGCTTCCTGTGTAGCGTGATATAAATATGCTATCCTCTGGCACTGTGGTCGTCGCCCACGCGCTGACAGAGCGCAAAGGGAGACGGGCCAATCTTATCTTGCCGATAACAGTTTCACCCCTGTAAGCACCGTCTGGAATGTGCGTAACGAAGCCACATCGTACAAATATCGGCTATCGACACAAGCCTCTCTTTGTTGCAAGGCATTTTCACAAGATAGAAGCGCAAACCCCCGTTAAGCTCCCTGGCGTCCATCATTTATGATCGAAACGGAAAACTGTTTTATTCTCACAGATCGTTAAAAGAAACACCATAAAAACGTCAGTTGCGATGTGAATTAGAAAAATCCAGATTACTGCAATGAAAACAATTAAACAAGCACAGATAAAAAAATCAATCACTAACGGTTCAAGTATTGAACAAGGAGTGCAGAAACGTTTTACTGTATTTACTTTATCACATAATTTTCTTTGTCAATTCGTTACCTAATTAGTCTTCCCCTAATACAGACATTTTGTATTTTCGGAAGCAAATTATGTTTGTACTAAAAGAAACAATGTTAACTGCAGAATCCTTTGCTCCAGAACTAACCATTCCAATTTTACAATAGTTGTAATTGTATGGATGTCATACCCTAAAAAAAATTGTGTCTAATGTATTCTTCACTTCAATCACATCAGCGTCCGACTTAGATTGTCACATTCATCCTACATTTTTTGTACTATTGTCACTTGCTAACAATTTAAACTAGTGAAAGTTTGTATTTTAACGTCTGATTTTGTAATAATAAGTAAAAAATTTCCGACAAATTTCCGACTTCATTTTTATTTATAACAATTTCCAATGATATATTAGTACTACAAAAAAAGGTAAATTGTTTGGGGTTTTCATGTTAACACAGGGTTTATCGATGTTTCGCCATAGGATAATAACTTGAAGGAGGTACAAATAAGTACCGAAACGTTGTGTTTTTCGTCTTTGGAAATTGTTATTAACAAAAATAAAGTCGGAAATTGGTCGTAAATTTTTACTTATAATTTAAACTAGTCTTTAAAGCCTAACCATTAGCTTTCTTCTAACAACTGAATAATTAACGACAAATAATAACCCACCGTTGTTTTCTAGATTTTTCTGTCATGTTTATACTTCACTCACAAACTGTCCACTATTTTTATACATTACACAAGATCAATTGGTTTTCTTCGTTTCAATTGTCTGACAAATGGTTGATTTTCCAGACGTTTTCGTGACTCAAGGCTCACGTCTAACTTCATGCTTTTCAACATACAATTTTATTCCTTCCGTAATAGCTGGAATTGAGAGATCCCTATTGAAATTGGTATTCACTGAATTTCCAACCATTTATTTTGAAATTATTGGATCCGTTTAATGTTTGTATAGCGAGATCAACGTTGGTTTTTAGTATTCGAGCTGGCATTGACTGATTTTGTGTTATCGTCTTAGAATATTAATGCAACACAATGACACAAAATACTTTGCGTATTTTCATTTAATTACGTACAGTGGCAACGCTAATTGGGGAAATTGCTCCAGGAGAAATGAGATCTTTAAGTTGAGTAAACGTGCCACAACAATACTTTCTAGTGCGGATTTTAGATCGAGTTGCAAGCCATTCTTAAAACTTGAAAATACTTAATTTTCCCAACGTATACGTTCATGAAATATTAAAGGTTGTAAAACGGAACATGAATCTGTTGAAACGAAGGGCGAATTTCACGAATACTCGACTAGAAATCGCTCAGCTTAGGTCGGACGAACATCGCCTTGCTCTTTACCACACAAGTATTCACCATACCGGGATAATTTTATATAACAGCCTTCCTCCAGAGATTAAGAACAATAGTATGTACAAAAGTTTCTTGAATCTCTGTAAAAATATTCCCATATGTGACGCGTTAACCCTGTACAGAACTTTCTTGATCTTTCCCCTAATAGTTGAAATTAATGTTCTGCAAAAGCGTTGAATCTAATACTTTGTAAAAGTTCCTATTAATAACTTTAAAACTAAGTTTATCACTTTCCTGCTCTTTTCTTTGTTTCATTTATTGCCAGAAGCTACTACATTAGGTCAGATTCCTCGTCGTACGGATCCCAGTAGTGACATTTCCAGTGTTTATGCATGTGTTTGTTATTCTAAATGTGTGTTTGTGTATTTAGCGTGCGTGTAGTGTTTTCTGTTATTTTAGACTATATCTTTTTTATTCTAATTACGTATTTAGGGACTTTTGGTAGTTAATTAGATCTTATTTTAATTTCGTCTTACAATTATTTGTTACTAGATGTAACGTATGACCTTTTCTATTGGCTAAACCGGAGATTAATATAATTTACAATAAATCTAAATCTGTTCGAGGAGAAGAGATTCGAAAAGTTTTATTCGGTTCGAAAACCCCTATTTTCATTCAAGTATTTTGTCCTTCAATCATAAGAAGTAACAGAATAGATTCTCATTTTCAATCTGCATTGATAACCATAACCTATACTTTTTAAGTTCAAGAAAATAAATTGCATAGTATATATTTATTTAAGAAAAGTTTTGCAAACCTTGAAAATGGTTACTTTTTTTCAAAAATATTTGGTATAAACAAATTAAGGTTTTCCCATGGGTGGTTGTTTAATGTTAATATATCCGGTTTCGTCATAATTACTTAATGAATACTTCAAGAACTCCCCTATGCAACCGAAACGAATTGTAAAGTATATAGAATACCTTTTTGTTATCAAAAAAGATTAGCAATTCCTATTTCTTGAAAACCTTAACTCCAAAAACCCCAAATTTAATTTCACAATTGAAACGTCCGGCAACGACAAACTCAATTTCTTTGGCACGATTATTCCTATCAAGAACTTTACACCAACTGGTTTGCTAAGCCAATCGCTATAGATACAACCTTAAACTATTATTCAAATCATCCTTATCATGATTATAAACGTGGCTATCAATTTGATATATAAAGCGATTTCGTTAACAGATAAAATATTCCTTAGACAAACTAAAAATAAAGTTTACTCAATATTAAATAATAGCTTTTTCCCCATAACACTAATTCATAAACTCTGGACAGTTAATGTTTCTAAACTAAACAAAATTTCAACTCTGCATATAGACAATCTGTCGACATTTCCCTTAAATTTTCAATTAAACATCTCCACAATATTATGCCCAAACCTCCTTCTCAAAAAAATATTTTACATTTCTTTAAACCTATAAAACAACACTCCGAAACTCATGATGATACTAGAAACACCTGCAACAATATCACCCCCTGAACAGCTCTAACATAATTCAAAACAAATTTGTCAATATTACCTTTGTTAATGGTCTTACTAATAAAATTATAAAATATTTTATAAATACAATATTAATAATTAATTCAGAAGTACTTGCAGCTTTTACATTTCCAAATTAACTTCTCCCGGAACTTTACGAATCTCATATTTCACCCCATTGTTTACCTGAGATTTATAAATTCAAATACACACGGGACATGTTTTAACTGTTTTGTTCCGATTTGCAAATATTTTTCTAGTCCTAATGCAGAAAGTATAATCAAATGATATTTTAAGTTATGAAACGACTTAATTTAATTTATACAATTCCAATTGGTAGCACATGGCTTAAACTGGAATTTTACTATTGTCACTTAATTACTTTTATAGGTTGATAAGTATACTGAAGTTTTAAGAGGTAACGCATTATATGAATAAATAGTTGATAATCAATAACAATTTTTTTCGCTTATCATTTTTCCTCTCATATGTGTATTACTGTACTAAACTTATCATCTTTTGTTTCAGGTTAGTGTCAATATTTCTCTCCCGTAGAAGGCAGGTAAGAAACTTTTAACTGCCCAATGCGAACCATCAACTAAATATTTATTCCTTATAAATTAACGGTTTATATTAAGCTTCATAAAATAATGGAAAAATAATGCATATTATTTTATATTATTGGGTAGAATTTACGTTTTAGTTAACAAATTAGAATGGCACATTAGTGGATACTATTGAAAGGTAATTTCCGTTTGAAAAATCCCTAAGTTCATCATTTGAATGAAAATTATTGACGTACTTGTTACGATAATTAAGTAACAACGAACTGTAGCTATGATAACTTACTTTATCCTTCTTATCCAACTATATAAATAGACATTGTTTGTAGTTAAGATAGGTTGGAGGGGATAGGATTTTATTATTATTTAGTATTTAATATGCCTCATGTTGTTGGCAGTGAATTGTAATAATTATAGTGGGTGGGGTTTATTAATTAAACATTTAATTAAGTTATTATTTAATATTGGGAAATATAATTGAGGGAAAATATATAATGGCAAAGAATTTAAAATCAAGTAGGCATTTATTAATCAGAACAAAATTTAAGAAATGAAATTTAAAAAAGATAATATACAAAATGAATTTATACGAAAAAGGTATGTATTATACATAAAACTCAATAAAATTTGGGTCACCCGTGGGAAGAACAAAAAGAAGCAGTTCTATATGGCAAATATGTCTGGTAATGTGAACTCTATAAAATCAATATCAACGATACTGTCGAAGACTGCAGCTGCATTCTCTGGCGGAGTTTTTCTTTGGTCTGCTTCGGAGACGCTGGCTATTTCGATTCTCGTTTATGACATCTGAAGTTCTGCCTGTCTGTATGACGCCTTGGCCCAAAATAGTGGAAACTTTTGCTTTAATATCTGCATCTCCGGAGACCTCAAAAGCCTCCACTCAGCTCTCAAAAAGCGGTTCTCAATTTTGATCACCTCTTGCCAGCGGCTCGCAATTTTGTGCCCGCCTCACCTCGCTTGGTCCAGAATTTGTATTTGAATTGCAGCTAATAATTTTCAGCCGCGGATGTGAACGGATACCTTCACATATGTTTTGTATTAGTTCCTCACCCAGTAGCCATTCCTAATTTTTCACGCCTAACTTCTGAAACCCTCTCTAATTAGGGACGGCTGGCATCATTGTCCGTAAAAGCCTTCTGCCGTAGATCTGAAGATAGTTTCGTTTCCATTGTCCGAGGGAAGGTCGAAGGAAGGGTATATTGCTGCCCACGCACACACAATAAAAAAATAATGAGTTGCAGATCTTAAGACTTAACCCGCGAAATTTACTACATTACAGGTTTCTCACTTTATATAATAATGATATTGTTCAACAATGGAAACTGTCTCAATAAATAACTCTCTTGCGAAAATGAAATTCCGTATGGAGTTGAGAATGTATGGGAAAATAAGCAGATGCTAAAACTTTGATAATTGATGTAAAGCACTTTTGGTTCAATTTCCTTGTATTTCCTTAATTAGGATACATTTAATAGAGTCATTGTAACATTCATAATGTTGCGTACTTTGTATAATGCAAATATAATATAAGTAGACGCTTGAGAATTTGCTGTTTTCAAATTGTTTGGTTGTCATTAGCTAAGGGTAAATATGAATTTTTCTGCTTAGTTTCCAAAATTGCCCCATATGGATTCCGGTTAAATTTACGACTTCTAACAATAGAACTAATTTATATTCATCTCAAGTACATTTCACAGTCGCACGATTTCATTTATGAAAACATTTCGTTTTTCCACATAAATTGTGGCGTCATTGTGAGCTCTGCTCGCTATATGAATGCACCGTGGAATTATTTTTCCTATTGAGATCCCAAGTAGCTCGAAGGCTCGCTCTTTAGCGTAAGCGGTCTTGAGCTCCACAGTTGCCAAGTGAATACCTAACAAATTGTAAAGGAGGTCTCGGTTTTGCATCCGCGCTGGCGTTATAATTAGCACTCACTCATTTAGATGAGTGCTTTAAAAACGCGGTCTTAAAAGCCCCTTTAAAGAGAAGCGTGTTCAAAACGATTAGTTTCTGTAACTGAATGTATCAGCTAATTTGCGTTTCGCGTATTTTGACGCAGCGCGTCAACGCGAAAGCTGTTGGGACGTAATGAATGTCTGCCTCTCTCACACCCCGTCGGAGCTCCACCCCCGCATAAGCCCACAAGTCAACCCACCCCCTCCCAAGGCGCTGCCTTACCGTCAAAGTATTCCTCTGATGTCTAGCAACGTGCTATAACTTTATACCGGAGCGGCGCGGATCTCATAATCCGGGAAGAGAGAGAGGGAGGTGGGGTGGAGTGGAGTGAGTGGGTGGGGGTGAAGATATTTCACTAAAGCGATCAAGGAGCCCGTAATCCCGTGGGGGAGGAAAGAATTTAAGCTCTCTAGAGCAGTGGGAATGTCTCACATAAAGTAAGAAATTCCGGGATTGTATTGATGGTGGGAGACGAAGGAGGGACTATTTTGTTTTGGCAGCGCAGACCCGCCCCCTCCGTCGGGCGGTATCGAACGAAATTTGTTGACATTCTTTCATCCCACGGGTGCACAGAATGAGACATCTTTCAGGACCCTCCCCCAGCTCACCTACTTCTCCAGAGCTCGAGGAATTTTCTGCGCTTCCCTGGCCCTTCTACGGCCTTAATAACAACCCGCCTACTTTATCAGTTCATCTCTTTCACTCTCCGTATCCCTGCCGCCTCCATTACTGTCCCTATATGCAACACAGCAGTGTGGGAGATATTCAGCTGAGTTTTTCAGGAAATTATTTGCAGCTCTCTATCTGTATATCTTTCCCTTTGCGTGCTTTATTTTCCCCTGGAGAAAAAAGTTGACCAATGTGCGACATATTTTCAGTCTGTATCCGTTTACCTCAATTTTCTTAGAAATTATTTTCACGGCGGAATTACATAATGTTTAATTTCAAAGTACTTTGTAAATAATATTTTACTATTAAATTGAGACTCGCCCTAGACTACGGAAATAAATAGAACACTCTTTACCCTTTATCATCAAACATGCTAACTGATTGTAAATAAGATTTTTGTAGCCATCGCACTGTCTCTGGTTGCGTAAAATAGAAAATAAAAGGAAAAAATGGATTAACAACTGGTATAAAACAGAAATTTTGGACGTAACAGTTAATAGACGCAGTCCAGGTAGCAAAATATTCCTTTGTGGCCCCATAATGTATAATACGTATGTATCTATATCCATTCAAAATGTAACTTCAGATGAAGAATTGTCTACGAAAGTTGTCCGAAAATTGTGGTTGAAACCTTTTTTTAGTTTAGTTTAATATAGTTGTAGTTCCAAGAGAATATGAACCATTTATATATTTTCTAATAGCTTGTTATGAGTCAGGTACATGAACAGATATTTTATGACTCTTTTCGAGTGGGCGAGTTCCCCCACTCTGATCTGGTGAGCCCCTGGGGGTGCATTATCCGAGCCTGAGTGATAGGTTACAGTATGTGCTTTATCGTTAGTATGTCCCTACATCTACTACAAATATGTCGAGCTTTCATAAATAAGTACACAAATAAGCATGGTGTTACCCGAATAGATACTCGATAATATGACCTGCTCCCTTATAGTTAGACAGGCAGGAAAAATAATCTATGGATCGCCGCCCTTGCTTGAATATTCCGAACCCAGGGAACCTTTCCTGTCTCTGAAACTATCATACTTCAAAATAGCCCACTCCAAAATGCGGTAATCGGTTTGATTTTCACCCAGTTATGTATATATTGACTGTTTGCTGAATTCGCCTTCTTCGCCTCAAGGTCAGCCATCTCATTTCCCTGGGACGGGATCCAACACACGCAAATTTCTTTGGCTGTCCCCTTTATTTCAAGTAGGCTACTACGGATACGGTTCAGGATCTCATTTGATTTGTACTGGTTACCTATCTCCAATATATTCTCCAAGATATTCGAAAATATTATATTTGCTTCGGCTAAAACATAATGAGTTAAATATTGTGTGTTTTCTGTCTTATTGACTTATTTGTTGTTTATTATTTTTATAGATATATATATAGTCGCATGTTTTACGTCGAGCACCGGTTTGCTTCATGACCGCATTTCGTAGTAATGATAGTCTACAGCAGAGAATTCGTGTCAATAATTTCGCTTTCTGAAAATGTCTTTCAATGCAACACGAGAAGTGAGCTACGAAAATATAATAATTCAAACTATGAGTATCTTCAACAGACGAAGTAAGAAGTGTATTAATTTCTTTCTCTTCAAGAAACTCACTTTATGGGGTTACGTTTTTTCTTCATGTTAAGATGTAGAAAAGCTATGTTCGTTTCTATTTTCAACAGCATTTACTCGTTGTACCAATTTCATGATTTTTCAATTTTTAAATCACCTCTGTGCATAAATTTGAAGAGCAGTTAGTTGGAATGTTGTCATGATTAATTACCGTCAACTGATTTATGCTCTCCGATTGAGACTAGAGGAAAGAAAAGCTTATAGACAGGGCAGAAAAATCATCAGCACTATCACGTGGGACACATTTGTTATGAAGCACCTTTCCCAGAGCGTAGGCGGCAGACCTCTTAAGTGCAGCCAGAAAGGAGCCAATCACCTCCCCTTTCTCTGCGCATACATCCACACCGCATTGGTTTTAATTAGTGTGAGTAGTGGATGTAAACACAAGGGTAAGACGCTGGCTGGCACTCAGGATTATTGGGAGCTGACGTCATCAGCAAAGGGAGCCTAATTACAAGTTAATCTTCATTAGTGTGTGCACTGCTTGGTTTCGGGAGGAGTAGGAGGCCTGTTGGCTTTTATTATGGGGATGAAGCCTGTATTATGCGATGACGTGTAACGAGCATTGATAGCGGCGTTGTCCCGGCAGCTCATCGGGCAAATGGATGCTCGATTGGCCGTGCTCGTTTACCTTGTTACAAAATTTTTCTCATTTTTTACGCCTAACAAAGTTATCGTTCGATGCATCAAACAAGCGAACCTAGAACATGTAGTAGGGAAACCTTTAGTGGGCTGCATCACAACTGAGACTGACACCGGAAAAGCCATTTTATCTCCATTATTATGCTAGGAAACAATTAAAAGGACGACAGCTTTATGCTATGTATCATAATGTAAGGAAATGATTTAAAGCATTGGTATAAGACTTTATAAGAAGCTTATATGATAATAAGGTAATCTTAAGAGAACCTGTTTTTATATCATTTGGATCAAACGTACACAATCTCCTCACACCTACCTCTTGCGACAGAGCGTACGCCAATCTTGGAACGACCGGGATGGATCACGGAAATCAGGCCAGAACTTTTCCTTTCTACCACGTAGGAGTAGTTCTAAATCTCTGATTCCCTCCCTCGCCTCTACTGTGCCACCCAAAACATAGATCTTAAACTTTCCAAAACTATCCATTACTGATTATCTGCAGGCGTTTGTGAAGCTTCATGCCACGCCAAATAGTTTCATTTCTGACCAATTTTTTTCTCCCTGCCTTGTCTCAACATGTCCAACAAATCGTTGTCACCAACTTTCCTTGTCAGGTGTCCTTCGCTCCATTAATTCATACCCTACGTTCAAAAACAAATAATTGCTGTCTGATTCATTTGGATTATTTAGAAAATTTGTAATAATAATAAAAGACGATCGAGGAAATACTTTTATTGCGTGGTTGTTTTTATAGTAAGTGTAATCGGGCCAATAATGTTCTTGGCTTTTGTGAATGATCTGTCGACGGGAATAGATACTAAAATTAAATTGTTTGCGGTCGACTGCATAATTAACAAAATTATAGAGAATATGGATGATGAAATCACTCTTCAAGCAGATTTAGGTAAGATGGATCAATGGACAAAAATTAATAAGATGAAAATAAATCCATCTAACATTAAAACAATTATTTTTACTAAAAATAAAATGGTCATCACCGGGGAATATAAAATAGGAAACGAAAAAGTGCCGCTTGTTGAAACGTGTAAATATCTAGGTGTAGCTTTAAATAAAAAATTTAACTGGGGGCGAACACGTAAACTTAGTAACGCGGAAGGGATGGAGGTCGTTACACTTCATAGACAGGATATTGAAGAAAAGTACCAGACAGGCCAAGACAGCTGCTTAAACTTCTCTAGTTACACCTATGATAGAATACGGGTTGGGATCCTTACAGAGCGGAGCACATTAATGCTGGGGCTGGGGTTTAGTGTGAGGGCGAAACTAAATGGGAACCACTCGGACGAAAAAGGTTAGAGTTGGGGCACTCTACATAGTTTACACTGACGAACAGGCCTGGTCAGAAATAAGGGAGCGGCTGAGTATACCTAAATTTTTCTCTAAAAACGATCATAATTACTAAATAAAGTAAAAGGACCAAAGAACGGATGTGGGAAAATATTCCTTCGTAAAGAGGGTGATAAGGGACTGGAATGCTTTGTCTGCAAGTGTACTAGAAGCTTTCCCGAAGAACACAAATGTTTTCAAAAAACAATTAGAAACACTGAAAAATTAGGTGATTATTTTGTACAAAAAAAAGGACGTCAAATATTTAAAAATTGTATTTTTAATTTTTGTTTGTACTTTATCTTTATTCTTTTAATTTAGCATCAATTTATCTTTGTACTTTTTATTTTATAAATACTACCACCGGGCAAATGCCCACCTATAGTAACAATACATATTTATAATAATCCGTCAAAATTTAAATGTCCACCTGATAATTGTGTATAAAAACTTTGCTACTATATTATTTTTTATACCTTAATTGTCAAAACAAACACAAAACGTTTGAACTTGCTTTCTCTTTAAACTTCCGGGCATCTGAGGAGGAATACAGTCAGCATCTATATATCTAAAAAGCTTTGTCAGTGCGTATGTTTGTCCGAGCTATGGGCGTCCAAACTACTGGTTCGAATATGATCAAATTTGACACACGTGTTCCTGACCACGATCTTTAAACTTTAAAAATATACTGAAGTTATATATGTGAAAGAAGTGAAAAACATTTTTACGTAAAAGTTTTCATGTTCCATACACGCATCAGGATCTTAGGAAGTGAATGCGAGTTTCCTATTTTATTTGTCTATAATACTGGATATTTGTTTAAACTGTAAACATTTCGCATCGTTATTAACCTATCATTGGCAGAGAGATATCTCCATGAGAAATTGGATCATCGATACGATTTATATGTAAATTAGTTTTATTTCTCGCGTGAGGTATATTTTAATATTTAGTAACTGCTCATTTTTAAAAGCAAATAAAAAATTATGCACTTGATAGTGTCATTCTTCACAGGTAAACGAATTAAATTAAATTAACTATAATAACAATACTGTATATAACTGAAAACCGTAAAAATATCAAAAAACTTCAATGTTTTGGACTTTTAGAAGGTAATTTCTTGGTGGTTTTCCACCTCTAACAACGTCCGTTCCTAACTTGATGAAACAAGTCAGAGATTATTTTCTTTGTCCCACCGAGACCTATCAGTAGATATCTTAATTTCCAAGGTGGTACAATCGCATCTCCCCCTCACGCGAGCTACAACCGATTTAAAAACTCAATTTTTGAACCACTCCAACTTAAGGCCCCATCAGGTCAAAAACTGAAAATATTTTAGAAAAATTATACATTGGAATCTCGATTTTCTACATTTTTGGTCACGTGACCTTTTCTGACCCCTAGAAATGGATCAAAATGGCACCTCTATGTAAGAAACTACCTATTTGACTATTTTCCACCATTTACACAACCTAGGATTGAAAATAACAGAAATTGATTTTGGCTGTTCGAAAAACTTATAAAACGAGTGTTTACACGTTCCTGTGGCTAAATGTGATCCCTCTGGAGTAGAACTATGAATGTAGTGTACCCTTAAGTATTTTTAATTACATTCATGCTTTATTATTTACGTGAAACCAAACTTCAGCTAGTTTCGATTTAAACGTGAAAAGAATTTTCACTGTCGAAAACTGTCAGCATTGTAAAACATCCTCAACTGCTCTTCTACGTCAAAAGTACTTCATAAGATTCGCTATGGGAAATTTGTCTCATTATTAACTTATTAACGCATTTAAATAAAATGTTTGTAGATTGATTAATTTAACATATATCTTCTATACAACGTAATAAGTTTTAGTAAAAACTTACTATTCACCTGATTGGTAAATTCTTAAGTTTTATTTGTAGTATAAACGAAAGATTTATATACTTAATTAAATCTGTGTGTTACTTTTAATATTATATGTAATTTATGTTTCGATGTGGTATTTTCGAGTGCTATGTCTGAGGCGTAACGGCGCCAGCGTCGATAGTGTTCCCCTTTCACTTTATGAGCTAAAGACTGAAGCAGCAGTCAATAGATTTGATACGAGTTTTGCATTACTCGTCTAACCATCCTCTAATGAACGCGGGAAAGTATTGAACCTGGTAATTAAAACGGGCTTAGTTCGTTAAAACCGGTGCCGGGATATATGGCCATACATTAACCACTTTCATTTCCCATCTTTTAATTGCTGCAGCAGTGGCTTCAATAACATTTTGTTATGTTTCCACGACTTCTGATTGCCATCACAGTATTCCATTTTCTATTCAGTAATTGCATTTCATTCGTCAAGTGGAATATTTTGTTCATTTAAAAGAAACGAAAAATATTAAACTCCAAAATAATATAGCCATGCGATTTTGTAGTATGGGCAGGTTAATAACAATTTGTGGAGCCAATATTCGTTTAATAATTTTTTTGTATTAACCTCCCCTCCCCCAATTGTTATAACAGTCAGTTTATAAACAAAATATTTTCATGTTATTCTGAATTATTAAACTCTGAAATTTTCATGTTCCTTGGAAATATTGTAATAGTTAAAATAAAATAATTATATAAATTTTAACACGATATCAACAGAAAAGACAATTATAACTATTAAAAAATATATACCTTTACAGATTGCAACAAATTACAACTTTGAGAAAAAATGCAACCACAATTCAGGCAAAATAAATTTAAAGAAAATCGTTTTACAACTATAAATTATTATATTATGAATATTTCAATTAGTAGGAGAGTTTTTAAATATTATAACTTTATTTTACATTGCACTGAAAGCATTTATACATTATAATAACTATTCTTGATAACTGAAAATATCCATCCACGACATTTTTTTTTAATTTTTCAAAATTAATTTATGTGCTTATACATAGAAATTAAAAGTAACAAAATTTCATTTCTAAATTTGTAGATACTAATTTGGCATTCTATTAATACCATAAAACCTTCTTCAGCCAATTAACGTTATTTGAACGCAGGTCATAGTTATAATCTTTTTACGAGAAAAAATTAATTTTCCCCGTACGTTCACGACGCGACGTGGTAAGAGTTCTTTTTTTTAATTTCCATCAATTACTTGATCTATTTCCCGTGTGTTCTAACTGAAAATATTAATGAGTAATCCGTAAAAATGATATCATCTCTTATTCATAAGTTTATTAATTAATTAATTTGATAACTTAAGGTAATACATTCGAATTATTCAATTTCTTTACACATATATCTTCATGTCAAAATAACAGATTTTAACAAAAAAATTGAATCGTTCATTTTTAAATTAAACTTAGTCATCACTGTGTTTACATTTGACGTAATGATATTAACAGAGAAGGAATTTTACATGTGACAGTAAAGTATTGGCAAGACTTGGTTTTCTCAATTGTGTTAATAAAGAGCATTGTCTCTAAAACTATATGAATGTACAAAATGATGAAAGGTTATAATTGAATTATAATTTATTGTACATATTTGAATGTCATAGGTCTTAACCTATTTTTTATAAAGATTTTAAAATGATTTTTCCATTCATAATGTGTAAAAAATTTCTAAATCCAATTCAATACCTTTCTGCTTAGTCTTGTATTTCAATTGACTGTCGCTGTAGGTACTCTTCTATAGCTACAATGTCAAGGAAAAGGCTAACGGAAGTCCATTAGCCGAACCGGATAGCAGTGTCGAGTTCTCGTAAGACACGCCCACTTTCTCATTGAGCTGTCACGCTGCTTTAATTAACGATTTCACATGAGAGATATCCTACTTTATCGAAATAAGTCGCCTAGCTGTTGCTGGAAAAAGTTTGGGCTGCAAATTGTAACTGTTGTGTAGAAGAACTAATTGCCCATTAGGAAACTACAGGTTTCTAATTATGGATGGAAAATGTATCTCTCAGTTAATAATGTATTTCTGTGTGTATATCCCCTAATTGTGTGTTTCTTAATAAATATTTGATATCCATGTTTCCCTACTCTGTACTAACTAATTTTACTTTGTAAAGTTGCCGCAAACACATTCGTATTTGGTGGTAGTAATTAGTCGTGTCATTTCACGGATACATTCGCAAAGCTAGAATTAACACGTGCCAGTTTCTTGTGTAAATATTTCCTAGTTCCGATCGATGCCAATTTGTTAGTGTGGACTAAAATTTAGCTTGCCTGATCCGAGTAGGAGTGGAAAATCGATTTTCTATCATTCTTAACGATAACTGACAGTATAATTAGAGGCTTCCAATCCGTACGTTTGATTCATTTACGTTCACTGCTAGCGAAACGTGAAGCGCCGTGACTCTTATAGTTTAGCACTGAAAATATCAACAAATTTATTTGGACTTAAAGGTCCTAATTTTTTTTTATAGTTTTAAGAACCTTCGAAACTCGAATTTTTTCTGTACACCTTTTCTATGAAAATGTAATTATTTGTGTCCATGCTGTGTTTGAAGTGTGTACTTCTCACTTCTACTGTCATTTATGTAAAAAAACTGCATTTCGATATGGTATTTTTATACATCCTTAAAATAAAATTATTTATTAACAATTATATTTGTCACGTTATAAATAATTTATTTCGCAATTTATTTAACCATTCTTCTACGGTTATACCACCAGTTTATAAATAAAAATATATATGCACTTTTTTCTATTACATAAACTTTTTTTAGTTTCGTGAAGTTATGTAATTGTTTTAACGGCTCTAGGAAACGGTTAAATATGAACACAGGTCGAAAGATTCCAAATAAATTTTAACATCAATATACGAGAATGAGTAATTATATTTCCTTATTATTGAAGTGAAACAGCTTACATTAATCAAATAAATATAAGTAATTATTAAATAATATGTAATTTAAAACAAAATGTCCACGCGTTGTTGTGTTTTAAACGAAGCAACAAATTTGTACAACATAATATACAATCGTATGGCGGAATGAATTAAGATAAAATTAAATAAAAATGTTGTTCTCATAAATATTGTAAATGTAACTGTTTCAGACGTTTAATTATCTAGTTTCAATTACTTGAATGTTTTAGATTTATCTTATATGGTTTATCAAAATTAGTGAATTGTAATTTCCGTTTGCTATGTGGACCGAGAAGCAGCTTACATCTCGGTGAATAAAGTCAAAGTAGCTAGTCCGGAATATGCGTGTACCTCTTACAAAGGACGAAGGTTCCTTATTTTCTGAATGGAGTTTCACATCACCTCTGGCATAGCCACCAGTTTCTCAGTGCAGATTAGTTTATGTATTAGAGATAGATGTATGATATGTATCCCTCTCATATAACTCAAAGAGGACGTCTTTATTATTACACTTGCCTTACGTTTAATCATTCAGAACAAAATTCTCTTGTACGTGCGACAAATGTTAGTAACGTGATGATCGTCGTATTGAGCCAATGCCTCGAGACTATTGGCATTAGGTTAGAGTTGAACGGTGTATTTGTAACTATTGCCATTCAATGAGAAAATATGGAAATAAATTACACTTCAATATTATTGACTGTGAAAGATTACGCACATGTGGTCCGTTTCAGAATGAATAGTTCAGGTGTTTAGGAATAATCTGATAGGGACACATTCTCTTTTATTTTGGAAATCCTTTTAGCCGTTACGATGAGCAACCCGTCCAGTGGGCTTAGTCCGGGGTTCCATAAAACCGCGCTGCGCAAGAGTTAGGTTGATCCTCTCGTTAACTATTTACGATTTCAGCGCGAGTGTAATGCTATTATGTTTCCTGTGCTTGCCAGTGCTAGCAGGAAAGGATTACTCCGTGCAGTTTCTCTTTTTAATTAACTATGTCTGGAGACTACATAAATGCAGCGGCAGGATTCTTCAAAATCTCAGTAGTGTCGTAAAGCATCTTATAAATTGTAATGTAAATTAGATATCTACTTTGTATTAGAAACCAGCCCAAAATTGGCGTGTCTCGTGAGTAAAGTTGTGTTAGATAATAAAAACCATCCGGAAGACGTCACACTGTTGTTGGATGAAGTTTGGTGATGTCACCGATGTTGTGACACGCCATCTAAAACTGTCCTCAACAAGTCCTCTTTAAATAATAGTATCAGCCAGACCTAATCAGATACATAATTTTCCGAAATTAATTATTTATATTCCTGTAAAAATTTCACAAAATTGTTAAAAATAAGATAGTTACAAGAATTAATTCACATTCAATCTGTAAAAGTTACAATCCCAGGACTTTGTGGGCTTCTGCAGCGATAGAGTGTTCTCGATTCCAATTTTAATTTGAACATATTTACTTTTTTTTAACAGGCTACATGAGGGTGATCCTGAAACAGGCAACTCCCTTTTAATAGCATAGGAAGGGAATTGAAAAGGGGGATGCGGAAGGTAGAGCAAGGTAGCCAAGGGTTAACTAGGGCCCCCGGGCTATGGTTTAAGGATCCTACCCGGTGTTTCACCTAAAGAGATGCAGGGAAAACCCTAGAAAACCTGCATCAGGTAGGTCGGTCATTGGGTACTATTCTCACTCCCTTCCGAATGACGGGAGACGAGTTTGCTACATATTTACATTAGAATCACTTTTAAATATTACGAAACTTCATTTTGTCGTCTGCGAGAGTTACTAAATTCTCGTTTAGGCGAATACTGATTACAAAAACTAATTTGCATTCAATCTGTAAATGTTAGTCATGAGTTCTCACCAAACTTTGGAGGCTTCTGAACACTGAAATAGTTTTATTCTAGCAGTCGCATGAACCCCTGCGGTCATTAGAGCGACTGCTACATTTTCACGTCACATATGTACATAGATAACATTTAATTTAGTTGTCATAACTTGTTGAGAGATAGGTCATTAATAAATTTTATTGTATTATGTATTCTGTTTGTATTGTTGAGTAAGACATTTAGGTTATTGTTGACTATATTTCTATTTCTGTGGACTTGTGTTGGGTTACGTTCGATTGTTATAGGGTTATTACACAATTCGCCAAGTGTTGGTGTATTTTTGGATAAAATGTGTTCACGTGATGTTAGTTCGGAGAGGCGAATTCGTAAACGTGTGTAGATAATTTGATCTCTTCTCTTGTCTAATAGAATTTGCTTTTCTGTGTAAGAGGTATTTCTTATATCGGCAAGTTTATCTGGTCATTTATGTGTCCCATGACGATTTTATTGCTCGGAGGTTTGAGAGTAATGCAGCATCTATAGGCGCACCCAGATGATGGCCTCACTTGCTGACATTTTTGAGTCCGTATTTATCACAGATTTAGTAGCTGCTACGTCTACCATCTCCTTGCCATTGATACCAGTACGTGAAGGAATCCATCGAATTATTATTAGAATTTTAGTCGTGATTAATACGTGGTTTAGGAATCATGAAAGAAGGCCATGCACATGGAAGAAGCCGGGGGACATGGGTAGGTTCCAATTAGATTATAATATGGTTAGACAGAGGTATAGGATTCAGTAACTAAATTCCAAGACACCCAGGAGCATATATAAACTCTGGCCAAAATCTGCTGGTTATGAAATGCAGACTGAAAATGAAGAAACTCAAAAAAGGAATTAGAACAAAAAGATGGGAAATAGAAAAACTGCAACAACGGGACGTGCTTCAGAGGTTCAAAGAAGATATCAGGAGTAGATTAATAGGGAAAGGAGAAAGAAATAATATAGAAGAGAAGTGGGCACTCTTAAAGGAAGAAATGACTAAAGCAGCAGAAGAAGGTTGCATCAGACCAGTCTTAGGACTGAATACCACAACAACAACATTATTTCTTTGTTTTGGTCAGCAATTTTGTGGTATTTTGTCTAATGTTGTTGATGATTGGTTGTGTATTTATTACAAGGTTGGTTGTGTGTGAGTTTTGGATCTTTTCTAGCGATGGTAAAGGTTTCGCATAAGAAGATGAAGCTACTGTTGATGAGTTTGTATTTACTGATTTGGATGGTTGACACGATTGCACATCCTGCTTCAGCTGAAGTGACTGATCCATCCATGTAAATTGGCTGGCGGTCTGGGAATTCGGCTAATAACTCGATGAAGCGTGTTTGGATGATTATGGGGTTGGTTTCATTTTTCATACGCTTGGATAGTTCTATTCTGACTGTATTCGACAAACTTCAAATAAATTCGTTTCGACGATAGAAGGAAGATATTCAATGTCAAATGGGCTCCCGTTTGAAAAGAATAATAACGGAACTCCTAGGTCCCAAAGAAAAACCAAACTTCTCAGACTAGGCAATATAAAGTTTTCGTTCTTCTTCACTTTACATATTATAATTTTTATTCTCACTTATGTTTTTTCAACTTTCCTTCAATTTTTCTATTCACTTTGGTTAACAACCATTCGCAGTCTACTACATCTACCAATTGAAATTTTTACTGATATTAATGTATGATTATTGTGTTATGGATATTACATAAATTTTTTGTACATAAATGAAAAAACCATTGGTATTAAATCAGTCTCAATTTGAACAAAATCCAAAATTATATTTTATTTATTTTGATTATAAAATACTGTTATAAAAAAAATTTGGTTTTGATTCAGTCTTAATTTTAATAAAATCCAAATATACTAATGGATTTTATTAAAATTGAGACTGATTTAAAACAATCAGTTAATCTAAATTACAATCAGTCATTCATTACAAAAAATTCCTGGAACATATTTTGTTAATTATTTTGTATTCGGATTTTATTATTTTTATTTTTGTGAAAATTGTATAACTTTTTATGTAACGGGAAATATTTGTTCTAAGAGCTCATAGGAATCTAAACGTCTTAAATTGATGTTATTATGCGAGAAATAAATATCCAACCGGAACGATTGTTTAACTTTATTTATTCGTTTATTATAAAAATATTTGGATATGTATAGTATTACACCAATTTAGTAGAAACAATATAAAGTTTTTGATCCACCTTATGTTAACCCTTCTATGATTCAAACATTATTTATTCCCATAAACAGAAACGACTGTAAAATTATTAAATGATTGGGCCTCACAAGAAACATTATTGTTCCTTATTCAAAAACGTCATTCATTTATGGTCCTTTCCCCCTTTCGGTTGGCCTGAATAGTTTCCGTGTGTTTAAGGTGATAACAGATAAGAATTTTCTCTTTTGAAAGGGCCCTCTTTTTTTTCCACAGCACTCGGTGCCTGTCTACGGGGCGTGACCCCCTCGTAATGGCCGGAGAGGTTCAAATATTTGCTCTCTGCCTTTGTCGGTCTCCGCCGCCTCAGAGTGCGACACTGCTAGCATCGAACTCAACACGAAAAGACCACTTCAGCGATTAGAAAACCGTACACTTCTCACACGTGAACCAACATCAAACATCTCACAGTTAATTTGTTTTAATAACAGGGGAAGATAAAATAAACACAAAATAATACGTATGTCCTTTCAAATTTTTTAATTTTAAGGAGGCCGCTTCTTCTAAACAACATAACGCCAAATCAACTATCGTTAAATTAATATAATACGTCATTATAGTCTGCCATTACTTTCTAATTAAATATACAAAAAATAAAATGAATATTTTACTTAAAATCGTCATCAATAACGCGATACCATTATTAAAGATGGCGCATGGACTAACAAACCAAATAAATTCACGGGATTAATTTAGTACACAAACTGAGAAACATCACTACAGCACAACAAATGTAATAAACCGAAAGAAAAAAATTAGAAATATGCTAATTGATGTAAAAAATAATTAATTACATTAGTTTCTCACTAAAGTCTAAACGTAAGGTATAGAATATTACGTTTCTGATCGTCAATAAACTAAAACTACTAAGGGAAAACTGTATTTAACCTGGGAATTGAATTTGGCCTTGTTTTATGTATTAAAAGCTTTATATACTTAAAACTCTTCTCTTATAACACAAGGAAACGTGATTTTAGCCAATCAGTTTGAATAACTTGAAAGAAAATTATTTAAATGTACAGTAAATGTATGAAAAATAACGCATGGATCTTATAAATTATTCCTGCATTTGAATATCATGTTTATTTTTCACGTAACCAGGGCATTATGGCTGGGAATTTTATTAACCTCCCGAAGGTTTGTTAATTTATTCTATTCGATTTGTATAATTACTAGTAAATAAATCAAATAAGAATTTTAAACTTCCATTATGAAATGTATAAAGCGTTTTTATGGAAGCATACAGTATTAGGGAATTATGAAACCATGAAAACAATTATAATTAATACACGAATAATCTAAATCGTTAAATTCCCTGCATAGGCACAATTCTCAAATACATTAATAATATTAATTTCTGTTTCGTTTAGTTACTTGTATTACAATTAAAATTATGGAAAAATGTTTTCGAGAATTAATTAGTAATACCAATAATGTGTTATTCACATAATCAAACAACACAATGTACATTGTATTCACACTTAACAAAAACTTAGTTGCAGCATAGTTAATTGTTCATGAATTTCAAAGTTATAAAATTATCAATATGCCATAAAAAGTAATATTTTTTCATCGGCAGTTGCTTCAGGCATAACAAATTCGGCACCTGCTATCGTATTGAAACAAAATTAATATTTTTCGCGACGAGATGTAAATCAATTGTTTTCTTTCGGTACTTCCACTTTATTGCCAAAAGAGTAACCAATGTTTTCATTTCATTTTAATAGCGAAGTAAAACTCAATCAAAATAAAACAAGACGAACAAATTTAGCATTAGCTTGTACACATGTTTTTCAACTTCAGAAAATAGTGACTCCCTGAAAATATAAGCTTCGTGCGGAGATTTTGCAGAAATTTAGCATGAGCTTGTATACATGTTTTTCAACTTCAGAAAATATTGACGCCCTGAAAATATGAGCATCGTTCACGGATTTTGCTGAGTTTAATTTAATAAAAGGAAAAAAAGAAATAAAACGATTGGTCTTATGTTCAAAGTTCAAAACATTAACTTCATATCTTATATAACTTAAAAATGTTACACTTTATATTTCATATTTATGAAACTTTTGCTGCTACAAATTAATGTGTAAAACTTTTATTATCACTTTTCTAAAATATTTTTCAATGAAGTATTGTGTTAATCCACCGAATAAAGTAATATTCTTATACTTCACGATAATTTTTACGTTTGATTATTTCCTTAGTAATTACCACTGTCGTATAATCAAAAAGATATATTGATATCTCACTGTAAGTTAGTTGCTTAAGAAGAAAAGCAGTATGATGTGCCTCGCTTAAGGAGAGATGAATCTAATACATAATAAGTAAATGTTTACTGGAAGTGAATTTATGGGCGTCACGTAGTATAAATACCACGAAAAAAGAATTGAATTAAAATTAAAGTCCTACATTACTTCAAAGAAAAATTACAATAAATCCAGAACGGCTTACCGGCAAAGGAGCTCTGCCACAGTGATGGAAGCCATGTCGTGTTCATCCGGCAATGTATTCACCAATCTTCTGCGTCCCTCCTTCCAAGACGAACCGTCTTCCGTTAATTCCAACCAAAACGCCCCCTCGCTCTGTTGCTGCCTTGCTATCCTCTCTTTTACGTATAGTTTAATTTTATCTGTGCACCACCAGCCTAATCAATAATTTCCTGATTGGTTGGTGAAAAAAATCTCCTCCGCTCTGTCGGGTAAGACCGGCTTTCTAGAATTTTCCTACCACCTGCTGACTGTTTTCACAGAAAATCCTTTACATGAGCCTTTCAGCACTTTTAACAGGCAAATATTTTACGCGAAGAAGTCACATTGAATATAAAATAAATTTAAAAACAATTGAATCAAACGAAAAAAGTTTTTCTTATGAAAAATTTCTAGAAAACTTGTTTTAAGTACAGCAAGAAATAAAGCAAACTTTCCTGCGGTAAGTTTTTTAATTTTTAAGTATCCTCATTTCTTTCTCCCATAATCATTAACTGTTAAATTAACTAAATACTTTTATTTACAAAATAAATTACGTATTCGTTATTTACATACCAACACTTAAATACGCATTTCAGTTCTTTTTTTAAACGGGAGCCTATTGGAGCTTGAAGGTCTTCCATGTGTCATCGAATGAGATAATTTCGACGTCGTCTTGTTGCGCTGCAGTTTGGATTTGTTTTCATTCATTTATTGACTTGTTACGTTTTCTCCTCTCATTCGCTGAAGCCAGAACCACTATCATTTGAAAACAATTATAGTTCAGCACTCATTGTTGATCACATTTATAAAACGCGTGTTAACGATTGAAGAACAATATTGGATGGATGATAACGAAAGCTCTTAGATTACCTCTTTTGGATGACCACTGCAAATTTAGGTGTCTTTAATAATATTACGTTTCTAAAACGTTTTCCATAAAAATAAGTATTGTGTTGATTAACAAAATTTACTACCTAAAAGTTACTAAAATTACAAAATATATTTTCAAGTATTTATTAAGTATTCTATAAACAGAATATTTCAATCACTTTCCATTTTTTTGAATGGATATATAATAATTTTTTGTAGTTTTTTAAGAAAATAGTTTGAAGATTATATTATTATTCTTTATTTTAATTTTCATAATCAGTGGTATGTTATGTATTCTGGTACTGGTTTTCCATTTTCCGGAATGAATTCATACGTATAACGAACGATATTTGGACTGTTATCCCTAAATTTATACCAACCTGTAACATGATAGAAGTTGGATGGGATTCAGTTTCGCCGCTATCTTCTCGTTTAATTTGATTCTATGACTCGAGGCTACAGGTTGTCACCCGCTTTGCCATTAAAAACAATGAAATAATAAAACGCTACCACTCCAAAACTTTTCTACACACCTTTTTTACGTACTATTAAAATTACGTATTTTGCTTCATTAGTAAAATGAATTAAATTATCCATAGAAATAAATTAGTAACGGCGTTTCCAAGTAGTATTTATTTGTTTAATCTCCTTGAATAAATATAAATAATTAATTCAGGAGCGCATTTTGTGTGGAGCCCAGAGCGAAATATTATAATTGGAAACATACCGTAGCGACGGCAGTTTGCGACCGTGAGAATCCGTGTCGTGTTAATTACGCCGAGTGCTCGGGGCTACCCCACGATTGTTTGCAATAAAAAGTCTATTCGGAGCTCTCAAAAAACCGTGTTTGCTGTTCTGCCGGTGTTTGCATTGCCGCTCTACCGTCGATACAAATAGCGTAGCTGGGGCCTTCTCAGATAACAATGAACAGAAAACGGCCGTGGCAAAATTGAATCAATACATTCATTAGTGTATCCATGAGATACATTGTTTCTCGTACTTCGATTATTATGATCACATTTCTAAATTAGGGTGTTGAACTTAAGGGAGGGGATACTGACCCGCATTACACCGAACGCTAGACATAAATATACAATTAAATATCATTGATGGGAGTGGCACAAATGATTATAAATTATTTTTAAATAATTATCCAACAATCTAAACTATATTTTGTACGGTTGTATTATATAAATGTAAAACAAACTTAGAAAAGGTGAATTTCATTAAAGTACGTTTAGTGTACTCATGTTTTCGTCTCGGTCATTTGTATTTTGAAATTACTTGCATGAAATGTAATAGGTTATAATCAAATAATATTGTATGGCTAATTAAACAGAGAAAAGTATTATTAAACTCAGGACGTTTCCCCCATCATTTAGTGGACCTTCTCAAGTAAACAGAACTGGATATATAAGTACAAATTTTCATTCTAGGTTGTTGTTTACTATTATACGGGATTTTAATATTGGCGGAACAGGGCTACGGTTATGCGAACTATCAATAAATACTATTCTTTGCTATTATAAATTAATGTAAATGATTAGTAGTTGGTCTGTCGCACAACTTGAACTTCATACTTTTTTTAAAAAGTAAATTATTTTAAAATGCATGTGAACTTGGAATAAGTAACTAATCAACTTTCTTTTCAAAATCCACAACTTTTTTATTAACGCTGATTAGAGTGACAACTCTTAGAACCATCGCAGACCCTGTTTTATTTATTACTGTTTTCATACTGCCTAAAATATTTCCGTACATTATTAGAATCAAATATCTTAAAAATTCTTGATAATTAATGAATATGTTTTAAATTACTCATTATATAATTATTTAATAAAGTATTATTGGACTGTGATTAATATGTCGTTGGATGCTTCACCCATCACGGTGAAGTTGGGAACGGAAATTCACGTAAATATAGACTCCCTTACACGGTTTCTGCCAAGAAGGGTGACTAATGAAATGTTAATATAGTCGATTCGCTGTGGGAGGGATCCGTGAGCTGTGATTCGCACTAGAGGAGTTAATGGTTGGCTCCAAGGCTCCGCAATTGTTCACCTCTCAAGGGATGTTCCGCTCATCGCCATTGGCGTGTAGTTCTGGAGGACCCGAGGGGTTAATATTTATAGCTCACGGCTGATCGAAGCGGATTAAAGCGCCTCGTTAAAATTAACTCTTCCATCAGCGGATGCAACCATGCAGGCAGGCCTGCCAACAGCTAATGGGACAGGTTGCTGCCGCTCGCTAGGGCGTGATCACTCCACGTGCAGGGTCTATCTAGAATGACGCCAAGGAACGATCGAAATGTCACAGCGCTATCAAATATATGGATTAGTAAAGCGGAGAGACAAAGTCGGTCGTCGGATGTTATAAACGAATATGTTTTATCGACATATTAATTTTTTGAAGGAAAAATTTGAAAGACTGCGTAGTAAAATTTAATGAAGAAATTCCATCGCTTTTGTTGGCTGATCAGGTTTCCTCTCACGACGTCTATCACCACCTGTACCCCTTCCGCGGGGACTGTATCGCATATCGACTAACAATACGTAATATCGATTACTGATAGGGGATAAGCCCTCGGCCCGATCCGACAAGAGCAGAATTCAGGCAGCAATATGGGAGCAGGAAATGGCACAGCGATCGCCGTGTCGTTACTTCTTGTCAGGGTTTTATTTCCCTCGGCGGTAACGCTGCAGCTGCTCTCAATCGGCGCTCGTTTGCAGATCAATCCCGTAATTTTGTTCTCAGGGAAGCGACCTGTTCTGCGCTTTTTACGATCCGAAACCAACGTTAGCCAGACGCTTTAATTTAATTTTAATTCATCTTTATGAAGAGTCGTCCATAATCTCCTGAATATGTTAAACAAAATTTAGTTGAATTTCAAATCACACGAGAGTAATCAATTGACGAAGTAAACTTTCACGACGTACAATAAATCATATATACAACACTTTCTCTAATTTAACCTTGGAACTAACGTAATGAAGAGCTCCTTAAAGAGTCAAAACGAAATAGAATATTTGAAAAAATAGATTGAATTAGTAAAATCTTATAGATTGCTAAATGTAGAGTTACTCTACTGAATAACTTAATTGGTTTTCTAAAGAATATTTATTTAAGTCTACAATGACACAATTTGGACTTGTGCGATACGTAATAATGATTGAATAAGTCTCCAAATTTTTTGAAAGTCATCTGTTGTAAAACTTTAAGTATGATCTTGGCACCTTTATTCCACCACAATTCAAATACGTAATTGAGCAAATTGAAAGATTTTTAAGAAGTTGACTGTGACCTATAATTTTTTATTGACAATGAAAAATAAATTTAAAAAAAAGATTCAGGACGTTATTGTGGTTTACAATTATTAATTTAATTTGTGGAATAGCTGAGGAACATACATCAAACAGTAAATATGATAATATTTCAAGTAATGTGGTTCTTTTCAACTGTTTTACTATGACAGCGACGAATATTTTCTTCTAAGAAAATGAAACGGCTGAAAGTAATGATAATAGCTTCAACAATATTTTTCATCAGTTCGTTATAAATTCGCACTCCTTTAAAATTCCATCATAATCTCCTTTTAATTAACGGTTATTTTAGACTGTCTTATGTATTATAGCATTTGAGTTTTTTATGAAATGAATGATTTAAAAATTACCAATTGGCTCTCCAGAACATTATTCATTTAATTGTTTCATAATGTTGTTCGGAAATTATATAAATAAACTGTATTAGCATTGTTTATCCGTAATACTCCAATCCTAGTAGTACTTTTATCGTTTAAAAGTGTGGTTGAAATATTTATTGCAAAATCCGTACTACTTCCACTATTACAACAGTATCTCGTGCATTATAATCTTTGAGTACAATATTGTGTGTCTATTTAAAGTTTTAATTTCAGAATATAAACAATTATATCCCGTCCTGAAGGGAGTTAGGTGTTGGCATAATTGACTAGGGGTATAGTGGTTTACCAGCTCAGTGAGAGCCTCATAGAAAATAATTGTTTTGTATCTGTTGCACGACACCGGACAATGTTCGACTAATGCACCATTCATAATCTGGATATGTATTCATGTCACAGAAGATTAAACGGGTACATGAATGCAACTATACAAGAGTCGATATCCTGACGACCTATTAATTATAACGGAGTGTGTCACATCATCAGGGCCTTTTTGTTTTCAGCAACCTGGTACTTAATCTTTTCCAAATAGTTGAATAAATACAAAGCAAGTATGTATGCCAAAATCGGACGTTTGTCGTTGTATGCTTTATTTCTATGCAACAAAATTCTATTAAATTTGTAGTACATTGATATAAATGTCCCTTAAAACAGCGAAGAATATTATTGAGTGTTCCATTGTGTGGAATGGACGAAGAAATCACCATACGAAGATAGACAAATAAATAGATATGAAAACGTGTGGTTGATGCTAAAGAATCAATATGGAAAGTGATAGACGTGACGCAGACAGTAAGAGTGGAAAGCAGCTGGTGTTATAAAGTATCGGGAAAAAGATTGTCTTCAGAGTAGATGCTATCGATAGAGAAATAAAATCCTCAATCTTTCACTGAGTTGTAGGAATTTAGCTCAGTGTCAAATGATTTATCTGAATAAATGTTTGTTTCAATGTCTGCATCGTCATTTATTCTTTTTGTACAATAAAGCACCGAAAAAAAACAATAAAAACCACGTAGTCCAAACACGAACTGTTTCAATCAATTTACCGCGCGGGGTGCAGCAAAAATCAAGCGACAATTCTGTTAGCAAATTTATATTTTACCTGAGGTTAAATAAGAGACGACTCTGAACAGGGAAACTTGTTAAAAGATTAAAGCGAATGAAAAAAATTGAATAATACATTATGGGCTCATAAAAGTAATTACCATATACCATTCAGCAACTAGATGAAACAAGCAAAGGAAGCAACATAATTTATTAATAAAAGTGACTTCTGGATCTTGTTTCAGAAACAATGGTTAAAAATTTTCGAATAAACATCAATTTGCATTTGTATCGTTACCAATCGCGACGTTGTCATTGTTCCACAGAGCCCATCTCTTTGCAAAATTCCTCCCCTGATTCTGTAACAGGCACAAAATCTAATCTATATTTATAACTTTTAGTATAAGAAATGCCTATTTCGAAGAAGTTTTGGAGAGACCGGGGTAGGGGGAGTTTATTTTACTTTGTTATTCTTGAACGGTAAAGCGGATCGTCTGTATACAGTTGGCCCGTGTGTCTGAGATAAGGCCCTTGGAGCCCGGTGTGTTTGCTTTTATTTGCTTGTGCTTCCCCAGTTTTGCGGTTCTCCCTGCATGGGGAGACTTCCTCAGCATCAAATCTTCTCGCGCTCTGCACAACTGTTGCGTCCCTTAACGGCAAATATTGAAATTTATACCGAGTATTGTCAAGGGCTTAATATCTTTCAAACTTTTTTACAGATACGAATTGGTCTTTAATCGGTATTTATTGAAATTTAATGAGAAATACTAACGAAGTGATTATTTTTCTTAATTCAATTCTTAGACGCTAGGATTCTGACAATTACATTTTTAGTTCTTCTGAAGCAGCCTTCAGTTCATTTTTTTATAGGTCTCCAATAACTTTCCATATACTTTCACTATAGAAAAACATTAATTTAAATTTCTGCCACATACATTTACGTCCAATTTAAATAATTCTTCTAACCATTCTGAAATTCATTTTCAACTAGCCATGCCCACGACTTTGTTCGCGCGGAAATGGCTCTTTTTATTTTGCCCTAAAACCTAAAGTACGGTATCATTTATTTATCATCGCTTCACGGCAAACCTTATAACTCGCATTTGGTTTTGAACAGGTCCCGCTTTCACACGTTTACAACAATAGATGAACTGAGAATGTTCGCCCTCCCTCCCTCTCACTATCTCTCTCTTTCTGCCAAAATTACGGAACGCCTAATAGGATTACACAATGCAAAAGCAACCCAAAAGATACTCTCTAACCTCAAAATTGTGTTTCGAACAACTTTGCAATTTTACTATGATGTCAAAACATACAATTAAGCAACATAATATTTAAAATATACATATAACCAAGTAAATGGGAAATTCACACTTTTGTAATTGTCATAAATTCTATTAAATTATAATGATTAAAAAATCTTATGTTTTTATAAGTTTGTCTTAGTCAAATGCAGTATAAAATGTGCTGTGGTTATTGAAATGTAAAAATTTAAGGATTTAAGAAACCCTTTAGTATTTAATATCACCATCCTTCCATATGTTCGTATTTGGTTTTGAAATATTAAGTTTTAGTTTATAAAATAGAATTAACACTGCTGGGTTTAATGGAAGCAAAATATATATTTTGATTATGATATTGAATTTCAATTCAGAAAACAGGTTAATTAGAGAAGTATGTAATTTATAAAATTAGAACTAAAAGTAACCACCTACTTTGAACTCAAGTACACTCTGTACTGTGGTTTTCTTTGACGAAGCTAAAGCCGAGAGTACCCGATTTATCCGGAACATTTCACGAATATGGCCTGTTATATGTATATCTATAGGAATGGGCAAGGTACATTTTTGCTTCCTAAATCACTACAAGCTTAAACATTTCACCATGCTTCGAACATTGTAACAACATGGAAATAAAGTTTCTTTCAAAAGCTGACCTTTCTGGAACAATGCGATTATATACACGGACTAATAGATCCTTTTTTTAAAAAAATTATTATTTATTTCAACTACGTAATTAATTATAAATAACAGATTGATTTGCTAATTAATTTTGTGATTCATTTTCTCTAAATTCGATACTCGTTTCACTATACGGTGGTTGCCGTCGCTGAAGTTTGAGGAGTCACACACAAGGATTCGTTCCACTATTTCTATCTTCACGATTCCATTTTCTGATGCGATTAATGTAAAATTTCCTTTTTGGAAACGACGGCGGAGCATGTAGATTTGGCTGAGCGACGCCTGAGGCCCGAAACTCTCGTGGAAGGGACACGGTGACAGCCGGAAATTAAAACCTCGAACCCCGGCCTCCGCACCCCGATAACAACGGTCCGGCGCGTTAGCTACACACCCTCCAGATTAACTCTGCTGCTTCATTCTTCCTTCCAAATTACGAGGCGGCATGAAAGACGAACGCAAGTCATCCTGACATAACTGGGAGAGATAACCATTTTAACACAGCCACAAAGTATATTTCCCACAGAGGACGACGAAAGGTTTCCACCCTATAATACCTAGAAATAGAAGACATATTTCAGCCTCTCTTATTTGCATCGATCTTCTTCTATATTCCTATATTGCCTTGTCCTAATCATCAAGCAGCTTTCCGTTTTGTCGTGGTTCGATTTCTACTACGGTTCAGATTTTCCGGTTCTAATCCGTTAACTCGCTTTGACATCCTCAGAGCTGAGCTTCGATTGAAATCTTTTCCCTGTCCTTGAATACGAATGCATTATATACGCAATCCAAACATATTTTATGACATCAAGTTTAATAATAAATAAAAATACGACCAAATAAGTCATCAAAAAAATTTAATTGGTACTTTATTAATAAAAATAGAACGTTTGAACCGTGGACTATTTCAGGGAAATTTAAGCAGATGAACTAATTACGATCGAATAAGTTCACAAAGGTGGATGAAACGTTGTATGTATGTTAATTGAATTTATTTGCTGACCTATTTGACCGTATTTTTATTTATTATTTACGCAATCTTTCTCAATATAATTAATTTAGCGACGATTTAAATATTATCATTAAAATTATTTTATTAATCAATCTACACCGTTTTCATACATTGTATATTCTGATTAGAGGAAGAAAATATTTTTTATATAAATTAGAAACATTCTATTGTTTATTATTTACAGCATTTATGAGAAACGCTATTAATGATATTTATTTCTATAATTTTATATTTTTTAATGTTTGTGTAAATTTATAATTTAAAATATTATATTGTTCCCTTAACCTCTTGGTTTTTCGGTTACCTACGCTAAATAAAGTCGTGCTCCGTATAGTAAGTAGACGAACTCACATCAAAGAGTTCCATGTTATGGAGGAGAAATTTGTTTTATATTATGTTACGGTAGAATATAACAGGTAATATTCATAGCCACCGGACTAGAGTACAAAATGTACGGAAACGTATTCGGTTTATGATTAATAAAATACATTTTTGAATAATAATAATATGGTCGTTAAATTTGACTTACAGTTAAAGGATCAGACATTACCGTAGTTACCAATATATGGCACTCAATCCCCTGGAAAAATAACGGAAAAATTCATTTAATTTAGTTGATATAATAAATAAAAAAATTCCTGTCGGGCGATTAAATTAATTGAAAGCTGACGTGAAGCTTTCTTGGCTCTGTAAATTGATTTATTAATTTTTAATTAATGGCTAATATTGATAACAAGAAGAAACGCGCTTATAAAATTGAGTAATACGACACAGTAAATATAGGACATGATTTATATACAGTATTTAGATTCGCTAGTAATTAGATTGATATATAACATGATGTACTGTAATTTCTTATCTTTACTCAAAATATTCAACAAAGAGACAGTTTGGAGAAGTATAAAGGATTGGCTTGTGAAAGTGACTATGCAAATACCTTTCTTATTCCCGGAACTTGTTTCTCGACACATTTACAGTGTTTCGCATGACAGCGATCGTAAAAAACACATGCTTTCGAGAAGTATTTCTAATTTTCCTCCGTTACAAAATACTTTTCACTATTATTAATTAATACCGTAAGCGGTTATTCCGTCTTACGAAGAAAATGATCTACACGCATTAACTTTTCAACACGGCGACGACGTATAGCTTGCGGCTAAAGAATTTTTTGTATTACCTGTACAACATACATAAAAATTACGATGTTGTTATACACGTATATATCCTCTATACTTGATACTAATATGAACTTCGCGTACGCTTAAAATAAAAAAATGAAGCCCAGATAACGATGCAGATTATAAAATGTTTCTAATAATTTCAGTGCTTTTTATTGCCTTTAAATAATTTACGATGTGCTTCTTTCTCAAGAATAATATATAATGAAATTAGTATTAGGTTAATAGCCACATTTTTTACACTAAGCGTCATTGTGGAAAATAGTATTAAAAACATTTTAATAAATAAAAAAGGAAAGCTAAATCTGACTTAATTAAGTCAGAAGTCATAAATGATTATTTTTATTGCTGCTTGAATACAAAAACCTACTATTCGAGTAAATCTTATTACATCTTTGCAAGTTAATATCTATTGTGCTACCAATAAAACTTTTTATATTTTTGATCTGAATATTAAATGATATTAAATAATCTTGAATTTAGAAAATGTGTTATATATCCATTCAGGAATTGGTTTGGTAATACATTTCTCTAGTTCATTCAAATTCTTAATAACAAATATGCTATACGAATGTTAATTTCTCTATTTATAATTGTTTCTTTCATATATTTTATATTCTGTTTAAGTTTGAAATAGTATTTACAAATAGTTAAGTCAATCAAAGAGAAAAGTTAATATTACTTATGTGTATTGGACAATGTTACATTTCCTAAATTTTTAATCATTTTAATTTACCAATTTATTTCCAAAAATTTCATGTAATTTATAATAAATTTAAATTGTAACAAAAATTAGATGCCTGATTAAGCCAATATGACTTTATTACATTTATTTAACCGGAATCGAACCCTGTACCTCCACTTTGTATGTACGTACTGAGACGTCCAAATTGACTCTTCGTCAAAACTCAGCTTCTCTTCTTGTATATTTTAGTACACCTCCAATTCCCTAGAATCACAAATTCCAATTTAAGATTAATGTTTCAAAATTTTAATACGTGATCTGTTTTACAATTAACTTAGGCAGTATGCTCCATCCGAAGTATATCTCGCTAAGACTGGCGTGAAACGTTTATTTCTTCACAATCCCTCTTGCGAAATGATTCAACACACTCTGTAAATTAAGTTTTTTCCATTATTGCTTAGCTCCAGAAACCTCCCTCCAGGCAAACATAAAAAACAATGTTATCCATTTATGAAATTGCATTCCGTCTACTATGTGTTCGCTGAAGTATCTGTGTTCGGCAATCAGAGTGAGTGGGGAACGTTTAAGAGTGGATTAAAAAATGGGAAAACCAAATTTGCAATATTATGTACGTCAGACTTTCGAGTGAAACAGCAAGCTTCTAAAGCGATGTCTCTGGGAACTGTCAACAACGTAATACAATTTTTTGAAATCTTATCTTCTGGGATGGGAAATGAATAAATTTTAATTTATGAAATTGCATCGTAATTTAAAAATAGGTAAATCAAAGAAAATCTAAAAATAAATTTAATTTTGGTTTTATTAAATATTAAAATAAATTAGTTGGAGAAGTATATCAAGCGATTTTCATTTTACCTTGCTACTACTTGTAATAAAATATTAATGATTATTTAACACTGCCGTATGTTGGGCGCCATTTTGTAATAATAATATAACGTGGGACGTAATTAATTAATCATAATAGTTATTTAAACCCCATCTCATTTTTATTACATGTTTAGTTAATAGTAGTTTAAAAAAATATAACTTTTGAATGAAATAGATTAGTTTTGATTAAAATTTACTCATATACAAAGGTCCTTTCATGGCATACATACTGCAGAATGATATTTAACAGTAAGTTGTTTCAAAAATTTTAAGCTCTGTATTAAACGGTATAAATGTTTTGTGTCTGCTTTTAGAAATATACTTGAAATTGTAGAGTCTTTCACTATAATTTATTAAGTACATTGCTATAAGCAGACACTAAACTGATTCCCTTCCCTTTCAATAATTAGATTTATCAGACATTATTTTTTATTACTATTATTTGGTTATTAAAGATCCTAGGTTTTCCCGGTGAATCAAGAGTTCTTGGGTTACAGCCCGGGTTACATTAGAATCTAAAACCGACGTTTTGATGAAAACACATGCATCTTTATGAAGTATATGTTTTTTTGGTTCATTCTGCGTCCAAAACATTCAGAAGTTTCTCTGCAAAAATTAGGTTTTATTGAAATTAAATAATACTGGGTATCAATTCAAAATACCAAAATTGTTATTTTATAATTTACAAGAAAAGGAATGCAATGTAGTGTTGTTTTTATTATTTTGTAATTGAAATGTCGGCCGACTTATTTATTGATTTAATTTATGTCAGAAAAATGTAACATTGTGTTATGCTTTATTAAATTGTCTCACATACGCTTTATTTCGGTATAAAAACAAAAATTTAGTAATGTGTTTAAATACTTTTAAATACATTTATCAAGTTTCCACGTCATATAAAAAACAATCCTAGACATTAAGAATTCAATCGTTCCCAGTACATATTATTTACTTAATGTAGAGCAATTTTATCTCTCTTACATTTTAAATTATAATCACTGTTGGATTTTTTTATTTCGTTAAGGGATGACATTGACCTTTTAAGTAGCCAGTGATGTACAAAAGGCTTTAAAGGAACCTATATTCATGGGATGCGACGTTTATTGCGGAAACTACTTGAGTTCATAAAACTACATCAGAAGAAATACCGAGGCTATGCAAGCCAAAACAGTAGTAAAGGGCCGGACGCCATGCTTATTGCTACCATAATAATATCGTCGAAATGGCGGGAGTTAGAGCGAAACTCCCTCTCAATCTGCTCTATCTACACTCCTTGAAATTTACTGTGTCCGTAATGGCATTCGACGGGAATAATCCTGCAGAGTACAAATTTTATTCCATTGGAGTTCGGTGTGTCCGTTCTTTGGACAATATGGGGAAAGTTGGTGCTGTGTTACAATAATAACAGAGCACGCCTCTGAATTTATTTTCAGTTCAAATGAAACCATTAATTGAGTTCTATTGGGTAAACAAAAGATGAAATGTACGTTTTTAAAGTCCATACTAGATATTCGCATCCTTTCACTCACTTTTACTTACATTTCATTCATTTTATTAAAAAATGAATAAATGTTCTTGAACACACAAAATGAGCCCGCAAATTAATAATTATTGGCATTTGTCAAAAATAACCTATCTCTTACGATTTTGACTAGAAATATTTCAAAAGGCGCGAAACATCCAGTGTATTAAAATGAATCTACAACAACAAATAATTGACACGCCAGACAAGAACTGTGCTGGATTTTTGGCTGTTAGAACCTCGCGCTACATTCTTCCATTTCCCCTCCATCCCTCTACTACGTGGTACGCTGTGTCTAGCTGCCAGCCTGCAATGCATTGAGTACCATCAGTCTCGTGTTGGGATTCGTAGCAGGTAGAACTCGACGTCTGATACGAACTCGTTACATTCTTTTCATCCAGCAAGAAAAGAAACGTGTCTTGCAAGTCTACAATGAGACTCTGCAAATGAGAAAAAGTTATGGACGCAAGCAAAGACTCGATGTCAAAAAGTATTTTTTTTTGTATTGGGAAACGTCGTAATCATTTAAATAAAGCGTCTTCTCACAATATTTCGTAAACTAGTTTCTGCAGCGAGTACTTAAATAATATTTTCATTCAATTAATACAATATTTACCGTATTAAGTATAATGAATGCTGGCCTCTGTGGTCTAGTGGCTAGCGTCACTGCCTCGTACCACAGATGTCCTGGGTTCGATTCCTGGCAAGGGTTTGGGTGTTTATGTACGTCTTTGAGTGCTGTTGGCAATCCCCAGAACACTTAAAACTTAAACTAATTAAATGAATGGCGATCTCTCTGCCAGAAACGTCGACGCCATATGGTATAAGAGGACGAGTTTAAGAAAGAAAGAAAAGAAAGTATAGTGAATATTATACTTTATCTTCATCACTTTTCCACCTAAATCAGTTTCATTGTTCACTTTTTAACATTCAAGTTATCAATTTTTCCAATAAAAACATGCAGGCACTATTTTATATATTTACTGCATTTTTGTCTATTCCATTCTGGCCCCCATTTCCCCGTTGCATTAGTTGCATTAGTTACGCCTCTTTAGTTCAGAATTATAAAATATACTTTTCATTCGTAGCGTTGCACAGAAAATACCAGCAAAATTATTGATAATTCAGTTAATCCGTTATAGCGGAAGAGGAGTAGTGAGAAATATTATATCCATAAAGAAGAAAGTATATTACTTATGAAGGAAGAATAAGAATGTTATAACATCCATGAAAATTTAAATGCATAAATGAAAATAATTTAATTTTAATAAAACACAAAAATAAGTCAAATTTTATATAAAAAAGTGGATTCAAAGGATCATTCCATTTTTTCGTTATAGCCATTTTCACGTGGGAATTCATTTAACATTGATGTTCCGTAGGTCATCCAATCATATTGTTGCAGCATGGTCACATATTATTGATCACACAGCTGAAGATATGAGAAATATTGCAACGCTTGTCTATTTCTTATTCTCTGAACACCTCCCATTTTTAAACGACAATATCCTTCCGTTAAATAAATCTGAAGATCCCGTTTCATCTCATGGAAACTACGAAGGATGATCTTTCATTTTGTCCTGTGTTTCTATTTTTGTTTTCAAACAGGCGTCATTTCCTCTACTTATTCCTACTTAACCACAACGCCACAGTCAAACCATTTCAAATACAAATGTAGCGTATAATGCTTTGTAAGGTTAATGCAACAAAACGACTTTCTGAAGCTAGTCAGAGAAGTTTAGGCGGTCCTGAGCTATCGGACCATGAATTGTGAATGAAGGCAAGTTAAAATGTAACTCTGGCTGGACCACAAGGGAGCACTTCCCGCCTGCGTTTTGTTTATGTTTGCTCTGCCTAACTGAGACCTGGACAAATGGAGAGTTGCGGACCTGTGCGCCACTCCGCCTCGAAACATTAAATCAAATTAGAAATAGTCCTCATGCTCTCACTATGTCGCTTCCTTTATTTTGTTCATTCAACGATCTTGGCTCCTCATCGGCTTCCAGGATCTATTTTTGTAAGCGTTAATAAAAAGAAGTGCCACATTTTTAGCTACAATGCCTACCATTAATATTGTTAATCATTGCACCCACATTTTGGCACCTGGTTCCGTGAGTACCTTGAAAGTTATTTTCATTTCTTAAACAACCCGTTGTAAAATTCATTAAAAGTATAATTAGATACACCTGTCATGACATTAGAAACATTAAAAACATGAACGTATTTCTACATTTTGAAACAAATTCCAAGTGGCTGTAAATAGCCGTCTGTGACGTTTCATTTAAGTTTGAGAATATTAGATTATTTTTTTGATATTGGATAACTGACGTGCTAAATGTTTCGTGTCGTCGTACGGCTACCCTTTGCGTACTTAAATTAATCCCAGAGAAAATAGCTCAGTACTGTTGTTTTAAGTGAAGCCAAAACATCAGACAGAGAATACTTTTTATTAGATTATTATTGTGTCCGTGAAGATAGTAAATCATTAAATTATTCCAGCAACGAATTAAAAAGCTGGTTGCCCGGGAATTAATTTACATTGCTCGCTACATTATTTAATTTGATAGCAATCCCTTGATGCATGGTTTAGGAACGCACAAGGGAAACATTACAACACCTTATAACTCGCTGTGTGTTTGTACAATTCCGGGTATACAACTCAGAAGTCGGCTGCCCTTAACCATACGTCTTTATCTTTCTATCGGATCCATATTAATTAAAACTGCAATGTTTAACGGAAGCAAACTGTTATTATTTCGATGGGCCCAAAAGTACTTAATGTCTTCTTCAATATGTTACGATTATGGAAGTATTAAGTAACACTAGCCTTCAACCACCTAAACAGAACAATAAAAATGTATGTTATTGTAGTTCATGGAAATCTATAAATTACCATGTGCAAGAGAAGTATTAAGTAAGAACTTCGAATAATTTAATCATATTAAACATTAAATAATATAACGTAATTGCTATCATCGAAAACTATTTTGAAGTCTACTCCCTGCAACGTGTTTCTTTGACGAAGCTAATGCCGAACGTTTCCATAGATAACCGAGCGTTTCACAAAGAGAATTACTCAGGACTATTATATATATAGTGATAGTCTGAGAGGATGAAAATGTACAATCGTGACATCTCTACAATCTGATAACAATGAGCGGCCCACGGAAACTGTTTCTTAAGTTGTTTTCAGCTCATGTCAATTGCGATACTATTTCATCACACAGACGTGATAAATAAAGTGTGTAATAATTCTTCTACCGGATATAAGTAAAACAGAGTTGTGAAAATTAAGGCTATAATGAAAACTGATTCGGTTTTGCGACATACTTTTCATGAAGTGTTGCAAAATTACCAAATTCATAACATACAGTGAGAAAAATATTAATAAAGTTATTTCATAGATGCAAATTATTACTGACCGACTGCGACATGAAGTGGAAAGCATAATTTAATTGTTTATTCATTTTTGACATTTATTACATTTTTCCAGAATTGTTTCTATTTAAAAACCCACATAAATAATTTTAATTGCAAATGGTAAGAGAAATGATGCAGATTCTTTCCACGAAGTAAAATTTATCATAATGTTACTTTCCTAACTAGTTGACATCCACAGAAATGTCAAATGATGTTCCATAATAATGTCAGGCCTGTAATTATGATAATTAATCATCTGTTAAATATAAGGAACGCTGTGAATTTTATGTTTGAAATAAAATGGAATGGAATGAAAAGAATTTTTAATTAACGAGAAAAAGTATTTTCTATTTTAGCATTATTTCTTCCCATAAAAATAGTTTACGCTATATTTGGATGAAATTTAGATCAACATCTTACCGTGAATTTTTGGTACATTTAGTGACAGGTGAAATGTATTATCCGCTAGCTGTTGTTAATCACTGACTTTGAAAACAAAATAATTAAAAATACTTCTTAATCGCAATATCGGGATATTCTGTAAAACGACTCCTTAAAGACGAGTGTTGTTTACATGTACGATTGACGCTGTACGTATTCATGAGACGTTTTCAAAACTTTTGTGCAATAAATTAAATAATCTTTAGCAAGTGTATGTGAAAATAATTCTTCCTGTTTAATCTGCCTTAAGACGTTAAACGTACTTGTATGAATCGCGGAATCATACTTTACATATTTCTGAGTATCGAACAAAAAACAATGAATTTCAGCAGCGCAAAAGCTTAGCGTCATTGCAGAAATGTAATTAGAGCACTGGACAAACAGAGGAGTGAGACGTCGGTAAAACGATTCTCACATTACGTCTGTGTCCTGTAGTTGCCAAATTGAAACACATCCATGGCGTGACCATTATTCACTCCCACGGAGAGAGAGATCTCTCCTTTGAAGTCGCTTACAAATGCATGCTCATTACGTATCTACTCATTAAACAGCCTCCTACCGTCTCTTCTGTTTCCTGGCAAAGCCTTAAATAAGTCAACATTTCCTCTCTTTTTCTTCCGAACTCACAAGGCTATTTTATTTTACGTTGATGACGTTTCACTGGTCTAATAAAAAATACCAACTTTGTAACATATATCTGTAATATGTTTTCTCTATTGTCAGTAATTATCGTGTTTACTTTTTTCTTAGAAAATGCTTTCTCTTTATTAGTTGAAACTGTAAAATAATAAAAAAAATTCCTGTCTATTATAGTTCAAAAGAATAACGTATATGAGTTACATTATTCGTTAATCTTGAAGCCATCAGAGTAAAGAATGGTAAAATAATATTATGACTCCAAATTTTTTGCGATTACGTTACGTTTTAAGTATCTTGAAATGCGAATTAAGTTCAATATTTTTAAGAAAAATACAACCAATGGCAATAAGTCAGAAACAGTAGAATTCTAGACCTTGGATGTTTCTATATTTGCCATTCATTTTATATGACTGATTATAAAGTCAGAGTCATTATTTTAAATTTAGTGAATTATTTTTAATAGATACCTTAAACCAAAATGATTTCGGCCGCAACCGTCGCGACACTAAATTCTACACATTTAAATTCAATAATCTTTTCGGCTGAGGGATTCAAGGGATAAATATGATGTATTGCTAAATTTTACGTGTGAGGAAGTCTCAAAATGGAGACGAAACGTCACTTTTTAATAAATAGTGACAAATTTGTATTCTGACGTTTCGGCCGTCTTTTTATTTATTATAACTATTTGTGACAAATATTATTACATTATTATTCGTTTGATGTTAACTAAATTTGGTTGTTTTCTTGCGCCTTTTCAACTAATGTGTCCCTGGTATATATTAAACTATATACATCTCGGTGCAAGTTGGCTCTTAATTGTTCAATTTCTCAACGGTGTGCCTGTCACGTGGCCCGTCATTACAACTGTTCGATCTGGCAACGTCGCTCCCTCCCATCGCAACGCTCTTTTCCGTCAATTGGTCCGCTCATCCCCCGGGACAACCAGCCGTTAATTGCAAGGCCATGTTGCTATCCCTACAAGCCCAGTTTATAATTTGGTTTTGTTTTAAATTCCCTGCCGAAACACGAGCCCGTCACTTAGGCTCGCCATATTGGTGTCGTGTTCTGCTCCCCCTGGGCCATCGGTTCGTCGACTGGCGTTCTCATCCAGCACAGACCCTCCGCCGACGAAAATTGAACATTCGCTGTGAGTGTTCCTTAGCAATGAGTTTGCAGTAATTTTTTTCCAGCAGACAGAATTAATTTGGAGGTGATATTTGGTGGGTATTTTATTATCTTAGAGTATATAAAATGTGAGGAAGTAGACGAGAATGAAATCAGTAATGCAGTATGTAACACAACGATGTAGATGAGACAGTGTAGACACTTCGCACCCTATCTTAGATATATAACTGCGATTCCCAGAGGGCGGATGAAGTTGAAAACAAAATTCTAGTGTGGCTACATCACTACCATAGAAATTACAGAAAAATATGATGAAAGGTTTAATGCTTTTTAATTTAATTACATTAAACCGCTGAATATAACCATAAATCTTTCGTATTCAATAATGCCGAGTATATTGTATAATCCCTATTTCAAGACATATTAAAGAATGTCCACCATTTCTTTACCGTCTACTCTTGTAGTTCTTCATCACTTCGCCTTGTTACTTTCAGCATATTAAAAATGGGTGTGTATGTTATTAAATCATTAAGGTTCCACCTACGTTGTGCGAGTGCTCACTCTGTAATCGTCCACTGTCACGTCATGCCTATATGTAATATGCGCTTCATCAGAGGAGAAAGACAAGGGATTTAGATCAAATTTTATACAACATAACTAAGATGGCAAACAGCTAATTCAATGAGTCGCTCCCAACTGATGTTTCATATTCGTGCGTTGCAAACTTAAAATGAGTAAATGTTTCTAAGGTGGTACATTGTTGTACCACGCCGTATCCCTGTATTTCGTAACACTGAAAAGGTTTTGACGTTTAAGTAATAGTATAGACAATAGCAGACTTTATTTGGTGATAATTATACCACAAAACTTTTATGTTCGAGAGATTCTAAATGTTTACAACCGCATTAGAGAAATGAGGTAAATGGGAGTATTGTCGTTTGAGGAGGAACTGCCCGTCCAAGCGGTCTGAAGAAACGCTACAATCATTGTTAAAAACATTAATTGTATTAATTCGAACTGGATATGAAGACTGCGACAACGCCTTTTTTGCACTCCGTATACTTACTATTACATATCCTGAACTGACAGCAATATATTTCGTAGAGACAATATTTTCAGAATTGCTTTTACACTGCCAAGTTGTGTTAACAAAAACCGGAGTAATGGTGAGCACCTGTCTACCCCCACTCCGAAGTTTTGTCACACGACTAGCTACTTCTCCCGAGCAATAACTTTGTTGATCTCTTCACAGATGAGGAATTGACTCTTCAGCATTCTTGAACCAAAAGAGCTTTGGTAGGCATATATTCTTGCAGACAGACCTATATTAATTGTTGGTTCCAAGTTGAATCAACACAATGTTAATAGTCCGTAAAATTCTATTGCCTAAAAAGAAAATCCTCCCCCCACCCAAGTTTTATTAACAACTACAATAATATTATATTGAGTAAAATCAAACACTCCACTACTACTAGCTCTCAATCTTCTCAACCCAAAATATTTCTTGTTCTCCCATACTTACTTGACATATCTTCCAAATCTTTAAATAATATCACATATCAATCAATTACAGATCTACCAATCCGTTTCTCTTTACTACCAAAATTATAAGAACCCACTTGACACCTATAAAAATCATTGAGTTGTTTACAGAGACTATTACTCTTCAATACATTTATTTAATAATATTTTCGGAAGAGGGAGTCAAGGAGTGAAGGATTTGAATTGCTAAATTTTATGCCTGATGAAGTCTCGAAAGGAAAATATCGAAACTTCGCATTTATATATAATTAAATAGCAATAAAATTATGCGCTGACTTATTGGACTCCTTTTTATTTATTGTAAACTTATAATGAGAAAATTGTTTATATCCAATATCAAACTACACGCTGAGGATCAAAACTCTACACCTAAAAAGGCAAAAATGTTTGCAGAATCGTGTGATATTTATATTGCTATCGTTATTGTTATGTTTTTTGCCTATATCATTATTTAGATATTTATAATTTTTTAGTGAATGCGTCTTGGCAACAAAAGACGAGACCGTTGCAGGCCTTTGTAATTTTCCCACTGCCGGAAATGCAACCCGTTAAATCCACATATGTTGTTAGAGCGACACCCAGTGCTCCAGAATGAGCATCATTCTGTATACATGTCATAACATCAGTATTGCTTGACACCAAACCTCATATCATGTTGAAACGGTAAACTTCTAATTTCCGTCAGGGATGAACGGAGGAAGTGGGGAGAATGTACTCGTCGACATTCATTGTAACGCATGTTAATGAATAATGTATATTTGTGAAATTTTATCTCATAATGGGATTCATTTTTCACAATTAACTTCTGACCATTAAAAACCATAAAATATTTGGAAGCCGCGCGGTATTTCACTTTAATCCCCTTCATTTTTAAATATGCTGTTAATTAACATAATCCATAGAATATAAACAGTGGCATTGTAAAATAAACGCCATGCATGCATTTGTATCATTTATTTTTCATTGCTTTCTAGGAAAAACGTATTTATATTTTGTTTAATCAGTTATTAGTATGCATTAATAATTTCCCTGTCCGCAGAAAAATAGGATTCCTCAATTTTTACGTAATTCTATTGTCAGTTTAAACATGTTTTACCTGGATTCATTGCCTACGTTGATAAACTAATTCCGTGACTAATCAATTTTTATATCCCATTGGATTTCAGCCATAGTGATTTTATAAACATTAATTTTTAGTATTAAAGGAGTAAAGTGCTATACATTCAAAGAAAACTAAAACAATGACTAATTTTATTTTAACACCATGGGTTATCAGTCATAACTTAATATACAGGTTTCTTCTTTCAACATAATTTATTAGGAGCAGTTTTCTACGTGTGATCATTTTCAGTGATACATACGATTTTTGTAGATGAATCCTACATATGGTAATTATTTAAACTTTATATAATTAAGAAAATCGTTTTACAATCGGAATATATTTAATATATTACTGATTTTAGACTCGTTTTCGTTTATTCCTGTAACAGTATTAATAAATTTATCAATATATATTTTACGTCCCTGTTTTATAAATTACCGATCTGAATATTTTTACTGAGCAGGTAGCTCCAAGCTTACATCTAGGTAAAATTAGTCGTTATTAATATATAACATGAAATAATGTCGTATAAAAATGAAAGCGACTTATTAGGTTAAACCCCATTTTATACCAGGATATATTAATTAATGCTTTGGTTATTGCATCCGAAAGACGGAATAATAACGTACACGTAAGCCATTGAACTACCTGGCCAGTTAAACGAATCAGGTCGTAATATTTAAAAAAAACTCGGAAAAGGGGATATTTTTCAGTGTATTAATACAATTACAAAATACTTGTCAGCGTAGTCTCTCTTGCTTCCTGATTGGCTCTCGGCCTAAGGTGGTATTATCCCACCCTCTGTAAGGTCTCAGCACAACTAAGCATGCTATAACATAGGTAAAATACCAATTATGTTCGGGATATGAACCCATTTTATAATTTTATACAGATAAAATAAATATTAACTAAAAAAATTGGTAAAACTGAAGATGAATATGAGAAATGAAAACTTGTTGTAAATATGACAACCGGTATTGTTAAAACAAATTGGTGGAGGAAACGTCGTAAGTTTAATAATACTTTTGTCTGTTTCTTAGGCCATATAATTATTTTGTTAAAATTTATGAAGAGACATCCTAATTTTATAAATTTTTATAGATTTTCTGTTTCAAGTCATGATTAAAAAGTTTCTGATCTCACCCCCCAGTTTCGTATAAAACAAAACTTCATAATAAACCATGAACTTTATATAGCAGCCCATAACGCTCTTTCAATTCAGCAAATTCTCTGACCTTTGATAGTTCTTTGATGCTGTAATTAATAAATTACTCGCTTCAGATTATAATTACGACTCGATTGAATGCTACATTTCTTTGCTCCTATAAACTCTATACATTGGAATCCCTTTGATTAACTAAGTATCAATCGTATCTTTAATAATACATTTTGCATTGTCCCATCGAGGTTCTAAAGATCAGAACATATATAATGCATCTGTTATAATCATGATTGTAAATGTTCTTGGAATTACTTAGTTTGTAATAACGTAATACAGGAAGGCTAGATTATTTTGATGTTTCTAATATAACTAGAAACTGAAGCATTAATGAAAACTATGCGATGCGGAAAATTTCCTTTTAACTTATCGCAGATGATGTTGATAACAGTATTTACAGTTAACCTTTAATCGACAACAATTAAGCGGTTTATAAGAAAAGCCTCTGCAAGGCAACGTCCGATTAGGCCGTGACAAGTTGAAACTCTTTGAGTTCGGGGAGCTTAGGGACAAAAGACGCAGTCTCCACGTTTGTAACAGCTAACAAGACGTAGTGAACAAATACTTTCATATGACACACAGAGACAACATAACATTGATGGAGACGATACAAAGCTATGCACATCGTTATCGAGAGGACAAACAACCCACAGCACGGGTCATAAATATCAAGGATTATTACGTGAAATATGGGGAAACAAACCATAATTGTTGTTGCTATAATACTCAGTCCTTAGAATGGTTTAATGCAAACCTTTTCATTTCTACGTAACTACCACAACTCGCATCCTCCCTAATCTGCTTATCGTATTCCATAATACTGAGTAAACAACTTAATTTTAATTCACAGTAAAAGTCTACACATTTTTTAGGAGTATTATTTTAAATATCAAAATTATTAAGACAAACATTTATTATATTTTGTTTAAATGTTTAGAAAAAATATTATAAATTGGCGACTTTTAGAAAACCGTAAAGTTTTCTAAGGATGCATTATTTGAAATAATTGGGAATTTATAAAAATTGTGCTGCAGAAACCGGAGATAAAGGCGCAGTATAGATTCAACAATAACTTCAGAAGGTATTGTTCTTCGACGGCCATGTAAGGGACATTGTTATCCGTTTTTGACGTAAAATATTGACATGTCTGTTGCCTGTAGAGTCGATTGTTCGGCTGAAGTATTGTTTAGTATTGTTAGCCTTGAAGAAAATTTGAAGTTCAAACAACAAGTGGAATAACCAGAATCAGTAGCAAAAGGGAAATTTGTGCTCAGACGAAAGATGCCAAATAAAGATTTCCAACGGTAAGCTTCACGGATCCTGAAACTATAGCCAACCCTTTCTGTACCTTCCACACACCCCTTTCAATTCACTTCCTATTCAATTAAAGGGGAGTTACCTGTTTAGAGTAAGCAAGAGGCGGCTGTGTTATTTGTATTTTATGGCCACTTTCATTGAATAGATAGAAAATCAGGATTGTCGGAAGGAAATTTTACCGCTCTTCGCGGCCTTTACGAACTGACTTAATGAAAAAAAAAACATTATTTAAAAACAAAAAAAAGTCGAGACTTCAGGTAATCAAGTGATGTTTGCAAGAAGCAGAGTTCTTGAGTAGAATTTAAAGTGAAGCTAGTAATTTGACGTGCTTGAAAATACTGGCAAAATCTAAAAAGTTAAGTGAGCACAGTTCGATCTAATACGTTCTGATTATAAACTGACCGGTGCACGCACGTTTCATGAAAGTCTGATACACACGGAGCACACTGAGTAGAAACGTTTTTCATGAAACGAGAGGGAAATATTCATGAAATAGAACTAATTTTTGTTCTGTATTTAATGATTGACCTGTTATTCGTAGGTTTAGGGCATCATTTCTAAACAAAAGCGACAACTTTCCATACTTGACCTGGGAATCCGTCTTCGAAGATAATTTTCCGTTTTAAGATTTATTCTTGAATTCTAAGATTTCATGCATTATTTTTCCTATGGCCGTTCACAGCGAGATCTAGGCATCAAGATAGAAATTATGTATTAGTATTGTTATGACGTCATGGAGTGTGAATGAGTTTCATTGTTTTTATTTAAATTGTTAACTTACAATCTGCAGTGGTCACAGTACAATGCAAATATGTAAATTGTATAAAAGTATGCTTTAAAACGTGAGTAGGGTAATCATCCCATGATGATTCCCCAGAAGCTCAATGGTGGATTTTGTTTGACTAGTTCCTGTCTTGCGCCACGATATTTCAAGTCTTCTCTGTGTTTCCAGAAAGTAGATTATTTCGGTTATTAGTCTATTTTGGTGTCCTTCCATTCGTTCAAAGTAGTGTGTCAGTCTTTTGATTTTCTCAGTGATGAATGGAATGTAGAGATCGTTGTGTAATGTGGATTTGGAAACAAACCATGCTGCGGTGGTGATTGTGCGGAGTGTTTTTGACTATATTCTTTGAATTATTTTTTGATTCGATGGCTTGGTGCACAATTCTATGCCGTAAGTCCATATGGGCTTAATGATTCATTTGTATAATAAAACTTTATTGTCTAGAGATAATTTAGATTTTTTTTCATTAACCGAGACATTTCTCATAATTTCAGGTTTATTTGCTGTCGTTTTTATTGGACATATTTTTTCCAGGTAATTTTTTGTGTAGAACCCAAATACTTAGCTTCGTTCTTTATTGAATGTTATATGAAACACGTTTCGTCAGTGTCATTTAGAAACATGTTTTATGAAACGCGTTTACTCAGTGAAGTTAAATTACAGGTATTCATACTACCGTATGCTTCATAATAAATCAAATTCATCTGAATTAAATCGTCCAGTAAAAAATATGGAAATTTTGAATAAAAATCATAGTTAGGGTCAAGTATCTACGCAGTTATTTGTTGGTATATAGGTAAACTAATTTGGCCACCTCGCGGAAAGAATACATGGACGTTGGTGAATATAAAAATAATCATATTTATTACAGTTTGAGTTCCAACGCTTGTAGTGATCGCACTCATATATTACTAATCTGCTGAATAGAAAAGTCTCCGCCGTGTCTACCTGATATTTCACAATCTTAATTTATATAAATATTCCCATATTGCTTATTCAGGAAAATATTCTTAAGGCAACAGGAACATTTCATATAGACGAGAAGTCATTTCAATTTGAATGTTTTGTTCGTAGTTAATCGTCCCTTAAAATATAATCATTTGGAAAGCTTCAACAGCTTAACCTCTCAATATAGCTCGTCAATGAGAAAACATCAATCTCGATACAGAACTTGTAAAGGGCCCTTCGGCAACAATGTCCAAAGAGGAGAACAAATATTTTATCTCATTGTGATGTTCGCGAGAGCGTGCCTTTTCACCGAACAATGGGCAGGGGAAACAAAGACCGGGAGATGCGAGGTGGGCGTTCCTTTCAGGTGACATGCTAAATGCCGCGGCCCGCACCCCTCAGCTCGGCTTTACAGAGGCGCTCCAATTTGCAGCAGGAAATTTAATCAAGAGGAGCGGCCAACAATTAACGAGAGACATTTTGTCGCACGCACACGTTCACAATTAGAGACTTAATTAGGCGCTTGGACACCTACGGTGGCCGGAGAGCCCGCCCCCAAATTGAGCAGATGTCTATTAACACCTGAGCGTAAATGCATTAAAAGTGTTACGTGAAATCATGGCACTTTGAAAGTGTGAGGCTTATTTGCAAACACGATAAATTATTCAACAGCCGCCGTCCGGCGGCGTCATGTGATGAATCAAAGATTCCAATACTGACAGCATTTGTTGCAAATCGATGAAATTTTAGGCTGGTGAACGTAGTTAGGTTCATGAAACGCGTGACGTTCGCCAGTCATACCAACAGTGAGCCTATTCTATTAGCATTGTTCGGGATAAGTATAACATTACTCAGCCAACCACAATAATGTATATTCATCTGTAAAAGCTCATAGTAGTTCATTAGTTTCAACAAATACGGTACAGTAGTTGTTGTTGTTGTGGTGGCGGTAGTATTCAGTCTGATGCAACCCTCCATGCTAACCTATCTCGCGCAAGCCTTTTCATTTCATCAATACTTGCACAACCCACATCCACCCTAATCGTATTGCATACTTCGCCTCCCTCTTCTGTTCTTAACCCACACACTTCCCTTTAATGCTAATTTTACAAGACCCTCGTGTCTTAAAACGTTGCCTATTAATCCATCCCTTCTCTTGGGCAACGCTATTCATATTGTTCACTCTTCCCCTATTCTGTTTGGAACTTCCTAGTTAGTGATTCTATCTACCCATCTGATTTTCAGCATTCGCCTATAGCACCACACTTCAAAGGCTTCTATTCTTTTCCTTTCCGCAGCTCCTATGGTCCACGTTTCGCACCCATATAACGCCACGCTCCATACGAACATTTTTAGCAACGATTTCCTAATACACTTTTATTACCTGTAAGTAAATTCCCCTTTTTCACGAAAACCTTCCTTGCCTGTGCTGTCCTACCCTTAATGTCTACTATACTTCTACCATCCCTAGTTATTACGCTTCCCAAGTAGCAGAATTCCTTAACTTTCGTCAAAATATCCCTTCCCAACCTAACAGCCTTTGTTATTCCACTATTTCCGAAACTACACCCATTACCTTGGTTTTCCCTCTATTAATCCTCATATTGAACTCTTTCTCCAGGACCCCGTTCATGACATTTATTATGGTTTTTAAGTCTTCTTCTGATTTCCCTAATACTACAATATCATCGGCAAAGCGTAAGGTTTATATTCCTTCTCCTTGCAGTATGATTCCGTTTTAACATTCTTCATCGCCTGTTCTATATATGTTACACAGTATGGGCAGTGAAAGCAATTATTTGAGGACAAGTATCTGAGAAACGTATTTATTAAATATCAGACTGCATAATATTATTCTGGTACATTAATAGACCATTTCACCACAGAAAGTCGGCTAGTTGGGTCTTATTTTGCGATTAACGCGCCAGGCCTTTCGACGCCAATTATTTCTCAAACACTAAATTCATGCCATTCCTTGGCAAATTTATGGAACGAAAAACTCCCATTTACCGAAGGAATCCTGTTGTTGCCATAATTTATTATATCTGGGAGGTGATCTACAAATATCGATCAAGCTCAATCCTGTCTTCTGGAAGCATTCTTTGGTTTTATTACGTTCATTATAGGCGGGACGCTTGCTCTCCAGCCGTGTAAAGACATTAATTAGTACGTCGTCTTCTTGGCGTCACCGGACATACGCAGAAACGTTCCTAAATCTTGCTAAAACCTGTAATAAATTGAGATATCGTATCAAATTGTAACATAACTCGCTGCATTGTCAATTTCTCTTTGTTTAACGTATATTTACCGAGAACTTTTGATAGTTTCATATTTAATCAAAGTAAATAAGTTACTGAAATTTATAGAAATTGAAGTATTGGCAGATAGCAGTAAGTTATGTACAGTTCGGGAAATTTAGCTAGTTATGTGTCAACATGAAGCGCAGTGCACAATTCCGCCCATATTGTAGAGTGGTAAGCAGGAGCTCACAAACTCGAACTTTGCGAACGTAACTTGCTAATGTAAAAGCATTCAGAAAATGTAAGCTGTACTGCTGTTAGTTCAGAATATATTTTCGTCAAGAAAATCATCCGTAAAACGTAATAGATGATGAGTATATGGCGTATTATCCTGTTTGTATGAAAACAATTTTTTAACGATGTTGATAGAATTCCGCCAGTCTCCTTGAAGGGGAAGTTCCTCCTCATAAAACAATGCTCCTCTTCTCCTTTCTCTGCTGTCATATACAATCTCACAAATTGCGTGTACGCTAAGAAATAGCTTAACCAACGTTATAGAACCTTACCGATTCGGGAAGGTTGACATATAATTAGTCCCGCGCAACCTATTTGTAAGCATGCTTCTACATGTCTAGTAGTTAAATGTATCTTTATTTACTTGGAAGCAACGGAAACGGTGAGTCCGAAATTATTTTTAGATTTAATAAATGAAACGTTCCTGCTCATAACCATAAGTTTCCTGTTTTGTAGCTGGAATTAGTGGATTGCCACAAAATGTTTTGTTAATTTCTAATGGTACAGAAACAACAAAAAAAACAAAGGGACGCAAAACGGTCTAGCGTACCGGGAGGCGGTATCCAGCTCCAATAACACCCAGCAGAGGCTTAGAGCCGGCGGTGGCGGCGGAAATTTGTTTATTCATGAGACAGGGGCAATAATTAGGAGAGTTTGCATGCTACGGCGCGCCGGGCAATCTTGAGCGAGATTTAATTCCTGGTAGGCGCCGGGGCGGCAAGATAAAGTGTCCAGGCCAGCGACGGGATGTCTGATCCTGGTCCGGCTGCTGTCACGTCAGAATTAACACAAACCCTTGAGTCATAACTGCACGGTCCTTCATCTTTATCGCGAGGCGCAGCTTTCTGCCTCTCGTACAAACAACACCCTAAAAAGTTACTCTTGGCTCAGAATAAAAATAACATAGAACACGAGAACAACACAATGTCGCCTTCCGTAAACAACTCCAAGCCATCTGCATTACGTATTACACCCTAAAATTCTGCCAAGTTTAAAAGTATTTCTCGCCCTGATGGAAAATTGAGACTTGTCTATTTTGTAAGAAACTATTTATTTCAGTTAATGCCGAGGAGGTAAGATAAAGTGTCCAGGCCAGCGACGGGATGTCTGATCCTGGTCCGGCTGACAGAAACGAAACAACAAACTGTTTCTTTATAAAATTAATACGTGAAAGGAGTAACAGAAATGATTGTATAACTAGGCTTCCCAGTGAAACAGTCCCGGTTTGAAGGGATGGTCCCGGCCAGTTTGTCATTTTGTCCCAGTTATTTGATGAAAATTACCGAATATTACAAATAGATAGCCCGGAAGACAAAAATATCTCGCGCGACATTGTCCGTTTTTATTACTGATAGTTGAGAGTGAGTTGAGTCCAGCATCGATTGTATCGTCAGTTAATTATTGCGTATTGTAGAGTGAAGTCGAGTTTGTGTTTTTTAATGCAATTAAATTACAAATTATAAATGAACAATTGGTAAATAAATTAAATTTTAATTTAAAGTAATAATATTAACTTCCTAAATCGCAAAAATATTGGAAGTGTATATTTACAGACCGAATTAAAAAAGATGAACACTTTTTGAAAAAATGTTTTTGAACATATTGAAAAAGTAAAATGTGAACAGTTCCCGTCAGAATTTTCGGTGACGCATGGCGGTCGTCAAGATATAAAAAAATCATTTAACAATGTGTCAAAAGTATTAAGGGCTTGCAAGAAGTAAAAGTCTGGAAAGTCGATGGTGATCAGGGACTCGAAGCACCGGCATTTCTCGTTTTACAGGGTTCGATAACTCGGTTCCGGTTTCGACATTTTCCTATTCTCATTCTTGACTTTCTTCTTAAAAATATCTTACGTTCTTGACTCTAGAGGGGCTGCGGATGAAACCATTTTACTTTCTTTAGGCATTTAATGGGTTAGTTAATAGCGGCATATTTCAAATATTGCTAATCACAAAAGATAAACGAATTTATAATAATTGCTAAAGTAGTTAGAGAAGATCATAATTATTATTGTATGGTTGTTCAGATTATTGTTTTTTATTTTTCATATTTGCTATTATATCGAATTATGATTTATAATTATGATTTATAATTCGACTCGTAAATAAATAAATTCCTGATTTTTTTCCCTTCAGTTAATGTATATTTTGGAGCGAAAACATCATCCTCCCTAACCCTCGTTATTTTTAACGCCTCCTTCCCAGGAAAAATCGTACGGACGTCCGTGTTATTAGTTTTGAACAAATTCTCGATTTTGTCCCGGTTTCGAAAAAAAAATTATGGTAAGTCGATGTGTAACAATACTTTTGGATGAAGCGGGCTCTTTCCTGGCTAACCGAAAAATGCATCGGGAGTTGAGAGAGAGAAACGATTTTGAATTGTGTGCTTCGGCGATGAATGTATAACAGAAAAATAAAATAGAGTTTAATGACAAGGAAAGCAGCAGAGTTTTTGAGAGCAGAAAGATGACTCGGTGGCACAACGGTGATGGTCGGTTGAATTGAAGCACTAAGAAGACAGAAGCCGTGTAAAATATTTACTATATCATCGAAGCGAAGAAGCTTTCCTTTCAGCCTGAGATTTTGAGTCACGGCACAACATTGCAACTGTTAGAACAGCTGCCTGCTGTGCACAACGCAACCAAATCAGCCGCCATACACGCCAGGTTACAGTTCCTATTAATTAAGACAAGTATATTTTTAATGTAAGTTTCCGAATTAAAATGGCCACAAAAATTCACTTAGTAACAAATTAGATGTCCATAACACCTAGATGGGAACGTTATCAATTTCTAATGAGATGATCTGAATAGTTAACATAGATGGTTTAATGAGTATTGGTTATAAAAACCCGTTTTATTCCCCAGAACTAATTTAATTTATCATAAAATTAATTTTTAAAGAATAAAAAATTTATTCGGTTTAATAAAGTATTAAAATACTACATTAAAACCTTAGATAAAAAAAATTCCTCAATATCTTATATTTTATGCGATAACTATGAGTACAAGCAGTGATTCGGAAATGTTGGACTGAAGGAAATATTGTAAAAGGAAACAATTTGTGGAAGAGTAAAGGAAAATGTTTTAAAATAATACTTGAACTTTGGTTGGGACGGCGAAGTGATTTGATTGTCCTCTTCATTTTTGGGTTTTTAAAGGGTACCTACGATAAATGGGGTAAAGACCGGATGGTACAAAAAAATCGGAAAAGAAACATAAGAATCAAAAATCCTTGAATATTCTAATTGAGAAATCACCAGTCACTAGTTTTATGTTTATACACGAAAGTCCTTTATATTGTGAATGATTGTTATGTTTTGCAGTTATTCTTCCGTCAATTGTTAGCAGTAGCTTTTGCGACCTGAAGACGCGATGGTTTTTCCTTTATTTGAACTCTGTTTGCGCCCGGATGTGCTGAGTGAAGTGTGTGGGGTGTATGGTAATGTGGTTTCAGAGACGCGGCCTCCGTACCAAGCAGCTCTGCCAAATTCAATGATTCCTAACCCATTTTCTTGTTAAAGAACGGGGAAACACGTGATCCAATAAACGATCTGTTTGGGTTTTCACTTCGTAAAAAATAAAACGAATGACAAGACGCGAGCTGAAAAAAAAGTAAAGCAAAGAACAACTAAAGTGCAGAAAATTCTTCTCAGTTATTATTATAATTTTTTACGTTTTAACAGTTAATAATAAAAAACTAAATTGGTTTGTAATTGTTCATAATGTCATGTCTCAAAATAAAATAATTATTTTCTATTGTAGACTAAAGATAACATATCACCGTATTAATTACCATTTTCATTGTCAGTGCGTATGTATGTCACAGCTATAGGCGTCCAAACTACTAGCCCTAATTTGACCAAATTTGGCACACGTGTTCCTCAGGGTCCGAAACGTCCCATGATCATTAAATATTTTTAAATATACTGAATTTAAATTTGTAAAAACATTTTACGTAAACGTTTTCGTGTCCCATACTCGCATCGAGATCTTCTAAAGTGAATTCGGTCTGCATATATTCTTGATCCACAATACTATATATTTTTATATTATAAACATTTCGCGTCGTAATTAACTTATCGTTATCAGAGAACTAAATCCCTGAGAAATAAGAAACTTCTTTGGATCATTGATACGATGTATACGTAAATTAATTTTCTTTTTAGCATCAATAAATTTCAATGTTTTGTTATTGTTACTTGTAAAAGCAATTAAAAATTTATGCATGTGATAACGATATTCATCGCAGGGAAAGGTATTAAATTAAATAATCTGTAATAACAACAATACTGTATAATTTTTTTAAAAAGTGAAAACACCAACAAACCTCCGTTTTTTCTACTTTTTTAAGGAGTTTATTCCGTGGTTTTCCACCTCAGGCAAATTCCGTAGTCAACTTGAAGAAACGAATAAGAACTTATTCTCTTCGTATCTTTAGATTTCAACTGTATCTCAGTAAATGAGCATTTTAGAAATATTATGAGAACACATGACCGAATGGAAATTCGATTCTCTACAATTTTGGTCATGAGGAAAAGGGTTCAAAATGAGCCCTCTCTGTAAAAAGAAAACCTTCCAGTTTGACGATTTTTTGCCATTTACAAAAGATTGAAAATAGGTTGGATTTGATTACAGAAATATATTTAGAATATTAGAAAACATAAAACGAGTGTGTACACGCCCCTCTAGCTAAAAGTGATCCTTCTGGAGTTATCTATGATTGTAGTATACCATAAAGTATTGTTATCTTTAATTACATTCCTGATTTATTATTTACGTGAACCCGAGCAACGTTGGGTACTTCAGCTAGTTAATTTATAATCTATCTTTGCTGCAGAATATGAATGAGAGTTAAATTAAAACACGATATAACTTCGTTATGGTATTTTGAAACGTTTATATCTCCGATACTTCAGTCTTTAGTATCTTCTGAGAAATCACGTATAATTGTGCTTCTTAAGACATTATCTGCGTCATTTCATAAGTAAAATGCGTTTTTACCAGATTAAGACTATCTTATGACTACCAGAATGTAATGCTTTTGAAAACTCGGTAAAACTACAGATTTACTTTAATATTTCGTCGATTAAATTTTGTGTAGGATCTTTGTTTCTGCGTTGCTTAGGTGTGCTTCTCAGTTGTTTTCTTTTTTTGGAAAATGTTAGAAGAAGAACAAATGAAATCGTATAAAAGTTAAGTAGCAAATTTGGGTAGAGGTCAAATAGTCTAAATACAACGACGCGGATTAAGTACTTTCTTTCAGAGACGGACAGTGAAATACCTGCTCCCTCGACGGCCTCGCGTGAAATAAGCCGAAACGTAAATTTGGCAGCCGAGTGTTGTGTGACAGTAGTTGCGAGCATGTAAAATGGTTGGCCACTTGAGACACGCTCCGCAACAAGAACATTTGCATTCCACACAATCTGTAAGGAACGCAACCCTAGGGTCTCTGCTCAAGCATGTCTGCGCTTGACATATAGTTTCATTATATTGCCAGTATTTCTCCTCTTTTTAACAAGCAAAACCTGTATCCCGAACCAACGAGAATGGGCCAAAATTGACACTGCGGAATTAATCCTAACGTCTTAAAAAGTAACGCTTAACGTCGATGGAAGTTCAAAAGCAATGTAGATTAGTGCCTCGACTAAGTACCAAAGTTTATAACTGAGGGCATTTCACTTGTAATAAACTACTTCATTCCTTCTAATGTTCATATTACTAATGTATCAATAATTATTCTGAGCTGTTCTTGACCTTTCAACGAGGGACTTTATAGTATTTCCGTTTGAACATAATTTATCTGCCTATATTTGTAGTTTCGAATAGTCTTGTTGATCATTAAAAACATTTTGTAGTTCGATTTCATGTAAGATGGTCTCGAATCTGAGCTAAACGAGACTCAGTAAAGTAAAATTATTCAGGGTATTCGTGTCCCACATATGTATAACAAGGTAGCACCATTCCACTCATCTTTTCTCATACTGTATAAATGACTGTGATTGAATTTGTTTTACCGTTATTAGCCAATAAAATATTGCGGTTTCCCGGTAAATATATGGAAAAAATACCGTGTTTCAAGCGACCGTGCTCTGAGAAACCAAAATCACATTTTGCTCTTGAGAACCAGGTACGGAAAAACCACTCGTAACCCGCTTACCCTTCTCCTTTCCCATTCCATTTTCGTAGTTGCTAGTTTTCAAGTAGACGTATTATGTGAATAAAAATAAATTGTATACAAGGAATACATGAATGCTTCCAATTGAAGCTAAGCCGTGACGGCTGCCGTCTGAGATATATTTGACTCCCAACAGGGCGGGTAATTCTTTTACTGGTGTTCTAAATTAATTCTCAGATAGTCTAGTAGACGTTCCGGACTCGATTCGCTGTTCGGTCGAGATTTTTCCATCCTGATCTATTTCAAATATATTATATAATGATCAAGATATGTAATTACTGCATTCATTAATTAAAAATTGTCAGTGTTACAATTACTATTATATGCTTCTTCCTCTCACTTTTTTTCCACTCTTGCGTTCAGCTACGTAAAGATGAGTATTTTTGTTTTTCACTCGTGATTATTTCTTACACTCATTTTATTTCACATTTATTAGTGTTCTTTCTCCTTTTTCTAAGCCTCAACAATTAGAAATGACTGCAGTCCAGATTTTTTACAAAATCTAATGCATTTAAATACTGTATCAAGGTTTTCAATAAGGTAAATTGTTTTAATTCCGTGCTAAGGCGATTTACATTATGGAAAAATTTAGTTCAATTTGTGTATTAAAAAATATTGGAGCTGCACGAAAACTTAATCAAAAATAAACATTTAACCAGCATTAAATAATAAATTGTTATAAAGATTCATATATGTTTGCTCTTTATATAGATTTCGTTGAATGTATAATGGAACTTTCTGAACCAGGTTAAAATTCTGATAATTATGTTAATATGATAAATAAATTCAGTCGATTCTAGTGTATCACTTGATCGAAATTTATGAAATAGGAGGCTAAAAGCATTTAACAGGGGTAACTCAAATGTTGACGTTTGGAAGAGGAATCAAAATATGACGCGTCAATTCAGATTTTGGACTTGTCTACCACAATAACATGACAGTGGGTATTCTGTATATACTGCCTATATTTAACTAGAAGATAACTAGAGAAAAAAATGTAAATTCTAGTACAAACAGAAATTTTGTTTCTAACGAAACAAACATGTATGTCATCCTGGAGACGAATCATAGTGTTATTGCCGTAAATTATTTTAATTTTCTAATATGTGAATTCCCTGATTCAACAAGTAAGCTTTCTAGTTGGTTAACTGATTTTAGATAAATAAGGGAAAATATTTACATGTCCCACTATATTGTTTTAATAACATCATTACAAGATTGCAAATTTTCAGTTGCTCGAATATATAAAAAGGTTAAAAATAATATTGAAAAATGCACTAATGTATTTATTTAAATTATTATGTTAACTTTATGTAGTGTCATTTGATGTTAATTTTTTTGAAACCGGCTTCTGACCAATATTTAATAAAAATTTGTTGATATCAATTCTTTCTAGTAAGGTTTACTATAATATTTGGTTACGAAATAATATTTCAAGTGGTCTCTACGAGCGAATGTTTTTGTCTATTTAACAAAGATATGTTTACCGTCCAATATTTTTAATTTAACTTATCCGATGAAATCACCATTCCTGCTTAGACTGATATTAATCCAGATTTTGCTTCAGAATGATATATGAACAGCTGAACATCAGCTTTACTTTGAAATGATTTTTTCTAAGAATTGAATTACCTGGGATTAGTACATTAACTGCTCTTTGTCATGCATGCTGAACCTCAGGGCAATTCGTTACCTTGGCACCTTGAGAAATAATGTTATTCACTTATAATAGGTTTTGCAAAAATAGCCGTACGTAAAATCTGGATAGACGTCTGCATAAAGGGTAGCGTCATTTGGTTTTAATTGCTTGTTATGGGACTACACGCCACTACATTGCTGGTCAGATTATTTTTTAAATTTCATGTATAGTTGAATATTTTATCAATTTCAGAAACACGTAAACAAGTTCATTCTGACCCAGCTTTAAACTACTTCCGACTTCTGTTTGGATATTCCAGCCCGTACTCGTAAATTTGAACCTTAATCCACATCAGTCCGGCTGACATATTGCAGAATTCAAAACGCAGTACATAATTTAACCCGATACTGTACGAGACTGTACGAAATGGCATTTACAGTATTAACCATATCAATGATTTTTCGGCGAAGCGAATGTGCTGTTTCCTTTTTTTTTTAAAAAAAAAATCCGAATTGCAGCTGGGCACCTTGCGTATGAAGTGGACTGAGGGCTTATAAAATGTGCGAATGGCTGTGTGATTGGCGCTTCCGAGCAGGGCGTGTATTTATTGCGTGTGCACGAAGACGCATCTGCCGCGAGCCTGCCCTGATGGATTATGAGCGATTACACGGCTGATATTGACGGATGGCTCGTCCTGTCAGCCCAGCCATTACCTCTATTGCGCGTACGGGCGAAACATATTGCTGATAATGCACATTAAAGCAGATGCACTTAGGTCCGACACTTCTTCTACACAAACTTTCTCTGATTACTCAGGAGTAAATTTAAAATATATTGCTGGATCAGTAAAATAACTGGTTTGACAAGTAATTTTCTTTTTCTATTCTTGGCTAACTGGTATTTTGTTGTATTTTTTTGTACATAGTTCACAAATGCTTTTTATTATTCAGTAAAATTATTCAAAATTACTAACAAAGATTAAAAAGATCCACTTTATTTATTCAGTGTTGTTGACGGATTATGAAGCAAATATCTCGAATGAACAGGGAATCGAATCCAGAATCGCATTAACAACGAGCTTTCCTCGTATACTCCCGATGATAGCCTTTCTCTATTCGTTGTATATATAACATTACCTCACACTACTCCTCCATATTGTCACCGCCGTTATTCAGACTCTTATCGTATATGCCGCCAGTGATGAAAACCAAGTCTGAACTTCGTGCTTCACACCACCGTCGTTGTCGAAATGTTTTCTACCAGGATATTTCTTCAGAAGGAGAAACAGCTGAAAATCGCTTGGCGTCAAATGCGGTCTGTAGAGAGTGCTGTCAAGCTGTTTTCAACCAAGTGATGCAATCAGTGCTTGAGTTTGTCTTACAATGTGTGACCGAGCGCTGTCATGAATCTAAATGCTCCCACCCAAAGCATCCCAAGCTCTATCCGTGTCTACAGATGGTCGGCAATACCGTGTCTTATCGTGCACTTATTCACGACCGACGTTGAGCTGTGTAATCCACTTCCTCACCATTACATCGCTCAATGCTGCTTTTCTATACACTTCACCCACTTACCGTTGATGAATATTTGCTGGCGTAACATTCTATACCTTCAAGAAACGAATCACTTATCTGGCTTCATTGTCAGCGGGTCGTTCCAAAAGGAAAACACGAAGTAACGATATGCACCTGACTTCCTAATAATCAGAGGATGTGATGCCGTATTCTCAAAATCTCAACTGCAGTGGCAAAATATTAGTACAGTACTTACTTTAAAAAAAGCCCTCGTATCCACCTGACTCGAATCATTATTATTGTCCCAATCTGTTACATCTCTTACATAGTGTTGTAAGCTATACTTGATTCAAAGCGCTTCTGTTCTTGAATAAATATTGTCTTGCAAAAAAATTTGTTAATACATCTCTCGCTGTCCAGCATACCACTTTCATAAAAAAAAGTAGTATATACGTGTACAATTTATAGTGTAGTATAAAAATCAAAGATCATTCTTGGTAATATAGAAATATAAAATAAATTATTTTCCAAGTTTTCTTCTGATTACACTATTCATGATATTACGAGCTAATATCTAGTTTTTCTGAGTATTAAAGATGTTATTAAAATGTACTACAGAAAAATACTTCACTTATTCATATACATCTATATTTAATCTCGTCTTCTTTCTTAAATGTGCTTCAGACTGGTTTTTTTGGGGGGCTACATGAGGGTGATCCTGAAACAGGCAACTCTCCTTTAATAGCATAGAAAGGGAATTGAAAAGGGATAGTCAAGTTGCTATTTAACGAGTTCAGACCTGGTTTCTCGCACTATAACTGTGCTTTCAGTCACCGTGAAGACCTATATACGCACTGGCTGTATTAGCAATGCTTTTTAGAAAAATAAAAAGGAAACAAAAAAAATGGTTATTGATATGCGCGGTTTATCTTCTGTATAACCCACAGTCATCCTTATTTTATTGTTCATAGAATCAATAATTAATACATAAAAACTACCCTGTTGTATTACTAGATAAATACTTACTCCGACTTCTAAAATAGAGTCTCGTAATATCGCCAAATTATAAAAATTTCACGGCCACTTTGCTGGAAGAGCAAACGTTCAGTTTTTACCAATCATGGAAGAATCTCTTGCATATTTCAAACAAAATTTCATGGGGATGCAGACAATCGGACAATAACTGTATGGGACATTGGGCACATAAATGGCAATATATTAACACGAGACTTAAAATAGATGTTTTTAAAAATTATTGAATTAATATTCAGATCTTAAGTCTTTAAGCTGATTTGATAACATGTACAATGTCTATAACTAAACTTACTTGACCAAAAGTCGAATATTTTTATGTTAATATATTTAATTTAAGTTACATATGCTTAATTTCATATCTAAGTTTTCTCTTCATTGAATTAATATAAGAAATCATTATTGATTATTATTTTTACGCTCTTAGAACAATGTCAAAATCCAGGAAATATCACAATAAATACACATAGTTGCTGTGTGTCTGAAAAGAAAGTTATAATAATATGTTAAATGTCCATTATCAGGTCAGTAAGTTGTCAATTGGCAAATAGAATAATTAGTCATTGACACTTTTCTCCCCGTCCTCCTCCACCGAACCGTTGGATAATGCAGTGCATAGCGTGTAACTGTAACAATATACATTACAAGTACACTGGGGCCATTAGATGAAATAAAATAATGGCAAATGTCAGAAAATGGGTCAATGACGTCGGTTCCATTGTCGCAGTCTCTCGCATAAAAATGTGGAAGGTCACACTAAAATATAACAATAAGCCGTAATATAACAGACTACGATGTGGTATTAATAGAATATAGCGATTTGACATTTCCGGACAGTGGTATGGAGCTGTAGTAGTTAGTTTACGAGATATGATCAACAAACAATATTCAGTCATCTATCCACTTTAGTTCTCTCTCTCACTCTCTGATGATTCCTGAAAGGTTCGTTCCCATGAATAAATATGGATGTAACCACATTATAGTTACAGTGCCCTTTGACATTTTGTTCTATTTTTTTGTATTTAATTTTCGTATGTCTACAAACTGTAATTATTATGTTCTGAGTCTACAACCAATTTACATTTAACTCTCGCTCGTAAAAAGTTTTGCAATGTATTTATTCGCTTGTAACATTGGTTTAAATGTGGTGACGTAAGGCTGCCTGGAGGCCAGGGTAGGGGCAGTGAGGTCAAGAGGCGAACCAGGTTGACCGCACTTGTGTCAACAGCTCTAGTGCAGCACTCTGCCCAATTCCGCCACTTCTAACTCGCACAACGGGGGCAAATAATATATTTGAGTGCTTCAGAATGCCTCGCAAGAGGCGGCTGCAGATAAGTGCTGCTATGCTTCCGATATTGTAACTCCCAAGAATGCACATCAATTGTTCCACAAACACACATCAATTCGAATTTAATCATATTACAATATATATATATTTGTATATTTTCAACACTTTTCACTCGTTTATTTGCTAAGGAAATAATCATATAAGTACCGTAATAATGATGCCACAGGTTTTCGATGTCTTCACTGATACGTTTTTTATCATTTAACGTAATTCCGGGCCACTATATTAAGGGGTAAGTATTTGTCTACTGCTGTCGTTTTTGTTACAAGGCAGAAAAATATAAGTCTGGAACAGACAACTGACAGTGGCACATACAGCAGAACGCAACACGCAAAACGAGAAATATTTTCCAACCTATGTTTCCTTTGGCTTTTTTAAATTTGTATGTAAGCCAATGATCCATATTCTTAAGAATTCCGTGAATTTGGGCTGTCAACTTTATATTGGTACTTCCTGTAAGACATTATGACGTCAACTTTTTCCATGTATCCAGATAATTTTATTTCAGCATAATATTCCTTCAGAACGAGAGAAGGTAGAGGTTAATTTCTAGTAAAGAACATTCATTCGAAATTTTCTGCACGTCAAGAACTGAGCTGAGTCAAGTATACAGCTGCTGTACTTCTCTTGCTCCTCCACGTGAATTCTGGACGACACCCCACTATTCCATTTCTTTATCATTTTTGCGTTATCATTTAGCGTTTTCTTTTTCAATTACTCATTCACGACAAGCCTAACTTTTCTACTTACTTCACAGTTTCAGGAAAATCGTAATCAAAATGTTCTTAACGAAATTATTAGTTGAGCAGTAACATGTTGCAGTGAGAACAAGAACGATACCAATTATTCATTACATTATCAGTAAAACTGTTCAGGATATTCCTGTACTAAATCTCAGTTTCTCGCTTACGAGTGTGGTGAATAGTTGCTACCGTCGTCATGGTTAATATTAATCAGGACTATAATAACTTTGAAAGATGAACTCTAAACGATTGCAGAATACCCCACGATAATAATTATTCCTGAACTTTTATTTACACCCAACACTTAATGTTGTGGGAGTATTTTCTTCCATAAGAAAAAAAATTGAATTGCCAAGTTGAACTACTCTGATTAGAGTTAAACGCTTTTTTTTTTCTAAAACATAAGAACAATACAAGTCACTCCATCCATTCAAACCGGAAACATGTAAAGTTGGAAGGAATGGAGAAATTAATGAATAGATTGACACGTACGACATACAATTATGCAGATTGATAAAGAATAAATTGAAAAATTAACATCAAGAATGCAAAAACGTGGACTGCGTCCATCGTACATATCAAAGTGAGAATTCCTGTGGATATGGACCAACAGAATCCAAAACAGTCCATGAGCACAGTCGTTCAAGTATGGCGATCTTCTTTGCATTTGGCCTAACTCTTTCAAGAGAATCGTCGATTCGCAGTGTTTAAACTAAGCATAGTCTCTTTAAAAGTGATAATACGTTTCTTTTGCCTTGAGGGAAATACATGAAGCGGGCTGAGTCGCTCTGGTCCGTTGACCAGAACCGTCACCCACCCCCGAGTCCCTCGGCCACGATTCCTTCCGTTGAGCCTAATGCCTTCAATTAATCGAGTTTTTAATACAATTTGTCAAGGCTTGATGGTTAATGAAGTCGACCCCCTCACAGCGCGCCAACTTTTTTTTACTAGCCAGATTAACTGGCCTCTCACCAAAACAACCACGTCAGTTTACTCTCCCCCTGAACCAAATCCTCCCTCCATCCGCAACTGAAAAAATAACCTCGACGTCGTGGGTTATTTTTTCGGAGTATATGTTTGCTCTGCGGAGCTGTCATTCTTTATTATGTGTCGTCCCTTTCCCCTAGATTTAGCGAGTGCTCACGTATGTTTTTTTAAAAGGTGGTTGGTGCTGCGTGGTGTGAGGAGGGAAACAGGCGGGGGTTGTGGGTTATCCCCCCCTTTCCTCCGACCACGCTATGCTATTCTCTCGTCAGCATTGAAGTTGTTTTATGAAGCAGTAAATTGATGGATTCGGAGTGGAGGGGCACAATGCAGGTAACCGCGGTGACAGACCCTCTCTGTGAGTTGTTTATACGGCAGCTTGCTGCGCCCTTGTTATTAAATATTTACATCCGGCAAATTAGTCTCCCGGGCGTTATCGGTTTACTTATTTATTCTAAACTTTGGAATGCTTTTGAATTTTTATGTCGAATTCATCAAATAATACGGACTGCTGGATGAGCAACGATGAAATGAACGCATAATTAATTCACCAATGTAGGCCAGTTTTAAATTTTTTGAGACCGACCTCTAAAATAAATTATAACACTCCATCATTACTTTCAAAATTGTTAAAATTTATTGTTTGAACATGGAAGTAATATCATACCACTAAAATAAATTAAAGCAATTCATCATTACTTTCAGCAGTGTTAAAATTTATTCAGTTTACACGTGGAAGTAATATTATGATATAGCAAACAAAACATGTATAATCGTAAGAAACTGTCCTTCATTTTTTAATGTGTGTAGAACCTATTGTTGTATATTCTAAGTAGGGGGTAATCTTCAAAAGAAAATACTATAAGAATTTAAATATATTTCTATAGTCAGAGTTGAAAAGCAAGCAAACAGACCAAATAAGCAATGCTAAGTGAAACAAATTTTTTAACTTCAATTTACTCACTAACGTTCAAAACGTATTAAGGATTACATCGATTAGGATATTACAGACAAACTATTTAGTATGGCATAGTAAAATTTTGTTCTCAACTTGAGAATTTCATGTAATAAATACACATAAAAATTTGCTCCACGGTTGGAGAAAAATATGCAGTTTATATTGAACGAGAAATCAAGAAACAAAAAATCAAAACGGAACTTCATAGATAAATTTATCTGGTTTCGATTGAATCATAAATGAATGAAACAGCTAATTTTCAGAAATATTTTAGTAAGATAAAAATTAGCACACTTGAATAAAACAAGAATTAGACCTGTTTTTGTTTTTCGGCTGCAATATTAGTGTAAAACCCTTACATTTAGTAAAATTTATCCCTAAAAATGTAATTATTTATTGATATTGCAAGAAATAAATTATTCTCATTCATATGCTGAGCTGCCGAAGGGACTTAAGCAAAAAAATGTCTAATATTTACTTTACAAAAATATTTCTGAAATTATGTTCCTTTATTCATTTGTGATTTATCGGTTTCACTTATTTTTAGAGACACGATCCAGATTGTATTTTTCTAACTGCTCCATAAATGTTTCCACATTTATTTAATTTTACCATTTTTAAGACGGTTTGTTTTAGTTTTCTGACAAATTCTTTTTAGATTATCTATGTCATATTTTTAATTTAAAAAACTTTCAAACTACAAAAGTTACGTGATCAAATCAATAATCAATGGAATGGAACGAGATACTCATACACTTTCTCCAGGGATTGACTTGAATAATAAATATTAATTAGTATAAATTTCAGTAATTTGAAAGCATTAAAAGACATCAGTTTGATATCATTTTTAACAGAATAGATTCTAAAGGTGTAAGACAAATATACTTTAAATAATAATTAATTTACTATCGTTTCCAGTTTTATTCCATCCGTGGATCTCAGATGATATCCCAATCAGGAATACATCCATGAATTATTACATAATTAGAAACTGGTTAGTGTCAAATTGTTCCTTATACATTTGAAAACAGTGGAAGCTAGGTCTAGTTGAGTATATTTACATATATTGTACTTAATGACTGTATACATTATTTAAAAGTACGTATACGGATTTTGTTGTACAACAACAATTCTTTATAACATAGTTTTCTGACTTTAAAATTTACAATAAATAAAAATACGATCAGAAATTCTTTTGGCCAGCTTTTTATTAATTAACAATTATTTATTTATTTATGAAAATAAACAATACTAATACTTGCAGTAACCCGTCTGCTTCTTTTTCTACTTCTGATCAATATTTGTTATTATTACGATAGTACTTCTTTTTGCTGTGAATTTTCCCACAAGTTTCAGTTCACGTTAGCAGATGGCATGCATATTATCTCCGTTTTATTTAGTAGCAGGTATTGTCGTCTTTAACAAATGTTTCCATAGTAACGTTTTCTGGAGCTGTAGTATAGTATAGTATTTAAAACTAAATATTTCCAAGGAGAAGAGGTTGTAAGACTCACGTAACATGCGCAGAATATTCGATAGAAAACAATAACTAGTATACCATAAAATGCCGTGGTTGCATCTTATACAAAATATTACTTAATCTGTTTTAACTTATACTAGATTATATTCTTCCTACTTCAGACAGAATAAAATTCCACTTGTGGAGAGGAAGGCAGACTCAATCTGAATAAATTGGAGTCTGCGGTCGGAGATTCAGCGGATAATGGGAAGGAATCGTCCGCATTATTGCGTTACAAATTCATTATTGCATTATTCAACTGAATTTCGGGAACTCGAAATCTGTTAAAATCTCTTCTTCTATCCCGTCATACAATTCCTGATTAAAGAAAGACAGAGTGTTACATGACAGCAATATTAAAATTTAGTTAAAACTCTAGTAATGCAGTTACACGAAAAATAAATTTAAGTCTAAGTAAACTTGCAAATGAAGATATTTAACACGCGAAAAAATATTGAATAAAAGTAATGTGGATATTTATTAATCTAATTAACCGATATCGTCTACCATGGAAAGTTAACCTGAGAAGCAGAAGTTACTAAACATGTGATATTATTTCGTAACCTATTCCTAAAAAGATAAGTGTTATTTCCTTTTTGATTTTAAGAGTAATTTTTCTTGTAAAGGAGTGGTACTGATTTCCCCTTAAAGTCCCTAATGATTTAACGTAGACGCATGTAAACTTACGTCCCCGTCACAATTTAAATTCGCCAACGATAACCGTTACGGACTTTGCAAGAGCCAACGTAATGAGTAATCGATACGCTACTTTAGTGCCAGATATTTTAGCTCCGTGAAATGTATTTTTCGACTCCCGTTTCCCAATTCCCCAGTCGGCATCAGCATTAATGAACAGCTGTCTTTCCAATTGTATGTTTCTGTCCCCTTATACGCTGTCCTGCATGTTTCACATATTCGAATTTTAATCCGCAGACGATGGCAGTTCCCCTATGGGATTCCGTATTATTCTCACAGTCATGTCGAATCAAACTCTCTTCTTGTTATTTCTGAAATGTTATATCTTCTTCCTGTGATCGAACACATTTCAAGTTTATTTAGTGATGTTACTGTTTTGAAAGATGTGCGCCCCTTTTAGATTGCCTTTTAATGTTCACAGGGAGCTTTTCGATATCCCTCCGGATCTCTCTTCGCCTAGGGATATCATCTTGGGAGAATTTCAAACATTTTATCGTTTCTTCAACCCCCCCTGGAGAGACAGAATCTTATGAGACTACTCTTTCTATATTATTTTACGATGAATTCACTAACTACTTACGCTCTTGATGTGTCTACAATTTACTGTTTTGTTCCATACGATATAAAACATAAATGTAAATGATAAAAGCGTAGTGTACAGTCCAAGTGAATCGTGAAATTATCGTAAAATTTATAAAGTTTGGAATTTAATATCGTCATGTATGCCATTCTGCCATTCTCCATGACTTTTGTGTTTTTGTATTATGATCCCAAAGGCTTTTAATCAGTTGCAATAAACACTTTAATAATTGTTTAATTTTGAAAATAGGACGGTTCGGCCATATATTGCCGTATTCATGTCTTCAAAATCAGAAACTATAATTTTTTGAAAAGTTTTACAAGAATGCTGTTTTTGTAATTTTATCATAATTTATTTATCAATCAGAATATTATACAATTCTATAAGCTAAAATACTGACGGCTACTAATAATAATATTATCAGGGAGATATCCAATGATATCGCCTGTAGAATTTAAATAAACGACTCGTTTAACTTAAAATAATTCATTGGGCCACATCATTTTGAGTTTTTTTATTGATTACTGTTTCTAGAAGTATGTCTAGTAGTGGATTTGGTTTTTTTTATTGATGACTTCTTGTACCGTTGGAACTTTTAAATCAGTATGCAATGTGTGGTTCTTTATGTACCATAGGGCGTTTACAATTTTCCGGTGGATCTTGGCATCTTTGAATTATTGATATATCTGATTTTGTTGCACTTATCCATAGAACAATCCCATAGGTCCACATTGGTTTCAGTACAGCTTTAAATATCATGATTTTATTGACCATAGATAATCCTGAACAAACATAGTAGTTGTCATGTCTTCATCTCAACCCGTTTTCTCTTTTTACCTGTATGATTTTTACTAGTCAATTTCGAATCTAAGTTTAGTCCTAAATATTTTATTCTTTTTGTTTGTGGAATATGTACGTTATTTATTGTGACTGGGGTAAGTTCCTTTCCGGAGACTGAATGTGGTATGTGCAGATTTATTCTTGTTCACTTTTACTTTCCATTTTTCTAGCCATTGTTGAAGATTGGTTAGATACGTTTGTGCAATATTTGAAGTTTTTTGAGAGTCCTCGTGGCAGAAGAGAATGGCTGTATCATCGGCTAATGTCCCTATTGTTGTAACGTATACCAGTGCTATATCTGACGAGTAGAAAACATACAGGACTGAGCCAAGATCATTGCCTTGTGGTATTTCAAATTTGATGGGAAAGAAGTCAGATTTTTCTCCGTTTACTGTAGTTTGGAATTTTATGTCATCCAAGTACGATTTTAGGAGGTTGAAGTAAACTAGTGAAAAGTTACTCTTGATTTCATAAATTAATCCTGGGTGCCAGATCAAAAGCCAGGATGATGTCAAGGAATATTCCACTACAATATTGTTTCCCCAAACCCCACGATCCAACAACCCCATGACAATCCTACCCCATCTCTACCTTTTCGTAAATTCAAAAGAAAACTCCAATAGACCTCATCTTTCCCCCTAAACATTCAGGCACATCCTAACCCACCTCCACTTCCTCATATATTTTCCAATAATCAATAAACTGCATATCAACACTCACCCACCCATATCGTATGACTAACCCATCTGCTAAAGTAGGCTAATCAACATGTTTACATATTATAGTTTTGTTAACATATTATTTTAATCATGTATATACTGGAACAATTATTGTACCAAACCAATAATCGTTAGATAAAAGTTTTTATATGAAATAAACGAAAAGAAACAGTATTGTTTATTTTCAAAAGCTTTATTTATGTTTTGGAAAATTCTGTGTATTTGTCGTACTGCAGAGTTTCTGACGAACATGTAAACTTGCCAAAATTTAACAATGACGTTCTGGATTATTCATATTAGGTGGCACTGTTCCACCGTGAGGTCAGATAGGATTGGTGTGCATCTGGACCGCAGGTGCGTGTTCAGTGTATGTTACACGATTTTATGTAGGATAGACGCGCATCCTGCTGAACTGATGTATGGAGAAAATTGATAATTTCCGCATGGAGAAATAGGATTTTTTTTTACAATTGTAGATTTGTAAAATTAAAGATCATGTGGTTCAATATTATAGTAAATATCAATTTTGGTAAATCTTATTTATATTGTTTTTAGAGATGAATATGGCAATACTCGACCAATAGCTCCTAGTTTCAAAATTTAAATTTTTTTAACAATTTATTAATTAGCATTAAATTATTTTAGCACTATTATTATTTTCAATACCTGAAGAAATCAACAAGGTTAGCAGAAACTCGGTGTGTTATTTAATCACCTAATTAATCCTTTTATTAGCCACTTCATTGTCTGTGGTCCGGTTAAGATCATTTTATTATAGTAGCAATCATTATTTGAATGCTGCGACGGAACTGTAAAATGCTGATTCGACGATTGAAGATTTAAACGTACATATATTTGATAAATTCATCTATTTAGAAATAAGATAAATGGCGCAGAGAGCGCAGCGACAGTTGGTGTGTGACACTGCACATACACGGCAACTGCGGTCTCCGCCCACTATGTAAACTGATCTCAGCAGCAGACAGCAGATAAGGAATATGAGTGACGCTTAGGGGAACGCTTTCAACGCGCGGGACAACTGTCGAAACGAAAACGTGATCCGAATGCATACAACGCGGGCTTGTCTTAGCACATGTACACCCAGGCAGAGCGAGCGAAGTTTAATACAAATAATATACCTTGACTAAATGCTTTATTTTTCAAGAAAAAAACAATTAATTTCAAAGAAAATCAGTTTTAAAATCCATAAAATAGCTGAAACGTTTAAACAAAAAATGGCAACATTTCAGAGAATTATAAAAAAAGAATTCATCATATCTGTGTGACATTGAAAAAGAAACACGTAGAAAATATAGATTCGCTTCATCCTACCTACTGAAAAAATTGGAAGTCCAAAAATAACATATCTTTATCTGGGTGCCTAAGAACTACACCCATTGCCATTGTGTTATAAAAGCGGGGATAACTGACCTCATTCTAGGTATAATTAACTACTGTTATTTCGAGGTGTTTAGAATCATCCAGTGAAGTTCAGCACGACCCAGTGACAAAGTACCTAACAATAGTTTAGATAACTACGAATCAGATGCAGAATCTAAACATTGTGATTCCAGAATTGGAATACAGTAGGTACAGAATTTCCCACCTCCGTGGCCGTTAGAACTCCTAATTCAATTTCATATTGGAATAAAAAACTTGAATAATCATTTAGCAACCTTGACAAAGCAATTAAAAATTTTACTGATGTGGCAAGAAATAGTGACCATGCTATAACTGGCCCAATAAATACAAAGACATGTAACATAAGTTATAAAACATGCCCTAAATCTGGTGCTCGATCAAAAGTAATCAATAAATTACAAAATCAGACATTTCTAACAATCAATCAAAATGATGTTTCACTTACTTTCTCTTCAAATTTCATAATAAAATAATGAAGCAAAATAATGTTTCACTTTCTCTCCCTTCCGCATAAAGAAACATTATGTATTCTCGCTTTAATATGAGAGATTCGACATGTGCGAGTATTCTAGGTACCGTGCAACAACGCAACTGAATGGAAGTCGTTATTCGAAACCGAGGACAGAGTTGGGACGTGTCATGGAAATGTTGGACGTGTCGCGGAGATATTAACTCTGCGCTCTCGGAGCTTTGTTATTTTCCGACGAGAATTGTGGACTCATTTCTTGCAGTTGCAGCTGCGGCCCTGCCTCCGAGCACCACGGACATGACGCCTTCAGTTTCCCTAAAAAAACAACAACAAAAACCTACATTTAAAAATTCTGTACATCTAAAATAAAATTCTTCAAGCCAGTCGTAAATTTTAAAAATTTTGACAATATTTTCATTTACGGTTGATATTGTTTTAAACTATCGCGCATTCGTGTACTTAAAAAAAAAGTAAGATCATAAGATAAGGGAGGGCAAGAGTACGCACTTAGTGGTTGATTTGATATATCTTTGGAGGTAATGAAGACATCAACACTAAAATTTATCACAATGTTATATAATATTTTGTAATTAATCACAAAACGTTTGATAAGATTACAATAAGCAAGCTTGTCATTAAAAATATTTTAAGAAAAAGTGTAATTAGCGTACTCTTTGCATCCTATGAGGGTAATCAGAGCATGACAGTCCTAGCAAATACCTCACTGGATCCAGGTATCGGAAAACTATTGTCCAAATCCTGGACAGATTCATCAACAGTAGATATTTCAGAGGTACTTTCGCTGGGTTGTGGGTCAAATTTTAAACCCCGTCTGAGCTTCATATAATTCTTTTATTGGTGATTTCTCCTGCCACCTTCTTTTGTGTATACTTTAATGGCTTTATTTGATAACTTTTCAGTCTTTGCCTTTTAAATTAGTACATGGTGCATTCCTCGGGTCTTTGAAACAAACAGCCAAAGTTTCATTTGCCAGTTTTTTAAATTGAGCGGGAATATAATTTGTTGGTCCTTAGATCCATCTTAAATATGCTGTTAGGTTTTGAAGATTAGCTGGAACCTTATTTTGTATTTCGTAAAATCAAAAAAAGGCAAGATTGTTGTATAAATACGAAAGTAACATAATTTCATTATTTGTAAAGTGAAAATTAACAAAAGAACCGTGGAATACAACGAGATAAAATGGTCATTCAAGAACAGATGTTGTTTGTGAGTCAAAGATTAGGTCTATGCAGTGCTACGTACTCTTGGCCTCCCACGTAGTTTTTTTTTACAAAATCGTCACTTGCCGCCTGCACTGTGCAGACACTAAACCCAATCTAGCCTAAAATTGTAGATAAATAATTATTCTTTGAAATGAAATGTGACACAAAATTATAATTCATTTTATGCACCTCGAAATTCTTAGGTTTTAAACTCTAATTATTACGTACAGAAGTAACAAAAGTATATTTTACTTCGTGAAATCCAAAAAAAAATAGCCAGTTCATGCCACGGCGTGTTCTCCTGGACTTGTAGATGCATTAATATAGTAGCAAAAAGTTTCCGTAAAGTGCTACCAACTTATGAAAATTCACTGCGTACTCTTACCCTCCCTTACCTTACTAACGTTGCTTATTACTTGTATCATATCTCAACATATTGGTCAACCTACAAATTTCATACAGTAATAACTTTAATATATTGTTAAGGAATCTAAAATAAAGATAAACTAAATGTCATGTACGCAAGATGTCTGATATATCATTTCAATTAATAAACAATTTTACAAATAATTCAGGAAGTGAATATTAAGCTCCGTTAAGTTGGTCCTGTTCACACATTTTTAACAGTTAAGTAGAAAACTATAACTACTAGTTATTGATGGATAATTTGTGTTTACATGATGATTGCTGTATGATTCTAACTTCTCTGTTTCTATATGCTATTTGTCAACTGAAAGTCATTCTTTGGTTTCTTAATATTAAGAGTGTACCTATATTAATTATTATCTAGGTCTCCGACGATGCTCTGGAATTCAATTATATTAGGGCGATAAATAAATATTTAATCCATTAATTTTATGTGATTAGTGATTTACAAATTTGCGTGGAACTGAAACTAAAAGCGAATACACGTTGAAAGTCCTGTATCTGAAATAACTGTCATCTTAACAACAATGCCATGTTCCCCTATCAAACAATCAAAACCCCTTCTGCAACAATAGTCGGAGTGGGAGAATGTTAGCCCTATCTCTTATGCTGCCAAAATAACGCTTATGATAACATAGATGCAGTAAAGTTGCTTTCAGACAATAATATATATGGTCACCGTATTTATATTAGGTTATGAATAATGATATCCTCTACAGAAGATAATCTCTACAGAACGCGGTCAGATGTAATTAGAATTGAAGAGCAAGAAAAGAAAGCAGAAATCAAGAGAGGACTTATGGTTAATATGAGTGTTGGGAAATCATTACTAGAAATGTTCGTATGCACTGTGGCGTTATATGAACGATAGGAGTTGCAGAAATGAAAATAATAGAAGCTTTAGAATGCGGATAATCAGATAGCAGAGAGTTAGTAACCAGGAAGTTCTAAGCAGAATAGGACAAGAGAGAACAATTTGGAGGTCTTTGACGAAGAGAAGGGATAGATTAATAGGCCACTTTTAGAGATATGAGATTCTTGTAAAATAGAGGGAAGTGTGTGGGGTAAGAACAGAAAAGGGAGGCGAAGGATGAAATACGCTAATTAGATTATGGAGGATGTGGTAGCCAAGATAAGTTAGCACGGAGAGTTGTATCAGTCCAGTTGTAGGACTGAAGACCACAACAACATTTATATTAACCTCCTCCTAAGTAACATTGAATGTGTGCGGCCCGGGTCTTTATATATACAATCGATCTGCATTGCTACTTATAAAATGCTTTGCATTATTATTGTTAGTAAAACTTAAACCTTATTTCACGTTTACAAGTAATTTAATTATTTCGTTTGACATGCTTGACTTGTGGCAAATCGATAATGTTGCAAGTTTTATGTGTGTTTAGAGTAGGATCTTTTTTGGCCTGAAACGGGGGTAGGAAGGAACATAAATTTTCAAATGATCGACAGAAAATTTCTCTGGGATGATCAACGTTAAACACCAAAATTTTACGTCTATCATATGAATAGCATAGTAATAATATAACACGCAGTTGGTTTTGTACAGGTTCAACTTTCGCGCTGTAATTCAATGGATTTACAAATATTTATTTTATAATCTACTGAACCCTGCATGATATCGAAATGAAATTTAAGTTAAAATGCCTGTTTTAATCCCTCAAAAATTCATTGAATTCCGTCGAGATTTTTATTGGTATACATTAATAAACAGATATTAATAATTATCTTGTGAAAAATGGGTTAGCATGGAGGGTTGCATCATACCAGTCTAAGGAATGATTACTACAACAAAAACATTGGCATATTAATGCCGATATTGAAACATTGTATATTGCGTACTTTAATTCAGGACGCAACCAACTCTTGAATTAGTAACGAATGTATGATACGATTTTATTAATTATTTTCTTAGTTTGATGTTCTAATTTTTCCCTGTGTTTGTGTCTACATTTGGCCAGGCTTTCGAGTCCCCGCTTAAAGTACACCATTTATTCCTGAGCCAATCTCGTATGATAAACGACAGAATCTGAAATAGCAACGAGCAACACTGCAGCTGCCATTTGCGACCATTTTAATGATTTCCTTGTCGCAAAGAAGAAACTAAATTTACTTATTTATTTTGAGACGCCGCCAGGCATTTTCGCAGTTTCCAGGACACTAACTTCCGGTCCCGGAACCATCACATTTACGGTTTCCGGGGCCCTTTATAGGTCCCCTGTATTTGTAATTATCCATTCGCCAATATGAACAGTGAATTGTCGATATTGTCAATGTTTGGATACTTCATATTTACACCGTTACAAATTTACAAACACTTTTAACGAGCAAGATAGTATAGTCGCAATTAGAATATTTAATGTTCCGAAGGACCAAGACGGCAATCGATTTCCACTTCCCATTTTTCGCTTAGTAAGTGATGCAGGAATTATCAAAATAAACGCGGAGAATAAGATAGAATAATATGCGGTTTAAAATAGAGCAGCGTCCAGTTTTAATTTCGATTATGCCTCCAGGGCCTCTGTTGGACCAATTAAAAGTTCTGAGTGAAGCCCCCGGGTAGCATATAGGAGTTGGATGTAGTTCCATACAATTTGTTTAAACATGGAGATTTGTTTTTCTCGGGTGGGGAAATAAAGAGAGGAACTAAGAACTCAGATTTATTTGATTTGTTCGTCTTTAGCAGCTAAATTCATTAATATATTAACTATATATGTAGCACTCTTCCAGTGTGTCATTTACGTGTTTCTGAAATTTAACTAAAATGTTTAGACCTCCTACAAAATACTACATCTTTTTGGTACTTTTTGGGCACTAGAGTTGAGTAGTAAGAGTCTGAAAATTCCAATAACATTGTGTAACAAAGCAGAATTAACGGTAACATGTCACATCCCACATCAAGGGTTCCCTTCAAACAATATTTTTATCGACAAAGGACATTAAAAACATTCTATTATGAGATCAAAGAACTAACTGATTCTTAAAAGCTCTCATTTACTGAAAGCGCTCAAATCAAATAACGTTACTAATTCTGCAGGCTTTATAGCTACTCGCAACCCTGTATAGTCCCCCTTCTATAACCCTGAGCTAAAAGAGAATGGAAATTATTTATCCAGCTTTCGTCGCTGTTATCTAAACGTTTCTTATAGGAGAGATTAATCGGACAAGGGGACTAGCGAACATTTTGAAACAGAAGATAATAGGATATCGATGAAAGTATTATGATATTGATTTCGGACATGAAATATATACAGCATAGTTTGCATTAATCATTTGCATTATTAAAGGCTCAAAACAAATAGTACAGCAGACATGATTTGAAAAATAAAACGGTCAGCAGTACGGATTAGTTGATGCTAATGTAAGGCCCGTTATTGGCTAAGGAGATTAAAAAAACTAATTATAATATTTTAAAAAGCACTGATGTTATGTTCGATAAGAATGGTTTATGTTGTGGTCTGATGCAACCATCCATGCTGAGCTATCCTGCGCAAGCCTTTACGTATTTACATAGCAACCACATTCTGCATCCTCCCTAATCTGCTTGGAGTTCTGCATCCTTGACCTCTCTCTTCTGCTCTTATACAAAATAATATACCTCAGAAACAACTATTTGATTTTGGCAAAAAGTTTTACGTCCAGAAGGAAATAGATGACATACTACTACTACTACTAGGTAACGTTCCACATGTTTGAGAGATCCTGAACTTAGTGAGATGAAATTAATTTGTCTGAGAAATTTCAGGTCATCTTGTCTGCGTTTTTTGTTATATCTCTGTATATAACTATATTTACATTATATGCACATATATAGCAAAGAATGAAATATACAGATATCGCGAAGTATTCATAAAAAATAAGGAGCTTATTAAATTTCAGAAAATAAATGGTATATATATTATTATTTTTTTGGTTAACAGGCTACATGAGGGTGATCCTGAAACAGGCAACTCCCCTTTAATAGCATAGGAAGGGAATTGAAATGGGGGGATTTTGATATTACAAAATTATCTAGAGAGAGAGGAAGAGAGAATTGAGTGCCCCTTTAAAGTTAAAAATATAAAATAATCCTACTGATGCTTCAGGATAAACGCTTATTGAAAACAATAACTTAGATTTAAGCTAAAAGAGTCCGAGGGAAAGTGCGTGTTGTTACACGTGTGAATGTTGCTGTAATTTCTTTTATTAAAACCCGACTTTGGCCGGCAGTAAAAGCCTGGAAGGAAAACAGGTGTAAGCTTTAGGACAAATAGGGTAATTTTACTACAGAATGACTACAAGAATTGGAGTATTATATTAAGCGGAGAAAATTCTCCCTTTAGCTTTTATCATTGTTACTCGTGACGCTGGTTTGTAGGAGTTTTTGGTAAAAGCCTGATTGCCAGACGCGATCCCAACTCTGCAGTTACACTTCGCGTTTTACTGCCTCGTCGCCCCGGGGCACTAATTTAATTACCAAGTTTACCATTTCACCGGATCCCATAATTTCTACTTATTTTTACGTGCACGTAATTAAATTTGATGTTATCTACAAATTTTTATTATAGGCGGAGACTGGCCGCCTCTGTTATTAGATTTCTTCACCTTTCTATTAAATTGCTGTTTCCAGTAAGAATGATTCCATTGCATATAGATTATCTATGTTAATATAACTTTTAACCGCTTGTTCTACTTCTAATTAGTCGGCACTCCGAATAATACCTTGTAAAATTATTTAATGAATTTAATAAGATGCTTTATATTGAAATGCATCTTTGAAGAGATTGCTTTAGGTTCAATATCATAAGTGCAACTTATTTGTAAAAATATATACCAGAGGAATTTTAGTTACAACATAATTATAATTATAGCCATACCGAAGAATACTGTGGCTGATAGATGCGACCAGTACAGGACAATTAGTTTAGTATCCCATGCATGCAAAATATTAACGAAAATAGTATATAGGAGGATGGAACGTCAAGTATAATGCGAGTTAGGAAGAATGTAGGGACAAAAGAAGCAAGATTGGCATTGAGGCTAATTTTAGAAGACAGGATAAGAAAATACAGACCTCCGTTCATGGAATTTTTAATTTTGAAAAAGCGTTTGATAATGTGAACTGTAACACACTATTAAGGATTTTGAAGAGAACTGGAATAAAATATCGAGAAAGGAGGCTTGTACATAACCTGTACAGAAGACAGGCAGTAGTAATTAGAATAGAAGATCAAGAAAGGAGCATGACAAGGATGCAGTCTATCGCCCATGCTGTTTAACTTATATGTAGAACAGGAGATGAAGAAAGTTAAAACGGAATATGGAATACGGCAATGAGAAGAAATTTGCATTTTATTTTTAATATTAAGTCAGATTACAAATTTTGTTCATATTTCTAAAATGCCACTAATAATGTAAGGATTTTAAGTTATATTCTCAATATTTCCCGCCTACTTTTACTATTCAACGTACGCAGCTTCTGAAGTTATTTTTTCACATAATCAAATTTTCAAGTGAAGATGAATTTGTATCTCTGCCCCAATTGTTTTCAATAACTATCAATTTCATAAAGAAACAATATTTTATTATCATTTAATTATATAATTAGTGTGTAGAAATTTTAGGAAGTATTATCATATCTGAATACTTTTAAAATTAAGTTCAACTTCGATAATTAGCAATATTAGTATAGAAACTCGTTTTAAAATAATTATTAAAAATACTTTCAAAATTAAATAATTTTCTAAAAATTCTTTTCATTTTAAAATTATGAGATCAAAGAAAACATTGTGTATATACAATACAACAAATATCAGTCATAATTAAATTTAAAATAGCTGAATAATTTCTTCACTTATAAAAATTTGTTATGTAATTGATGAGGCATTTATGTCTTTTCTTCCAATTATTTTCAATTTTTGCTTATAAAATATATATTTTTAATTTAATCTTGAGGAACGTTAGCAAATATTACCATAGACGAAAGCACATCAGACTAAATTGAAATAATTTTCCACCGTATTTAATAAAACATGCATTCTTCTTAACTTTCACGGCTGATGAAAACTTCAAGAGCAAAGATTAATATGAACAAAATAAGAATCATTGATAATATAGCTTAAAATCACTGAAGGTAAATAACTGTATACGCTACTTGCACTAGTAACTTTAGAAAGTAAGGGTGACAAACTTATCATTGTGACAATTCTACATACTATTTAAATTCACAACGAAATATATAACTTAAATTTAATTAATAGTCTAAAAATTACTTTTCTTTTTGAAATCCACATTCAAATTAATTTAACTCACATGTTTTAAACTTTCTATTATTTAAATTTTTATTTTAATCATTTCAATCAATAAGAAACATATAAAATTAAGGTCTTATTCGTTAAATAACCTTTAATTCGTCGTCAAACTATCACAAAGTATCATGCAATTATCGTTATTTGTTTAAAATCTTCGGGAAGCTTTCGTCCTTACGGACATATTCATTACATTAAGTCTACTGACTAGTATCACGTCACATGAATCTTTCCACTAGGAGCGCTGTCAATAATTTACATATACATGATTTACCTATAATACACTTTTTAAAATATTTAATAATTCAATAAAATAAAATAAGTTTTCGTTAAATCGTGAACGATGAAAACATTTTGCAGTTGCGTTTATTGTTTTATTCTTCTTTTAATTAATATCCATCTTGCTGACTGCATGACGAGTTTCACGAGTACGACTGATAATCGGACTAACAATTTTCACAGTAACGGCTGTCTTCATCATCCACGTAGGTTTTATCGCTCGGAGAGGCGGGAGTATTTTGCATTAGCGAGCAACTACTCGTGTAGCCGGTATCAGAACTCGGGCCTGAGTAGGGAACAATTAATTCTCTAAGAGGCCCGGTCAGCCGTGCTTCTGCCCATTATTGCACAGCCAGTAAGCCTCTTTAATGCTCCCAAATAGGAGCACACCGTGAGCCCAATTAACGAAAGATCAACCTAATGAACAATGCGAAGGCAACTCTGGAAATATAGCTTTTAGAAGGGAAACTAAGCCCATACTTAACAGATTTTCAGATATTAATACCCAACTGTAGCTTGAAATAACATCTAAACCTAAAATTACAGTGTTTTAAGAACGTACTTATGCTGACGTTATTTGTAAATAAATATATGAAACTGAGTTCACTTTCCAATTTACAGTAAGATGTGTTGTGACAATCCACGATTATTAAGACGAAATTGAGATGTTAAAAATATGTTAATATCAACGAGATGAATATTAAATTTCAAAAAATGGCAAGGAACGAGAGAAAACGTTTCCGAAGTTTCGAACACCACCAAGCGTCCCACTTTCATGACGGTGTATAATAATATTCAAGCAGAATACGGCCATTGGGTAACCAAATAATATTTCTGACATTGGCTAAGACACAATGAGGGAATGCTTTAAAGAAATACACATATCACCTCTGGTTTTATGTAAATCCACAATATATACAAATAACTTTTCATATATTTACACACAACAATTTATAAATCCTCCATAAACAACTTAATAATAATTTTGCATACCAGCCAAAGTTCTTGAAAGACGCAATAAAACTGAATTTAGATAACTAGAATGGACGTCTTTACATTATAATAAATATTTCACATGTAAAACAATAAATATCTTCATTATTTCCAACATAATCGTCTGTCTTACTCCACCACTGCTTAACAAGCACCATCATGGGAACAAAATTGAGTTGGAAGTTTGTTTAACCTGGGAAATATTTTTCATTTAAGGAATAAATTTATATTTTCAAAAATAATAAAGTTATGAATAATAGAAAAAGAAGTGCGGAAATATATAAAAAAAATTCAAAATTATTTGAGAAAGTGACAAATTTGTTCGTTATACACAGAATCTTAGAGTTAATAGAATTCAGTTTTTACTTACTCGTCAATTTACAACTTACACCGATGTGAGGTAATTCTTGATTTGTCACCTTAAATTTGATGACATGAAGTTTTAATGGTTTTTATAATTGATGGGCTCGTTCCAAAAGTTGAGATCTCGAAATATAGATTAATAACTTATAATTCAAGGATTATAAATATATCAGATTTTTAATTTTGGTATTTATGTATTATAACCCCGGAGGGTTTTAATCAGTTTCATTACAAAAACAGTTTGAACCCAGAGTTTTCGACCTATAATTTCGGCATATTCGACAAAAAAAACAAAATAACAATTATTTAAAAAATCATTTCTAATTTACAAAATTTTATATATAATTTGTCAACATTAAAAGTTTTTATAGAAACGGTTTTTTATATTTTGGACAATGATGTAATATGAGACAAGATAGAATCGATGTGCATCTGGACCACAGGTGCGTAGTCAATTATTCCTACAAGATTAACCGTAGAATAGACTCGTTTCCTATTGGAACCGATTGAAACCGATGAATTCAACGCTGAGAGAAATAGAATTGTTTGACAAATTGAAGGTATTAAAACTGTATATACGAGTCTACCATGCGGTTAATCGTGTAGGAATAATTGACTGCGCACCTGTGGTCTATATACACATCGATTCTATTTTGTCCCACGTTACATTGTGTAAAATCAAAAAATCAAAAATTAATAAGTGGTAATTTAGATATACAATTTTAATTATAACAATAGTAAATCGGAAGCGTTTTTTATACATTTAATATTTGTACGTGAATGTAGCTAAATCATTTACCAAAAGCTTCTTGATTTAAAATATTTAGTAATTGAGCTTTATATTATTAATAAGATACAAAAAGTGACTAAAAGTCAGAAAAGAATAATATAATTTATAGAACGTTATGTCCCCAACTTTCAGGACGTCTTATGTTCATTAATGAAAATGTTATAAAATTTTGTGTTGTTACGGCAACATACGGAACCGAAATTATTTTTGAGACTAATTAAAATTTTGCGGGATAGGTAAATTGTTCATATCATCAATAAAGAAATACTGTTAGAAAGTTTGTGTCGTAATATTTTGGACATTAGAGGTATTAAAATAAAAAATAGTATAGCTAAATAATTAGATTATTTATTGTTATACTTATCTGACATAATGAATTACAAGGGAAAACACAACCTAATTTGTTAGGAATATATTTTAAGAAAATGAAAATAAGAATGTTTTTTTTTCATCGAGATTATAGGCGCGTCAACAGGGGACGTTCTTGGTGACTACAAAAAATTAATTACAATAGGAAACAAAAAATACATTGATATTGCGAACGACACTAAAGTTGGAGTGGGAACAGTCAATCACACTTAGACTAGTGAAAAATCGTCCACTTCTCAAATTCCTTCTTAGGTCACCAATTTCTTCAGTGAAAACTGTGAACCCACACTGGATAAGAACACAGTTCACGTCTGGAGTAGCTTGCAATCGTGGAATTTCTTGTGTCATAGCGGGAACAATCAAAGAGAATGTATGGCACGTCAGGGGGTGTTGCAATCGGAGCAGAATGGCTGATAAGTCCTAGAGAAAAATAGGCTTGCAACAACGACACACTACCTTCTCGTGACCTTTACTTCAACTTTCAGTCAGGACGTTGAAGCACCCTATCATTGTCTTTTCTTGAGCAGGTAGGAAAATTCGAGCGGTTTAGTTGCAAGAAGGCCTCCAGCTTGGCGGTTTTGTCGGAAAGCTCATTTCCCAAGATGCTTGCGTGACCCGGGATTTAGTAGATGGTGATTTCTTGGTTCTTTCCTTTTATCTTCCAAATATTGTCCCTGATTTCGTTGATGCAGCTGCTTCCACATCGGCGGGGATTGGAGAGTGAGTTGATCTTAAGAGAATCGGTCAAAATCAAAGTGAAATTGAATAGTTGATCTTTGCAATATCGTAATGCTATCAATATATGTACATATCTATATCTATATTACAGAATATATATCAGAATATTTTTTACTGCAACGTGATACTTAATATAAATATTTTACACATAATTTTAGTTATGTACTGATGTTTCGAGAAATAAATTATATTATGACTTTAAAATTATAATATTTGCACCTGAAGAGGATCCACAAAATGACTAATACGTCGTACAAATTAATATCTAATTAAAATATTCCATGTTTTTACTCTCTTACAACATATATCTGACAATCTTGACGCACATATTCTTATACAGTATTTATCAATTGAAAATGTCAGTAAAAATATTGAAAGGTATTATTAAATTTCAAATGAATCAATATCTTTAATTTTTTTTTTGCATTTTTAAACCTAAATTGTTGACTACCCGTTCAAAAATATCAGTCATAACTGGAAAATGTAGACAAAGTAGGAAGGTTGATAACTAACTGAACATATCCGTGCCACTATGATTCAAACTTCCCTTAACAGTAATTATTTACATTATAAGGTCAAGCAAATAATTCCAATTGATGCAAATGTTTAACATCAGGGGGTTTAATATAGGGAAATTATTTGTATTATGTGCTTTGCGTTATATTGTTTGTCTAAAAATTATTCGAGGAATTCATCTGTTAAGCTTAGCAATGTAGCAGCAATATTACATTACGGGGCGAGGCAGCTACGTGGTAAACCACAGGAGCGGTATTCGAGGAACGGCAGGAGCCTCTCTGTGTTATGCAAACGTCTCTGCTGTCTCAATAGCGCCTCAGCTTGCGCGAATGCTCTAATATGCGCTATTATTCCCTATCCGCGAGATCTTATCAACAGCAAAACAAACGTTCAGCACAGTTGGAACGCTACGTTGATAAAATTGTGGGCAATTCAGGGAAACCTGCTACGATATATCAATTTGTTCAACAGCAACACGACATAGTATGCTGACAGCAATCGTAAAAAATTATTTTTATCTCAAAGTTTCTCGCGGAGTTACTGTCGTGGGGTGTTCTCCGTAGTAGCTTTGCCGCAGTAAAAAATTATTTCCATATATTCATGATTTAAATTTATTTTAGCACATTTTGATGAAATAATTTATTTACATATGTTTAGATAATGTTCTCCCTTTAAAATGGCTCCTATGCCATTTAATTTGATCCGAAATGATTGAATTAGTTTATAAAAAGTAACAAAACCTAATTTAACTTTCAATGAAGCAATTATAAAAGTGATTTAAAATCAGTCGTTAGAAACCAAAAATTGGGATGCATGAAGTCATTGTTCAATTTTGGAAGTGATTGTCTCCAATAATAATGAGGTAAATGTGTTCTAAAATTTGCCAAATGTAGAAGATCCGTCGTTCCTCCGTATTCGAGGATTTCTTAATTCATTTAGGGTGCCAGGTATTTTTCATAAAAAACACCAAAATTGATTTTAATAGTTTTTAATTTCCAATCAGAGAATGAGAAAAAATTATATCTGCAGGGCGTGGTCATTCTCTCGTCGTCCCGCCGACACAACCTGCTCCTTCCATTACCCCATGACGACTTCAAGTTGCCTCTCTTCATTTAAGAGGCAGTTAGATAAACACGTTGGTAAATAGTTTAGAAATATTCGTCCTTGTAAAAGTACAAATGTGATTGCTTAACAAACCTAACCCAGTTTATCACTTGTATTTATAAATTTTCCATAAGTTCACTTGGAACCAATTTTTATTTTCTTGTTTGTCAGTGTTATCAAATTGACTTATTTCCTGACTTATGAAAATTATATTATATTACAATTTATAATTTCAGAGTAGCACATAAAGGTTTTCATCACTGGTATGAAAATAAGCATATATGAGTATATGCGAATACTCAGCATGTTTTGTTCTTTGGTTGTGACATTTTAAAATATTTTTTCCGGCATACTTTTCTAACAACACTTGACTTTGCCTGTTTTTTGTTCTTGGTCATTATTGACGTTACTGATTCTTCTTCATATTAATGCTACAAAAGGATCTCTAGTTTTTTTAATTTTATTATTTAAATCACAACTTTCCTTAAAATAAGGTTTTTTTTGTGCTAACTTATTTGAATTAAAACATTCTTATTCTAACACGGCTCAAATGTGATTTAATTTTCACTGAAGTCGTTACATTAACTTCTCAAAAATATTTTTTTTCTATTCTAAAGCATAAATACATAATTTATAAAACTAATTTTATTAAATTTTTTATGCTTTGGTGTGTTGCTTTTATTAAAAAGTCGCTCAAATGGATTTTTAGATGACAATTTTCACTTTTTTTAAAGAATATCTTTAATTGAATTCAAGGATAGGACAAATTCTTTGAACAAAGTAATACCATGCAACTGAGTTAAAGAATAAGTGCTCTTTTCACTTATTTAAAAAGACGGGGGCAAAAACGCAATTTTTTTACTGTGTGGAATGAACAATTTGATGAAAATGCTCGAGTATGTATAACAGACAATTATTTAATTTTGAACAAGAATTTAAAACTTAACACTAAATAGACGTTTCGACCAACACTGTTCTTGGTCAGACTAAACGATCTTAATCAATTATAATATTAAATTTATAAATATTAATCCAGTTACAATTTTCCTTCCTACAAACATTCACCTATTATAAAACTTTTAAATTTTTTACTTTTAGTCGAATCAACTGCAAGGTCAACTAAACATTGTCTGGAACGAAATCATCCTTTAATTTTGATAATGCTATAATTTTAGAAAACGAAAGAAATTTTAAGTAAAATGAAATGTTACATATCCAAAACTATGCATTCTGTGTAAATATAAAACATACGCGTCTGAATTAAAAGAAATATATGATTTATTTAATTGTCTTAGTTAATTTCATATATTGGTTATTGTTTATTTAGTTTTGTTTTTTCATATTATTCCAGTGTTACAAATATTAACAAGAACCACAAGTGAAAGTCGAAATGTCTATTTAGTATTAAGTTTTTAATTCTTATTCAAAATTTAATGATTGACTAATTTATGCAAAACCAGATGTTAATTGTTCTTTTCTGTATTTTGTGCGCCTGGAGCATCGTTAGTAGTACAAAGACCGTTTTGTATTTATAATAATGTCTGCACAGACGCGGGGTAATAAGCAAATTACAACCGTTAATGATTTGCTGTTTGTAAAAAATTAAGACCAATTTGAACTGTAGCGAATAAATTCATTTTTTTTATTTATCTGTTACCTTTTACAAACGAGTTTCTTCAATATGCTGACAGAATGTAGCCCCCGTGGTTTCTAAATTGATTTTACACCATTAATTTGAATTAACAAAGTTAAAATGATGTCCAGTTTGCCCCCATTACAATATCAGGGAAGTTGTTCACTGCGTGTTTAGACACGAAAATCCCCTGAGGTATATATTTTTATTAATGTTTTACTTTATTTCTGTTCCGTAGGAGTGGGGGGAGGTGGGGGTTCTGGCCTGAAGTAGGGTCTGTAAATTGCTTCTAAATGTTATGACCTTAACAATTCATTATCTCTCGGTATTTGTGAACATAGTCGCTAGCGTATTTACCTCATTTGCTGTCAAAATACGTGCATGCATTTTATAAAGGAATAGTTATTAAATGAAAAGAGAAGTAAATTACGTATTTCCCCACTGACCTCGAATCGAATTTTACTTAACGAAGCCTGGAAACAGAGGAGGCTCGATTCCTCGGAGAAAGCCGGTTGCATTAAGATTACCAGCAAGGACAATCCTGACCCCGGTCGTCGTTAACTGAAGACTCAGGGCCCCAGGATTAATTAACCGCTAGCTGCAGCAACCTGTAGCTCGCACGTGCCCCTCCCCACCCCCTCTCCCACTAATTGGGGAGGGGTGGCCACGGGGGAGGAAGGGGCTGGCGGCGGGGGTGGAAGAAAGCTCTCTCCCTCCCTCCCACAACAGCCGCCGGGGAGAGTTGTCCTGACGTGACAATCGATTGCCGGAGGGCAATAATGGGTGTCCGCGGCGCGGCGTGGCGTCCGCGGGGCCCTGCGTGTAGGCGGCGCGTGCGCATGCGCGAGTCACCCCGCTCCACTCCGCTCCGCTCCGCCACTACGATGCGATGCGAAGCGGCGCCGCGCGCTCCGGACGAAGCAGTCTGCTCCGGGACAGCGTCAGGCGCCGGACTGCGAGGATCAGTGCCGCGAGTGCCCGATTCCGATGTGTTTGTGACGGTGCGCGAGCCATGGACTGCCAGCATTGTAACTAAGACAACTACATCTCTCTGTGGTCGGCGTCTTGTCCTCCGCCTGTCGTCTCGTGCGCCCTCCTTACAGTAGTTGTGTCGTATGTGGCGTTGTTGATATCGCTCCCGTTTGTGCTGTGGCCCAGTGATCTCTCCCGCCACCTCGCTTGAGTGGGCCGTGTTTTCTGTGTTGCTGTGTGTTGTAGCGCGTGATTGTTGTAGGTCGACTGAGGGGTGCGTCCTGCGGGCGGAGCTGGCGTCGCTCGAGAGCCGGCTGGCGGCGCCGAGGTAACGCATACCTGTAATACCCGTCGGGGCGGGGGGCGGCACATCACTCCTCGGACACGCTTATTTGCGCGCAACAAGTGAATCACGTCTATCTTTTGCAATATGTACTCATCTCCTTTCCATATTTACTTATAAACACTGAAATAATTCGGAACCACTAAAAGCGACAGTATCAGATAGAAACATATGAACAAGAATTCATAACTGTCAACGATGTACACTTACTCTCTCCTGAGCGTGTGTATGATGTGTCTAATATAGCTCATTCTCTTTTACTTTAAATACTAAACTCATTTTAATATATTTTTAAGCAAGCATTTAAATCTCATCCCAGACCCTTAGCGAATTTTGAGACAGTCGCCCAGTCTTTCAATATTTTCGTAGCATTTAACTACCGGGGCAAAGGGTTTCCATCGACGATATACTGTGGTAATTAATTTGTTAATAATTTTGGAAGGTAAAACAAGAAAAGCGCTTGTAGGAAAAGCGAAACCCTTTTCTCCTCTACATGAAAATAACTCAGCAACTCCCTTGTGTTTTAAAGAAACGCCTTCAATTAACAAAGTTATGCCTCACGTGTTCCATAAGTACTTTTCCACTTACGTGGACGTAACAAATCGTTTACATCGGTGTTGGATCGTGCGATTCGAAATGCACGTGGTTTGGTTTAATAAGCCGCGGTCGATAACAGTTACACGTCACTTGGATGTGACGATTCAGCTCAAGAACTGTGATTTATGTATATATTCAATTATGGGGGAGTGGCAAGTAGTTTCAGATCCACCTAATTTAAATAATTATAACACTTAGTCTCTAGTATGAGGATGTATTTTTGCAGGATAAGTGTAATTCGGCAACTAATATTTTTATCTTGTCTCGATCGTCCATTCTAAAAATATTAACGGAGTTAAAATAAACGTTTGCAACTTAACTATTGATATATTTATTTACGTCATTTCTAGTAATTTTTTCTCTGCGTACATCTTGTTACTCCTAAATTAATTGTAGTTTCCCGCCAAAAACGTTTGTTGGTTTTTGAACTCTAGCCGAAAGTTTGGCATGCTCATCATTTATCCCTTGAGACTGAAACATTTTCATGCAGCGTTCCCTATAATGCATTTTGCGCGAGGACCAGGATTGGTAGCACGTGGTTCTGTGTACATTCTTCGATGTTGATCAATTCCCTAGGAGGTTTCGAGTATTGAACGTTTCGTTCGTTATAAAAGATGTGCTTTGTATTGGGTCAGTGCTAGTGAAATAACCCTGTAGATCGTCGGGGAAAAATTTTACGTTATAGACTGGCTCGATTTTATCAAGTTTTTTTAATCCATAAAAAAGGTTATTCCCAGGTACTCGATTTATTGATTAATAATTGTACTTTTAAAGATGATTACTGTAATAGTCATATTTCGGTACGTGCTTTATAGGTCGACAAAATAACAGGCAGCTCGTGGATATTCTGTAGAGTGTGTGGGAAAATATTTTACGTTGTTGACTTGGATAATTTTATTAATTTTTCTATCCTTTGACATTGTGGCATTCTGAATTCAAGTTTTTGATTATTGGTATCAATTAAAAATATGATTACGGTAATGGTCATACCTCTGGTCCGCGTAATAAACTCATTGACAAGCAGCAAACTTCCTGTTTCTAATTTGTAGTCCCTACCAGAAAATAACACATAGGAGTCTTGTTTATTTCTATTGTAACCAGATCGTGTGTCAGATGAGTTGTTGGAATAAAACTGTTGGTATATTCGTGGAACAGAGCTACCGAGAGCACATGTGGCCCTCAGATGTCTCGTTCGATAAACGTGTCAGTGTGTCCGTTGAAAGGCAAACTTTCCCGTAGTCCGTCGTGTGCTGGAACAAAATATTTGGATGCTGTGTTCGTTGAGGCGATGACCACGACCTGAATACATTCCATGCTGCGAGACACGTGTGCGCGCATAAAATTAAAAAGTGCGCACTGGCCCCCGGCTGTATCTCGCCAACGATCTGCTTGCCTGCGCTGTTCTTGCCGTTTAAATTAAATTCAGTGTAGTCTAATTTATTCCAGGCAGACAGCGCGGCCTCGGCGACAAGGACTGTGGTTTGTGCCATGTGCCGAAGACTCCGCACGCTCTGCGTCTGCGGCTCATAAACTAGCGACGAAAAAACGCCCGACAATTGCCTTGGGAATGCTAACCCTACAACTGCTTCGGTGATCTATAACAGCTCTCGTACCAGTAATAAATGTTTAGTCTGCCCAAAACTCTGTAAATATTTTATTCTACAATTTGAAAAGATAACTGATCACATCGGAAGCTATTGTTTCTGAGCGTCGGTGTTCCACTAATGGAAATTATTTTTGTCATTGTTTGCCTCAGTTCTTGACAATAATGTAAGGCTTATCTTTGTTGAAACGTGACCAGACTAATTCTTGTGCCCTTGACTTAGGTGAAATAGTAACTCTTGTTAGTTCATTGCTTATAGTCGTGTAATTTCAATTTTTAACGCACTAGCAGATCCGATACCCATCTCATTCACCTACCACGCCGACTTTACTAGCGTTTCACGAGAATAATAAATACAAAATAACACGTTGCGAAGTATTATTCCAACCTCCTGGACGGCGATTTTGTTTGATTTACTTAAAACCAGTTGAACGACATTTTTCTGAAACCATGGTTTCTTAATCAGTCTTCAATATTTAAATCTGCATTTATAAATACATATTTATTAATTTCGTTAAAAACGTTACGAAGAAACTCAGCTTACGGCTTTTAAATTTTTAATGTTGGGAAAATAATATTTTGTAGTTGAAAATGTTTTTAAAAATATTTCCTTATATTATAACAAAATTAGTGGTCAGAAAGCTCCTTTGTAATTTTTTTAACGAATTTAAAACACAAATATTTCTTAATACACTTTTGAATTTTATTGAGTTATTAAAAATCCCATAGATCCAATATAAAAGTGTCTGATTTAGGAAACTATCATTTTAAACACTTTTCCTTTTTTATGGGTTTTATTAAAATCGTGAAATTGTAAATTGCTAAAACCTGAACGAACACGTTGATGGCATTGAAAGTTATAGTCCTAACGTATTGTGAAAATCAAACCTATCGTTAAAAATAATAGGTACTTTTATGTAGTACTATAACTAGACAGTACTATCAACTATATAGCGAATGTGGCTGGACTGTCGTAGAGTTATCCAGCACCGAGCATTCCCATAGGTTAAAGGCCGCATTCAGCTTTCATTACTTTCCTTGTGGACGTCTGTCGATTAAACATTACTATATTTCATTTGATAGTTTTTAAAAATTGTTTATTATAAATCAGTTCTACACAACATTACGAGGATAAGAAAGCATATATTCTTTAAAGAAATAACCGATGTCGGAGTAAAATATAATAAAAGTTCACATAATGTATTCTTAATATAATTTAATGAAAATTCCAATCTATAATTTACATCAATAATTTAAATGCCTGTATAAATTAGATAAAATATAAAAGATTGCATTCAAAAGATCTTAGAAGTAGTATACCAAAATTGCTCGTGTTTCACGGTCGAATTAGTTTATAATAGGTTGCTTGGCATTATTTTTCTAAGACTTACAATATATATCAATTATTTTAAATTAAAATTTCCAATGAAATATATTGAAGTTTGACAGTAATGAGACGTGAATATCGACTTCTTAATCCTCAGTACTGACTACCTGGGTCATGACAGGCCAACTGATATAATTTGTGCTCATGTTTTGTTTACACTATTGTTTTCTGCAAAATTTGTGAAACTTTTCGAAGAAGGAACGTTGTTGCATGGGAACAATGTAATTTACTCCACAGCTAAAAAAACTCCCCGATGTAATCCAAAACGAGCGTGTAATGAGAAAATAGGACTAATTTAAGTTGTATAATACCGTGTTTTAGAGTTTAATGTGTCAGTGCCGTTTTCTTTTCTGGGCAGTGAATAAGTGTGATTAGTCTTATTTTGGATTGAAACGCTTCGGGTAAACTAGGAGGCGCCGAGGGTTGGCTAGCGATAATTTAGCAAAATCGTTGAATGAAGACAGCAGTATTAGGGAAATTTGGATCTGTCCCCCAAAAACAAAAAAAAAGCCAGGAAGTAAATTCGTCTCTCATTACACCGCGCAATAATAATAAAATAGAAAAGAACAAATCACAGTTAGTAAAAAAGAGCAGTTTTAGATCTATCTCTTCATGGCATGGTAACAATACAACTTCTAACTCAGAATGTAGTAGTATGATCAATACAGTATTGCAGCTGGTCGTTCTGATATCTGTTCGAGTCAAAGTCGCCACAAAAATTTGTCGCGGTAAATTTTGACTTCATTTTGAGGCCAAATACTCAGCAGCAAAAGATCTATACGCAACATAATTAGTATATGTTAAGTTAAAAAAATTCGTGTGTCAATACCACAATTTTTAGTAGTGTGTTGCTAAAATACGAGATAACCTATCACTTCTGCCGTTTTAAACGACGAAAGAGAACCAAATACATTTATTTTCTTCTAGTTCCATGTTTGAAATAAAGTGAAATGTTATTAATACTGGAAATCCAGCAGTCTGCCTTGTTCCGACTGTCAACAATGACCCAAGTCGCTTCCGATGTGTACGTTGCTGCCGCGCTTCTGTCGCGCGAACATGTGTACCAGGCCTTACACATCTATATCACCGGTTTTGACTGCGTTACCTCCATATACAGTTGTAGGAATAAAAACAATATTTCCTTATCGAATATCCTGATTCATGACACTAAAAATCACAGTTATTGAATCAATTAGTTCGTCTTGTCAATTGAAGCTAGTTTAAATGCTGATTTCGGGTTGGACTTAATTTTAGTAATTAAGAAAAGGCGTAAGAAAAAAATGTAATTTATTTATTTACCTGAAGCGAGTATTGTAATTTACTTTATTAATTTTTATCTGTATTATTTTAAAATAGCAGTAGGACGTAGTGTGTGGGGTATGAACAGAAGTTTGAGGCCAAGGATGGAAACGCTAACCAGATTAGGAACGAAGTGAAATGTGGCTGTTACGTAGAAATGAAAAGGTTTGCGCAGAATAGGTTAGCATGGAGGGTTGCTTTAAAATTTTTGTTCATTTATGTAACAGCAAAGCCAACTGACGATTTTAAATGTTTATTTCTCAAAAATCCTTTACCCTTTTTTTCGAAACCACACCAATTAAATGAGTGCAACAAAATCAATATATGTTTTTAGATCAGAAAAAATTGAATAAATTTATTTATATTACATTACCTACGAAGAAACGATGTTTCTTGTTTCAGTCTTGATAATATTGAAGAAAGTATTAATTTTGGAAATAAACCACCTCACGATATCGCAAAGCATGATGTACAGGAGCGAATGAAAATAAAAAAGTGCTTATTCATATTATTAATAATATTTTACTTTACGACTATCTTTTAAAATTATATAAATGAAGTGACCATTTTAAAGATATGTTACCGTATTTGTAAATTGAATAACTTTTTTAATTTTCCGAAAATTGTCATTTAATTTATCTTTATATGCATCATATTAATTTGTGTATTGGGCTTGATTAGTTCAAGCAATATTCATTCTACTTCCACCTTATATATACCAATTAATTCTTTTATGTAATTGTAATTAATTACGCCCGCTATGCAAGTTTTAACTTGACCGTGCTTAAGTATGATTCAATGTCTGCTCATTGCGTAGGGTTTAGATTTCATGATATCGTCGTCGTGCGGGTGATGTTGGGCATGAATGAACTTTATGTGTGTGCTTAAAGCGAATGTCCCCAAGAACGACGAACTTCTCTGGTCAAGGGAAATACGCCACTCGAAATACCTGGACTCGTCGTAAATCAAACTCTGACATCCTCTACAGCTAGGCATTTACTCAACTATTTTCCTCCTTCGTTTGTGGAATTTACTTTTGGGTCGTGAATTATATTGACAATATGACAGTACAATTTGCTGTCCTGTGGTTATTCTGACCACTTCAACTTTTACGCGTGGTATGTAATTGTCAGTAGTTATTTACGTGGATGTTTTTCTTTGGGGACGTTGTCTTATTATATAACACGAATATGATAACTTGAGAGTTCTCCTGAAATATATCGACTTGTGGACTTAATTCAAATTCTGCTTTGTCTAGAAAATCAGATTTTTCTTCCACGTAAATCTCACCGTATTATATCTTTCTCGTTCATAAATCACTTTATCCACAATTTATCTCTTTCAGTCTGCTTACTGCCCAAAATTATTACATTCGAACACTTACTCTTTTGTTTGGAATGTGGTGATGTAAAATTGTGAAAATATCTCAAAGTGCCCATTAAATTATATGACCGCATATACTACGGTGACTATCCAGTTTCACGGCTTACCGTTGTTCGTAAAAAAGTAACCTCTGCGTAAGAGAAATTTTAGACGTGTGCTAATTATTTTTGTTCTTCGGACAGAGTTCGTTGATTCGTGGGTACTCTTTCTTTATTTTAAATGCAGTAACATTTAATTGTTTTATCTTACGTTCTAAGGACAATTTTGTCTTTGTAGTAAAGGACTTACGGCTTTTGCTAATCTGTAAATGCTTATACGGCACTTAAATTTATTAAAATACCGGGGGGATAGGCACCACTATTTTCGTCTTAGGTTCTTTACCTTTTATCTTTATTACTATTACAAGAATACAACCCTTACTCTTTTTCTATATCTATGTGTATGTATGTATTAGACTCTGGATGATTCTCTATCCAGAAATAGAAATTTTTCTTCCTGTCCTAGATGGCCGTCATTATATTATGTAAACAATTTAAGAAGATAATGCCAAAATAATTCAGATGAATAGTAAATTAGGTACAGAGAATCTCAAGTCGCCATGTACAACACGAGGAAACGTAACAAAATTTCGTAGGCGCTTGCCCCCTGTCTTCTGCATCATTTACCTTCCTTTGTAGGTGTTAAATACTATTCTCAGGTCTCTCATTCCATTTCTACTCATCTCTTTATACGACTCATGACCGCAAACGTTTTCGAAAAATAAAAGAAACTATATTAATGATTGATTGAAGGCTTTCGCAAGGTTTCACAAGGTTTTCTCGGGCTTCGAACCGGGTAAAAACACAGTAATTACGTAGTCAAACGAATTTTAGTATTTTGCAAAAATCGTTTTGGAATTAATAGCGTCACTCTAACAACACAATTCGTTATTTACTAGTGTAGCATTTAAATGAAATATGTGGGCCGCATATTTCATATTTATCATTTTTATAACTGGTCCTGTGTACAGCTATACCACGTTTTAAAAATGTTTTAAATTAATTTGTTGTTGTGGTGTTGAGTCCTAAGACAGGTCTGATGCAACCCCGCCATGCGCAAGCCTTTTCATTTCCGCATACCTACCACGTCTTTCCTATTCTGCTTAGCGTTCTTACTCCACACACTTCCCTCTAATGATATAAGACACTCATGCCTTAAAACGTGGCCTGTTAATCTATTAAGGAAGCCTTGTTTAAAGTCTCGAGATTAAAACATGCAGATAAACCTGAAAAAGGTTGACACAACGAAGCTATGTTATGTATTACTATCTACAGAACTATTTACTGAATAAAAAAAGCACAGCTGAGCATAAAATCCGGATGTGGCGCTTACAATGTGACGGTTCAGCTGGAAAGGAATAATCGCCATCAGATCATCCTTCAAACTCATCGTTTCAGGAACATGTTGATCTTTTGGAGACGATTTTCCGCTACAATTTTCTTTCGATAACGTTATAATTGACGTTTCCGCAATGCAATCGGTCTGGCCCGTCTTCTGGTGGTGCGTACCTGTTTTCCTGGCATCCATCGACTCCCTTTATCGCAGTTGGACAGGCTTTCGATAGATGTCAGGTGCCGTCAGCATTACCTGAGAGAAGCCGTGTACTGTAATTCGCCAAACAGCTGATACAGCGCCTCGCGTGCTTGGGGAATTCTGACAACCGCTCTAAGTCAATTTCCCTTACTTAACCTAACCAATATATCCGTGGCGTACTAAATGCGTGTTTATTGCAGCCATTATCGATTGCTTGCTGACAACGTTATTCGTCCACATCTCTGGTTGTTAGGAACATTCTCAATGCATTCAGTAAAGCGTGCAGTCAAACAACTAGAGCTGTAAAATAACGAAGCAAAATTAAGAACATTTTCGAGACTCTTTGATTTGAAATTGTTTTGATCAGACTTTCAGGCAATTCCGTAATTGGCACCTTTACACTGTTCCTCAAAACGAGTTCTAATAATGAATTCATGTTTACCTGGATGACAAATACGCTTCCGGTTAAAAATATGCAGCTGCTACAATTATAAATAGTTAATAACCATAATCGTAGGTTACGTGTGATTTTAAATTTTGTGTACTTATTAAAACTGAAATACGAAAACTATTTCCAATCATTATAATTCAGTAGATTTGATAGACTATGTTCAGTCTGACGGAGTAATTTCAATCAGTAATTTGAAAAAAATAATGTTATTTATACTGAGTTTTGCAGGTTTTTATTATTTTTTAATTTGCTTGTACAGTGAGCCATGATTTTTACTGAAACATCAAATCATCTGTACGCACAGGATTTTATATTTTGAGTTAGGAGACGTGTTTAAATAAATTGTCATGACACCGCTTAATTTGACTTCACGGTTTTGATTATAGTGGCAAGTTTAAGGAAATTAAATAAGGAAAGAATGTTTTACTTCCTTCATGTATAAGTTCTGGCCTGTTTGTGTACCGGGAGAATTATTGAAGTACGAGGGAGATTTGTTGTAAATGTTCGAAAAAATAATTATTTTTTTCCGGATAAATCGCGAGCTGAAATTGCCGTTGAAGCGGCATTTAGTCCAAAGAAATAGTCTGATGCAACCTGCCATGCTAACCAATCCTGCGCAAGACTTTTCATTTCCTCATAGTTTCCACATCCTCTCTAATTTTCATAGCCCATTCCATCCTTGACCTCCCTCTTCTGTTATTACCCCACACACTTCCCTCTATTTTACAAGACCCTCACATCTCAACACGTGGCCTATTAATCTATCCCTTCTCTTCGTCAACGTCCTCCGCATTGTTCGTTCTTCCCCTTTTCTGCTTAGAACTTCCTCGCGATTCTATCCACTATTATGATTTTCAGCGTTCTCCTATAGCACAACAGATTAGTGACGAATTAAATGCTGTACCTGTCCAATACAAATAAGTACCCGGGAGAACGCCGGGTACCTAGTTCGTAGTTTGTAGGTTAAAAAATAACATAATTAGGTACATTATCGGACTTTTTGCAATTAATAAATAGTAAAACAGCGTATAAGTCAGAATATTTATAAAACTTATTAATAAATTAAGTAATATAAGTGTGAATATTGGAAAACTTCATTGCTAAAAATGTTAGTATGGAGTGTGGCGTTATATGGGTGCGAAACGTGGACGGTTGGAGTTGCAGGAAGAAAAAGATTAGAAGCCTTTGAAACGTGGTGCTATAGGAGAATGCTGAAAATCAGATGCATGAATAGAATATCTAACGAGGAATAGGGGAAGAGCGTACAATATGGACGACGTTGACAAAGAGATGAGATAGATTAATAGGCTATGGTTAGAGACATGAGGGTCTTGTAAAATTAGCATTAGAGGGAAGTGTGTTGGGTAAAAAACAGGGAGGCGAAGGGTGTATTACGCTAAACAGATTCGGGATGCTGTCGGATGTGGAAGTTTTGCGGAAATGAAAAGGCTTGCGCAAGATAGGTTAGCATGGAGGTTTACGTCAGACCAGTCTTAGGACTGAATACCACAACACGTTAAAATTACTTCATTACAACATATAAAGGACTTTAATTTGCAATAAATAAAAAGACTACCAATAAGTCAGCATATAAATTTATTACTATTCAATTAACTACGACGTTTCATCTCCCTTTTGAGGCTTCCTCATGCATAAAATTTAGCAATTCATAATGTCATTTACTTCTTGACTCCCTCAGCCGAAAGAATTATTAAATATATTCAGGTATTTACGTTTGAAGAATTTAGTGTCGCGGACCAACTCCAGCGACGGTTACGAAATTTCCCACATTTTGGCGTGAATGTCGTATGAGCGTATAGCCCAAAACAGATAAAACTAACGACTTATAAACATATTGTTAGTCTTTATAATAACAATGGAATTTATAACAATAAGTGAAACAAAGTTTATAACAAGCGAATGGGAATTTTTGTTCAAATTACTTGCCATAGCCGTTTTGTTTGGTTTGATGTGAAGCATCTCTCATCAGTCTAGGAAAGAGATTTCATTCTACATCTAATTGTTTTTTATTTTACCAATCTATCTTATGGTTATTTAAATATGTATACTTAGACAAGACTGAAAAATGAATTATATTTATTAAAGAACGAAGGCTTTCCCGGTGAAGAATATGTAGAAACGTTTCTCGGGTTTCCAACCGGGTAGTCTCAGTAAACAGCGACGTTTCGACAGATAGCAACTCCGTCATCTTCCAGGCTGGAAGATGACGGAGTTGCTATCTGTCGAAACGTCGCTGTTTACTGAGACTACCCGGTTGGAAACCCGAGAAACGTTTCTACAATTATATTTATGTTCATTAGTGCCCGTTATTAATGAGTGTTTAATTTGACCAATATAACAGGAATTGCAATGTAAAACGGTTAAGTTGGTATGTAACATTGTTTATCGAAATTATTTTTACCTTTGATTTTTTAAGTTTCCAGTTTTAAAGTGAATTAAACTTGAAACCAGCAGTGAACGTTGTAGAGTTTCTAGGTAACTTTCTGTGCGTCTGTTTTGATAAGAGAATTTCTGTATTTTTAAAAGTTACGACCTGTTGTGCGCAGTAACGAGTAAATCAGCCTTCTTTATATCTCGCCGTGCTCTTCTTTGAATGTTTTGGAAATATCTTCTTCTTTCCTGTGGCGCCTGCTTTGACTTTTACATGTCTTCGTCCGGCTCGGGAAATAAAAACTTTGCTGTCTCTGCACTTTTCGCGTAAACTCTGCCTTGCTTTTCCTTTGATTTGAACGGAACACGCGTGAAGGTTTTTTTTGGCTCAACTTCAGGGGGGATACAGTTTAAAGGTGGTTCACCTAACGACTCATTAATGATTTTCGTCGCTAACAATCCGTTTCAAATGGACTGGACACGGCAGTGTAGACATAGAGTTGGTGATGCGAAAGCGGAATGATTAATACAGAAAAACGGAGCATGCGAGAGAGTGATTAATGGACTAATCGTTTACCTTGATGTGGAGCCACCGCGTCATATAACACTCGGCGGAGAAATACGAATATTAACTTCCATAATTCGTCAGTCTGGATGTAATCAACGCTCTAGTGTTTACTTGTTTTGTAGTGCAGCTGAGTCCGTAATCAGCTGAAATGAACGCGCCCCTGGCTACAAAACGAAAGGCCTTTGACTGACGGCCCGGAGCTGTACACTTTCCGGTTTGAGCACTTCAATTATTTGGCCGCTATTTCCGGTCTAGCCCGTTGCCGATTGCGAATAGCAAATGCTAATTGGAGTTTAATGTAGCCTGCGCGATGTGTGACGTATGGATCCCAACTACGCAGGTGCGTGGCACCCATTAATGGCGCAATGAAATTTTCATGCCCCAGTGAGAAAATCTGCCGGCTCCCCACAACTGATTTGAAGCCTCGGCGCGTATCGATTGGAGCTACGAGGCGGTATGAATGAATTTAGACCCTTCTGCGCCCCCTCCCCCCCTCTCACAGTCCTATCGCCAAACTCACCGCCCCCGCACGGGAAGACGGCCACGCGAAGCATTTTGCCGCGACACAACGCGGGTTCTTTATAATCGAAAATGCGTTTTGTTCCGGAGCCAGTTGGCAGTGCCGGAGTATTGCGAAAGGAAAACGCTCCGTAAATACGGAGTCGTAGAACTTGGTATGAAGCGCTCCTTGCTGATTGATTAAGTCCAAGACTGACTTGGCATTCTCACTCACAGAGGCAGACTGCAGATGAAAATAAGTTCACAAAATTATTTTTGCTTTGCGGTAATATTATTTCGGTCAATTTAATTTTAACCTAACTCACGTGGCTGATGTCACCCAAAAGTACTTGTATAGTACACATTCGCAGCTTCTTTCTTCCTGTTTAATAGTTATAGGAGAAATGTTTAATAATGATAAATGAGAAATGTTTAATAATGACAAATGTATCTATACGTATTTGAAAATGAAATATACCCATAGTAGAAAAAGAAAATTTGAGACACATACTAAATAGATCTACTAATGCTAAGGGAAAGTATGACCTAAAGGCAGACTACGCTATGATTTTACATAAAAATAATATGACCTTTACAATACATAAAAAGACGGCCAAAAAAGTCAGCATTAAATATATAACTATTTATTAACATCTCCATTTTTGACTTCAGGCTTAAAATTTAGCAATACATCATATTTCTCCTTGACTCCCTCAGTCGAAAATTATTGAATTTACTTGTGAAGAATTTCTTGTAACAGTTACGGATATATATTTAATGCTGACCTTTTTGGCCGTCTTTTTATTTAGTGTAAATATTTAAGTCAGAAAACTATTATGTAATATGACCTTTAACTGACAACAGTTTTTAGCTAAATGTTTTCAGCAATTTTTTCTATTTAGTGGTTCTATTTTTCTTATTATTTTTGTTGACATTCTTTAAGAATACCGATGTCAATTAGTCCGTGCGATGTGTATGACCTCGAATCAACCAATCACAATGCTTGAAATAATAGGTGGGCCTAACTGCGTTGTTGATATTGTCTACCGTAAGGGGCGTGGCTTTTGGAGCAGCACAACATTGAATTTCTATGTGGGGAAAAAAGCCTCATTCCACGCATACACTCCAGGGAACATCTAATTTAAATGAGAGCACAGTGAAGGAGTTGTTAGTTGAAGTAGTATGTATAGTACACAAGACAAGCTTTCTGTTGGAGCTCAGTATGGATCCTGGTAATTTAATGTAGTTAAAATAGTGATATTCAGAGAATCAAAAAGAACCAACTTTTTGCCCATATTAAGCTTAAAATAACATTAATTAAGTGAAAGAAGTATGAAAATACGAGACAAAAATAAGTGATGAAGTAAATACCATAAATCGTTTCTGCAATAAATAAGCCATTAAATAAATTCACAATATTTTTTGTTGCAATTAGTCAGGAACAACACGTTTCTACATTCCCTATTGCTATAGCTAAGTGATTGAAAAGTCTAAGAGCCGCAAGTACAACAAGCCGCGTGACGAACTCCAAAACCTTTTTGAATTTCTAGCTATTGAGTTCGCCACCTGGTTTGTGCGGTGTGTAGGTTCTTGCGGACCTCGCGGGTTTTTTTTTATTCACGTTAAGTAAGCAATGAGGACGGCAGAAACGTTGCGTGAGATTTATTTTAGCACTTAATTTTGTTTGTATATTGACTGTTTATTTGTGTAATTAGTGGACTTCTAACGTGTTTGCATTTTATGTTTTGATCAATTAGTTCTGTTTCCACAATGAGGTTCCTACATCAAATAAATTGCGAGGGATTTTAGCGTACAATTCTTCGTAATTATTTCTTTGTGAAATTTATTTAGCATGTCCTTACGTTTCAGTTCAGTAATGAAAGAACAAGGTTCAGATTAAAATTAAATGATTAAAAAGCATCATTTTAAAACTTAAACTGGCCCCTTCCGAAAAATGCGCATGCAATTGAGAAAGCTTTTCAGTTGCTATTATCCTCCAAGAACTCATGTAATTTACAAGTTTTTGTTCACTTTTGTTTGAGGCAGATCCTATTAATTACTTTTCTGTATTTCGATCCGTAAATTAATGATCCGATTCTCTATCTCCGATACTTATCCGTAAACAGTTTTATGTTCTTTGAACACAGGAATTCGGTAATTTTCCGACTTTGATGGGGTACATTACTTTGAATTATTGTAATTTAAAAGTAAAATGTTATTCTTTCTTTATGCGTTGAATTATTGTTTTATTTAGGTGAAATTCCATTTTTATTAGTTTCATTTAAATTTACAGGATCTAGCAGCTAGTTTTAATTCTTCCGAGTTCTCATAGCTTCATTTATCTCCATCTGTCCGACAACTTCAGAACGGATTACTGATCTCTTCCAACTCACTTCTTGCTTTATCATTTAACTTTTCTGTTCACGTCCCTTCGTTAATTCCGTTTGAAAAGTGTAAGACTTTGAACGATAATAATCAGCAAGAGTTTTGCCAATGATTTATTGCGTGATCAAATTTTCTGGTGTCCTCTCGCCGACGTCGTTCTTTCGATTTCAATAAGCTCTAAGCTTACGCTATTCCAGTTACATTTTCTATTTGTGAACGGTGCGATCGTAAACACTGTCCTCGTTCTTTTTCCTCTTAAAATATTCGTTGTTTATGTACTAAGTAAAGTTTGGTTTATTGCTTCTCGTTTATGAACAGGTTCTATAAGCGTAAACCACTCAAAATAACTTTATTGAAACGTATATTCGTATCTGCAATGCCGTTTAGAACAACAGGTGGCTAGATCCGGCAGCTAGAAACTGCGCTTATCTACAAATGAAATGCGAACGTGTTTCCCATATTTGCTTGCAGCTTTATTAGTCGTAATTACGTACATCTCTTTCCAGTCTCATTCACAGTTTTATTTTAACCTTCTCTCTCCTCAGCATGAAACAAATTTGAGCAATGATGGCTTATCTTTGTCTGTAGATTAACGTTCAAGGATAAGTGTGCTGCTGCTGTAAGACTAAGTATCTTCACCTACTACGTCTAAAGAGTTACAGTCCCGAATTTAGTTTGCAAAAAACAAAGAAAGCAACAAGTGAAAGCTTGATCGGTTTTTAATCTACTGCATTTATGTAGTCTTCCGTGGTAACAATAGTAATTTTATAAATGAGTGCAATATCCATATTAATCAGAAATAAAATTAAATCATTGGATTCTCCTAAGGTACAAAGAATCAATTATTATAAATAACTAGCTGGCTGTCCGGCGTTGCCCAGGAATTCATTTAGATTAGCCGTAGTAAGTGACCTTCAGTCATCGTATACAAAACAATATTATGTATGTTATTATAATTTATGGAAGGCTATAAGTTACCAAATTCAAAAGGATTAAGTAACTACTTCAAAGTACTTCAATCACCTTAATCTAAATAATAACGTAATTGTTATTATGGAAAATTGTTTTTAAGTGTACTCTCTATAACGTTGTTTTCTTTAACGACGCTAAATCCAAGCGTTTCACGAAGAGCTTTACTCAGGGTCATTAGACATAGTGATAAACGAATTTTTTGGCCGCAATGTTTAACGGATATTACATATTACTTATGGGCTAACTTTTTGTCAGTTGTTACAAAAATAAATTATTTGTGATGTTGAATAAGTTCATCAACCTAATGAGTCTGAAATAAAATAAATTTAATTGCACGTCAAATGGTACAATTCCAATTTAAATATCAATACTCTTTTATTCATGATTTTCACTTCCGCTTCTTTAAATAAATTGAAAGTTATATTTCATAAATTTTGTCATATTCATAAAATTATTTTTTCTTTGTAGTTTTATATTTATAATAATTTATTATTTCACCTGACGAATTTTCCGTGAAATGTAAAGACGCGTTGTACTATTTTGAGGAATATGTGACTAACTTAAGTTATTAATTTTTTTTATTTCAAACTAAATTGGCTGTTGTATTCAACTTTAATATCAAGTTTCATGAATATGACCATTACTAATTTGATAGCATATTCGATGAAAACGTAAAAACGATATTGACAATATAGAATCAACAGATGAAATTTAGGCGTAATGCTCCTTTTCTTTCCTTATGACATTTAAATAATTATTAAATCATTTATTTCTCCACGCAGATACGGAACAATATTTTTATGAGCAAGTGCTCGTGGAACTAATCAACTATTCACTTCATCTGCTTAATAAGAAAATAATTTGATTTTAATTTGGATTTAGTTCAGTGGTGAATTTCAATAATCTTTTAGCCACAATGTTCTGAACTTACCACCAGAAATATTCCAAAAATATATTCACTTCGGCTTCTGTATTATCGAATGTTTAATGAGCGTGCGTATGAAATTGTAATTAGACTGCGGAATTTATGTCGCGCCCGCTATGCGTTTCACATTGTTCAAATTCGTGTATTTTTCTCACTTGCTTAGTTTACCACAAATATTTGACACTGGCACGCCGTGTCGGTTAACGCGATTAACTGAACTTTGTGGTATTTCATATCGAGCATCCAGCGAAAAACTGGGTCTTCTTTGTTGCTGTTGTAAGGTTTTATCGAACGTAAACAGCAATATAGGACAAGACCTCGTGAAAATAAGTTTTCTATAAGCTGAGGTTGTAGCGAACATTATAAATATACGTTAATATGTAATGGAGCTTTTTGTTGTTGTTGGGGATCGATAAACATGCAAGACATTAATAAATTCAGGTTCACTCAGTTGTAAATACTCTATACCAGTATATAAGATGGTCAACCCTACAAGTATTGTTCGCTTGCGTCATTGATTGGGACAAAATATTTTGTAATGACTGAGGAAAAGCGGATAAAATAATGGAATAATTAACAAAAGGTAATGAAGTAGCAAATAGACAAAAATAAGTAATGCATCATATTCCACTCAACGTTTTTCCAATCCTTGTTACATTTGTAAGCTGAAGGAAGAATCGAAAAAGTTGTAACAACGACTGGCTACACAAACGAAAGCAACAAAGATTCGAAAAACTTTTGTGTAGTATTTAACACTTAATTTTGACTTTATTCTCACTCTTTTAAATTTACATATAATACAAATGTTTTGATATTAATAAGTATTTGTTCTCATTTTTAAACTAAAGTTGCAGAGGTTTCATTTGGGCATATGGAATGAAATTTGAAGTGTTAAATTTTCTGATAAGTTTAGATTATTTATAGTTACCAGATATTTACAATGTTTGGATAACTTGAGCATATCAGAATATTTAATGCATGTCCTATTTTAATCTGAATATTTCTTGGTCAATAATGGAGTGTGGCGTTATGTGTGCGAAACGTGGAGGATAGGAGTTGCAGACTGGAAAAGAAGAGTAGCCTTTGAAATGCTATAGGAGAATGCTGAAAATCATATAGGGTAACTAACCAGGAAGTTCTAAACAGAATAGGAGAAAAGTGAACAATTTGGAACACTTTGACCAAAAGACATGTTTTGAGACATGAGAGTTTTGTAAAATTAACAACAGAGGGAACTATGTAAGGTAATAACAGAAGAGGGAGGCCAATGATTGAATACGCTAAGCAGATGAGGGAGTATGTTGGATGTGGTAGCTATGTATAAATGAAAAGACTTGCGCAGGATAGGTTAGCATGGAGGGTTGCATCACACCAGTCTTGGAACCGAATACGAAACCAACAAAAATAATAGGGCAATTGACAATACATACAGGCTTTATTTACTAACGATCATTAAGAATTATATCGGCTTGACTTATGAATGAAACACACGAGTTTCCTTTTTTTGTGCCATTACCTCTTGAATTCTTATTCGTTAAGAACTGTCTAGAAATCCGCGAAATTATTCCATCTGTAAAGATCAACAATTATAGTAATGTCAATGTCAAGCTAACCACAAACTTCCTCACCCCCCAGTCAAGCAGTGAGACCGGATTGTCTACACTTCTTCATGTCTTTCTCAAGACATTATCTGAGATGGCCATTTTACGTTCTCTTCTCCGAAACTATAAGAGTTACCCATGACTATCCTCAGACTTCGGATACATGGTAGCCAAATTTTGTCGTCTTATTGTTCCTTGATATTGTGACGAAAGAGAAGAGAAATAACTAATCGTTCCAAAATACGATGTGCAGTGGTCCGCTTGGATTAAGGGGTAAGCCGGAAATTTCATTTCGGAAGCTTGGTACTGTAAACATTTTACTGAAAACATTGTCACAAGGAAATATAGTGTGTTCAGTTCAGGATTTGTTGTATTCGTCCCTAAAAATGGAGAGGATAAGTATATATGGTAAGGTAAAAAAACCTACCGTTGTGTGTACATCCCTTTCGTAATAATATAACGAATGCTCTTAAGAATAATAGTAGTGTTACTCCAGCATGGCTCCTAGGGAAAATTCCACCACTCTGTCCCGCAATGGAAATACACCCTCCATCAACTGACTAGCTATACCTCACGACCTATACTTTAGAGACTGAAAATTATTTGGCTCTCATTTTGCATCACCTCCGGAGAATTTTCACCCACAACGAAACTTGCTCGACGTGACCGTCCTCTAAGAAATTTCGTGTTCAAGGGTTTTAGCCAAATTACATTTGATATGCACGATTAAACGATAACATTTCGCATAGCTTAAACACACAATCCGTTGAGCACATCCTTGGCAACTGACCACAGGGTTGGAGCTCATGAAAAAGAAATTAAAGGGCCCAGAGATCATAAAAGGGGAGATCTGGTGTCCAGGCTACGTTATCTTAATTGGCGTGGCCGTTTTTGAAGGGCCTGAGCAGTTTTATGAAGTGTTTAAGCCCCTGTCGCGTGTGTGTATCCCTGACACCATCGGCAGTTAGGGTCTGAAATACGCCCTTGTTGCAATCTGCAGGCAAACTTTTATGCGCCATATCTCATGGGCTGCCATTGTGAAGAGGGGAACGTACGCCAGTTCCAGCGTTCAGTAACAGGTTGCCTGCACTTTTACCATTATTCTCCTCCCGCTTTTATAGGGGTTTTTACTTCGCAAGTAAAAACATTGGCAAGCCAAACAACCTTGCTTCCATTCTTCGCCTTTTTTTTCATGAAGCCGTATGTTCCGAAATGAAACGTATCAACATAAAGTTCGTTGATGCAGAGATATTTCGAACGTAGCCACGAATTGTACGCAAATATTGTCATTTGAAAAACTTTATTCCCAAATTCTGAAACTAGATGAAGAATGTATGGCAGTAAAAGTGATTATAAATTATCCGTTTAAGCTTATTGATCTGAAGTTCTTTCGATGAATATAAAATTATAATAATGTGGTACTTAATAGCAAGAGATACGACATTATTAAACAGAGACACCTAAAACAGAGAAAACTATTTTAAAAAAAATTGTAGACCGACGTTTCGATGCGAGCTTTAGCATCTTTCTCAAATATCTCTTAGAGGAAGCATGAAAAAATTTGAAACAGGAAAACAAAGATATATATATATATATATATATAATTTGGTCACGGAGATTAGGATTAAGACGGATGGAGAATCGATTGGTTGACCACTATTACTCCAAATTCGGAATGTGTCATGTAAAATGACAGTCCCCAGACGATCCGGTAGGCCAAGGCCCTGAATGGGCTTCAGAGCCAAAGAACAAGAACAACAACATATTATTTGGGTATCTCTGCTTTTTAAGGTTTGTAGGTTAAATAAGGTCGTATCTTGTTATGATACAAATTTATTTGATACTGCCATATATATAAATGTTTATATGTTAAAAATACACTGAAAGTGTCCATTGAAACATTGAAATATCTTAGAGAAATTAATCTCGTGTTCACGGAGTCCTTTTGGCAATCACTATAAATTAGAAACAGTTTAGAACGCACGTTTCGTTTGTACCTCGTGAACTTCTTTGTTTTAATAATAATTGTAAACCAAATCTTTGGCCAGATTACTTTCCATTAGCCCAGGTTTCTCGGTTAACTTTACTCTTTTTTTTTCTAATTTGAAACTCCTGTAGAGCGACGGAGAAATCTATCTCCCATGGGAATTGAAGTATAAGTTGAGAGTGACGGTTCATGTATACTTAATCAGGCTCCAATGTGCTCTGAATGAAGTTGAGAGTCATACATATTTCTGAGGGTTTAAATTCTTCAGTGAATTAGGACGCATAAATTTGTTACTGCGACCGTCCATACGTAATGGTAAAAGTCTCTTGAGACTGATGAGTTCTAATGAAAAAGGAAACTGCGGTGTCACATGTCACGTCAGCATATTCTAGTATTTAACTGGGACAAATATCCAAAAATATTATAGAAGAGACGGGGGAAGTTTGAGGACTAAAAGTCAAAGTCTTTATTACTCAACGATGAAATGATTCAAAATTACGTACACTTGTTTGTGGTATTTGCTTGCCAACCCCCTGACAGCCGTTACGTGCCCATAATCTCGTTAATGTACATAAGATAAATAAAATATAAATAAATAATAATTTACAGCTACATACGTACGTTTTTCATTTATATCGCGTCAACCACAAGCTTTAGCGATATTTGTAATACTAATGAAGTACTCCATTGTACACAATGTTCTGTTGTTTCAAATCATTTGAAGGAAAACAAATTTTAATGAACGAAATTTTGTCAACGTGGCCTTAAACAAACATGGAAAACTATCAACGGAATAAACATCAATTTTTCATTTTCGGGGTAAATTACGTTGTTGGTACTCAAAAAAACTAATTTAATTTTTTTAGGGTGATGGGCTACACGAGAGTATCAACTTGGTTTATCTCGGCTTTTAAAGAATAGGAAGGGATTTGAAAGGAAGGACTTGGATGGGAGAGCAACGCAGCGAAATTAAGTTAGTATCTTACCCGGCATTCGCCTAAAGGCGATTTTGGGTATCAGGTAGATCGGACACTGCCTTCCGTTGATGGGAGACGAGTTTGCTATGGCAATCCGTTTCTGGACCAGATTAATACTAACAGTGAACAGCACTTACCATATGTCCAAGGTCTCTGAACCCGGAGAAGACTTGGTTTGTGGAAACCTTGAGACAAAACAAGGAAACGAAGAAGCCATCCCCGAAGATTCATGCCATTAGATATGTACAATGTTCCAAACGTTTACATGTCTAAACGGTCAGAGGCAATACCGATTACTGCTTTACTTAAATAAAGAATACTTCCACAATTTGATATAATTGGCAAAAATAAACATACGATGATTTGAAAGCTAAACGATAGGAACTCGGTTGAAATCGCACATCCGAAGCTTGCTCAATTTTAGCTTTACACACGTTCAACGCTATTTATACATTAACAGTATAAAGAGAGAAAACAATTATACTGTTCTAACATTCTTTACGAACAAATAAATTTTCGAGAAATGGTTTTTGAGGATTAAATCGCAGAATCGTGTTGTTTTCCAGAGATGCGTCATAGTCGATCATCTAAAAAGAATGCCGGGTATTACAAATTTGTATCACTAAAATAATAAATACATATTAACAGAAATTTAGTACTAATATATTAAGAAAAGTACAAAGGTTTACACCCATTTCAATACGTTTCGATATGACTTATCATTAGACGTTCGACGAACATCCAGGCAATAGTCCTGTGAGCACCTCTCGAGTTACAGCTTCAGTCGCGGTTATGGTTCGACGTATTAGGTGGCTGGTATCAGTAATTGTTTCACTTCACGCGATGTTCCTAATGTATCCCCAGAAGAAGAAAATGTATAGAAGCGTAAGGTTGGGGATTCGTGCAGGCCACGAAATTGGACCACCTCGTCCAGTTCATGAGTTGGGGAATTTCCCTTTCAAGACTTCACGCACAGACAGGGATAAATGAGGAGGATCTTAGTCCTGTACGAATGTCATGGTATTCCCAGTTACAGCTTCATGATCATCAATTGGTAGAAGACATAAGTTTCCAGCCTAACTACGAAGAATAAAAACATGCATTATTTCTCTAAATTTCAATAGAAAAATTATTTCCGTCCGTTTCATATCTATTTTTTTAACGATAAAAACTCACGGAATTCCTTTCTATGCCCCTGTTTTACTTTTTGAAATCTTAGCCAGTTATTTGTGGTTATATTTTTATTTGCGATGTTAAGAATACGATTTGTGAATCAATAAACTAATGGATCTGGAACTTTAGGGTCTAGAAGATATTTTTTCGTATTTTAGTTTCTTTCGAAGTCATCTAGTCGCTATTCGATATCAGGATCTTGCATGCTTAAATCGACTACTTCGTTATCTTTACCCATATCATTTCACTATATTTTAATGGAGAGGAGATTATGTCTTTGGGTTTGATACGTTATCATTTATTATTACAGTTAAAATTGTACGGTTTTTTTTAGTGATGAAATGGGATTGTGTGCTAATTTTGGCTCCGTACAGGCCACTTGAAGAGGTCACCACACACCACACCTGTAACTTCGTCCTTTGAGGAGTGTCCGCCGGCCGTTTCCGAGGAGTACTGTTGACGCCTCCCGCGCCACCTTAGGTTACCTGAGTTTCCCTTTCCAGTGAGTGAGTATGTGTGTGTGTTGTTGGCAGCAGCGATGACCACGCCTTTGATTGGGCGGAGGGGTACTGCAGCCTGCGCGAGGTGCGATAAGTGCAGATAAGCCTGAGCCGCCAGTCCGCACACGAACGGTTCATGGAGATGTTGCACAGCCTGAACGCTCTGGCCGGCAAGATTTCGCCGCAGACGGACAGCAATGCGAACAAAGTGGTGGTGACAGGCAGCCAACTGCATCACCACAACAACAACCATCCGTACAGCAAACCGGCGCCGGCCACCAATGGGCGGCGAGCCAGCCCCGAACCCGCCAACGACAGCGCGTAAGTACCCCACGTGATTCTTACCTGCACGCAGTTCGCCGGCAACCATCAACATTGTCGTATGGTTCATCACTTGACTTAATTTAGTTGTCGACTTTTCAATAAAAGTTATCCTTGATATTGTTGAGGAATTAAAATAAACCAATGGTCAATGAACATTTTCATTTTTGAAGTGGATCTCATACGAGACTGATTCTCGAAGACATTTCCGTCCACAATTTTTTTTAGTAAAACAGTAAATCTAACAGAATACGTGTGTAACGAAGGCTTTCGCATTTACAAGCATATGAAACTGTGAATAGAACATGTCAACATTTATTTTATTTAAACGTTGCCATGTTTTATTTGCAGTTGAATATACCTTTAATTCTATTTTGCAATAAAATTTATTGGACTGAATTTGCGGCTTCCTCGAAATTTCATTTTTATAAGTTACTTAGTATGAATTTATAATTTTTCTGGCAATGTAAAACATTTATTTGAGAACCAACTCGTGAAAACTTTAACAAAAAAATAAGTTTATTGATCAAAATTTAGTGTTACAGTTGGAGAAAGTTATAGGGCTGGACCACGTTTTTACATACTTGCTCGTGTTCACACTTCTGTTTGAGGTTAACCTCTGGGCTAAACGTACACGCGTTGAACCGTCAAAACAAGCCGCCATTATGTTCCTACAGCGTCCTAACTAGCCACAATTTAAAATTCTCCCCCTACTGTATTTTTCTTTTGAACAATCCCTCCCCTCCCCAGAAATCGCACCAATTTTCAATAAACTTAACGACGGTTCCTAATTTTTTTTATCCATCACGTACTTTAAATTACGATTGATTAACATCCAGAATGGTTCAGTCAAATACAAGCAGATAACTCGTGAATTGTGTCATGCCTATTATTATCAACGTTGTGAAACTTGTCGCAAACATTTAACTTTCCAGATTTTCATTCCAACAATCAAGGGGTTTATGAAGGTAGAAGAATTTCTGGCCGACTCCTGTGGTGTAGTGGTTAGCGTTGCTGGATTCGAGTAGTTAACGCGACTTTAAATAAAAATATATGAAAAAGTGAGGTCAGATAAGTTATTTTATTTTTATTTATTATTCAATCCGTTGTAAGCAATTTCTAATTCATCTGATTTCGATTGTTGCAAGCTCGAAAGCGCAATTTTTTGCCGTTAAATGATTTGATTTTGGATCCTAAAAAGTCACTGTAAAATTTCTTCTGTATCCTTTTTAAGTACAATCTGTAACTTACCTTATTTAAAAACTAAAACTTAATTGTGCTTTATTGTGATTATAATATTAAAATAGTTCGGCTAAAGCTTCTTGAGGGTTGTTTCCGATTTGCAAATCGTAAAATAACAAATGAATGTCGACATTTGATAAATGTGTAGGAAACGCGACTTTTTAGGCTTCCAACAGGGGGGGGCAGGTATATAGAAGTGGTCATACGCAAGGTTATCTGTGGTAGTTTATAATTTTTTTGGCAAATGAGTATTGTTTGATAATCCCTGAATAGAAATCTCTTTTATGATCTCGCGTACGTTTGGGTTTTAAACAACACTAAATTTGGCTTCGAAGGAATCTTTGAAATATACTAATAACACATTCTGAACTTCTCAATTTTAAACACGTTAGTTGTAAATATATGCATAGATTAGTTGTATAAACTCATTACGTTAAAAAGATTCGAATAATATTGCCCAAGAAATTATGTAGATGTTTATGAAAGGTGTTAAACTTAAGCTGTTCGATTTACTCACGTCAGCTCTTTTAGTTTAACGTGCAGTAAATGGTATCAATTCCTTTATACTATTGCTTTCGCAATTAGAATGCAGAAACTGCAGGTTCGATCCGTTGTCGAACGTGACGTCGACATGTGAAAATCGTTCAGTGTATTGCTCGATTTTAACTTTCGACACATTAGGCCACTTACATTTGCTGCTAATGGAGGCTGCGTCCATTTTCGGAGTCGAAACCAACGTAATGTCGAACATCGGCAGAATAACGTTCCCGTAACAAGCACTTTAGCAGGCCATTTGAGCCAGACCTCCTCGCTTAGTGCACTTCCCTATTAATGGAGCTGCAACTCGGAGGCTTTACTGCTGAACGGGGAGCACAGCTGATTCCTGCACCATGTTTTACCCGGCGTTTTGACGGCCTCGTTCCGTTCGTTCCGTCGCGAATTTCATCAGTCCCCCCCCCCTCCCCGTCGTCGTTACGACCTTTGACGCCATTGCAGATCTGTCTGAGCCCGAGCGGGCGCGCTAAAACAAACTGACTCGGGTCGGAGTTGATTCGAACACGCTTTTTGTGCCGTGAAGATATTTCAATCGGGTTATAGGAGGTGGGGAAGGATTTGCCACCTTCTCCTTGCTGTCTTCTTCCCTAAATAGTTCCGCCGAGAGAGTCGCCGAAGCAGTCCGACGACCCAATTACCACTTGGCAGACGGAATTTGCGTAAGAATGGGCGCCGATCTTTCCATTACGTCCGCGTTTCCTTTTAATGAGAGCGCTTGGAGTGTTTGCTGGCTTCCGAATCTCCAGAAAGGAACCCCATCCCCTCTTCGTCTACTTCGGGCACCTGCAATCAGCAACGGAAAGGCGGAGAAACAGAGATACGAAAGTCACCTCTTTCCAAAAGATTAGATAGTTCATTATTCTTCAGGAAACTATAAACATAAGCGAAACATCACTTAAACAAAACGTATGTTGTGTAATTAAGCTGACTTCATTCCACTCTACAAATAATGGTCTTTAATTATAATAAATGCTATAATCTGCCTCTTTGTCAGTATTTTTATAATTTAAATATTACGACGTTTAGTCTCTCATTTAAGACTTCTTCATGTACTAGAAAAATTTACAAATCGATTACATTGGCCAATATGTTTTACACTTACAAAATTTGCTGTACACGGAAGTCCACTCCGCGATCTTTTAGTCTGCCCTATATATGTTGCTTGGCAATCCAAACAATGTAGGGCAGACTATAAGATAATTAAAAATACGCATTTCGGAGTACACGAAGAATATTCAAAGCGTGTCACAAAATAATTCCGTTTTATCTAACCACCAAATCAATTGGAACCATTTCGAAATTCTCGATGAAGAACAAAATTATTTCTCGACAATAATGAGCGAAATGCTCCACATTAGGAAAAACATTCATTGTTTCAACGTGAAAAGTGATACCAATAACTTAACTAGTATTTATGAGCCTTTACTTTTATATTCCATTGTTGTTTTGAATTTGTAACGAAACTTCACTCCCAGGCTGGATTTTCGGCACTTGCTTGCGTGGAGTGAAGTTCCATGTACAGCTAAATTTAGTAAGTGTAAAACCATGCATATTATTTAAAATATTTTTCATAACATATTGCCCAATGTAAACAAATTGTCAATTTTTTAGTACGTGAAGTCTCAAATGAGAGACGAAGTATCGTATTATTTAATATTTAAATTATAAAAATACTGACAAAGAGGCAGATTAAATCATTTATTATGTATTTCATGGACTTTAACTGTATTTTCTATTCTATACGCGACTTCCTCATATCGTCAGTGCAAAATCACCTGAAACTTTTCAAACACAAAACCGTGACATTCAACTTATGTTAAGAACAGACAATTTCCTTTACATTGTTAACTGGTCGCATTGGATTATTATATAGTCAAATATATTTCGATATTTACATTTGATTTTGTCATGTTTGGCGCAATTTATTGAAGTCATATTCCAACTTTTTTCTACTTATTGCAAACAGTTACGTTCATTAATTAAGCAACCGTTGGAAGTTTTCTGAGTGTAGAAAACGAACGTTACAATATATAATAAATAAATGGTGGTTATTTCCCTTTCCATAGGCTGTTAAGTCTTCGGGAAATAATTGTTCGAGTTTCCCTCCTACGGACATCCAATTATTTTTAAGTTGTCATTTTGGCGCTAGCTGTCGTTGGATGTAATCCAGACGGATTTTTTTGTGTATTCAGACTTCTATTTTTTGTGTAAAAGACTTATAAATTTAATATCCAGAATATGAGGAAGATACGTTGTAAATTTTGAATAAAAACTTAGATTGTCTGTTAATTGGTCGCTTGATCTTCTCATATTCTTGAAAAGACCAAATTGGTATTCGATAAACTTCACCAAGCCTATCAATTATTTTCAGAATAGACCGTTAATAATGTCCTGAAATGCATACAGAATCAAACTGTAATCTTATTATTTTGTTACTAGGAACTTAATATAAAATAAAAAAACTTCATAATACGACAAAATTTAACGCAATAAAATGAACCCACGGAATCTATGCAAGTACTGAGTATGTTGGGGGATCAATATTTGAGTCGTTGAGCCTTACGGAAATCGATCCGCGATCTGACCGAGCATACGAGACCATCCATGCTATAAAGCATATATCACAATTAATTGCCAGTCGTAAACTAATACATTAGAGGACATTAATCAGTGACGTGGTAATTAGAGCTGGCACGCAAGATGCATGGTCTCTGTAAATCGCAGCAAAGGACGGACGTCCTCAAAGAGAACGAGTTACAAAATCACTACGACAAAGGAAAAAGAAAAACTTTGCTGGCTCCTAGCGTAAATGATGAGCAAGGACGTGGCCCTCGTTATAATATTACAACATCAAGTAACAATTTTCTATTACAATTTTCCCCCCAAAAAAATATTTGGAAGATTCCTAGGAAACAATATATCAGCTGTTAATTTTATGTTAAAAACGATGGAGTACAAACTAAATAATTTTCGTGATCGTATTAATCGAGTCGTCGGCTTCTCGCAATTGTGTTGCCAAATTTGATGGAAAAATGAGAAATCTGTTTTTTCCAATCAACGTTTTACCTGTTCCAGATTTCCTTTGATCTTCGATAATGTCCTTGTAGTGATTAGAAGTTTCGTTTTCAGATAAGGGTATGTACGATATTTTATGTCGATAATAAGAAATTGCGCTCAATACGGGATAATGTGACAGTGGGTGAGGTGGATTACAAATGTCCTTAAATCTGACTGAAGACCTTAAACCGAAGAGTTGTCAATACTGAATGTGGTGTTTGAATTCAGCTTACCGTTGCTAACAGTGCTGAAGATTCTTTTAATGTTGAATATGCATAACCTTTTGGCCATCTGTGTACCTGCATTCATTTACTTCTCTTGATGACTACATCCAAATAAGGGAAGAAACAGGTTTCGAACTATAGATTGCAGCCTATCAGATAGTACTTGGACTGTTTGTCCCCCGTTCGTGCCTTTTAGCGCCTTCTTTATGTCAGGCCGTCAACTGTCCGAAAAATCTCGTAGTGTCGCAGGTGCTCTACATTTTTTATATAATCAGGTAATGACAGAATGAACATTTCCAATTTGAGAATATACAAAATAACTTTCGATATCAAGTAAAAAGTAGTTAAATATAAAATAAATCCTTATTGAGTAAACAATTATTCGGGGGAAAACTAACAGGATTGGTTCACAACATTATTAGGAGTGTGCATTGATGTAGTGCAGAAATATTCAGACCAAGTATGTGGAATACTTAATAATTATTAATAATACGGAATACGTGTAAATAAGGTGATATCATTACAAAGATTTGTTGATACAAATTTGCAATAAGCGTATTGCGCACCTTAAATTAATCGATGCAGCACCCTAGAAAACGAACACATAATTTTGTATTGTATTTATATACTTCTCACTCAATTATTTCATTTCTAGTATTATTCTCCTAATGTGCTTTGAAATTCTATATGCTGTGAGAGTGGAGGCATCAGGGACGAGGCATGACAGACGAGGTTGTTGTAGGTCGAACAAACAATGCGGTGAATCAACAGTCTTAAAGAATAGTGTATGCACGCGTAAATGTTTGGTTTACGTCTCGACCTTTGGGTGTTTGTGTAGGTCTTACAGTGTTTACCTCGCTCATCACTGATGAGATGAATGAAACACAGACAGGTGTCGATTGAGGATTAAGAAGCACTCGATATCTACGAGGTCTCACTGAAACTACTGGGCCAAATTTCTATTCTAACCATTACCACATTTATTTTCATATTATACTTATTCTACACTACATAATACCTACTTTATTACTTTCTGTATTCGTTGCGTACGATTATAATACAGAATTTTCTATTACGATGGAATTAGGTTATTTACCGAGTTGAAACGTGGCTAGTTTAATGTAAAAAATTATAGTACAAAGCAATGTGTGATATTGTAACTAGCAATTTTTCAGTTCATTAATCCAAATAATTATCGATATAATCACATTCTATAGACCCTATAGAGAAGCTCGGTTTCCATTGTCAGGGGAAATGAGCCTCGGATCTTACAGTAAAAATATCCCATAATCTAAATTACACTGTTTGGTATGTAAGATAATAGTACTTATTGTATTGTTATTGTAATATAAATCTGATATCTATTCATTTACGGGAAAGAAGTGGCCAGGCCAAAATTTTGTTAATTTGCTTATACTTGGTTTTATTATTGTTTAACTGTGTCATATTGTCTGTGGGTTATTTTTAGTGGACTTCGTTTTTTTGCATTAGTAGCATTTTGTCTTGTTTTTATCAGTTGATTCTAGTGTCTTGTATTGAAATGGGAAAAATGAATTGGTCAAAAACAGATGTAATGATATGGAACTTTTTCAACGTCGGATATTATTGCATCAGTAAATGATTTCTATCACATCCATCTTGTAGAATGAACTCTTGGGTGTCAACAATTAATTATAGGCGACGTTTCGACGACCAACAGCTCTCATCTTCCAAGCGAATCACTTCCTGATAAACGTTATTTACACCGTGAAAGCCATTGATCTCGGATCGTATACATCTTAGTGACCCTAAATGATACTTTACTCAATGTGATCCATGAAATAAAATTAAGCCTGATCAACCGATGTCCCAAGCAATGATTCACGTCACTTGTTTTATTATATTTCTTTCACCTTTTCCGAACGATTCTTACTACGCATTTCTCCATTGATTCCCGGATATACAGTAAAGAAATTTCGTACCTTTCCAAGAACACTCACTTTCCGAGAACGGGCAGCTTTCTCAGGATGACCACGAGTAATTGGCACCGCATTAAAAACGAAATCATTTTCAGTAATGTCACAATTACCATGCATAACGGGCGCCAAATTTTGAAGTTGAGACCCGCTGATATGAAAGACGCCTTTTGGTTCACTTGAACGACCAGCAGCCCAGCTCATTAAGAACTCACTTCCAGGAAGCTCTTAATGGTTCGTGTCACGGCTGAATCTAGATGCAGAGTTTAATTTTAAATTGAGAAGACTGTGCGTGAGCGTATGTGGTGGGACAGGTGGGGAATCGTGCATAGAGTGTGTTATCAAGAGATAGCACAAAGTCAACACTGCTCCGGCTCCGGTATCACTCACTATCTGGGTACAAAGTGCGCTGAGTACCTGCCAACCTCTGGGATTCAAATGACGGATCCCTTACGAGACCCACGTTGCCTGACGACCTGATTCTCTTCTACCATAGGATGTAATTAACTTGTAATCCAAATCTAACTCTCCATTAATGAATCTAAAAGTTTCTCGAAATCGATCAACAAAATGGAAGGCAATTAATAATTCTTTTGTGTACAATTTCCTCTCGATAAAGGTGGTCCACTTCTTCAATAATTGACGTGTCTGATTTACATTCATTATCCCGGCGATGGCTAATTGATTTTACACTATAAATTCGTAATACATATCGAGAAAACATTATAACCCGATGCGTTTAACGACCATTAACATATTTACATTTAAATATTTTATTTAATCATAAAAGTTTTATTTAACTGAACAACAACGTTTCTGTGCATATATCTAAGCTCGTCGGCCTATGTCTGGTTGAAAGTCTGTCTTCATATTATAAACATTTCCTCAGTCTGACACAGAAACGAGGTTGTGTTTTTAATTAAAACTATTATTTTTTGATTATTAAAAACAAACGTAAAAATAAAATATTTTTTACATAATGTTCTAAAATATTTTAAAGAACAGGCTACTGCAAAGTTACAAGAATAATCGATAAATCAGTTCGTTCAACTGTTCTGTTTCTGTTACAGTAATAAAATAGATCGATTGATTTCATCCAAAACCAGAAATCAGTTTACTTAATAATAATTAATGGAAGCTACTTCTGTTTTACCGATTAATAGAAACCTTTAGTAGTCGACTTGATTGTCTATAATGATTACACAAATAACGGAAGGTACTTTCGTTATACCAATTCATAGACACCTTTATCAGTCGACTTGATTATCTAAAATAATTACTCGTATCGAATTTGATTTGCATGTGAATTCACAGGTTCATTGGCGAGTTGTAGAATTTTATGAAGTTTAAAATTATTCAAATAAATTCATCAATAAATTAGTCTGAATATTTTTAATAAAATAAAAAATTAGTACGTATTAGTAAAATTAGCTCCTCAAGTGCAAATATTAGTTTTATAGATAATCTATTTCCTTAAATTTAATGGAGAAAATTTCTGTGTCGTCTGCAATGTGTGGATAATTCGAACTCTTAGATATTGTCTCCACTAAATTTTATGAAAAAAATTTAATAAAATTTTATATCTCCACCGGAAGAGGTTTTAGAGAAAGGAAATGAAGTATACGTCATAGTAGTTTTATTAAGATATTCTAAATATTTTGTTTTATTAAAATATATTTATTACTAATTTGGGTATGTGTATTCAGTCATTTCGTTAAAATCATATAAATATTAAAATGATATAGTTGCAACACATATTTATAAATGGTGAACCGTATATAAGAAACTTATTCCCATTTTTTGGGAGAAGTATGTGACACTCTTGAGTCCAAGACGCGTTGGATTAATGAAATGACTATGAATACTTGTAGTATGCCTACGACTGTATCGGAACAGTTGGCAGTCAAGACGTACCATGCGTTTATAATGAACAGTTGATTCGGCTGGAGGGTGTTAATGCGTTCGAAAGGTGCTATTATCATCTTTCAAGACCACTGGTTTCTATTAGAGAACATAAAATTAATCAAATTAATTTAAGAACTTCACTTATTTGCTCGAAAATGCAGATGAAAGGCTTAATCTGTTCTCGGGGACATTAAATTCAGCGATGGCGTCTAGCAGGACTGGATGCAAGCCAACCGGAGTATTTAAGTGTCGTAAGGGGAAAAAAATATCGCCAAGTTCTACGCGCTTCCTCCCACGCCTCGGCCAAAAGTATAATGGACTGGTTAATACGGCATGGCACAGCAAATCTGCTGGGCGATTTGCATAAGCAAAAGCGGAGCTCTTTCCTATAAAACCTATCAGGTATATTTCCCACTTTGCTTATTTCAGGTGTTCAAATGAAATTTTAATTTTAACTTTGTTACGTGTTGTTGTACTGCCCCCTTCACTACTAAGCTATTTAAATTGATCAGAAATGTATTTTTCTTGAATAGGGTTACCTTAGGTTTAAATTAACAAAATTAATTTAATATTTAATATTGAACTCTCCACTTTATCTACACCTCGAATATTTAGTTTACATATCTAATATGTATCTGTAAATAGTTTTCAACAATCATTTTGGTCATAAATTCTAATTCGGCTATAAGATCAATATTTATATTCTTATTTGTATCAAACACAATAATTGTGTGAACTGCAGACATGATTTTGTTTTAATCTTATAAAGCTAGTTCGTGGAAAAACCTAGGAAAAAGACCATTTATATTCACTTCCCAAAATATTGCAAAAATTTTGAATGTAAAACAGTATTTTGCAGGGCTTCTCGTCCGATCCTATCACATTCCTTCATTGGAGTTTTTCCGGTGACCGAAGAAAATTTTCTGTGCGTCATTTTATCAAGTCCGTAAGAAATAACTAATAATTACTGTGAAATCTTGGTAATGAGCCACTGGTTAATCACATACATATATTTTAAAAGATTGAACTCGTAGACGTTGTGTGTCGGAGCCTCAGAATTTGTAATTTATTAAGCTACTATTCACAAGATATTAAATGTCGTCAGTTTAAATTAATTATTAGGGGAAATTTATTAATGTTAAACCAAGAGGCCTTAAATTGGGTAAATAAATTGTGTTAGCCTCATTTTCGGTTCGAATAAAGTTTTTATTAAAATAGGTTCTGTAAATGAACTTTATTAACTATAGCCACTGTCTTCCGTTAATACTCACGTCACTAATCACATAAATTCACTATTTTGTTATTATTTTGATGATAAAATTAGTATTTTTTTGGTAGGCCTACTTATAAAAACAAACTCAAAATAAAGAGAAAGGTTAAGTGGCTATTCAAACTCAAAATAAAGAGAAAGGTTAAGTGGCTATTCATTTTGGAAAGCTATACATTACTCTTTGACGTCTTGTAATGACAGAAGAACCCAAGAAAATTTAAAACACTTACTGCCTTGTTTAAGCAAATGTTTTACTTAAACAGACTTATACAGAGGCGTATATATAAAAAATAGCGATCTTGACGTTTCAGTGTAGTTCTCATGAGTGTTAAACTTATTTTTTATCTGGACTCTAAGCATCCAAATTTTATATTTATACTGTAGTGAGAATCTTAGAGAATTCTATTATAATGGAGTTTTAATAGTATACATTTCATTAATGAATTTTAGCGAGGGTCGATATCGTGGCAAATTTGTTCTTCTTGTTGGTGGCGTCAGAATGTTAAGGATATTGTCGGAAGTCACGTACACTATCTGAAAAGTATGGCCATAAAACTTTCTGGCTATTACATGACTTTGTGTAGATTAATGTAACAACCCATTAACAATTTCATCGCTTAGACGAAGAAAAATAACTATTTACCGGTAGAGTTATGCATGTATAATTAGAAGCTTAAAAAATTATTTCCAACAAATTCATGCTTCAGATCAATTAATAAATTTCTGAAGAGTGTGTCGGATATCCGTAATTAAAACTTGGGAAGAAAATTTTCTTGGGAAAAGTTCCTGTTAACAGGGCTGAACAAGCTGTGTAATTTTTGAGTAAACTTTTTGGCCTTTAGTGAACTACTACCACTTTCAGTAAACCGTTCTGTTTAATAAACACATCACCACTTTTGTCGTTGTCACTTAATCTAAAAATTATAAACAACTTTCGACTATTGTCATCATCAGCAGTGGACAAATGTGTAATTATAATTTCTTTGAATACATGTTAATTCATAGTATACATCAGATGTTCAATGTGAAACTTTTTTACCTTATTAAATTGTTTAAACTCTTTAAAAAACAACATATCATTTTTATTTTTATTAGCCTCAACTGAGAACACGTCCAATTAGAATTTCGTAACATTCAACACTTTACACACAACACAAGTCTATACCAACTTAAAATAACTAACACGAACCATACCAACATTATCATAACTAAAAACAATTGAATCATGACAATAATGACAATGTATATTAATTTTCATAATTTATTTTATATATCAAGTCAATTAGCATTTCCATAATCCCTTTTTTTTGTTTCAATTTTACTTTATAAGATTAATTGTAAAGATTGTGATATGTCATACATAGGCATGACAAGTATATAATAAAAACGAATCTACAATGACTAAAGTAATATGAAAATGTATTCAGAAATAACGAATTGTCAGAACATATGAAAGATTGCAAACATGTTCCACGTTGGTAAGATTTTAAAATACTAGAGGGAGAATTCAAAATAAAAAAGGTCTTTTGGAAAAAATACATATATATATATGAAACTCAAAAGTAAAATTGTCAACAAAAAAGTGAATTTGGAAATAAATTAAATTATGAAATATAATATACATTGTCATTATTCAATTGTTTTTATTTATGACTGTTGGTATGGTTCGTGTTAGTTATGTTAAGTTAGTATAGATTTTAGTATGTGTTGTGTGTAAAGTGTTGAATGTTATGAAATGCTAATTGGACGTGTTGTCAGTTGAGACCAATAAAACGGAAAATGTTATTTTTTAACGAGTTTAAACAATATAACAAGGTCAATTAATGTGTTTCAAATTTTACATATGATTTATATGTAAATAAATTCAAATTATATATTTTTCTACGGCTTATGATAATAGTTGAGAGCTTCTGTTTTTACGTTTTAAATAAAGTGACAACTAATAAAGTGGTGCTGTGTTTATTAATTTGATCCAATAATAGTTGTTCGTTATTATAATACTGTTCCGTTTCTTGATTAATAGAATGAAGAGATCTTATTTTTCTTCGGCTTGGAATAAATCCTGCAAATATGCTCTTCCCTTACGAAACGTGTTGGCTGCTAAGATCACACGTCTTGCCGTACTGATTAGGATTTAAAATGAGCGTAAAATCTGAATTGGATAATTTCCATCCTTTTTCACTATCATTATTGATATACCAGTACTTGCAGTGTTATATACTGTAAATTTTTTTGGAACAGATTGTACTAGTGTATCACTCCTGAACCGGCAGCATGTAGAATCACTTTTGCCTGTAGCACGTAGCAGCATTCGATCGCCTTTAGTCCCATCTATAATGACTCGTGAAAGATTAAAGCTTGAGAAGGAGTAAGAGAGAATTGGATTTGCCGAAGACTTGTGACCTTAGTCCGTGCTTTACCTGACCAGACCAGAGCCTGTACTGGCTGGTACGCGGAGAAAGGAACAGCGTGTGAAATATTGATGCGTGCAGCGAGCTAGCCTCGGCCGATAATTGTAGGCGAGCTCATCTATAATGAACGAACTTCCAGTTCCTCTCGGAAACGGCTGGCTGTAGTACGTATATACCCGCTGTCTGGATCAGCAAGCCTTCCCGACTCGTCTGTGGTTTTATGAGCTTATTCCATTATTCCGTTTGGCCAGATTAGGCGACTCGTAGGTGACCCGGGTTGTGAGAGAGGAAGTTACTGCAGGCACTGCGAACAACAGATTTATACAGGAAACCAGTTCATTTTATTGTGTGCTGTTATCAACTTTATGAACGCCGTTATCACGGACGGCAAAGATAACTTATCAGCGATTATTTCAAGTATGTGGAAAGCTGTTTTCTCTTCTTGGATATGACGTCGGATGAGTAAAATTGCCATGATGTGTGTACCAAGGTCGCATGTTTCAGACCTTCAATAATGTTAATAGGCCACTCGTATTATATTTTGAACATATAATTAACATCAAGCCAAACCCAGCCCAAACTCGTCCTTTCGGTGCGTACTATCAAATTATATTTGGAAACCCGCTAAGAAGTAGATATGAAAGTAACTGAATTTGAATGCACCGACGTTTTGTTACAAATTTACATGTGTATAGTCTAGTATACGTGGCCTATTGAAAACTTTCGAAGTCAGATAGAATACACGCATCACTTTAAGCGAAATTGCAAAATTTTAAATACATTCGTCATATATATGTTTTATAACCTTGTAAATATATAGTCTACAGTTATATATTTTATAAATAATATTCCCAATCCTTATAGAAGTTTGCTCTTTTTCTCAATACTTATTTTTACCCTTTCGTTGTACAATAAAAATGTAAAATAACGGGTTATGGGTATGGAAATCACTGTCATGAATAATGAAACCGCAAGTTTTTTGAGTATAAGACGTGAATTTTCTTCAGCGAAAATGATGCATTTACGTTTTCAACTTCTTTATTAGTTATTTAAGTTGATACCAAATCATTCATTTACAGTTTGTTCATTTTGTCCAATTCCAGTTGATATTAGAAGTGCAAGCTTTTATTTCTAATCACTAGACTTTCCTGGTTCCGCGCTGTGAAAATCCGTGGTTCCCAAGAAAGTTTATCAGAGAAAATCCGTAATATTAATATGTAATGTGAATGTATAAATCGCGAGAAATGTAATGGTTTGTGATGTGCACAGTAGAATGGGAAGGTGGAGGGGGAGTATTGTCGTCATTGAGCATAGCAATTGGATAATTAGTGCGTGCAAGAATTTTTAAATTTTTTAAAATTATATTCTTCGTATCGGTATATACAGACAGCGCCTAGATCTTTACCACACTCTACACTTCATCCTATAACTTTTACGCATAAGATTTTTGATGTACAATATATTCTGAACTGAACTGTTAGCTTGAGGTAATGTTTTCAGAATAGCTTTTACACTAACAAATGTCCCTGTTTAAATGAGATCCGGCCTACCCAAACTACTAGCGGACTACTGCGACACGACTTGCTATTTCTCTACAGTTATATGAACTTACTGATCTCTGTTATTGAAGACGATACTTGTTCTATTTCTATGTAATGATGTATTTGCTGTTGTTGTTTTACTCAGTCCTCGTACTGGTTTGCTGCAGCTCTCCACGCAAATCTTTTCAGCCCAAATCTTTGCAACTCCATATAACTATTGCAGCCCACGCCCACCCTGATTTGGCCTAATATATTGTAATCATGGTGTGCGTCTTCTATTCGTGCCACGGCATACTTCTCTCTAATAGTATTTTAACATGTTCTTCGTGCCTCAAAATGTGGTCAATTAATCCATCTATCATTATAGTCAGTGCCCTCCATAATGTCGTAGAAAATAGTAAAACATACTACGGTTGTTATTGAATCAGTTTAATTTCTCTGTGATGTTCACCCTACTCTCAACTTGTGAGCGCGAGATTGTGAAACTTATATTTAACCTCTTTCCGACTGACGTCAGTCCAAAATAATGTTCACGATACGCTAATTAAGGGTTATATAAATAGGGGAAAAAATTAAACTATTTATATTGATCTGTTAGTGTTTTCAAGCGATTAGCTTAATTTCCGTTTTCTGAATTTTTCATTACTAAATTACATTAGAATATTAAATGAGTCAATATTCATTGCAGAACAAACTACACAGTTTTTCCCCCTAATAAGCTGCAGAATCTTTTTGAGGTGAACTTGGTGCAACTCAGGGTCTCCACAAGTGGAGGTAAAGAAGATCAGCTTCCCACTCTAGAGCCTCTTCAGAAAGGAAGAGTATTCGCTACAACGGACTCGTATTGGATCTGGGCTCACGGAGTTCTCGTGTTAAACCGTTTTGTTGAAGACGTTTGTTCGTAGGATACTGGATTGCACTTACAGTGTATCGGGTGTGCGGGGAAGAGTCTTTCACGTCGTAAAAAAATCTCCAAATTATCAAAGGACGAGGCTTTTCCCTGTTAATTGCATGTATAGAATCTTCTCGGGTTTCTACCTTTGCTATAGAGATATATAACCAAAACAATAAAGAAGACGGCGAACACCAAAGGAAACTCCCGTTGAATAGTAAACGTGAACCAGGGTAATAAAATAAATAATATTAGATCTAGTTGTACATATTAAATATTTTGTGTGTAAATTCGTACGAAGGTAAATTAAGATAAAGTTGCCAGTTTAGAACCTTCCAGTAGACCTGTGTGCAGTAATTTAGGTGGTATTTGAAAATGAAAGCGTTATGTACACATTCTTTTATTTAGCCTTTCAAAACTTGCCGTGACCCATTCCGCTCCTGTTTTGTCCACTCGTCCACAAAGCAAATTGAGCTCACAAGTCAACGTGTTCAAATAAGTATTAAACGGACCCTATTATGTCGTTTGAATAAAATATCATTGTTGTCTGTCATTTCCCTTTCATGTGTCTGTAGTTTGTTTTGAATGCATGCTAAACAAGGCAAGCATGTGTTAAAACAGCGCGTGAACCACTGTGGCTCTGTGCTATAAAAGGGAACAGCCTTTAAAAAAAAAGAGCGTCGGAGCATGTGTGTAATTTTATTTGCGACCTTTGTGCGTGTTGTAAAAAAAATTGAACAAACTTGGCGCGGTTTCCCCAGATGATTTATACCTTGTCAAGCGGTTAATTCGTTCGCTGGACAACAGCATTGTGGTCCAGATGGTTTGCAATACGTCTGCTAGTAATTGCGACATTATCGAATAATCTGAAGCTGATGTTTGCTGACGGGCGTGATAAAGTGTCTGTAAAAAAAATATAACAGTTCCTCCAAACAAAATGAAGTATTTTGTCGACAGGAGAAGATGATTTACAGGTCCATGCAGCGAGGCGATTTGCAATGAAGTTTTTAGTTTTTGGAATGAGCAACAATCCATCACCTCCAGTGAGAGATCGGTGTGATATTGTTTTAATAACATGTCACAATAAATTTAACATTAGGTTGTGTTATGGTGACGATAATTGGCCTGTGGACAGGGCACTGCAGTATATTTCTCATGTATGAGTTCTATTAATTAGCTTTCTATATGGAGTCTAAATTTTAAAGCTTCAACCGTAATATTTTAGTGTTGAAAAAAGTTTGTATTGATTACTTCAGGGGCACAGGACCACAACACAACGCTCAGGATCATGCATTTGTTAACATATCGAAAGGTAGCCTTAATTTAAAATATTCTAATCGTGAAATGTTCGTCAGTTGATCGCTGCGATCCAAATATCATGTTTATTCAGTTGCACGATATTTAGAGAATTCCATTAAATACTAAATTAGGTAATATAACGTAATTTTTATTATGGAAAATTGGTTTGAAGTGTACTCTTCTGCAACGTGGTTTCGTAGACGAAGCTAAAGCCGAGCGTTTCCCTGATATCTTAGCGTTTCAGAAGAGCGTTACTCATGGCTATTATTTATAGTGGTATATAATTTTAATGATGACTACTAGCAAGATTTGAGTAATTTATGCTTGAGTTCGACAGCGTCAGGATGTTGAGCTTTGAATCCCTGAGCATTGTCGGAAGTCACGTACACTGCCTGAAAGTTACGGTCATATACTTAGATAAAAAATTCATGGCATTTACGTCGGATGATGGACTAATTCATTAGGAGGACATGTAGTTTTACATTCGGGATGATGGACACTTGCACTGCATTATAAACGTTGAACGTAACCACAAGATCAGCGGCGGTGAAGACATATCTGTGAGGAAGGCGTGATATTTCGATAATTGTCAGGTTTGACAATCCTTGACGTGCGTAAGTTAACTGGAGATTTAAAGGGGACACATTATTTCTATAAACTTGACGGTAAAAAATACTTTCGCATTTGGTACTCTATATAATAATTTTAATAGCAATTTGTACATTTCTGTTATAAATGAACTTTGATGTGTTTCATTAAATAGCTCTAGTTAATCATTCAGCTCCCCCATTAAAATCAATCGACTAATTAAAAGTTATTGCATATAAATATATTTTTTTTGTTTGTCACACATTACGATAATATTTAATTTAAATCTAAAGAAGACTTGTAACGGACAGTCAAAAGAAAGGCGACAGCAGTTTGAGCCAGGGACCATAAATCCGAGACACCACGTCGCCGTTTCGGAATTTCCCAATCTTTAAGAGAACTTAAACGGCGTCGGGTGGTGTATTTCCCCAATTATCACAATAAATGTTATTGGTGGATATCCATCCCTGCCACTTAAGTGAAATAAATTAAAGAAGTGCGGAGGATGTTTTAAAAAGGCAGGCGGAGACGATTTTGAGAGAATTTGCTGGTGGATAATTTTGGATATTTCCTGAGATTGTTCGAGACGAGTGAGACGGGAGAGCTGGTGCTAAACTTCTCACTCATGACTGGTTGGAATTGCGGCAAGGGAAGATTTGAAAATCTTCCTGAAATGGGAAGAACAGGTGGTCGGCAGCTTTGATATGGAGGGAGTACGAACCAGGAAGAATTTAGAACCTGCATTAAGCTGACACGGAAATTACATCTGTAACCCTTTTTGCTGATTTCCTGTACTGCCAGGTCCGAGCAGATTAGTGTAATATATTTCTGTTCTATGTGAAGGTCCATAAATGCGACCCTGAGATTAGAATTAAAACTGTTTTAATAATTTAATGTAAATCATTTAGGTAAATATATATGTAGTTTTTATTGGCGAAAGAAGTTCCGGTTTAAATATTAAGCATTATAAATGGTAGTTCTTACTGTAAATGGTTTTTTGATGTTAAAGTAAATTGTTTTATTGTTTTTATTACAAAATCTTATCATTTATTTAATTAATTAATATCCCCCCGAAATATTCGTTTCATGCTGAATAGCAGGATATAAAGGTCGTAGATTTGCTAACGATCTTCGAGCGTGATGTAGGGTTCAATTGAATTCGGTGGGTCCCTTGCTAGTTTCTTTAACTGTAGTTACGAAGTTAGCGTAGGTTGAGAACTTAGGAAGATAGTAGCCTTTGGGCAGCCCTTTGCTGGGAGTGTTAACGCATCGCTATCGGTTTGTCCTCCCACAACTGTTATCGCAGACCATACGCACACGACCTCCAGTCTCGTTAACGGTCTGCCACCAAGAAAGTAATTAAGTGAGAGAGTTTAACGACTTGCATAGTTATTTACAACACCGGCGTTGACTCAAGGGGACTACCATCGTCTTACCTTTAACGAGCCCCGTAATCAAGTTTGGGACTTAATTTATTTATAAGGTTGTGACCAGTCAGAAATAATAGTTTTATTTATGATCACCTTTCTTTACGTCAATTTTCCGAATAATTACTTGAAATTTTGGAACTGCATTTCTGCAAATCTCGGCTTCATATGATCTGACCACTCCGTAACTTAACAGTACTGTAAAATAATTCTGATTTTCACTTTGCTTATAATTACAACTACTTTTAAATTATCGTATTCCTCAGTATAGTAAATTTCTATACAGCTTTTGACGTTTTTTTCGTGCCTCAATGAGTCACGGTTCTGACTAGTCTTTCTCAAGTTTTATTGATTTATTGAAAACTTACTGATATTTTTCATTGCTATTTAATTTAAACTCGGAAGATATAGTAAAAATAATTGCCAAAAATCATAAAAGAAATTAATTTGAAATAAAACGTTTCGTTCTCATTTAAGGTAGGTACTCACATAATTAATATTAGGAACATTTATGGCTGTATTCTTACTTTGTTCTCCTTTATAAACAACTGTGTTTTGTCATGTATTCACCAATTTCATTAAAATTATCACCTCAAAATCACGCAATTCGGTCTACTTGCTTGAGCTATTAACAAATTTTGAGAGATTTTGTTGTGAAGATGTCAACTTTCGTGGTATTTTCGCGGGTATATACGAATTTCTCGTGAATATGGCAACATTTGCCATATTTACTGCATTTTACAAATTCTTAATGTACACCTGACGAAGTCCACGGAAGAAACATTGTTTCAAGTTGTAACAGAATGCACTGGTAATTTTTCGTATTAAATTACTTATAATTGACCTCTGGGCCTAAAAACTTCCAAACTGTTCAGAAATCGTCGCAATACACTGTTCTGATTTTCTTAATTACGCTTTAGAAAGATCGACCATATCGTTCCAAAGCTCACAATTTTTAGTTCTCGTCTTTCCTCTTCCATCACAATTCTCCTTCGGACCAGAATCTGTCAATTCCCATTCTTCCCCAACATGTCTCGCCAGAAAATTACACAGATAATTGTTTTTTATTCCAGGTCTGTTATTCTGATGGCGACAAGGAGTTTGGATATGACGGACTAGCGCTAATTTTATCATCGGACTGTTAATTTCTTGGAAATACCTTTATTTACCTAAAAAGCAAATCTACCTAATTGCAGTTCGATCGAGAATTATAAAGCCTCAGAAAGGGCCAGGCTACTTCGGAAACTAATTTTTTTTACTCGTTAGTAAGGAACAACCACCGACAACATAGATGCCTGTAAAATTACTTGGCCAAGTTATGTTTTCTAATCCCAACTCCTGCCGTTATAGGAATTATGACGAGATTGAAAACTTAAAATAATTCCTAACTTGACAATTACACATGTAGATTAAATGCGATCAGACAGTGCTGAGAGGCCGTAGGGCAGTTTAATGACATGTTAATGAGATGGAACAGTTTATAACACTCACGTCTTTTGAGTCCGCAAGGTGAACGAAAGGGAGGCAATTCCACACGAAAGCCTGCTATTGGAAAAGCGAAGTTGTGGAACACCCGCAGACAGTGGACCGTGGACCGTATCGAAAATAAAAATAAAACCGTGAGCGGAACTAAAAGCTTCAGCTACTTTTATATGAAACTTGAAAGCTGTCCAAATCCACCTCCAGTGTAAATAAAAATCAGGCTCCACGTGCGATATATTTTTAGTATTTTAAGAGAAGCAATTATTTTCCAGATTTTTTGCACGATACGTGTTTTGTGTAGTCGTCAAGAGGTCACGCTGCATCGATAAATTTTGGAACGTCGTGGTTTATCACGCCGAAATGATGAACACTAGCCATACTGCAAAAGATCTCGTTGAATTGTGTGTTGGAAGCGAACGTTATGCTTATTTCTGAAAAAAAAACTTTAATATTAATACTGTTTAAATAATAGAAAAGCCATCTAATATTTTTTTTATATCCAGGTTTCACTTTCCCGAATGGCCATCTGTTAAATTGTGACATAGCTAAATCGGATTATAACAGCGCAGTAAAAAGATTTTAGATTTATATATGCCAAACATTTAGGACATTTATTGTTAGTATTAAATAATATGGTGTCGCATTTGAAAATGTAATATTTGAGATATTTCACACGAGATTTGTCGACTAGACTAGACTATCGTGTGAACGCGCCCATAGACTTGGATATGTGCATATTGTGTGCGGATGGACTTTGAAAGCCCCGTTATCGGCTTTTGAGCATGAATTTAATAATAAAGATGACAAGGTCGCCGCCGTGTTGCGGAGTGACTCACTGCAATATGTAAAGTTTGTGGGCAGGCAGACACGACCGTTGCAATCAAGCGAATAAATGAGTAACACTGTCTCAAGCTCCCTCCCGCGCTAAGCGTCCGCACGGACTTTATCATCCCCGGCCGGAAATTCCGAAAAAGCTATAAGCTTCTTTCGGCGCTTAATCTGATTTGCTTTGGAAGCCGCAAGTACGCCTGTGTGTGAGAATATCGCGTACGCTCTGCGGTTCGATCGGCGTGATCGTTCCGCGATCGTTGCGAAATGAATCTTTCGGAGAATCTGACAGATGAAACGCTTCCCACGGCTTTCGCCACATGAATGCACTCCTCTTTGCGTAAACCAGTCTGGCAGGCTTCGTTTTATGGCAAGATGAACGGTTTACTTTTGTTAACTTATACTCCGAAATGTCGGATTTAATAGAATGTTAACATGAACAGTGAATAACATTCATGTTGTACCATTCTAAATGATTGGTTTTATCTTTTATTTTATTGTATATACAGATATATACTGAAAATGTATATTTCCTAATGGAGCGATTTTTAGGATGGTTTACAACTTTCAAGTTTTGCTTTATTTTTTATCGGTTTATTTAAAGTCGCTTCAACAACAACTGGTTGTTATCAACTGTTAATTAAAGCGGTTTAAATTAGATTTCACTATCATTTTAAAGAACTTAAAAATATCTTGAATGTATTTATTGACACTGCAATAGAGTTACACTCGGCGGCAGTTACAAAAAATGAGCTTAAAATAAGTAATGTGAATAGTTACAAACAATAATAATAATAATATAAATTACATCTTAAAGAAAAAAGATAAAAAGTACCCATTGTTCAGATGTTTTTTCGTCGCAATACACTTCACTACACTTGTACTTCACGATCGCTGACACTTCCTAAATCGTCCCTGAAAAACGTTGCTATTGGGAGGAAATGATTCAAAAACGTCTGCAGGTAAATTGTTCCAATCCCTTCTAGTCTGATTTAAAAATGAATATTTCCCAACGTCAGTTTTAAAGCTACTCTGCCCAATTTTACAATTATGATCCCCTCTACTGCAATAATTTACTTCTAAAAACTTTGACGCAATATCCTCCCAGGATTGTTGGCCTGCGTACGCTTTAAAAAGAGCCCATAGACTGAAATTATGTCGTTTTTCTAACATATCCCAACCTATTTGATGAACCTTCTCATTTCCGTGACCAGGACACCACTTAACAAATTTTCTTCTTCTTGATGTTTCGGGGAGAAGTCCATCTCGTTGAGGTTTTCAAATGTGTCGTCCCTTTCTTGATGGAATTTTCAGCATATGATGGTGTTGCATTGGGAATAGAAGGGGGGAAGATTACGTGAAGGTGGGTGATTTTGGAGTGACCAGTACGGACCCTTGTGATCAAGAAAGGGACCACATATTTGGAAGCCTCAACGAGATGTTCTACTCACCGAAACATCAAGAAAAATTTGTTAAGTTCTTTAAAATACAAATTTATATAGAGAAATCGAATGTAAAAAAGCTTTAATATGCGTCCGTAAAATACGTAATGGCATTCACGCGCTATAAACATCTAGAGGAAGGTAACGGAAATGTGAGGCAATGTCAATTGTCCTACACCAGATATCTAGAAATGTAACGAAGGAAATACCTCAAATACAGCTTATTTTATATTTATATTATTATATATAATCAACGAGAATACCTGTAAAACTACTTTTTGAAAAGTAACATTTAATGTAGTAGGTAAGGTATAACTCATTAGTCCTTAGTTTATCGACAATTCATTTAATAAGTCACTGTCAATACTCCACCTCAACAAATGGCCAGAAGCTTTCAGCTAGATGGTTGCAAATTGAATGAAAATGTCTGGTAATTTTGAACGTGGCTAAAAATTAACTATATAAAAATATCATTCTGAATTCTTAGACATTTTCTTGAGTTAATCCTTATACATAAGTAACCGCAATTTCAACTGCTTATATCATAAAATCAGTAAGGACAGAAGTAACTAGATTTTTATCCTGGAATTTCTGCTAAAAATTTCGGGAAACGTTCAGTTTGAAGTTGAATTTTCAATGGGACAAGCTAAGTTATTCGCAACAGTCTATCCTTGAATTGCATATTTTAAAATATTGTTTTGTGTTTTAGTTTAGAATTCTTAAACTATTGTACATTTTATCCAAAGCTGTTTTTGTAGATTTTTATTGTCTGTGAACACTTTACTAAATTACTGTGCACAGCTTTTATACACTGCACCTTACACAATGTCAGTACCTTTTCTTTTCTTTCCAGTCATCTGACTAGGTTTTTACTGTCCAAAAATTGTCGGGTCTCTGGTGAGTTCAGCATGAAACTTTTTCTGACGTCCCTTTTTGTGACTCGTCAAAAAATACCAGAAGTTTTCAGCAATAAATTGCTATTGCCAAAATTGATGAAAAATTGTGCTTATTTGGAACGAGGATGAAAAAATGGCTTTATAAAAGCAGTCATGCTGTATTTGAGGCATTTTCTTTGCCTCATCGTTATAAATCAGTAACAGAAGTGTCAACTGTTTGTAACATAAAATGAGTTGCACTCAGTACAATATTAAATGTAATTAACTCGGGACTATAAACTACATTTTTAATTGTATAAAGAAGTATCCTTTCAACGCGCAAAATTACGTGGTAAAAATAAATGTCGCACTACGTTTCTGTAAACCTTGTTACTTTCGTCTGGCTATTCAGAATCACAGAAAATAGGTGAAGAACTCAATCGCAAAGATAATATGAAAGCTAAGTCGGCCGGACAATAAGGGATGATAAGTGTTGTCGATTTTCATAGTATATTTGCACGATAATTACAGTTAAATTATAGATTTAATGTAATGAATACATTTTTATTTTAGAAATGGTGCTAAGAATTTGAATTTTATTATTAAATTGTATGAACTTAAAAGTTTCCGTGGAACTAGTTTATTGTTCCCTAGCATCATTTCCTCTGATAGACATATTCTTTAAGTAACTATTATGTGTTTTTTAGGTTAAATTCTTGAGTGTATTTATAAAAAGAAACTTGAAAAAGAACCTCCACTTTTGAAACTAAAATCGCTTCAGTTTCTGCGGTTGCTAACTCACTCAGACTTCATCTCTGACCTCAAATGTTCCCCATTTATATGAAACTGAAAACTATTTTCATTCTGCATTTGTCTTTACAGCAGTTCCTTGGAAAATCTTCTATAAGTGTCTACTTTTTACGACTTTCAGATGGTAGATTTTGTTTCTTCGTGGGCACTATGTTAATCCTCGTGGAAATCAAGTTTTCGGAGACGGAGGGAAGATATTTTTGGCCGTGTTTTGACGTAGCAGGCTGTTTCATATATCTCTTCTGCTCTGAGGCGTTCTTAATAGTGACGCTGGCCTAACACGAAGACTTTAGAACGGGGTTAACAATTGCTCAGTCGCACAAACACTTCTTTTCACTAATGGCCGAGATAATGAAGTCAGCCGCGCCACTAAGTACTCATTTACAGCGTCGACTGTCGGACCGCGAAACAGGGAACGAGCGGAATTCATAACGCGGAACAGACGGGCATTGAGCACGGGTCTGAGTCTTGGCGGCGTCTGAGCATTGTGCTTAATATAGACCTCAGCCCGAGGCGGTTGCCACAAGCAATTAGGCGCCGGCAAATTATAAAACAACACTTTAAACTCCCGTCACGAAGAAAGGCTTCTCAAATTGATATTTCATTGAAGCTTCGTTCGTTTGGAAACGGGCCATCGTCAACACTCGTCGAGATCGCTCCCCAAATTCACCCCGGCAGGCAGGCAGCTGCTCCAGTCTTCTCCTAATTGAGTTTTGAAATTTCGACGGGTAATGAAGTTTGATACCTCTCCTGTTCAGTGCCAACGCTTGCTGTTTCTTGGAGGTTGGCTCGTTGAAGTGCTTCTTTATCTGACTTTTAGTGCTGCCTTGGATAAGGAGAAAACTTTATTGATCTTTGCTGAATTACTGACCAGACGTTCCTTTCTAAACTATCGATTTTTGAAGCCCAATTTCCTGCAGTCCTTTTCACATCAGATGATACCTATCGGAACTCATTACAAATATCCAAGCTGCTTTCCGATCGATTATTTTTTGTCACCAATAGTCCTCAATTTACGAAATATGCAAGTCTCTATAATCAGATAAAAATATAAGAATGAATAAATTACTAAATCAATATTTTGTGTGTTCAAAAACTTGAGATGAATAATGTTCTGAGCGAGAACTCCTAACGGTCCTCTCCTCCCATGTCGAATGGGATTAAAATTATGCAAAACCAGCATCATAATAGCACAGTTAATCTCACTGACACCGAAAAATATTTATTCTACGCAAATGTCGTTCATTTATGTATGTTTTAAAATTTTCTATCGCCACTGGTAGAGGCTGGCAGTCGTGTCTTAATATCACGGTGCTTGTTTGTGGCTCCACGGGTTTAAATTTGTATGCGGAACATAAACACTCAATTATATTTATTAGATTCGATGATAGCAAATGTATCTTAACGAACAATTTTTGATGAACATTAATTAAATATATGTTATAGGCCATAAAAATGAACTTTATTCGTTACAAATCAACAAAAACAAATACTAAGGGGAGGCGCCAATCACAGTTCAAGAATTCATTTTGCAGTAATTTTGTTTTCCCGCCAAAAGTTGTATGAACAGATTCCCTCGTTCCCGATTATTCGTCAAGCTATATACTCAACTATAGCTTATTATTCTTGCTTTCAAATTTCTGTATCATAACAACTGTATAAAAGATTTCAAATAACAATAGCTTATACGTATTTTCAAATAAAAGATCTATAATTAGTTTTTTTCATGTATATTCACTTATATTCGCTGTAAATTATAAATTAATCAAAAACTATTGTATTTAGTCAGTCTGTAATGTTCGATCACTATTGTTGAACCTCATTTATTTAATTGTTTTCCGTTTCTTAGATTCCCCAAGCAAATTGAAATTATTTGCATTCATGACTGTTTTCACGAAACGTAAAACGTTTGAGTAGCCATTTTTATTATTATCGTAAATTTTATAGTTTGAAGTGGGAAATAAATTAAATCACATAAAAAACTTAGCAGCTATTATTAACCTAATTTCAGGTTTACTGATTCAGGTAATCCGAATGCAGATTTGAATCTGGGCAATAACCTACTTCGTGCGCAAAATTTATAACTGGCAAACTAATTTATGTTTTCCAACTTGGCCATAAGTGCGCATTAGTGTGCTAAAGACGCATCTCAGACGGGGAGAAATGACCTTTCATTATTTATCCGGAAAATGGTCATGAACAATATTTCTGGGCAATAAACGATGCGAAAGCAAGCGTAGTCGTAAAAGGGTCGCGAACCCTGCTCGTAAACACAGTCATGCGTGTGATTGGCTGGTGAGGATTATCTCTCGTCCCCCAGAAGAATTAAACTAGAACGTCGTCGTATAACTCACCATAAACCAGCACCCTCCAAAGACATGATTATTTTTCCTTCTGATGCGAGAATTAATATCTAGACCCACGGCTATTTTGGTTTTTGGTCGAAGCATTTTATTTCCTTTCATAGCGACCTTCATATCAACCTTACGTTTACCTCATCTATTTTTTCTTAAATACTATTCCTAGTCGTCTAGCCTCCCGCAGAACAACTTTCTGCGCCCGCCACCAATCGACCGCGACATCAGAAACAATGCTTAAAAATCAATATCAGTCAATACTCATACATTAGATTTTTTTATTATTATTATATTGATGAGAAGCTTGTAGAAAATTATTGGTGACATAAAATAAAATATTTTTTCAGTTCGACATATTTGTGAAACCTAATTTTGAAACATAAATCTAATAAAATCAAAATACAGGACTAGACTTATTGATGAACATTTTTATAATTGTTTGCTAACAGGGAATGTCGTCATATTCTACCGATTCCGAGACACCAACCAACCAATTACAATATCAAATATTGTTTACTTTGTATCATATAAATATAATGTCTGATTTATTAGTCCTCGAGTGTCCTGTTCCAGTATTTACGTTGAATCCTGATGTCAAAATGATGCTTTGTGAAGCTATTAAGTAAGAATTAACTCGTAGGGTGTTATTAGTGTTTGAAATTATGGTATGTTAAATAGATTATGTCAATATTTGTAATTAATGTCAACTTATAATTATTTGATCTGTTTAAACTGTAATGTAAATAATAATATATCAATTTTATTATTATTATTCTCCGCAGGTTTTTATTCAGGCTCAGTTCATATAAATGTATATATTTGAAAGGAACTTTCGTCTGAAACTTAAGCCATAATCATTTATTAACAAAATTGTAATTTTTACGAAACAAAAATTTTACAGTTTTACAAAATTCTCAAACATTACTAACAATTTTTTCGTTCCTTCAATTTCATAAGTCAGTAGCTCTATTTGAGTTTTAAAATTAATTGATTAAAAACCTAATGAGGTATAAATAAGTATTTAAAAATCACTCTCCTTAAATTAATTTTATAATCATTGAATAATTTTTTTTATTTTGACATTATTTTATTTAACTATAATTTATTATCAATAACAAATTCTAAATATCTTAAATAATTGCAGTATAAATTAAGTATAAACAAAAAATAAATCTTACGCTCTGTTTCGCTAGTAGGAAACTAGAAATAAGTATAGAAGTTCGTTAATTTAACTGAGTTATACGTGAACGTATAAAGTCGTTAAATCTGTTAACGTATACAAATAGATACGTTTAGGCATTTTATGATCGATAACTTGAGGCTGTAACTGATAGTGTCGACATTCACTGAGAAAGGGGAGGACTTTCAAGGAGAAGTGCTATTTCTGTAGCAGTAAACGAATCCCTTTCTGAATTGAAGACCCTTCCTCGTTTTCTTATATTTACAACATTTAAATGCCGTCGCAGCAACATGCGTGGAGTCGAAGCTCCCTGTTGTCTAATTATCTAATGTTTGCGTAATCGCGTTAATTAGGAGGCAAGAGAGAGAGCCGCCAGGTTGAAGTAAAAATAGCAAGGCCTCTCGAAACTTTTCCCTCTTAGCTTATATTCCGCCGGCTGCCGTTTTTATTCAAATTACGTGCATAGAAGTGTTCACAAAGTAGGCACTTGAAATATTGGAGATTCTTATGGCCCGTGTGCATCCGGCTTAGAATCTTAGATGACAAACTCCCCTCCCACGTAGAACTTCAGGTGATAAATTTTACCCTTACCTGAACAATCGGAACTTATGCCGGAGAATCGTAAAGTGTCGCCGAGACAAGTATTAGAGTTGTTGAAATACGCATTCAATCGGGGGAAATGTGGATTTGCTTTCCTCTGACTTCAAACGAAAACGTTCCCTTCAGAAATCCGTTCAGTGTTTGAGGATGAAATAGTGAGTGGTTATAGTAAACAACTCTCGTCATTCGTTGGAAAAGTTTCTCAAAGATGTCCAGTTCTTATCTACGTGAACATTGAAGAATATACGACAGTTTCTTAAAATTCAATAAATTTTTTCAGTGGTTGACGTACGTTTTGTTATAATTTGTACCAGCCATACGTTGCAAACTATTAATTACATGTAAATTGTTTGTAATTAAATTAATCTAAACCTCTGTGAGGATTTCCTCAGAATCACTTTCTTCACTTGTTCCAGCTTGCCATCCGTAGTCGATGATTTAGGGCCGTCGTCATCATCAAAAGTATCCACTGCCCTCTTAGAAACGTCTGTACCATTCATAAACTCGTGTCTCACTAAATTTACCCAAATCGTCGGTAACAGATCCAAAACAGTCCTACAATTCATTCTATTTTTCAAGCAAAATTTTATAACAATTCTTTAATCTATGTTTTTCGAAATCAAAAATCAACGAGCGTACGAAAACACGTTTGTAATCCTTTTCGACTGTCAACAATACATATTGCCATTGCCATTTGGAAAATACTCCAGATTATTTGTGCCAACAAGTTAAAAAAGATATTTGAAAATATGATTTATAAAGCTTATTATTATCTATTATTAAATTAATATCTCTTTGATCGTATCAGACTATTATTTTCTCTATTTAACTGTAGTTTTAGACCTTTACTTTTCAGTCTATGTGAAAATGATACAATTTTAAAGTCGCAAAGCTCCCTGGAAACGCTCGGCTATAATTTAAAAGAGAATTCTGTGTAATTGAATGCCTTAGTGAAAGTTGTCTACACATTTAGTTCGTATACGTTATTTTCAATAATACGTAAAATTAATTTGTATTATTATTTTTACTACAAATAAAGTAATTGAATTAATCTGACTTATTATTATAAATAAACAAATAATGCTCAAAAGTCAGAACTGAAGTCATTTTATTTGAAATGTGATATATTAAAATAAAAGGACTGAGAAGGTTCCGAAAGTTGGGACGAAACGTTTTCTAATAAAATTAATTCATTTCTGACTTTTGGGCATTCTTCATGTTTTATTTATTATTTTAATTGTGTACACTGTTGTTCACCTCCATCTTTTTCTCTCTCAAAGGTTTTCCAAGGATCTACTCCATTCTTAACGTTCAGAAGCAGAAATTCATTACATTTTATGTATTGTGTTGCACGTTTCAAGTTAATTTTTCTGCTAATTAATGACAGATGAAATTTATTCACGACTAGTTGACACTTCATTTCAATCAGAAATCCCAGGAAGAGATGGAAAACGTTTTATATCATTTTATGTCATACACTGTAGCGCAATAGGACACCTACCTAAGTTTCATCACATCTCTTTCATTAAAAACAATCGAAATTCAACAAGAATATTTTAACAGGCAAGAGGTTAGAATTTGCTGGCGCCAGAGTGCCTAGTTGAAAACGTGAATGTCTGGAGCTACAAAAGATTATGCTTGTTTTGCTGAAGGAACGTTCACCCTTCATAATTTCCGAAGGACAAATTTCCTTCGTTAGCCGAAAAAATTCCCGCGCTTGACAGAGGAGTAAATATTGGCGAACACACGTGACGTGGGGTGGCGCTTACCTTGAAGAAGGGGGAAGGAGTTTAGCTGGGAGGTAAGAAGACGAAAAATGAGCAGACTTGATCAAGACGTTGAAAGGGCGAATAAGCAGGGAGGTAGTGTTTCTTGAAAGTGGAAGGGGACAGGAAGCCGAGGAAGTAGGAGAGAAGATGGAAAGGAACAATTAATAAGATACTGTTGATCGAGAGTTGAACGGGAGGCGAGCAGAGGTGAGCATTGTTGCCCTTTAGTTACAAGGAAAAGCGACCAAGAAAGACCAGTGCTACGGACTTGCTTGTAAGTTAAAAGGAAATGGTAGTAACTGTGTATTGGAGTGTAGATTGAGAACTGGGGTTTCCTTAATCCGGTCTTCTTCCGTCAACAGAGGGAAAAGCCAAATCTCGACCTAGATTTATGAGTGGAAGAAGGAAAACTATTACTCAGAAATTCCGGAATTTCTGAGAAGATGAAACAGGTTCGTCACGAACGTGAAATCCCTGCTGCATGCTGTTACCCCAGTAATTAACCATGAAAACCCCTTTGAAATTTAAACAATCATCACCTTAAACACCTATATATATAATTGTAAATAATTTATTTTAAAGCACAAATAATGTTTAAATAACTCCCTATTATCATATACAACACATTCTTCCAAACGCACGATTTTCCATTTAGGAAGTTCAAGGAATACAAACGTAAACTGGGAGATATTGATTAGGTATCATCAATGTATACAGATATATTTGCGTTTCGATGTCCAAACGGTAAAATGTGATATGGCGCATATTGGATTATGCAATATTGATATGTGGTTTAGAGAAAAGTACGGAAAGGATATGACGCAATGGTACGAAGACGTTGGCTGGCGACGAGCGATCTCTGTGTTGCTCTGTCGCAAGCCTTGAACACGTCTCGTCGTTATCTTGAGAATTGCTCGTTATCTTGCGTTAGCTTAGCAGAGAGATACCAACATTGCGTGAAATGTGGCAGTAAATCGCGCAAGCACAGAAGTGCCAACATGCGTGGAAGCTGCACTTGGCATCACAGACAACTCTCCGAGGAAACCGAATTTCGGTAAATAGCACCGGGTCCTTCTTTCCTGTTCCTTTAAGTTGTCTTCCGTTCGTCGGGGATCGAAGGTCGGAAGTGCTACGTAATTGGTGGCTATGTTTGATGCTCCTAACCTGTTAAATAACAACTGCCACCAATTCTTTTCATTATCATACGTGTTTGAAATGTTCTATTTGCGAGAGGCGCTCGCGATATCATGAACAACAATATGTGACTGCTTACAACTCCTAACTCAGTATTTCTGTTAAGAATTAGCCTTGCAAAGCTTGCATTCAGAATTCATTTTCTTTGCCTGAACGAGCACTAAGCCTTCACAAAGAAACAAGCTTATAATTTGCAATTTTCTATTCATCTATAAATATTTTTATTTCTCATTATCCAGAAGGCTGTTTTATTCGAATTTGAATTAATGCTCAATACAGACAGTACAATAATTAAAAAGCTGAAGTAATACTTGACATCGTTTCCTCCATTATTTTTAGGACATCATCAAGCGACGGTGTTACTATCCGCAATCCCAAACATTCACATCATTAAGGAAGAAAAATAAAAAGATCTTAGGAAGAAAGCATGGCATCATAGAAATTAATATCGCTTTGGACATTAATGGTCTGATTAGACATAACTTGAACAATTTCAGAAATCAATCTGACGCCAAATCGACTGTACATTCATTATCCACAATTTTTGTATTTTTAATGTTAGATAAATGGACACAGACTATTTATAATTCGACCTTCGTTTATTTAACTCTGGTTTGTCACGGGCCAAATTATTAACTCCTAACAGAGAATCAAATGTCCAAAAATATTACTTAAATTATTATTACTTTTGCTTTTAATTATTGAATTGACGATATTGGCCATTAATTCAATTTTCGTCTTAGAAACAGACACAAGTAGATAGGTTGTTTGTTTTCAATAAGAATCAGTATAACTATGGGGTTTTTTGTTAAGGGCTGGCCAATGTTGAAATGTAATAAAACAATCAGTGTGTGAGGTATTGACGAAGTCTTTATTTTATTTTATTTGAAAAGTCACTAATACCTTACACACAGCTTGTTTTATTACATTTCAACATGGACTCACCCTTATTGTAAAAAACCTGTATAACACACGGGAACAGGCAAGTTAAACAAAGTTTCTTACCGAAATATGAGGAATAATTCTAAAGAATAATTAATTTATGGTCAATGAAGTAGGAAAAAATTAATAAACGAGTTAACGTAATATAAAATAAACCGCACAATGTTTCACCATGACATTCGGAACGTATTATCGTGAGCAAATAATAAAAATTGATTTTTAACTATATAAATATATTAAAATTAGTTCAGATTTCTTTCGAAAGTTCATAACTAAAATACAAATTGATGAATTGAAGTATAATTAACATAATGTTCAATGTCTTACACAACTTCCGCGTCAGAAATGTGGACAAAATCTGGAGAATATTAGCAAAAAGAATATATAATACGGAAATTCAATGTCGCACTTCTTAGATATTATTTAGAAGTAATTTTCTGTGTAGAAAAAACGTGTAGTTTTTGTGATTCAGATTTAAATATATGTTCTTACGCGATGTGCGATAGCATTGGATTGCCTTAATACATAAATGTACTAATTTCTGCATATCACAATTTTGCAGAACACAGAAATTATGGCGAACTTACAGCTTGGTGTCACTGATGTTTATACCTAAATTGATACATTCTCTTGGATGGTTTGTTGCGAAAATGAACACTCAACAAGGGAGCAGTTGATCAATTGTAAATTATTGCTGCTAGTATCTTGAATGAGTTGTTACGGTTGATTTCATAGTTCTTAAACGGCTACAATGGTTTGACAGCTCCTTTAAACGATAGCATAAAACTATCGGCAGGTACTTGATCGGTTTTATTAGGTGATCAACTGATGCAGCGGTTCCGATCACCCAGGACGCTGCTGTAAAGACGGTCACGAGCTATTTGCAGTTGGGCAATGAAACAAGAGTCGCGAGAGCCACAAATAGCTGCCGCAATATTTCACAGATTACTTCACGCTCTTTTAATTAAATTTAATATTTGTAGAGCGCAGCATCTATCGCTATAATTAACAAACTTTTACCCTGTCCTGTGTTTCTGCTCCCTTCCCATGCTGATAGCCGAAGGAACTGCGGGGAAGGGGCGGTAACTCCTGTGAAAACAAAATTGTTCATTAGGGAATTCAGTGTTGTAGACTGATTAAAAACCGTAGGAGAGTGGGTGGAGGTGGGGGATTCCCTTTTTGTGTGAACCGTGCGGGGGCGGGGTGGAGAAGGCAATTTAGGAAGCGAGTGGCGCAAAAATGCGGTTCGCTTCCCGCGGTTCATGACTCGCTGGACATGAGGCCACAAATCAACGGACCCTGCCTCTGGAGTTTGTGGGGGAGGGGGGGGAGCGTGACGTCACGTCTCTCTCTCCCCGCCCCCTCCGCCACGACCCAATTCTTGACCTTCCCTCGTAATTACAACACAAGCGATACCAGAGCCCCCATCCGCCAACCAGCGAATCTTCACTGCGCTTTCGAGCTCACTCCGATGTTCGTTAATGGGACATTAAGCACGCCTTTTTCGTTGTTTGTTTCTCGTTCTGGCGCTCTTCTTCTTCTTCTATACCCAGCGCTTCTTTGTTTTATCATTTAGCGACTCTTCGAAGCTCTTTACTCACGGTTAATGAGATCTGCTGTTCATATAATTACGACCTTTATTTATTTTTAGTCTTCTTCTCCGAAAGGTTAATTTCGATACTCGGAAACCGTGCTGTTTGCAATTCTTTCACGACTCCGCATAATAAAGGAACACGTCGCTGTTTGCCTTCTGAGCCAAGTGTTTGCGCTTGCTTGTTTGCCGTACGCATGTACGTGAGACTCCGGTGAAAACAGCGGGTTTTCTCTGTAAGGACCGGCGCCACGGGCATTTAATAGACCTTGTAAGAAATCGTTGACACGAGTCCATTGCTACGAATACACAAAGTGGAAATTGCCTTCTATATATTGCCCCGGGGAGCAAATATTAATCTCTCTGCATTGAGTAATCAGCGCTCTTGTAGGTATCTAATCACGGTTCATGTTATCTTTTCAAGCTGTGCTGAAGCTTTCATAATACCTTTGAAATAGTCCAGTAGGTTAAATATTTGAATCAGTACTCTTGATCTGTAGAAACTTGATTTGTTATTGAAGAGTACCATCATATATCTGATCTGGCCATTACGAATTGTCAACCAGCTTTTCTTTCCCAAGCGGAATGTTTTTTTTCCTAATTTATTCTTACAAATATATTTGTAGATCGTAACTCAACATAAGCTTCACCGTGTGTCCCAAAACTGTGTACATCCGGTGAGTCGCGTTTCATGTTGCAGCGTGTGAATCGGATCACTCGTGCGTCATCTTGTACTTAAATAACCAAGACTGCCACATTTCGTATAGTTCTTATTTTTTTATTATTATTTCTATTATTTCCCAGTAGACAGTAGCTCTGAAATACAATTCATTAATATTGTTATAAATACTAAAGTGCTGTTTAGACGAAGAAGATTGAATGAAACGTGGTAGAAGACGACAGATGGGTATATAACGAAGTGGATGTGCTGGACAAAGAACTGATAGATAAGTGTAGTGGAAGTAGAAGTGTAAATAAAAATAATAGGTTCCATCAGAAGTTCTTCATTACAAAGAGGCGACTTTTCATAGCATCTTAAAACGAAACTATGACAGATAAGAGAAGAGTTACTATTTCTTTTAATGCCCACTTTTAAGTAACTTCATTTTTATCTTCACCACTTAACACGAATCTTAGACTGGTCGTAAACCGTATTTTGATATCTATGAACGTCTTTTTTTGGGTCAACATGCTACATGAGGGTGATCTTGAAACAGGCAACTCCCCTTTAATAGCATAGGAAGGGAATTGAAAAGGGGGATGCGGAAGGTAGAGCAAGGTAGCCGAGGGTTGACTAGGACCCCCGTACTATGTTTTAAAGATCCTATCCGGTGTTCAGTAAATACGAAACGCTGCCAGAGATGTGACTGCGAAAGCGATATAAGGTCACCCCGCTGTGGAAATGTCAACGTTCATAGCTCTGCTTTTGCCAAATTCACCATTAACGGGTGTCAACCCGCCTATTTTCCTGGCTGCGATTATTTTTATAATACAGAAAACCAACTATAAGAAAATATTTATCCTCTTTTCTCTGATTAAGTTGCATAGTCGTTAATCTAAATTGGCGATGATGTTCACGATACATTCAAAGTAAAAAAGTCATTCGAAGCTGAAACCGTATAACATCAATATTTTTAGATTTGTTGTGTGTGTTTGACTTATCACACAAACTGCTTCTTCAGTGTAAAATTACATGAACTAAACGCTTTCGCTGTAAATGTAAACTTTCAATTAGATTCAGCGAAACACCTTATTATATTGTTACTTTTCTTTTTAAAAAATAACTTTCAGGCATGTGACCCCCCCTCCCCCCAGAAATTAATTCATGAGAGGTTAACTTTGCTCGTGCTTTGTTGTCTTCTCTCGTTCCTTAGCTTCCTCAGCGGCACACGACACTTTTGTTAAACAAGCACAACCCAACACGCCCGTGTTTTACACAAGGACGAGCTGACTACGAACCTCTTAGTTTTCGGAGCTGACACTTCATAATCGGTGTTTCAAGCTTCCTGTGTCGTCATCGGAAAATGAAAATCATTTTAAATTCGTTCTTAAAATCGTGTTATTTAAATGTAGAAACCTAATTAATTATTTGCTAAACATTTGGTTGCTAAAACTATGTTATTAATTAATAATCACGTTTATCTTAACTTCAGTGAAGTAAAAATAATAATATCGGTAAATTGTCAGAAATAAAATTTTAATAAAAATTCAGAACCTATTAAATTAAACGTATCGTTCTTGCTTGGGAAAATGTTGTGGTGCACACAAAGATAGCCAATTATCTCATAAAAGAAAAATTTCCAAATGTTGTTGGCGTGCATTGCAGCCACACGTCACGAGTGTACAATAAGCACACTTCAAATGTTATTTTAAATTATCGAGATAAATGCTTATATTCACTTGATGATGTTCGTAAGCAGGAACGATAATCATGATATTTTTAATATGTATATTGTTTTTTATTTAAATTTTATTTACGACTTTTTGACTGCTATTCATTATATGAATTTAAAAATTCCTGAAGACCTACTGTGCCATTAAATAGTTAAGTTGAAATATAATTATTTTGGAGTGTATTATATAATAATATTTTTCATATTTGAATGCCAAATTACATCACTAAATAAAAATGTAAATAAAATACTGAAAGAAAACTTGCTATAGTACACCATGTCAGCATGTAAAATTTTTAGAATCTTAAGGAAGGCCCAAAGTCATCACCTGATATTAGTATATGGTTTATACGCAATTTGCAACATGATTTTCGAAAATAACGTCACTGAATCTTAAAATTTTTACTTCTTTCCTCTAAGTGGTTCAATTGAATTAAAATTTAACATTGTATTGGGCTGCTGAAAACAATGAGTACCATCGTCACGCTGAAGAGATGCATGCAACGCAGTCCGTATGGTATCTTATCGCTTCCCAAGCCTTGAACTCATAAGTCATGTTTCCACCATGCCTGCCAACCTACGATGTAATCAGATGATTGCCAGTGACAATGAATTTGAATTATATGTCTGAAATAGATCCTTGAGGTCAGCCGTCCACGCTACTTTCAGTTAGCGTTTCTTTTTTGTCTTAACAGAAATACATGGTTTCAAACGTTACACTAACTTATAAACCTCAAATTTAGTTAAACGAAGATATACTGAGTGGAAACGGTTCAAATCACTGTAACCAGACGTGGCCCATGAACTTCGATACTTGGCACAGAACGTATATTGTGACGCTCTGGTCAAAGTTTCATGTTCTCCAAGCACATACCAACATAAAAGCACCACATCAACTTTTCATAAAGCATTCTTAACATAGACATTGTGAAAAATGCCTGTCAGAAAAATTGCTACGTATATTACTACATTGAATAATTTAACTAGTGTGGTTTCTGTTTTTCACACTTAATAATTGTCTGATTTTCGTTACTTCATTATTTAATTTTGAAGTGATAAAATGTTGGGCACTATTTCTTTCCTTTCTCAAAAAATTCGCATCTGAAAAGATAAGAATGCAAACTAGAGAAATATATGAGACTGAAGATTTTTTCTCGTGATTTGTTTTCCTTATCTCATAATATCCAGACCCTTTTAGTTTCGTGCGGTATTCTTTATTTACATTTCTTGCTTATCAACAAAAAAATTAATAACTTAATTATTTTGAGATATATACGAATCTGTCTTTTTTGTGACATCCTCCCGAGTGGTCCGCGCTCGGATATCAAATGGGGAATTATTTTACCTCCGGAATATTTTACCCGAGAAGCTGCCGTCATATTGTAATGCAATTAGCGTTGCCAGTCCGCGGAATATTAAAGACAAGTCTGTATTTTCCCTTTGATTTTAACTGTGCAACAGTAACACAACCATTAAAGATGTTCCAGCCATGCTTGTGTTTGTCCAACATTCAGTCATTCCTGGATCATTATCCTCAGGCCTCAAGTCGGTAATTGTGAGACCTGTTACCCCTCATCGTGCTAGCTTTTGTCCGACCCTATAAATCGGTACCACCCCAACCTGGGGAAACGAATATTAATAGATAAATTCTATATAGCATGACGTGGTAAATGAATAAAATTATGAACTCTTAATTTTCACTCCTTTACCAAAATATTTATTAGATTTTGGTTTACCGTTAGAATGACGGGTAACTGATACAACTGATTGTTAAGTTGCAGTTTTATTATCTCAATATTTATAATATATTGATTTACAAAATATAAATTATTATAAAGTTTATGGAGATAATACAGTACGGAAATGAAAATGTTCCAGAACAATAAGATACGGAAAATAAATCACCAAAAAATATAGTTTTCAATTTCTGAGAACAATAATATACGGAAAATAAATCACCAAAAATATATATTTTTCAATTGGCGCTAAATTGATATCCGCCATTTCATATATTATTATAGCTTTCTCTCTTATCTTTTGAGATATTTCTTGCTGCTCCATAAAACCTTTTGTACTCAGTTCGCAGATAACGATTCAGACTCTGGAATGCGTTGAATTTATGACTGCATTAAAAATGAAATTATCCAGTAATTAGAAGTATTTTAATTGAAAACGTACTGACTTTTAATTCAGTTTGCGATAAATAGGAGAAAATATAGCATACATTGTAATCATTATCGTTCTAAGAACGAGCTTAGTAACGTTTTTTACAGTTTCATCTCAGTGTAGTGTGTTCATATTTAAAAATTTCATCATCTTTAGTTTAGACAAAATTGGAATATAATTTTGAATAAGTGACAACGAACCTGTGAAATAAATGATATGGAGCTCAAAGACGCCACCAGGAGTTTTTATTATTCTATAATCCGGTATTTAGTGGAGATGTAGAAGGAAATAAGGGATTCTTGTGAGGAATATACCCGCCATGTAAAATTATTAAGTTAGAGTATGTTTCCTTCATTCAGTACTTAAAATAATTTCCCCCTTATACTCGTTAAGCCGCTAGGAAGCTTACCTTTTCCGCAAAGCAAACACGCCACATTTGCGAGCAGCAACACTAGCAGTGTGTTTCTCAGTTGGCCCTTACTGTTCTTGCCCGAGTTTTGTGTATTGGTGTTTACCCAACAGCTCCGCACTCCTTGCGGTATTTGTGCGTTTCCAACTATTCTCTGTAACTCCAGATAATATAGCCGGAAAAGCCGAGGTGCTACTTAACACCCGTGAGACTCATTTTATGTGCCTTGCAGCTAACTTGCAGATTCAGATACATTACTGCGTCTTTTCGCAGGAGACCTTTGTTTTTACTCAAAAGGCACCCAGTGGTGCAATGGTCAACAGTTAGCGAAACCAGGAGTTATTAAATATTTTGAATGATACCCGGTGGTTTATTTTCCGTTGGCAATTAAATTTGTTTCTCTGGATACAGGGTGTAATGAAAACTGGACGACGAAATTTCAGAGATGAATTTGTCATACTGAGAGAAGAAAAAAGTGGTAACTTACTGTATGGGTCTGCAGTGTACGATTCAAGAGTACGACGGAAGTCCGTATCTGGACAAAAATGCGAGAATGGTTACAACTTTTACATGTCGCGTATAAAATTGATGTTGGCTTCCGCAAATGATTAACTTACTGATCGGTTTGTATGAAGCTCAACTGACTAGTTTGAATGCTCTGTTCACATATCAGATTGACTGAGTTCGGATAGCTACTTTATTGGTTTTCTAACACGATCACCGCCCGGTGCGGTGCGTATTGTCTGACAGACTGGCACAATGCGTGCACGGAGAGAAAGTACATGACGTGTAATCATTGGCGGATGCTAAGAAGTATTAAGGGAAACAACAATTTTATTCGCAAAGTGGTTTCCTCGTGAACGGGCCTAACCAGACTTTCGCATTTTAGTCCTGACAAGGCAAGTCGTCATGCACTAGCATTAATAAAAATTCGGATAACTTTGTAATTAGGCTTTTTCGGGCACATATAGTAATGCACATTTTTGTTCCCGAAATATGACATATTTATTCTTGAAATTTTACCCCAAGGACAATTTTACGAGGATGATTCCCCCTTATGTGAGATATTAATTAGCTTTGATTAATTCAAATAAACAATAAGTTCATAAATAGTAATATTTTTATTAATTCGTCAAAAATGTTAAAACTGTAGCCCGATAAGGCCGCCTCTGTGGTAGAACGCTCTACCCGGCACTGTGCTCGTTTAACATATTTCTCATTCCAGAAAGGATTACCTTTCTATAAATAATAAATGCGGGGGGAACACACCGGAAGGCGGGCAGTTTAACATAGAAGATGAAATTCGCACTCTTAAAATACTATTACTTTAAAATTTCCTAAAATTATGAAACAAATAATTCCCCCTAAATTAATTCATGTGCACATGACCACATATGCACAAGCCGCCTCTGCTTGTAACTTTTATGGTAATAATGATTACAAAATATAATAGCCATAATTCACATTCATCTCAACAAAACATTTCAAAAGTGTGGGGTAAAATTCGTACTCAACACCGGACACACGTGAAATCGAACTGATTATGAAAAATGATTGGGAAAATATTAAGCGATAGATAATAATTTAATAAATGTGGAGTCTGAATTCAAAATGTTTCCTTCAAGAACAATGGCTTTGTGGTTTCGAAAGACAGGAACTTCTCAATGTTGAACTTACGTGTATTAATTGATACTTTTGGATTAGCGGTTTTGAAACTTACTCCACAGTCTTAAAAATTCTTCATTTACAGCCGTTTTGTATTCCCACCTTTGTACGATTATTGTTGAATGGCAACAAAGGGCAATTTATCATATGAGTGTCGACTAAAATTTCCGTCTGGGAGTGACGTAACACCGGAAAATGGACTTCCTTTTTACTGTAGCTGAGCTCCGCTTGTCTAGACTAATCCGTGAGAGACTACGCCGCAGAACTTTTTAATCTTGTTTGTCTCGGAAACGATTTGAGGACACCTGCACGTATATCAGATACGGAGGACGGGTATTGTTGCCTGTTAGTGTTTTATCCGCGACTCATTAGTGACACAAGGGGGTTCCCATTAGGCCTCGGCAGAAGCGTAATGCGCTCCGTACGCGTGTGTTGCGGGAGATCCATATTAAACAGCCCCAACTCTCCAAACGATGATTTAATGTCCACGGGCGTAATGTGGTTCGAGGCTAAATCTTGCCAAAGCAGTGCACAAAATGCTCGTTTATTCCCCGCTAATCAGGAATTATTTATTTGTACGCCTAATGCAGGTCTGGCGAGGAATGCGTTTTTACTTCTACGTTCGTAAATAGTTATCTTGTTGGATTATTCATTGTGGTGATCTTTATTACTCTCACTGTCTCACTCACTGCTATCAGGTTGCGACAGTAAGGGAGGAACGCTACAACGCGAAAGATCGATATGACAGCAGCCATTGACTTGTGTACGCGCTATGTAAACACATCCGCCAAGAAGTCTACGTTAACTAGATTTATGCCCCAAACTCGTGTCAAATTTGTACAAACACTTCTTTCAAAGTAAAATATTTTTAACAGCGCTGAAAATGTTGAGCATAACATGATTGTTGAGGTGGTAATTCTCCATAAGCACGTATAACTCGTTTGCTTTTTTTGTAATATTTCTTAAATCAGCAGACACATCAAAAGTTGTATATTTTTATACTCATAAATATCCTTGTCTCAATTTTTTGTTTTAAAATCTAGAATGCTGTATTATATTGTAATCATTTTGGGCGGTTCTTTAAATTCAAATTAGACGGTAGTCAGTACTTGAATTCATTTTTTTTATTTACACAATTTGAAATATATACAGTTCGGTATATTTCCTTAGTCACGTGCCAACTGGATGCGCATATTGTAGTGGGGATAGACAGGAGTACACTTAAACTCCCAGTTCTGTAAACGCAACTTCGTAGTGTAAATGCAATTAATAAAATATAGGCGTTGGGAAATATATTTCTGTCAGTTCAAGATATGTTATACGTCAAGAAACTCATCCATAATAGATAATATGTATAGGGTCGGTTAAGAAGACGTTGTCGCACTCTCTATATCCCGTTCGTGTGAATAATGTTTCTAACAATGCTAATAGCGTTCCGGCATTCCGTTGAAGGGGAAGTTCCCTCTAAAACGACAATTCTCCCCTTCTTCTATCCCGACTGCGCATGTAACCACGACATGAATCTCGTGAACTGTTCTGAGTGTTTGCAACTACAAATGTGTCTATGAGTCGCAATACTGCGTACACTGATTCTGCCATTTCCCATTATTGGTTCAACAGGCACACCTCAACATTCGGGATGACCGAAAATATAATACAAAAATTTTCCCATAGGTTGTTATCGTTTCTTGTGCGTTATATATTTCTGTACCCCCAAAAGTATTGAACACAACTAAGGACAAGCTGTCACATAGTTGTACACAGGGTTCCACAAAAATATTGGTCGTGAGATGTAGCAAGCCGTATCAGTTGCGCATTTGGAGGAGGCAGTAGATAGATCGTAGAAGCTCGCTATTAATAAGTATTTTAATTACAGTCGTACCAACGGGAAAATTAGAAAGCAGCAAGGACTTTTACCAGAATCTATTATAGCCTCTTTTAATTTTTATGGATGTTTCTTAACGTACAACATATCCTGAACTCAACCCAATATATATCCTTTGATCTATATATACAGAATACGGTTTATCTGTCACTTGACAATTATAACATGATAAAGATCTGTTCTTATCTTTCACTTGGTTTCGAAGAGAGATTAAAATAATTTTTAATTCTCAACATTTCACTATTTTTGTGAATTTTAAAAAATTCTTACAGGCAAAAAATAACTGAAATTTGTTTTTTTTTGGATATACATCACATACTGTACCTGAATTTATTAATCAGTTCTGTTAACGATGGTAAAAACAAAACACACTAATATCTTTCATATAATGAAATTGACATCCCGTATTTACTAGAAATGAATGTAAATTCCGTAAGTTAAATTGTGAGCAATGAATTCAACGATAAATATACTGCTTCTGATTATAGTAAATTCTTAACATGTATAAATATTTGTCCTATTTTTTTAAAAAAAGTTGGTTAGTTAGAGCAAGGCTGATTAAGGCATAAACGATAATTTTTAATTAAACCTTTTATACTTGTCATATAATAAAAAGATTTTCTCAGGAGAACATAAATTACGTTACTGTTATTTACCACTTGGCTGAATATTTGTAACTATGCCAGGCTGTTCGTATTTCTCTGAAGTGATGAGTTGAGGGAAAGGGGAGAAAATACTAAAATTAAAGAATTCAGAACCTGCCCAAAGCATAATTAATTTTGTTTTCTTTTCGTACGGACTACCGCACGCGCTACCGTTTGAGTTACGAAGTAATTGGTTGAATCAAAGAAATACAGCGTTGTGACATTTTCCTTTTGGAGAAAAATAACCACAAAACACAACAGTCGCTTTTTATCATTTAACATGCCTGTTATTTACAGTTTCCTAAATTTCAGCTTACAAAATAGCTGTAACCGAAGTCTATTTACATTCGCAGAATGATTATTTGTATTAAATATAATAAATTACATAACTGAAACATTTGAATCAGGAATAAATATCTGTGAGTAATAAAATTAAATGCTTTCGGGGAATTTCGTCCTCTGACATGAAAAAAGGGAACAATTAAGGCAGATTAAAAATGCAAATGATAAATGTTTAAATAATTTTTGTGGTGAAAGTGCCCTGGTGTGGGAAAAAAAGTGTAGTGGAACAATATTATCAATGATGGGCTCAGAAAATCATCTCAGTAGGTCAACACTGGTGAATACGTTTCTCATATTGAATTAGATTATCTTACAAATTTCTTTAACTATAAGTGCGGTTAGTTGTATTAAAATGGATCACATTGAAACCTTATTTAGGTCTATAAATAGGGATGATTGAGCTACACTCTTCTACTGCATATGAGGCTCCGGAAGGAAAACGTGCATGTGGAGCAAACGTACGTAGTCGACGGTCACACAGAGGCCGTTGGCCCCTCTATAGGGCGCGCACCCTACAGAGGGCAGCACTGTTCTCCGGCGCGATAAGCCGCGCGGACCAGAGATAAGATAGCGCAACCTGCCACACACGCCACAGATGCTCGCTCACTCGCTCGTCCATTTCCTGTTGCTCAGCGTCCCTCGTATCAGCAAACCATCATACGTACAGCATACATATTCATTATTGAATGTAGGATCGTTCACTGTCCTTGACAAACAAACGTAATATATATTAAAAATAATAGTGACAGTTTTTCATTATCCTCTAACGACATCGTAATTACACACGAGAATCTACCAAATATATATAACAATAGAGATTTACAATTGTTCTTATTTAGATGACTATATCACTGTGACGTGAATTTCCTCATCGTTTTTTATTGTCATGTAGTTTTAGAGTTGAAATTTTGATATGGATGGCGGTATGAGAGATAAACTTGAATATGGTACAGACCGACGTAAATTAGAATTTACTTTGTTGTTATTTCCCGCGAAGTGTATAATCAACCAATCAGAACATTTGAAATAAACAGCGAGTTGTTGATCAATCTCACTATATTCCACTGTAACTTGTAAACAAAAAAATACATTTGAGACTTAGACATGGCAATAGCGTCTCCAACCAAGCGGAAACTAGTTTTAACGGAACTATGGGAGAATACGTGTCCATTGATTTACCATCAGATGGTGCGATGTGACGAAAACCTGAGATCCGTTTGGGTATTTTAAGCAGTAATCGTTCAGTATGTTTTGAGGACCAGTTTTCCTTTACTCTTTATCCTTCGTACATAACCGAACCATCGGTTGGGAACGTATTACATTTTATCGTGGGCTTTTGTTTATCTATTGTTAATAGAAGCCATTATATTTCGCTCCGTACGACTGGATATTTTTTTCAGTTTCACACAGAATAGTTCTGCCATAATCACATCTACAAATATATACAACATTACTAAATCTTTAATCTATTTCTTAGAACATCAAATCTTTCTATTTAGTTTATTAAAATTTGATAAAATTGAAATAAGACGTTTTTAATGTGTATACCTTCAATTACGAATATTATTCAGGCTGTTTAAAAACCCATGTTGAAATAGTACGTTAGCATCTAAATTCAAAATCAGTCATATTAAATTTATACCAAAGATATTTTTCTAAGCTCAGGGAAATAACTTATTTGAAAGCTCAGGGAATTCAATTTTCATGTCATTATTATTGAGAAAGTTCCTATATCTAGTAATCGGCATTTATTTTTCAGTGTACCCTTAGTATTAAATTTACATGTACATATAAATATGTTAAATTATGCTAGAGAATAACTGGAATTGATTGGAATTATGATGAATTATTGTAATTCAATTATATATACTTTACGTTGATACCGCCGATTGTGGCGCCGAATTAATCCAATTAGCTGATTCTCTAATTTACCGCTCTTTAATTTCTTGACCAGAATAGTAGGAATAAATTTCTGTATACTACTTGTTAATACAGATTTTAATTATGTTCATCCCATACCAAATTATTTACGAGGCTGGGGATTAGAAATAATATATCTAACGGACGGCGAGGTTCTGAAAGAGAAGAAAAAAATCTGGCAAACTAACAATACAGAAGAGCAAGCAAATGTTACAAATTGTGACGAACGACGCTCAACTGTTACGCAATATAAAATTTTTAATTTAAAAACATTGCATTTTAATCTAAAATTGATATGTTTTGAGTTTGCATTATTTATAACCGAATGTGCGTTACCAGAGCTGGACCATGCTAATTAAACGAGCGGAAACCGCGTCAGAAAATATTTATAATTATTTGTCATGCGTTAAAAAAAATATTTTGTCTGTAGCGACAATGCAGGTTTCACACTGGCATGGCCACCGTGATAACTAGTAACATTTATGAAATTAATATAGGAGGATCCCTCGGAACGGACTGGCTGTGTGAAACATTCATACGCGGCTTCCAAACGTTCGGCGCGCCACGTCATTTTTGTAATATGTATGGAAAAGAGATGAATAATTCCTTTCCCCGGTGTGGTCTTGTCACCACCGCGCCGAAAACGAGTGTTGATTTTGGAGGCTTTGAATAAATTAACTTGGAAAACGTCACAACAATCTCCGAACGGTAATAATGCAGTAATCACATCCCCGAACGCGTTGCGGTTACAAATGCAAATTAATATTTAATCGCGACCTCCGCTGTCATGCCTAATAATGGAAATGTCTTCTGCTTACGAGAGTCTGCTTCCAGCTCAATTTGCATCTAATAAGCTCTTCCCGTGAGGTAATAGTGAAGAAACTAAAACGTTTAGGAAATGAAGTATTGCATGCATTGCGCAAGTAGTAAATGTGCAATAAAATAAATTTTGTTTATTTAGTTTTATTATAACAAGATATTTTGAAGAACTAAAATTAATAGCTTATCTACTGGGTGATTTCTGTTAATGTTTAAAAACTCTCCGTAGTGGCGTGGGGGACAGAGACAAGTAACTAGATATAGGACACTTATGGTCCAGACGGACAGCAAATTCCCCGATTTTTCCATGACATCACATCTGCTCCGCACTACTTGTCCCAGCTTTACATTACGGTCGTGGATCGCAGACTTAGAAACAGCCGACTCTTTGCAAGTAAGTAAATATTAGTTTTTATTTCAATTTCCTAATTGTCCAGCAACACGACGGCTGTTAGCACTAAGAACTTTTTCGACGGACTCAAGCACAGCGTCTTCGAGTGCGTTTCGGACAGGCCAAGGGGCCGGGCGATCGTAACGACCCTACAACAATTTCGTCCTAATTAATTTCAATGAACGACGTAAAGCAGCATTTAAAATCAACAATGATATTAACTTTCCTGCAAGTTTCGGTAATGCTCGGAAATAACTTTTTTATTTTGCCTTAAAATGAAAGTACGGTATCATTTATTTATGATCGCCCCCCTCCCCTTTCTCAAGATAATAACACAGTTAGTGGGATGAATGGTATGGGAACGCCAAATAGGACTTTTTACTCGCAATTTTTTTCACGCCGCCTTTCGTGCGTCAATTCAATGGTTTTATAAATATTTACATAAATATTTTCTGAAATCTGCAAGATATCATAATAAAACATACAAGATAATTTAAGTTAAAATCCCTGTTTCAAATTTTCATTGAAATCCGTTGAGCAATATCGGAGCATAAACAGATATAGGCAACCTGCATTCAATTTTTGGAGAATTATTTAATGTCATTATCGAAATGAAACTTCCACGAATATGTAAGTTAAATTTCTTGTTTTTAAACCCTCAAATTTCCGTTGTAATCCGTTGAGCCGTTTTGGAGCAAACATACGGACAGGCAGACAGACACTTCAGTTTTATTTATTGGCATATATGTAATAAACTGTAATTCTATGAAAATATAAACTCTTGCACTAAATTTTCAACGTTTATTGACCATAATATTAAAAATTAGTGGGAACCTTAAATTAAAATAAATAATAATAAGTAACTATTAATCTCACGTAGAATATTAATTCTTCATTTTTGTTTATTTAAAAATTTAATTATGGTTGTATCCATCGTTTTATGAATGACAATAAGTGACTTATTTTCGCGGCCCAGTAATTAAAGTATACAACTTTGAGTTCCTGAGTATTATTCTTTAGATGTTTTAATTATTTACAAAAATTGATAACTTTAATCTTTATTTAATTTAGTATATTTTTTCGTCCGCAATAATCTATTAAATGCTTGTACCAATTTTTTCAGACCTATACAAATAGTTACCATTTTTTATATTATTATTTCTTATTGAGATCTACCTACTGCAAAAGATGGATTTATTCAGTTTTCAACTATTTATTGATAACTGATTTCAATATAATCTAGGCGTTTCTTTAGTAAACTTTTAAAATTTGTAGCCTTTTATAAAGAACATTCTGGGTTGTGTGCACATGGTCCCCCTTCAATGCCTAGGGCGTATCTCTATCCAAGCAACGAGTTCAATTTCAGATTATATATATTGGCCACATGGGAACTACTGTGACGGTGGATAGCTCTAAAGTTAAAACCGCTATTTATCTTCTAAAGTTTAAATTCGATTTATCTCCCTTTTCCCTGACGAAGTCGCAGTAATATTTCTCATTTTTTTCCTTCACACCAATGTGTTCTACTTCCTTCTACCTCTATCAGTTTGACAAACACACACGTTTAATAAATACAAACCATTGAAATATTTATGTGGTATGAGATAATAACATTCCGTTATCTTTAAACAATGTTATTGACGACCGACTCGTGCAATTTGTAAGCGAGTTTACGCTAAATGTATCAGCTAATTGTAAAATGGACGTTATGTCCGCTATTCATAACTACAAAAGCTGATGATATTACCCATATAATGTTAATACTGTGGTTTTTATTTTAACGGAGATAGCTTCTGTTTGCACTAATAGAAGAGCTGATTATAGATAAATGATTAAATGTTCTATCGACATAATGAACAATTTTTAAAACAAGCAATTTCCCACGGCTTTGCTCGCGTAATTTTCGGCTTATTGCATACGAAAAAAACGAAATTAATTTTTTTGGGTTCTATTAACAAATATTCTTCGTCATTTTTGTGAAGTTCTTTTTTTATAATAAACTTCCAAAATAATTGAAAAGATAAATAGTTGTAGCCCGTGTCAACAACAGGCTTTGTGAAATAATCCTCCATTATTGTCGCAAAACACAACGATAACAAATCTCGATCGACCGAGGCTTCAACATTAGTTTCCGGGGTTTGCTCGTTTGGTTTCGCCTTCACGATGTTTCAATTAATATTCAGCAATGTAATATGAAATATTCCGTTCGATTTATTGTTATATCATAATCAAAAACTTATTGCTTTTGGCAACAACGTACGATGGTATGTTTTTGAAAATATACACCGCTATCTAGAGACGTGTTAAAATATATACGTATTTCATCGAAACGTTGAAAACAATAAATACTGTGACTGAATAATGTAAAATTTTGATATGTATCTAAATTGACGTAAAATTAAGAACTTACGTTAATCGTGTTTTTGTACTTATACTGACGGGAAAGAAAATTAGATATTTATGAACCTTGGAAGATTTTCCCTTTATTTGAGAATAAAACAGAAGTTACATGTTTCATAAAATGTCATGAATTTCCGACATCTGGAACTGTCCATTGAAGATTTAATTCTCTTTGCGATAGAGCGTGTATCGAATGATTAGTTATTTGGAGACCTGAACCGAGATTAAATATAGCCTACAAATATTTTTTAAAGCAAATCTTCGAAGGTGGAACTAACTTTCATTGGTAATTTTTCTGTGGAGCGACAAATCTTATTGAGACCGCACGTCTTGTAAGACACCTGGATTTTCCTGCATAGCGATTCGTACGTAGTCCGTGATAGAATGTGTATTACATTTTGCATTCTACTTTTGCGATAACATGTGACTCGGATCTAAACTTGCGGCCAGGAAAGGACTCCCGAGGATTCACTGTTGAAGGTGGACGTCGACGTTCATTCGCTCTGCTGACAAGCCGTATCAGGAAGTTGCATCTGGAATCTAATAACTCCCGGACACTGCACAATATAGTGATGTTCGATGACTCGAGGGAACAAACCCAGTGTGTATATTTCCTTTTTAAATTGAATATCGGCCCCCATTTTCGTTTGTGTCCCGGCGTATCGCTACGGCATTCAAGAGAGGCCGAATTGAGTTAGAGCTTGCATGAGAGCGGTCGGCCCGTTTATCGCCACAGCGGCGACGACAAACAACACGCTCAAAGGGACCTGCGACAGACAATGGCGCCGTTCGTATCGATATTCAGCGAGCTAACGTATCGACTGCAATCGCGCGCGTCTCGGATGTTCGTGCAGCTAAGTGGGGGAACCGAACCGGCGCAATCTTCCTCTAATTCGCGAAATTGCACTGGCTCGGATTTGCCTCTCGCTCGATATGGCAGTTTAGGTCTGCGGGCAGGAGTGTTGTTGACTTTTTCATTAACCCCCTCGCAACACTGGATTCCAGTAATAAGCATTGCTACGAAACCTTGTGCACTTCGCCAAGTACACTCAAAAGTTGGTACGCCCTCATTATGCGATGGTTGGTAGTTAATATAATTATTTTCCGACATAACTCGCCATTATGAATCAAAGAACCGTGAAACTGCAACTAGATTTTCCGGTAAAATGTAAATGCACTCGCATCGTCACATAATTCGTGCCCCCCATCCTGAACGCAACACGCACTACATTTTTTTGGGAGTTTGTACATTTTGCAACAAGTCGGTAACAACTAAGCTACTTGTCGCACAATTTCTCAATCATAACATTCCTTGTTCGTGTTTTTAGCTTCTTAAATAACAAAGTCCGATTCTCTAGCTCATCTAATCGAATGAATTTAGGTCTTTGTATTTTAAGCCATATACAGTACTATCAACCAGCGATAGTGGCTGGACTATCCCTGTCGCAGGTAGGAGGGAACCTTCCTGGCTCAGAGGATTAGGAAATATCCGCCCCATGCCTCATTACTCGCAATGTGGAACTCTGTAGATGATAAATTTATTTTGTTTGACATTTTATTGTCAAATATTATACATCAATGCTACATACTATTACTAGGAAAATGATACCTAACAGTATACAGTTTAACAAAATAGCCAATATAGGGTATTATTCTAATCACGGTTCAGTCCATAATTTGCTTCAATAATATAGCGAATATCAAAAAGGAATTAACAACTTAAAAAATTCATATTAATTTATTTTACAGCAATATATATCAAGTTTAAACTCGCATAGTACTACATATCATCCTATGTCTGTAAGTCAAAAGAATAAATTAGTATGAATTTTTAAAGTTGTAAAGTACCTTTTGATACACGCTCTGAAATCAACTATAGTTTAGTCTCTGAAAAAACTTCCATTCAATTTGTACCAACCATAAGAATATGCTCGACTCCAATTCAGTAAATTATAGTTCGTTATCTCTTATACTCCTTGTAATAGTGCGTATAATTTATATGGATTAAATATTTTGAAATAACATGTTGAGAATTTGATGGTCACAAGTCAAATTGATAAATAATGAAGTAGGAATACTGCCATTCATAATCCTTTGTGCTAAGCAGGCGCTCTTCTACCTGCCGCTTGGACAGCCCAGCCGCAATCATCATTTAATAGTGCCATAGTACTAAATACAATTCTCGGGTTTCAATATTTGTTTACACAACTTCTCTATAATAAGCTACGTCATTTTCGTCAGTTATGCTACAGTCTACCTGACGATTGCCGAACGTTCAAAATATCATATTAGTTATTGTAATATCACTGAGATTTTTATTTTATTTTTCCAAGTGAAGTACATGGATGTAAAATCCATGGTGTCATTATCACTGTTATAAAATTATCGGAAATATTTTAGATACAATTCGTATTTAACAAAACGCATATGGTTTGTATTGTAAATGTCACAAAAAATGAAAAATTATTTAATCTGTTATGTGAAATATTGTGAAATGCTGTGTTGAAATGTGTGTTATTGCCTAAATGGTTTTTAATAAATGCTCTGGAAAGATGTGTTTGATTAAAACACGAGAAAGTTGATTCCAATCATTTTCGCCATAGTTAGAGCATCCTTTACCTAGACTTCACTTAAGTGCTTTAGCTGCATTATGGTTAGCGTATATTTTAATTTCGATTACTGAAATAAATAAATTAGACTCAATTGTTGTTATCGGACAGAAAAATAATTTATTTTCGAACGTTTCTCAGTAAAAATAGAATTTTTGCAACTTAGAGAACTTAATTAATATAAGTTTGACACCTATTTGGAACACCATCATGACTCTTTGGCCAACGCATATGTAATTTCTAATTCAGAATAGTTCTCTTTCAATTTTATGATGTTATTTAATTACATTGACACATTTTTTAAGTATTTCTTTGACACATGAGACACGACATGTCTGCCATACTGGAGTTTAACTTTGACCCTTCTCTGGTAAGAACTATTTCATTACAGGATTTATAATTTCAACGAGTTGCCGTGATTGAATAGACTCTTCACAAGTCGTGCTTCCCGCCGGTGACAGTAGCCTTATTGTATACTCTGGATCAACCATGTTAACAAGTGCAGCAGATTGCTGCTTCATTAGTATGTCTCTCTCGACGCATTACAATGCCACTGAGAGGAGACATGAGACTTCTCTTTGAATAGATTAAAGCCTCTTTCTGTAGGCGTTCGCCAACTGGCAGTCGAGAAGAACCTTCCGTCATCAAAACACGAGTTGTTGTGAATTCTAATTCTAGAAGGATAAAGCACCACTAAATTACTGAAGAATCATTAATTGTTTTACTCTCTAATAAAAGATTCTTAACACGAACTGTACTCGGTATCTGATGTTAATGACGGGATGAGATCGGCCTGATTAACTGAAATAGAACGTAGTGTTTGGAGTGAATTTCTTTTATAGAATACTGAACAGAGCCATTACACTTTTAAAAATGTACATCATCGTGTTGTTAAACAATCATATATATTGTTATATAAACTATTCCGATGTACTTTTAATTATAATGAGCTGCTTCTTTTATTGTTTTAACCTAACGTAACACGAACTGAATTTTTAGCTCAGCGTATTGCTATTTCACAAATTTAAAATCGCAAATTTAAAACAACAGATTCCTTCCGTTATCAAAACGATAAAAAATTACCTGCTTCAGTTTTTTGATACACCAGATAACGGTTGAAAGCTAATGTTAGCGGAGTGATAAAGAAACTGTGTAAGAGAAGGATCTAGAACTTATTAATTACACACGATTAACATAAATTGGGTAAAATTTTACTTCGTCTGTGCAATATTGATTTAAAAATGAGATAATCGAAGGTTGTACAACGTAGTTATGAAGTTTCGTCCACTATTTTGGGATTTCATCAGAGTTTGGTTATAACCGTCATAGGATACAGTCCATGATACAGGAGTTATATTTGGACCGCTAATTTTAACAAGATATATATAGTAATACAGTTATTCAAAGCTTCATCATGAAGAAATTTTTCTGTTTATTACTAGAAAAAGTCCAAAAATAGAAAACTAAACGTCGTAATTTTCTTGGGAAAATATAACTTATTCCGTTAACCAAATGTGGAAGACTTCTTTGGTTTTATTCCTTTAATTACTTCACAATAGTCCTGTTAACATATCTACTTTAATATAACTTTTTTCCTGTTTGCTTATAGAATATAATTATCAGATTAACTGAAATGTATGTTTTAAAAACTATTTATATTTTCAAGAGCTTTGTTCGTTTATGAAAACTGGTATTTATAAGCTTATTATTAATTATTCCCCACAAATTGTCAGGTTTTAAGTACAATTATTTATAGTTACAGTAACATTGGCGTGTGTTCCAAAAGTATTTGGGTTAATGTGAAATATATATATTTTATCTATTTAGACTGTCAGTAGGGTATATATTAATATATTATGGAGATGCCGAATGTAATTATAATGATGTTTGTCCACAGGTTGACTGGAACAGATCACATAACTATAAGGTGTGTATAGTAGGATGTTGGTCATTACTGATAACTAAATTAATAATAATTAGAATAAAGTTTAATTATATTTGCTGTGTAAATTTTATGTTTAATGATAATGACAGTAATGATTTAATTATCCAAAACCTTCTCCAACAAAATAAACTATTTAAAAATTATAACATTTTTTGTGAGTGATATATAAAAAAGGGGTAGTTCATTTAAGAATAAAATTATTTATAATGCATATTTTAGTTATGTATACTGATTGGTCAATTTTAGTTTTAATTAATTCTTTTAATTCATAATAATCACGTTCAATTATTTATTAAATTTTGTTTGAAATTGTACGAACATACATGAACTATGAACGACGAATATTTAATTTTTGGCCGCCACAGAGAAAAGAATCCTAATGGAGTGATCGATAACCCATAGAGCCGTGCCGCGGTTGTCCGTGTTGTTAATTATCTGTGCGTGTGTGGCCCCGGTAATTAGACACTCATTTTCGCTTCGCGGTAGCACAAAGACACGTTTTGTCGACACAATTGCCCCCCTGGCGGTTGCCGTTTGTATATGACGGCTGCGATATTCCCCTGAACTTTGAAAGCAACCCCTGCTAAATCTTTACGCTACTTCCACGTCATTTACAGGAATTAATGCCGATCTCAAGTTCCCATGCAAAAATTATTTGCAGTATTCTGCCAAAAACGCCCCGCAAAATTTCCGGACATTGTGAACGAATGCGGCCTTTATGCATCGCTAATTATGTGACTCATGACCTCATGAAAAGCTTTGTCTCTCGTAATTTCCGCCACGGGATTACAAAAAAAAAATCTGCAAACGATTAAGATTTTGTGAGAAAATACTTTTAACCTTTGATCCTCATTTTTTATATTTTAACTACTAAATTAAATAATAATGAAAAAATCTCGGCCGGACACGAAGAGTCTGAAAAAAGCTATACTTAATTCCTAAAATGTACCTGATAAACGATATCTGCAGAATAAACCAATATTTGTTCTTCTGTTAGAAATTAACGTTGAAAGAAGAAAAGGGGACTCTTTTGTTACTATTAACTCGGACGGCAAAGGTAAAAATATAAAATACAATATATAATGCTTCTCAAGTTTTTTATACGCGAATTCAAAATAATCATTGCAAATAAAATAACGCGTAGGGGAAGTCGGGGCGAAACTGGATAGCGGGGTATTTGTTACTGGATAGTACTGGAGGTTAGTAAATAGGGGTGGAACATTGTAACTGGTCAAGGAAAAAGTCCTGACAGCCAACTTGACTGCACCTTATGAACGAACTCTTGTTTTGGCATCTTCCATCTGTGAATTTATAATGTTTGCAGCATTTCGACAGAAGGAAATTACACAACTCCTCTCTTTCAACTCAACTAGGCGTCTTTAACTGTATATTAGTTACGTAAAAGATTTAAATCTGCTGTTAAAAACTATCGTGCGGGGCGGAACGGAATACTACTGTATAGGGCAAAAGGTAACGTGTTACTCAAGAAAAAAGGAAAAACTAGCAGACTCTCCTTATAGGAATTAGTTACAGGATACTGTACCTAAAAATAATAGAGGAAGAAAGAAAAGGAACAGAAAAGGGGGGAAATGTTAGCAAAGACTGTGCAATTGCAAAAAAAATAACTTTGCGAAAGAAAAAATTGATAAAGCGATCAACAGTACGCTAAAATAAGTGTAAGGAAGAAAACAAAAAGGTGTTAAGATTTTTCTTAAATTATATTGCCCTAATTGTGTATACAAATTATCATACGCCGTTCTGCCTCTGGGGCTAGGGTAAATTTATTTTTTAAAATTCATCAAAAATATCAATTCGTTGTTTTAAGTTATTTTGTAATTATATTAAGTAAAGAATAGAATAAACTACATGCCACAGAAGAAAACATACTTAAATTCAGTATTATATTGCGTATCATAGTTATTATTATCTATATGCATATTAATGCACGTCTGCTAAAATCATACAGTTCCAATTCTATGAATTTTAAGTGAATATCTTGGTGATAACGTTTAATGTCAAGCCATTAAAACATTTTAATTATATTTCATTTATTATTTCAGAAATTTGTTATTAATTTATTAAGCTAACATAAATCGTAACTACCCTTAATATACGAAAGAAATAAAAGTTCGCGATTACTCTGTGTTATACCCTATTAATTAATAAAAATCCTATTTTGCTTGTTAAAAATATTAGAATAGATCAATTAAGTTTAGATTAAAATAGCAAATGTGTTTCCAAGACTACAAATAAAATTTACAGCGACACGAAAATGTTTTTCATACAGGCATGTCCGAGTGAGAATAAACTCAGTAGAAATTTTGATTCGTTTAAATTGTGATGTGATGAAACCATAGAGGAAACTGCATGAGACAATTATGTGTCGAAGTTTATGGCAAATTAACGAAGCTCAATGTAACGTCTCACGTCCATAAAATGACACATTCTAATTTTCCGCATTTCTTGTTTCTCTATTTATTGGCTTGGAGCTTATCGTTAATGGCTTCCGTCCAATGCCTTGAAAAAAGTATCTGATTAAAAATAAATTATTAAGTCCTCAGGCATAAATTATTCATTTTATTTTTGTAGAAATAAACACGTTACATCCAACGTAACTAGACAAATAAAACAGTTTTGCACAAGTTTTCAAAATATATATTATTAAAACCATTCTTAATTAACATTTTATATAAAATCCTTGTTAGCCTGTTTTAATATGCCATTTAAAATCTTAACTGTATTTAGAATATTGTATTACGGATGAATATGACCCAAATTAGGGTCGAAAACTGCAGTTTTTAATGTGAAAAATTTTGATGTGTTACATGAAAATATAATATCTTGATCTTATTATATCTTATACAAACGAAATTCCAAGACTTGTAGCCGCGCATTGAGAAAGGGTTTCTGTGCCGGAAATATTTATGGGATTGAAACGGAAATTGAATTACTTAACAAGGTTTATTCATAAGGCGAATGTTGCGCTGATAGCACGGAATGATAAAACATTAATTCTCCCCAGAGGAAATTCAATTAAGATAAAAATGAATTACTAAAGTAATTATGACATAAATGAATGGAGCTTCAAAAAAGATGTACGATTTCTGAATGTAAGGTGGTAGTGATAAATTAATTCTATCACGCTAATTTCTTGCTATGTTAATCCTAATTTACGAGCCTTGTAGATAAAAGATGAATAAAAACATAACCCTTTTCATCTGTCTCAAAAGAGGAGATGATAAAATGTTCAGATTCGTAGCACTGCTGCTATAGAGACAAGAAGGAACATGGAGATTCAGAGACGTAAATAAAATCGATTATTGAAGCGTGCTTCGAGACGACACGCAGAAGGAGAAGCAAATTTAACGAGGGGTATAAATCAAAAGACTTACCCACTAGCCTGCCTTCCAAAGGGGACGGGAAATTATCGCAGGCCTGAGGGGACATTCATCACAACCGCCGGCAAATATTTTCTTGTACATTTCTAATTGCCCTCGAATCGTGACTGCAGGAAGGGGTGAATCGCTGTAAAGACCGACCCAGGGGGATTTCCACGCATCCCCCTTCCTCTGTATTTTATATAAATTGAAGGACCAAACGAAATTTGAAGTTAGTTGCTAAGAGGTTGAGGAGAAAGGGAACCTGGAAGGAGCGAGGGTTGCAGCAGCAAAGAAAACTGCTTAACAACGTCATTCGATTTCCAATATCGACCGAAAACTGTGTATCGCCATCCCTGGCAAATTGCATCCTGTCGTAGGCCGATGTGGTCAGCCTGACGACCAAATAAAATATAGACATCCCTTCACAAGCCAAATAGTTTCCTCTGACGAACACTTTCTTACTGACAAGATGGCAAATGCTATTCCGCATCAAGTAAAGAAAAAAAAACGAACCACAAGTGTCGACTCATTCGTACGGCCCAAAATGAACACAAGTTCATTTTCTTCAGTTTCTAAAACAACTCTAATTTAGTGAATAAATATAATGGCCTAACAGTTATCTTATACAGCCCAAAATATTCTTACTTGTGTTAATTGCTTCAGTTTCTAAAAAAACTGTAATTTAGTGAATTAATATAATGGCCTAACAGTTAGAAAAGTTTAATAATAGTCAGTGCAATTAATACAATAAATTTGGACTGATTGTGATCATGATTTACATATTAGAAGATTTTAGTGATAATTTCAAATTAAAATTATAAGAAAGTGGGATTCAAATTCGCTAATTCTAAACAAAATAACGTGTGTACGCATCGTGAAAATCACATTATTCCTGAAGCAGGATAATTATATTGATATCCATACGGTTCTAAGTTGTTCGACCTTTTGAGACGTAAAAAATATCTCAAAATACGAGAAATCTGAAAACTGTATCCTTAAGGTTAAGTGTGTGGAAACAAACTATGTTGACATTTTTTTAAGTACTCATAAGTAAAATGTATAAATATGTTATTTTTATAGAGAACTGAGTAAATATGTTTGAAATAATGAAAACATATTCACTTTAATTTTTATCTAAAATAGAGCTGTTTTAAAATTTATGTACTGAATAGGGGTGCTGTGAAAAAATAAACGAATTTTATCGCCGTACGCGCTTCCGCAATATTAAGTTACTGGAGATCAATGCAATACCCGAAATTCGATCAGTTAACATTTACGCTTCATACATTTTTGTTTGTAACATAATTAAAGCCTACATTTCATATCTTCGTAAATGTTTTACCCGACAACCGTGGCAACGTGCGGAAAAAAAACTTGATAGACCGAGTTCTTTACAAAGGGCGTGAAAAGACATCAAATTATCTCATATCATAAGGATTTTTATATATAATGATTTTACAGCTGATAATTAATAATAATAGTTATGTAAGACCGATTTAACAATGGTGAAAATAGTTACTGAAATTAAATCACCGATGAAATATTGGTTAGTACAGCTGAATGAACTCCCTGAAACGTTACACGTATTCGTCCTGGGAAGACACGGAAATCTTTTATAACCGAGATGGAGCTTTCTTTACAAGAGATTTGTTAAAAGAAACTGTTTGTTCGAGATTCTTGGCCCGAGTGGACGAAATATAATAAAAATATCCGAGGTAAATTTCTAATGGAAGAGAAGGTGCATGCACGTAAGTGGAGTCGTTATAAATTGATGAATTAAGATTCTCGGATAAAATGGGTTGTGGACTACAAAGAATTAATTAACAAGTTGTTCTCAGTCAAATTTTAACCGGAAAAATCAGTCTTAATTCCTTTCAGTAAATGTTACACTGTGAATGAGTGTTATAATTTATAAACATCTATATTAATTTAGAGATGCCCATTTTAATTACAGAAATATCTATAGCTGAGGCGAGACACAGTAAAGTTATTCAGGTTGTGCTAGTGTTTTATGCATTATTTATCAATCATATAAATACGATTTTGTTACAGGTTCACGGTCACAGTATTTTGTGACCAACGGTCACGCGGAAAATCGTAAAACAGTACGAACTCCATTTCTTAAAAATCAATTGTATTCGCACAATAGCCCATTTACCGCTTATTGCAATACGCCAAGTACAGATACACTGAGAGACGGCAGAAAACTTTCAAATATGGCGTGATGCATTCAATAGTCAAACACGAAACAGATAGGAATAAATCTGCAGTTATCTGGGAATCGACAATATATCCGAGGCGAAAGCTGTATCAAAGGACAGAAAATAGCATTTCGAAACGTGTTTCGGGGATCAAACAACTGGTGAGGATACAAACGTTTATCATTTGCGTCGAACAAATAGGTTTCACAACAAAAAGGCGACAAAAGGATATTGAGCAGCTTTTTCCGCGAGTGGTTACAACAATTGCGATAGCGTCGAGCACAGTGCGAGTATCTTTCCCGTATTCTGACTCAGTCCAAGTGGCGGGCACGGAGAATGAAAACAAGCAACAAAGTATTCATATTAATTAGTCTTTCTCAAAGTTAAAATGTCAGTGCACGATGGAAAATGCAGCAGAATAAAAACACTATATATTATACGTATTATAGGGGAAAGCGGGGCGGAATGGGATACATATTGTTTAACAATTTTTGTAAAATTACGGAGAAAAGAGAATTGAATTCATAAAAGTATAAAGCATTAGTTTATTCTATTACTTACTAAATCTAATATCAATATAACATAAAACAACTAATTAAAATTTTTATGAATTTTTAAAAAGAAACTTAAAAATTTCCCGTTCTATAAAGCCCTCTGTTTTTTACCCCTAAATAAAACAAAACTAAAAATACACATTTATACTGTACGTAAGAAATTATGGTTACACAATCAATTTATTATGTATTATTTTGATAGTAGAATTCTACAAATGCGCTTCCTCTTTTTGTCGTGCTTTATTTTGACCGCAACACCATTTTCTGAGGCGCAACTAAAGCCACAGACCAATATTTAATTTTCTGAAAGCATTAATTATTCTCACTGCTGTTGCGGTTGCCGGGTTTAGCGAATGAAATAACACTGAAGTTAGTTTCACTGTCCCGTATTAATTATTGTTTAATGAATGGGCATTTTTAGCCTGCAGCTCACATAACTGCGTCCACCAGACGAGATTTGTTGTGTTCCGGATTAGCCGACAACGAATTATACCATCAAACACTTCGATATTAATTCAATTCTTGGATTAGATTTGGAAGTTTCTCGGTCTATAATATGTGTGACATTTTACTGAATCTAATCGTCACTGTTGAACTATTTACAGGTTTTTATATCTCAAAGTCAACGATCAACCTGAAATTGTGTAGTGTCCATTTAGTTTACGTACTTATAAATAATTTCCCAATTATGTTGTTGTTGTGGTATTTAGTCCTAAGACTGGTCTGTTGCATCCCTCCATGCAAACCTATCCTGCCCAAGCCTTTTCATTTCTACATAGCTACCACATCCTCCCAATTCTGCTTAGCGATTCCATCATTGGAATTCCTATTCTGTTCTTATACCACACACTTCCCTCTAATTATAATTTTACAAGACACTTGTGTCTCAAAACGTGGCTTATTAATTTATCCCATCTTTCTTCCCCTATTCCTTTTAGAAATTTATGAGCTATAGATTATTCCCCTCTTTTAGTAAAATTATATTTTGGTAGAACTCTATATAGTCCATATTTTGTAGGGACCTTTAAATGCACTGCTTTATTATCATAACCTAGAACAAATTCTCCTAAAACTCTGTAGTATTCTACAGTTTTATATGTTTTTAATTTTTTGTCGAATTTTCTCTGTCTAGCTCATGCCTTACTCTCCATCGTAGGCTTCGTGAAACAACGAAGCCGTTGTCGATCCGGAACTGCTAAATAACCAGTTTATATTAAATATTATAATTTGTCAGAAAAAGGATAAAATCTTCCATTTTCAGTAATTCATGACAGAAATATCGATAAATTACAAAAACAAATGATCACTGTAAAAATATTATAGAAATTAAGGTGGTTCAAATTATCTTTTTAATAATTATATATTATAATTTTTCACGTCCTTTATTTCAATTGAATTCTTGACTCATTTCTCTAATATCATCTTAATTTCTGTACATTTGTATGAACGATATTTGTAATAGTTTCTTTATAATGGCACATATTTTCCTAATGTCACAAAAAATAAAAAGTTATAATTCTACAAATCCTTTATTTATAAGTCTATGAACTTAGTCATTTCCATAATATTCAAATTCTTTTTTTACAAAAACTTCCAATGAAAAATCTTATACTGGTTAACCCATACACTATGTTATTATCAGTTTAAAAATAATAAGTGAACATAATTATAATACCTAAAATGACCTTTTTTGTTTAACACTTTCTTATGATAATTGTAAAGTTATATACTTTTGGCTTTGCCGGGATATATTAATTTATTGCCTGTTGTATTTCCAAAAAAATATGAAATTATTACGAGTGAAAAATTTAACGATGACCAATATTACCTCAATATTTTTCAGAACTATTTTCTCTCTTTGCCTTTGTTCTTTTCTGTTTTTCAGTCATGATGGTGTGATATAAGGACCGAAAATAATTTAATTAATAAACATGTTATTAGCATACTTACTTTATCTTTTTTTCTGTCAGAAAAATAACTAATCCGATTAGCTATATTTGAAGAAGGAAATCATGATTATACTGACGATCACATTAACGTGCGCTTCGTATTTAGTTTCTATTCAAGAACGTTCATTCTTTTAATGAGTCTGTTTATTCAAGTATGTTTCATATGGGTTAGTTTTATATTTTAATGTATTAACGCTTTAGATAGAGGGCAGCAATTTTAAAGGTTAAAAGATGAAAAACAATAATATTTAAAATTAAACATTGTTTCAAGATTTCTATATGAATGCAATGATTGATTGCTTAATTAGTGAGAAAAAATAATAAACGAGTCGATTTATTGTGTAATATTTTTAATAAATTATATTTAATATAATTTACTATAAAAATGTAAGTAAAGTCATACATTCCATGTAAACTCAATTAAAATATAAAAAAATTAGACACTTCATTTTACCTCGAGGTTTGGCCTAAATTTAATTAATATTGTAACAGCTGAAGAGATCCCGAATGTCGGGTTGAAACGTTCTGTGGCTTATCTTTAATTTTTAATTTATTAATTATTAAACTCATTAAATTAATTGGCTATAAATAATTAATTTTTTTGATATTTAACATTGTAAGAGTTCAACTTCTGTTTTCCGAGCACATGTTTTACATTTTTGTTACGTTGAGGAGGAATGACAACCTCTACTTTGTATCTCTAATAAAACCATCTACGCCTGCCTAATTTTGAGGCTGACGGAACTTTACTTAAGTTTGGAGTAGTGGCGTTTTTTTTTTGCGTTTGTGACTGTTATGGGACGCGGTGGGCGATGTTTGCTGAGGATCGCACGCGATTGCTGTGCGGAAACGCGAGGAGAGTTATGGCCCCACCGCGGGGAAGATTAATTGCGCCGCCTCTGCGGAAAGAGCAGCGCACTTTGCATGCCTGTACCTACCGCCCCCGCACCGCCCTCCCGGCCCACAACTGCATATATAATATTTGCCAATGCGTGTACGACGCACGAGTAGAACAGTTCGATAGCCAGTTTGCAGTAAGCGCAACGCTTTGTTAACAGAGTAAAAGCCTAACCAAATAAGTAAATGGCCAAGCCACTCTATTTTGAAGATACGGTATAAAAGGAGTCGCGAATATTGGGAAAAAGCAAATACTTCAATAAATTCTTAATATAAGCAGAATATTTCCCATGCCATGTTAGCTTGCACTTTTATTTATCAGCCTGTTTTTTAAGCGGTTTCCAGCCTTAATTTTTCCCCACAATTTCGTTTTGTTCCACCTTTTACATTCCTTCTGTTACAAATTTCTCTAACCAAAAGGTTTTCAGCACGGAAACCTATCGTCTTTTCATTATGACGGTGACAAAGGAATTATATTTTTTGAAAACCCTTTATTTCTTATATTGTTTAATATGCTCTGAAGATTTTCCAATTATTTTCTTTCACTTTTATGTATTAGTATGCAATTTAACTCCACTAGGTTTCGATTCTTGATGTAAGATTATATCATCTTCGAATCTCATCTTTAATATAATTGCTCCCTTCAATAATTGGAAATAATATTTGCACAAAGCAAGTAATATATATTTCAATATAGATTCAAACATTTCTTAATTTTTTGTGTCGATCTTCGCCTGGAATGGAATATTATTAAAACGGATTTTCTGTAACTGAACGTGTTTATAATATCTATTGGAATGTGTTGAAATAAATACGTGGTAATGCACTTTTTTAAGTAATAAATTTATAGAAAATTTATAAAAAATTTACAGTTATTAATTCACAATATACAATAATTTATTCAAATTTAATTTACGAAAACGTTTTTTTATGATTAACAAGATATACTTCATGCAATATTTACATACATTAATTATTTTTACAAACTAACATTTAGACACATGAGATCTTTTCTCGGGTCGTATTTAGGTCCTTCTCATACAAGCAGGTTAAAAAAACCTACGCGGAATTGGTAGGAGAGTAAATCGGAAGAAAACAGAGTAATTACCGTCTTCTGTTCTTCCTGGAACGCGCCACTCGTCCTCAGATCTGGTACCGGTCCCCTCTCGACTTCCTTGTTGGAAAATAAGCATCTCAGTTAAGCTGCTTAACAATAAAATTCCGCCATAGATCATCAAATTCACGACCACTCAAAAGATTGATCTTGCTCTTAGTATCTTTCTCTCTCTCTCATTTTATAAAATCCAGACATGCGCCAAACCGTCCAGGTTTTATTAATCTATCTGCAACCTCCTTCAATTTCTCTGAAGACGACTGCCTTTGATTTTGTACCACCGAATTATGTAATTCGCTTTGTTTGAACATCACAATGTGGAGCGGCGGACAAAAAGTATTATGCACGTGTTAATATGCAAATAGGCTGATAGATTCGCCAAGGAGTACGAGGTTTAAATGTAAGAGAAAATGTACTTTTGATTTACTCGTCTATAGGTCTATAGATAGGCAGTACGGTTTTTTATACTTGCAAGACAATAGATTACACCACTTTGGTTCCAACTGCGATGTTGCGAAGTATTCATGGCTGCCCGATTACGCTACAGAAAAACTGTTGCTTACTCCATTCTTATGGCTTTGAGTATATCCATATAATATAATTAAGTGATCCAACAAAAATAATTTGTAAAGAACAGGATGTAGAGTCACATCCACTACTGATTGCAGCATTATACAATTCCTACGTGTCAGGAAGTAACAGGTCAGCTATTCAGAACTTCGCGTAGAGGTTTTAGGAGGGTAACGTGCAACGAAGAATCAACCTGGCTAATGGGTTGTATGAACGAGTAAGTGTTGAGATTATTGTTTCGTCCATTGCTGGAGGTGATAATACAAACCTAGTTGCCAAAAAATATATTTTTCTTAGTACTGGACACCAAAGGATTGAGTACAAGACGATCGACGCGTGCGAGGCTAAGCAGGACTCATACGACTCCGTCGACATTGCTACCGGTCTTGGCCCAGTTATGCTAATATGCTCGCTCACCAATTATCAGACTGGATCCGTGCAAACGCCCTGCCTTCCCGACTGTATCCCACACGCCGCCCCCATCAGGGTTTGGGCTGAGTGGTCATATAGAATCTCGACGTTCATAACTAACCTCTAATATTTTAACTTTGTACATGTGTTATGAGCGTTAGTTGATAACTACAAACTGACGTGGCGTTTGCCTTTCAATATGTTTTACTCAAAATGGTGGCCAATTAATTAATTTCTCTTACGTAATTAATCCATAATTTCTTAATAATCTTAAGTAATTCTATATTGAATATTAATATTTTATAAATTATTACTGTCAGGTTGTGGACAAAAACTTCTGATATAATCGAGACAATCCTTTGAAACTAAAATTTTTATTTCAGGACTTACCGAAGCTTTTACTAAATTCTGGTGCATTCACTAATTGTGTAATTTCCTTTGCTTTGGTAAATTAAATGTTGATGAATTTTTAAATTTTCATTCAATATATTGTGCTACAAGTTACGCAACGATTATGATGAAGATTAAAAAATAAAAAGTTCAATTTTAAAAAATTAAATTGTTAGTATTACTTTCCAAAGAAATATAATTACCTAATAATGGAAGTACATTCCTTAAATGCGTGATTTGTTTATTATTTTGTAACATTTAAATATAAATGGTTTTCTCTTACGACAGAAATGTAACAGTCGAGTAACGAGTTTTACGAATCCCGTGATAGAACCAATTTCATATTTTCCCTCTCGAATGAGCATCCCTCACTCCCGAACCTGCTCTGTCGCCTTGGAGCAGCTAATTTATTCCACTTTATTGCGTCATTTGCATTTGCATGGACTAGAATGACATGCGAGTCTCTCGAGATTTGTTACTGGAAACACATTCTGTACCCTATGGTTAGACACATTAATTTTCAAAGCCAAACTTCCTATTCATGAATCTTGGATCTCTTGGGAGAAGTGGCATAGAGTTGAATTCATTATCATTCACCATGTTTGTTAATTTGCTTTCAAAGGATTAGCTCGTAATTCTAATTCTGTTATGTAAGAATTCATTTTGTGGAAAACAACCGGCCGATTTGTGATTACCTTACCAAACGCTCCTCACCAACAGCTCTCAATTGTTCCACCTAGTCAGACGTAATAGGTAATAAAAATAGTTTAAAAATATCGTTATTTTTATAAAGAAATTTACGGCAATAATTGTTATACATAAGAGGCATCAAAGCAAGCACGGAACTACAAAAAAATTTCGCAGCATATTTATGGACCGTGTTCTCTCTTCTCTCAACGCTGCAGAAGCGTGTCGCTCTTGAGACATCATCAGTATTTGGGGCGTGTAGATGAGCTTCATTCCTCTGCACACTTACTAATTGAGATCTCTTACTTGTTCGCTCAAATTGGTTACACCGTAACTGTCCTAATCTACTTCTCTCAACTAAAACTGTACACACGCCAACTTATACATCAACAACTTTACTCCAAAAAAAAAAACAACGAAGTAGACAAACGTATTACTTATTCTATCCTCCTACTATCACAATTTTCATTCTGGTCCAAATCTTCCACTATCCCAATGTTTTCGACCAATTTGTCAGTGTTTTCTAGTCGAGTTCATTGACTAATTTTATTTATCAGATAACAACTGAGAGACTTCATAATAAAGTAAATTCTACATGGCGTCTAAATTTCATTTTTGGCAAAAATAATGTGCTAATCTTGCGTATTGAAGTAATAAGTATTTCTTTCGTCCATATCGATCAGAAGTTTTTAATCATTTTGTGGCGTCATTCTAGTTTTCGTTGCCTGATATCGTGTCTTTCCAGAAGGTGATGATGGCTTGAAAGCCGTAGTAAGTGGTGAAATGTAAATCACTTCCGATACGCGCCACGTCAGTTGTAATGGCAGCCACAAATTTTGTTTTCGGTGACAGATTTCATTGCAACTGGCATGAGGATATAATGGAGAATACATACGAAAAACTGTTGCTCACTGTTAGTGTCTGTGACCCGTGTAAAACATTTTTGGATCTGTGAGTATGGCTCAGCGCGAAATACTTAAAACTCCTAGTAGGACATTTGACCAAAATTAAATTCCTCGATTTTATTAGAATCAGTTATGAAAAAGGTCCATCGCCTGTTTAAAGAGCTCTAAATGTGATTAATCAGCTTGAAATGGATTGCCAATATTTAATGTGGCCATTACGACGTGGATTACGTTGTTTGAACAGAATCCAGAAAGAGACTGTAAATAAGCACGAATTTATGAAGGAATTTCTGAGGCAGAAGTGCTCTGAAAGCTCTCTGACCTTGTTACACGGAACTAAAAAGCCGTAAATAGATTCGGGTGCAGAGGAGAGTCAGATTGCTCACTTACTGGAATCAAACTAGATTTATTGGGACAATTTTCCCATTTTTTCCATTGTACTCTCGAATTTCTCTGACACTTCTGATTGGATTTATTTAGCCCATTAGTTCTCGGCAATTGCATATAAACTATAAATAATTCATACAAGTTACAAATAAATTTTAAAGTGTGCACAAATAAAAACACAAGCTTACTAATTTGACAGCCCAACTTAACTAAAAAACAATATTATAATATTAATCCTTTACTATTACCAAGGTTATTTTATAATATTTACAGTCCAGAGGGGATGGGAACAAACTTGTAATAAGGCAGCTGAAATGATTAAGTAAAAGTAAGTTTGAACCCAAGTCAAGAGATCAGTTTGAGAAATGAACCATTGAATACAAATATATCCGTAATAAATTTGTAAAGGAACAATACGATATAAACAAGCAAAATTTGTTGAGAAATATTCTCACTATCAATTGCAGTAGGGTTAGAATCAATTGGATATGTCAAAAGTCCTTAAATGAGTAAATTCCATCTACCTAACATGTAAAAACATAATATTTGCTTTCAATAAACCTCATCTATAAAAGTTAAATTTTACGAACATGACGTAGACTTGCCTATTATTTTTAATTACTTCAGGCGGGCATTTGACAGTGTTAACCGAATAGCACTTGAAGAGATACTTAAAGCGTACAATATTCCTCCGAAATTATTAAAGCTGATAAAAATGACTGATTGAATCTAAAGCAAGTGGGTAAAAAGCTCATGACGTATTTAAGTTTAATGACAGTAAGCTTCCTTAAACAAATGTATAATGAAATGGAGAGAGAAGCCTTCAAAATAGGACTTGCAGTATATGAGAAAAAGTATATGACCATGTTTAGGACAGAGAGCAAAAGAAGTCCTCAGGAGTTTGTTATTAGGAACATAAAATTTGGAGAAACCTTAGGGAGGGGGGGTGCTGTACAATGACTACTCCATTAGTAGAGGGAATACGGAAAGAGTAGAATCTGGTAATCGAGCATATCACGGAAATAAACAGTTATTTACTAATCGATTCATCATAAGAAAAACAAAACTGAAAATATATAACACTATGGTACGACCGGTAGTGACTTACGGATCAGGAACTTGGACCGTTAAGAATTCAGTTGTAAATACCCTCAGAGTGTTTGAACAACGTATATTAGGAAGACATTCGGACCAGTTAAGACAGAGGAAGGATGGAGAACTAAGTATAACGCGGAGTTAGATGAGCTGATTCAAGGAAAGGATGTGGTTAGATTTGGGAAGGAGCGGAGGATCGACTGAATGGATCATGGGGAGAGAGTGGCAGAAGAAGGGATAACAAAGAGAATAGTGAAAGAAATGCATCATCGTACAAGGGCGTAGGGGAGGCCAAGATATAGGTGGATGGGTGATGTAATTTCAGACTTGAGAAAGATGAGGGGAGAAAAGGGCTCATGATCGAAGAGATTGGAGGGTGATTGTAGAGGAAGCCAAGGCTCACAAAGGGCTGTAGTGCCAAAAAAGAGAGGAAGGTTAAGAAAGTGGATTAACAGATAAGGATGGACAATTCTTGAAAACAGGCTCACAGAATAACATTTTTGTATCCTAATCTGTTCATTCAGTTTCATAACCTTCACAACTCAGCTTGATGGAAAGCTTTTGTATTAATTATATGTATCTATGACCAATTTTTACACAATATCCATTCGTCATTTCAGACCTAATCGTGAAATTTCAGCTGAGTCTATACTAGAGAATTTGACCAGGAGTCGACGAAGATTAATTGGTTAGAACAACCGCGTTCTAATTATTGATCCTCGATTAGATCCCCAATCCTGTAGAATTTTCGACCACAATCTGTTAATGTTACATGTAAATTATTTTCTATCTTGTGGTTTTTTGGTCTCGTGAGTCAACTGGCAACGGTCTGCCAAGATCTGTCGGACGGGGTTAATCAGGGAGGGAGAATAGACGCTATAATTATTGATTTTTCTAAAGCCTTCGACGTCGTGCAGCCGTAAACGTTGAGGATGCACAAATTCTGCAGACTGACAGACAAAATTTAGCCATGGCCAGTTAGAAATAAAATGCAACGAAGAGTAAGGCAGTCGTTTATACTCGATATAAAATGGGGAACGAAGTTGTAACGAGTCAAGTAACTGTAAATATCTTGGGATCACGATTAGTAAATATTTAAATTGAGGTAATCAGGTGAGCGAGGTCCCAGGCAGGTAAAACGGTGGAGGGCGCTTCACTTTGTAAACAGGGTCTTGAGGAAAAGCACGAGAAAACCCAAGATTTCTGCTTACAAAACGCTGGTCAGGCCAATTTTAAATATGGGGTAACGTGCAGGGATCCATATCGAAATGAACACACTCTAGCGTTGGAAAAAATACAAAAACGGGCTGAAAAGATGTTTGGGGGTCGATTCGCGAACACGAGAATTTAGAAGCTCTCAGTAATAGAGGGAAACATGCGAGATTGTGCGCAATATATAAAGCTTATAAGGGTGAACTACAGGGCCTGGAAAGAAATAACAAACCATCTTACGGCGCCGAATTATATTTCTAAAAATGATCATGCGTTCAAAAATAAAGAAAAAGATTGGAATTCCTTGCCTGCAGAAATACGACTTTTCCGGGTAGCGTAAAACAGTTTAGGAATAGGCTAAGAAACCTTATGTGAGCAGTTGATTTTAAAAAAAAATTATAGAATCAGTGAAGTGCAGTGAAGTGATTTCTGTCTGACTCCTGACTTCTCTTTTCTTTTTCAGATCAAAACCTACTTCCAAATTGTTCCTTAGTGTGATTTGTATTTTCTTTTTGTAATTGTATATGTATTTGTAATTGTATTTGTTGCCACCGGGCAAATGTCCAATAGCAGCCAAGTAAGTAAATCCGAAACCGAGAAACAATCGGAAGGGGTCTATGGTGGTAAAGTATTTTGTTAGTGAAAGCTGTGTAGCAAACACGGGTCGGATTACATGTAGTAAGTGACGCAGGGGTGAGTTGCAGTGACAGGGGAAATAATTGTACTGTCGCAATTCTTGTGCTGTGGAAATAGAAGGCGTTTGCGTCTGGCGGGTTTCTGGCGTATAAATCACGGCGGCCCTTCTCCTCCGCGGGAGGAGCAAACGCCACTGGAATTAGCAATTTACCGTCGACCAAGACTCTTGCAGATTCAATCAATTAGCGGGACTTGCCGGTCCCACGTGACTTATGGCTGGTAGCCAACGTGGTAACTTTTGCTGGCTGAAATAACAGCTTCTCGCTCCGAAAACAGGCAGCGTTGTCTCTGTCAATAAAACGGCTCCGAAAGTGGCACAAAACTTCTAAGGAATATCTTGCGCATAAAAGCAGAAAACACAATGAAGACAACTTACTAAAATGGATCACTGAAGTGTGACGACTTGGAACTAATTTCTTTGCACAAACTTTCCCTCGATGTGCCGCGAAACTTTCGATTCCAGGGAATCAAAAGTTATTAACTATCAAAGTATTGCTCTCAATTGTCTCGGAATTAGCTCTCTTACTTGTTCGCTCAAGATACGAAACGGTGCTGCTATCTCAAAAGTTATGAAGAAAGGCACATTACTTGCGCAGAGTTAATTTCCATTTAACAACATCCATTGGTCGCAGTCTACCAGTCTGTGGTTGAAGTAGTATAAATCGAATAGGCTGGCGACTCCTAAAAGAAATTGACAGAGGAGAATTTAATGTTTCAGTAAGAGATTGCTTCGTAAGGCTTTCAAAAAAAAGGTGTATGCTTAGGTATTACAATCAAATCGGCTCCATTGATCACTCGAATTATATCAGTCGAACTATACTCAAACCGTAAGCAATTTGGAATTCTAAACAGAAATATGTTTAGGAATTAAAAAAATGTGCGTAAAGTTAGAGTAATTGAATATGACTTTTTTCTGCCCAACCTGATATACTGTGATTTTAAAATTTAAATGATCAACAATAATATAATTCTCGAAGTAATTTAAAAAAACTCGGGAGCTTTCCATGCTATGTGTCATGTATCGTGCTCTAAAAGGTTACTTAATGGGCAACTTAGGCTTGGCAGCAAAACTTTAAATTTTCTCGTACCGTTTTATTAAAGCCACAGATTTTGAGTGTTATGAAAATTACTACTATGCATATTATAAGGCAAAATGAATAATAAAAAATTTCACCCAAAAATTCTATAGCAAAATTGAATGGTACGAGTCAAGTTATAGAAAAACAATTTGCTCTCGTCATAAATAAGTGTTTATTGAATATGTGTAGGCTGGTAGATTCTGTAATATTTGTCAACAAATTGGATGATATAATTATTTAGCGTGTAATTTAAAAAATCAATTTTTTCAAACAAATCATAAGACCAATAATATAGCTCAAAATATTTTGATGTTTTTCTTTTGATAAATGGACCTAAATGTATAAAAGTGGGTGTTTGTTACATTAAATGTATTTGTGTTAGTACTACAAAATGTGCCTCTTTAGTTTTATAAAAATCAAATTCTTAGGCTTTTGTAATTATGTTTGCCAAATTTCACAATGTTCTATACTTTCTGATAAAAATTTATTTAAAGTCTATATTTTTCTATTTAAATCCGCTTCAAATGTAACAGTCATATTTCAAGAAACGTGTTCAATCTTTCCAGTGACGCTGTTTGATATTCTCTACTTAATATTTTTCTCTGCCCGTGTTACCTTTTATCTGAGAAGCATGTAATTAGAGAGTATTGTATCGCGACTTTTAATTTCCCATGCTTCCCTTTTCTTTCCCAGTAGAGCAGAGAGAGAAGAGACTACGTTATCCACGAAATAAAGAGTCTGTCATTACCACGTCTCAATTGAATTGTCATCCAAGGGTAGGTAATCCTTGGACGAATCCCAGTGTCCTTTAAAGCATTGTTGTAAGGTAACAATGGAGGGCATACAGAATGGGAGTAGGCAAAGCCGCAGAGACCGCTAAAGCCGTGTAGTGCGTATGTAGCAGAGCCTCAATGGCGATCCATTCCCTTTGGAGCACCCGGCTTGCACAACTCTTTCAATGAAATGAATCGGCTTGTTTACGCTACACAGAAGCTTCTTTGTCAGTACATCGCTACACGTTTTACCTAAGCATCTACAAATAACCGCTTACTTCATAGGCAAAGTAATTAGACAACTGCGGTCTGAAATGTAGCACATCTATGGATTTAATAGATTGAGGATTTCTAGTAACTTTGCATCTACTTTTAATAAAATTGAACGTCGTTTATCCGAACGTGTTATCTGAAACGATAATTATCCGAACGTATATTTTCTCAGTTATAGTTGTAAGGGTATTACTTTTTTGTGCACTTTCTGTACATCTGCTCTCAATGTAAGATGCTAAAAGGATCTTAACTTCTTTAAAACCTACAGGTTTTTCCTAAATCCATGGGAGCTACTTGTTACTGTACTGGTAAATATTTGCTTTTTATAAGGCTGCTAAAAAAATCGGAATTTATAGTAAACTGTATTTTTGTATGACATGACCTGATAGGTACTTCTTAATGTTATAAATTCTCTTATCCGAATAACCGAATATCCTTCCTATTATTTATAGCGTGATTTGCATGTAGGGGAAGGAGAAGGAATCTAATAAATACCGGGAAATTTTATTAAAAACGAAATTATGGGTGCTACGTGGTTTTTAAACATGTAAAAATAATTTTAGCATCGAAAAGCTCCAGGATAGAAAAGCCTCGACAGCTGACTGGTAAAATGATCTCAGCCACAAAGATCAAAGGAAATTCAGGATTAGATCACGTGATTGCCCCTCCTCGCCGTCTTTCCAGAATCAAATGTTCTCCGTCTTTTCCAATCGAAAATCAGCTCTCTGAACATCTGTTTGTATTCTTTTAACTGCGATAGTGACCACATTTTAGACAGATTTCTCTGCCTATCTGGCTTGGCTGTCATCCCTTCAGTATTTTTGATATATGGAATTTGGGTAAGTACCATCGATTAAATTTGTTAAATATTTCCTGATGGGCTGGTGAGATGTATTCCGCTCCGTCGGGGTAAGAACATCCTATAGAAATCCGAAAATTTGCCTCCACCCCCGGGGAATTTTTAGTCGCAAAGCTCTACAAGGAAATTCTCCACCTAGGATTCTCTATGCTTTTAACATGCAAACAGTTTACCTGGTTAAGGCACATTTAATGTAAAATTCATAAAGGAACAACTGAATTAATAATCAATAGTGCGTTATAAGTTGTATCACAATTAGTTTCGATAATCCACGTTCTATTATATAATTTGATTTCCCTTTAAATTGCGTAGCAATGCATTTGTTCACCTTTTGTTATGTTTATGTACCAACCAAAACAATCTAAATTGAATCATTTTCAATATTGATTACGATGAATGTTCATCACTCCATTATTAATTACAGAATGCTGACCAAATCTATTTTATTGTCATAAAGAGTAACAAATGCCTCCTTTCACAACTACCAATTAATGATAAGATAAAACTTTCGGGTCATAAACATTGACACAAGAGCTCGAAATATTCTCTGACATATAATCTAATAACACTCATTCATTAGCTTCTTTTAGTAATAATTTACAACGCCAAGTAACAATAGCATCAAAATAAATGTGTGTTAAGTCATTTTAAACTGAGATGCGGGTTGGTTTAATAAATATAAACACGAACTTTATGTGGCTATCGGGTGAAAAACTGAGGGCAGCGTCGACTGGAGACATTCGAAGCCCATTCCACGCTTCACAACACCAGCGTAAACGATGCCCCACGACGCTCCCTACCGGTTACCAGAAGCGGCTCTCGTGACGTCATTGCTTGGAATACAGGGTGTAACAGAAATAAGGGCAACAAGAGTCAATACAAACACAAACAGTTTTCCCTAATGGCTTTTTTATCAGAGACACTTTGTTACTGCGCAATTTGAAAAAAGAAAACTGAGAAATAGAATTTAAAAAGCGCTTCTACAGCCGTGTTTCACTGACAAACGGGGAAGCTTTGGGATATTGACACGAAGCAAGAAGGTTCGCTTATCGTATTACACATAGGCAATTGCACAATATTGATGCTAGTTTGAGCAACTGCGATAAGTCAAATAATACGTAATTTTTTATTTAAATTTTTTAATTTCTTTCATTATTTTGTTTGATGGCAACGGAGAGGTGGGAGTTTTGTTTAAGTTTGTGCACTTACTTCTGCTATATCTCGTATAATAAGATTGAGGACCGAAACAAAAAAAGCGTCCTTTGACATTGCATGAACATATTTCGGCACAGATTAAATAATTAACTAGAATTTTCCCGTCGACATCGTCGATTTTTTGGATAGTTGTTTGTTTGCGGTCGTTAGCTCTGTGTGTAATTTATGCGTTTCCATTCTTGGTCGAAAAAATATATAAATAGGAGAGGTAAAAACGAGAAAGCTTTGATTTTACGTAGCCTTTTCGCGTAAAGGTTCATCCTATTCCTCGTTCTAAGATGTTTATAAACAGTTTCAAATAATTAATATAAATTATATTACAGGCGTACTTATGATTTTTATTTGAGAGAAATAGTACTAAATGTCTAATTATATAAAGTATGTTTTGTTGTGCTTTTAAAAATTTATTTGTTGCATTAAATTTAATTAAATTTGTTTCAATTTCAAACGACTATAACACGTCGAAAAATATCGTTGTTACTCTGTCAGACTGTCTACTTAGAATCATACTGGTTTTATGGATTACGAAAGAAATCGGAACAATTATTATATTAGGGCAGCTGAAATGATTAGGCGGAAGCAAGTGTGAACCGACCTGTTGTAAAATAGTGTGGACAGAAATATTGAGAAAGAACGTGCGTGGTGGCCGCTTCCCCTTGTAATTAAAAAACAGTGGTTTTACGCTGAAAGTCGTTGTTGTCTAACAGGAAGGGGTGCGTTCCCCAAGGGTACACTACTCTCAACCCCGGGGACGCAACCTTGCTTTCTATAATTCATACGGTACTCGTAACGTATGGTGACGCCATATGCCATTACCTCAGACTCCAACCACTCCGCAGAGCGAAACTACTACGCCTGCTTCCCATCTGAAAGCTTGATGAATTTTATTTGATATGGAAACATTTTTTATTAATATAGAAATACATTTCTTTATTAGAGTATTCAGAATCATATATTATTTTTTTCTACCTTGTGACTTGAAATGAAATACCATTGCGGTCCTGATCATTCTTTTATTTTCATTTTAACTACAAGTAAATACGCCATAACAATATCAGGTAAAGCTTAGTACAATGTGTTGAACTTGTCGTAAAAGCTGATGTTTATTCCTTTATTTTAATAACACATTCATTTTTGCCCAATTTATTGTTATTAGTTAGTATTTAAATTAATATCAAAAATCGCTTTACTAGGCGTTAATATTTCAGCTCCCTATTTATTTAACCTGTGAACTCTTAATTTCAAAACAAAAGTTATATATACAACCCGTGTTTCATAGTTAGTATGTGTAGACATTTCCAGGAGTTGCAATTAACATTTTGCTAAATCCAAATTGTTCGCATTCCTCTATAAATATTTTTTTACTATTACTACTTCCTCGGAAGACCGAGTTGATAATGTAGACACACAATTCAACTGTTGACATTTTCGAAGCTCGACGCTCCTCGTTATTTATATGCTTTGTTTAATCTGAAAAGGAGTTATTAGGTTTCGGTGTAAAAAAATACCAAGTTTATTCAAAGCATTCATTTTACGAAAAATTGAAACAGTGTGAACAGTGTGATTTCGATGATATTTTGTATTAGGACAGTCGCTTGTGTTACCCAAATAACCGATTTTCCGCTACAGACGCTACAAATTAGTAGCTTAACTAAATAAAATAAAAATCTCATACTAGATAATTCATATACAGAAAGAAAATAATTTATCTGAACTAAATTCAAATATAATTTTCTGATTAAGGTTATAATAAATAAAAAGACGGCCAATAAGTATTTATCTTAAGAAGTTCACAAAGTTATTTGAAACGTAGTATTAGATAGTAATAAAATTATTTTCTGACTTATTGGCCATCATTTTATTTATTATTTGAACTAATTTTGATGTATTATTTTGAATAACTAGTATAAATATTGAATTAAATGTGAACTACGGCTACTAGAGAATCCTGATAAATATTAGTATTGTTATCATTTACAGGCGAAAATTCATTAATAATTTATTGTAACTAATATATTATACTGTATATATGTTCATACATTGCAGAAATTTTACTTAATAAAATTCAACTGTAAAATAATAAAATATTTCACAATTATTTATTATTATATATACATGTATGTGGAGATAGTGTTTGTGTTAAGAATTTAAATGATCTACAACTTAAACCCAAAATATCAGTAGAAAAGAATTCCTTTTATATTCTGAACTAATGGAATCTTACTTGCACGAGCTCGCGATAATTTTAAATTATTTTCCGATATCAATAACACGACGGACTTTGTTTCGAATATCCTCTTAAATAACTTAACAATTTTCAATAATTTTCCCTGAAAATACAACTACATCAAGAACTATTGCAAAATTGCAACGATTCGACTCGTGATTGATTGAAAACAAGCCATTAAGGCGCCCTGAGTTAGACTTTATTAATTAATTAACAACAGTCAGTCATTAGTATATAAATAATATATTAAATTATTTAACTCCCTTCACTAATCTTACTCAGTTTTTGTCTATTTTCTGAAAAACAGTTTTGGTTAATAAACTTTATTTGGATATCACAATGTCGCCAATTACTGCCGACTGAACTTTCAAAATTAGATACGATACGATTTTTAGTATTTTATGATATTGTAGCATTAATGCTAAGAACGATAATGTTTAGAATGAATACAGAAAATGTGATAAAACTTCCCTTCAAAGACTACACGAGTCCAAAAAAATATAACATTTGTACCCCAGTTTCCGATAAAATATGTACAACGACGTTATTACCTAAAAAATGTAGGATATCAATTCGTCTTAATGTTATTTAGTAAAATATATCAATATTTTTTGCTCTTTCGGTGTCCGTTAACGTAAAATTGTTAGCTTTGTTTTATTTAATTTTTAACACTTTATTATGGTCCCGTTAGAAATGAATGTCTACCTTTGGTAAGCAGAGGTAACGGAGCAGCGAACGTTATTTTTGCACAGGCGCCTGTATTTAGCGAATTGAGCGGCTGGTTTGAGGACGGAACGTTACTGTGTTGGCTTGCCAGTGCGTTGCATTGCTAATGCAATTGCCTGCAAATTATCATTGCCTACGTGCACAGCGAGGAAAAACTCATTAAATAGCTTTAAATGCTAATTGGAAAGCAGGTGATGCTATTTGCCGGAGTCCCCTCTAATTCTGAGCGCATCTTTTATTGTAATCCAAAAGGGTCAATGTTGCAAATTAATGCACCGTTAACTGTTGAAATACTGCGTTATAATTGCTCTAGCTTAATTTGATTTGCGGAATGCCGAGCCTCCTTTATGCAGGTAGTTTTCTTTTTCATTTTAGAAGTGTGTGGACTGAATATTATAAGGCTTTATAATGAAAACGAATTGACACCGGAAGAATCTTAATATTTTTTTTGCACTAACGAAATAAGAAAAATTAAAAAAGACACGGATTTGCATAAATATTCGTGATTCACATAAGTAGACCAGTAAAACATTTTCTAATAACATTTAAAATCAATAAAAACGAGTCACTTTTAAAACATTTATTGTTAACCAAATTTTAAAAAAATTCCGAGATTACAGTTAACTTAGATTTAATTTAATAAAATAATATTTTCCTTCCATTATAAGCATAAGAATAACATACAATATAATAATTGCATAGTATGCTTACGATGCATATTAATAAGTAATTCCTTAAAACCAATAAAACACCTACAGCAAAAGATAGATTAAACGGAAATGTGATGCACGATGTTCAGAAGTTTTTTGAAACTTCATGAAGTAATGAAATTATCAGGAACCGTAAAAGGCCCACTAAAGTAAATAATAATTCGTTTAAAGAAAACTACTTACCTTGTCAGAAAGGTTGAATAAATGAATTATTATAATGTAAATAAATATGGGCAACAAGAAAACGACGAGGAAGTATAAAAATGGTAAAAAAAGGTGAACAACGTACTCATACTTGTGACATCAATGGAATATATAAACCCTAAAATATTTCAGAAATAAATTAATAAAATATAACACCTGGAACTTCCTCAGGTGCACAATTATAATTAGCAAATTAGGAATAGATTTATTCTATTAGCACGAACACTTTTATCCAAAAATAATTGATTGAGATGAATAGAGGGGATATTAATTATTTTAGTTTAAATATTAATAAATTAATAATGAGCTTTTATAATAAGAAAGCAATTTACTTTATCATAAACAAATTTACATCAATATTACAATGTTGATATTTTCAAACTTTAAGCCGGCAATTCTTTCTTAATTACGACTACATATATATTTAAAAAAATGATAAATAAATTTCTTGTAAGTAACAGTTCCTGACCTTTAAACGCAGGGTCGTATGTTATGGGCCTTCTCATAGATCAGAATATTTCACACTGTCTACTCGGACCTGGCAGTATAGGAAATCAGCTAATAGGTACAGTAGTTATTACCATGTCATAATGGACCTTCCAGCATCTTGCTCGGTGCAATTTCCACCTAATATGGGTCGTGCTCGATCCAAATCAGAGCCGCCGTCGCTATTCTTCCTGGCTCTGGAAGAATTTTCGTTTATCCTCTTCTTGGACTACCTGCCCGATAATACCCATCATCCGCTCGTCTCCACAATCTCCCTTGCCTAAACACCTATCACCTGTCTCGAAATATTTTAATACCTACTCCCATCATATCACCAAGGTGGCAGGGATGGATATGGTTACGCTTCTCTGGGAGTCTGTTTGCCCCCCGTTCCTTCAACGTTTTTGGGGAGAAACACCACCCGATGCCGCCAAATCTCACCATAGTTGGGGAACACACAAGGCGCGCTGTGATGTCTGGCTTTTATTGCCCCTGGCTCCAATACTGTATTATTTTGACTCCACACCGCCAAAGTCCGAGAAGACGTGTTTGACCGTTACATGACGAGCGTATTTTTGCTACTGTGATAATTAATATTAATCAGGGAAATAATGTTGACTTACGATAAATTAAATCATAAAATATTACAGTAAACTTTAACAAATTATTTTACATTTATAACCTTATTGATTTATCATATGAGCAACATTTCACTCATTAGTCCGGAATAATGTTACCTTCGTCGAAATTATTTATACAATAAATAAATTATCTTCAATTATAAATAAAAATCGAGAAAATTTATCGGTAAACAGTATTAATAATTATTTACAACATTTACTACGTTTCGTACATAATTGTGAACCTCGTCAGGTAAATTTTAATGCATAAACCTGTAAACTCGTGCGCACAGTTTTTCGTCGTGGTCGTAATTGACGCTGATGCAGTCCGTGCCAAAAATTTATCAGCGTGTTTATATGGATTTATGCATTTAAAATTTACCTGAGGAAGTCCACAAATATGGACGAATCATTGTGGACGTTTTAAACAAATATTAACATTGTTTTCTGATAAATTAACCTAATCCTTTAACAATAATTAAAGCATGTATGATTTAGATAGTTTCGATTAGTCGTGAGGAGTTTCCTATAAAGAGAACCAACGATTAATATTTTTATTACATTGTTTCTGACATTTTAGACGTTTTGTTTATTTATGTTCCTGATTTAGAATTCACTTTGATGATTAAGTTGTTTTTTAATACTGAGACAATATTTTAATGCATTCCTTAATATGACAGTAAATCAGGAGAATAAGTACTTTAGGGTCCGTCAGAATGGTTTAGTCATTGCTCGCGTGTTATTCTAACTGTAACAGTTTGGTATTTGGAGAGTGGGTGAGGAAATTCTTCTAATTAGATCATAAGCAGAAGATCATTGTGCGATGACTCCCTCGCGGCGAATTGAATCAGAGTTGTGAAACCATGGCAACATAAATTAACTAGAACATCCCCTCGGAGAATCCCGCCGCCTGTTTCTTTGATGCGTTCTCTGTGTAGGTGTGGAAGATCGGGGGACTGTAGTTAGAACATGACCTTTACAATGGAGTTGGAATGCACGTGGCAAGCTGTAAAGAGCAATTCGGATTTAAGTGTCGCCTGCGGCTGCAGAAACGCGAGTGCTCTTTCCTTTCCCTCGCCAAAGGGATGCCGCGCGCGGACTTTACCAGAGAGGGTAAGTTTACTAGGTTTCCAGGGGATTTTCTAGCGCTTTCCTTTGACTGGACAACTTCTTGTGCAGGCATCTGAGTTTATGAAAGTCCATTTTGGGGTTCGATTTGAATCCGGAAGAAAATCGGTGTATGAAAAAGGGACCATGAGTAGTTAGAACCTAATTTTTTTTTCAAATTATAATTTCATTAAGTTAGGAACACAACGCGTGCCTAGCGTGAACCCTCGTCAGGTTAATAAATAAAAATATTAAACTGTATATTAGCAGATATTGAAATATTTAAAAATCTAGAATAACGAAGATAAATAATAGGAACTACGAACGATGGGTATAACATCATGTATTAAAAAATTGGAAATATTGGTTAATAAAACATGTATCTGTTTTGGAAGTTGAGTGAATATAGTTTGTCATTTGTGTAGCATTTCTGAAAGTATTCTAGATTTTGATAACTATCCCGGTTGGCGTCTAAAATGCGATTTAAAATAACAGGCCGTTATCCTGTGGAAGCTCAATGTTGATTCCATATTCCTTAATTCTGATAATGACTTTGTGTTTGACCTTTGTATATGGCTGAGCAATTATTACAAATTCAGTAATAAAGTATGAATCTTGCATCATCTTTCAAAATTTTTTACAGAAGGGGATAATTTAAATCCACCTTCATAAATTCCTGAATGGATACATTTTTAGGTATCCCAAAAAGATAACACCGTGCGTTATTTACTACTATTAATGTTGTTGATACCAAGAGAAATTAATTCCAACAATGTGAGTTTTAGAAATACAAAATGTCAATAACAGAAACGGTTAAACGCAGATAGTTCGGTACAAGTGTCAGAAATTTAATACAGTTATTTATCTGTTTTAATAACACAATAAAAATAAATAAAAAACGATAAAAAAGAGTCATAGAAGACGCCGTTTTTTAAATTTATTAAAAAATATTTCATTTAATATTTTTAAAAATTGAACCTAATCATTCAAAATCGTAGAATTGTGTATACATGTCACAAAACATAAAATAACTTTGAAGAAAATTTAAATTACAGTATTAATCAACCATTAAGGTCTAGTATTCATTTTATTGTTCATCTGATAAAGTCGCAAATTTATTGTGTTATTCACATTATTAATTTATACTATGTCCGGAACTTTGGCCTGTACATTTATTTATTCAAATGGCAATAACGTTTTGATGATGTCCTGCGTTTAATGTTATTACAATGTAATTGTACTACCACAAATTAAGTTATAAAATTTTTACATAATTTCTGTAGTTGGTGGGATCAACATAAGGTATTTATTTCTGTTATGAGGATGAAACAATTTAATTTGGAGGTTACTTTTTATAAAACGTGTTTCGAATAGAAAAAAGTTTTAAAAATACGTTTTTAACAGTAAAACAAAGAATTATTCCTTTTGTTTTAAAAACGGTATTAAATTTTTTCTTTGGAAAATGAAACGACTAAAAAATAGAGCTATAATTCGGACCAAAATTAATGCGTCACGTTTGTTGTCAACAGCTTGTTAGCTGTTTTATCTTTCGCGCCTCGGCGTTACGAATTAGGCCTTGGACTCGATAAAAACGAGATTACATCTCACGATGAGTTTCTAACTATTCTTTTACTTTCTGTTATAAACAGTGCCAACTCATGTTGTAATTAAGTGTAACCTCAGCCTGATCGGATGTGATAGTCCACTTCCAAACGTCACTAGCGATACTCTAATGTTTTCTTTACCAGCAACTGTTGGTTACTTTACGTCGTTACTGGCAGACAAATAGCATTTTTACTGTATCAGAAAAGCAATACCGCAGCTTATAAACATTTTTGAAATTTAAACATTGATTATTTATTTTAAAATTTTAGTTTGTTAGTGGAAAGCCTGAATTTCACTGATTATATAAGTTTTTAAAAGTATCAGGACACTTTTTTAACATAACTGCTTCCTTTCTTTCTTTAAATAAATTGTAACATTCCAGGTACCGCCACAAAGTGGACGATACAATATAAAAACGGGTTTTAAGTTTAATGATTTAATATCTTATATACATAAATACCGTTTGGTTTTATGTTCGTCGGGCCATATGAATGCGGTGAACTGATGAACAAATCCAGAGAACTTCGTCTATATTTTAATATATAGTCAAAAAGTAGAAGTTTAAGGGAAATCCAAAAGACAAAATAGCACAGTTCAGGAGAATTAGCTAGTCGTGTGTCTAAACGATGCGCAGTGTGAAACTCCGCTCATATTGTATGTAGCAAGGGTAGACATCAGCTCTCTTTTACTCCTTTTTTATTCAGGTAAATTGGTAGTGTAAGAGCAATTCTAAAAATATTGGTATTAGGAAATATATTGCTATTAGTTCAGGATAAGCTGTACGTCAAGAAACGCATCCTTAAAATGTAATAGATAATTAGTCTCCATATCCCGTTCTTAACAATCATGGTAACGTTCTGTCAGGCCGCTTGGAGGTGTAGTACCTCCTCAAACGACAATACTCCCCTTCTCCTTTCCCTACTGCGCCTGTAACCACGCCATGCAGAATCAAACGAACTGTAAATTATTGTAGTTCAGCTTCTAGGTTACAGCCAGTCTTATCAGTGACGGATGAAGCACCAATCAACAACCGCCACCGCAACTGTTGATTCACTTTTATACACTGCTGTAACTGACAGCATAAAAAATTCCTAATTTGAAGCATTCAAAACTCACCGGAACATGGAAATAATAAACGCCATATTACTTACATATACGTTTTGATAATTTTTTAAATTTAAGGAATAAATTATGTTCAGATTAAAAAACATGTATTTGCACCTGAAGATGTTTCAAATTAAGGAATGGTACATCGTGCTTGTTTTATTAAGTTCTAATTTTATTAAAATATATTTCTGTCTACATTGACTTTATATTTAAAATAGTGACATTGTTTATATCCGGAGCTGAAATTGTGGATAGGTCCTATAGTCTTTTTCCTGGAGAAGAGAAAAAGGCGAGTGAGGGTGATGTATATGGAAGAGCAAGCCCCATCTTCGATCCCTGCTGTAGCGTGTGGCGAACCGTATGTGGTATTGGAAGCAGACCTAGCCAGCCAGGATTTGTATTCCGGAAACACGCACCCTGCACCGAGGCCAGAGGCTAAATTATAGACGGCCATGTTGATAACCGCGTTAGGGCGCCCTGAAAGTAAAGTGAAGGGTTTGTTCTTGTTTATCTTGCTCGCTTATCTGGATAAGTGATAAGATTTGTAAGCTAGAGTGCCTCTGCCTGCAGGCATACAATCGGAGCTTCGTGCAAATGGTCCTCAGGCCAACAGCGAAGAGAACGCAAAATGTTTTGCCAACGAAATTCATTAAAGTGCCAGTATATTGTTTTAATGCCGTAAAAATATAACAATGTGATTATTTGAGTATTTTACCCAGCTTACAAATACGTAGTATATATAAATCGGGTATGATAAAACACTAATGGATAAAACTGACAAGCTTTAAGCTCTGTCCATGTTCAGGAAAGACAACCGGAAACTACACATTCGACACACGACAAAATAACTTCAGATATTTTCTTAATTCCATAGTCCTAATTTGAGAAAATATGTTCTACAATAGAAATAAGTGTTATGCTTGTAATTCATATTAATACATGTTTGCATACACCTAAAATAAAACAATCTCTGAGAAAAATAGCTGTGATATTACACAATAAAGAAATAATAATACTGAAAAATATCTCGAGTCAGATATTGATATAGATTAAAAAAACCGGCCCACGTTGCATCTTGCCTTTAAATGTATTGTGTGAATAAATTATGGGACCCGGCGTTGCCATAGAATCCATTTATATTTGCCCGCTATAGTATTTAATTCTTCAGTAACACTTTAAACACGTGATTGAACTATCAGCGAGAAGGTCACATTTTTGAAATTTTACCTTTTTCACACAACAAATTTTAAGATAGCAGAATTTCATGATAACCACCGCGATGACTCAGTATCTCAAACGAATACACTTACTTTGTTCAATGTTGAATTAAACGATAAATAAGTCACACAGAAGGCACGTAATTAAAATACACGTAATATATAAGAACTCAGTAATCCGAAATCGTACTGTCAAAACAATACCAAGCTACGACGCAATGTGCCTGTGTATTTATGAGTAAGTCAAATGAATATTTAAACGGTCAGCCTGTCAATCTGCAATTACATATTGTTTTTAATGTGAGAAATTAAAAGTATATTTAAAAATTTGTCGGGAAGTTATAAAGAGAATCTGGCTTTAGACAACAGCACCATCTGCAGGGTCCACCTATAGCTAAGATCCATCCATATGACCTTACAAATACAAAAAGAAAATTACATCAAAGTCGGTCAAGCCGTTTAGAGGGAAAATAATTACGAACACAGAAACACACATAGGGAATTTTGTAAATATAGATGTTTAAGAAAAGGAGTATTTGGCTTAGTTTTTATAGAAACCCGTTCTAGATACAACTTGGCGTCGTGTTAACCAAAAATTGAATCCCTGCAGTGGAAATATATTAAGTTTATTGCTTGGGTAACAGGCAACTCCCCTTAAATATCATAGGAAGGGAATTGAAAAGGGGGGATGCGGATGGTAGTTTTGGGGGGGGGCGAGAGGATAGATGAGGGGGGGTCTTTTTTTTGGCAACAGGCTACATGAGGGTGATCCTGAAACAGGCAACTCCCCTTTAATAGCATAGGAAGGGAATTGAAAAGGGGGGATGCGGCAAAATCCAATTACTCGAAATAGTTACGAGAGTGAAGACAAAATTATACAGTTTACAGCGTGAGAATAAGTACCCTATGTCCGATCTACCTGATGCTGGTTTTCTAGGGTTTTCTCTGCATCTCTTTAGGTGAAACACCAGGTAGGGTTCGGGGACCCTAGTCAACCACCCTATTAACCCCCCTTTCCCCTCCCCCCAAAAAAGATGAAACTTGTATATTTGGACTTTAACGAGATACTGTAAAAGCTGATACTTGTAGATTTGGACATTAACGAAATATTGTGTAAAAAAAGTCATAATCTATTAACTACACGTATATGTAGTCCATTTATTTCTCAAATAATAAGTGAAACGAACAAAGCACTTTGGTGTCACGTTTGTTGCGTTGTAGTGTAAACATAGATAAGGTTTTATGGTTATCTATGAAAAAACAATTATGAACCAACACTTTGTCGCTCTAATTTCACGCGAACAAATTGAATATCTTCCTGTGGAAACGTCTGCCGGGGTACAATTCGTATTCCCTACATTAAACGGAGGAATCGACTGGCAGTAATTTAATTTGCTTAATGACACATATCTCGCTGGAAAGGGAATCAAATAAAATTCACTGTGCATCTTCTGGCCAGGCGTCAATAATTGTTTTTTTTTTCAGCCGTGACGCCATTTTGCAAGCTCAGCCAGGCTTAATAAATAGTACCATTGAACGGGAGTAATTTGTCATTTTGTGTCAATTGCTGCGAGTCAGCAGAGACGTCTAAAAGACCACAAATAACTCGAATTATTCACGTCGATGCGTTTGTTTCCATTTTTCTTCTTTGTAGTGGCTTCATTGGAAATGATAGTACGGCCTCCGTAATGAAGTTTTCATTCATTGTGACCATGTTCATTACAACCGCGATTTCACGATCATGCGTCGCTGGTTACGCAACGCAACACGAAGCGGTGAAACGACGACAAACACGATCTTTTCACTCTTACTGCCTGCTGTGTTAATTTTGCTTATAATTGAATACTAATGACGTAGTACAGTCTATTACTCGTGGGAATGTATTTATTACTAGTTGCAAGAAGAATTCGCGTATCATTGAAGTAATAATTATTCATATACGTTCTATACCAAATTTTGCGTGCATGTCCCAGTCATTTAGATTTACCAGCACAAAAAATACTATTATAACAAATAAGCAAAATTGGCTACTTGCAGAAGTCGTAGTCAAAACAGGTTAGCTATATCGCGTAATTAAAAAAATCGATTGCAATATGTGTAAAGCATGTATTTAGAAATTTCTCTACATAAGTTTTTAATTGCCAATACGAGAAATAATATTTCATCTAATACAAATAAACTTACATATTTTTCTCACCTAAAGATGTTCCGAAAAATAGCAACAATACATAGTAATAATTTTTATTTTAATAATTTTTTTGGCATGTTGGCTGATATATTCATTTATAATTCAAAATCCCAGTATATTGCTCACTAACTGCGTACTGTAATGTGTTATTACTTCCTTAAAGAAGTATTTAAAAAAAGAAAATACAATCATTCAAATTTCTGTTTTTATCGTCTAATATCCCCAATCTATTGATTTGAACTTAGGAAACTGTATAGCCTATGTTCTGTCTTGAAAAAGTGCAAATTAATTGAAAATGTTGAGACGTATATTTATATTTTTTTACGTAAGGTGTTTTCCAGGATAAAACAAATATTTAGTTTAGGTACTTCAGATGGATTCTAATTAAAATTTTGTTTATATTAATAAACATTTTCTTCTACATTTGTGAATAATTTCCAGTTTCCAGTGGCAGTGTATTGTTTTTCATCTAATGCTTCTACAAAATGTTAAGCGAAATAAAGAGAAAAGAAACCATATGTTTCTTTTATTTCTGTTGGTACATTAATTTTATATCTTTTGTATCCTTATTCTGCTGCTTGGTATTAAATTCTAAGGGATGTAGGCAGGAGTAATATATATTAATTCCCATTTGACTTTCATGACAGTTGGTATTTATTACGGCATTTCTCCTGCAATCCATTATTTGAAACAGGTAGGGTAATTCATTATCCTATACACTATTGTTTGTAGTTTCGAAGCCACGTAAATTTGTTTATTTTGAAACAGGAAGCGTTAAATTTTGATTGAATTATGATATGTTCTGTGTAAAATGCAGTGGCATTTGAGCGCAAGTGAGACGACGGAAGGGAGTATTGTCGCCATGGTGAAATATCCGCTTGGCGGGAAAGGCGCCTTGAACCATTTTAAAAAGATTAATTATATCCTTAGGAATTGAATATAAAGAAAACGTGGATATCTTTTTACCACGCCTTGTACTTATTGTGTCTTACTTTTTCGGACTTTTGACTTGATCTGAGACCATATCTTTTGCGTCATTGTTTCTGGAGTAATTTTTAAACCACTAAGGTGACGACAAAAATTCGTGTAAGTAATTTCATATATTGATCTGCAATACTCACCTGAGTATTCAATAATGAATATTAAGGAAAATGGTTTATTGACTGTCTGAAGAGTCAGGAGTTTTACTGCGGATTTCTGTACCCTGAGCCAGCTCGTCATTCTGACTTCTCCTTTAATCAGCAAGTAGTGTTACATTAATGCTTGTAGAGACACGTGCTTATAGATCGGTCAGCACGTGTTGACAGCCACACACGTCCTGTGTGGATCGATGGCACATATGCCCCAGTCCCTGGCGGAGTCGTAAATCTCCCCACAAGGAACTTTTCTATAATTTATGTAGGACCAACTACGAGAATTGCATTTCAAAAATACTCGTAGTATTTGTGGTCGGCTATTTACTGATGCGATCTTTCCGAGGGAGATTTACCGCCGAGCTTGTTGAATCGAGGGAGAGGCAGGACTGGGCTAGAACTTTATTATCCAGCGAGAGAGAGCGCGGAGCGGCGTTACGAGCTCTGGAGGTTTAATAGCGCAGGGTTATCTACTGCACGCCGTAGATAAGATAGCACTCCTGTCGCTAATATTAACAGAGAACGCTGAAAAAAATCCTTCCAATATAAGTCTATATTCTCATCGCCGTTTGTTGTGATTTTTCTCTGAAATCCTCGATACCTTCTAACTTAAATTTAAAAAATAAATCCATAATCATTTTCTCATTCAAAGCTTCAAAATTCCATCTATTGAACCATCACTCTTTTCTCTGGGATCAAGAATCGTCCATCTTAATCGTAGACTTTAATACTTGCTACCTGTACCATTACTAATCCCAGATAATAATGTAATCGAACGCCGTTGACCAATATTCACATCCTGTCTTCCATGCTCGGAAACACTGAATGTCTTCGTTGACTTCCTCCTAACTCGTCTTTCCCCTTTCATTTTTATCAAATTAGCCCATTACTTCATTTTGTCTGATTCTTAAACTGTTTTACATGTCGTGAGAAATAACTAGTGGTCTGAGGTGCACTGTAGAAAAGAGAAGATGGAGGGGAGTACTGTCGCCTTGGCGGAATATCCGCTTGGTGGAAGGTGCGTTATACCATTTTAAAAAATATTCATTGTACTCTAGGATATACAGGCAGCGTCAAGGTCTTTTTACCAAACTTCACTTTGCACCTGTCGTCTAATAAAGTTAAAAAAATTTTACTTGAACTGAGCATGAATTTTTTTTGGTGTCAATGTTCTAGAGTAAATTATTATCAATTTGGCGTAACAAAAGTTGCTGACTATTCCCATGTCAGTGCACGACTACACATAGTATTTTGAGATGCTTTACATCCAGTTACACTGTCCTGATAGAAACTACGGACTTTCCTGTTCGTTCCTAAAGTGTCTGTCTTATATCATCCTGTATGTGCTTCGTACTCGTTTGGAAATCTCTTCCGAAATTTCCAATTAATTGTTGAAAATTCATACTTGTCTCTTTTGAAAAAAAGATGTTTACTACATTGTGTTATCATTTTTAATATGTCTTCTTTGCACCTAATTTGTTGTGATTTTGGACGCCTTGATTAGGGTTCGATGTTGAAATGGTATAAAATAAGCTGTGTATGAGAAATTAACGAAATTATTTTTCATTTGAAAGGGCAGACATGAACATTGCCTTTATTGAAAATCCTTATAATATAAATCGAGGTGCATCCGAACAAATATTCATTCGTATTAGGGGCCTTTCACAAATTTTAATTGCAATCATAAATATAAGGAAATCTATCAAAGAGGACTATGGCGTAAAAAAACTATACTTTCCTTATCGTTTAAGGCTGACAACTAAATTTTCCGATTTTGAGAAGATCCGAAAAATGTTCCTGTGTCGTTAAAATAACCCCCGTATCACTGACGTGAGTCAATATGAAGGTAAGCTTAGTATACTGAGTAGTATTACAGTCAGTATTAGGAAAGATTTTGGATGAAGTTGGTCGAGGAAGTCTTGTTGAGACCAGGGTGCAGGACACCGGGGTTGAGACTCAGCCCCAGAGGGCGCGCTGCGTTTCCTGGGGGAAATCAAACCGTCAATCCCGTGAGCACCTTCTATTTTTGTGGCGATGACACCGATGAATACAGATTCGAGGCCAGGGGGGTTACCCGGAATGCTAAGCGACGGCTAGGTCCCCAGGTGATGTGAATGGATGCCACAGGTGCGCGATAACTGTCAATGTAACGATGTCCACTTATTCCCATAATAGTTATGGTCTTGTCTGAGGGACACGAAAAACCCCCATTGTAGTATGTCGAAGTCCATGACTAGTCAATAGCTCGTGTGTCCCACGAGAAAGCGTCTGTTGACATAAGCACATTTTATTCTAGGACAAAGTAGTTTAAATCGATGCATCACGATAGAACACAATATATGGTAAATATATGATTCTCCGAGTTAGGTAAATCGATTATATGTATGACTATTGCATTAGAATCGAAATGGAATAACCTATCTCAATAGCATTCAAATGCACACTTAAATTACATATTATTATAGTATTGAAAAAAGTTGTCTATAAACCGCATCAACGTAAAAATAGAAATTCGACAAGCTGTAAGGTCAAAACTAAAATATTTATAACAAACACAGGAAATGCCTGATTGACACGGGGGATGCGTTCCAGTAAGATCGAGTGCTATGCCATCTTAACCCGAAAATATTGGGGACAAATGAAACGAAACATAAAATGTAAAGAATCAAGTGTTTTGTTTTATTTTGTAACATTACATTGTTTGTTATGATTCATTGTTGAAAGTAGGAAAATCCATTAAGCGGCTTGAATTATTATCAATCAAAAGAGCAGATTTCGGTTCCAGATTTTTAAATTCAAAAAAGTGTTTAACTGATAGGCAAAAATGTTCACCTAACTTTTTTTTAAACTGTAATACTGATCCAAGAATTTTTATTTGACTCCCAAATTACTACTAATGATGGTATTGAAATTCTCTTCACTACCTTTTTGGTTTTGGGATGATGAAACAAAGAGCTATTTCAATTTCAATTCTTAACTACCGTTACCACCCAGACTTTGGCAGGTTGTCTTCACGGCATTCTATTTTAAGATGGCCCACTTTTTTCAACATTATATACTTATTCAGGAAAATAATTCAACTACTTCACTGGAAATGCATCAGCTGCTTTTGAATCTGCACTTGCCGCTTCTCCAGTAATCGATATGTTAAGAGTGGCTCTGTTTCCAAATCGACAGAACCACCCTCGACCTGCTATTAAATCTTCACCAGAGGCACCTTTTTCATTCTTAATATGGTTAATACATGGGGTATTCCGTTCACCTTCATTGTTAATTCAGATGGAAAGTCGTGCCTTTTCCTCTATCACATTTGGTTACGAAACGGAAAATTGTTGTTGCAGAAGTTGTTGATAATATTTTTCTTTTATTTTTTAAAACTATTTACATTTGATGAAGTTGACAAATGTAATGCACTGTCGATACACATCATCTGAGGATCTACATGCTTGTTTCATGTGAAATGCCTTTCGTGTCGCTTTACACTGTAAAAAATTGTAGTTTATATTTACACACAATAACATTGGTCATTAATTGGGAATCGCAATATATACCACGTAATACTGAAATAGTGTTAAGCGGGGTCACTGTATGTTCCATAATTATACCGGTGATCGAAGAGAGTTCAGTTAATGTTATAGAATGTATATATAAAATTGTTTTCCTCTATGAATTTATTTTTTTCATCTGAATTGAGCCGTTCTGTCTGCTGTGATCATCCAAAGACAAGCAGTAAAATCATTACACACTGCACAAATTCAACTATTTTGGCAATTGCAGAACTACTACATTTTCGCAACAAAAAAAAGCAACAACAAACAAACGCCCGTTTCAAAGTGCTGTGAACATAGGAATGGAATCACAAGCATTTAAATTCGGGCCGTACAAGCTAACAACTGTTAAACGATCAATTGCGAAAGAATTTAGTAGCGTCGACTGTCTAGTTAACATGTATTAGGAAAGGATTTACTCTGTCACTGGAAAATTCCTATTAATTGCCATACATTTCCCCTATAATTTGTATAAAAGTAACGTTTATAATGTGTTGTATTCGTCATTATCAATATGCAATGTTAGTAATTTGACGACATAAAATAAATTTTTACTTACAGCTATGGTAAAAAATATTGTCATGTTCCAATATACCATAATAAGTATTTCACGGAAATAACAGCCAGAATGGTATAAATTCTTCTCATTTGGTATATATATTATATATGAGCAGAATTATATATTTTCACTTAGAACAGTTCTTACGCTTAGTCAAAATATGACTTCAAATCTTACTCGATTATAAATCGTATCTATCCCATAATTGTTTAGGGTAATTTTATGAAAACTTGTTTTATTAATTTTTAAAAATGCACTATTCATTACTGTCAGATTTAATACGGTTCTGAAATCATTCTTCCAGTTGTAAATTTTTTCTTTCGAAGAACTCCTCGTTCTGCGAGTAGGGATGAGTTGGAGGACGTCAATCAGACTGCCAATTAACGTAATCAACGAATTTGCATCAAAAGCTTGACGATAACAGAGTGGAAACCACTCACAAAATCAAACAGGCTTTCGGGGCCGATGCCATGAGTATCCACTTCCGTCGACGAATCAGACTTTCTTGACCAAACACAGGCTCCCTTGCTCCTCGTACTTAGCTTTGTGAGATTTTTGGGTAATTGCCAAGCTGAAAAATACCGATGAAAAGACTTGAAATTTAGAAAATAATTTCTGTAGAATAACAGTAAGGCATATGGAAGAAGTAGCCAATTTTAAAGAGTATGTATTGTTTGAATAAATGTATTTTTGATCGTTGCCTTATAAACGGATTGTTCGAGTTTTTTCGGTATGATTCTTGCACGAAAATAAATCACTTCTTCCATTCATTTTTTCTTGATTTAATTCTAACTGTGCAACTTCCAGTACAGTTGCTTTGGGGTTCAAGTTGATGTACTGCAGTAGGACGACAGGGATCGTCAAAACGACATCCTAACAATTTAAGCTTCGCAGCCCGTCTTTGGAATCCGACCACGCGGAAGCCGTTACTCGCCGTAGTTATTTGAGTAGACTTTCTCGGAAACTCATAACATCTTAAGCAAACCGAAGCTTTTCACACGAGAAACAAACATTGCCATCATCAGAAGTTTCTGGCCCACTTCCGTTAGCTTTAGCCGTGCCAGCTGAAACAGAACTTGAATGAATGCTGGCATGCATCACTCCCAACATTCCTCATTTCTATTGTTTACTGTCGTAAATAGTACGGCTGACCTTTGTTTGAACGTTAAGAAAAATATTTATTTCGCTTATTAACTTAACGAGGACGTCGTATGAAGATCAAGATGTATTCGTGAAAAGAAATATGTAAAAAAATATGTATTTATTCCGAAAGTTAAAAATGCTCTTACAATGTTTCATAATTGTATGTAAATGCGTATTTGTGTAAATGAAAATATTCTATCAATTATTATTCACACTTCATTATCAATAATATATAACTTTTGAATTATAGTCCCACAGTTTTTTAATCACCTTCAGTTATTATCTTAAAACTCCAATACAATTTTTATATAAACTGATGCATTCATAAAAAAATGTATAATCTTTCTTTGACAAATTGTGCAGTTAAATATTTTATAAATAGTCGTCATTTTGATAGAATATTTTAAATGTAACAATGATTTTGTAAAATGTAAATTTTTTGTTTAGTAAATATAACATTGTAGATGATCATGGCTAATTTGTTGGTCGAAAGCACCTTGATTTCAAATTAATATAAAAATATGGTATTTCAGTTTTAAATCAGTAACTTAGACTAATTAAAATACTGTAGGGGTTTTAAACAAAATTAAATATTAAATTATTTTTACAGTGAATAATGTGCATTTTTTTCCCTTTATAAACATATCCACTGATATAGGTTACAAGTGTGAAAAGTCAATTTTTGAGGAATAAATTTCAATCTTTAGAATACATAAGTACATTGAGGATTTAATTTTAAGGTTTCATCTTTTTCAATTATTATTATGTTTACCTAATAAAGTCCAAAATTAGGAACGATGCGTAGTGGTTTTCTATTTTTGTATTGGTAATCAGTGGCAATGATAATTGTATCTCATTTTTAATATTAGACTTGTTCTCACTTGGCCATTATATTTATTTAATATATATAATTAACGCATGTTAATTGGTATACTGTAAATATAATTGGCCATAGTATAGACGCTTCCTGTACATATTGATACACCTCAAGTACAACTTTAATAATTTACTCAGTCGTGAAAATTCTGATTATTAGTTGTTGTTTTCTTATAAAATATCGTCTGTTTAGGAAAATAACACTTCCAACGTTTTTATTTAATTTGAGAAATCTTTCAAACTTGTTAAATTTAGTGGATTCTCTTACGATTTATTTTTTCTCGTAACACTGCGAATATTGAGGATAAATTTCGGATCGATATTGAATTCATAATAATAATATGATTTATTTTTAGAAAATTTTCCCTCTTTTTCGTATCATGGTATTTCCAACTTTTCGCTGTTTTAGATTGATGAAACAGTAATGGAGGAGGAATGACTGTATGGTTTTAATGGCGTGGATTTTCTTTTCCTTTGAATCCCATTTATTGGACATCTGTCTACAATCAGTTCTCTGTATGATTGAAATGGAATGGATGATGACACGAAAATGAGTTTTCATATAGCGCGTGTTTTTGACCCATGGTATCAGTGTTTGTGTTCAAGTCAGAGGAAGGGTCAGCGGTCGGGGATTCAGTTGACGCATTCGAGTTGAAGACTGTTTAAAGGGAGGATGTATTTGAAAGTACACCCTGGAGGAGGAAACAACTTGTATGCATTTGATAATGGAGTCGAGGAGTGATGTTCGTGATTCTATCGAGCAGACATGGCGCAAGCAGGGGGCAGTGCGGTCGCCAGATCTCGCAGTCAGTGTTGCTGCCAGCATGGATCCGGAACGACTGAGTAAGCTGGTCTTCCGGACCAGAAAGACCAGGTAATTCATTCCCTGTGAACCACGACGGAGCTGCTGCTGTTGTTGTTCACAGACTGAGTTTTGATTCACGCTTCTCGAGGGAAATACGGGTTCCGGGTCTGTCTCTGGCAGCCCGTAACGCCGTTTCCCCCTCGCAAGATTTGGGGTGGGACTATGTTTTCTGGAGGACAGGAGAAGCTCTTCGGTCCAAACAATGCCGCGAAACCGATGCTTCTCGGAGGGAGCGAGTTTAGGGGAACAGTGTTTTCGCACTGCGAACAGCTCGGTTGCTGCGGCGTGTTGGTATTGGCAGCCTTCCAGAGCGAGTACGTAAACAGAGAAAGTTTGAGGCCCTCCATGCGGGCATAATTAGCATTGTATCGGCCTCAAACACATACCGGGCAAATATTTGCGGTTTTATAACTGATCAAATTTACTTGCACGTGAAATGCGATACGCTTCGCCTTCATCGCTGTTATTGTTTATATTATCATGTTTAGATGATTTCTTTCGTGCCCATTTATTTTGCAGCAGTTATTTACTTTTATCGTTTCTCGCTTTCTAGTAAACCTTCTCCAGTGACCTGACTACAACGGGAAAAACGAACTGATTCGATGAATTAACTATCAGTGGTCTGTTATGTCGGTATCGCTCTGGAACTTGTTTCAGTAGGATTAAATATTTTCTTAAGAGTTTTTAAAGTATAAATTAGACTTGATACATAAAACTCGTAAACCTGTCGCAGTAACAGCAGCAACCTAATTACTAAGCTCGTCGTTCCTAAACCTGCTTAAGAGCATTTGCATGTAAGCGGAATTCTTGTTCTCACTGAATAATTTCTATTAATTTTCCGCGTGAACTGATATTTTTTTCTTGTAGTGGGAACTGCTGACATGAGGGAAACCGACGTGGTGGCCTTTAATAGCATAATGTGGGATAGAAATGCAGCAGAGGATTAAATGGAGCCCTGGTCTATATAATTTAAAGATCCTACCCGATACAGCGAAATTTTGTAGAGAAACGGACGAGCGATAGGTCGGGCTCGATACTTGTCCCACTCCTTTCCGATGATTCGGATTTTTTATGGGGACGCAGCATTCCCGTCTCTTTTGTTAACAGGCTACATGAGGCTGATCCTGAAACAGGCAACTCTCCTTTAATAGCATAGAAAATTAATTAAAAAGGAAGCCATTCCTATATAATTCCCCCTGCGAGAAATGTTTAACGTATTACAACTGCTAGTGCTACAGATGGAAAATTGTAAATATTTTCCAGCATACTGTGCATAATTGTTACATTTTTGTAATGATGAGTAAATTAGTCGTAATCGAACTTGGATATTTCAATACTTGATTATTCAGTTTTGTAAATATCTTTTCATTAGACTCTTCGTTCCATTGTATACATAGTATAAAATGTCTCCTTGCTGCCTTATTTAAATGATTAGTACTTTACAAAGTAAATTATCGTCTAGAATTGATATTGAATTTGCTTTCTTGAAAGTCACGCCGCTAAATATTATGCATGTTATCTCTTGCTGACCTCATTGCGCTCGCTACAAGTGTTTCATTTTGTTGTCGTCTTGTAGTTCCTAGATCTTTCAGTTCTCCAAGGATATGTTCTTTCTGGCTGTCGGAAACAGAGTTAATACGTATAAGTGACGTGTTCGTCGTAGACAAGCAAGGAAATTGTAAATAAGCTGGGGAAGGACCTTGACCAGGAGTAGCTTGGCCTGGCTTCTGCGAGCCACGTGCTGCTCGATCCATGCGTCGCCATGGAAACCGGATCAAAAATGGAGCCATACACTCGACATAATTCAGGGGCAGAGCCGTCACTCTTTTGTTTACTTTACTAGTTCATACTAAATAACTATTACTATAATTAAACACTTGCACCCTACGAAACTTTGACACTCGTCGAAGGTGGATCAGCATTACTACTCTAAACAAAATTTAGAGTACAGAGTGGAATATTACTTGAAACTATTGGTAATTGTAGTAAGAGACAAATTTTGGAAAGAATAATTTTATGATTGGAAATGTAGCATATTATTAATAACTAACGTTTCAAATGCCATTTAAATGAATTTACCCAGAGATTTAATTTCATAATAATTGTTTACTTTTAAAAAAGAACTTTGAATGCGTTCCTCTTTTCTCATTGTCAGAATTTTAGGTCTAGCTCGATTTAAATTAATAATAGCTTTCAAAATAGAATTCCTTTTCATACCTCTCTATCTCTATGAAGACCCGAGTCATATTGTCAGACAATGCACAGATCACGATGAGTTAGATATTTTCCTTTCTAGTTGTCCTCGTACTTCGTACATTTGCATGAATAACTTCATCTCCAGTGAATCTGTGCAACGATATTTCACGTCAAGTAAATAACTTGGATTTATTACTGTCTGGGTCGTTCTCTATTATGAATGAATAACCTGCCGTTCGCGTGCATTCTTAAGCGATAGATTTTTTCTGTGATATGCTTCAAAAGAGAGGCCGTGGTTTATTTGTCGTGCCGAGATGAATACACGCTCTCGAGCAATTTTTATTCTATTAATTTTTATTTATTTCAGTTTTACGTTTCCTAGCGTGATAAAGGCTTGGTGTGTGTTTACCAACGCATATTTTTCTGTTGTTGGTGAAAGCAACCCATTGAATCCATCGCTAAGCATTTACGTCTTTGCTGATGTAATTAATATCCAGAAGTTATTAAATAGTTTCTGTGCAAAAATAATTATTCCGTCTTCGTCTCAAGTTCCATCGCTGCCGATTCACAAAGATAAAATCTTCACTGTACATGATGTTATTCATACAAACGAACGAACTACGAGGACAGCTAGAAAGGAAAAGATGAAAGCCACCGAGATCTATTTAATGTCTGACTGTTATTGCTACAGATACACAGTGAAAATTAATTACGCAAGGTTTTATAGATTCCAGAAAATGTTTTATTAGTTTAGTCTAAAATTGCCTGTAAAAGACCGTAATTAATTTTTTATTAATTACAGACGAACTTGGTTATTAAAAAATCATGACATTCACAGCTCTGGGCAATTTCAATGAAACGAAACGTCATTTCTCACCATTGTTGATATGCTGCGTTCCACTATACCGCATTAAAATTGCCAAATTGCCAATGGCTTCTTACTCATCACATTAAATCAGTTTAGATTAGTAATTTTGATCCAGTCTTCGGTTTCAAAGTTCACTGGAGTGAAATGACTAAGCTGTTCTTCTGATATATATTAAAGTTCTAAACACTATTTTGCTATATATTATTTTTGGTTTCATTTTACTCAAGATTTGGACCCGCTATATTCTGTTTCACATCCGCGAATCCCACTCAAATGTCCTCCGGGCGATAACTCAAAGGAAAAGTAGTCTCTGTGGAGACACATGAATTACTATGCGCTAATTAGAAGCTGGCGTATCAGATTTTCACGCAAATTACTTCGGTATCTCACGATGTAAATAGTCGAGAATTATTCTCCTGCAAATAATCCTATAAGAGACCAATTTCCTGAAGCAATTCTGGTGCTAATTAGTTGGAGCATTAACGCAGGTGTTTCAGTCGACCCTGCTCGCATATTTACCAGCTCTGAAATAATATAGTATAGGCCCTACTTTACAATACCTTAGGAGCTCAGAGCTCATAAAATAGGTTAGAATTCACCGCCCAGTTTCCTCCGAAACAAGAGTAATTTTCTGTAACTTTCGACCGTAATTACAATCCAAAATTAAGGAGAATTCAAGGTTTATGTAACATTATCACGTTGCTTTCTGAAAGTTAGTATATGTATCTAATGCTAGACTATTATCATGGAATTAAGCAGTTTTAATTTTACTTTGCAGTAAACCCGTTTTAATTGACTAATTTTTGCATTAGTTTCTTAATATTTTTCGTTTCGTTATGTTATTCTTCGTGAAACATTAAAAGTTCGTGTCATATTAGTTTAAACCGTAAGGAGAGCGTTACAATGAAAATAAACTTGACAAAATTAGATACTTTGAAGTTCACTCCATATGTTCGTTTCAAAATTTGTTGGGCGGAAAAATCGTGAGTACAAAGCTGGTTCCCATGCGCTTGATTAAATTTTCCGGAGATATCTCCGGCCGAGAGACCTTTGAATCTGATTGAATAACCCAGGCGTATTTAGAAAGTCCACAACAGATTGGTCCTTCGCTTGTGATCTCTCGTTATTAAAATGTAGGGCCAGGATGAAACGAAACAATATTTCACATATATTCTGAATAACCGCCTCCGCCACCACAACAAAGTCTTGCCGTGAATTCCACCATGCCGATTGTTTGTTGCAGAGACCGGAGCAAAAGCTTCGTCCCCACAAGCGGTTTTAATTAATAATTGGTGCAGTCTTTATTAAAAAAACACGGCAGTGGTTTTTTTTTGGATGCCGGCAGATGAGGGCATGCACCTGACGAAAGCCTTTGATGTCTACCCCCGTGGCTCCACACTGCTCGATACTACTCTTATATACGGCAATTTGGTGTCGAGGTTCGTTGGGACGGTTGCACAATACTTTCAAAAAAAAATTCTCTGACACAAGAAGTTCCCGAATCTAAAATATGATTCAAATCCAGTGAATAGGACGCCAAGTAAGAGATCTTTTGTGATAAAAATCTCATTTCATCCATTTAGCATTCTGGTAACATATGAAACTTCTGCGCGTTTCAGATTCATTGCTAAATTTACACATCTGAAGGAGAAATTTGTTTATGAATTTATGTTCCAATGTTTTAGCTTCATTTAAAACTTTTGTCACTAATTTTTTTTCTGTGGCTTGCCATCCAAAACGTATCTTAATACGCAAAAAAGGCAAATTCTGACTTGTTTGATCTATTTTTTTTGCATCAAATTGTTTAACAAAGGCACTATTTAGAAATTAACAATGGACTAAAATAATTTAGTTTTACACTATGTAAGGATGTTTTGCGTTAGTAAAGCTTCGTACCGTGTTCATAATTCCAGGTACACGCACCATGCTACATCCGAATATAATGGATTATTTTCCTTGAATTTACTATTTTATCCTCTGAGGGTTTAAAATGAAAACAAAATAAGTTGTTTTGTAAGTCGGATTACAGACCTTGTAAACTGCAGTATTATATTTTAATTTTATTCGCGAGCGAGGGAATCCCGGCGGATTATGGCCGTGCGTTAACGTTGCACTGAAATCGAGATGCGTAAGCTGTGTATGTTGCGTGGCGTTAACAGATCATGTGTCTCTGCAAAGCTGTTGGAAAGGCGCAGGCTGCTTTCAGGGAAGCTATATTAGGGTCTCAGTTTACAACATTCATTCAACTTCCGCATCTGTGCCGCCACGCAACAAGTTAGTAGTATATTCGTTCCACAGCCGCATAAGCTCTCACTGTTTACATTTCACACTTGGTCGTTTCACAGAATCACAATTTTACGTTGTTTTTACGATAGGATAAGAGAGAGAAATAAATGTTTAATTCTGTAAATGCGTGTAGAAAGAAAAAAGTTTGCGCAAGTTAGGACTCAAAAAATGTGCAGCATCTTTAATATCAAACGGTACCAAGAAATAAATTACTCATAAATTAGGAAATATTTAATAAAGCGATTTATTAAAATATAATAAGAGAACGTTTCGTCCCTAATTTAGGACTTTTTCAGGTTAACATTGCAGTTTTAGTAATATAAATTATTAATATACTTTGGCATTATATAAACTAGTTATATGTAAATTTTCTATTATGAATAATTATTTGTTTAAATAAACGTAAAGTATTAAAAATAAATTATATTCATTCCACAGTTCATCTAATGTGTTCCAAAATTTATTTTATAAATGAATTTTCATAAGTTTATATCAATTTTTGGGAAATATTAACGGATTTGCTGAAGGCAATTTATAGAATTAATAACTTTCATCGAATTTTATGATTTTTTCGTAGACGTTGAATCTGGGAAATATTAAATTATTTCTAACTATATGGATGCCCCGACATTTATTTATTATCCCGCTGCAGTATTTAATTCTACAGTAATCTCTCTTTGTGAACACGCGGTTAACCCATCAGTGATATAGTCACATTTTTTTAAATTTACCATTTCACGCCCATTTCTGTACGAAAGCGGAATTTTATCATAACCACTGCTTTGACTGAGTATTTATAAAAGAGCACAATACCGAGAGAGACCATCAATTGCGTTAACCGCGAAAAAGATTTATTCTCGTGCAAATATCTACAGTTTATGTACGCTTTAAATTTCTATACCCTCCACCTCCGCCCCTAAGTGTGGAAGTAGTATTTTATCCTTACAGTCCTTGCTTGCTTCCTTTAAAGTCGCAAGGAACACGTGTACAATATTTATTCGAAATTGGCCCACGCGTTTAGATCTGTATGCGGGACATTCGTACACGAAAACACACTGAAACAGTTGTTACTGGAACCATCTCTTGGCTCTGATTACCGTGAAATAATGTGTATAGATACATTTATCTCATATTGGAATATTAATATTTATCGTAAGGTCCATTTAAAAATTGATTTCCTGTTGTTAATTTATCTTATAGTTGAGACCTTATTAACTGCAGTAGTGTTCGTTCTTTTATTATATTTATTGTACACGGCAGACATTCTGACCGACAGAAATACTACCTTATATTACAGTTATTATAAGTGCTATAACTAGGGATGGTAAAAGTATAGTAGATGTAAAGAGTAGGATAGCACGGACAAGGAAGGCTTTCGCGAAAAAGAGGAATTTACTAACGGGTAAGTGTTAATATTAAGAAATCGTTGCCAAGTATGTTTGTCGATAGGAGTTTTGGAAAGGAAAAGCATAGAAGTCTTTGAAATGTGGTGCTATAGACGAATGCTGAAAATCAGATGGGTGGATAGATTCACTAACGAAAGATCTAAACAGAGTAGGTGAAAAGCGAACAATATGGATAACGTTGAGAAGGGACGGATTAATAGGCCACGTTTTAAGGTACGAGGGCCTTCTAAAATTAACATTACAGTAAAGTGTGTCGGGTAAGTATGGAATACGCAAAGTAGATGAGGGAGGATGTGGGATGTACTAGTTATGCGGAAATGAAAAGTCTTGCGCGAGATAGATTAGCATGGAGTGTTGCAGCAGACTAGTCTTAAAACAGAATACCACAAGAGCAACAACAACATTATTTCACTGCATGAAGATCCAGCCCATGGCGTAGCTAGTGCTTTAATCTCGCCTCTAATATAAAATATTGGATGGAGAATAAAGATCGAGGCAAAATCCGCAGAAGTGAACACTCGAAAGGAACCAATGCCCTCAAGTACATTTAAATAACATTAATATACCTCCGAGCACAAAATACCTAGGTATTTATCTGGGTAATAGGGTCGCATGAAATGATAACATAACGAAAGGACAAACAATTTTATTCAAAAACAAGGGCTTATCGTAAGAAACTGGAAAGTTTCTTTGCAATATAAAATTATACACAAGGGGATAATCAAACATATATGGAGGTACGAATGGAACTTAGAATATCGAATACTTTAAAAATGCAGAGAATATAATCAAAAATACTCAGAATGTTAAAGGACGTAACGTGGTACGTTGACAATCGCATGTTACTTATGAGCCTAAAAATATCTCAAATTAACGTCATGAGGGAATAAAGTAACGTGCTATACGAAACTACAAGAACACACAATTGTCACCACACTTCAACCTATACCAGACGCTCAGGTTAATAGAAGACTTCGAAAGCCGACCTACAACAGTAATGAGGGCCTTTCGCTGGAGAGAGAACTTCCAACGGCAATAATGAGCTCCATTGATCTTAAGTGAATCATTGACCTATAGAACGTTCTATTTTGATTGTCATTATTTCTTTAAAAACATGAACACCTGATAAAGTATTAAATTATTTACGAAAAGTTGTGTGTTTATATTTTGATAAATTACGTATGGCAAAATTATTTATTCTTAAATTAAAATGTTATATAATTGTAATTATGTACTACCAACATTGAATGATTCTGATACTGTGGATTCCCCAACGGTTTTAGGATGTGTTTACTGTTCATGGAACACAGACTCCATCTACTAAACACGTTTTTGTAACTTAAGTAATAAATTAGTTATACGATTATACACTAGGAACTCTGAAGATCGATAAAGATAAGGACTACAGTGGTTCTAATGGCTATGCCTATATTAAAACTATAATGTTCAGGTTGGCTGTTATAAAGGTCTATTTATAGTGACAATCTCCCTGTTCAGAATGATTATAATGATGATTTCCATAATTATTTAATACACTTGGTCCTTTCAGTCGTGCTTATTCCTTTTTAATTTTCCAAATACATCGTGGTCTCCTTTTTTGGGAAAAAATGAAGTAGAAGTTGCGGCGTCTCTGTTCCTTTGATGGCTTTATAAATGCGACGTCGTTAGCTCGTTTGCACCTGGTAATTGCAGCGCCCTCTTTTGCAGCTCAACAATACGCTGCCCGCTTTCTTACAATTGTCGCATGCTCCTACCACGATTTTTTTTGTCACCGCCACTGCTCTGTTCTCGACGTAAAGCAGTGACTTTCCTTCTTTAACTTTGAGTCCTTTAAAGTAGTCGCGGGAATTCGAGCTACCACAGAACGCCGGGGACACTGAGACAAAATATCTGGAATTTGTAAGAAACGCGAAACCGATCCGACAAAATCATCTGTTAAAGCGTTGGCCCAAATTTAAATTTATTTTACGAGAAGTCTGTTCAAAATACACTTAACAATTTAGTCTCGTAGTGCATAACTTGAAAAAATAGGAAAGGACAAAACAACGAAAAAAATAGATAAAAATAGGTTCATATTGAGAATTTATTTTCATACGCATTGTCGTACGCATCCCGAGGATCTGTTTGGTACACGGCATTATTAAAATAAAACCTGCTGTTTTTTCGTTCAGAGAGAACCTTCTAGAAGGATGATACGTCTCCGAAGACAGTTTAACCTGTTCGTGTCACAGTGCAGTCAGAGGAAATAATGTAAATAATATTAACTGAACGAGCGTCTACATGTAATGACATTTTCCCGGAACGCCTTTAGGAATAGTGTGTAAATAAATAGGTGTGATTTTTTTATTGATCTAATTTCACTAAATTTAATTGAATAAGTAATGTATCTTACAGAATTGGATGTCGTTTATATACCAGTTATGTACGGAGTTGAATACTAAACAGTAACTAGAGCCAGTGGGTTATACTCAGTTAATATTAATAGCAATTAAATATGTAATGAGGGTTTTCTTAGGAGATTTAAATTTATTATTAATATTTTAAACTGGTTTTACCAAATGTGATACATTTTATAATGACGTATAGTGTAAGTGTGCATATTAAGGTTATTTTGTAGATTCTCTGAACCTCACTAGTGCCTCCTTAGAATCTGCATTACTGTCTACGACCCGAAAACTCTTAAAATTATTAACTGTCAACAAGGGTTGTCTACAAATCATGTTAGTTTACCACGCCTTGAGCGACCCTACGCTTCTTTCGCGTCCCCAGATCTCGGTAAACTTGACAAATTTCAATTACACTAAGTGATAAATTTTATCACATAAAGAAAGTTTGCGGCACTCAAATTTTGCCTCATCACAAATTTGTAAGAAATTTGTCACATGAGCAGACAACGTTACATTTAATGAAACACCCAATGTTTCGTTTAACTTAAGGTGAAGTGACACCCTTTGTTATTCCACTGTTTCCCATACTACACTCCATTACCTTGGGTTTGCCTCTATTAATCCTCATATTGAACGTTCTCCAGGACTATGTTCATGTAGTTCATGTGTGTAGTCCACAACTTAAATTACTTTTAATAATAATTTTTCAGAGAAATTATTCAGCTAATTTGTAAGTGAACAGAGAGGAATTTGCCATCAGTAGTGAATCATTTACATAGGTAGTTCATAGAAAAGTTACCCCAATTCGATGAATCTACAACGTCTGTAAGTCGTCCCCATTGTAGGGGATTTAAAGTAAATTGTTAGCAATTAGGGAAAAGTAACTGTCAGTGAAATACGGTTTATTTAGCAATGCAATTTGATAATTATTCAATCGAGTATTAATGTCGAATATAAAGATACGAATCTGTAAATTAATGCAGATACTATTGACCTGGGATGAGAGTTTTAAAATTCTCCAGAAACTTGAATGATGTGAACAAAGTGAATAATGCATGTTACAAATAAGGAACTTCTTTTTATTTAGCTAATAAATTGGACCACTAAAACGGTGCGTTAGCGTTGCCGACATTTGACTAGCTAATGACCGATTGAATCGTAGAAACACGAATTCATTAATTGTGGATTCTAGTCCGTGTTTACACGGCTTAATTAACAATTCAAATAACGTATAAATCTAGAAACAATACCATTTTTTATAAAACTCTGATAAGTTTAAAAAAAATGGTTTATATATAAAAAATAAAAGTATAAAAACTTAGATTAGTTTTCAGCTTATTCAAATCAATCCACTCAAAGTAGTGAAATCTTGTCCGTTTACAGGACGCGTCGTACGAAATAGTTCATCCTTTCTAATTCAACGGCATCCACGGTCTCAAAGCTATGCGATTTTCCAGCCTAATACTGCATAATAATTCGAAGGTTTATATGAAAAGTCGTATCTTCACAACCTTATGTTTGACAATTTTTTAACCTGTATAAAAACGTTTATATCCTCGTGGCTACATTCGAAAAGCTCAATTAACTGGAATTACGAAGGCAATGTTTCGCAGATAGACAACGAATTGAAACAAATATCCCCGCAAGCATTGACAGAGAATTTACAGGCTTAATCGAAACAACTTAGTAACTAATAAATTTATTAGAGAAATAATCGGATTCACTGTCAATTTATAAAAATGAAATACAGATAAATTGGTTTCACATTTATCAGATCAATTTATAACTTTTTAATAGCGTCAATTGTCAATTCAAATATCAAAATTCTTTTGACACGAGAAGTGGAGACTAATGAAAATTAGTAATCATATCATCTTGGTGTTAACAAATAAACTAATTAACAATAAAGTTGAGATGAAAACGTTACGATAAATTTTAGATATTGGTAAATAATTACGCAGATTTTGAATAAATAATATAGTTTCATAACGGTTACCTGGTTATAAATCATTGAACTTAATGGGTGTACCGACACCGATTATAAAGCGATCATAGTTTATGTCCTACAGGGTTTCCTGGAAATTGCTTTGCCAGTAATAATAGATAACCACTACTGTGTTCCCCATTCCTTATACGATCTAATGGCTTCAGTTCCTGACATGAATTAATACAAAATTAGTGTACTGTACTTTACATTAGCTAAATTATAATACATAACTCTGCATTATCAATAGAACTGCTACAGTTCCAATATTGGCAATCACTAATTAATACTGTGCTTATTTCTGAACAATTAGTGATGTTCGTGAGAATAAGTACTTGTTGCACGTTTACGGGAAGCGCGACAAATAATTACATTACTCCCAATATAAATACTAACGATCATGGAATAGGCAATGGATAGAACAAAGGAAACAGTGAATCTATATGATTTATTATCAACTAAGAATAAACCTATTAAATGAATTTGTTAAATCTTCAGGTGTTACAATATAATGACAAAATACGTATAAAATGCTACCCAAATATCCTTATTAAAAATGATAATGAATATAATATAATAAATTAAAGAATTACTGTTTATGTTCAGAAAATATTTAGTATTTTATAATAAATTTGAATGAATTTTAAACGTGATTTTAATGTTTCTTTGCGTATTATAGTTTTTGAAAAATTATCATTCAAGATCTTGGATATTCATCGACTTAGACATTTTTTTAACTAATAGTATTTGTTTTTATTGTTCACCAGAATCCAAATTAGCAAAGAAAATTAGTGGTATTGTTCTATTTGCATTAATTTATATTTTTTTCAGACTGTTTGGACATAATGTATGAATGGAAGTCAGATAAATATACAAAATATTCTTAAATTTTTATTCAGTTCGTTAGACGGAATTTTTCGAAATTGTAACGCATTTATCTACCTTTATCTGCTTCCTAGTTTAGTTTGTAAAATTTTTAATTATAATTTAAGTAATTATATTTTTCAGTGTTGATATTGTAAATGAAATGAGGACTAAATATCTAATATAATTTTAATTGTTTTGTCTATTTTCGATTTCTGCAACAGAATTAGAAAGTCTAGTGAAGTTGGGGATCATTTTTTAAAGTTTAATTTATAAGCATTTACTTTCAATTAGCTAATTTGATGGCTTAACAATCCTGTAAAAATTACGAAATTACGTTTACAGATTGTGGTAAGTAAATGTTATACGCTTGGGAGGTTGCAACAGGTACAGTAGACTATGGAGTATATTGTATCGTACATTTTTTTAAGGCAATACGAAAGGATCCCGACCATTTTCACTTTTCTAGGAAGGACGTTCTTCGCGGATTTTGAGCACTGTATTAGCTTTACGAGCCATTCACACGAGTCTGCTCGTCTCGGAGATGGTTTTAGTCGAGGTAAATGAGCGGTCTGCGATGTCCGTTTGCAATGAGTCGCGAGCTGGCCGTCTCCCAGCGCTATTAGCGTTTGTTGTCGGCAGTTTATAACGCCCTCGTACCTTAGCTAATTGCTGCCTTCAACTTTGCGGCTTCATTATGCGGAGCACACTGTCAACATTGTAAATAATCGCGCCCTAATAGCGCTGTTAATCCACCGTAACCCTAATTAGCGCAATTCCGACCCGCGTTCTCTCTGAAACTACTGTGCTGCCCTTGTTACATTTCCCAGCTGAGAATTTTAATTTGTATAATTTCAGGGGAGACTCTGAATATTCCTTCCCTTGGCACTTGATACGAGGTCGCGTTTGTATCATTTCGTGAAAAAAAAAATCTTGAGTTTGCCCTCTGTGACTTTGTGCTGAATCAAGATTGTAGGCAAAATAATGCACCAGCATTCGGGGGTTTCTTCAGTTTGACGATTGTTGATAAGCTACTTATGTAATGTAATTTACATTAAAGTGAGCACATAGATTTCTTAAAATAAATCCATTTAAAAAGTCAAAATTAAACTTTTTGACCTGGCATGCCAATTGGGTTGTGTTTTAATGTCGCAAAATAAAACGGTTATACTTCCATGCGTTTTTAAATGTAATATTGATCTTTGTCATAACACGAAAAGTAACATGGAAAAAACAGGCAAAGGTTAATAGACAATGAAATTTTCACAACAATATTACGTCTCGTTACAAGGAAATTCTTTTATTGGTAATTTATTGTGGTGTTTTTACTATACTAAAGTTTACTAATTAATTAGTCATGGTCCAAAAAATAATAATTAACTGATTTATCTCCGTAGTTCAGTCTTCTCGTCTCAGGATCTTCTTTGAGTGTGCACGAGTATCATGTATATTTTATTTATTTACATTTCAAGATACATATTTAAATTCTGCAATTAAATATACCCTCTACTTTCCGTAAATTATTTTTGTATAAAATATATCGTAAATTATGCCTATGATTTATTAATGCATACAATCTTATCAGAATAGTCAAAATAAGTGAATAAAGTTTAGAAGATAATAAAATCATTAAGATCTTTCAACATTTTTTCGTACCATTTTTCAACTTTTGGAAGTTTTGAGTTAGGGACGAAAATGGTATTATTTTGATCTAATTACATTAACTGCATTGATTGTATGCCTATTATTTTTAGTTTTTTGTAATTGAAATTAATTAATGCTTTGCGTCTTAATCGCTTCGTTTTATTCGTAGAAGCCATATTTTTTAAATATATATTATAAAGTTATAGCCGCCAATCTAAAATAATCCAAAATTTTACTAATTTAATTAACCATAATATATTAAAAAATTATAATTAACAAAATACACCTTCTACTATACACATAGTAACATAGATTTGTTAATGAAAATTTTTGAGTTCTTGATAGAGCATTAATCTCGTTCGGAATTTAAGAATGATTTGTTAACGATTAAAAGGGGAATGCATGGAGTTTTCTCACATTAAGTAATGGAAAGTATTTGTTAATTTGTTTTATCTAAATAAAACTCAAACCCATTGTACAGTAAGTAAATTCAATGATTCCAAGTGATCAAATTTTTCCATAATTCTGTAATTTAAATAGAATAGTTTTAACACCTTAATTTGGTGTATAAAAAGCAATTCTGTTAAGTTTCTATTTTCCCTCGTGCTGTTTAGCTAAAAAATAAATAAAGCGTGGCGGTTGCTGATATGTAATTGAGAGTATTGATGGGAGTTCCTTTTAAAAATGAAATGTGTTTGTTGCGATTGTCGGTGTTGGTATTTATTTTGTATTCCATGGAAACGGATCGGAGTAATTTAGGCGTGTTACGTTTTTTGTGTGTAATTGTTGCTGCCAGGAACAGGAAAGCACATTAAAAACGGGCGGTTTCCTTGTCTCCGCGGAAGAGTCCATTATGATAATTAGTTTACAAGTGACGTTGTTGGCTGCAAATCTATTGAAATGAGATTACCGTTGAACTGTTCGGTGCCCGGTCGCTGGGGATTCGCTAATGACGCAGACCTGTCAACCCGGCAAAATGCTCCATTAATCCCTGGCGCCACTCTACAACCTACAGAAAAATTACTTTTCAAGGCAAGATTTTTCTCAGGAATGTACTTAATTTATCAAGCGCACAACAAATTATTAGGTTTGCTTTTATGCTCATATCGGAAATTATTCCATCAATTTTATACACTGATCTCAAGTAAAGGTTCTCAACATACATTCCGAAATTCAAAGCCGTTTACATTAGTTGTTTTTCCCATTCTGATCGGCTTTTATAAATATTTGGGGAATTATTGGCAATAAATATACTATCGTAATTAATAAAGTTAAAACAAGCGAGTTCTAAGTTGAGTATACTGTTAATCATTAGATTATATTTAACATTAATTTAAAAATTGAGTTGCATACCATCTTTGTAATCAATATAAATAAGACAATGCATGCTGAGCCCTCTGCGCTGCATATACCGTGCCTCAGTCAACTACACTATGATTTTTATGGATTGTCTCTGGTGCTTAGCAGTGACCACTCATGGGGAGATTTCTGACGATTTTTCGAAGATTCAGGTTTCTTCCTTCCCCCTTTTCACGCAAAAATGTCCTACCCTAAAAACTTGGAACAGAATAGATTATGCCCTCACGTAACCTGTCAAGCGATATGATTAAACACCTTAAATTTAACAAACACTTTATTTAAGTAATGATACTTTATAATTCATCTTCGCGTTGTGTTTTACAAGCGTTATAACCCGGGTAGAAACCCGAGAACTCCATATTCAATTGATTCACAGAGAAAATCTACAATGTTGTATTATACGATAATATTTATTACGTTTAAAATGTGATTGTAAGAACCTTGAACAAATTTTAAGTAATCTAATAATTTATTATTTTCTATCTACATTTTTACTCCTCACAAAGATTTATTTCCAGGTGCCATCCAGCTAGGTGGAAATAAATTTCGCTTAAAAGTTGTTTTAGTAAACAATTTTCGCTGTTGATGAACCGAGGGTCATTTATTAAATCACATTCCTTTTTCGCTCCAGGTTGTTAATTCGTATAATATATTTTTGACTGTTCTCAATAAACGGAAAATTATTAAGAATAGTCTTAATGTCATCCAAATCTTACAGAAGAAATCTGCATTATTTATATATTTTAGAATTCCAACACCATTGTGTAATAGTTCAGATTTTTAAATATTTTTGGTTTCATAAATCAGTTGCTGAATTACTTATTAATCCTGTACAATCTGTAAATATTGGAATATTTGTTTGTATGTTGCCCTCAAATATTTAGAAGACTTAAAATAATTCGAAACTATTTAATAATTTTCATTTTTAAAATAGCAATTTTCTACAAATTCATCTATACAAACAGAAATCCCACATATAAAATATTTCCCAAAACTAATTGATATTTATCATCAAAGTGCCCTACTTAGTGTTTAATTATATGCAAATCGTCTATTTTCTCAAACGATGATTATTGATGAACTTCATTTTCGTTTACAAGATGAACTTTCTTTCAGTTATAACTAATATAATTTAGAAGTCTATTAAGAATTAGACTATTTAACCTGTTGTAGGTTAAGAGAGAAAAGTTACTGTAAATACAAAATAAATAATATTGATTCCTGTTACGTTTCGACCTTAAATTTTCGTATTAAATCACATAATCTGAAGTCTTCCCAATGAACGAAGTTCTGCTTGCTTTTCAAGAATATTTTTTCAACACATTGTACAATAGATGAAGTTCGTTCTTTGAGATAATGAATAAAATTCCCGTCATTCCCGCGCTGTATGCACCGCCGAGTTGTTTGTTTTTGCAGGAGAAACTAATTTAGTCCGACACACAGTCTGCAAGGAGCTGTGTCTCGAAAATTTGAAATTCAGATGAACGTATCTGCGAGCTTGTTGCTCTTATGAGCTGTGAACGCACTCTTCCTCGCAAGTCTTGGCTTCCGCGTGCCGTGATAAGCCGCATGATGTCACTACCAAAGTGGCTTTCCCATGGCCTGCTTTGAGACGCACTCGACATCCTACAACCAAACCCCAAATTAATTTCTTTGTGTCTATCGGGGTGTTAGAAGGGACGACTACGACGACGAATCTCAGGAGACCAATTAACTTGGCGCTCGCCAGATTTAGAATGATGAATCTACACTGCCACTTCTCCGGTTTCCGTGGTTTACTCAGACGTCTCCAACACTCAATTAAGAGAATCGAACCTGAGCGTTGCAGGCGGAACTTGTTAACAACGTCGACTGACGTGAAAATAATTTAGATTAAAAATTTCTACGTCCACGTGAGCAACTGTGGTTTTGATTTCCCCCTTTTTTTCCTCAAGACCAACAAAAAGGCTGACCTTATTTTTCCTCTCTACGACTGTTTCTCGTTCCAATACTTTCCGCTCAGTTCTCGTTCTCGCCGGTTTCCTTATCCTCCTATATTTCACTCATTTGTTTTGTCTTTGTTCCATACAACAGCCACAGGAATACGCGAAAAATATCATTTAACTAGCCATGGCAACCAAACGGGCCTGATTCTATTTTTAGAAACTACTGTATCTAATCTCAGGAAGGTGCGATAATGTCCTAGCTGGATCGCAACGTCATTTCCGCAGTGACCCCTTTCTGCGTCCAGTCAAGAGATGGGAATTGACCTCATTCCAGTAATTTTTTGGGTTATAACTACCGTTAGTTATTGCTAAACAACCCACAATTACCACGACCTTGTTATTTGATCAAACTTTTGAATTTAACTAGTAACTATGGCTTCTTGTAAAAGTTGGCTTAAATAGTCCAGAATAAAACATTTAGTGTACTGTCTAATAGATGGTCATATCCAGTAACCCCGTTACTTCATCCTCTGTTATTAAAGTTTCACCTTGTTCATTTCTCTCTGAATACTGGAATATTTTACGTACTTTTAGTATAATAATTGTAAGAGGATTTTTCAAATTATGTACCGTTTCAATATTTGCCATCTACAGCGATTAATTTACGATTTTGAGCATGCGCGATCACATCCTCCATTAATTGGCAATCTAAACGCGAAGCTTCTGTTAGAGCGTTTTTGGAAACTTGAAACCATTTCAAAAAACTGCCGACTGTGAAGTCAGATCAGCGATTAGTATCATGAACGCAAGGATTGTTACTTGTGAGGTATTTGGGGAAGAAATGATGAGTGTTGGAATGGAGGAATACGTTCTCTCTCTTTCACTATACGTTGTCCTTTAAACACGACTTCAACGAATTAACAAACGTTTATTTTTTGATTGTTCTACAGTGGCTCTCAGATTTACAATGTATAATTTAATAAAAAACTTGGTCTTACATCAGTAAAAATTTAATAATTTACTACACAATTTTTACAATAAAAATGTTATAAATTTTTCATCCATAATGCTTTTTTTGTATACTTATTGCTATAAGTCATAGATTCAAACCCCCTTTATGAATTTATTTATCGAATGTAACTTATAAAGTATGTTTACAAAATATTTGTAATACTCCATTCAAGAAATTTTTTATTCTCAAATTAACAATTATTTTTCTGACTTACGGCCAGTTTGTTAATTTATTTTAATTTTAGTATGTATAGATAGTTATAATTATTAAGATTATATTTTAATATGTAGCCTTTTCCAATTTCATTTCAGTTATCATAAATATATTTCCATTTCGCTTGACATAGATTTTCTCAGAATTTTGCTTCTGAAATGTCGAAAATATTGCATTTCACTATTTATATGTGTCGAGTCAGAATCAAATCTGCTTATCATACACAAATCCTTTTTTTTCGGATGTAGTTGATGATTACTTTAGTAGAATGATTCCCGCACTGTCCTTTCTCTATTTTGTTCGCTATTTGACAGGAGGGTGCTTAGCCTGGAGGAATTCGTAGTTTCTGAAGTCTCCGCCCTCACCATGAGGGAGAGTTCGTTTCTGCCCGGGTCTTCTAAGGGGACCCACCCTCTATTTACCTCAAAACTTGTATCATGTCTGACGAATCGGACGCTGCGAATTCGCAATCACCTTTCCCTTTATTGCTAAAAATCTGGTTCTTCTTTTAGGGTATCCAGACAGAAAACCAATTATTACAATATTCGACAGGAAAAATGCAAACCCTACAAAAATTATATTTCTCTGAATAGTTGGTATGTTTTTCAGTAAAATATACATCACCTGAATTTCTAAAATATTTACTTTGATTTACAAACTTCCAGTAACATCAATCTGAATATTTACGATTATATCCAAATAATTCTACTGTTTTGAAATGGGCTATTCCTATAAAACCCGTTCACAATCTGAACTCGTTTCTGTCTTAGGATATAGTTCTAGTTATTTCATAAAATCTCTGCGAAACACAACTGCTTAGTGCTGACTTTAAAGTATTTTCGGAGTCATATTTCGTCCTAATTTATTATATATTAAATTATGATTCTTAAATAGAATTAATTGATAAATATTAAATTGCGTTGTATATTTAGACCGCTGATCTCGGTAAACACTCCCTAAACAGTAACTAATCTGGGAATATGTGACAACTTTTTTTCGCTACTATAATTTCTCACTATATCGTTATATAATTAATTTCCCGATTTCCTCTGGAATCAGTCGCCGCACAGAAAGCTTTATGTTTTCATCCGAGATATTGACACCTGTTGCGTTCATTTAGTCGTACAGCTTTCGTTTCTTCCCTTACTCGTATATATCTATGTCCTAATAACGATAATATTGGGTGGTGCCACCTTTCCGGATTTAAAAAGCTAAATTCTGTATACGTGGGACAACAATAAATCAAAAACGTTCGAACAGTCAGTCGTGACGTAATAGGAAATAAAAGGAACTACTTAATCCAGGAACCGATAGTTAAAATGGTTTAAGTGTTTCCTGATTAATTCATTCAATAATAGTTTGTTACTATCAAAAATACTTAATCGTAGTACAAAATTCAGTTTAGCCATGAGATTCTGAAAAGATAAAAATCAACTCGTAAGCCGTTCAATTCATGCCTTATTAGTTGAAAGCCTTTATTTAGCTCGTCATCCAAATTCGTTGGTTTAGTAATTAAAAATAGTTTTCATTCATTCCGAATATAATTATGTGAAACGTTAGAAAATACAATTTTCACTCCTATATCTAAAGTTTGTATATTACATGGAATATCAAGAGTTGAAGGTGATTTGATAAGAAATTTCGTGAATAATTTATTTGACCCTGTTTGAACTTGTGGACGAACGAGTTCATGGTCTATTTATGGCGAAGAACCTTCGATACAAAAAAAAAATCGAAACAGTCAGTTGAACAAATAAACAGAAAAAAATTGTCTTCTTGGATAATTTCAACAATGCATGTATTTTAAAGTTGCATTTTTTTCGATTTATCCAAATAATCCCTACAATAGTTTTCTAAAGACATGTTTGAAGCGCGGATCTCCAATGGCGTATAAAACGGTCCGTATATTGCGTTACAAGCTTCTATTTTTTTTGTTAACAGGCTACATGAGGGTGATCGTGAAACAGGCCACTCCCCTTTAGTAGCATAGGAAGATAATGGAAAAGGGGGGAGGCGGAAGGTAGAGCAAGGTAGCTAAGGGTTGACTAGGGCCCCCGGGATATGGTTTAAGGATCCTACCCGGTGTTCACCTAAAAAGGTGCAGGAAAACCCTAGAAAACCTGCATCAGGTAGTTCGAGCATTGAGCACTATTCTCACGCCATTCCGAATAACGGGAGACGAGTTTTCTGTTGGGTCGCAGCATTCCCTTCTCTGTTTCCACCAGGCACTTGACCGACAGATCCAATGGGATCAGCGGACAACTCTTGCCATATGCCCAAGGTCTTCGACCCCAGTACATATATCTACTAAAATAGGTGAAGGTGTCACGGCATGTGAGAACTTTGATTAAAAAAACAGAGTACGAGGCATTCACGACATAAACAGGTGAGCCCCGCAGTCACTCTGGGGCGGGGGGATGCCTGCGAGAGAAGCTTTTAAATTAACGTGACACAGAGAGATAAAGAAGCTTTTTTTCTTAATACTCTCAAGAATATGTCTATTAAGAACTGTCTCAATGGCCGTTTCCTGCATTACTTTCCAAAGGAATGCTCTTAAAATCGTTAAAACGGTCTCCGATGACGTCAAAGGCTGAATCTCATTACGACCAACTCATACTCGAAATGTAGTTTAAAATGTCATTTTCAGTGTTATCTTTTAATCGCCATGACGTTTTTAATAAATGTTAGTGCGACCAAAAAAAATTAATATTTCTGATCGGCAAGCCTCTGAACCCTGGCACGTTCCTAACGACATTTTGCATGTTCGGTGTATTAACTTTACGAGCTCGTGATCAAATTTGAGATTATAGTAACGCAAGGATGTCGATATGTTGGTTTAATACACTTTTGAAAAAGTTAATTATGGAAGCTTGTAGGGCCGGCGTGTTATTAATTTGCGTAATTCGGTGCAAGTGATGGTTGCGTGTATCGCACCCCCTCCCCATTTCGCCCCTCCAGAACGCGAGGGAATTACCGCTACTGGTTATTACAACTACGGACATAGATCGCGCGGTGACATGTCGTGTATTAATTTGAACGACAAGCCCTCCATTAACGCAAACACGGGCGCACGCGTACGCGGGAATCCATTTCTGCGAATGCTCCTTGATTATCGGCCCGTGGGGTAGAATTGTTTTCCACTGCCGATGCCTCCAAACGTTGCCGCCTAATTCAGTTTCGCAATACGGTGACGTCTGTCAAAGGATTTAATGTTTAATGTCGACGCATATAGGTTTTCTGTGTAATTTCGCATCATTCCCTCTGGACTTTTCCGCATGACCGTAGACGCGACGTCTGCGATGAAAAGTTAAAGGCCGTTTCTGTCTTCCGTAGGTAAACGTAATATGCAATTCCCTGTCCAGTCGATATTTTTCCAACGTTCGTGTACTACCCAGTAAATAAAAGAAATAAGGAAGAATATATTTATAAATAATTGCACAGTTGAAACAGTTTTAATTATTGAAAATTGTATTTGTGAACAACCGAGGTTTGTTTAGCTGTAAATATACCAAAATTAAATATTATGCCTCAAACATTTTTAATGCCAAACTTAGACTTGTCTATGATAAAAAAAGTACAAACAAAGGAACTGTTTCTAAAAAAATGAGGGTTCAATAAGTAATGCCTTTGTTTTTTCTTCTTTTATTTGTCGAGACAATTAAATTCAAATTAAACATAATATACCCACAACATTAATGAATAAATTTTCAGTTTTCAATATAGTCTCCGTCCTTTGTCACGATTTTTGTCCACCGTTTAAAAGGGACGTGTACTCCACTGCCGTAAAAAGCGTGGTCTTTCTTTCTAAGTCATCGACGGACGGATGGACGTTTTCACAGCCTTCCCATCTTCAAAGTGATCCCGCGATTAACTTTCTTAAGTGGCTCAAACACATGGAAGATTGGGATACGTGAAGACTGTATGGTGGACGTTCAAGCCAATTTTCAGATTATCTACAGGGGTGAGAAGACGAGTATAAAATAAATAAAAATAGCTGAACAAAAAAGACCTGTAATATCTTATTCTGTGTATCCTATTTAATGTATAAAAAGGATGGAAGCAGTTACTGCTTACCATAGTTTTCCTCTCCCTTCCTATTAAAAAGCCCGCTATTTTCTTTCTTCCCTTCCATATTCATCCAGCTGTGATCTGTACCCCTATACCCCTCTAATCATGATTCTAGTTTTTAGTTAATTAGTAATATTGTAAAAAAATATATTAATAGAAGAATTTTCTGTAACACAGTTTATGTAAGTTTGTGAAGATGTGGTCTTTTATAGATGTACCAGAAAACATGCTAATAATCTTCTAAATAATTAATAAAATAATAGACTGGTGTGTGGTCTAGCATTTCATACAAAAGAACAACATCCGTTATTACTTTAATCGGGCTTCAAGTTTCCTAAGGGAGCTAACGTATTGGACAGAATTTATTGTGCATTCCCGCTCCAAAAAGTCACTGCAGTAACCGGCCTGCCGCTTCGTTTTTCATCATCCAACGGTGTTTGCCATACACTGCTACATGAGATACACATTTTTCACATTTCATGAATTCGAATGGGCGCTTCAACTTCCGAATTAAAAAATTTAATCACAGAACTCTGTCTAATATGTACGTCAATGTCAGCAGTTTTGAAAAAGGATGCAGTGCTGTCACCTGTTGGCTTAGTAAGTTTTTTTGCAGTTGATTGGAGAAGAATATTTCAGGAATCGTGACAAATTCAAAAATTTTATGATTGAAATTGAGGCATTTCGGATTCAACCACTTGTATTTCCTTTTGTAAATTATAAACTGAAGGTTTCAATGTATTTGATGACTTCACTTCTGAAATAGAGATATTAACATTGATGATTTAAAATAAATTTACTTCACAGGTTTCTGTTAATGACTTCGTAGATTGTCTTACATGGGTCATGCGATACATTGCACCATCAATCGTTGCATTTACCTTTCTTTTGTCCCTGTATATTATGACCGTGTCTCATTAGTGAGGACTAATCTGTATTAAACTGAACGGCAGGAAGCCTGACCTCTTCAAATTGTAACTGTACTGGCGTTCAATGAATGAGAGCAGTTAAAGACGAAAGTTGCTACATTGTCTCACTTGCGCATAAAAAAACGTATTGCTTCAACTGCGTGGACAATGATGTGCGACACCTCCGCAACAATTTGATTGGCGCAAGGAGCATTGTGAAGGTCTAATCGGTTCCTATTTGAAAATGACTATAAGAAAGTGGTTGTGTGTGTTGGTCGAAGAGGCACTAGGCCGTGAAAATGTTCTTAAAATTAGAATATTTACTTATCACTTATCCGTCTGGAAAATGTTTTGAAATGAGTGCACTGTTATGAGTTCGTGGAGAATTAGGTTAATTGAACTGACTTCAGCAAAACGTGGAAGCCAATAATCCGACGGGTGTTGTGCATGTTCAACACGGTAAGGTTTCCTTACGATTAGGTGAAGCCGGCGCAGACATTAGACTCGGAGCTATAAAATGAGCGACGGCCATGCGTTGGGAAGCAAGCGGCTGAATGTTTCAGGCACGGGCCACGCTCCATTATTGACAAGGAGCCTCTCCGGCGCCCCCATGAAACTGTAATTGTCCTCGTACTTGTTGTGGAGTCCACATAAAAGTTACCTTCAGTACTACGGTCGCAAGTTTGGAGACCCTGCCTTCGTGAAGAATTCAGCTGGGGCCCGCGAACGATGCCCGGTTTTATTGTAAGGAATAAAGCGGCCGTTTGTTCGGGCCTTTCCAATTAGCCACATAACTGGGCCAAACGCTCCTGCCTAATGTCTCTCTCGGTTGGCTTGGTAGCCGCGTGCCGCGCGGCTCTCACGTTCTTGCAGAGTTGACTGACGTCTTGGAGAGGTGTTTTTTTTTCTCAGTTCCCTGCTTCCAGACAGCGCCGCTCATCCTAGACTATTCCGCTGCCGTAGCCGTGACGTCATGCTGCACAGTGCTGATTCAGGGAAGCATGCCAGCCACCACCCTCCACTTCCTCCAGATAAAGCAGATGAATGACGTCACTAATTGGAATTCGACGCGATACACTTTCTTATTAAAAATTACATCCAGTTATAGTCGAATTCACAATTATTACTAGGTATGCATTTAAAACTAAACAAAATAGTAATAATGAAACATTGTTTTTCGATGTTTATTTCATCCAACACCGCTAATACATCTTTTCATACCTAATTTATTAATCAATTTATGTTCAACGGAAACCATTACGACGATTTAGAGAAGACATGCTTCTTAAGTAATTTTTTAAGAAAAAATTATTTTCCGTTAGCTGTGCTCAAATTTAACAATTTAGAGGGAGATAATGAATTTATAAACTCCAGCTGGATCGTCTTTCCTTGTAAAAAGTGGATAAAGCTAGGCGTATTTCATCAACGAGTTCTGCAGCGTTAAGATAAGAGAAATCTCCCTCCGTACATTAATGTGTTTTCGATTTTATTCCTTTGAGCTCTAGCTCTGGTGTTTTCGACGCTCCCAAGTTTTGCCGCCGTAGGCAGTCGCCTTTCATGCCTACCGCCGACTCTGCTCCTTTTACGTTCTCACAGAAAAAATGAGAATTTCTTTATAAATCGACATTTTTGCAATAAAAAAATATGCAGTTTAGTAATATTAGCTTCTCCACGAGTTCCAACCACATTTCGAATAATTTTTTGCCTCCATCTGATGTTGGTATAAAACTTTGTTCCATTGTTCAGTTTCTTGAGACAATGAAAATGGGTGAACACTTTTTTCCCTATTTTTTAATAATATAGTTTCATATTTTGTATCTAACTTGAAATACGGTAAATTTCGTCAAACCATATATTTCAAGGCTTCGGCTTTTGCCACCATCCGTTTAATATTACAATTCATTTAAAATATCTGCAGTAAAATTACACAATTTATCTCTAAATTAAAAATTAAATTAGTCTTGGTGACCATGGCAACACATGTGCCTAAATCGTAATTTTAATTTATTCCGTCAATATTTCGGACTGTGATCAATTTTTTCACATTTTAGATTCTCCGGAGTCCCTGGAGACTTGAATTAAGAAATAACCAATATAATTGGTTTTACTAAATTCATAGAATTTAGAGGATTTTTTTACACTTGACAACAAAAGTTGTTTGACGATCAGTCATGTTAATACGGCAGAGGCAAATGTTAATTCTATTTCTCTCAATCAAATCAATTCTTTGCCGTGCCTGCTTTTTCACTATAAAGGGTAATGCGACGTGAGTCTTCTTTTGTTTTAAGTGATCTCGTCAATGACTTCTGCCAAACAGTTGTATGCCGCCTGATGACCCGCTTTAAATTGTTTACCTTTTTAACAGAAGAACTGGAAACATATTTCGTAAATTGTAATTTTTGTTCAATTCTGTATGTACAATGTAATAGATGATCCTGTCACACCGGTATAATAACTCTTAGTCAATGTGAAATTAAAGTGTTGGTGATTAATAAGGAGAACTGCTTGTAAATATAGGACTGTTTTGCTGGTGAGATTTACCTGACCTTTAATATATATCGTTTCATCAAAGAACTTCTGAAGAACACTCAATCTTGCCTGTTACTGGTGTGTTTGACAGACTTTCATAACTTTCCGGTTACTCGTAAATATCTTGGAGAGTAAAAATTTTACCACCTATTTTTGAAGAGAAATATTAAAATCGAGGAATATGATTAAACGTAAATTAATTTTTAGTTTCTTCCTCCTTGCTAACTTGAGATCAATTTTTTCTGTTGTAACTATCATATTATTTCATAGAACCTGAATGTCATGATAATGAATGCAAAGAAACTATGGATTTAGGTTGTTTGGAATCATACGTTAGAAACTTTTCAATTTATTTTCAGATGAGTAAGAATTCCAATATTTAGGCTGTATCTTTTTCCCGCTGAACAAATTTATTGACGTTTGTGTAATGTTGTTTCTGAATATCTTTTGTTCTAAATTTTACTAGTTTTCTTATTCAAATCTTCTATTATTATTTCCTCAGACTACGATGTTGTTATCTATGTTAGTATGTTTCGAAGGTCAAATATAGGAAATTAATTTGATTTTTAATTTTTGGTCGTCCATTCAGCCGATGGCTCTGGTGTATTGCTTAATTTAACTTTCAATTTTTGAGTATGCAACATATACTCTTATAGAGATCTTGCACGATTACAATCTATGGTGTAAAAAGAACAAATTTAAATATTCACGTTAAGTACATTTCATTCTTACATATCACAGGCTGAACATAAATTTATATATCTTGCAATTATAAAGTACTAAGGATAATTTATTAAACTACCTTCGAGGACTGTATTTGAGGAATTTGCCAGGTAGAATTAGGTGTAATTATTTCAATTGTGAAGTTTTCACAGGAAATATTCTAGCCATAAGTTTTAATTACAATGTGAAAATTCCGAAAACCACGTATGATTGAAAATGTTTCGACTAATATCGTTCTGCAGTCTCAAGTCAAATAATATTGTCAGTGTCATATAAAGTATTGCAAATATTTGAAGATAGGTTAATTTCAATTTGTTTGTGTGTGATTGATTTAGCTTCCAGCTTTGTAAAATAATCGTAACTACTAAAAGGTTGAGCATGTCCGCTGTTTCCCTATCGTTATCAATTACCGGTAGACACGACTCCGTTAATTAATTCCGTAATTGTGTCCTATGCCTGCACAAATTACTAGTGGCGTCCAGTAAAATGACTACTAAACGTGGCTCCTATGGTATGGTAAATCGACTCATAACTTTTAACACCCATAAAAAGCTGAAACCATTTTGACGTGTGTTCATTAAGTGTATCAAATGGTGGTAGTTATTATTCGATAAAGGGCACTGTATACAAATTACTCTTAGGCGTAGTTCGTACTTTTCGTAATGGCCACAAATCAAGATTGCATGTAAATTTGCCATAATGACTTTGTGGTGTCCTCGCTAAGCAGACAGAACTTGGTGGTTCAAATGTTATAGTTAGCTCATGTAAAAAAGAAAGTTGAAGGAGCGCAGATTTCATTATGAATTCATAGCCCTCGACAAAGTAAAGACGTATTTCCATTTAAATCACACACAAATAGTCTTCGTGGAATAGTTACTAAATTGTAGACTCGTTTCGAGTTACAGTCTGCAGTAACGAAAACCAAAAGGATATATTATTAAACTTTATAAATTAAATTTAGGTAGTTACCATTCAATCAACGAAACGCACTTCAGAATTATTACTTTGATTGATACAAAATATAGTTTCTTTGAAGCGTTTACATGATATGATAGTTTGTATTTGTTTTATGTTCATTACAGTTAAGTTCAAATTTGTTCATTGAGAAAACGTGTTTTCATAATACGGATGTGTTCAGCTTTTGTGCAATCCACTTGATCACCTGAGGGTGCTTTGAGTTAATATAAATTTTTTAGTACAAAATTTGTATCAGCGAATATGAAAAAAAATTCTGGATAATATCTATATCACGCCAATTGTTTTCTATTCTAGTCTCTAGAAACTAATTTTTATTTTTCTCATTACCGCCCCAAAAATTAAGCTTTTATTTCTTTAAAAAGTTTATTAATTTAGTTGTCGAAAGGTCATTCGACTGTAAGCAATAATCTATAGTCAATAAATTATATTTATACATTTAAACCTGAAATTTAGTTAAATACGGGCTTCTCCTTATCATGAATTTTTAAATTATAAATTTTGATTTCAGCACAATTATTTTTCCTATTTTAGATTGAAAGTTAATTATACATATTTTATGTTAGAAGCCTCTTTCAAAGTAAAAATTTTATGGTTGGACATTACAAGATTGACCTTTTGGGGTGCGGGGGTGGGAAGAGTAACAAACTTAATGGAGGTGATATAGAAAATGGCCATTTCCGTTTAATGTCATTGGAAGGGAATTGTAAAGGCGGTTGCGGAATGCAGAAAGAACCAATTCTTGACTAGGTCCGTACCCGGTGATTCACCTGAACGAGATGCAGGACAAACCCTAGAATCTGCATCAGGTAGGATACTTGTATCACGCCCTTCTGTGGGATCGCAGCATTCCGATCTCTATTCTTTGGCAAGTTTAGGAGGCAGCTGAAAGAAAAGTCAATAGGTCTGCGACCAGGAAACATACACAGCACCTGAGGACCTTCAAACCAAAGAGAGAACGAGGAATTCCCTAAGGTAAACTCCATTATCACTCTGGTGAGAACGCCTGCGAGAGTTTTTACAGATTCCCTTAAGATTAGTGAGGGTTGCATTTAATTGATAAAAATCAATATTTATTTCTATATTAAAATTAATTTCAAATATTTAAAAAAGGTGTTTTCCTTACAAATGTATTGCAGAGAAGGGTGAAATTATCTCAAATATATTTTTTTATAAATGAAGTCTTTTTGTGACTCAAACCCCATAAAATATCGATCTTAGTGCAACACACTGTGTATGTTAAAGATATTTTGTTCAAGTGTATTTGAAATCACTTTTGCATAAGAGGACAGATGTACTTACATATAATATAAACATTTTGCTGAAAACGTTTAACTGAGCAATAAACTCTGATCGTGTATGGATTTTGCACTGAAGAGAGATTTTCGCCACGATTTTCACATAACGTGGCCACTTAGCGTCCTCGTCGTTCACAATTAGCTGGATGAGTTGCCTGCCAATTTCATAGCCTCTCTGTTTTGATGTCGGAAAGCAATTTCCCGGGAACTGTTTACTTGCAGGAAGGAATATTGCTGACTGGGAAGTTTTGCAGGTAAATTATGCGTCAATAAATTTTGTCTCCTTCCACTTAGGGGCCGGCCGGCCCTTCCAGTTGATTAATAAACCAAAGTTGTAAGAGAGCCCGCGGTAAGTGGGTGGTGGGGGGCAGGGGGGGGGGGGCAGGGAAGTTCGGCGGCCAGCGACGCATTAGGGGCTGCGGCCTGAGTGCTCTCTCTGCCTCCTTAATTAGCACACGTCGCCGCTCTTCTTTGCTTATGCCCTGATCACCTATAACCTACAACTCGCACGTTCGCAATCTTATGATTTTAGCAATAAGATCCAAACGTGTTCTTCATATGGTAACGTTTCTATGGAAACAGAGCGAAAAATACGGTGGGGCGTTAAGGTGATCCAAGGTGTGTGTGTGTGTTAGGAGTGTTGTGAAACTCTCACTTTCCATGTCCTGCATAATTCGTTACGGGTCGTCTTCGTACGTCTGTTCGAATATGACCCCTTTATCAAAATGTAGTTAAGTTGTCTAATTTGCCTAACTTTTCCGATGAGAATATTAACTTGACACACACACATTGTTGAGAAAAACTTCAGATTCGTTTTTAAAAATTTTGGGAATATTTTATATGAAACGACCTTATTTTAGTTCCAGGCCGTTATTGTAGCCAATGTATTGATAGGAGAAAATCAGGAAATCTGAATCAATAATGATCGTTGGCATTCAAACCCCAATCCATGTAGCTATCTTGTTTGTCCGGAATTTTAAGTGGTATGGAGGTTCAGCGTTGTAGCGGAAATCCTCTTTCACTTTGGCGAAATATCGGCGGTTGTCCAAGGATGGCAGCCTGGCGGGATTATGAAAATTCAGGAAAAAGACTCCTTATCCCTCCGGTTCTTGACGACCTGTGTCAGGCGGCTTATATCGAGAGGGTAAGTCACCTCCGAAAACGACCTGTGGAGCTTAGAGGAGTGTCTCGCTAGCCCACGTGCATTCTTTACCATCTTACACTGCTTACGGCGTTGACGTTAGACACAACTTTCCGCGGGAAATTTTCCGATTTATATCGGTGTTGTATTAATTGCATAAAAATGGTAAAGACAATTATAAATTTATGTTTTGCTCAGTTTGTATTCGCTCAAAACAAGTTTTAGTATTTGTTTCCAAAAAATAGTAGGTAATTGAATTCACATATCTAGAATATATTGAGCACAAGGCGATGATAAATTGTATGATTATTGCTTTGACTGTAGAATAAGTTTGAATCTGTGACGACATCCTCAAAGAATAGTTTTTTTATTACTAGTTCTGATTTTCATGAGCTGACTTCCAAAAGAAAATTCCTTGTGATATTATAAAAGCAAATCAATTAGCGGATTCAGAAGAAATTTTTCTTACCCAGTTTGGATATGAATTTCGTGGCATTGATTTATTTGCCACGGTGGTTCTAATACCGGCTTGAATTTCTCGAGGAAGGAGAGGAATGCCCGTGTTATTGTAACCCCGGCGACGCTTAATTCCGTCTGTGGACAATGGCTCCCGGATATTGGCGCCGGACCCAATAAGAAGTGTTCCTGCGTTATTAAGATGACTTGCGCTGCGTCCCATTGGTCAGCGACTCGACTCTTGATTAAATTCCAAAGGCGGGGGTGAACGAATACGACGCGGCTGTGTGCGGCGCCCAAGTCAGAGGCGCCGGCGCTCGTAATTAACTGGCCGGCTAATTGAGAAACACGGTTGTCGGTAATTGGCGTGAGTGACGCCAAGACGCTGTCAGCGTCGCCTAGCAACGAGACTATGCCGTCCAGCAAATGGAGCACGTGCCATTCTGGTTGACAAATACCAATGTTGAATTTGCATTCATTTGTTCTACGGTGATATGCACTTCGAATTGAGAGCCTAAAGATTCCATTCCTCAGTAAATTAAATTTCTGGAATTTTAATTTCCCAATTCATCGAATGGCACTGCGTGTACTGGAAAGTCCTTTGAACTAATTTGTTTTTCAAATTTATTGACGATGACGTGGAGACGGCTGAATAGCATTATCCAGGATTTTTGTACTAGATGTGTTTTTAATAAAGGCAATTTGGGATTATGATGAAGGCTCAGATGGATGAAAACGACAAACGTATTGAAATGTGACGCCAACTCCTGTTATTTCTTAGTGACAGTCTATAAAAGGGACATCCTCCATGCATAAATTGTTTAAGCTCTAGTTTTATCACAGTTTTATTATTCAATATAATTTACAAATTATTTTTTGAGGGATAGTCCCGTTGACAAAAAATGAAATGACATAAAAATGAGACTTCAGTCAGAGCATATATATATTGATCAAGAGGAAAAATAAATCATTAAATTCCTTTTTTACTTGAGCTTTGCTCAAAAAAGCCCCGATATAAACTTGTATGAAATTGAACGCCCCGTCAAGCTGTTTGCGTCATTATCTGAAACACGCAAAAACGTCTCTGCTTCTACTGATCGATTTTAGTGAAATGTTTCCGTCCGCGAACAGTCGATTGTGGTAATGCAATTTCTCTGTTCTCGTGTGCTGTTTATTGCTGCTGGATTTTCCGTTTCATTTCGTGATTAAGTCTGAGTGCCTTTCACACAAGTCTTTGATTGCCTACAGTTCAATAGTAATTAGCAGCGTGAACTTGAAACTTAATCTTGTAATACGGACACGCAGGGCCACTGAACGTAGCTTTTAGACGTCCTTGTTGCGAAGTAATTAATCGAAGTACAACTCGCCCAATATTCTTTCGATACTCGTGAATTGGGCCATTATTTATAAATCAGTAATTTCAGTTCAATAAATGGAACGAGTAAGGATTAAACTAAATTTAATTTTGTGTTCTGCTTGGGGTCATCATAAAATTAATGTAATTCATGTCATTTCTTGAATTGAAACAGCTAAGTGTGGGATTTTATAGTTTACATTTCCCAATATCACCGTAAAGAATCTACTGCTCTTATTTAAAATTTAAAATAAGACCAGTTTTGTAGCCCAAATATCAAATTTTATTAAGGTAAACATGATTGGTTCCTATTATTATTATTATTATTGCTAGGTTAATTCAATCACCTGTCAAAATAAGTACCTAAATTATTCTAACTTATCTGCTTATATTCTCCATAACACGGGGCATTGTGTGATGATTATTATAATTAACAGAATTCAATGTCATTCAAGTAAACAACAAGAATACCCGTAATTGTATAAAAATCAAAATACGCTGCTTAGTTACCGTCCTATCTAAGGTAGTGTGAATTAACACGAACCTTTGTTACTGCACCTTGATAGTGTAAAATCTATTCTGAAAATATGTTGTTTCCAGTTCAGGATATTTCGTACGTCAAAAGTCTCGCCAATAAAAGTTGAGAAATGATAATTTAGAATGTGAGAAAAATGCCATGCAGCTGTCCGTACATCCCGTACGTATAAATTAGATAATGAATATTTTCAAGAATGATGTTAATGTTCTTCCAGCTTGCCTCTCCTACTGTTTCTGTTTCTCACCAACCTAACTTTCGTGATGGATCGACAGTGAAGGTCAGAACTTGATTGTCCCATCAAATATATTTTTGTTAAGAAGTGATGTCATGAAATTTTTATTTTAATGTACCAAGTTCGAAGATAGCCTGGAGCTACTAAAGGAGGTCAGATTCCTCGCCGTACAGCTCCAAGAAGTGACGTTTTCATTTTTCTGCTCGTTTGTGCTTGAGTGTTTATTTTATGTTATTTTATGCTATCACTCAGCTGGAAATTATTCCAACCTGGAGTGCAGCAAATTAATTATAAAGTATTGTATTGTCTTGTATTTAACTGTTTTATTTTGCTCTTCCAATTATTTATAACTGTATTATCTATAACTGTAAATTAGCTTTATTAAAAAATTAACGCTTAGTTTTAATTTAGTGCTCATTTTTGCAGTTATGTTGCCTGCCTAATATAATTTTTTTGAGGTCGTTGTACAACGGGCTAACGTGTAGATAATCACAATTCTCCGTTTTGTAGTTAGCCTGGAGCGTGACACTGATTCAGCCCATAGCGAAACACCTACGTCGTGTTTCGAGAAGTTAACCCGCCCACAACGAGCGCTAGTCAAAGCTTTCTGCCTTTCAGCCACGTTCGCCACATGACAGCAGCTTTCTGTATAAGCACCCTTCCTATTTGTGTGTAGTTTGCACGTGGATCGGTGATTGTGCAACTTTGGAACGCTATTTGAATCGTATCTGCATTCCAACCAAACGATTTGGTCAGATAACGTTCTCGGGATTCTTACTGCGGGTTAAATCGTGCCGTTCACTACCAAATACACGTTATGATACTAAAACTCGAAACAGATCGAACAGTAAAAATGGTAGCTACATAGCTTATATTATTTTCATTTTCAAACTTGTGAATGTTTGTTTTGTAATGTCCCAGCTTCCCAAAATGTACATATAAATATTAGAAATTGATATCGTGCAACGTTTGGAACAGAAATAAACTGTAGGGAGTTGGAATTGTTGCAAAAATGTATCTACATCAAACGTAAATGAATAAAAGAGAATTTTGCTTGTCTACTGGAACTATCGCTTCTAATAATTAAACTATATTGAGCCTATTGGTAAAAAACTCGTTCTTAAAAATAATTTTCTCATCCTAGCATAATTTAAGTGACCACAATCCGCCTTCATGAAAAGGAGACTACTAGTAAATTAAATCGTAGACTTTTATAATAATTTCGTTAATTTTAATTGATTTGACTACTTGTTTTGGTTTTAATATGAGCTCTCATCAGCTTTATAAATAAAGATATTAAATAAACGCTCAAAGATATTGACTTTCTGACCATTATAAAAAGAGTTCATAACAGAGCTAAGAGTCTGAATTAATAATAAAAGTAATTGTAGATGAAAATATTGTAAACATTGCTTGGTAAATCAGTATTCATTTTTGACAATCGGAGGTTATATTTTAGGCTTACTGTTTGACCCTTCTGAAACTAATCTAGATTTTTAATTGCTATCATCGACAAAAGTTTTAGTAACTTTTTTGCTATTGTATGGTTGATTTCACAAACGCGCTTGGAAGTTGCATAAAATTAATTACGTGGAAGTTTAATGATGACCCTTTTGCTTGACCTATGTACACCAATTGTGAATTATTTCAATTTAATTGGTACACTATATTATAATTTATCAAGTTTCGTACAATCGGCTATTACCTATGAACTTGTTTACTTACAATTTAATCTCTGTTTTTAATGAGGTTCTATAACAGAACCGAAATCCTCCTCTAATTAAATTAAATTTTTTTAAACGGTCTTGTATTAAAAACTTTTCTTCGGTACGTTTACAAATTTGGAATTTCTTAGTGAAAGTTACAATTTGACTCGAGTTCTATTTGTAGATATAATGATGGCCATTAAAACTGAAGTTTATAAATGCTTTCGTGGCACGGGATCCAATTTGAACGTCCCCACACTATAATTTCATTGATTGGGCTTAATAACCAACACATGCCCAGTCGCAGATTTCCATATTAAGCATTAGACGCGTGTTTTTCATTTCTGGTGCAATTCATTATTACAGACTCAAGCATGCTTGCAGATGCTTAGCTGTAAACGGGTAGCACATTAAGTGTCGAAATTTTATTTTTCACAACGCTCCAAAATAATCGGGGCCTATTCCGTACTAACAAGTTGAGGATATTTTATTTGTATATGATTGAGGAACATTATATGTAGTAACGTGTATATTATTTTGATAAAAATATATAAAAATTATAAAACAAAATAAATTTGTTTCAAATTATGATTAAAATAATATATTTAATGCATTGTGAATCGGTTTCTGGTTCTGAGTGAAAATTGATATTATATAAGATTTGAGGATGTTAAAGGTGGCTTAACGCCAAAAGTAACCGTACTAGTGTTTTCAATAAATCTGAAATTCGTTAAGAAAATTGGCCATTGAAATTAATGTTTCAACCTTCAATATTTTCATTCAGATATATTTTATCCCCGACTTTAGTCTTTATAGTAGTAATATGTAAACAGCGTAAGTAGTTAATATTTTCGCGCAGGAATTTGTTTAATGAAATCTGTGGTTTTTAATTTATTTCGCTTTAATTTTAAATGTATGTGTGATAATGTGACAATTTCTGAAATTTGTAACGAGATTCTGAATTACAAACAGGTTTATAACTGTGTTCTGTTTCTCGCCGCGACAATGGGTTGAGTGCTTTGGGAGGTCTGAATATATTTGATGGGATCGCTGGAAAGTTTGGATGGAATATTGTAGAGTTCCCATTGAATTGGCTGGTGAAATAATTGCATCTGCGGACATTGCGGGCTCTATCAATTCACAACAGGTCACGAAGGGCGAGAAATTAGCCTTCGCCCTCTCGCCTTCAGGGTTGGCCTGAATGTCTTTCTATTAGCGTCGATGCAGCTTGTAAATCGTATGAGGTGAATGTGCGTCGTCTGTTTCTGATTGATCAGATAGACAATAGGATCCCTAATGAGCGCGATCGATTCTCCTTAATTTGAATTTTCCTTTGTTATCCTCAATTGTCCGCTAATAATGCCAGCTAATTTCGAATTTAAAACTTCATCCCCAATTACCTTGGTATTGGGGAGGGCTGAATTGTTTTGAAGCAAATGTATGATGCTTTTTGGAACCATTGTTGGCCAATTATATGAGGCATATCGGCTTTGCTTACAACAACACACCACTTGCATGTTTGTACGTTTGGAAATTAGTGAAAATTGAGAAAGAGGGTGATTTACACGTTCAATCTGTGCTAACTAAGCCCTCTGGTTATTCCGACCGTATCCTATTCACCCGTCGGGTACAGAAAGATTGGGGTGAAGGGAGAGGACTGGTGGGTGTAGGAGACCAGCGAAGCTTGGAAACCAGTGGTGATCAGATCTTCAGAATAAAACTATGCAGGGATCAACTATACTGCAATAACACTTCTTTGGAACTCGACTTGTTGAGTTATGGCTATTTACTTTTTGTACTTCCGCGTTGCATTGATAGCTTGTTCAGTGTTACTTTTCATTAAAAGACTTCTGTTAAATTATACAATATATTTTGAATTCGCCCGAAACGAAACCTGTGCGGCAGCACTAGACAGATTTGTGAAATCTTGCAAAAAACTAACCGTGAAAAATAATTATAATTAGTGCATAACTTATAAGTATCGAAATTTAAAATATAAACAAATTTGTTCAGTACAAAGGTTATAAACTCTATATATTCTACTGAAATCAATCGAATTAATTTTTAATTCTTTTGTTTTGTACCCAACCGCTCAATGTTTAAACGGTAAGCGGTGTTAATGTATTCTACGGAAATGAAGGAGATAAATTATACAATAGGATGTCTTATTCTTTATGACAAGTAATAGCTAATAAATGAGTTTCTTCTTAGACAAGATTTTCATAGCTCAAAAACATTTTCTCGCTTCAAAAAAGTTTGTAATTTCCCTCTGTCGTGCCAATACATTTACTCAATAATGTTATTTGTGACTACAACAGGCGTTTATTTATGAATAATTCTAATATTCCTCGTTTCAATACAAGAAAAAAATTATAAAAAAAATATTAAAGAAGGAAGGTTTTTCTGGTGAATTTGTTTCAAATACAATTCTCGGGTTTCAACCCGAGTCAAGGTTTTACACAACGTTTCTACGGCAAGTTTCACCATCGTCGTCAGGTAGACGATGGCGGAGATTCCTGTCGAAACGTTGTATATACAAACGTTGACCACATTTGGAATGTAAAACATTGTCAATTGCACAGAAAGATGTATATTATTCTGCGATCTCCATCTTGAACAGACTGTCGCAAAGAATTAAACGGTTGTCCAATAACAAAAGAAAATTTAGAGCTTAGTTATCTTCATTCCTCCATAGCCACTCCTCCTATTCAGTAAAAGAATTTATTGAAGAAGCTGAGATGTGCAGTCAGCGAGAACTATTAATCAGAATCCTCGTTTTTTTTGCATAATATAATTTCTATTAAACAGAAAGCATGAGATAATCATAAGTTTGTTATAGAATATTATTATTCTCAATGGGAAAAATGTACACCCTGACTCATTCCACGTCCTTGAAGCTAAGCTTCTCTGCAGGATCTACGGTATATGACATTATTATTATTACCTAGTAAGTAATTATTTGTAATATATTTCATTTATGCTCTATTAACAGTTCAAAAAAACATGATTTGTGAAAGAAACCTGAAACTATTCCTAATTTACAAAAGTAAACACATTGCAAATAATTAATTATTGGTAAGAACATGACGTGCTTTCCAGTTGATGAATGTCTAGTTGGAGTGATATTTTCCCAGATATTGGAAGGGAGAGATGTATCTTTCGTTGCAGGCAGCACGCCGTTTGATTCATTGCTGTCGAGGGGTAGGGATGACACAGAATCTAGACAACCCCTCCGTCCGCAGCGCAGCCACCCCCTCGATTAATGGTCGACAGACGAGTTTTCAGGCATGATTTCCCCCGGGTAACCCTCAGAGTTGCATGTGCATCTCCGATATGCGCGAACCTTTACGCACGCAGCCATTTCCACGGGCTTGCTTTCCGGATTTTATTTTTCTCCCTTCATTTTTGTTCGTAACACAAGACGCGTTATAATGGTGGTTAATGCGTACGTTGCCGGGGAAATTAGGGGCCTGATTACGACTACCACTCACGAGCTAGCCTGCTGCAGGATTAAACTGGTACAGGGTGCTTTTTTTCACCACAATCGTGGTGTATGTTGAGTTATATAGCCTTGTAGTTTTAACATGCTTTTAACAAGAACATCTTCCTCCGGGGTATTATAAAAAGTTTTCCCTGGAGGCAAAAAAGCGTAATAACATTGAATTGATATATGCGTAGAGTCATTACACTATCAAGTACACTAATTTTTATTATTATTTGCTGTTAAATTACAAAAATAATAATTTTCATACATCACCGGGCGTTTTGTCTTGCGGATTTTTTGTGTAGGTACATCCAACTAAATATTTTCAGTTAAATTTAATTTTAAGTGGATCTTTTAAATTTTCTCGCTTCACTTAAACGACAGTAAAATGAATTATTGTATGTAAATGTGGTAATTCATGTCCAAGTGCGATCCGTACTGGCCCACTCCTCTTAGGAGTCGGCTGTAACTCACTTTATCACAAACCTTTATTACGGCAAAAACTATTTGGATACATTGAGGCAAGTAAAAATATTGTCTTCCGGTTATGGTATGTAGTACACTGAAAAACTCGTCCTTAAAAATTAGTTTACAGGGCCTAGTGAAGAAGCTTTGGCGTTGTTTGTATACTTAAAATAGTAGCTTTTCTCCAACGACTGTTCCTTCCTGCCAAAAATACTCCACTGCACCATCTTTCTTCTACTGCGCTCCTCACACGTCATGCATTTTTTCGTGGCCTTTATCTCTCTATATTAATCTCTAATATGCGTGCAAATAGTTATCACACAAATTTTCGCATTGATCATTGGCTGGACTACGAATCAGGAATAAAATGGCTGACTACCTTAGGAAAATTATTATCTTTCACCAGTAACACGAATACCAATATAGTAAACGTATATATTCAATATTCAAAAGGTTTTTAGTTAAAAAGAAATAAAGTTGCTTTCCTGCGTTTTTCTGGCCTGCATCTGTGCTCATGCCATCAGTTTGTAGAAAATGCAACTTCCTAGCCACAATTTGCTTTACATCCCTATTCTTTTCATTAATCAAGGTGGTTAATTTGTTGTAACCTCTAAATGTATCGTTTTTTAATGATTCACTGCCGCAGAATTATCTGTTTATTGTTATAATAGAATCCTATTTTCTTTATGCTATGGAATTTAAATTTCTTACAATATAGTTCCCCTAAATTTCTATAGTAAATATGTAACTCATAACAACATATTTGATAAAAAATGTTCTCCTAATTATATAAGTGTGGTATTTTTAAATTTTACATCAAATTGAAAATTTACTGAACAACAATATCTTGCGTACCTAGCCGATAAAACTTTAAAATGTGATATGTGCGTGTGAACTGTTTTGTTCAAACTGTAATAGAAAAGTTATATGATTTACTGTTGCATGGTTTATGTTTTATATTTTACTTCATTTCGTTGAAGTTTCGATAAAAGTTCTTTAAAATTAATTGTATTATTTTAGCTTAAAACTGCATTTTCGTACGGTCGTCTTAATATACGCTTATCTTTGTTTAATTGTATTTTTTGATGATATTACATAACGTAACGAATTTATTTTACACGTTACAATTTCGCATATGGATTCGGCCTTCCTATACGATCTCCATGGGAACCAATACTTTCCCCTACAATTGACCACTATATTTCTTCCCATTGCTTATTCATAGCCGCTCAATGCAAACTGGGTATGACAGTCGATTTAGATCACGTAATTGAATTTGAATGGAAATAATCGGTTGTAGGGCTAAAAAGGGACGTCTCGTGCGTCCAAGACTGTGAGCTGGATATGGAATTTAATGCACTCTTCAGATATAATTAAATAAGTATTTTAATCTCGCTTGGTTGTGGTCTTACATAAGAATTTTATTTTGGAGGGGATTACAATTTAAATTCAAGATAGGCTCAAGACGAAAATGCTTTCGTGTCGAGTGCTGCCGAATTGCTTAGAACTGGTGAAAACATAGTGTTGATATCGAATCAAGTAATATAGACTTACGGAAAATGTTTAAGTATGGTGAAATTGAATTCTAATTAGTACTGTGTTCTTATTTACAATTTTTTTAATCAAAAACTCAATACTGAAAAAATTGATTAAACCAATCAGTTACAATGCAGATTATTTTCCTAAAATTAAATAATTTTTCTCGCTATTTGCGTTTTTATGCTGGTAATTAATACTAATTTACCAAAATTATATATTTTACCCGTGGCAATCTTAGTGGCAGCTTTAATTAAGCCGCCCAAACTGCGTTAAACGGGATGAATTTAATTAAAACTGTTCATATATAAACTCGTACGATTGAAATATTACGGAAATTATCTGCAAATTTCACATGGAGAAAAATGTTTGGTTAATAAGCAATTAAGTAATAGAACGGAAATTTATAATTATTTTCGTGTTTAGGAAAATACAAATCTGCACAATGTGAAGTAATTCTATTTACGTAAATTATTTTACTATCACGTAATCGTCATTATATGGCAACTCATTGGTTGGCATATATTAATACATTATTTTACTTCTTATTATGATTATATTAAATATATCTGGTTTTAATATAAAGCTATTAACACTTGAAAGTTGCAAATTTTATCAAATACAAATTCACTATTAAGTACTCAAAAGTTACTATTAATATTTTCTGAGCTTCAAACTACAGATATACAAATTCTGTTTTTAAAAATGCATAATGTTATCACTCCACTATTAAAAATAATAAGTATTTTTAAAATTTTAATTTTTTTAATTAGTGTGCCCAAATTTAGGTTCATCTTAGCATACAGTTCCTATTTTTCCATTACTTCTTTTGCCTATTCACAGAGTAATACCTATTAAAATAAAAACATTTGGTTTAACAATTGAATTACCAAAACCCAAAATGAAAACTGGCTATAAGCAATACTAGGCATGGTTTAATTTTACAGTGTAAGAACCCTTTTAAAATTCCCTCTGTCCTGTATTAATAGCAGTTGATGAATTTAATTTGTGAAGTAGAATTATTAGCATAAGGAAATAAACATTATTATCAAATATTTAAGTAATAAATTAAATCACCTATAGTTTTGTTTGAATGTTAAGTATTTACTGGATTTTCAATAATTTCGTTTTAAACTGGTAGGCAGGATCCCTTTACTCCGAATACGTAAACTTTTGTAGCCATCGTTCTTCATCGCTGACAGAAATACACTATTTACTATTCATGGAGAAATATTACTGAAAGTTATATTTACTGCTTCAATTAATTCGTCAGTATTATTGATCTTTCGTATTTTTTCTGTAAGAAATTATTTGACGTTGAGTGAAACTAGTTTTATGTATTTTTCTTTGCCAAATACGGAATAATATAAATTTGGGAACTTCCATGACTTTAGCTGATAATATTTGGCGTGTCTTCTACTAAGGGAAATATGTTTTTCAATTTTCTCTCCATAATCATTTCATTTACGTCCACAGTTTTCAACGTTTACAATAATTTTCGGAAGCACGTTTACAAATACATGTTATGGTAATTTCATTCCACGTATTATTCTGCCAACATAATTGCGCCTTTCTAAAACTATTGTTTTTATGCATCAAATACGTTTTGCATGAAAACTCTATTTTAAATTTTACTCTTTCAATCGGATAATATTCAACTGCAATAAAAGAATTTGACTTCGATCAGTGGACTAAATTGGAAAAATAGCTCAAATTGGTCAGCTAAAAAATTGTGACATGTTTCCAGACAGATTTGATTTTGACTGAAATTTTTCATAATTTTGAGGTATAACTTGCAGGTGCAATCGATCACAATATTCATTTACTACTGTTACTCCCTCTAATCCGTAATAACTTTATTTCTTTAATAATTTAATTAATTTCTGATCTGTTGCTCATAAATATTATAGTAAACAACATGGTTTAATTAAGATGAAGTTAGGTCTTCTGTTTCCTATGATTTCATTTGCCTATGTCAGTTAATTGAATCATGGAGTCTCTTCGGATTCAATCTTGGACGATTTGAGCTTCCACGATTGATGCAATGGTGGGGCTGCTATGATTCAAAAATGTGTGGGATCGTTGTTTGAACCGTACATATAGAGAGGATTTAGTTTCGAAAAGAAACTTGATTAATAATTATATCTATGATAATTGGAATTAATATTAGGATATTCTCTGACAAGAGGGTTTGGAACTGTGAACTAGACTCATAATTAACAATTTTCATTGTTTAAATACAATTACTTGTTCATGAATAATTAGTTGGTGTGTAGAAACAAATTAATCATAAATTAAAAATGGTAAGATTAAATTTATTATTTTGTGTGGAACTGCACGAAACGAAGCCAAAAGGAGTTTAATAGTTCGAGAAAATACCGCAGTTAAGTTCTATTTAACACGTATAATGATGATGTGGTTGGTCTGATGGATGTAATAAGTTTTATCACAGGTCTAGAAGCGGTTTCCTTTAACTTAATTGATGAGAGTAGCATTGAAGCAGATAGTTATTTACTGAATTACACTTGGCCGGGAGTACGTGTAAGTGTCGATTGTTTGATTTGGAACCGTCGTAGGTTTTGTGAAAAGACAGTGGTTTTTTTCTTCGTGTGGAAGCTTTTGTTTCGCCTGTACTTGTCCTGGGTGGAGGGATGGGCGATACAAGGCTGCTGGCTCGTTTAACGCAATCACCCGCGGAACGGAGATTGGAGACGCACGAGTCAGACTTCACAGACATCAAGGGTCACGATAAGAATCCCACAAAGTGTTCGAAGCCAGCGTAGGTCAGAGTTCCAGAAGCCGTGTACTGATACAGGACACTTACCACATTTCAACTTATAGAAAACTACGGATTCGGTTACAAGTGTGACGAGCACAGTGTAGCAGTTTGTAATTAGTAGCATTTCGAAGATTTGAAAGTCCACATTGAAGACTGAACAGAGCCTTTATTCCTTTAACTATACATGTACATAAGTAAATAAGTTAAAAGTGGACTAGTTCAGTCCTCGAAAGCTATCACTTGACAATTAATTTTTAATTCTCTCGATTTAGAGAATCACAATCAGCAATAAGGTTGGGAAAAATGTAAATTATTAATTATATTCGTATAATAGTTACGTTTATCTGACTTTAGTGAACTAAATAACACATGAATTAAACGTAAAAAAAATTTAGAAAATTTTTAAAGTAAGACAACATGTGGCTGTTTTCCTACTAGGGGGAACTTTTAACGTGCATTTAAACATTTCCATAAATAATTTAGCTCGTGAAATTAAAAAAAAATTCCAAGTGTGTTAGGACCGAAACTTGTAGCTAAACAATTTTTAAAATTGTAATTCAAATTATCAAAAAATATAAATTATTCAAAACAGGACGATATTTTTATTTCAGATACTTTTGGTTGTTACATGTATGGAAATAATTTTTAAAAAATTCAACAGCACGAAACGTATACTTACGAGTAATTAAATTCTTCCTAGACCCAAGCTATTCACAAAGAGTACAAACAAAATGTATTAATTACTGAAAATTAGTATTTTTCAAATCAGTTAATTACGTATTGCCACCCAAATCGGTTTCAAGAGCACTAATTGGAACTGTAATTTTAGAATCCATTACGTCATATTAATAGGCAGATTAACAGTTCCGATAATTCTCAAATGTTTCACGTTCAAGTAAGAGTTATAGAATAATTGGAATCCAATAATTTCGATGTTGCTGTTGCTGAGGATCGTTTTCAGCGAATTAATTTTTACGGCGTTTTTCTACATAAATATTTTAATATATTTTAAATTTTCAAAACTAATTGTTATTGAATGTTCGTCATATTTTTTAAAAATTCCTTAAACGACTACTTCACACATTCTCTACTTTTCTGAAGTTTAAATTTCTGGAACCAGAACGAAGTTATACAATACAGTCTTACCAATGATGATGTTGCGGAAAGTCAGGCGGCGTAATCCTTCCGATGTTGAACGAGGTGCTTAAAGGTGTGGCTTGACTGAAAGTACCGTGCTAAGACATCGGGTTAGTTAAGAACCATCCTTAAAGAAAGGCAAATGTGCGCCCCGGGAGCGAACTTCCTAAGTGCTCATTGAGAGCATGAAAAGTTTCGCAAACGATGATAGTGCCGCCCATTATGTCTTTGTACATCCCTCTATTATAATCAACGCTTCTTCCTCACGATTACGTCGAATTGGCTCGAAATAAGACGATTTTCTAGGACAATACGTGGCAAGCTCGTGAAGTAAGTTGATTTCAATTAAAACTCGCTGATCATTAAAAATAATTTAATTATTTCAGACATAGTTTTTAATTGAATATATCTTTATGGTATTGCTACGCTAAAGTTCTTATGTTTTATACAAGTTTACCAACTTCTATGTACAAATTAAGTTAATTTTTTAATTTATTAAATTATTGATTGAAATTATCATTTGGGTCCGCTTATAAAAAAGTAAAACTTAAGGCGATTTAGTATTTTAAAAGTGATAGTTAATTAGCACGAGACTGGACTAGTAGGGTCATATCTGTCAGACAAGCGTATAACATGCGTTACGTTGAGCCAGAAAACGAACCTGATTGTTTTGAGCTCGGCGACTTGTCTTGAGCAGGTACCAGGCTACTTTTGAGAACACGGTGTGGGTCAGTAAATGGGCAGGCAGCCATTCACGGGCAGGGAAAGTTTCAACAGCTCATCGTCCCCAGGTGTCTGACCAGTCTTAACCCATAAATTTTGTCGGTAGGCTCAAACCTAGGCTGCTTAACGGCACCAGACTAATCTGCTCCACCTGCTCTAATTGTTGAAATATTAAACGATGAATTAAATGGGGAGTATTCCTATGTGCTACAAGAGTTTCCCAATCACTATAGTTAGTATATGAATGGATATGTTTATACTGATCTGTAATCGAAAATATCTACATGTACGTAGTTTTTTATATAATTTTCGTTACACGCAAAATTCTCAAAGTGTTGGTGGTTTCTCTTCTCGTTTATACATATACTCTTACTCTCCAACATAGTATCTCGTCGTCGGAGAGCGTATTTAGAAAGTCACCTCAACCGAGTAAACCGATAATACGTGGAAGTAGACTCAGCCGAGGACCGTCTGGAGGAGGGCTCTGGACACAGGTCTGGAAGTCATGGGCGCATTCCCTGCCGCCGTGGACTTTTATTGAATGCGATCGCCGGGGGAGGTTAGTTGGAGGGATGGGGATGGAGGTGGGGGCGGGGGCGACAGGTGGATCGATGTCACCGCACCGTGTTCCACGCAAGTTCCGCGTCGTAGTGCTTAATAAACTTTGAGCTTCGAGCAACACATGGTCGACACATATAAACTGCTGGACAGGAGACCTCCGTGAAGAGAACCTTGATAGATCCAATTAATAATTATTACATTACATTACATGACTTTTTCAATAAATACCCTCTTTTATGTTGTCTTATTTACTTCATTACTTTAGTCCGCCTTTTCCAGTTGTCTTTTTAACGCAAATCAACTTGTATTACCATAGACGCGCCACGTTAATAGCTACATGGCGGCTTTCGAAGAATGAAACTGGTGGCTTTTCTCCAAATATCCATTGTTGTACGTGCTGTTCCGATATTTAAATTCCTGACAAGAGAATAATATTTTACCTGAATAATAAGTTCTCGGTATTTCACCCGGGTTATGTCATTTGTAAAATACAATGTTTCGAAGGCTAACTCCGCCATCGTCTTCAGGTAAAGCCTACATTCTCTAATATTTTACCTGTCATTTTTTAATTCCTCAGTTTGCCTCTTTGCACGGCGCTTCTTAAAAAGCATTAAACATTACTGAAAAATATTTTTAGGAATAAAATAACTTGTTCGTATTTTTAAATAAACGTAGATCTCTTGAAGAATAAGTAAATTGCCTTCTGCAGAAAGTTAACCACGTAGTAAATTGGTTTAGCTGAAATTAATTCAAATAGTATTTGTATGTAATACCTTAAAATTAATTCTGGATTATATTATCAATTGTGCCTTATTTTTTGCCATTACATTTTTTTAATTATGAGTATTGCACACTGAATTAAAGCTTGTAAGTTTGTAACAGTTTTGTCAAGTCGGACTCCGTCAAGATTTTGAGTCCGAGCGGCCCCGATAAATTACATTTCGATATTTTTATATGTATGTACAATTGGCATAACGGTAGAAGGTCTTGTTTATTAATTTTATTCAAAATTTGACTGTGAAGGTCGTGCTATAAATTAGATGACAGTGAAAGATTGCGATCGTACTGAATTGAAGCGTTGGTTGGAATGAGAAGGAACCCAGCCCTTAGTCTTGTTGGTGTCTCTAGCGCCTTGCTGTCACGTGTTTCCGACACGTGCGTTATTCACGTCACCACGCGTACGTTATTTACTTCTTCGCCATCATAATAAATAACCGTAATGCAAGTCTCCGCTGCAAGCTCGGGTCCGATTGAATATTCTCAGTTCTATTTCTGAGAACCCGTGATTGATTGTCTCTTTGCGTGATGGATATGTCGTTTCCGTGGTTTTGTGCATTCAGAACTCGTAAATAGACAACACATGGGACCATCACGTGAATTTTTTTTCTTTCTCCTTGTGGTAAAAAAACTCGACGGCTATCATGCGGTTTAGACAGTCCTAAAAGAAATGATATTGTACAATGGTTTAAAATACAGTCACGAATAGCACTTATCCTTCCTTTGGGACCTTGGTGTCTGCCTGCAGGGTTTTAGTGATTACTAGATTATAAATATGGAATCAAGTCCAAGTATGGGCCATTAATTGTAATCCAAATGTCGTTTGTAGAAATGTGATTCAATACCTAAACGGCCAAATAATTTATTTATAAATACAAAAATGAAATAATTGCAAATAACTATTACATTATTGTGTTTAATATAATTAAAACGGGAACATTAAACAGTATAAAAACTTAGTCTTTAGGAAGCCATGCTTTTAACAGTTTTCAAATTTAATTGAACAATCGGGACTTACAGAAAATATGCACTATTCGGAATAAATCAAATTACAGTAATTTAGTTTTTCATAATTGTCTTTATAAGGAATGTATTTTACTTTGTCAATTGAATTAGAGCTGGAGAAAGTTTTTATTATACGCCGTGGATATGTGAATGATTTTCCTCGCGCTCCTTGCTTCTCCTATTCGAAGCACGTCCGAAAATTTTAAAACATTTATCCGCTCGCAAATCCTGAAGCAATCAAGGAGCAAAGAAAAAAGATACACTGAAAATGCATGGAAATACGTGTTGGAGGTGGAGAGAATAGCGATCAAAAAGTCGTAAAAGAATAAAGTCGCTCCCCCCTTTACCCTAGGGGAAATTCCCAGCACAATCACCTTGTGTCACATCCAATAGCAGCAGAATCGTGGCAGCTGTTCTTGCCAGGCGCTGTATATGAGACACACATGCTTATAAAATTGTCGAGTCTCTTCCCCGCCAGCTACAGTCTGCAAAGATAAATCCTGGTAACTCATCTATATGCTATCGTATTTCGCACGTAACTGCTTTCTCTCTGCGGGCGAACTGTTCTCGTCTTTCCCGAGGCTGCTGTTGTGTGATTATCGTAAATCTATTTCGGAAAAACTTCATTCAAACACAAAACCGTTCCTAGGACGCCAGCTATTTTACTTTCCTCAAAAATATGAAATAAAATAGTCTATACGTTAATTATATTTCTATGGAAAGGCAGTTTACCTTACTTCAATAAAATAAATATCACAACTTATTTAGTTAAAATTGAATTTTAATTAAAGTAAAAAAATGAAAAGATATTAAAACTATTACGACAGTATCGTTCCTTTCTTTAGAACCTCTCCGTGTTAAATAAAAATTTATATAATTAATTTATGCCATGAAATTATTAAAGAAAAATTTTAAATTATTCTTATTGTATAAACATGGCAGCCGAAAAGTATTTAATGTAATTTTTAATACGATTTACTCATTCTTTTACTGTTGGCTCTGCTATTCGTTTAATAATAATAATAATAATAATTGTGGATATAATCATAAAAAACATGGCTTGTTTTAGTTATTGTTATTTCAGTTTCATCATGATTTGGCATTAATTTATTGGAATTTTGTTTTATTAATTATACTGGCGTGGTTTTGATCCTCAATCAAAAATTCGTGCGATAATATGTTCGCATATACAAATAAATTTTAAATTAACTCGTTCAATAAAGCGCACATAATGTTTAAAGGGAATTTTCATGCTATCTACAGAACAAGTAAATATTAGTTGCCATTTTTGTCGGTACTCAACACATTTCTGTCTAAGCGAATCTTATATTTCAACTACCTCCAAAATTCATAGAAATAGTTGTATGTTGTTATTGTTGTTTTATTATTTAATTCCAAGACTAGTCTGATGTAATTCTCCATGCTAACCTATCTTGCGCAAGCCTTTTTATTTACACACAACTACCATATCCACTCTTTTCTGTTTAGCGTATTCCATCCTTAGCTTCCCTCTTCTGTTCTTACCACACACTTCCCTCTAATGCTAATTTTACAAGACCCTTCTCTTGGTCAACATCCTCCAAATGGTTTGCTCTCCCCCTATTCTGTTTAGCACTTCCTCGTTAGTGATTCTATCCAACCATTTGATTTTCAGCATTCTCCTATATCACCACATTTCAAAGGTTTTTATTCTTTTCCTTTCTGCTACTTCTATAGTCCACATTTCCCACCCATATAACGCCAAGCTTCATACGAACATTTTAGCAACGCTTTCCATATTCACACTTATGTTACCCTTAGGTAAATTCCTATTTTCACGAAAGTCTTTCTAGCATGTGCTATTCTACTCTTTGTCTACTATAATTCCCATCTCTAGTTATTACGCTTCCCAAGTAGCATAATTCCTTTACTTCCTTCAAAATATCACTTCCCAATCTAACTCAGTTTGTTATTCCACTGTGTCGCATACTATATTCCATTAACTTAGTTTTCCGTATATTAATCCTCATATTGAACTTTTTTCCATAACCACGTTCATGCCATTTATTATGTTTTTCAAGTCTTCTTCTAACTCTCATAATACTACAATATCGGTAAAGCGTACTGATTTTAGTTCTTATCTTTGCAGTATGATTCATTTTCTGTATTCCAGTTTAACATTCTTCATCGCCTGTTCTATATATAAGTCAAACAGCAAGGGCGACAGACTTACTCCTTTCTTGATTTCTGCATTCTTTTCTTGATCTTCAATTCTAATTACATCCAACTGCCTTCCATGTGCTCTTCAAAGTCCTTGATTGTGTTTTCCAGATCATATTATCAAACACATTATCTACAAATATCATAATTAGTGCGAACTAGCCTCAGCATCCTCAGACAAATCTCTTAAATGTTTCCTTGCTTTCTGGCAAAAAATACTGCAGGGCAAGGACGGTTTCTGAGAATGCTGGCTATCTTTAAACGAAAGCTTCTTCCTAGAAGTTTCCCTGAACATTGTGCTTGCATCAGTCGCACATTAAACACGGATATTTACGCTAGATGTAATTTTAAAATAGTTCGCCAATGGGTGGGGGTAACAACGCATTTTAGGTGACGGAAACTCATTATTAATATACATTTATTAAATTAATTCAGATTTGCGCAATATTTTTTTTCATTTTTCTAGAGCTTTCCGAAATTTGGCTTTATTATTTTCAGTTAAATGCTCCCAAATCTCATTAAAATCTTGAATACTTAATTACGCTTTTTTCCTCATGTACGTCTTACGTTTCAGTAAAAATGGTGCAGGCTTTTTATTGCTTCCCAATTTAAATGAAAATATTCAATTGAAAAACTTTTATTTTAATCTGTACCGCTTTATTTTTGTTAGTCTCTTGTAATTTCAATAGTCGCGGCAAAGTGAATACGTGCCATAGTTTTTTCCTTGCCCCACCACGCTTTCGAAATGATATCAATTACTCTTGACAAAATGTTCTTCTCCGTAATAATGACCCTGTATTATACCACGATCAGTTTATTACGGCATTCTAATTAAGCAAATTAATATTGTAATTCAGTGTTACACAAAATACCCTTATACAATGGCTGACTCACGTCATAAATTTGACAATTATATTCGCCCTCGAGCGGAGAACACGGGAAGCGTGCACAGTCATAGGTTCCGTTCTAGACTTAATTTCAGCGGCAGAAATTTCTTTTACTCTGCTCCACTCCGTCGCGTGTATAACTCCATTATAACTTTTGATTGCCTCCTACAATTGCTATTAAATTTCGTACACCAGCATCTGGCTAAGATGTGCAAAAACTTTTCAGATTAAATTAAAAACTTGATTGTATAACAAAACAGGTTTTGTTTCTTGGATTCACAAATTATTGGTTTCCAATGGACGTTAAGTTGTAATCTTTGTTTCATTTATTATTAACTGTGTGTATTATGTTTTACACAACCGTGCATTCTCATTTAATATATATTTAGTAATATTTTTAATATTCATTTGATTTGAAAATATATAGTCTACAAGTGAAGAGTAGCTTGTTAAAATAATAAATACCGAAGGAACCATTTTCGCACCATCAACATCTTTCAAAACATGTCGTCACAAATGGTTTGAAAGAATCAGATCTTTCACATTTAGATGTTTTCTCATGGATTTGAATGTTAAACGACTTATTACGTTTCAAAAACTGTTGAAATCAACGGCATATTGTGGCCACAACTAGCATATGCTGTCCTTCCAGCACGACGATGTCACACGTCACACAGCACTAAGAATTACCTGTATTGGTTATTCTGCAGTGAAACTTAAAATCAGTCTTTTAAATTGCACAAATTAGTCGGAATACAATGAACGCCACAAAAAATTAAATTGACCAGATTTACTTATGGCATGAATCAATTATTCTATTCCTGCTATATTTCATATTTGATACGAGTTTTAACAGGGGTGAAATTATTATTTTATTGCATATAGTTTATAATTTTCGTCATTATGACTTCAAAATCAGTAGAGTGATGGGCATGTTATTAGATGTAGGCTACTTGTTATACGTTGATAATTAAATCGCATATATTAGGCAAATAATGGAGAAATAACTATCCCGTCACTGAGATTCTAAAGTCGTAGAACGATTAACGAAGAAACATTTTGTATTGATAAGAATTTACCTTTTCTCTGCTGTTAAGAGAATTTTTCAATTAAGGTCAGTTGAGCTTCTACATACTCAGCATGGTTCCCGGACACACTAAACCACTCCAGCGAAACAGTAAACTTGTCTGGTCTTTCCCTTTTCCTCTAACCCCTTCAAGCCAGCGTCTTTCGTAGCATTCTTGTAGAGATTCCTGAGCCCTTGCTCTGTCGCTTCCACTCCGGACTTTCCTCTTTAGTCTTTCTCGGCTACACTATTAAATTTCTTTAGCCTTTTCCCATTCTATCTCTTTGTTCTACATTTATCACAGATTTATACTTAATATCAGTCTTAGACCTGCTAAAGGAAATGTTTAACTTAATAAGGCAATTTATCTTCATGGTGGGCAAATTTATTTTCGTTCTCTAACGCAGGCCTAATAAAAAATTTATGAAACGCGAAAATGTTTCACGCTTTGGTTCAAACTTAGTTTAATTTTTGTGAATTGAAACCTACTTCTGAGTAACTGTAGCTAACAGAACCTTGTGGTCATTTCGCTGCACTCCTGAATCATTTATTTTTATTTAGTAGAATTATTGAGCCTTTTTGAAAACGATTATAAAGAAACAATTCAATAGTATTCATTTGTTGCTTAAAAAGAAGAAAAAAAATATTTCTGCAAAAACATGAAATTATTCGGCGCTTAGAAATAAAGGATATATAATTTTGGATTTGAATTTTGAGATCTGCTATTCGTATTAATTCTATTAGAGGTGAAAAGTTGACACGGGCAGGAGCAGTGCTTTCTATAAATTTTATCCCATCTTCAAATAATGAATTCTCATATATTTTAAAACTGTTTTTTAAGAGTATCTAACCCTCGACCAGTTAAATATTTAAATATAATCGATGGTCTTTCAGTCTTCTCCTTGGAATGAATCACATCATGTAATTTTTCGAGGAATGGAATATTGTCACATTAGTTTGCAAATTTATTTTGTTTTTCGTTGTTTGCTCCGGACTATTCCCTTTAAGTGATTGCATGCCTCTCTCTCTGCCCCTCTATTCGTCCAGCACCACTTCTTCTTGGAGCAATTAGGCTACCCTGCACGCCTTCCTTAGCCCTGCCATTTCCCAGAAAATTGAGAATCTTTTGGCAGTCGCAACCGTCTTTTGTGCCGTTCTATAGGCAACTGACGCCTGATACTCGGGTTGTCAAATGAAGGTGCTTATTTGTCCAACACAAGACTTGGACGTATTTCTGGTTAACCACTTACGGACAATAGAAGTGCCAAGTATCGTTCAGATTGACATTTCAATAATTCTAATTCATAACATAGAAGAAATTATTTGATCTATTTTAGATAGCGTCAACTATGAAGTCATTGGCGACCAACAGAAATTACATTAACACATCAGAACAGAACACAGTATTTTGATAAATATCTTGCATAGGGTTAACAGTTTAGTTAAGTTAAATTTTTTCATAAATATTGATAACTTTTAAAAATTATACTTTTAAGTAACACCTCGACCAGTTAATTTATTTAAATTCTTGTCCTCCGTTTTGCCTCAACTTCTGTTGCATCGAAACAGAAGTATAGGAAAGTAATACGAATTGAACACAGAAAGATGAAAATAACTACTTGGAAACACTAAATGAAAATGCAATTAGATTTGCGAGTCCCAAATGGGTTTTGTGAAGTAAATTACAGCATTATCTGTGGAGAGAATTCTTGCTCTACGAAGCCACACCGAAGTGCGTTTTTAATTTTCTGCCTGTGGCTGTCTTGTGAACAGAGCTTTGGGGCTCTTGTGTCTTGAAGGAGCTAACATTTAGCTTTATACTCGAGACAGAGCGAGGGCTGCCGGTATCTGCAGTTGAGGGAGATGGACAGGAACAAGAAAAACGTCTTTACTGCCTGTGCCTAAGGGAGTCCGCGCTACAGAAGTTATTGTTGCAAATTTGTTATGAAGTTTCCCAGCAGATATAAAAATCTTCAGTTAGAAGGCAATCGGTCTATAGGCTGTCTACCAGCTATAAATAACTTCATTCAAGTTTATAAATGAAACTAAACATTTTAAATCGTTTAGCAGGGTAAACAGTAAAATATTCATAATACATATTTTTCTAGGTACAAGTACAACCAATAGAAACTTGAAGACCTAATTATTTATCAAGTAGAACAAATAAAAAAATAAATTGCTAACACATTTTGATTCTCCTATTAAAATATTTCATCGTAAAATTAGAAAGAAATCGACTTATTTGTATTGTAATAAATTTATCATAATAACAAAACAAATTGTGGTATGGGCATAATGCATATTAGGGTAATTGTTTCAAATTATTTAACATAACCATTAAACCTGTTCAAGAATAAATAAATTGTAATGTCGATTTCACTCCTTGTGCGGATGCTGTGAAAACATCTTTCGATGGTTACGGTGATATGAATTAGCTCTATAAATTAAATCTGACCTGATCCATTCCAATTCTATGATTTAATTAATATCAAATCAGATAGTTATAACGGAATAATTATTTGGAAATATGACATTTTAATACAATAATGATAATGTGTAGTCAAGGACGTAAAGTTAATTATCTTGTAGGGTGACAGGCTACATTAATATATAATAGCAATCGAATTGTATTTGAAAGGGTGATGTGGAAAGAGAGGAAGACGGCCAAGGGTTAACTAGGGTACCGAGATATAGTTTAAGGATCCTACCCGGTATCACCTGAAACAGATGTAGCGGAAACCTTAGAAAACAAGCACTGGGTACTTGTCTCATGCCCTTTCGAATGACGGGAGACGAGTTTGTTGTGGGGTCGCAGCATTCCCTTCTTCAGCTTAGGAGGTAGCTTGCCGACTATTCCAATTGGATCAGCGGGTAACTATCATATGCCAAACGTCATAGACTGCGGAACAATATACATCTTAAACCTGCCCAGACTTTTTTTTCTGAGAACCTTAAAAATCAGACACACCTGCAAGAGCTAAGATCAGCTCCCACAGGTATTCAAAGCTTTAGTTCTTCACAAAATGCAAAAAATTCTGTAAAGGTAAAGGTATAGTTGACGTTTCCTGAAAACATCTCTGTTTACTTATTATATATAACATGTGTAGTCCATCAATGAAGAAAACGGAATTCATAGTATTTGATGAAATCGTGGTATTCATTTTCATGTACTTCTTACAGTAATTCTTTTATCTAAACTTTTTGTTTTTACAATACTTTTTCAAGGAATAATTAACCACTGATAATATTATAGCGAACTAAAACCTTATTATATCCACTGTTAGAAATATATATAATCATAATTTAGATTAAATACTATTTTTATTTTACGGTATAAGTATACAACAAAAAATAATCTACGGAATATAAGGATAATTTAGTGATTTGGTGTGCACATACTTCACATCTATATATTTTTTGGTACAAAGTGTTCCTTGTTTTAAGACTGAACAGGACAATATTAATGAGAAAATGGAAGTCAAATTTTCCCACTTGCTGATTAAGCAAATCATTGGTAATTAAACTTTTAGTTCGTAAGCATTCATGTTATCTATATTATCAGTCCTAAAGAACGAGAGACATCCAGTGATTATTGTTTATGACTGCACTATGTTCTGGCCTTGTTCCTGTAGTTATGAGAGAGAAGAAGTATTGCCGGGCATGGCAGCGAAAGGTCGTTGTTTCATCCTTGGGGCCTTCGGGTGTTTGAGGTGCGTTTTTCCGCCCTCTGCGCCGCGGGTTTGCCTACATCCCCAGGGCCGCGTTACCTCTTTGCCAATTATTAATTAACTGGCCGTGTTTTAACTGGACTCCGACCGCTATGCGGTAATCTAATATCGGTCGCTAAACGTCCCGTGGTGTTGAACCTCAATAATGCAACGCCTAAAGCCCATTGACTGCCGGCCATCTGGATGCTCCGGATCCTGACTTCAAATTCAGAATGCTTCATTTATGTTTCATATACTGTGCGGTTTATCAGTTACATTGGTTGAAAGATAATTCATTTATTTATGAAGTATAAGAGAACTGGTAATTGCGCGTGAATGTTTAACTTCCGTGATGCATTACAACCTTACTTCATAATTAAATTTCAGAATCGATAGAAAACGTATCCATTTTAAAAGCCGAAAGTGGTGGAATGCAGGTAGCTGTGATCAGGTTTTTAGCTTATAACAACAATAATTTAGACTAATTAATATTATATAGTTAAAATTTTTAAATGAGACTGATATTTCAGAGTAAAGTACATAAAATTTCATAAATAGGAATACACGAAACTTAAATATTATATTTTGTAAACTAATTAAAAATCAAATACTGAAAGCTATTTTTTGTCTTTTTGACAGCAGGAATCAAATAATTAAATTTCAATTATGAAGCTTATAAACTTGTACCTGTTGCAAAATAATTATTGCCTGTGGCGTATTGCGATATATAGACTAATTAATTAATTAAAATATGAATTAATATAAATAATGTATATACTATCTACAAAAATCAACTAGTTTATACATATTGGATAAATCCTAATACTTAAGCCAACACTAAATGTGACGTAGAATTGAAAAACAAGGTAAATTACTATCATCTTAATAGATGATACCTTACTTATTACGAAATGTAATAAGAGAAATCCTTTCATTGTTCCGGTATACTGTCGCTTAAACAGAAGTATCACTAGGTTTTATACTAAACTGTTATTTTATCTCAATATTTTTGAGGATTGTAAGCTGTAAATGACTCTACCCATTTGCACAGTTTGAATTTACGGTTGCTATTAAGTTTACAGAGCTCCGACCCTTAAGATTCTTCTAAAGATTGAGCTCCGTCAGTTCCCCATCGAGGGATTTCATTTATTGCTCTACATGGCGGCGAATAATTTTCCCGCGGAGAGCGCCCTATTGTCTCAACATTGTCTCTAAAGCTGCATTAAACTTGGGTACGCCATTACGCCAGCGGAAAAGCACCGCACTTGTCGAAGTTTAAACTGCTTCCAGAATGGGAATAATTCCAATTGCAGATTCAAGAGATCAGTTAGACACTCCGCTAAAGAGAATTCGGGGTGTTTCTTTCCGGTCAATAAACTTTACTATAAACCTTAGCAGTTTTTTTACCGACTTGAAACAGGTACATTAACTGCTTGGTTATAAAAAAAATGCATTCAGTTATCGTCGTCTGTGTAAATATTCAGAACTAAGGAATCGTTAAGCTCGTACGTCGTAGTTTTTCGTACTAGTGCTTTCAACGATATGGATAAATTAAATCACATGCCTATGATGAATTCATATTTGAAACTTTTACGGCCTCATTCTGGGTTTTCTCGACTCGAACGTATAGTATAGAAAGAAAAGTCCTTTAAAGAGAGAGCTAAGTTTTGAAAACAATCACCGATTTACAAAGTAAAAATGGTTTTTAGTACGAGGCAGGAATAAGCAATATAACGGGTTTAGTAGTATCATAGTCGTAATTCGTGAAGTGAATGACAGGTACGTCACATCTTGCTTCTGAATATCCTCGTGTGTATAAGCTTAATTTTTCTTTGCGTGATACAGTAAACAAAACTCTAAAACTGCTTCATAAAATACGTTCAACAATATAATTTACAGTATATATTATTCATCCTTATGCTTGAAGTTTTTGCGATGTGGTTCCAGTCGCCTTTAGGCAGCAAATATTGAGTTTCGTCGAGCATGATTCGAAGAGGAGGTTTATGGAAGTGGAGTAAATCATCCCCCTTTCGTCCACATCCAAGCAGCTCACAAGGGAGAAAGCCTCGTCTCCTTTGATGTTGGTGGTTTGAGGTTGATATCGTCGGTCCTCTGTGACACTGGTTGCTCGCCACGTACCCACGCACGCCCGTACGCACTTCCGATCTCGCGTTTGTTTAACGCACCTGCCCACTCGTTCTCTCTCTCTCTCCCGGGCCACATTCTCCAGGTAGCCGCCATTGTTTCCCGTGTTTTGTTTGCAAGGGAAAACAATAGCGCACGTTCCTATGGCAACCGCTGGGTCGCCCGGGGACTATGACCGTGGGGTTAGGGGGTTGGAGGGGGTGGGGTGGAAGCGGAATTTAGAGGTTGAAAAGAGGGGGCGGGGGAGACAAGGTAGGCATTTTTCGACAAAAATAAAAAAAAAGGTTATTAAATGTGCGGTCGTCCGCGCTACGCTAGTGCACCCTGATGACCCTTGAGTCATTTAACGTGGGGATGGCGATTACAATTTTCATCAGTGGCGGATAAAATGTTTGCGGCTGAATCTATAGTGGAATGTGCCGCCAGGTGGCAAGTACAATGCACGCTAAACGCTATTGCTACAGGAATGAATAAACCGAAAAAGTGGCGAAAGTCGCTAACTACGCATTATTGCCTTAAGTGAAAATAAAGTCTCCACGCACGGAAAAATGTGTAATAAATGTTATCCGCTGTAAACATCGTAATGGTACACTGCGTGTTTTTCTTTAAACATTTACGCTCGACTGGAATTTAATTATAATTGATTTCCGTTCGTTAAAAAGCTGCCTTCGGTGTCAACTTCAAATTAAATGTATGAGCTTTATCGTTAAAATTCTTCTCTTTGATATTCATTTACATGAACTGAGGATCCTGAACATACTTTACATGTACAAGAGTTCACGGTGGGATCCAAACCACTCATTTGATTAATTATAATTAATACAACTTTGCTATTGTAACAGCTAAAAATATTATAGCTACTTAATGTTTGGTTAGTTTTATAACAGGGAACACGTATTAGTAATGGATAAAAATATTGAAATTGAAATAAAATATTCTTGATGATTTGGAAATTCTTTCCAATCTCGGATATGTAGCCAAAAAAACTTAAAGGGGTTTTTGTACCTTTAAAGACTACTACTTCTTCTGCTGCTTTCCAGGATTAGGATTTTGGCCTGTTCCGGATTCACCTCACCATCTCAACCTTGATCCTCCAACACTCATGTTTCCTACTGAGCTCTAAAGACTTCCAATTGATTTCATGGTTACCTACGCATTTTACACACAACGTATTCAAATGATAAGGATACTAGATTAAAATGTTAGGAAATTGATGCTACTTTTTATTGCCTGTAAAAAATTTCTTATTAGCATATTTTGCATAGCAATCCCATGCACTTGGTCATTATTACTACGGTTACTGGCTGGAGCAAAAGAGTATGCAAGCTTTAAAAGAAAAGGCTATGCTGGTAAGTGGAGAGCAACTATCCATTTTACAAAGTCTATGAAGTTCAGAATTTTTGCTAGTGCCGACATTGGTTAATCTTAAGAGCCGAGATAAGGTAAATATATATTATGGCGTGACTTGTTATGTAAGTGGGCAAGACAAATCCAGATTGGTGCTTGCAGGATCGCTAATTACGCTGAGCCCGGCTTGATGGTGTTGGCCGATGCGGTTATGTTAACGGAAGTTCGGGCTACTGTACCTGTGTTTGCGCGTGCTGATTGAGCAAACTAAACTCGCCCTTCGCCAGAACCGAACCATGCTTCGTGACGCATTTGTCTGTTTGCCCTTCCTATAAATTGTAGCTCGCGATAACGACGACTGAGCAGTGAGTGGGCTTGTCCGTTTCGATACAGTCATTAAATGGAAGGAGCAACTTGTCGCAGGCTCTACAATTGATTTTCACGATTCCAGTGTTAATTAGGCAGTTTCTGTTTGCTTGTAATTACCGTGGCCGGACTCCAGACCTGGACCGACTTTTCGAACCTCAACTAGAAATGGCATTTTATATAGTTGCAAAAAACGTCGTTAAGGATAGGGGTCAGATATTTTTATCCTCCTTCAATGTTTTCACGGTCCCCGGATGATCACTTTATAGAAGTGTTAAGTTAAACTTGGCTCATTCTTCATTTGTGTTTAGTCACGAAACCATGTTTGGCCTTTCCTACCCGCCAAAAACGTACAAAATTATGTACCTTTATATAATTAAATTTTAAATGTGCATATTTTCTATTATGTCTGACATCTAAGTAAGGATGTTTCGAAATACAACAGGAAAACTGTAATTATATCTTTCTCAATGTATTTACTTTGGCGGTCTTTATTTCTTTTTTAAAAAATTTTAAAATTTATTTTAATTTTTGTAGACAGGAGTTTTGACAATTTACCATAGTGGTATATTAAATATAAAAATTATACATAAAATTACTATCTAAATTAATTTTAATTTAAGTTGACGTGATTCGACGTCAAATTAGATAAAGATAAATATTGCGTCTGGACCGTAGGTGCGAGTCATACTGGAATTCCCTAATACAGTCGTAGTCTCTTACCGGAGACCGATGATGATAATGGGATTACACTAGGAAGGGAAACATTTTTTGTACAATTTGGAGGTGCAGTAGTATTGTTATTGTCGTTATACAGAGGAGAAAAGTGTGTGATATATATTATATAATTAGAAACTGTTTTAATGTATAATAATTGTATGGATATGGCAAATTTTTGGATGTTTCTCTCGACAATATTCAACATTAAACACTTAAATATCAAGATAATTTTCTTTTCTAAAAAATTACTCCCTCATTTGTAAAAATTGGTAATTACAATATAGCCTTATAATAAGTCGTATTATTTTTAAATTATTAAAGTGAAAGTGTCTTATGGGTTGAAATTTATTTAGAAGAGAGAAAGTGACGCTTAAATAGTCGTGATGTGTTAAAAAAAAAGTCTAAGACGAACGAGTAAATGAAATAAGAAATCTTGAGTCTTTTACTGGTCACACGATAGACGTTTTCTAATGTGTAATTATAATTTAATTTTTTTTGTATGTAAATTATTTAAGATCAATCATTTAATTTCATTTGACGTCCCATCGGTGGACGTTAAGACCGAAACGCAATACTAATTACTCTGGTCACGGTAGAGTTGAATAATGTTAATCTCATAATATGATGACATTTTTATATTAAGCGCCTCGCCGAAAATCCTGCTCATTAATTTTTAGTATAAAATTACTGATTCACATAGAGTTACGGCCTGCGCTTCTTAGTTTCCTCTGATTTAGGTAGAATGGATTCGCCATTGCACGTCCCTGAATACGAATATACTCTTCTCTCTTTTGAATTGTAATATAATAATTTTTCATTGATAAAGGTTTTTTTTCCTTTGTCTGATATTTCAAGCACCTATGTAGCTGAAGACACGCACAACGCTCAATTTCACGATTGCTACTGGTAATGAGAGGAATTTACCTTATTTTACCCAAACGGTGATATGATTCTATGAAAATATAGAAATTACTCTAGCCACATTCAGAATAGAATCCAAATCTGTCCATTACGAATCCCGCTTTTATTTTTCACGGCGGCACCGTTATTACCCTTCAAGAATTGCTGGTGACAAACTTGTGAAGAGGGAAATGACACACCACCACCAACACCACTTTGCCATTTTGCACCTCCATTCTCATTTCCTGTTAATAATATTGAGTTTCGTGAAGGTTGGCTGGGGGAAAAAATGTGTAGGATATAGAAATATTCCATTAAGCGGATATTAAATTCGTGTTACTGCGAGAAAGGCAGTCGACTGACAAAAAAGACAATATTAATTCATTTCAGAAATAAACTAGTCCTTTTGTTTAGGAAAGTAATTTTTCATTCAGTTAAGTACAGGACAATCCTTTTTCCATGCAGAGTTTAAATGAAAAATAGAAACTTTATGCATTTAATAACTACTATAGTTGGACGTTTATTCTATTTCCTGGCATTAGAAAATATAAACAAAGAAAGTGCTTACAAGCACTTAAAGTGTTTCGAATATAGATTTATTAGACCAAGAATAAATTATTTTAAAATATCAAACGGCCCTATCTTTGTTCTTACTTCACGTATTCTCTTATACTCGTATAAAATTTTATAAATTATCGGGAATGAATCGTATATTATTAATACAAGTCTTTAGGCATAATGTTAAAACATCCTTCCAATATTTTAAATGGATCATTATTTCCTTAATATTCATTAATATTTGAAGTTTCTATTTGTCTTCGATTTTGGCTTATTTTAAGTTATTACTAGAAAAAATGTACGTTTGTTTCTTTGCAACGACTTGATTATAATCTTCTTCTTTTTAGTATGAACAACTCCAACTCCAGCGAGCAGCCTGACCCTGACTTCATCAAAATGTTCGTAGGACAGATTCCCCGTTCCATGGATGAGAACGATCTGCGTAAAATGTTCGAGGAGTATGGACGAGTTCACCAGATAAATGTGTTAAGGGACAAAGTGACGGGCCAGAGTAAAGGTAAATAAATTTTGGAATTTCATTAATTTTTTTTACCTAAATATACATGATCATCTTCACATTATCTTGTATACTCAGACTGTAGAAAATATTAAAATTAGGAGACTATCATTTCAGTAAGTAGTTATTTTTTATTCATGTTTCTTTTAGTATCATATAATTAAGATCATATCAATACTCTTGAGAAACGCACTTGAAATACGATGCAAATCCCGAATAGAAAACGAACTTAAATTTCAAAAGATCTTGTCCTATCTTTATTAATAAATTATTTCTGTATTGTGCGATAAATGCCTTTAATAATTGGCCTTCGAAGTTCTGAATGAATATTTCATAATACCACTTCTAGACCATTATTTCAGAAGACAAATTTGTAACGGGTTTAAAATATTATGTAACATCTGCTCATTTGAAAGAAATATTGAGGATATCTAAAAAACTACTCTTAAAACGTGTTATTTTACTTGTCTTCAATCATGAGTTAATAACTGTTGTTGTTGTATTGTCCTAAGACTGGTCTGTCCTAAACGTGGCCTATTAATTTATCCTTTTTCTTAGTCAACGTCCTCCATATTGTACGCTCTTCTCCTATTCTGTCTAGAACTTTCTGGTTAGTTACTCTATCCACTTATCTGATTTCAGCATTCTCCTATAGCACTTCATTTCGAAGGCTTCTATTATTTTCCTTTCTGCAACTCCTACCGTCTACGTTTTGCACCCATTTCAATCAATTTTAAGAATGATTACCTAATATTCACACTTATATTACCCGTAAGTAAATTCCTCTTTTTTACGAAAGCCTTCTTTGCCTGTGCTATTCTATTCTTTGTGTATACTATATATACTTCTACCATCCTTAGGTATTATACAGTCCAAATAGCAGAATTCTATAATCTCATTCAAAAACCCCTTCCCAATCTAACAAACTTTGTTATTCCACTTTTTCTCATACTAACACTCCATTACCTTCGTTTTCCCTCTATTAATCGTCAGAGTTAAAACTAATAGTTAATATCTACTGTTTTTATTTCATCACATTACTTCATAGAGAGAGTCTAATAAGTAATAAAACCTCAATTAACGAATTATATCTTCTTTGTATATTACTTCTGTGTGACATAAGAAATTAACATCTAATGTTAAAGAAAATTTCTAGCAACTATTTTGTGATACACTTCAAAGTATCAGTCTATACTATGGGTTTTCTTAACTCCTTGTTAAACTCCGGAAAGTAACATATTCTTGTAAATTTTAAATCATTCTCATAAGACATACTTGGCGACCAACAAATATTCAAAGAAAGGTATTATAATAATTATTTATTTTATTAACATTTTTCATGATACGTTTAACTAAAATATTTTGAATAACTACATTTTTAAAGTAATTGATCATTAGAAATATATTTTTATTAAAGTCGTATACTAAATTGAAATATTTACTTCTTTCCTTATAATGCACGTTTTGCTTTCAATTGTTGTGAATTAAGTGTGTGGATTTACAATGTAATATTATAGCATTAGAAGCGTTTGTATTTTAGAAGGGCATTTTATGCTTACAATTAGTGAATATCAAAGCATCCTGATTTTATATTTGGCAATGGTTTCGTTTCATATTTTACGGAAATATTTTATTGTGGCATTGCTGGAAAATATTTTTCTGTTATTCGTTGTTTATTAATTTAACATGGGTTATATTATTACTCTTGAGAGGCGTTCTGATTGGAAAAATTCCCCTCCGTATCATATTTTACTCTGCCAATATTAAATATCTAACAATTTTATTACACAACTGTAGCAAACAGAAATTCAGATATTTGGCACTATGAAAGCGTGGAAACATCTCACGCTTGTAGCCCATAGCGAATTGAATTTCATTTCCGCTAATATTAGGGAATATTTGAGAATGTAAAATATTTGGCGTAATATTATTACCCGGAGTGTGGCATTCCATTTGAAGGAATCAACGTGGACTGCAGCTGTGCGCGAGAGGTTTTATTTCATATTAACTTGATATCGTTGGTGTCCCTTGAGGCTACCTTGCAATCAACATTCAGACGAGACTTTCTGCGAATTAATGCCTCGGAGCTGCTTCAGGGGGTTCTCCTCGTCAATAGATGCAGTATTAGGAAGTCAACAAACAAAAGGATTCTTTAATACTAATTTCGGCTTTTTATGCTCTATTAATATTGTGCTTAGGCGAAAACTAATTTCATCTTTCACATAATTCATTACAATATTTTCAATAGTAAATATAATTTAATAATCACTTCAAAGAAAAAAGCAAAGTGTCCCGATCTACGTTTTCCTATCTATTTATGCTTAAACTGACGTTTCATTTGTCGTTAAAAGGTCCAAATGAAACCAGCGACGCATATAAAATTATGTCAACATTGTTGGCACATAGGCATCGTACCACAAGCTTTCTAAAATTTTACATTACTGTGGAAAAAAGTAGGAATGTAGTGAGGGCTACATTCGTAAACACTCTTAAAGTGGCAGACCCAACAGGCTTATATTAGCCCTGTGCTGAGGAAATAAGACCTGATTTCATGAAAAAACACATGAGGATCGAATAAATCACACACACAATGAAAAAAATAATAACGTACTTGAACATGTAACAAACCAAGAAAAGAAATAGAAAAAAAATAAACGCATAAATGAAAAGGATTTCTACGTAAACGATAAAGGGGTAGAAATCATTACATAAATTAAAATAATCCAATATAGTTTTAATTTAATTAAAAATGTTGTTTTATTATTTACTATTCACAGAATATTAACCACAAATTCATTGCTGTCACACATTTTGCCAGTCAATTAGGGCCACATTAAAGAAAATTTATATAGTATATAATTATTAGATATTACCTTAACTTAAGCTTGACAATACCAGTGCTTATTTACAGATTTGCTAATTAACTGAACCGCACAATAGGATGTTTTTATATTTATTAACAATTGTAAGATTATTTTTTGTTTGTGTATCTGTCGTCGTTGTTAAAATGGTTCAATTTCAGAATAATGAAAATATAATGATAGAAGAATGCATTGTGCACTTTACTATGTGTCGTTTTCTTAAAATTGTGATTTGTGCTAATAAACGCACAAAAATTGTAAATAAATTTCTCTTTTTTCAATAAAATTTTTATCTTAAAATTAAGCAAGTATACTATTTCAAGAAATACTATTTATAATTTTTCGCTTTACTTACCTGAATGACGATTAAATAATTATTTATTCATTATTAGCGTCAGGTTCAATTATTTGTATTGTTGATTGATTCATCAGAAATTACAGTATTTTGAAATCGTCCCCTGGACTGTAACCGTTGTTATTCTGACAGGTATATTATTCTAAATAGAATGAAAAAGAGGTTTTCGGTGAAATGACTATGAAGAAACTCGATTGACATTTCAGGTTGTCATTTTTTAAGGACGATTTTCTCTTTGTTTGATTCATTATCATTATTTAAATTACAACTGAAACTCGTTTAAGAATTTGACAGACTTTGCTATTTAGTAAACTCTTGAATGTTCCTTTAATTTTCGGGATATTGTTAAGTGTAAGAAGACAAGGGTAAGGTGTAAATATAGTTTCCTCGTAAAGGTGTTGGCATTTCCTTCCGAACCTGACCCTTGCCCCGCCCCTACAATCTTGCGTTGCTTGTTACCCCGTATTATTTACGCTCGTTTCCATCCGCGTAACGACGCTGTAATTATTTTCGTTAACTGTGCAGATGCTGGATAGCGAGGGGGAGTTCTTGGGGGCAAATAACGACCGCCTGCTGCCTGCTATCTCTTGGTTTAAACCTTGCCCCCGCTGCATTTATTTTTACTCTGGCGACGCCAGATGCGTCGTGACACGGACGGATACATTGGTGCAGCATATGTTTAAAAGACACCAGTGCGTTGCCCTGAACAAACATATCAAGTTCTTTTTTCTCACTACGACGGTTAAATATAGTTTTGGCCGTTTACACGATATGCGAATGTTTTACACATCCTTCGAGATTTACGTAGTATTTAGATTGCATAACTGTGACGCTTGACAGTTATTGAGGACGCTGTTAGGTTTTTTATTTTACTGTGTCGCGTTATTTTGGTGGCAGATAAACAGAAACAAAATGAACAAAAGTGTTACTTATGATTTCTCATGAAGTTTATACTTAAAGTACCTGGTGTTGTCTGGATTTTTATCCCATTTATATTAGACTGACAAAGGAATAAAATATATGTAGTGTAAAATCGACGTAATTTCATTAAAACGCGTAAATTTAAATTTAAATATTTTACATATATGATTACGAGCAATATGTTTAATTTAAACTCCGCAGACAAGCATAAACTAAATCATGATTGAACCCACCCTTGGAAAGGGTGTTACGATTTCCTAAACTGCACAATTCCATTAAGATAGTCTTTCCAAATTGGTTGCATCTCCTTTACACGCGGCTTTCCTCTACGCAAACTAGACTTAACACGGCATCGAGACTTGCCAACCTAGAATGATGGGTTCGATTCAAATTTCGGGTATTTTATAATTAACCGCTTCTCCCGACTATTATTTTACACCATTAGCGGACGTAAGACAGTAATTCCATTTTTCCTCAGACTTATTCCTGCATAACTTGGACGCAATCAGTCCTATAGCTCAATATTTTGTGGAATTATATATATATATATATATATATATATATATATATACCTCTGGTGACAACTCTGTAAGACAAACCGGAAAACCACAAAAATTAAGAGACGAAGCTTACTAAATGTTTTTAAGTCAGAAGAAAGATAAACTTTAAATGGCAAGATAAAATAAAGACTGATAATACTTGTTTAATAAAAAAAATACAAAGAAAGAGTGTCAATCTTGTCAAGAAATATGAAAAGCAGTAGAGTAACAGTGGTTGTTGTTTCTGTGCACAGCAATCACTGATGATGCATACGCCAGTTGGTCATGAATTTTGAACTTGCCACATTCTGCGGAATATATTTTTTTGAGGGAGGGATCAAGAGGATACATGGGTCCAAACCTGTTTTAACAAAAGGGGTCAAATTATAATATATTTTTCTTAAACTTATTTTGAGGCAGTATAATAATCTATCACAGTTATTTAGGATCTAGTTTATAAAAAATTAAATAGTATATCATAGTTATAGGTCGAGTATGTAAAACCATCTCTTCTGGATCTAATTCTTCGCGGAGCCCCAAATCTATTGTTTGGGAATCTGTCGTTTTTGAAACCGGTTTCTAATTAATGCACCGTAATATTAGAATTCATTTTTTAATATTACTGTAAATAAGTGTATTAATGAGTTCAATAATAATTCACTTTAATGTTTTAGAATAAAAAAATTGCCGACATATGATGGCCGTTATTAAAGACTCCTACAGCTCCTTTACTAAATCCCCGTTTATATGAGTTATGTTTGTCTGTAAAACAGAGGGGATGAAGCAGATGGTTTTAATGAACGGAGGGTGAAAATGTTAAAGCTAAATATACATTCAAGACACTTCCCGAGTATTAAATTCCTAATTATACTTATCCGCTAACATCTAAAACACGCACTATTTTTTTCTTTAACTCATAGAAAACCATGTTTGTTCAAAAATTAAACTGATGCGTTTATAACAAATTCACTTGAGTTTTGAACAGCACGGTTCATTTTACACGTAACACAAACTCTTGAAAACCTTATAAATCGCAAAATGTGAACAAGCCTGCTTTGTATGAATAATTAATAGAAGAAGCGTAACACTTGCCCCAACGTTATAAGTCAATAAATTCGAAATATAAGTTACGTTTAGTCACACCTAATAGATAATTCCGTGGAAAAACAAATACATACTAAGTTACTCAAAAGAGTAGTTTTCTTTTAAACTTTTATTACAATTTATGCCTACCCCACGATTGAAACACAACATTTATTTAACAATATCGAGAGGTAAACTGTTAAGTCACCGTACCGAATAATTAGTTTTACCATTTCCGGTAACTGGATCGCCTGCAAATTTTAATGCCGTTTTACATACTCAAATTGAACTTTGTGGCCGTAAGAAATGAGTGCACATTACGTAGTTAGGAAGCATATTATATTTTGTTCTGCTATTATTATATCAGAATGAATTATTGCGTCTAATATCAAAAGGCGGTTAAGTCAGTTTATTCAGAAACATTACCTCGCATAGATTTTATGAGCTAAGTGCGCTATTTTTGCTGTTCAAATCCTTTGATGAAAAATAGGCTAGCCTTTGTAATGTAAATTACTGGTGACCCGTAAACTTTCTTCATTCGATTTCTGTAATTTTATTGAACCGTCTCGTCTTTGTGCTGTGTTAGCTGCTTCAGAATTATCGGCTGACTCGGGGCTCGACGCAATACGTTAAAATAAGTTTAATCTTTTATATAGATAGAGTCGGAACTATTCACCTTCTGCAGACTTTTCACACGACTGTAAGAAAATTGTTTTAATATATTTAACTGTCCCATATATTTTATAATGGGAAATGGAAATTTTTTTTCTGTTGGAGCTTTCGGTTACCAAAACAATTTTTTAAATTCCTATATCAAAATTTTTATTTAACGGGATATAATCTCGTTTTTAATTTTAAATTGAGTTATCTTGAATGACCATTATAACCTCCTACTATACATACCTTTAAGTCATTTTTATCTGTTCCAATCACTTTTCGACATCTCCTGAATTTATTAATATCATTCTTTCGGAGGTCCTGAATTGATTGAGTTTCACATTCTCCAAAATATTAGCAAGCCTTACAAGCATGTAATGTTTAGTGAGAATCTAGTATAAAATAAATTTTTAATAAATGGCTGACATTCTGACGCGTATTCAGATATAACGGCATTTACTTTAAAGGATCCTTGCTTATATGGTCGAGTTTTTATCATTAATTTTAACAGACATTCATTTCTATGTTACGAATTATACGAAATATTACTGTAACTCAGCCCAATGTTAAAATTCAAAAATTTTCAAATAAAAGCCTGACTTTCACGATACGTAGTCAATGCAAAAATAATTGGTATCCACGTCAATATCATTTTTATTGTATCTGTATGATATGATCGAAATTTGTCAAAACTGAAAACATTGTGTTTATAAGTAAAGAAAATAGAACGTAACTTCAAATCACAATCCAGACGCAAATGGTACCTTTTTTAAGTCATTAAAACTGAAATTTTTTATAGTGCTGTTGGATGCCTCAATTTCATTATTTTTATTTTTTATATTCCTGTCTTAATTCTTGTAAACTTTATTGACTCCAGGAATTTCCAGTTCTGGTTGTTTTTCATTTTTAATATTCTTACATTATCGTAATTAATTTTTCGTAGAAATCAGAATTTTTTTGTAAAATAATTCTGCGTATTTCAGTTATGTATCTTTTCAATTTACAGACTCTCAAATTAATTCGAAAATGATGAATTTGTTCAAAATGAATTGTTTAAAAAACAGAAATTATGAACTTTTAATTGCGAAATTTGCGTCACTCGTTCACTTGTTTAATTTATTCAGAAGTGGAACTCCCTTCTTCGAATACATGGCAAATGAATATGAATCCATAGCTTCATCGATGAATAATTACGTCATTATTTTGATTCACGGTACAGATTCCAGTACATTGTAGTTGATTCTCCGTTGGCATATATGTACATTTATTGGATGATTCTTTACCTGCATAGGAATAAATATTTGATGCGATGTTTCCGAAAAGTCTGATACTTTGTATGGCCGGTACTGTAACGGAATTGCTGAACGGTATTTTGAAATCTCGGATGTTTCTTTTCCGATTCTTCTTTTGATGGATCTGCTTGCTCTATTGTCGCCTTACGTCACAGAGAATGATTTGAGAACTGCCTCCCACACAGCTGGCACGTGCCCAACCCAAGATACAATGTAACTTCCTACATTCATAAATCCCCTGTATTATTTGGCGTTAAACGAGTCGCAGCGGGTTCTGCAAACGAATACTGTACCTTTTCTATTGAATTAAAAGTTGCGTTACTCAATGATCTTTAGGTTGATGTATTTTTAAAAATATGCGTGTTATCATTATTGGTATCTGAATTACAATTAATAATAAAATTGTAAAAATGATCGTAAAAATGTCCCAATATTCTAATTAGAGAATACAACACTAGAATTGCTTTAGAAGAAACGTGTTCCAATATTATTGGACGCGATATCTTCTTCCTTCATGACATACAATAATAATCTGAAATTTCAGATCGTAATTATTTTGCTATTGATGCCATAAAATTATTACTTCATCACGAATTTGTTAGATTTCTGTTTCCTGCTTATATTTTATACGATTGTAGGTTTTTAAGTTTCCAGGCGACCCTATTATTATAATAATACTAAGACAGAAAAATTGCTTCTAATTGAAGTTCGGCCAGAGGCCATGAAATGATACTAGAAAATCGTAATACAGAGAAAACCTCAATCGCATCGAGACTGTAACCCAAATGTTCCACTTTCTGGATGGGTGCTGTCCATCTCTTGTCTACCTGAAGCTCAGACTCGCCTACGATTTTCATAATCATACTCTTCACAACCTTATTCAGTGAATAATGGACATCGTGTATATTGACAAATGTTTTAATGGATCTAATTAAATCAGTTGTCTTTATATATTTATATTATTATAATCTTAGTTGTTGGCTTATAGATATCAATGTGAATGTAATATTTTATATAGCTACTAAATATAAATATAATAATAAAATTATTTCTGGAGTGATCATTGTGTCATAGTGTGTTAAAAAATAACACAAAGAAGTACTATGTATTTCTTTAAAATGTGTCTATTTTAAAGGGTTATTTTATTCTCAATTTTGTTTGCCAACTATTTGTAGATTTTTTCCTAAATTAAGTAATCTCAGAATGAATTGTTTCCTTGATGATTTCCAATAATTGTGTTCCAAGTCTATAGTGTTTTACCCTTTTCTGATCATTTGTCTATCAGATTCAAAATGTTATTTCGGTAATCTACAAATCTGTCAATTATTTATCTTTCTTTGTTAAAAGAAACATAAGGATTTAGTCCTTTTGACTGTCATAATGTTGTTTATAACATTTCATGCAATAACTGTTTGTTTTGCTACATTGGTTAGACAAAGAGATCTGTATCGATTAGAATTACGGAACATAAAGCCAATTTAAAATTACCTTAATATAAACACTCTGAGATTACTAAACACTGTTGGGAACTAAATCATTCTTTTAATTTTGATAATACTGTTGTTTTAGTCAATTTTAAGAAAAAATTAATTATAGAATTGTTGTGTATTTAAAGTAACAAATTTACTGTCAACATGATGCAAAAGTAATTTATATGATGGCTATCCTTTGTCTATGCTATTTGTGATTTAGATTATTGACAAGGACCTCAATAGATGGTCGAAACTTCTACTTCATATTTAAAAAATATTTCAGAATTTTGTTTTTTCTCTTAAAGGTTTTTTTCTACTTATTTAAAGAAACGTACCAAACCCACTCAAAACGTTTCGTGTAAAATCAATATATTATTTTTGACTAAGGTACGCTTCTGGTTTTCATATGCAGTGTGTTTTACTTGATGTAATGTTTGCGACGAGTAATTTTTTTCTACGTCTGAGGGGAGCCGCGTATGTTTTGGTGTCTATAGCAGCAAGTGGGGAGAGTCTGTCCTCCAATTTATTGCTGAGGCTCTATTTCTTTGTCTTGAAGTTTTCCACCTTCCGGTGCGCAGATTTTCCTCTGACTAGGTTAGCGGATATAAATTTGGTCTAAAACTTTTGTCATGTTGTGTGATGGATGAGCGAGTACAGACCTTGTGCAAAGTTGTGCATCTGCCCTCGGTGACATCCCAGTTCTCTCCGAAAATATAAAGATAAAAGTGGCTTACCATGACTGGATAAAATATGTCTATAGAAGAGGCTTAACCAGATGGCGTACTTAGTATTTAAATATCTAAAGGCAATACTCCGCATTTAGTACCGACATCTCCCTGTTATTATAAAACATATTAAAAACTGATAATGTACATTTCTAAAAGTTGGGAATGTTTAAAATTCTGCAAAAGTTCCTGCAAATATTAGAATTATTACAGGAAAGTTAAATTTACTTTCCCTCTGTAGGTATGGATATTCAATTGCTTAGCTCCATTAACTCAGTCTTATAAGTCGGAAATAATCAAATTATGTGAACAATTATTCGAAATCCCATTTTCATACGCATAAACTGACCTCGGTGGACTTAAAAATAATTTTTAGTTAGTAATTGATTAATGTACAGAATACATCATATTGAAATACGTTAGCCTGCTTCTTTTCAACCTTGCCTAGAAGGCAGCGAGGGAATTTATGATGATGTCCTATTGTTTTTAACTTCATGAGGAACGGAATTGTACCACAAAAATATTAACGAGGAATTTTTTTTATATTTATACCGATACGAGGAAAATTAATAATAAAATATTTACGAAATTACAAACATCTTAAATGAGTATAACTTTTACAATATGGCTGGACTTTTTGTTTCAAGAGAATTATGCCGTGATAACGTGGCACGTCTATTTACAGTCTTCATGAAATAAATTACATGACTAATTTATTTTAACATTAAGGTGTTTTATTGAAGGGTAAAGACATTGAAATCAATAGTCCGGAGATACATACGTGTATTTCCATGGTTATATTCTGCACAAGTTCCTGTAAATTTTAGAATTACTAAGTTAATTTTACAGGTAATTTAAATTTACTTTTCAACTGCATTTATTTTCCAATGGGAGCTAATTTGACCTTAAAACTTTTCCTTGTGCCGAGGTTATTGTCCACGCAGCTGTGCTGCTGTAAAGGTTTGTTATCACTTTTGATTCAGTTGTGACTTGTGGCAAAGTTAGTCTATTTTATGCTCTCATTCTCTGAGATTTATTAAAGTGCCCCACGATGTAGACTATAACGGAAGATCTCTTGATTCTTCGTGGCGACTTTCCAGTGACGCTCAAGAATTTTAACCTCAAATTTTCGTTTCTTCTTCCTAAATTCCATTATTATTCGTACGATATTTTCCATTAATTTCACACCATTTTTTGAATTTCCTAAGGCTAATTCATTTCAACGCTTGCTTCTGAGCGATTTTAACAGATATCCTATGATATGTTTAAATAAGGAATGTATCACGAGCAGAGACATTGGGTGGATGTCTCCTACTCATAACAGGAGCGATTACACCTGAACAAATTGTGCCTAATCTGGTTCACGTTGGGAATATCCCATGAATAAGTTCCGTGTATCTGGCACCCGCGATTTGCAAACAGCGCATAAATTACGGCTTCTCGCAGCTTGCAGAGATATTTATGGATCTCATATCATGTCGAGATGATTTAGACGTCTAGGAGAGCGCAGTGGGGACAGAACCTTCTTTTCTCCCGTACTTCACGTTAATAATTCCTATTTTCGTACGGGCTCGAGCCACGCCAGGGCGTAATTAACAGCTCCTGGAATCTGCAGATATACAGCTTCCTTCCGCCCGATTGTAGTTTGCCATTGAATGGGCGTTTGATACGAGCTACTTCAAAGCACACCCGCTAACAAGCACATTTCCTCAATCAGCAGTTCTGATGGAGAGATTTTCAGTCCCTTCTAACTGGATTCCACACACACTTTTCCAATTAAGCTCGTGTTGGTTTTAATTTAGTTCCGATACGTCCAGTCTGCTTGGGAAACAATTTTTTGTGAACATTTTCAATTTTTTGTAAATCTCGCTCTCGTTGTAGGGAAGAACGTGGAAGTGCAGCACAAGATTTTTTTGTACAATTATTTTACTCGTTGAAAAATATAAACACAAGAGGGAAATGGTGTTTACCTTTTCGTAGCACGGTGCTTCGTTTACGCGAACCAAATATACAGTCATTCAAGCGGGATCGCAGCAAGACCACCATTTTTGGGGCGCTTACTGTAAGGAAATATTATAGGAATTTTTCATAATTAAATAGAAATATCCTGCTGGAAAACGGCGATTTTTACCTGCTTTGAATCCTTGAACATTTATTATCAATAAATGTCATGAAATATGATTTTCGTCCTTGATTGTCAAACTTCCTCTTAGGCCACTGTAACAATTCTCAAATGTATAGTTAAAAGACATTTTATTACGTTATGAAAATGTGTATTGCTACGTTTTATTTTATCGTCTTGCGATGTTCGTAGTTTTAACGGGTAACACTTCCGATAAACTGTGTTCTATGTCTGCAATTTATCAAAATAAATTTCATAATATTCATTTTGTAAAGTGGATGAAGACAGACACATGCACGAGAAGCAAGTCATAGTTGCATAATTATGAAAATATTCCTAAATACTGTAGTAGATAATTTCATTTTTTTAATGTACACTATTATATCATTTTAGAAAGCCGTTAATGAAGTAACCTTGTATTCACGAAAATTTCATATTTCTGATTTACAAATTTCTTGTACTGAAGGTAAAACTTGTTTATGGTTTCTTGTTCCTCTCCTCTGTATCATAATAAGGTTCTTTGTTCACAAAATTTATTTAGTATTTTTTTTAAATTGAGCGGAAAACAAGTAGCCGTAGTGATTCTTTTTTTAATGTATTTGATTTTTAAAAAATGAAATATATTTGTTATTGATTTGAGAGAAGTGTACCCAAAATATATACAACTTATTGTAGGTATGTTGCGATATTGTAATTAGTCTGAGTCCAATGCCAACGGTCATTTGTTTTTACACCCTTGTGCCGGGTCATTTGTTGCGAACTTTGGCACAAGTCGCTGATTGGTGACCTTAAGATGTCGTGCATGACTTGCTCCTAAAATTGTCTGGCTGGCGTAGCTTTTCGAAGCACGACAGTTCCACGTCCGTCCATGCCAAGTTCTAAAGTTGCAGAGACGACGGGAATATATGCACTGTCCACGAGTAGTCTCTTAGCTAGATCAATTTACTGCTTCTCGTGTACTTCAAGTTAGCTGAATTTAATCCACTTATTAACATAATCGGTCCAATGTCAACTTTACTTTATTTCCTGGTCATTGTAAGTGTTCACTACTAACTGTCTACTTTATTCAAATTCTTAACATTTTCCGCCCGAGCTGAATGCATCTGACGGACGGCATTTCACAAAATATTTTCAATATCCAATAAACATGTTCCAATAATTTCATTCGTAATTTTCCTTATTCCTCTAGTTCTAAAGCTTGTAATTTTAGAGACAATGAAGCAATTTCGATGTTCATTGAGAGCTAAAATAGTTCGATGTTGCCCCTACAGATGGCATCAATTGTTTGACACAAATACTTGGCCGTCAACCGTAACCGTAGCCTTAGCTAGTCTAAAATAATTACTGCTAACTGAAACTATGTTCAAAATTGTAAAGAACTTTTCTTTACTTCAGTGTACCGGTTTTATTTTACTAAAGTGCTTTTATTAGAAAAAAATCACCTGAGGTCAGCTGTTGAAACACTGGGTATTTCATACTAAAATGCTGCTGGTTTCCTAAATTTATTCGCACCTAATCTTCCAAATGATCCAAATATTTGGTAAGAAAGTACCTAGGAATACAAAAAAATAGCAAAACCGTGGTAAAGGGGACAAAAATAAATGGTAAACGTAAAGCTGAAAAATATTAATTTAATGGAGTGTTCACCTTAAATTAATGCTCAGGTCAGTGGCATTTATCAGTTGCCTACTTTGTTATGAAACCAAAATATAAACATGTGATGTAAATTATGCTTTGTTATTACGCTGTGCCCATGCTTGGGACTTTACCTTTTAATAGAATGTTAATATTTAATAATACAACAAATAATTTTGTAAGTATTTCCGTAAGAAAATTTCACATTAATATTTGTTTCATGTGTGGACCATACATAATAACTTCAGATAAGTATTATCGTTAATTTAAGGACGTTTTGTTCTTATTTTGCTCGCTTTCATTAAAGACTGCATTAAATATTTTCCGTCACACTTTTCACATTATTATAACTTTTGGGATTTAAATACGAAAGAAGTCTATAGTAAACTAGTTGATTTGTTTTTGTGGTTTGACCATAATGACATTCTAACAATAGTAATGTTCTTTTGTTGGCGTTTTTTCCCATAGTTGACATTAGGAATTAGACCAGTAATCAGCTGTTTCAGCTGCTAGTACAACAGTAGCTTTTTAATGTTTTTTTAAAAAAAATCTTGGATATTTACCTGATATTTTCCACTCGGAAAACTGACTTTTCCATGAGTTTTTCAAAGAAGGCAAGTTCCGAAAGGTGGCAAGACCTGTTTGGTAGCGAAAAGATTCAATCAGATAATAAATATTCCCTTCACACAGCTTTATTGTCTCAGATAATGGGTGTCGTGCTAAATTATCGCCTATTATAGCTTTGAAGAATGCCCTCGTTTTAAGAGAAATTATTTGAAAGCAGGCTTCAAAACGGTGTCTCTGAAAGCAGCTAGGTTTACGCCTATTGTACCGTCTTTCCATTCGACACACATGACCACTTTATATACTTTTATGTACGGTGGTAATGAATCACCGCTTGAAACGCTGATAACATTACAAAATTGTTCCAAGTTGGGAACACTTATGCAATATTTTTAAAAAATTTAAAAACTAAATTAGTTACGTCGAAATGTTAGTACAAGAGTACTGCACAACTACATAGATTAGAAGAAGTATGAGTTACATTCCAACAAATGCCGTCAGATAACGTAGACAACCAAATTTAGTTTTATATGCTATTTTTTAATTGCATCATTTTACAAATTTTAAAATAATTAAACTTACCCATAACTCTTAAAAATCAAGCTTAAAATTACCCACCAGTCTAAAATACTAAGCCTGAACCTACCCTTAATTCAATCTTAAATTCACTTAATTTGAAAGTACTGCTATTAACCCGTAACACTGAGATCCAAAGAATTGACTGCAATATCCTAAGTAAAGGTACTGTACTAAGTACGTTAGCTATTCTTTTGTTTGTAAATTAACGTTATACGAAGTACCAATTTCCGGCACAAAAATGAATGGTGTTCAGTTTCCCTTTTGACAAGTGAAATAAAGAGACCTTCATTTTCAAATGACAAAGGGGAGGGGGAAGTCATCGCAACATTCGTATAATGCTAACTTCAGCCTGTTAAGGTTGTCAGGAAGGAGTTGGCTCAGAATTACCGAGAAGCACGAAGCTAATTACGGCGCAATAAATTTCATATTCATCGAAGTAATGATGAGGCTCCGCGAAGCAATTCCGGTTAATTTTGTAGCTCGGCCACGTGTGACGTATCACTCGGAAAATCACAAAGCTAATTTTGCTCTACATACACAACTAATTTTATGGAAGAGTTGGTTTTGTTTGTAATAGTATTGTGAATTTCGCTTATTATTTGCCGTTTAATGCTGGCCCTTTTTAGCATTGACAAAAGCCAACCTCATTTTATTACTCCCGGGCTTGAAATACAAAATATTTAGTCAAAATCGTGTTTATGTTCAGAAGTCAGAATTAAATATAAATTCGGTTGCTACGTAAAGTATAATATTTAAAGTCTTGTCGTGATTTAAAACATTGAAGAATAAAAATATTCTAAATGTAAACTTGTTTATTGATTCCATTTACCCTCTACTGCGGAAATAGGAAAGGTCGAAGGATTATTATTTACATTGATAATAAACACAGGAATTAACTACACAAAATAAGCATATGAGGAACAAAGGAATCGCAGGCGCGCACGCACACACACAATTGTAATAACGGTTATAAAGATATAAAACAGTACACACAAGAAAATATAAAATAATAAATACGCAAATAAATAAAACCATATGAAAGTCAACTAAAGAAGAAAAATTAGTATAGATAAATACTCAAACAATTACAGAAAAAATTAAAATTTGATTTGAATACTTAAAACAAATTTAATGTCTTACTATCTTTATTATTCCACTAGAGTTCTGCGAATTAGATTTCTGCCGGATTCAGAAAATTTCAACTTCTTTACGGATAGAATTTTATTTGCAAATGCCTCTGACTAAAGAAATTTTGCACACATTTTATAAATTGTTTGGAATTAACTATTTCATATAATGATAGTGTTCAATTGAATTGATTATGTTATACGAGATTACTACGTCAAAGTATCATTTCATATTTATCATCTTACGAGGTGCATAAGTAATAGTATGTTGAATTAAATTTACTTTGAGGTTATAAATTATTATTTTCCACACTTTGTATGAAGCAATTCCAATAATTTCATATTTTTAATCTCTGATGGGCATTTTATTAGGATATAAATAAATGACCATATTACAGACAATTCAAATGTTTGATTTAACAAGGACGTTCAGTAATTTGGAGGCGATAAAGGTGAAATATGGCGCAATGGATTGTATCCATTGACAGTTACTACGTCCTACTTTCATTTAGTAATTGTCAGTAAGAATTGTGATTTATCTATCTTGATATAATTTTATTTTAAACTGACTAAAACAATTTTCAAAATTGCATCGACAAAAATTTTAAGTCTTGTTTTCTATAAGAAAAATTTTATTTATCTATTCGATATTATTTTTCGAATTGACGGACTATATTAGATGCTGTATTGTTGTTCGTAAACCTTTTTAATTATTACACAATACCATTATGTTCTTACTGGAATTATTTTTAATGTTTTTTTTATTCATCTTGAAGCTAGACCATAAAATTATAAATATTTGTTAGTCACACAGAAAATAGTTCAGTCTTGTACCTAACAAATGCCTGATCAAGTATAAATTCTAAATTATAAAAGAAATCATGGACCGTCACAATATGATCCCTACTATATGCATTTCCAATAGTTCAGATCCAAATCCAAGGCGTAATGTTGAAAATTAATTGGTTTACGTTGATAGCATTCTTGTGCTCTTATAATCCATTGGTAAGACTACATTGAAATTTGGTGTAGGTTGAGGCTTACCATTATTCTTGGGAATCCTGCCTAATTTGTAAAAACTGCGGCATTTACTATTTGATCCGGATCCCAGCTCATTAATTTCGAAGGGCAAAGGGATTGACAACGGACGTGGAGACCCGAAGCAAACAGTACTGACGTACACGGCCAAGTAATGTGTTTAATAAAAGGTAATGACGTTCATTAAATTAAACTGCTTAAACAGACTTTACTCTCGAGCGATGATGAGTTGAAGTAAATGAAATGTCCAATTAGTGATCGTGAATAGAACTCGGGCAGGTCAAGTCCGGAGGAATAATAGACGCTTGATTTTAATGAGAGGCCCGTCGTTCCTGTGTGCTCCTGTAGTCGGGATTACTTTCCTTTTGCCGATCGAGTTTCGCCAGAAGGGGGTGAGAGGTGGCAGTTAGTCTGCGAGAATTATCGGCGTATTCTGTTTCGCAAGAGCCCCCACCCCCACACCCCCTCCTCTTCCCACCGGAGCTGCTTGTTCCCACTTGAGAATAATGAGTCTGCTGCGTTGTATTTTCAACGAAATCATTTTCTCGGAGGTGCAGATTTGAGAACACACCGCTCCCTGTCCTCCGTCCCTTCAATTATTCGAAATTCCTACCCTGGAGGCAGCTGTTTTGGAAAAGGGAAATGCTTAGTAAAAATTAATGACGAATGGTATTCTTTCTCGGGTTTAAATTTCATAAATTTCCTATACGATAGTAAGAGGCTTATTTAATTCTTTTTTGACGTAGTTTTTTTTTTCATTTTGAGAAGTTTATTATTGAAATGCTCATTGTGTATATAACGAGAACGAGCTCAATTTCCCACGTAGAGCCCGCTTCTAAAAGGTTCACTTGACCGAAAATTTATTAACTTAAACTTCTTGTCTTGACGTACTAATATTGACTGTATTGTAAAGTTTCTGACCTGACGAAGATGATACATTTTTCCTTCAAATTTATTTTTATTGTTCTAGATAGTTTCCTTGTAAGTCATTTCTCCCCAGCGTAACTCCCGTCTCTTTAATCCTTCTAAATGGTACTCGACGTATTGATTTGCTAAATACTTGTTAAGGAAGGTGATGACCACCTCATTTGACGAAAATGTCTTTCTTCCACGCGCTACGTTTAGCTTTAGAGGATAAAAGTAGTAGTTTGGGGCTAGATGTCGCGGGAAAGGAGATTGGTTAGGCTGTTCAAACCGTACTTCATGGATTTTCACCATGTCAATCACTGCGGTGTGAGAGAACGATTTGTCTTGGTAACACAATTTTTTTTTCTGAAAATGTAGCAGTTTCTCCGCAATTTCTGGCCTCAGCTTGTCAAGAAATGATGCGTAGGATGCTCCTGTAATGGTTATTTCCATTCTGAAGATAATTAAGAGAAGTCCATGACTATCCCAAAATCATTTTCCCTGCCGGAAAATAAGTGTGATATTTTTTTGGAACCAATGGCCACTTAGCAATCTACTATTTTGACTGTAATCTTTTTGTTTCTGGAGTATAATAGTTTATCCAAGTATTATTTACAGTGATTAATCGGCCCCAAAACTCGTGATTTATTAGTGCCTACTACAGAGCGTTGGAAATTTTCATTTGAACACGTTCTTGGTCTAATGGTAAAGGTTTCTGTAGAGTACCCGTTACCAGAGTCTAATTCGTCTTCAATTTCCGTATGCCTTCAAAAAAATTTATTACCTGATACTAATTTCTGTTTTCGTTTCCACAAAAAACACACAGAATGATTGTTAAAACCTGAGATGCGCAAAAACATTGCCTAGCTTTTGTCACGAGTGCAGCCGTCTTTGTAAAATTTTTAACACAGTTAAATATTTCATATAAAAACTGCCTGGTTTTATGAGTAAAAGGTTTGTTTGTAAATGTAATAAATTAGACCGATATTTTTCCGCAAAACGACCTCCCATGAACGATTTATTGCGACCGAACCACTTGTTGCTGACAACATTGCAGTATATTAAAGATCACGTGGAAATTTCCTATGTTTTATTGTTGAAAAAGTTATTACTTTTATATATTCTTACTCCAATTACTTATTTTAGTCTCTAATTTATAAAATAAATTTATGGTGTTATTCTAACATTAATAATTTGTATTTTGTCAAAGTAAATAATTATATGAATGTTGAAACTGTAAATATATTACGTGTAAGTTTTATGATGAGAATGAACGGCTTTGTTAAATTTCCGAAATATTTGACTAAATTCATGTTATATAATTTTTGGAGGACTATTTTATAAAATTAAATTTTACAGATTCTGAGTGATAAATACCTTTTGGGGTGAAGTAATACAATTAATATGGCAAACGGCGATGTAAAATTAAATTTTAATTTTTTAATATATATAATTGTGGTAAAGAATATTATTACTGCTTAATGTAACATTTTTAATACTTTGGTGGACCACAATTACATGTAGTTTTATTAATCTATCAACAGAATGTATATACGTATTTCTTTTTGTTAAAAGTTGGTTTAGATGGGAAATAATACTATTAAATTTTAGTTCTGAAATATTTTGCACATTTTGCTCCTAGTCTTCCGCTGTAATTGGCTTAAACATTCTGTAAGGGATGACACACGTCTATTAAAATAATAAGTGCACTTGCTTGTCTGTGTAATAGGCGCCCTTAATTAAAGTTATCTTTAGCTGTTCTTTATCCGTTGTAACTGCTTTGAACAACGCTGATTATTACTGCGCAGTAAACGTCATACCATTCTAATTTTAAGTTGTACATAACGAGTTCTTGTTGCAGTTGGGTGTGAAATGTAATATGTCCGACATTGCGAAGTAAAATGCGTCGGCGTCAGTTTCTTGGAGCTCAACAAGTAGCTTCCGTCTTGAGATGTCTTCTTTTTTCTGGCGCCCCGTCGGGCGTATTTCTTCAACTGTGTAATACAGCCAGTTGGTGGGGATGGCTCGACTTCTATATCGGGGGCCGTTTTCTTCTGTGTTCCACTTCTTAATAATACATAGATTTATTCACTGTCAAGTTTTTTCGAGCGGTAAAATTCTCCCCGTAAAATCTCAGCAGGTTTCCCAGTAGATGTTTTTACAGATAAAGCTTTGTAATCGAGACTAATGTCAAATTCTACGTATTGGCAACATTGTAATCAGAAATATAATATATAACTTGAAATAAACTGTGACATTTTAACTTACTTTCGAACTGAAGGCCAAACAACTCCTTAGAAACAATGGAACTTTTACAGCATTTAATTTTAGTTAATTGAAAGGTCTTGATATAGGTATTCATATGATTGCACCCTTACGGGACACTAAGTTACATCCGCTGCAAAAATTATTTGACCTTGAGAATATCCGTACGTGTATTTTAAAAGCCTAAAAAATATTTTCTCTCTGTGTATTGTACACACAACTTTTAGAAGTGCCGAATAGATTTATTTTATCAATGATGCTTTATATCACAATTTGTAGAATTTAAAAAAGTATGCAATTTGTAGTATTGTTAATGAAACCTTAATTATTGCAATGTGACGAAAAAAATATTTGTTCTTTCGTAAATATTAAAATTTTAAGTACAGCCGTTTTCAAGAAGGTGCCTGATTTTCAATCATAAATCCGGCAAAACAATATGACCAAGTACCCAATCAAACTTCAATCAAAACATTAGTTATAAAATACAAACAATATAACAGTCGACATATATTTAAAATTTTGGAAATAATTTAAAATATTTTCAGCAGTTCACAGAAAATAGGGAGGTATTGTTTGCGAGATTTAGCTAGTCATGTGTCAAACCGATGCGCAATGGACAACTCTGGCCATATTGTAGTGGAAGTAGACAGGAGCTCACTTGTCATGCGACATTTTGTTAATGCAACTCGGTAGTGCAAAAGCACTTCTGAAAACATAGGCACTAGGAAATATTTTGCTGTCAGTTTAGGATATGTTTTACGTTAAGAAAAGCATGCGTAAAATGCAATAGATAATAATTATAGGGTGTATGAATGCAGTTAATGTTTTAAAAATGATGGCCTTTCGTCTGGCCTCGTGGAGGGGAAGTTCCTTCTCAAACGACAATACTGCCCTTCTCCTTTCCCTATTGCGCATCGAAACATGTCTTGTAGAATCTCACGAAAATACTAAACAATCATTGTAATCAATCCTGCAATTTTTAATAAGTTTTTAATGAAGTTGTGAAGATTTTTGAGTTTTTGGGTGTAATAAAAATCAGAAAAATATTTGGAATATAACTGAATCGGAGAAAGATTTATTCGGCTTTGCGGGAAACCAGTTATACCAATACTTGTAAATGTTGCTAATTTTGGAGTTGTCTTTAGAAACCTTGTTCTCTAGACTTTAGATGGGAAAAGAAGAAAAAAATGCTTCCTTTTTAATGTGTATTTATTGTAACTAATTTTTATCTCACAATTTCTTAAAAAATCCTAAGAAATTTCTAAAATTCAGACGCTAAATTAATTAGTTGTTATTAAAAACTTTAGATTTAAATTCGGTTGAAAATTAAAGTTACATCTTTTCCTGAGGAACTTGGTCATATTGCTGTTTCCCAGATTTCCGAAATTCAGTTATCTTAGTGAAAACTGGTGTGCTCTAAATAAAAATATTTGATAAAAAACAAATTACTTATTTGATCGTATTCAATATTTCGCTGTATTGTCGAAACGGAAAGGAAATTCCTCTTGATGTAGAGAAAATAAGGTAATTGGCCTCCTAAGATTGTAATTTGTATGTCATGCTTTGTTAAATGCCTTCCCTGAATTTTAATTCCACGTACATTTAGCAAGAGAATTATTTAGCGTCCTGGTTCAGAATGGTAGGTAATTTTCCAGATCGTCACTGCAGATGATATTTTTGTGCCTTTGGTCGGAAGGCAAGTCCAGTTGTCCGTTGGCCAATCGTCCCGGTCATCTCCAGCCCTTAATACGCTAGCGGTTTGTAAGCTCTCCTTCAAGTTGTGCAGCAAATGTGGAAAAGTAAGAGCCCTTATCTGCGGAGGAAAAGTTGTTTACGCTGCAGGGCGTGGGAGTGCAGTCGTTGCCAATAGCAGCGGGGAAGCGGAGGCGCATAAACCAAATTAGCAAGTTGTGCAGTTTGGGAGCCCCAGCCGGGAATGTATGTGCTCCGGCGCGGTCTTGGAACTGCTGCTGCCGCCTGCGTAGATTGTATCGCTACGAGCAATCTGCTACGAAATTATGTCGAGGCACAGCGTAAATATTGGCGGGAGCCTGATTGGATTGCGAATGAAGCGGGGCTCCGTTGATTTTTAACACCTTCCTGTTTTTTTCGAACCGAATTTAGAATCGAATCCACCGCAATATAGGGGAATTGTGTGCGCATCGCAAATTTAATAACGGATGCAACTTATGAACATTATTTAAACTATATATCCACCATTATCATGTTTTCCGAGCACGAAATATGTCAATAACGCTCGTTACATTACGAAGACAATCGTATTATATTTACACAATGAATTCATATTCAGATAGCGCTTCTGAAGAGGATGCATAACCAGAAAAGAGTTCCAATACCTTAAATGAATTGTGCATTAAATGACTGGTTGTACATTGATAAAATTAACCCTATGTGTTTCACAATTTTAAGAAAAACCAAAATTTTAAATGACTCCGGCAATTTAAATTTTTTCAACACATTTCTTTCCCGTCTTTCTAGGCACCAAATTTCATAAACGGCAGTGTTTTTTTTAATATTTCATGACATATTGAATTATAATTACACAATCTAAGTTGATTATATTGGCTGCTTATCTATATGTTACATGAAGCTGTTCAGTTTATTTATTTGAAAGAAAGATTTTTCAATATTATTTGTGTTAATTAAGGAGGTGGCTTGCATAAAGTTCGAGCAACCAATACATTTTCGTTCATACTTTTTCAGTTTTCCTTCCTTGAAATAGCAAAGGTTCATCTCATTATATCCTGAATATCTTAGTAGCTTGTTTCTATTACATATTGTAATTATCAGTTTAGAACGTTTTGAAAAGTTAACTGTGTTGTAGTTACTAATAGATTGAAAATGGCCGTTATGTCGAGACGACTCCGTTAAACGAGACGGGAACCGCGGAAGTTGGCTATAAATTAGTGCTGCGAATTAATTTCGGCTACTTTGCCGACAAGGTCCCCCCAGTTCCGAGTGCAATTGCCGGATATGCCGGCCGGATAAAGGGGGGAAAAAATACCACCCGAGAAGCAGCTTCTTCAATTCTCCCTGGGAAAATACAGCAATGTGGCTGCGGCCTGTTGTAATCTCGTAAATTCCGCGCATTGTCGTGAATCCACATCTTAAAGACAATGCGGGCTATGACGAGACCGGCGTTGCCGTAAAGTCGCCTTAATTCCCTGTGTGAAGTCATAAATGCGAAGGCAGCTCGGCCCTGGCCTGCAACAAGAAACGTCCATAACTCGGAATTAAAATTTAACTCGCTGCTGGGGAATTCCCGGGTTGTTAATGGGACTCTGACACAGCATTTACATGAATATCCATTAGATATTTCATATTTATACCTGGAAACTTCCAGAGTGCGTTGTTGGGAGCGTATTATGCAGTGGAGGCACGTGTTGTTTACTGTATTTTTCAGTATTATTGACAGGACAATCCCAGCCATCAAAATCGTTTCCTATAATACTTTGATATTTTGTGGTTTTGATTATGCGACGTTACTTTAGTATTCTGAATAATTCATACCGTTCTACGTAAGTTCTTCCAACCAATTTCTCTGTTTTCATAATGTATGAGAAGAACCCTCTTTTAGAAATTTCATTATGTATTGAAACGAGAATAATTATCAGTTTGATCTCTAAGCATCTGATGAAATTACAAAACAGTAATGTGTGTGGGGGGAGGGGGTAAACAGGCTACAAGAGGGTGATTCTGAACAGGCAACTCCCCTTTAATAGCATAGGAAGGGCATTGAAAAGGGGGGATGCGGAAGGTAGAGCAAGGTAGCCAAGGATTGGCTTGTGCCCCCGGGCTCTGTTTTATATATGAACGTTTCATCTAAAGAGATGCTGGGAAAACCCTAGAAAACCTGCATCAGGTAGGTCTGGTATTAGGCACTATTCTCACGCCCTTCCGAATGACTAGTTTTCTGTGAGGTCGCAGCATTCCCTTCTCCGTGTCTCCATAAGTTTTATGATGCAGTTTGCCGACTGATCCAATGGGATCAGCGGACATCTCTAGTCTTAGGCCCAAGGTATTGGACCCCAGTACATATACCTCCTAAAATAGGTGAAGGTGTCTCGGCATGCGAGAACTGAAAAAACTCTTGAGAGAGTAGAGGCATTCCCGACATAATCAGGTGAACCCCGCAGTCACTAGGGAGAAGCGCCTGCGGGAGTGAAACTCCCACAGGCACCTTCAACACAAAACAGGAACGAAATACATGATTTTATATTAAATTGTTTCTGTCTTTCGTCTGAAAATTCAATTCATAAAATTATTTATTTGGACTAACCAATTTGGTTTTTTTGACTAATTATTTAACTGATGCTGCATTATTATTTATAACTTTTGAAACATTTTTCAGTCCTATTCTCTACCGCACACAACCTTTATAATTGTGTATCAACTTTTGATTAATGTAGACGATTCAACAATACAGTCTTGTGGTTTTAACAATTATGTTAACAAACACTGCCATAAGTGACAACAAACCCTTACTGTATTTCAGCTTTGTAGCAATTTAATTTGACAACGTTGCTTGACTTTGGTTCGACGGCACAAGGAAGAACTTAAAGATCAAATCGGCATTCCATTTATAAAGAACTGAAATAAATTACGAGCTAGTTGGTCAATTTCAACCTCTATATAATCGGTTAATAATTGTTACACCCAAAACATTGAAATATGTTTATTTCCGTAATGTGTCTCAAGGTGCAGATACTTCAAATTACGAATTAAAACTAAGTAAAGTTTTGGGTCAGATATTTAAAGATCTGAAAAGTTTCAATATGTAAGATACAGTACTCAGGGTCTTTCATAAATATGTTACCAATGAACAAAAAATTAATAGTCAGTGTAATTAGGTCAATGTAATAATAACTGGTCGAGTAATTAATATTTCCATTATTTGATTAACTTTTTTCTACAGCCATAATCTTAATTCGTGTAAATTTCAGTCTTTAATTTTACAATTTCAAGTTCTGCAAGTGATTTTTGTAAGTGATACAACGTTGATGAATCTGCGCTCCGGGATCCCAAGACTTGTCGATTTTGCCAGTGTGTGCTTGAGGGGCCCCGTGTCCGAGGTCTGCGCTCTGATTAGACGGAAGCCGTTGAAAGATGAGCCGCCGGAGACACTGCAGTGCTTTCTTGTATTCCGGTCTGGCCGTGGCCCGCTTTGATTTGCTCCGAGATTGGATTTCTCGGCTGAGTCGCAACTCATTCTCCGAGCTCACGGCGCGGCGCGGAGTCGCACGTACATTGCGACGAGAAGTCGCCAGTAGTCCACACACTTGGTCTGTGCGTCGTACACTAAGCTGTTCCTACTTATTACTTGTGAATTTATTTCACACCAAAGTGTTGAAATTACTGTCTCCTAGCGACCTACATACATTTAAATCCTGGATAATCTTCAGAAAAGTCCTTAAATAGTTCTGAAATTCGAAGACTAGTACGAGGCCCACTCATGTTTTTTAAGTTTGTACTCGCACGTCTTAAAGAAAGCCCTTTTTTTGATTTTGAAATTTAAATCGGAAGCGATTACCAGGTTCTAAAATAATTATTTGTAGCGTGAAATATTGTTCGACCTTAAATAGGTAGATATTAAATTTCATAATAGCAGCCGCTGTTTTTGTAAATTTTGTACTAAACTGAAGTGTTTTTAAAATTTTAATTATAGTCGCATTAACCATTATAGACCTGTACAAACTTTGTATTTATACATTACGACTTTCAGGAACTTTTTCTTGTTTTTTTATTTCGTATAAAAAACGTTTATCTCAAAGATTGTCAGTTTGTACGTTAAACGATCCAGAATAAAGAAAATTAAAATAGTGCATATAATTAACATGTATACATGTAGGTAGGCCCCATCGGATTAATCTACTTTGGCAGATGGGTCAGTTATTTTTTTGTGTGTATGCGACGTGGGTTGGGGTTGACAGGCTGTGAACTAATTATCGGAGGATATGAGGATGTGGTCAGTGGGCGTGATGGTAAGGTGGGTTAGGATGTGCCTGAATATTCAGGGGGTCAATTGGGAGAATTGTGGGATTGCTGGAGCGTTGGGTTTGAGCGGTTGAGGGCGCTTTTAATTAGGGAGGTTCTGGATTTGGAGATTACGGAGTTTACTTTGGGAAGTTTGATGTCACTTTTTCTTGTGCATTTGATGGATTGTATGCGTTTATGTTTTCGTCCAGTATCCGTTTCCTTCATTAAATTTGGTGCATATGTTGAAGCTTTACTGTAATAGGGGTATCACATTTGAAATGTGGCGGTTTCAATGTTTGTTTAAATCCGATTTCGAATTCAGAATTGTATTTTTCAAGTTTTCGAGCATTCGTAGGGAATGAATGTGTCTTCATAAAGTAATTTCGATTTTAAAGACGAAAGAAACATCGTCTACTCAGAAGGGTTTCTTTACTTACTTCGAAAGCCTTTCCCTGTCTCTTCTCCGATTAAAAAATTCAGGCAAAACAAAAAATTAGTGTTGGTTTCCTGGACAGTTTTTACTTATGTATGTACTTCAGTTAATATAAGTCTCTTTTGTTTTTTATTGTCCTTATATTCTATTGCCACATATTGAGTATTCATATATGTATTAATCAAATAGTCATTCCAATATATTATTATAATCTTAATGGACATTGTTATAGACGACACTAGTAAATATTTAAACAATTAATATTAAATAATTGCTGTGTATATATTACACACTATTTTTTATCCTAAGGACATTCAGTGGGCCTCGTAACTATCGGGAATCTCCGTTGTATACATAATCATTTAAATTAGGGCAAAGGAAGGATTCATTACAGTTTGAGATTTTCTCAGACTTTATTTCGCAAAGCTTCCACCTTCCTGTGTCCTTTCATTCCTTTATCATGTCCAAACTTGGGCTAACCTCTCTGCCATGATGAATTCCTCACGTGCAGATCATCGTCCGTGCAGTAAACATTCCTATTTGATATCACGGTTCACCAAACTCTGCTGATCGTAGAAACCTCGAACTGGAATGCAATATTAGTTTCCGGTGAAGGGGCGGGCAAGTTAAATTATACCACGCAAACTCTTGCGAAAACCGGAACACCACGCCGTCTGGTCACGTGGCAATTTAGCTTTTGCCAACTCCTCACTGATTATTACTGACCGTTCAAGACTTCCTTCTACATTTATTCATAAGTGCTGCCTGTGCCGATAGTCAGAATTTTCTAAATATGTTTTGCACTCCTTTCTTGGGCAGCAAAGCATTTCAACACACGACATATTTGAAGCTAAGTTCTTACAAGTTATGGTCATGGCCGATGATGTCACGATTGTTTCTTTTACTTAATTATGCTATAGTCACGGGTTTTCGTCATTTTTCCAGCCTGTATCAAAGTCTTGAGACTGAAAGCATTCCTCCACGCAGACATAACATCCATCAGCTAAAATTATTCTGCATATCTATCTCTGTTCAAAATTAATAGTATTTTCGTTTTTTTCCAAATAAATGTAACTTTTATTTACAGTGGCAAATGTAATTAAACCGTATACACTTCATTATAATACAAAATGTAAAATTGACTAAACAGGTTTTGCCCTTTTATATGGTTCATCATGTGAGGATCACGTAATTATTAGATACTATCAATTTATTACTTAAATAGAATGTTATTTGACATTTCAAGTTACTTCATGCAAAAAAGACTGAATATATTATTCAAAAATCTTTAACATAAAAAATATTTACGGAGTGTAAAAATTGAGTTAAGTAATTCGGTATTTTAACACGGGAAGTAATTTCGACGAAATTTTGTAGACGTGTTCCTTTCAATCCGGGAACGAAACACCGCGAGTGACACACTACTACAAACTTTATGAAGCATTTAAAATAGCGGTCGTTCTGACGTTCAGCGAATGAGACCGGAGAAATAGAAGAACGTTACCATATTCTCTCACATTATGTATTTTAAATATTATTTTCAATGTGGTGGAGGGGTATTACATAAAAATAAGATAAAAGATCCGAGATTGGTATCCATTCCGGGGTGAATTTATTTATAACTTTCAGCATACTGGTTAAGTAGTGGGGTGTAACAGCTCCACCATATAATATTAAAGCGTGGAGGTATTTTTACCGAAATGTATTTACAAGTTTCTTACCTGTCAGAAAGAAGGACTGTTTTGGTAATACAGAAAGTTTTAATCACGCGTTGACCCACAGATTATTGTCAAATTAAATACTGTAACGTGCAAATGCAAATAAGTACACGGGGCACCAATATAGTTGTTTAGTAATTTTATAGGTATTTATTAATTATTTTAAGTTATTTAAAATACTTCAAATCAATAAAGGAAAATTTAGTACGTTTTATTATTATTATTATCTCGTACATCAGTTAATAAATTGTTCTAAAAATTATCAGAAAGTTACAGGTGATCTTACTACTTGGTGGAAACTGAAAGGTTAGACCGCCGCTACTGTACTCCGTTCAATGCAAACGTTTTGGGGCGCGAGTAACAATATTTTAATACAAGTGTAAATGACAGAAAAAAATTGTTTAATTGTTTCGACATTTTGGTATTTTGTTTTCCTGTGCATTTGGGAATATATTAGCAGTTTGTTGTGGTCAAGGGTTTCTAGTATTTAAATCGAAAAAATTTCCCTGCCGCTGCCGGAATGTCCCTCTTTTACAATTTGTATGGAAAGTATTAAAGTGATTAAGTACTCGCTTTTCACTAGGGACTACGATGCCAACCTTTGCATAAATACAAGCAGATGGAATGTGCGGCACACAATAGGTAGCGCAAAGATGAGGAATCCACGACCTTGGCTATTGTTTGCAAGAGCCACTAATGACCCTCACTTTTACCTCTAGCTTCTCTTCGTACCACCGCCACCACCATCACCCTTGCAACTTTCAATTTATTTTGCAAATGCATATAATCTTGTTCCAAAAGCGTAATTGAAATTCACTTAGAGCCTTGCTTTCTCTCTGTGTTTTTTTCCTCCCCTCACTCCTGGCGAGTCCGCTTTTTTGATCAAAGGACGAGGAATTCGGGGGAGAGAGAAAATGAGAGATGAACGCGACGGAGGTGAGAGAATCCTCCATTGTCGGTACCTGTTCACTCCCCTCTTACCTTTCTTACTATTTAGTTGCCTTTTGGAACGTAAATATGCCCTTTAATTCGCTGATGAGTTTTTAAATGTTTAATTATCACGTTTTATTTTTTTCTCTCGGACGTCTCGACATCTCAGCAAAAATGGGAATAAAATATTAAAGGGCAAAAAATTGTTATTAATTAAATTATTAATTACGAGATGAAAATGGAAAGCAATTAAGGCAATTTACAGCAGCGTAACAAATGCTGGGGAAATGAGAAAGGTTTGCTCTGTGTTTGGAGAAGGTACTCATTTACTAAATGAAACGAGCGTGGGCAATCTTCCCGTCCTCCGACCCTAGCTCTTATGGTCACGGGATGAATCAGTGTAAAATTTAAAAGACATCTTTTACGTACACAAGTTGTAACATGTTGTATTCGCACGATTTCACAATAACTACTAGCCAGTGAACTCATAGCAGCGATTCTGAAGTTTGGGTTTCATTTGACAAGTAGCTTTGTCGAGATTTTATCCAAAGGATGTCAATAATAAAAATCCAGACCAAATATTATGTAATTAAAAAATCATTTGTTTAGTTGTGCCGCTGTGTATATTCATAAGCAGTAACTAATTTCTCTCTCCAACGTCTCAAGACTGCAACAGTTTGTAGAAACGTATTGTGATATCAATTATTCTTATTTTCACTTTATTATTTAAGTTAATTTTATATTCATGTTTTATTTATTTGTTAGTCTACAAGTGGACGTAAGCCCGGGGGCAGATACGTAATTAAATTCAGTTATATACATAATATTCCTATTCTAAAAATAATCATTGTCTTTTAAAATGTCTATAACCCTGAAAAAAAGGCACCACAAGAAATACATTAACGAAACACTTCACTTAAGATTTAACATTTAAAATCGACTATACGTTTATATTATTTAGGATAGCCACTTCACACGTTTCTGAGATATATTCTAATTTATTTTCCTAAAGAGAATTTACCAAACCACTCCTACAGGTAATTTATTACAGCAGTTAATATCAAGAAATAAGTTTTTTTTATAATTTTGGGAGATATTAATTTATTGTAATACGTTAAAATAAGAATATCATAAGAAAGGGTTACAAAATTAATTCAAATGCCACGTATGTATTTTACGCACCCAGTCTAAATAAGTAATAAACGTGATATGAAGTACATTTCAGAAAAACGTTTGTGTCAATTACTAACGCAAGGAAACTAAATATTACCGACGGCTTATGGGTTGATATTTTCTATATCATTTTAATTTTTAAATTAAATTGTAATAATTATTTTTAGGATTAGCTTACCAACACTCGGCGAGGAGTACATTTATAATTTTTGTAAAATATCCGTAACATGCAATGTTGTTAAAATTTAAGCACAAAATTTTCAAATTAATATACAAAAAGAAGCAATCAAATGTACAGTTGGTGATAATGTTAACACGCGCTGTAGGGAAAGGAGAAAAGAAAGGGAAGTATTCTTGTTTGTGGAGGAACTTCCCCTTCAACCGACTGCCGGAATGCTACTAGCATTGTTAACATCATTTCATTCATATTAACAGCATATGGAGACCGCAACATCGTATTTTTAACATACCTTATACTTACTATCTATTACATTTTACGGGCGAGTTTCTTGACATACGACATATCTTGAACTGACAGCATTATATTTCCTAGCGCCATTGTTTTCAGAATTGCTTTTACACTACGAAGTTGCGTTTTCAAAGGTTGGTTGCAGTGAGCTCCTCTCTACACCCATTACAATATGGGCGTAGTTGTCCACTGCGCATCGTGTTGACACATTACTATCAAAGTCTCTCGAACAAAAAGGTTAGGGCAGATTTGTTTTTTCTCGTGTATATGAAGTAATTCGGTGCGATTCAGTTTAAAGTAAATTCCTAAGCCCAGTGTATCGTGCATAACATCGACGTTAACACTTAATACCTCGACATTTTACTATATCAGTTGTTTTACATTTTCCGTTTTTTTTCTAGGTTGTTGTTTTGTGACGTTCTTCACGAGAAAGTCTGCTCTGGATGCCCAAAATGCGCTGCATAACATCAAGACTATGGCGGGGGTGAGTAATTTTATCCTTGCGTAACAAGAAAAAGCGCGACCTTAATACACGTCATTTACAATTAGATACCTAAAAATGTTTTGCAGTATTTGCAACACTTCGTTCTCCATAAAAGTCTTTGCCGAACAATGGATGATATATTACTAAAATGTGGATAGTTTTTAGAATTAGTATTGGTGACCTTCGAAACGTTGCAGGTATTTCAATGCTTTTTTAGTCATCTAAATTTTATGGCTACTTTTTAATATTATTTAATTATAACTGACATTAAATATTATAATTTTACAATATATTATGTCAGAGGTGCACACTAACGTACTTAATTATTCATACCAAAAGTCTTAAGTAATTTGATAAATCTATGTACACTTTAGCCTCTTCATAATTTTACCAATTTTAGTCCATTTCACTCTTAATTTTCTAAAAACAAGATTTGAGAACTATCATCCTGAATTGCTAATATTAAATTTGTATAACAACAACAGGAATTTAATAGTGATGTATTCTTATGGTTTTTTACGAAATACCGGCACCGACGTTTGCCTGCAATTAATTATCTTACCTATGTTTATCAAATTGACTATTTTACTCCTTTTTTATCTTATAGACCTTCCGATTACAACCAAAAGTTCAGTTTCATTTTCCCACATAAATATTATTGTTTAAACTTCGTTCTGATTTACATACGTCAAAACAGACGCATTTTTTCTTAACGAACATTACGCGCTCTGGAATGGTTACCAAAAAAGACCTTACACTAGTTCATATCCATTAAATCCGGCATTCTAGTTTTATCTCTATGGGATCGGTAGAAATTTTGAAAGGAATTATTCTGGTTCGATGAAAAATTTTTCTTGTTTTATATTTTTATTTGAATTTTAAGGAATGTTATCCTGTTTACATCTCTCTAAATATATTTGCCAATGCTGGAAGAAATTAAAAGGTAAAATAAATGGTTATGCAAATTTTTTAAATTTTAAATACATTCGCAAGGAATACATCAGATTAATCTGCTTCTCCGAGCCATTATTTTTAACATGTCGAGGCATCATTTAGTCATGTTAACAGTTCAAGAAAACTGGAAATTGTTAATTATTATTCAATTTAATATTAACTAATTTTACGCATAATATGGGAAGTGCTTTGGAAAAGGGGCTACCACAATTATTTCATTAACTTTATTATAAATTTTAAATGTGTAAGGAATACATTCACATAAATTACAAGTTGATCAAAATAGAAAAAATGTTGGAAATCCCTGAAATAAATACTTTACCTTTGAGATTAGCCGTTTACAATGAATATTTCAGCAGGTATTAGTTTATAATCTTCTCGTACATGTAAAGATTGTTAACGAAATTAAAATTTATCAAAATATATTAGCATAAATTTGACATTGAGAATTATGCGGAATTACTTAAGGAGCAAAATATGAGAACTCCTTGGCTAATAAATGGGTCGTGTTATTTTCACATGCCTGTTATACATTGGTTTTTTTATATAGATAATGCACAGGGGGATGGGAAATTTTTATAATATCGAGACAGTTTAAAAAAAATCTAAAATGGCTCTTCTTTGAATATTTGCAATTATTCAATTCGATTTCGCGCTTTCCGCTCGTATGGATTTGACCTTCACCAATGCAATTCATTCTTCACCCACGACGCTTGTTTAAAATTTCGGAGAATCGCAAACGTTACTCGTACCTTCGCGCATAAACAGCGCCGTCACTTTGCTGCTGAAATTCCAATCGGTATAATGTTTAGGCGAATTGCGAGCTTTGCTCCTGCAGTGGTACAAACAAGCGATCGACCCGACGCCCATCAATATGTGGGTCACGCGCCCCTTCGCAGGATTAAAAAACTTCTTAATTTAACTGTTAACCTGTGGAGGAAATACCGGCCATTTCAGTCACTTGTGTCAATTTCGAATCCAAACTTTATAACGAATCGTTTCAGTTTGGGGCATATACGAAAATTGTATCCGATTAACATCTATCATTTCGTTATTCTCTTAGACTGTTTCTAGACCTCATAATACCAGAAGTCAACTGTAAAATAAATATTATACTGTGTAAGTGTGTTGGCTCTATTCATGAAGCCTTTCCAGCTCTTTCCTGAAAGATTTTTAGATAAATCCCTACCAGGCATCTGGGTTCCGTTGTTTTCACTTTGTGAGGAGTGCCGCTGTATTCCGAATTCCTATAAATTCCACATGGAGTAGCCCTGGGGAACAGAAAGTGTCAGTTTTTCTCTCATGGCAGTATGTCGTCTCTTTCTTCGTAACGCTGCCGTGAAATTGAACTGCGTGCGGTTATATTTACGAGCAAGGTAAAATTATTCTTATTATTCCAGGAATATGCTCAGTAAATGGTGTGAGGTAACTCATCTGCAGCAATATTTAGTGTTTATTACATAATCAAAATCGTAATTCTCTAACGGCTTTATATAAATCTTAAATTAAGTCACATCATTTTGAAAACTCTGATATTAAAGCTAGAAACATGATTTCTCATTTTTGTGGCGTGTATTGAGCAGCAAGTCTGGAAGAAGTCTGTAAATTTATCTTTTTGGACCGCTTGTCAGGATTAAAAACATCAGTCATCATGGTCAGTGTGTTAGAAGACTTTAATATAGTGGTTAAGGGAAATATGAGTTATTTTAATGCAGAACCGACGATGAAGAAAAATCTAAAGAAAATTCAAAGTTAAAATAGGGTAAAATCTCGTGAAATGATAAATTTATAAATTTCACACATGAGCATTATTAGTACAGCATATCAATGATCCTTGAAACTATATTTCATTTTAAATTTAAAGTCCTGTATCGTGTCCGTGTGGAGGGAGACTTGGTTGCCACACATAGCAAAGACCGAAATTTACCCATTGATGTCCGTAGCTGTGAGTGTAAGTTCTTTGACCGCTGACAAAGAGTTTCGACTCACAATTATGTAAAGTTTCATTTAATGGCGTTGGACCCTTCATGTTTTTGCCTATAAACTACGATTTTCTGTTACCATTTAAAGAAAACTGCTGCAGAATCGTATCGGATGCTTGTCGAAGCTTACGGTGAGCATTCTCTTCATAATTCATATTGCTTTGGGTTCCGCGTGAATTGAATGAAATACATCAAGATAAATGCTGCTCGCCAGATACAAAAGAAAGTCCATCTAGTTGTGACAGGTGATGAAAGGTGAATTAATTTTTTGAGAATCTTAAGCGTAAAAGATAACTCCAGGCGAACCATCAACATCGATTGCAAGGTCAAATCGGTATGGAATGAAAACAATCATCTGTGGGATCAGAAGGGTGTGATCTATTATCAGATTCTACAACCTGCTCAAATCGTTAATACTGAAGACTAACAAAAGCAAATAGTTGTTTTGAATCAGGCATTTCGTGAAAAACGTCCGGAATATCAAGAAACTCGACAGAAATTAATTTTCAGAAGCGCTTCACAATGGACAATAATTCGAATGAATGTGTTTTATATAACGTGTATCTTGTTTACAAATAAAATCCGGTTTCATATTTACACACCTGGTATGTATTGAAGACCAATCCTTCTTTATTAGTCTTAGTTTTCATTAATAATTATTTTAAAGATTAATATAAATTGAAATGCCATTTTATATTGCAAATTTTATAAATAAATAACATTAAACACATTCTGTTTAGTTATTAGAAACTGCTTCAAGTGTTAAAAACAATTTCTAAAGTATTAAATTACTAATTTTTATTTCTGACTTTCAAGAATAAAATGAATACTATCTAATAATAATATTCATAATCAGAACTTGTAAATGTATTTTGTTTTCGTTCAGTGTTAACATTAATATTAAATGTTAATATGTTCTAAATTAATTATTTCAATTGACTTGGAAAGAGGGATTTATATGGCTGACCTGTGTGGATATCAACCAATGCAGTGCTTGCCACAATCCAAATTTATCATCTATCAATAAATTTTCAAGTTAAATACTGTGTTTACATTAGGTCACTTCCTTTGTAATTAATGGTCAGTAGAACCGGGTCTCCGATTAAATCTAAACAGTGAGATTCCATTTATGAAATTTCACTGTTAATCATTGAATATAAAATTATTTAAATTTATATTGATTTTTCAATGTAATTGAAAATAATTTTTTATATTTGTAATTATCTTTTATGTGAATAATTATGAAATTATGAAGGTCCCAGATATCGAAAAGAAACAGGTTGTGATTTATGTAATTTATTATCAAATGCATGTAATAGTTGTAAAATTGTTGTTTTAATTTTGATTTCATTATTAAATCTTCATGCTTTGATGCAAGAACTTTTCCTCTTTTATTCAAATGGATGTGAAGAATCTGTATTATTGTATTTCTACGTCTATTGAATTCATAACATAACAAACATCCTGAGGCAGTGGAATATTTTGGCTTTCAAACGTGGCGTCTATTTTATTCTATTTTCAGTATAATTACAAATTCTGTGATGTTCTCAGATGATTAAAATGGAATATATCAAAGACGTATGGGCATTCGCATAAAGGGCCTTATATTGAAAGGATGTTACAGGTCGGTGGCCACTGGGAGTTTCATCACCAAAGGAAGATGGGCCTTTGTGTTTTGGCTCTCCCGGATCGCTGGAAACCGTTATCGAGAATAATTATCTTGACACCCTGGCGAGGGACGGTGATTTGATGGAGTTTGTTGAAGGGGGCTTCAGTACTGCGTACAGGAATGTGGAGGGCAGATCGTAGCCGGATTGCGGGCTGAGGTTTCAACTGAACTTGTCTTTTGATGTCACCGAAAGCAGTCTCTTGCTTTTTCAAATATATATAACAATCATTTTGTGCCTTTGAAGCACAAACTTAATAGATACACCTGCAGCCACACTCGTTCAAAATAATGTATGGATTGTCAAGTTTTTGGAATTACGGCAGACTGGTTCTGAAATTATGTCACTTGATTTAAATTGCAATTAGTTGTTTTACTAAATTCCAATATAATTTTGCGCCGAGATTCTGAACTTTCTGTAGAAACCTCACAATGTGACTAGCCCAGTTATCACAGCTCTGAACAACGCCCCAAAATAGATCCACTTCATTTTATCTTTCAGTCTCCACCATATCTTTCAATAATGTAGAAAATAATTATGGAGTAAAGCAAGAAAATAATTATTACATTCAATTTATCTCGTGAAATCACAAAAAGAAAAATTATATTTAGGTAGAAATAGTACTAACTACTAGTCCAATATTGGAAAGAAACTTTTTTGTGATTTTACGGGATGGAATTCTAGAACTAATTAAAGATTACTTTATTGGATTTATTTATTCATACTGTTAGACAAATGGGTGCTTGCAAAATCTGGTATTTATTTCAACGCAACTTATTTATTTGGAATTCACAGTCGTTGCGCTTCTTCCAAATTTATTATTTTTTCGTCTATTTAGACAGTTTATTTAATAAATATAAAAAATGTTTTATTATTTTTACCTTTCCTACTTTTTTCTGAATTATATTTCCCTCATTTGACTGAAGAATCCTCTAATAGTTATAGACTCAAAGACAATGTTTTTCGTGAGTCCATTCTTAATTTTAATCAATTATTAAAATTGTCTGAAACTGCTCATTAACTGCATTACATTTTTCACATAAAAAGATAAAAATAATACTTTTCAATTTGAACACACGGCCGAAAATTTACCGATACCATAACAGTTAGAGGATTGTTCTGTGAAATTAAGGAAACTTATGATTGGAAGGTTAAAATAGGTACCGAAACTGTTGTTTTTAATTGTTTTATTTAGTAAACTGTCTGAAACTGGTGAATTAGTATGTCTATTGAATTTATAATGTTACAATAATTGTATTGTACAATGCCAGGCAAAATGTTAAATCATTAAAAAATTGACGACCTTTCTTCCCTCAATTATCAATTGAACATGGATTATGATAGTATGATATGCCCACCAATTGATGGCGGAAACGTCTAGTTTTTTAGTTTGTTTTATATTTTATATTTTTTTGGCCATACAATTATTGTAATGTTACCAATTGATTTTAATTTAATTTTTAGTAACTTTACTAGCAACAAAATGTGCTCGTTGAAACTTTTTTCTCGTGTTCCTTCAGACTAAACAATGGTAACAGTACACTTGTGAGAGATGGAAAAGTTAATACTTTGTTACCAAGCTCATCTTTTGCTTACTATTTGACATTACTAGTTGGAGAACGAATGAAAGCATTTCATCTTTTATGGGAGATTTAAGTATTGCAAATCTTTACCGTGACAGTACGTCATAATCACCATATATGGTTCGCCTGAACTCAAAATGAAAGGAGAAGAAATAAAAACCTTAAGGTTTGCTGATGATATTCTAGTATTAGGGGAGTCAGAAGAAGACTTACAAACCAGGAAGAGTACAACATGAGAATGAATAGAGGGGAAACCAAGGTGATGGATTGTAGTATGGGAAACAGTGGAATAACAAAGGGCGATAGATTGGGACGGGATATTTTGAAGTAATGGAATCCTGCTGCTTGGGCAGCATAATAACTAGGGATGGTAGAAGTATAATCGACATAAATATTAGGAGGGGCAAGAAAGGCTTCGCGCAAAAAAGGGAAATTTATTTACGACTAATATAAGTATGAATATTAGGAAATCATTATTAAAAATGTTTGTTTAGGGTGTGGCGTTATATGGGTGCGGAACGTGGACGATAGGAGTTGCAGACACAAAAAAGAATAGAAATTTTCGAAATATGGTGCTATAGGAGAGTGCTGAAAATCTGATGAGTGGATAGGGTAACTAACCGGAAAGTTGTAAGGAAAAAAAAATTGTAGGAAGGGATAAATTAATAGGCTACGTTTTGAGTCCTGAGGATGGAATACGCTATGTGGATGAGGGAGGATGTGGTAGCTATGTAGAAATGATAAGGCTTGCGTAGGATAGGTTAGTATGGAAGGTTGCATAAGATCAGTCTTATGACTGATTACCACAGCACCACACATGGTTGGCCAACTGAAGCAACTAAGATAATTCTGACATTGGGTGTAATTATATTGTCGGTGCGCGTTGAAGTGCATTTATTTAGACGCCCTTTGAAACTAATTTTAATGTTTGACGTGCGGGTTTTATCAAGGGCTAAATCGTTAAATCCGTTAATCGATGATTCTATATTTCAGCGAATTTTAGTCTTCACGAGTTCTATCTACTTTTCTTGAGGAGCTGGACCGGCTGAACAATTCTTGATGCACATTACTTTGAAATTCCAAATTGATCTAAGAATAAAATTCGTTCAATAGATCTATTATTGATTGATTGTGGCTTTATTGCAAGTAATGGTCCAATTATCGTCGCATCTGCAATTTCTTGACGGATACGTTTTATATTCCATGATGGTTGTGTGTATATGAATTTAGTGAGCGACCGCCCCTGTGGCATATTGTAGGATCACGTGGCAAATGTCCTTTTTATTGCTCGTGCTTGAAAGCTGGAAGATATGGCGTGTTTGCAGGGAAGTGTCGGGGGTCTGGTAATAATATGCACCGCAGAGGCGCGGATGCCGCTTGCCTGCACAGATTAAGGGCGAGATATTTTCATCTTCTTCAGGGAGAGTGTACCATCCTCTCCGCAGCAGGTGCTTCGCTGACGAGACGCAATCTATTCACGTGATCTTATTTTATATAATTTGTCAAAATCTTCTGCATTTGCTCCCGCGTCTCATAAATTAAATACGCGGGAGCCTTAAAATAAAATCTTTCATCCGGAATACCTCGAATGTTTGCAGAACTTGATCGTCTATTTCTAGTTGTGTGTACAGCGTGAGTGTGGATTCATTAAATAAATCTGGCCCTTACAAGGGTGTAGTTCAAGTTTGGTTGTTGTACATCTGAGAATTTTTTCCAACTTCTACCATACGATAGAAGGAAAAAAATAGTTCTATCAATTAGCTACTTGTTATAAATTTAAAATCGTATTTATTTTCAGCTATGACGAAATAAACATTATTTTCGCTGCATCAATAAACAAACCCTTCAGAAACAAATTCGTAGAAATCAGTACTTGCATCGGTTCCCTTTTCTTTTAACCTCTTCATGTGCTCAATTAGAATAATTTTAACGAGGTGAATATGCGCCTGAATATCTAAAAGATTTAACGGAGTACAATTTTTATAAGCGTAATAATAATTATATATAGGGGTTTTAATAAGGGGATGTAGATATTGAAATAGGATAAAACAAGCTGTGTGTGAGGTATTAATGAAATTCTTGTTTTGTTTGAAAAGCCCATGTATGCCCTTTCCAAAAAAAAGATATTTCGTTAAAACCACACACACAGCGTGTTTCATTCTATTTAAACATCGACCTGCCCTTATTAAAAACTCCTATATAATTAAATTATGAATATGAAAAGTTATTTACATTTATGTTGTCTTATTTCGTTAAATAAATGTAATCTGTACATAAATTACTATATTTGTGCGCTTTCTACACGCAATGCAACCGCCCGTAATAAGAGTTGCAGACAATGCTGTTGAATTCAATTTCTTAAGTATTATTGAAGTTAACAATAAATAAACTTGAGTAGAATTGAATTGATAACTAATTCTTACACAAACCAAGTTTTTCAACTGATTCATTACCACAAATTTTGGACTTATTCGACTTCCTTCTAAAGATAAGTACAGCCAATACTTTTTACAACCAATTTTCAATTTAAATTGTCAATATTTCGATTAACTATGAACTTTGGTGTACATTTAAATTCTTAAAAAATTAATAAAGCCTCTTTAAATTTAAAAACAAAACAATCATATTAAGATATAAAGACAAAATGTAAAAAATGCATAATTTTATATATTAAATTAATTGTCGTCAACACAATTCTGGAAAATATATAACTAAACGTGCTCTCGATTAAAGGAACACACAAATAGTCGTAAAACTTTGAATTATAATGTTAACAAAAAACAAACGTTAAGTGATCGGGACTTCTGATGGGTGAGGGAGAAGAGAATGATCATTTAGGGCAGTTAATCCTTAATTCCGATTTTCTCAGCATAGGAAACACGTAAAAAATAATTTGTTTTATAAAATGTCAATTATTGAAATCAATAGGATCTCAAGATGTAATTTTTAATATAAGCAAAAAATATTTGTATTTAATTTTTTTTGGTTGCGTCAACCATTAAGTTATTGGCGACCAAAAGACCATTCTATCACGATAAATACATTATATAAGGCGTAATACAGACTCGTGACCTGCTACAAATAAAAAGGAAAATTACTGCATTCCACGATATTCGTTGAACCAGTTCCCCAACTGATTGGATGAGACGAGTAGTAGAAGGGGAAGGAATTAGTAAATGGGACAGATTTGTAGGCGAGTTCGGCCCTGTATGTAAATCCGGGCGTTAACAGCTAGTTGGATTGCTGACCAGGTTCTACCTGCAGAATCAAAGTGTAATGAAGTAGGAATGTCGACCAGGGTCTACTTCCAGAATCAAAGAGTGATGAAGTAAAGTTTATTAAAGAAGAAAAGTAGAATGTAGGCATACCAACGAGCTGTACAAAAAAGACTCACGAAACTTTGCATCGTCGTAGCGGTCCTCAACTCTTCCTCACCACTAGCGTGATGGTCCCAACATGAGACGTGGCCCATTGAGTAGCCTTAATTTACCCGGCGCGTGTTTGAGGAGAACAAAGAAATTGAGATTTAGCTCCCCTTACTTTTTGATGGTGGGAAGCACATTTCTTCCGGAAGTCCATGTTTGGACAACTTCTGGTGGAAACATTTGTCAACAAGTTTCATATTACTGTTTTGCCCTTTGACGCAGCCGATAATAAATTCGAATATATTACAAAGGTTAACAATTTATTTTAGTTAATTTTATAAAAAAAATGTTGATAACTTTAAAATATTCTTTTAATGGCCTCTTCCGATGTGATATCTTTCGGTCGATAAGATGCAATCCTTTCTCTCCTGTTTGGGGCAGTGGAAATTGATATGTTCTATGGTACTGTGCGTCTTGCCCTGAAAATTACTATTTGCTCCTTTCTTGTTAGATGATTGTTCAGGTTATTGCATAGGCTTATAATAATTTTGTATGCGTTAGTTTCAATTTTTTTAAGTTTTTATTATTAATTAATATGCTTTTAGAAGGAATTTAGTATTTATTCTAGATTCTTGTTAATTGGTCGTTGGAGCTAGTAGAATAAGGAGGTTAATAAATTAATTAGAAAATCACTCCGGAGAATTAATGCGGCGTTTCTTGAAAGCATTTCGGAAGTTACTTAACCGTAGAAATTTCCTTTAATTTAAGCAATTAGCTTTTTTAATGAAGGAAGTGTTCGAATTTAGCGAGGCTTGTCGTGGCCTCTGTGATTATGATCCGTGATCGGTGTTCCGGAACGCGGTCGTCTGGGAGGCGATGTGTAATCGATGTCGTCGAAGCGAATTCGCTTGGGCTCTGCCTGGAGGCCTGCTTTGTGTCTCGCGCCTGCCACTTTGACAGCTCCCCGCTGCTCAAAGTGAGGAGCGAATCACTGATTTCCTCCCCCACTCTTGCTGAAGCTGCAGCAGCAACAACCAGCTTGGCAGCAGCATAAAATCGGATCCGCTGACAAAGTTGCGGCCTTGGAGAGAGGAGAGGAGCTGGCTGGTTCTCGGAGATTCCATTATCCCCACTGTCAACTCCGCAGCTGTTGTCATAATTTCAAACAAGATGGAAGTGATAGGCAATAAATCTCAAAGTCTCCGGGAGATGCGGAAGCTGAAGACGTGAAAGAGTTTCGGGGTGCTTATTTATCCTATCCACGTAGCACGCGCCTGAAAAAAAATTCTGACGGGATCGGTAGCATGCTTATGATGGAGCCAGTCTACAAAATGGACAGCGTAATTTTCCAATTCTCAAAGAGGATAGTACATAAATTTTCGTATTCCTCAACCACCTAAGTTTCTATCAAGCTACGTGGTACACTACAGTGCCATATTAAGTTAAAACTGTCATTCTTAATCAGTTTTCTTCCGCCTTTTACGTTTTATATTCTTGCTGCATTTGTTATTCGGAATAAACTCATATTACCTGCATTGCCGGATGGAAAAGAATAGAAACGGAAAGGTAAAAGTTAGGAATTAAATACTTACTATTCAATGAGCTCAGTGCTGTTTTCTTAAAAATTCTTTTAATCAAAGGGGAAGTATTTTATGTATGTGATACCAGCATTTTTTATAAAACTCAATTTGAGGACAAGAATTTGGTGTAAATATATTGTGGAGGTAAGGGGGGACGGGATGTCAATTAATTTATTATATTGTTATAAGGGGATCAATTAACGATAGGGGTTTTAAATAGAAAAGAAATGTTTAGGTTTCATTTTCTGAATTTAATAAAAGTAAAATATTTTAAAAAGAGTATTTAATAAGAGGGCACAAAGAATTAAAGGAAGCTTTACCAGTAACAATAAATTCACATCGATACTCTTTAAAATCAGGGCCCTCTGGGGGGTAAACCGAAAGAAGCAATTTAGTTTTTATGCCAATGTGAACTTGTTTAATAAAATTGAACGATACCGACGATGCCTGCAGCTGCGTTCTGGTCTACTCTGCTTAGTGATGATGGCCGGAACAAGTCTGCCCTCCGCCTCAAAATCAGTTCCCATTCCGTTGACGGTATCAATTCTAAATTAACGACGTAGCTTCCTACTTTCGGAGGCAAATTAGCAACGGGTTTTTGGTTTCGTGAAAGGGCCCTTTTCTTCTATTTAACAAGAAAAAGGAGGGTCGTACCAATTGTCCGAAGGGAAAGCGAGGCCACACACAGTCAATAATGCGCACTTTTAATACATATCAATATTGTTAGTAAATAGACTTCTGTTCCCTAATTAATTAATTAATTAATTAACATGTGCTCAGGCCGCACTATTTAGAGGGGGATACTATAATTCTTATTATGAAAGCTGACTTTTAGAGCCTCTCAGTTATACAAATCAATGCTCGGACGATACTATTTGAGGAAAAAAATTTCTCAATAAAAATATTTTGAAAAAACGTATAGCAATACAAGAGAGAAATCTCAAGTCACATGCAATGCGTAATATGTGAAGTATGGTCTTCAGAAGGGGAATGGGGAACAGTTTATTAAAGTCCTCATACACTAGGACGAAAACATCAAGGTACAGGCCTCTAGGATATCCTCAACTGTACCCTCGCACACTTGAAGGAAACACTCATATCCTTGGGAGAAGTACCACAATTTTGGCTTGTAAAGTGTTGGCTGATTCTCCTTGCTTCATTGACTCCTTTCTTTTAAATTCCTTTTCAGAAAGCACTTCTAAAATTATTGATTTTCTTAAAAACGTCATCTTTTGAGGCGTTCGGATTTTGGTCTTTCATTTTATCTAAGAGCTTTGCGTAGCCAGTTTTCCTTTTTTAGTTCAATCATGGTAATCTTTTGAGCCGACTTGCCATAGGCATGGCTCGTCTTCATAAAGTTTAATAAACTGAGCTAAATATTCCCTAGGCCACATTTTCCGTACTGGACAGAAACTTTGAGGTTTTAGTACTTGAGTACGCTGCCTAAACAACGCTCGGTTCCGAAAACTGTACAGTGCGCAACCGGTCTCAAGGCTTCCCTAAACACTTACGGGAAATCCACAACGAATGAAGGAATGGAATCCTCCTGTGTATTTAGAGAAAAGCTGTTGTAACGTAACAATACTGTCATAATATTCTTACGAACGGGATATACAGAACTCGGCCAGGTCTTTTAATACGCCCTGTATTGCCTTGACGTACAAAATATCCTTGAGTGATCCCTATATTTCCTTTTTTCAATGTTTTCAGAATCGTGTTAACATTACCATGTTGCCACAGTAAAAGTTCTTGTTTAACCGAGCCTTATCCCACTAAAACTCCACTGCCAACTATTCCTCTCTAGTTATAATTTCGGCGTTGTCATGCCGAAGTGTTCCTATAATTTCTGCAGGTTTATATTAGCTCCTATATTGCTTACTTAATATTTCAAACAAATTTGGCTCGATGAGTAAACATCTTATAATTTATCTAGCTGAATATCTTCAAACTCGGGCTTTCAATTTAACTTCGTTTATACTCTTCTCTCTCAGACGCTCTCTCCTATGTACCCTCACAAGTTTTCAACACCAAAACCTGCGAATTTAAGCATTCCTCCCTACTTGTCGAAAATTATCACGCACACTTGAGTGAGCTCTCGACATAAATATCAGTTAAAAGTTTTGCTGATCCTCCATCTCCCAGCATAAACCTTGATAACCTGAAGATTCGCGATGAAATATCAAACTTGTTCCCTACAGATCAATCTACTTTTCGACATTGGCGTTTTACGTTCTATGCCGAGTAACTGGGTCCAAAGTCGCTTTCGCTAAGAAACATTACCTTGAGAACAGATTGAGGTGCAACCTAGAAGCTACTGATGTATGTAAATTTATCAGCATAATCATGGCGAGATGATAATGTTCTACCATTTAGAACAAGTCTTTTCTTTTTCTTGCTGTTTTACATGGAGTTTTGTAGATGTAATGTGCTGGAGGTTGTTGACAAAGTCATGTCAGAGATTAGGTTCTGTCATTACAATTATCAACGATGTTTTTATCTTTGTGTTTTGCAAACATTAGTGTAACTGGAAAGAGCTGTTAACCATCTAAAAATACGATGTACAGTCGTCCAATGGCCTGGGGTCGTAGTGGGAGTAGGACGAAACTAACACTAACTACCTTTGTTACAACTTGTAAAAAGTATTTCGAATACACTAACTGTAAATCCCGTTCGTAAGAAAGTAATGCTTTTATGAGAATCCAAGTTGCCTCCAAAGGAAATTTCCTTTCTCAATCTTCATCCATCTCCGACTACATTACTTGCAATTTCTCACGAGGTATACTAAATATCATATACTTTATTAAGCGTAAATGTCATCACCGTAGTAAAGGAAGTTACAGAATTTTTTATCCGTGATGAGAATAATTTTACCGTCATGTGAGTATTAGAACTGTTAACATATATTATGACCGTGGTATCTGAATTAAACAAGGTTTTAAGGTTTTAGTGCACTATAATTTTAGTTGATAAATATTCTTAGCTCGGTGCATTTGGCCGCATTACCATTGCAGCTGTGCTAATTAGCCGCACATTGCCATTACTTTATTTCTATATGACGGTGCTAGGTTTGGAATATTGCCCGTGATGTACGGCGCAATACATTAGTATTGGCAGATATCCCCCGTGTACTGGACCGTATTCCCGCCTATTATTAGTTGTGCGCAAGATTTATGTTAATGATTTCGGTCGGTCTAGTAAATCCGTTACCGCACTGAACGAGGTTTTCTGCCATTGCGTAGCCTGAGAGGGGAGCGAGAAAGAAAGGTTACGAAGGGAAGGGGAATCGTGATTTGACTCCATTGAAAAAGAACTACTGTTACGATTCAAAACTAAATTACAAATTGGTCGGACCCTGTTCTTGCTTTTATCAGCGTCTGATATTTTTCATTGATATAATTACAGACTTGGTGTTGTTACTGCCTATTGCCTCGCTCATTTTTCTACGCGTTACGTCTCTTCTTTAATTTTCAAACGCTTGGTGATCCTATTTCTGAAAGTATACAGACGCTTGTGCAATGTGCCATCAGATCCTTTGCAATGCTGCTTACTTCTATAAAAAATTGATACATATGTAAGTACGGATCCGAGTGCTCGTCAACCTCCCAATCCGAAGCGTCATTCTTAGTTTCAAGTCGAGAACGAGATTTAAGCGAGATAATAAGGAAAACATAACCGTGCGACAAACTATGGCGCTGTAAGTGAATATCGCTAAAAGTAAATGTATTTAATCTTATAGTTTAATTCATTTCAGTTTCTGACTCAGTAAGAAATAATAGGGTTGTTTCTTATTTTAAAATGAAGAATTAATATATAAGAATATGAATAATCCTTTACTCAATGTTTATCAATTTAAAATCTACAATGATGGAATAAATTTTAATTTTTTTAACGATGAACAAAAGATATTCTACAATATTTATACATATTAGCTATCTTATAAACTACGAACAGAAGATATATTCAAGGGGTTGTCTTAGCGGGTCTTCTCATGGAAGCAGAATACATACACAAGTTCTACACGGAATTGGCAGTACTAGGAAATCGGCAAGACATTTTAATTACTTCTAAACCTGGAACTTGACGCTGGAATCATAGATAACGTTGGATTTCCTCGTTGAACAATGATCACCTTGCTCATTTTGTATTTTCATGTTTGCCACGGAGCAGAGCAAGCCTTCCGCTCGTTATTCACATGTTCACGGCCAGTACAATCTCCAATTTCTTACTGCTTCCTTAGCCACCTAATGCTCAATGCCTTAAAAATTAATTTTTCCTGGGTTTTTAACATCTTGTCCCCATTTCATTATTTCATTTCGGTCGGTTGCGGGGCCCGATCCTGTCAAATAAAAATTATTTATCTGTCGTCGCTAGGAGGAGCCATTCACTCCGCTCCACCGATGTTTTGGGGAAAACTCAATGAATGCTCAAAATTCGATGTCGTCGAATCTCGAGGACTTTAATTAAAACATCCCGTGCCAACATGTCGAGGTTTTTGTGTAGTTGTTTTACAATTACATCTCGTATGTTCCTTTATTTTCACTTGGTAAGCATTGAACTTGTTTGAATACCTTCACTATTATTTAAGTTATACATTGTCATTATGCTGTTGGAGAATTTCGTCGTCGATTAAAATAATTATCCAATAATTATGATATTTGAACAGTCTAAAAATGTTTATTAAACCGTAGGACTAATACAATAAATCACTAAGTTTCCTCCCTAATTTGAGACTTCAGGTGAATGGTAAAGACGAGAACTTAACGAATGATTAATATTTTAACTCTTAATTTCTTAAAATATGTTTAATATTCTAAACATTTTAGAGAAATTATGCATTAAATTATGAATTAAGCCACTTACAGTAAAAAATTAATCGAAAGAAGCTTTCAGGTTAATAGCCATATTCATCTGCTGCCGTAAACTCTTATAAAATATTGTTAAAAACGATCACCGTGTAGTTCGATATGAAAAGGTTTATTAATACACGAGTATGATTGTATGTATATGTGTATATTTATGTATAGTACAATTTTGTGAATAAGAGTTTGTCAACAAATGATTATGGTTATTAAGCTGAATCGTGGAAAATAAATTATTAGAGTACAGGATATTAAAACGAGATCTTGCTTCCATGGTTGTTGTAACTAATGTTTATGGATCCTGCATTCAGAATTTTAATTGGTGCGGTTCACGGACGGAATCTGCCTCTCTGAACGGACTGAAAAACTTGGTAGAAAGTTAGAATTAAAATAAAGTTAATTATTTATGATATAGGAAATAATATTTGCTACGGTTCAAGACTGACATACGGCAACCGAACACTTGACGTGAAATACGAGAAGTGAAATGGCATGCACTGAGAATTTTTACGACAGCACATTATCTCTCTCTACCTGTGCATTCGCTGATTCCATTTAAACGTCAAGGGCATTGTGTTCAGTTTTACTGTCTACTGTGGAGATAAACGGGACGATATCAATTTTCTGGGTTTGACCAGTTATTACCAGAAATAAATTTTATAATGGGTTATTACTGAAAGCACTGATGCCAGGAATGTGCATAATAATTATCTATACCAAGAAGTAAAATAATAACCGTCGGTCTGTTTTCATTGTCAAAATAAATGCAAAATTTAATTGAAAAAATTTCCTTAACATAAATAACTGTTTTTTTTAAATTTTCTCGAAGAGACACCGAAACGGCTCAACGGATTTTAGGGACTAAAACAGTAATTTTCACTTAGTTTCGTGTACGTTCTATTTCAATGTCCTGCAGGGCTCAGGTGATATAAACATAAATATTTATAAAATCCCTGCCATCTGGCGGGTATCATGAAAATGTCGCGCCAAAACCGACTGGAATAGAAAAGTCTCAGGGACTGACAGCTTCGTTCATTTCACCTATTTTGCCATCACTGTAGTATGGAGCTTGATGTTTGATTTATTACTTACGTCATTCTCAATTGTGGATTCAATTCATTAATGAAAAAAGTTATATTCTATTTCAATAGAATTATGCTACTTTTGGTTGATTGTGGCGCTTATTTTGCAAATGGTGAATTCTTAGGTAAAGAAATGTAAATGGGTGTTTTATTACTGTCTAAGAGAAAAATAAGTCTCATCACTGCGAATGCAAAGAAAGGAGTCGACAGGGAATGAATATGAAAAAAAAACAAGAAAGGGATCATAGGTGCTAATTATCAGTCCCGCGCGAATGAAGTCGCGGTCACAGTTAGTACCTAGTTATTAATATATTTTTGAGTTGTGTTGTAATTAAGGGGCCGGGATAGCATTTACCCTTAAGGCGTAGAATTAAACCGCGGGATCAACTGAACAAACGCATTTGAATTTCAATGCGGGAGTCGCGATGTCCTCAAGACCGTTCCATTCCTGGTTGTTTGCCGTGAAACAAGGACGACGGAGGACGTTTTTTGCATTTGAGATCACGTACGCAAGCCATCTCAGGTGCAATTAACGCCATCTGCATGCGTTCTGCATGCCCAGCTGATTGCATTAACTCGGGCTCGCTGAGGGGACCACCGCAGTTTTTTTCATCCGCCGCCGTTTTTTTCATTAAAGGCTTTGAGTTTTGAATATTCATGACCACACGCCGCCGCCATCCTCCGGCCACAATTCGTATCAACATTCTCCTCCTGGCGGGGAGGCTTTGTCGCTGAGAGGGAGCCGAAGATGGCGGGTGGAAAGAGGCGAGGGGTAAATGGCGAGGAAATAGGCAAAAATGAAAAATATGAAAAAGGCCTTCCGTCAGCAGCATTTCAACAAGGAGGCTGGATTGTCTTCCCCGTCCTCCCCCCTGTTGCCCTTATCGATCAGCCGCGCAGGTGACTGCCTTACCGGCCAGGTCGTGGTGTGGCAGTGACTGCGAAAGTCGCCAGATGGTAGCACTGCTTAGGCTGGTTCTTCTGGCCGCCGCCACTAGATGGCCCAGCTCATGCTCACGACCAATTACTATGTAGAGCTCCAGCCACGTAACAGAACCTACATTAATTACTGCATATAAAAGTAGGGTGCTTTAATGTTGTTTTCGAGTTCTGATGGAGAAAGTGGACGAGTGTAAATACACTCAGTGTCGCAGATAATGCTACTTTTTAATATTACGCTGGTCCTATGAGTCAGGCTTCGAGGCCCCAATTATAATTGAAGATTTTTGAACTTTTCGGAAATCTTGAATTGTTTATAGCGGACTAGATTTTCCATAGTCCTTGGACTAAAAGTGACTGAAACCAATACGATCACTACCCGTTTCAGAAAATCTTCAGACTGGTGGCGGTAGCCATGAATAGATAAACATAATTATTAAATCTACCATTCCTAATTATTTACTCTACTAATCTTCTTGAATTGTCTCGATAGCACCCTATTATTTTTATCTGCTACCTTCATTGCTGGAAATGTAGCATGATCCATCTACTGAACACCAATTTCTCAATGTTACCGCGACACCTTCCTTCAACCTTATAAGATGCTCCTCCAACCGATGCTGAAGCGGCTATGCGAATAATTTTTAACGAGAAAATTGTATGAACGTGTTTGTACGGGTACTATGACTAGATTATATATACTAAACTGAGTCTGGTAGAAATGACACGTGAAAAAAAAACAGTGATGTGCACAAGTACGAGACAAAGCAATTTTTGGTGAAAATAAATGAAAGTAAAGTATGCAGAGAAAGGGAAATAACAGGTATCATTACTCAGGGGTAAGAAAAATAATTTTAGAATCAGGACAATTAAGAGGTGCCCATATGTGAAGAGAGAAATACTGTTTAATTAGCTCCCTGAATATGTAAAGAAAGTAAAGAATAATTTTTTTGTAGTAGAACTAAAAAATATCCCGTTTAAAACCCGCTCTACTGCTTGGCTGCCTTCTAAAAGAAATTATATATTTATATGTTAAGTGTTTCAAATTAATAATGCTATATTAAAATATGTTCTGTTTAATTCAATTATGAATGATGATTTTCCATTTTGTACTGTTGCAAGTTATGGAAAGACTTATTACTAGTATTATTATTATGACATGCAATATTTCCGAAACAACCATTTTACGTAAGAACCACGTGGGACAACAAAATACCATAGGAAATAGAATTGACAATTCGAAATGGTCAAGAGATCATCGAAAAAACTCTTTCATAAATTCCTGTATTTTGAATACAACTGGCCTGTAATTGTTTCATTTTTTATTCTTAAATACTTTCTGAAAATATTTTGATTAAATTATGTTCCTGAAAGATACTACAGGACTGTTAGTTTAAATAGCAATAAATTATTATTATTCTTACGAGAAAGAAAGAGTACCTTTTCATCCAACGCGGAAATTGAATGGAATAAGACGTAATTGAAATTTAAGGATGAAAATATTTTATGATTCAGTCTTTACATAAATGTCTGCTCAATTGTATAGATACATTGAATTTACTAAATGTTTAATGGTATTAATGAAATCTACTATTACGTAATAATAGTGTTTTATAGATCGAAATAATTAAACATTCAAGAGTATTAATTTACAATAACGTGCAATGGACGTTATGATAGTATAACGTAATTAAAGACGCCATAACAAATGTACATTCATAACGTAATAGGGCATTTTTTACAGTTAGTGATGTAATTTGATTATATTTAAGTAAGGTTAGCACAGTCTTGACTAATTATAAAATAATTGATAAGGAATTGGAATTAAATTGATTGGATAGAGAAGTCATTTTGTACACAGGGACCTTTGAGGTGGTTACTAGAGTTTATTTATTGTTGCTACAAACTAGAACTGGTTTCTGTAAACGAGGGAACACGAAAACTGTCGTAGGATTAGAATGCATTTACATTAGGTTTTTTTTTCATTAAAGAACTTGTAGAGAAAAACGATTGACGATTCCTAGCGTCTGGCTGAAAGTTTCTCTATGTTATATCCTTATAAAAATGTTTGTAACATTGCTCAGTAGCACCAAATTTCTAAAGCTTCCATTCTTTTCGTGATTCTGAGATTTTCACCTCTCATCAGATTTCACACCGGATTGTGTGAACGTCTTGAGGAAATCCCAAAGTAAGGTGGGCGGAAGAACGTGGGTGTCACCCACTTGGTCACTACTCATTTGAAAAATATTTGCTTTGATTATTAATTGTGTCTGACGGTCGACGACCTAGAGCTTTCAGTATTTAGTGTGTATGGGAAGAAAACTACTTCATCCGGAAAGAGCGTAGGTGGAAAAGTCAGAATTCGAAAACTTCTCCTACACAGACTTGTGTTTTATTATTGAGTTAACCACATGACCCCAGTATTATAAATATTTTATTTACATGTTTCTATCACTAGCGTTCTTTTAATTCGGTAGTTTTTTCCAGTTCATGATTATTCAAAAAACGGAGATTAATTATTCCATTTGTCACTGACTAATTCTTAAAAAAATTGAATCCAGTTTCTTCCTTAACAATTTTGGTTTTTAGAGTTCTTCTTCACAGCAACAGGTGCCAGTTATCTCAACAGTAAGATCCAACTGCTATAACTTTTTATCATGCTACTATAATATGATTTCTTTTTTTAAAAACAAAGGATTGTGCGTCAGTAACAATCAGTATTAATGTATTCTGCAATAAATTGTCACTGACATAATAATGTATTAAGTCATTTATAAATTGTTTCCCAGTCTAATTTCTACATAAAAAAAACAACACACGGTACAACGAGTGCAGAAGATATCACAATTTCATCTGTACTAATTTTTTACAAATGACTCTTTTGTGCCCATTTTTTAAGTTTCAATAAAGGCGGTGTATCGCTGTGGTCGCGTCGTCTCCGCTACCTCGTGGTTGGTATCGTGTATGGTGCTAGGCCCTTTTGGATAAGTAGCAGGAGGGGATGCCACGTCGAGATCGTTTTATCGCGCCTGCTATTTATTGGAGGGAAGGTTTAATTACCGTGGTTCTCCGTACAATCATAAAAACACTTTATTATAACACAAAACTAATATGTTCTTGCCTACTTAGAATTCAAACTTGTCTTTCAAGAAGGCGCTTAACAAATATTCGCCAGCTCTGCGTCTACTGACAACTGCCAACATATGTTGGTAGCACTGCACAACATGCGTTTCGGGACAACCTTCCCTCACCGCCCATGTCGCTCGACAGCCGAACAGAGCTGCAACCTGAGAAACAAAGAAACAAAACCGACTTTCTTCCTTCACGCCTATTTCCCTGCCTTTTTCCGACAATTTCCGGTTTTTAATGTCGAAGTAACTGTTCTAATCATTTTCCATAACTACCTCGTTACATGTAAAATTATCGATCTTGTGACGAGTTTAATACCGTCAACGACTATCACATACTATTATGCAAGATCACTCTATAAATATTTTCACTTGTTCACCTCCAATGTTACTTTTTCAGATACAAAATATGAGCGCCAGCAACTTAATTCAATATTTGGCAAATTACAACCCTGACTAGCATTACTTGAGCACAAAAAAACCTCATTATTAGTCCGCGAATCAGCTAAAAACAGATGCTTTTTTAATACACCTGTAATTATAATAATAGTTTCGGTAGAGAAATTTAAACTTAATTTCGATTAACTGCAATACATTTTTTATTATTATTAATATATTTATTTACGAATCACATATGTACTTTGTTTAGCAGCCAGCGAAATCCCCTCTACCCCCTTTCCTTTTCTCTTCCTACCAACGCTTAACATATCACATATCTTTTTAATAAAACAAATATTTCCAACGAACTCTAAAGTGGTTGTTACAGGCGTAACATAAAAACATTCTTATATTGGACTTCTCACCCACGTCAACTGGACGAAGTCAATATGCAGGAGGTTTTTTATTTTCGTCTGACCAGCGATTGTAGGAAATAAATTGTGTGTGTTTTTCTCGTATACAAACAAAATTTCATTTGATAGCTGGGGATGGCTAATTGTTTTCACAGGACATGCACTGACTGACGTAATATTGCTCAGGCCGACTCACTCGATGTCAATGGCCGTCTAGGTCGTTGTCTTGTAAACACTTCGTCTCAGCTGCGATTTGTAAATACTAGTAGAAAAAAGCTTATGTGCATTTCCTCCCCAGCTGTAAACGTTGATTGTAATGTACATGAAAAACACACTCGTTTAGAAATTTCTTTCCAAAATTTTATTATGTACTGAAATTACATTTTAACAGCAAATAAATTGTAAGTAATGTCGTGACAGTTCACAACTAAATAAATTATATCATGGTTTATTAAATTGTCTCTCTTAGTTTCGTATTTGTTGTTCTTCTATTTGTGCTATCTTTGTTCTTATTACTTCAGGCTGTTATAAATATTGACAAGGACCATAATTGTTTATCGAAAGGTCTATTTAGTATTAACTTTAGAATCATCGTTCAAAATTTTTATAATTGTTATACGATTCGGTAATGCTTACCTAATTTATGTTCTTTACAGACGTTAATTGTACTTAAGTTCTAGTGACCCAATATCTTAGTAATGCTGATGAGTTCTTTTGTATCCATTATTTACTTAACACCCATGTTTTTTTTCGGTAGGTGAAGTTTTTCAGATTCAATTACTTTGTAAGTACTTCTAAATTTATGTTACGGTATACTTTTGTCTTATGAATTTGTCATGATAAAAAAAATTCCAACTTTAATGTACATTTTAATTTTAATAAAGGTATTGTCTTAAGTTATGGAAAAATTGTATGAACAGGTTTTTGAATACAAACAGTCCTTTTTGTAGATGAAGAAGGAAATAAAGTTTAAGTAAAGGTTTATTTCTGTTTGTATAAACACGACACTTCTCATATAAATATATTGATTGTTTATTAAATTGTATTTGTTATTGTCATCTTTTATTTATTCTTTGATTTGCTTCATGTTTATTTTTATTACTTCAGTATGATTTAAAAAAGTTTCAGTACCGCAAGCATTGGTCGAAACGTCTATTTAGTACTACGTTTTAAATTCTTGTTCAAAATTGTAACATCTCTTTTATACGGATCGTTAATTATTGTGTGGGTTATATTATATATTTATATATCATGTTTATATGGCTTTTTTTCCTTTGAAAGTTTTAGATGAAAATGCCAATAGAATTCGTGTATAATAATTTTATTTAAACTTGGAGATATACCTGAGGAGATACCGAGAAATGGAACGAAACGTAGTTTTTTATTAAATATGTTGTCCGGCTTAATTATTTATTAAATCTTGTATTCCTTTGTCCCTATAAATAATATATCTTTTCCCACAACACTGAATGTTTTTCCCACCTGTACTAAATATTTAAATTTTTTGTGTTACTTAACTTATCTCTTCCTATTTACTTCAATCACGATGCGCCTAATACTGAGTAGAACCTTTAATTTTTTATGAATTCAAGTCCTGGCAAAACTTACAATCTGACCGCAGCGTAAACTTGACAGCTTTTACTGGACGGTGATATGGAAACGTTTTAGCAAGTTTAATTTTATTTATTAAATGGTTTCTCTAAAAACGGAACTTCAAGAGTAAATTAAAATTCCTGGAATTGTGAAGTTTCTGGCACAACGTAGAAACCGTCCAGGTACACAAGGGTTTTTAATTTTCCCTTTTAAAGCTTTATGTCTGAATTTATGCGAAACACACAGTTTTGAGGTTATAGTGACAAAATTTTCGCGTGTACGTTTGCATTGTCTGTATGGATGAGGTTATGGAAAAAAATCGGAGTAAGATTGTACGGAACTGAATATAAATAATAGAGCAAGAAAGTGTTGGCGATATCAATTTTTCAACGGTATGTAACAAGCAGTTTTAGAATTCAAGGCAACTGCGGAAATTGGAAATAATTTAAACGAGTGTCTGTTCTAAAAATGGCCCTCGTTAGTAATTACTAGGCAATTGCGAGGTGCATACGAAATCGCAGACTTCATAATTGTGACTCGCCCAGCGAAAATAGCTTTAATCTGCAGGATCTTACGAGCTTTTATGCGATCACGTTAAAATTATTTTCGGGTTATGTTTACTGGAAATGCTGGTGTGTGTGAGTCGGTCAAATAAACGTGGACCATTAAAGTTTCTAGGAGAGATTACACCGCGGATCAAAATTGGGTCGCATGACGACACGGCCTCAAATGCTTTTACATTTATTTTGTGGCCTCAAATGCTTTTACATTTATTTTGAGACGTTGTCGTTCCCCACATCGTAATGTTCCAGACCGTGGCTAATCTCTGCACCCATTGGACAGCTTACTGTCTCTATAAATCACGTCTGCAGCGACCATTGCCGTCTACTTCGATGGGCACGGTACAGTTCGCTCAAATGCGTTCATGTACTGAGTCATCTAGCCATGGGTGCGCTTATCTAGGTAGAGACTGATTAAAAAATACGGACGGCTCTTATCACGGTTAATTGTCGTTTGCTTCAAGGACATCCATTGAGGTCACCTCCTAGTCGATTTGTCATCCTCGTAACAACTACAAAAAATTCTTCCAGAACAGAAGTATATTAATTCCTTTGTTTTATTTTCTGCTGTACCAGTTTGTTGATCCATTGTCACAATAGCTGCATTGTTACGATGGCAAAATCATTAATTTGGATGATGAATTTAATCAATTTCCTGTCAATTTCTAAAACTAAGATATAGCAATGCTTGATATATATATATATATATATATATATATATAGAGAGAGAGAGAGAGAGAGAGAGAGAGAGAAGAGCACAGGATTAATATATAGAGAAAGAAGGCAGTCGGCAGTAATTAGAATTAAAGATCAAGAAAAGAAAGCTGAAATCAAAGAAGTAGTAAGACAAGGTCTGTCGCCCATACTGTTTAACTTATATGCAGAACAAGTGATGAAGAAAGTAAAAACAGAACATGGAAATGGAATCATACTGCAAGAAGAAAAAATAAAACCCTACCCTTTGCCGAAGATTGAGGCCAAGGATGGAATACGCTAAGTTGCAGCTATGCAGAAAAGAGAAGGCTTGCGAGAGATAGATTAGCATGAATGGTTGAATTAGAGCAGACTAAGGACTGAATACCACAAAAACATAATATATATACTCATTAATTTAATTTCCCCATATGTTAAAGTTATTCAAAGAAAGTAAAAGTTTTCGTTTTTTTCTTTTCAATTTATTTTGTCGAAGGAAATCTAATAATATATATTTTTTAATTTTTAATTTCTTTATTGTCACTAGAGACCAATGTGAGATGCTATTTAGTACATTTCAAAGTCAGTGTTATCATTTTCCGAATAATGACCTAAAATGTAGCATTGACAGAAAAGTGATCGGAATATATATGTATATATCCGCCGGGCGCCTTTTTTTTAATTATCCGATGCCAATTTTTTAAAAGTTTAAACTGAGCTGCTTTAGTTCTCAAGCTAAATAAAAATTAATTTATCAATTTTTGTTTTGTATCAAATTATATTGATACATTTCGTAAATTTAGTTTAAGGCGGGTAGCAGTGTATTAGATAAATAAAGCAATTTTAGATTCAAAATTACATTATATAAGTTGTTAAAGTGTATGGTTTCATTATAGGAATTTTACATTTGGTTTTGGAAAAAAGAAAGTTTATTATATGGACAAAACAGAAAGTTATAAGAATATTTAAATGTAACTGGGATTGCAACGTAGATAATTTCTATTGATACTGTGATACATAAATACGGTCCGTAATTAATTGTCATCGACCCGATCTTAAGTAAAGAAATTTAGAATTAGAAAAAAAATTGGTGTTAGAATAAATTTAATGTGTCCAGACTTCGTTATAAATGTGGGTTTATTTAAAATAAACTTATAAATATCAGACTTGTAAGTTGTAAATAGAAATCTGAACATATTTTATAATATTTGTTCCAATGATTCAATTAATTATCATCCAATATTCCAAACAATTTACACACAATAGTTTTCCTGTGTATTCTATAATTTTTGGTTAAATTTTAAATACTAAATCCTGGTTTGGGTTCAATCCCTTTTAGAATAGATTAATCATTTTCAGTAGGTCCCATTTATAAGCAAAGCTGGAATGAGTACTAAGTTTCAACACTGGAGGGACCTATAATTTACTAACCTAAGGCAAAATATTGCGAATTTCAAATCGATATAGTTGGTTGAAACAAAATAAAATAAATATAAATCAGTACGTTAATTGTTACCGTACAGGTAAGCCATTTGTTTTATATGAAGTGTGTGATAGTACCTCAAGTAAACAACTGAAGTTATCTCGGTATCTTTTTTAACTCAAATTTAGAGAGGGAGAACAAATTATACTACTCGAAAGGCGTGGGAATCGAACAATACTCTTTATAAAATATGTAATAAAATTTTAGCCATAAAATTATTTTTACATTAAAAATTATCGTTTCATACCTTCATTTAGGACCTCTTCAGGTATAAAATGTTAGCATAACGTATACATTTCGGCTACCTTCAAAAAATTTAATGGCCCGAAAAAATTGATGTCGGAGGAAATAGGAATTGTTTAATATACGAATATTGAATCCTCGTAGAGTTCCTAAATAAAGGGAAGAACCGTTTTTCCTCATTTTGATTCTAAAGAAAATAAACTGTTAATTTAATCATTAATTAAATCTGTTCTGTCCATTATTTACCATATTTTAATTTAGCAACGTTTTAAAGCTCTCCTCTCACAAGTTAGTAACATGACAATGACGCAAAATATGTATATAATCTCTAATAAAATAATTTACACCATGTAATTGATTCCCTGTGACCTTTGTAATTATCATTAACCATTTAAGAGACTATTAATATTCATTGTAACTTAACACTAAATAAGTTTTATTCCTCTAATTTTCTCAATTTTGATAGATACAGGCTTAAATACATTCTTTGTTTCTCAAATTGAAAAATTGTGTTATGAAAAAATACATCCGGGTCTTTGTACTGTCAACCCGGAATAAAAAATTCTACCGACTTTCCCAACGTCATGGAAAGACATTAATGCACTAAAACTAGTTTTGGAAAGAAAAAGTGATTCAGGGAGATTGATCCTGCCTTGCGTAACACGAGTTCGACATACCGAGAGATCAACCTCAGATCATCAGGATTATTTCCGCGTTTTTCGTCAGCATTAATTGTTTCAATCTCCTTTGTTCATACCGTAGAGAGACTTGGCATTGTTAATAAATGTTATGTTAAAGGATAATTACTGCTGTGGCAAACATTAACAACATTGTCCGCCGGTTTTTTCACCTTGAACTGTTGCATTTCATCGTACAAGTGACTAGTCACTTAGCTTGTTGCGGCTACTTAGCAGTCCGTGACTTACATCTTCGCAAAGGACAGTGATTAGTTATTGCGGTATGATGAGAATAGCAATGCGCTGTTTGAGACGAGGAAGGGGAAGGTGGTTCGCCGATGTAGTTGTCAGTCTCGCGGTGGCGGCGTCGGCGGCGGCGTCGGCGTCGTGTCGCGCCTAACTACACGCTCGTGGCCTGCCAAGAATGCGTCCGAATTAGCTCCTAGCGGCACATTGTTCCTTCCCGATCAAACGACACCCCGACACTAATTGCTTTGCAGGACGACAACTCAACCGAAGATGACGTACTACTTGCTGTATGCGCAGTAAAGGGTCGCATTGCTTTAGGAACTTATAGTGTAAACGGATCGTGACGAGGACGAAGGATCAAAATGACAACGATTTGCAGCTCCACTGTGGACGACCTTTAGTAAAGATGTTAAACACTAATGTATTGCGGGTTGAAAATGCAGGCCGTACGGCTTATATAGTGTGTAGTAAAATCTTGGCCTACTTTTGTGAATGAAATAGCTAGTACACTCAACTATCCAGCTCGAGACTATCCGACCTCCACATTCTACGTCTAGTTTATTTAAAAATATATATAATTCTCCGTAATAAAATGATGAATACTGTACTTTACTTTTCGATAGCGTTGCGAGATGGTTTCTGCTACGATTTTATTTAAATTCAAAACCTAAAGGATCCTTGTAACAAACACAAGAAATTAACTGTCCTTAAAATCCTTATACTTACTAGGAGCTTTCGTCTACATAGTTTTCATTCTTTAGACTGGTCTGATGCAACCCTCCATGCTAACATATTCTGTATAAAACCTTTTCAAATCTACATTTTCCTTGGCCTCCCTCTTTTGTTCTTACCCCACACACCTACCTCTAATGCTAATTTTACTATACCCTCATGTCTCAACGTGGCCTATTAATCTATCCCTTCTCTTGCTCAACGTCGTGACTATTCGCAGACGATTGTATAATTTATAGAAAAATAAATTCAGAAACAGATACAGTGCACCTACAAAAAGATTTGGATACAGTTGTAATTTGGGCAAAAGTAAAGAAAATGAAAATTAACAGGAATAAAAGAAAATCAATTGTTTTTAGCAGACTGAGGACTGAAATACAACGATCGTATGTCATAGATTGAGACAGAGTGCATCAAGACTTAAGGTGTAAATATTTGGGAATTCAATTAGACAGCAGCCTTCGATGGGTCACACAAGTAAAGCAAGCCACGCGAAAAGCGTGGAAATCGCAACTCTTTATTTCTAGGATTTTGAAAAATATTAGTGTAAATGTATACTGGCATACAAAACGTTAGTTCGACCTCGAATGGAATATGGAGCAATCTGTTGGGATCCTTACAGAAAATAATACAAATACAAGAATATAATAGTAAAACAAAAAAATCAAGAATAAAATACAAAGTCCCAGGTAACTTGGTCACATACCAGTATATGTTTTTTAATATTCGCTGAAATAGCGTTAGAAAATCGAAAATTCGTCATTATTGACAAAATAGAAGCAAACACCAAATCAGAATTAATATTATGGTCTAAAGTATTCCATTTTAAATGGTACGATTTGAACGTTAAGCACGGACACACTTAGATATGTTACCAAGATACCAGGAACTTTGAGTTTTTCAATGTTTTATTATCGTATTCTTATATTTGTATACTTTTCTAGTTGATAAGATGGTTTGTTGTAATTTTCTAATAAATATCATGATTTTATAGATAATTTTATTTGACTACAATTCTACTTGCGTATATACCACCACCCTGCTTACCTTTCACTCAATCTTCAATTCAGTCTTTAATTGGATAACTAGTGTGAAAATACGTTAGTAAACTGATGTTTTAATATATTATATAATATTAAAAATTACGAAATATGTTTTAAACTCAAAATTTTAGACATAATATGTATATAAAATGATAATAATATAAATATATAATGAGCAGAGAAATGCTTTCAATAAATCTCCAGCACTAAGAACAATGGACATCATTTAACAGATCAGGATAGAAAGCATAATCACATAAAAATAAATATTCGCTTTCTCTTGCTACTGAATTATCGTCGTGGACTCACGTTAATGATTCTAAATTCGATTCTCGGTCCTGTGAAGATTTTTCTAACCAAAGCTGAAATACCTTAAACCGATATGGTTATCGTTATAACATACATTAAAATTAAAAATGTTATTAAACATTTCTATCATCAACGACGTTATTTATCACTGTTTATATTATTTATTATATTACTCTCGTGAATATTGTATAATAAAAATATTCTAATGTTGGCAATAAATTATTAAATATTTTTAATGTCTGTTATAATGGTTAATTAATTTCATTAAAAAAATTGAGTCGTAAAGTAACAATATTTATGCAAATAATTTATCCCTTTATCTGTAATAAAGTATTAAAACATGCATTACGAAGCTGTTTATGTACTAACAGATTTGTTTCGTTGTGATTAAGTTCAACGTTAATTTCGTTGACTATTCTCCGTTCCTTCGTTTCTTTTTACGTAAGGTAGTCTCAAATTCTTTCAGAGAATAAGACTGAGGAATCGACGAAAAAATATTAAGTGAAAATATATGAAGACTTACGTAGTCTTCAGTGTGGCCATTAAAGAGATTAATGTTTAACAAAGTTCTTCGAATACGAAAAGTTAAATTTAATGCACGCGCCCGTAAGAAGAAAATGCATTTTGCATTACACCTTGAAGTAAATCTATGGATGAATGAATCAACGGTGCTCGGAAATAACTTTGCCAGAGGGTCCTTTAAAAATAAAACAATATATAATTTACTTGAGTAGGATTTCAGTTTGTAAAATCTTGAAAATAAAGGTTTAAGATCATAACAACAGTGGTAATTACAAACATTTTTGGTTAATTTGTATTTTTTTGTTTTTAATATTGTTCACGTTTAATTTTAGAATAGGATAACTGCACTTTTATATCAAGTTTTTTTTATTTTCAACTACTACTGTCCATTTATTACGAGCGACTAATAATCCATTAAAATGACCCGTATTTTTCCTGTTTCAGGGATTAAAATTTTTCTTTATTACTAAAACAAAGTTTGGCTATAGATTAATTATTTTAAAGAATTTTTAACATGATACTATATTCAAAGAATGTTTGGCACAAAAAAATACGTATATTTTCACGGATGCTCCAGATGAATTTAAATTGATCATTTGCGGAAAAAATAATTGTACGAAACCTATTGTTATTATTATAATGTTTCCCTTATTTTTATCTGTAATATCAATAAACCAAAACTGTATTTCAATTTTGATTTCAAAACTTTATTTCGAAGAAGTTTTCGGCAATTTCCATATTCATCTACAAAATAAATTTCAATTTTTTGAAGTATTACAAAATTTTTTTTAACATAAATATGGAAATTTGTTTGAAAGTACGATTTAAAACATTTGTTTTTTCCTCCCAATGATATTATGTTTAAAAATATTATTCATAACTTCATGTATTTAGTAAGCATATAAAATTTCTAATTTTCTTCAATAGATTAGTATGTGATTCCAGACTGTGATTGCCTACACAGAGCATTTTCTTCCAAATAAAATTTTGAAATCAAGATTGAAATACAGTTTTGGTTTATTGATGTGGCTGATAAAAATAAGGGAAAAATTATAATCATAATAAATTATCACTCTTAACAAAATTTTTAATAAATTTCGAAGAAAACATTGTTTTTAAGGAAATCCTGTATTCTTTTTGAAAATTGAGTTTATGATGGCAATTGCCCAAAACCCTTTGGAAAAAATTAATGGTTTGAAAAATAACTTTTATTTTTGTGATTTATATATGGGTGAAGTGATTCCCCCCACATTTGTTTCAGCTATACGTTCTTAATAGCTCTCGGATATATTAGGACGAATGAAATCTAAATTCTACCAAAATTGTGGAAAAAAATTAAATTTCGTTTTGAGTAGAGGAAATTTCCTGTACAGTTGCATGCTGTTTGTCCCAAATCGTAAATGTTATTTTCAGAAATGACTTCTGCCGTTCCCGACGTTTAATATTATTAATAAAATTAAAAAAATTAAAATATAAACTTTTGTTTTTGTTAACTGTGACGTTTTTGCAGATTCAACCTTATTTTTAAACGCTCTTCAATGTTTCGCTTCTAACTTTTCTCCCTCTGATTTGAATTGCAAATTTATTTAAGGTTCTTATTTTTGTAACTAACAAGTTCCTCAGGAGTTTGGCAATTTGGGATAGTAATGAAAGAGTTAGAATTTAAAAGAAAATCCTTATAGGCACGTATCCTAGTTATAGCGAGCAAGAAAGCTAATACACGCAAACGAAGTATTGGAAAGGAGTAGTTTAAATGACGGCTTTCTTTATCTCTGTAAGTTTTAAACTAATTTGTGCCAAGTTATATGAGCCATCTGTTTCTCACGACATGTTTATCGCCCCTTTCTGAGCCTAGTGTGTTTGTACTGTCCACTTCGATGGCTCGGTCGCGTGTTCAAAATTTTATCCGGCCATTGTGGGTCTGGAATCGCACTTGGATACTGGCGGTGCGGGCAAGAAGAGTGCACACATTACGTAGAAGGGTGCCAGCGACCTCTCCAGGAATAGCCCACTGTTTTCTCCCAGCAGGAAATGACTACCACAAGCTTCCTTTACAGCCAGAACATCCACGGTTCGGCCGCGCGTGCTAACTTGCTCAATGCCCCGCTTCCAAGTCTTGTGCGGCCATTTCGTTCCGAAATAAAAACTTACTCTGAGAATTCTTCGCTCTGAATTACAGGAGAGGAACGGTTTATGTTCGGAAGAGTTTAATCTATTTACGCGTCTGCACTGCTTTTGAATTTTAACGAACTTAAAAAAATATTTGATATTAAATACCTTTTGGAGGTAACAAGCTAATTGGCGGTGATCTAGAAACTGACTAGTAACATATGAAATAAATTGATAAGGAGGGATGCGGAAAAGAAAAAATATGCAGTTAAGGGTTGATTAGGTCCCCGGGGTATAGTTTAAGGATCCTACCCGGAGATGCAGGGCCAACCCTAGAAAACCTGCATCAGGTAGGTCGGGCTTTTGGGTACTATTCGAATGACGGGAGAAGAGTTTGCTGTGTCTCCGGCAGTTCTACGATCAGTTGGCCGACTGATCCAATGGAATCATCGGACAACTCTTACCGTATGCCCAAGTTCTGCAACACATACACCTCCTAAAATAGATGAAGGTGCCTCGGCATGTGTGAACCTTGATAAAACCAGAGAGTGAGTGTACGAGGCACCTCCAAATACAATCAGAGAAATATCTGTGAGAGAAAGCTTTCCACAGGCATCTGTTCTCTTCCCGATTATCCCTGTAAACGTAATGTTATATAGAACTGGCTGTAATACCATCCCTGCAAGTTCAATCACCATTCTCAATAATGTTAAACCCACTGAATTTTGTTAATGAGGTTCTCGAAACCCTAACTTCTCAAATATTACATCAACTGATGAACGAACCAACAATTAGGAGCGAGGACATTGTCGAAAATTGACCAAAGTGTAATGTCGGTTAATAAACCTGTTCTCAGTTTGGCCATTATATATATTAATTTAAAACGTAATTTATTAAAAGATTTGTTATAAAATACTGAAAATATAGAAATGTCTATTATTTTAAACGTAACAAATGAAGATGTCAAAAACAGACAAAATTAGTTCATAATTAGATAGAACAAAATGTCACCTAATTTTGTCTGTTTTTTTAGTATGTTATTTGTTACAGAATAATATTGACTCATTCACGGTTTACTGGTCGCCGCATACTTTCAGATGTGTTAAGTAAACTTTTTTATATATAATTACGTATTTATAGTGAGGTTTACAAATTTTCGTCAATTTGGGTTTGAGTTTTTGTGAAGGCTGTGCTGTGCTTTAAACGGTAAATCCCCAGGCCAAAAGAAGCTTGCTCAAATCTTTGTTGAGCTTTAGTTAGTTTATAAATCCAGTTTGTTTGAGATAATTAAAGCATAATAGGCACTTTACAGTGATATCGTAGATAATTCCAACAAATTTGAAAAAAGTTCATCGTTAAGAATTTAGGGTAAAAACTGCCATCCAAGAATTGAGAGAGAATATGAATTGGAATGTTGGTTTTTCAATTTGCACTGTAAGTGGACCACGTGAAACACTTGGCTGCATCGAATTCAGTCGCTGCCAGAGATTAACTAACCGAGGCATGGGTTTGTCTAATAGTCTTAAGACTATGACAGGAAGACTAATGGTTCCTGCTACAGGTATGCCTCTGACGCCATCCTGATTGCGTGTTTCAGAGTCACTGTTTTGGTGTGTAGGCGTTTGTGGTTTCTTTTTCCCTTCTCACCCAGTGGTGGTGGAGAAATATCGTCAAAAGACGAAACTGGTACTGACCCCGAAATTCTTAACAGAAACAGTGTTAGGAAATAGCCTAATGTTAATTTGTTTCTGAATTAGGAATTACAGTAACTTACATAAATAATTAATATTATATTGATTTATGTCCATATAGTTTTAATAATTAATAAGGTCAAATAATAAATTAAATTATAATCTAATACATTTAATCTGATTTTATTCGGTCCGAATATGAGCCCTCATTAGGGTTAACAAAGATATTTAAAGTTTTAAATGTAATTATTCAATAATATTCGTGATTATTTTAATATTAAAAGATGGAGGTGTAAAAAAAGTTAAATAGTCCGTTCTGAAAATGATCAATTCATTTTCTGCTTCGGAAACTAATCTAGGTTTATAATTGGCATCTTTAACTGAAATTTGGTAATTGTCCCAGGTTAATGTATAATTGGTGTGTAAAACGTGTTCCGAAATTTCAGATAATTTATCATGTGGAAGCTTAATGTCATGTCTGTTACCTAATTCTACTAATGATGAACGAATGGTTTGGTCTATTAATGATGATCAATCATTGCATTTTAATTAATGTGAATTACGTTATGAATCTCTTGGGCCATGTCGTCAAAGTAAATTTTTTACATGATTTTTAATCGTCTGTATGGCCTAAACAATAATATTTTTATATTTCGTTTGTCAAAATGTATAAAAATTCGTTAACACTTATTACATATTCACATTTTAAAAAATTCTAGGATTCGTAATACTCCAGTGTACACCGTTCTGCTTCTATATCTTAAAGAAATATATTGTATTTCCGTGTTTTTTTGTCCTTGATCATACGTTACATATTCTCTCTTCCACATGGCTCCAAAAATACGATTTTTTTACGTTTTGCACGTTATTTAACTTGGCCAGGCTTCTATTTAATCTTTCAGATAGAATAAACGTAATGGGTTTTTGCAACGCTTTATTGGATTTAGAACTCCAGGAAACAGGAGGGCGCGTACGCTCTCGATAAACGGAAACTCGTGTAGTTGCAGTAATCCTATTACAAAATTAGGCTGAATCTTTCAGTCCTATTTTAAGTAACTGTTCTCTAACTATTCTACTGTACTAATAGGAAAAATTCATACCTGATTCTCTTTCATTCAGTTGCTTATGGATAGGTGATAATATTTTGAAAGTTCACGAAAAAACATAATTACTGTTTTGAGTAGAAGGGTGAGACATTTTTAATATATATTCTACTGGGTAAGTAAGCATAAAACCTCTTGAAGTTCTATGTTCTTATTTTTTCAAAATCACAGATCAATTACAAACTGAAATGAATGTGTGGGATTTTGCTAATTATAATGAGGAATATTATCGGACTAGTGTGAATAAATTATTTTTACACCTTAGAATTAAATATTATACAACATTGATTTCACAAATTAATTACTGAATATCCTTTTTAGGAGTAATGTTATTTACAATCAAAACAAAACTCTCAATATTTTAGTCCTTAATAACTTCAGTGAGATTAACGTAGGGTCATATTGCTTAAGGGGCTTCTCACAACAAGATAATTAAAAAAATTAAATTTGACTCTGAATCGGTAGTAAGTTATAAACAGAGCAATTTCAACGTTTGACAATACCGGTTACTGTTTTGTCTTGCCTTGGCGCCGCACTGTCTCGCTCATGTAGAATCTAATAAAGATTCCTCTGAACTTCCGGATAGGAAGTGAACACCTACTCATGAAAATCTTCTCAATGGACACCGTGACCAAAAATATCCTTACCTGGACCATTCAATTCAGGACCAACGTAACACTTCTAAAACAATCCCTCACTTCTGCCTCGGTCTCTCCACAGTCGCTCCATATCTCTCCTCCATCTCCATTCTCTCCCTTTGCCTACCTCATAAGAATTATACAATGTCCGAAATATTCGTGAACATGCCTTTTTAAAAACTCAAGTATATTATTCCATCAATGGCGGGGACAAATTTCTCCACAGTCAAAAGTATCCTCGTCGAAAGTCTGGAGGCGCATTCGCCCAACCTACCACCGATAGTTGGGAAAGTACAAGGCATGATTCACTGCAAAGTTGTACCGAAGTATCGCCGCATCAGAAATCCCGTATAGGTGGCGCTCGAATGTCTGTGTTGTTTACCTTGTCTGTAACTTCTTCCAATTTCTCTCAAAACCACTCCCTTTGACTTCGCACCACAAACTTCCATATTGTTGTTTTTTCATTACAAAACTAATATAGGATTTTCAGTTAATTTAACATCAGGGTCTCTGTGATGAATAATTTATTTGCAGTATTATAATTCATGTCTCATGTTCGTAGTGCCATGCAGAACTGAATAAGGAAAGAAGACGGATGTATAGAAATGGAGGAGTAGTAAATCATTGAATTCTTTTACCGATGTCACGAAATCAGTATTATTTCCATTTGAGAAATTGCATTTGTGAGCATAATTATGGTAACCTTTACATTCAGATCAGTCCCAGGAACGCATAGCGATTTTCTGAATGATACGAGCTTAATAATCTATAACTAGATTATTTGAAATTATCAATCACAGTCGGTCGCTTGTATTAAACTTTATTTAATAGCTGAATCTGTATTTACTCTCTTCTATTCTCGCCCCCACTTCACTTATTTTATACATGCCTATTTCATATGCTTTCCTCCGTTTCTCATCTTCTCTAATAACATTATCTGTGGCAGAACAGACATAATTATCTTTACGCAGTAATTACTCAAACTAGGTAATGATGAACATTTCTGATCGGTTAACTTCTAGTTGGAAAAGTTGACGGTGGTCGTTAGAAATTCAAATGTATTATAATAATCGGCGACAGTTTACGTAATTCAAACTCTCGAAAAAATTGATATGTCGTGTGTTGTAGAAATGTATGTGACGGAATCCGTCCGGACTGTGTCCATATGGTGACCTGGACCTAGAAGACGTCATTGTCTGTTTTCATTGGTGATTTTCCCAAACCAGTATCGTCTAGCGATCCACTGCTGGCATTCTAATTCGCGTGACGAGGCTAACTTTAGAGAAGAGTAAAAATACAATGCGTGTTGGCCGCCAGCGGTTTCACTGACCTAAACCCAGGGAAGTGAACTTTCCGACCTCAACTTGTAACGACCCTTAAGGTCTCTGGAATCGTCTCAGCAGGTAGGCACGAGTAAAAAGACATATATACAAGTGTAATCTTTGTTTCCGCTTCCGGTTGTTTCTAGCCCTAATATCTAAATCTTTCCCACCGTTCCAATCTTACGATACTAACAAACTGGACATATGCAATTATGCCTGTTGAAATTTCTATCAGGACTTGGACGTTGTTTCCATCTTACTATATGAACTCGTAACCTTACAGAACTACGCAGAATCCATAAGACTACTGATTAAATTCGACTAGAAATAGTGCATCCAACAAACCCTTCAGGTGGTACAGTGCAATTGACTTAATAAGCGACGAAGAAACTGCATTTTAGAACCAGTACATTTGCATGTTACTGAAATTTTATCTGACCGTGAAACCAGAAGTGGTCAATCAGCTGACCTACTTTGTTTCCCATTCAATGACTAAAGGGAAATCACGCTAATTTATAGCCAGCTTGTTTCCGAATCATTTCCCCGAACTATTAATGAAAGTACTAAAAGTAGGTTTTCACAATCTTTCGCTATTGGTTATCACTTTTGCTGGCCGAATAACCTACTGTTGTGCACGCCAAGGATTTTGTTTTATAGCAGATTGGCGGAATGTGTTTTGACTGTAAATTAAATAAAACCAGTAATTCAGTCTCATTTTTTTATTCGTTAATTAAACAGGAGCTTTCGACATAAGTGTCATATTCGTCTATTACATAAAAGTATTGTGTTACATGTATAGATTACAATTTCAAAAGACATCCGGCGTTATTCAACCAATAATTAATATATAATAAAGACATCCTTGCGTATACGACGAAGTAGTTCTGTAGGCATACCATGTTACTAATACAAAGGCATTGTCGTTATATAAGTATATTTTCTTGCTGGTAGTTTAATTTTTTATATATTATAATTGATTTGTCCAATCCTCATGTAGCCTGTTTAAATCCCCCCCTCCCCCAAAATGGAATTATAACTATATTCGTAACAACATTAAAATTTGGCCAGCAAGCCGAAAGTTACTTTGGGAACAATTCTCAATCTCGGAACAAATACTGAAAGTGGTCAAGTGTCTTGGCATGCAGGTTTATTAATATAGTGCTAGGGACAAGGAAATTCTCCCCGAGTTTAAATGCCTGTCCCAGTTAAGAAATTTTACATTTCCTCATTCTTCCTTCCCCCCATGGAAGAGTTAGCTTAATTGTCTCTTCTGTCACTACTACCAGTTTAAGAAAATATTTTGTTTGTTTCAGATGCATCATCCCATCCAAATGAAGCCTGCGGACAGCGAAAACAGGAATGGTGAGTGTTACATTTTGCAATTAATTCTTTCTTGCAAAAAATTCACTTTACGAGCGTGGCATTTTATGATTACACAAGAGAGTTTTACGAGCAAGAAAATGGCGACTGCTCAATTTAATAGAACAATATAAAAATGTAAATTGCATCAAAGCGAAGAAAGAACGTAATCGCGCAGTAACAACTGTATGAAAATTGTTTCATTTAACATACTTTTATGCGCCTTGTAATTTATGTCCTGAGGAATTGTGATATAATGAATTAAACTTTTGGTTTAAAATCTGTCAGTGTAATTGCAGATTAATGGCGAGAAATCAAGAGACTGTTACTAATTAATATAAAATTACAAATTTACAGACAAAACAAATTTTATTCGATTTTTACTACGTTTGGTCCACTCATTTGGGATTCCATGAAGTACAAATGAATTTCTTTAGGTTTTTAAATTAAATAAAACATTAATCTTGACAGAAAATGCAAAGCTCAGAATATAAATTATTTCGTCCTGGACTATATCAATCATTTAGGTTGTAACTGTCCGTGGCGATTATTATCCAATATATCAATTGTCGACGGTTGTTTAAGTCAGGAGTGACGTTATGGATTATTTTTTGGGGGAGGGGTGTTTGGGGTTACAGGCTACATGAGGGTAATTCTGAAACAGGCAACTCTGATTTAATTGCATAGGAAGAGAATTGAAAAGGCGGGACGTGGTCATAATTTTTGGGGGTGGGGGTAAACGGCTACAGGTAATCCTGAAACCGGCATCTCCCATTTAATAGTATAGAAAGGGAATTGAAAAGCGGATATGGAAATTTTGTATTTATATTTCTTAGCGAGTTTCGTGGGAAAGTCTGCGATCATTCTTAATTTCGTAACTGTCCAACAGAAAGTGGAATTCAGGGTGCCGAGGTTAATCCCGACACAATCAGAAACACAGACAGGAAACTAGCAGGATAACGACTAATTTTTTTGCCCCTTCCGCAACACGATAAGACCTGATGTCCAAGGTTGTTTCACCTGGAAAAACTGGCTCAAGAACTTGGCCAGGTGTCTCGGGTAGCTTCCTACATTCCAGATTTACGAACACACAACTGAATAGGCCATTCCGCCATCCTAATTAATACATTCCTCATATCGGTGTCAGTTGTAGCAAAACGTAAACAAAATCTTCGTTGCGATTGCTCGAAGTAGTAATTACTGTGTGAAAATTGTTTGTTTTATGGTATTTTTTTGTAACTTGGAATTTTTCCTGTGTGACGTTATGAGGCTGCGTTCGTGATTTAATGAAGCATCCGTATTTGTTTTTGTCATAATCAGCCGTGTCTGACTAATTAAACCCATATCGCAGAACGAAGTGTTATATCCAAATTACGTTCATTATGAAGATTGAATTTTTGTATGTAATAGTTACAAATTTTAACAATGTTTCCACTTTCTCGTCAAACGTTCACCTGAAGACAATTTTCTAGAATTCGTTGGAACAGCGCTTGCCTCAATACACCTGAGAAACAAGTAGCTAAACTAGACCAATTTAATTTTGTTTTTAGGCTTATATACTTGCTATATCTGAAACAATTTTTTTTTTTAAATATCAACTAATCTCTCGCCTAAATATGCTTACTTCTCAGCTTCACTTATTTTTCAAACCATTTCAATCGTGGCTCGTCACATATCATCCTCAATTTGGGGCAGATTAGTTAAGAAGAATGTACGAGAAAAAACTTCAGTTTGGTAATACCAATGTAATGGAGAATCTGTAAAAGTTTTGCTTCTGACTACACGAAATATCGTGGTTAATTCGGTCGACGGATTGGTGTTTCCAACCGCGTGTTCGTAAATGTGTTTTTGCTGTCATCGTAAAGAAGCATCCGTACTTAATGAGGTGTAATTAGGTGTGTTACGTGCGTGTCGTGCACGCACCTGCACGTGCTCCGTGCGTTATCGGCCGCTCTATCGATTGCTCGCTCGGCAAGAGCGCGCTAAGCACAGGAATAAGTAATGGAATCGCAGATGGAGGCGGAGTGGGTGTAGGCGCGTGAAATTTCCAATTAGCAGTGGTCGCACCTCGCTGTCGACTATCGGGCAAACCGCAAAAAGCGCGTCATGCGAATCAATGCAGAACATTGCCCGCGAACTCTTCCATACCAACGTATACGATTCTGAAATCCACGCTGGGATAGTCGGTGATTAAATTGTGAAAGTGTTCGTCCTACTACCACTTTTTTTACCCTGAGGTAACAACATGCGATGATTGAATATTTTTAAAAACTCAAGACTAGGTTGCTTTTACGGCAGCTCCATGCATTTTGATGAAACTGGACAAGTCCGGGGTTTTATAAAGAAATGACGGTGTATTACAAAGGACTTATCCAAAATGTAACCTCAATCGTGGTGTCATTTATCATAGTAAAAATATTACAAAGTACCTCGTACGATATGTTTTTGAGTTCATCTAACTGCGGTCAGGACATAATAATATGTGCGTAATTTAACAATATTTGTTTGCGCCTGGACCTACCCCTCACCTATTCTCCCCACCTCTTAACGTGTGCCACGTATTGTCTAGCTGCCAGGCTCTCAGTCTCGTGTTGGGGCTGGTAGCAAAAGGAACTCAAGATTCACGACTTACTCGTCTTATTAAATGTTTTTTCCTATCGACTGCATTTTCGTCCTATTTATTTTTGTCCTTGTCGTCGCTCTGATACTTTAATTTCCGCCTCTGTATTCTCATTTTCAAATTCCCTTACAATTCTATTCTGGTCGGAAGACAAAATGCAAAGAAATTAGTTCAGCTCTCGTTTTTCCATATTCTTTGTTTAAATCCATATCACTCCCCGTCTATTATTTTTGTCATTATAATGTCCCACTCATCTTATTCAAGCAAAGTCTCCCGCATTCTTTAAATGACTCCTGACTGACAGTCATTCCTTCACCACCGCGTTGCGACTGTTAAATTTGGTTCGTCAAACGACTCTACAGAATTCTTACAACGAACACATTTTCATAAACGGTCAGTAACTCTTGCTGAGTTCAATTTTGGTAGACTATGCAACACGCTAGTCGAGTTCGTCAGGTAAAAATCAAATTTTGCCGCAGAAATTTGTTCATTATACGGGTTTTAGTGTAGATGAAAACCTGTAAAAATTATACCGACGTGCAGGTTTGGTAAAGTGAAGTCATGATCGCAGATTACAATTATAGTGCTTTTCAAATGTGAGCCGATTTCATTTTGCGCTATTCATTAAAATTCTAATGGGGTCTGTTCACGGAGCTGGAAGTAAGGCTTTGTTAAGGGAAAAGAAATACTGTGTGCCTGAGGTAGTACTATTTCGCTACTCTCATTCGTAGAACGGCTCCCATTTGAAAAGTACTATTAGCCACGAATCGATGGCATTATCATTAAAATGCCAAATTTTTCGTCTTTTATGCGGTGTAAATCACATTCAGATCGTTGTATATGTTTTTTTGGGGTGAAAGCACAGATTTAAACGATTGTCGCCTGGATTGAATTTATAACGAGAAACGTGGGCAGTTAAACGTTACGTTTTAAGTACATTGAGAACTCTACGAAACATTAATGGAAATGTTAATTTTCTGAAGTTGGTGATTTCATAACCTTGAATTTTTATTTCTGTGTTCATTGTAAAGATTAGTAGAATACTGACAGAAGGTAATAATCCTAGCATGATGGATTTTTTCTTATCCGAAAATAATCTCAGGAAAGATAAAATTCCGTGTACATATCGTATAGTTTATCATTTTACGTGGCAACTTGATAGCGTTTTAAAAAGAATTTCTTTCTAAACCTTTCCGCTAATAGGGATTTGTAGACCGATATGTTTTGACAAGGTAAGGAATACTTTCCTAGGTAATAGATTGCGCTAAAGCGTTGCAAAATCGATGTATGATAAATTTCCCAGTAATCCAGATTTTCTTTTTAGTAAGCGCCTTTGAGAAATAATTGCGTAACATTAGAGAATAGGCAATCCAGCTGACAAACAACTACTGTTTGCTGCATTACCTGTTCCTCACGGTTCACTTGTTGCGAATGCTGCACAGAACGCCGTAATAACTGTGACAAGAAAAATAGATGAGCTATTAAAGGAAATCCTCGTGCGATGTAGTAAGGTTACGGGGTTACGTCATCAGCTCGCTCCCCCCCCCCTTTTTTCTCTCTTGGTTTAGATACAATTTAATTTCTAGAGGTCAAATTATTTTAGATTTCTCTTCTGAAATGTCGTCCTTTGCTTTCATGCGTGCTTCCCAACCTCTTCTCCACCCTCCCTCAATACCCTTTACGTAACTGAAACGTACATGTTGAAACGAATAACTTTAGTTTAAATATCATTCCGTATTCAGAACGCCGCAGGAGCGGACGAGTCTGGCACATGGAAATGTTTGAGCTTTATTGTTCAACAACGGGTCCTGAAACTTTCGCTGTGTGGTTTATGGAGGTCTCGTCTGTAAACCTCAGTTTTGAGAGAGATCACTTGCCTTATTTTATCCTCCACTTGGCATTTGCAAAAACACAAGCAAATTACAAATATTGACAATAATTAACGAATCTGATTGCTGTAACGTTTGTTTATTCGTCTGACGTGTAGAATTAAATGTGTTAGCTTTGGAAGTGGAACCCGAGATACACTTCCCATACTCAAATTTCTGAATATGGCTTTCCTCTTACATTGATTTAAAGTTGGTTTCGTCGACATGCTTTTATGGAATATGACACATTCATCGCCGGAACCTTCCCAATAAATAACATTTTGTTTCAGACTTTAAATATTTCGCGAGAATGTCTATAGCGTGAAAACCCGACGAGTTCAACTGCATTCGCACATTGGAACTGAAACGATCATTCGAGTAAGAACTCGTGACTCAGCCGGGAAATTAGATCCCGGTTCAATTCGTTCGAATTTGGTCTCCGAAGTTTTGGAATTATAAGTTCTTCATGATGACTAATAGCAGTGCAGCGAATCAATTTACGGAGTGCTTTCGAATGAAAAATGCCATCAAGAATCTACAGTTCAATTGAGGAAAAGAAACCTGGAGGAAGAAGAAAAATTTATGAATTGTACAAACTATGCAAGGAGTCAAAATTGTCTTAGAGCCTACGAATTCAGTGAGTAGTCTGGCTGTGTTAAAAGGATAGATTACTCCAGAATCCCACCAAATGTGTTAAAAAGAGAAGCCAGGTTGAAGCAGAAGAAGATGATGAACCAGTTCGAGGCGGATCAATGAAGTTTAGGCAGCTTTGGATAAGGAGGACTTGACAAGGCGACTTTGGAAGGCCAAACTAAACCAGTTTTAAAACCTTTGATAGAAAAAACTAAGTTTAGGTTTTTAAAAAAATTTAAATCTTTGCAATACACAAAGGTCTGTAACGTCTCTTTCCACCCCTTCTAAATTAGATTTGCTGTACATTAACATTATGTTCATTTTGTTGAATTAAATTTATATATATATATATATATATAGTTCAAGGATTGTAAATTTAATATTAGTTGTTTCTAAATTTAGTGGTACTCGGTCACAATAATTAATCTACGGCCAAGAGCTTGCGGCCTTCAAATTTTCAAACTTTCATCTCTATAAGCATGAACATTTATTTCAATGTTATGTTGTTTACTGAATAGAATAAATAAAACAGGGGTCCTTTTGATATTGTGTTGATGTTAGAATTATATGTAAAGGATTGAAGTTTATTTTAAAATATTATACTTTTGTTTACAGACATGAATATGGTAAAACTATTTGTCAAAACTTCATTTGATGACTGAAATAACTTATAAATAGAGTATTAAATTATTTATTGAAACATACTGATCTCCTGAATAAATATCAGTTTTACATACTTTTTAAAATGATTTATTGGTGAACATTTCGGTAAAGTGGATTCATAAATTATGTTGCTGTGAAAAGTGGGAAATTAATGGAATATAATCAATATCACTTTTGAAAGGAGTCTCTTCTAAATATATACTCGACGATCTAGAATTGTATTATCGGAATTAATTAAAAATGCTGTGCTTTACCCTAATGTACTTCGGAAACCAGGGAAAATCAAATGACCCAACATTTATTTAATTTTTGCCCCTTGCAAATTTGGAATGGCTGAAACCGTCTACTTATTCTTAAAGCTTATTTACGATCTCTCGTCAAAATTTATTTTCATTATACTTTTTGTACGTATTAGCAATTAATAAGGGACAGTAATAAGGCTAATATCTAACTTTTGAACGATCGGTACATTACTGCCGTTTTTAGGATCTTTGGTGAATTCGTGTGTAGAGATTCAAAATCAAAGGATGTAAGTTGTAGTATTAACCAATATTAGCGACGGTGCGGGCAATGTTTGGCGGAGTTGTTGGCACGCTTGGCTGTCGCTGCGTGTTTGTGTTGGCCGCGATAACGAGGATGCGGAGGAAACTTTCTCTGGTGTAAACCTCGGAAATAGTATTTCCCCACCTACGCAACCCAAGAAAAGTAATGGCTCAATCGCGAATTGGTGCAATTTCCAAACTTCTCTGGCGAACGCTGTGAAGGATGTCCGAGGAGCTTGAGAGCCGTTTTCATTAAAACTCGTTACGAGTGGTTTCACTTTGCGAACAAATTTCCCGTGCTCTTGACTGACTGGGTACTACGGGGATACAAGTGTGCCGTGTCTTCACCACTAACTCAAAGCTGTTATCTATTTTACCCCGTGTCTGAGCATCTTTCATAAGCAGAACAGTAAAATCCTTAAATTTAATACGTGTCATATAGTTGCAAAAGCTATTAATCATTAATCTGTTGTGATTTTGTATATTGAAACAAATTATGTACATAGTAATTATTATATAAGACATCATCGAAGTGATGTAATAAAATTTGGTAATGTTTTATTTAATCCGAAGAATTAATTTTAAAATAGTCTAATTTTATGAAACTGAAAAAGTAATTAGTATCCCGCATTATCTCGTTTCCTCGACTGCCAATTTTTAATTTATTTATTATGTTAACTCGCTTTGGTTTGTCTCTGCTTTCTATTAGTGTATCGGGCTCTGGTTTCTGTGTATTTCGTTCTTAAATTTTGCAAAATATTTCTGTTTTCCTGTAGGGTCGGTCGTTGTCACTTGCAGTCGTCCCTTTGACTTTTTTCAGCTTTTGAATTATTTTAATTTAAATATATATGTATGTCATTCCTCAATTAAAATTCAAAGACAGGTAGACATTAAGGATCAGTTAGAAATATAGCCACCTACAAAAAACAAAGTGATATGGCAACGTTCACACAGTGTGACAATACATCAGAGTGAGGTATTGAATTTCTTATGTGGCAGTTTTCAACATGTTATAAAATAGGACTGTATATATATATATAAAGAAAATGTATTTCTTCAATTTGTAATTTCAATCTTTGCCGCTCGCCGCGCCATTACCAACCACGGGAGTCGACAGTGGGGAGAATCCAATATTATGTGGCTACTGAATAGTGCGAGTGAACATAAACGGAATTGACTAATTTATAAATAAACTTTTAATGTTGTTTCTTTGTTTACAGAGCAACACAGTTTATTTACATCATTCCGACAATAAAATAATTTATAGAGAACCATCTTATATATATAAATTACAACTGTGTTTTAATTGAATTTACAGACAGCTTGGCCCAACGGCCGATAGTTCATTCTAGTAAAGTCTGCAATATTTCTAATTTAATTAAATTTACTGTAGTATATTATACCATATTCTCAGGTTCAAGTTTAGCCTGCATACTTTCCCTTTTATCTTCACCACATTTGGGTTTTCTTAAGAAACATTACAATTTTAAAATATGGAATGATTCTTTTACATTGTATTACACCTTTTCACAACAAAGCCGTCGGTAACTTTGCCAATAAAAGGGTTTAAAATATTCGATTCTTTTGACATTAACGAATAGGGAGATCTAAATATTCATGTTGGCGATTTGCATATAATTTCTTTTATTTTACGCTGATGAGGCATTGTTACAATCCATTCAGAGCACGGAAAGCTCGATTTGTATTCATTTAGGAGCTATTCAGAAAGGGAAGCAGCTCTATTTCGATTATATGGTTCGGATAGAACGTTTATAATGATGAGAATAATATCGGAGAGAGACCTAAGGGAATGTCTAAGGATGGGTGTTCCACCTCAGAAGTCTGTTAATAACTTCATCAAAACAGCTCCCTATAATATATGCAAAGTATGTCCAACACGGCGTTAATTTAATTTATAAACAGTATAGTATCGAATTATAAGAGTGGCGTGACTAATTATAGAATAATATTTATTTTTGAGATTTAAAATATCTTAGGACAGTGTGGACCTGTTGGCGTGAAAAGTAACGAACTGTATCCTGGTTGGTGACGACATCCATTCATTATCAGAGTGGTGTATTTTAAGTACCATGGGCGCGAAGGGTGAATGAACCAATCAAAGTGTTTTATATAATGACGGGGCCTAGCATCGTTGCCGAAAATGTACACCGCGAATTGTGTGACATTGAGAGAAGCATATCAAAATCTCATTGAAACTGGTAAATTCACGAACAGTCGACGAATTTATGAAAATTTTTAAATTAGTAAATTCTCAACAAAGTAGACCCCCTAGTCGACGTATTTGGGAGAAAATCTCAATGAAAATATAGAATTCTCAACCATGTATTCCTAAAGTCCACGTATTCATGCGAAATTTTCAACACGTAATTACTTTGGTATGTGGCAACAGAGCCTCCCTCCACGCGGACACAACTGTGGGTTTTGTGTGTAGGTGGATGTTTGGGTAGTAGTGACGCTATGTTATTGTTTACGTTGTAGTTCTGTCTTCAGAAAAAAATTGAATCTCTTTCATTATCAATATTTTTAAGTGAAACTCTCATATTACGACTTATTTTTCCAAATACGAATCTGATTTGTAATTAAGTCACTTCTATATCCATTACCTAATTTATTACTGCCCCCCACTCTCCTACTAATGTTTTCTATTTCTTCAATCTTTGCCATATTTCTTCAATATACAATCTCCGCCGTGTAAATATTTCTATAGCCAATGCAGTCTTAGGTCCTAAATTTGACCACAGCGCAACATAATTTGGTTAAGAGAATTCAATGCGGATAAATTGCTACCTCGTACTCCATGTTGCTGCCCCCAAACCTGCTTTCTTTAATCTGCTATATAATAAAAAAATTCTGTTGTAAAAAAACGCGTAATTGTCCATTATGCGTCAAAAATATTTCGCTGTTGATTGTCGTCGTTAGATGATTATATAAGTCATATCCTGTAAAAATATTAATAAAGTCAGTCGTTCAGTCTTTCAAATAAGATTTTAAAAAACGTTAAATATGTCGGTAATACACAATTTTTAATTAAAGAATGTGAGATTCTTTCTTCTGTGAAATTAGCACAGTGCATAAATTTTACGACAATTCATTTCCATGTTGGCTCACTTGGTTAAATCAATAACGAAAATTGCATACGATTCTGCACGTACCGTTCTATGAGCTAAATTAGCTGCATCTTTTGGAATTTAGCTTATTTTCAGATAGCACAACAAAAGCCAAGGCCTTCTCTTTTCGTTAATAACAGGATGTTCTCGTTAAAAATGATATGACACTTTGTGTATTGGCAGACACGTGTCTGCTTTGAGCTCACGTCACCGAGACAGACTGACGGCTCTGATGTCTTCTCAAAGTATCGCATTTAGTCGCCTATATATTTTTAGGGTGAAGAATGCCTACTTTCTTCGGTGTACGCGAAGGCCGTTATTTCTGTTTATCCAAGTTTCATTTACATAGCGTGAACTTCTTTAATTTTCCTCTGTTTTTTCCCTTCTTGTTTGGTCCCTCCCTTAACAAGTTTTTTCTCCAAACGTCATACAGTACTAAAATATGATTTCTTATACACCTCAACTTATTAGTATTACGTATTAAATTAATAACAAATAGAAATAACATTTTTATGAAAACATGGGGTGTTTTCACTACGCATCATTTCTACTTGGGACACACTGCAGGCGCAGTTATACATTTATAAAAATAATTTCTCACGATTTTTAAAAAAAATTAAGTGTGAATTTTGACTGCAATGTGCTCACAACAAACGCACTTGGACATTTCATCTTTCTTGTTTTCTAAAATTCTCGAAATAAACTATTTATATCAATTTGTTATCAATCTGAAGAAATCTTGTTAATTTATAAATTTTCGCATCAGACTTTTGTTTCTTACTATTTGGCTGTGTTTTTCGTTTACTTCACTTAAGCCAAACTTAACTGTTGGTACTGCAGATTGTTGATAATTTTCATTAGTCGTCAAAAAAATTTATTACGGTTACAAACATTGTTTCTGTAATGTGGTACACAATCTTTGGAAGTAACGTTGAGTGCAAAGTAGGCTTTTCTCTAGAAATAACGTATAAATGGCTAAACACATCGGAAAGAAAACCAGGTGATAACTGTCCATATCTTCATTAAGCGACGTATGATTGAACTAACATATCACTGAAAAAAAAAACCAGAAGAAATGTGACTAAAACATCAACAAACGAATGATGGAGTATTGCTTTTGTTTCATAATTTTTTTATAACGTGTCAATTGTGACCACAGAGGTTTAAGTTAACACATACAAAGAGAAAATAATGTATCAAATAAGATTTATAGTTTTCTTGAGTTAGATTTTTTCATGCATAAATATTCTGATAGTCTTTTGTCTCTTCTTAGCATGTGATGTCCTTTGGTCCGTATGATTCAATTATATTAATTCACTGAGAATTGTAATTGGGGCAGTGCAAAATGATGTGGTCCATGGTTAGGTGTATCTTTCTTACATCTGGGGTAGAAATTCTCTGGGGGGAAAATATAGCTGCGAGATTGATTGTGTATGGTTGGTCCTTACCCTGGAATAGATACATGATTGTATACATATTATTCCTAATCTGAAGAATAAAAAGCACTACAAGAAATATACGAAGGTAGCACCTCACTTTCGATTAAACATTTTAATTGGAATAATATTAATTATATTTATCTTGGGAAAAGCCACTTTACAAGTTTTCTTAGATTTAACTTCCTGACGAGGATTTCCCTCAAACATCCCACAGATAAATTATTGCAGTCCTTTGTTTGTTGCCCTTAATTTATTCGGAGACTTTTACAGTTTTTGGTGTAAAGTCGCAGTTATTTTAAAAATGAATACTCAATAAGATGAATAAACATCAATATCGTTGAATCTTGGACGATGATCTATGACGTTGATTTTTGAAAGTTGGTAATATTTTCGTTGAAAAACGTAAAGGTTTTTCCTGGCGGAATAAAGATAGTTAATTAATTGGAAACAGTCGCAGAATATAATTACTGTATTGAAGTATAAAAATCGCACATGTACATTACTTCTAACATTTTGAGTAGAAAGCCTCGCCACCCGGTATCTTTGGCAACTGTCGACGTCTTGCCACATACCGTGACCTCCGTCTGCGAGCTTCGAAACGACAGGTTTCCTGGACGACAAGACTGATAAGCAGCTATCTCGACCCAGCTTTCCGTTATATCTACGGTCATAATAGTCGCACAGCCGTGAAATGCCCTGCCAGGGAAAGAAAGGAATCCTTCAAACACTTGCATCCAAAACAAACGAACGGAAAGAAACGCCATCTTAAATGTTGTCATCACTGACGTTCCAAATCCTCTGTGCATTGAATTAATTGCAGAATAAACTATGTAAAACACGGCGTTTTAAAAAGGAACACATACGGTTTTTTTAAAAAAAATGTTGTTTTTGCCGAATAATTGAATAAAACCATCAGTCAGTCTGTAGTTATCCATTTCTTTCATTTGTGGAAGCTTTGTACTCTACCAGGTCAAATTCATGTCTGATCATGCAAATTAATTTTCTTAGCGTCAGATACGTCGAATGCTAAATTACGTAAATTATTGAGATGCAATAATTTCGTTATTCAGTTCCTTCGAAGGTCGTTAATTCAGTTTGAGAAGTATCTTGACACTCATAATGCTTGTACTCAAGAAAACTTCATTTACAGTTTTTATAATATTGGGAAAAATTTGTTTTGTAACTTCCCTTTCCTACTTCTGGAACATTGATTACAATACAAATGAAGTAGTGTAGAAAGTCTTACGCCTGTTGCGTCTGAAGTGATCATGGTAAATGTTTTCACTGTTCAAATTATGCGACGTTAGTAAATATTTGACTGGAGCTATAAAGAGCTCCAAATCTTTAACCGTGAAAATTGTTGGTATTTCCGGTATAAAAAGGAGCTCTGTTAAATGGAAAAATAGTTGAATATAAATTCATCGCTGGTAGATCTCCAACATGCTGTTGGAGCTGTTCAGTTATGAAGTACAGTGCACGTTTTGACCTTTTAACCGCATTGCAAAGCGTTTTATATAGATATCAGCCCCTATATTGTGTTTATGAATGAATGGGGGTTGCACAAGATTTTTGGGCTCTGGCACAACAAAGCTGGATCGGGGACAGAGGCTTATTTGTCGACCTCTGTAACGGCGTGTTCTCTGAAAATGGCTGCATAAGCGCTTTGAAAGCGGGCCGTTATCACGGGAACGGTGGCATCCGTGCTCTGGTAGTCTGTTCGAATTCTCACGGACCACACGCACAAACAATCTGTCGGATCACCCTTCAGGACATTTCTGACATTCTGGTCCTGCGTCCTTGTCACTGCTCTGCCAAGCGATGCCTGTAAAACATGATGCATCTGTGCTATATACAGTCCCAAGCAAGACCGTGAGCTACCGAGACGACTGCCAGATTGTCATCTTATACGTGACACGTTCTTCTTTGGGGAACCTCGTGGACAGCGTTCCGATTTCATCGCAGTGGCGACACAGGTCTCGTGATCTGTTGTAAGAGAGGAGACACGCAATATTATTCTAGCTATCTATTGTACCAAGGAGTTTGTAAACGAATAAACGTATACAAGGACTTCTCCATTTCATCTCATCTTTATCGTTTATCGTTCATATCGTTAGTGTGTAGAGTTATTTTTCATATTTATTTGAAAATCATTAGTGAATTCAGTGCTGAGAAATTATAAAAATCGTAGATACCTACAAATGCAAAAGGCCGCCATTTCTTAACAACACAATAAAAATTAAATAATTTTTAAAAACGTCCGAGTACCCAACTACTCTTTTTCTGTACCACCGATTACCCATTTGCCATAGACATTTTGTGGAAACTAATGAACTCTGGAGATAAAAAATATTTCTCAGTAAGGTTATTTAAATTGTTGCTTCAATAATATACATTGGTTAAAAATCCATGCAATCTAGTTGCAAATGTAACGTTTCCCCAACCCTTGGAGTATCTGCACGAAAGCGGTGCGGAGCTTTGCTTTCTCCGACTCCAGAGAAGGCTTAAGAGAGTAATAAGGAACAAGGCAGGTAAGTGAGACAGCAGTGTCTCTCTTGTCCTGCTTGGCCCGATTCCCGCCATTGTCTGTCTCTCGACTTCGCCAATTAACGAGTCCCATTCACAGACACCGCCATCCTTCCTCGCGTACCTCAATGGATCCCTCGTCCATCAATCCAATAATCTGTGGCGCCGTATAAAAACTGTCACTCCATGTCACGGGACCTCGGCATTTATTTCTTGGCTGTGAAAATTAATCAAATTCCAATTAGTTTTTAATATTTTAAGCACGTCTGGTGTTTTTTTTATTGAATACTTAAAATGGCATTTATATCCATCAAAAGCTGCGTTAAATTTGTACTGTATAAATACACAAGCTAACACGAGTTTCGATTGAATTAACCAGAGTATTTATGATTAGTGTTCCTCAGTTTAGGTTCGCTCAAAATAATATAGATCTCTCCTCCTCACGTGTACCCATTGTGGTTCGCTCTTGAACTACATATAGGAACGCCTAGGGTTGTCCTTGACAAGGTTTGATACGACGCATATGTAGCCTAGGTGTTCATAATTGCGTAGCTCGGAAGTCATGTAAACGACCCGTCGTTGTTGTTGAATCTAAGTCTTGCTCTCCGCCTTAAGAACTTAACTCTTATCAATATCTCAACTACTACTACTTCACTCTCTTCAGAAAAATTTCAAAACATTATCTGTGCTTTGCAATTTTTATCCCTTCACCAATCGTAATTTTGTACTCAGACCCTATTTTTTTGCACCTAATGTTCTTTTAGGTTATAAAAGTACCGTATCTCCGTTGTGTCTATGGCGATGACTTAAATATTTGGGAAATTCTCTATTTCGGATACTCTGTGTAAGCTCAAACATAGATGCTGCATACTTCCAGTTGGAACGAAAAGTATTTTAATTGTTTAAACGGTATTCGTTATTGTTAATCCACGTCTTAATTTACGTAGAAATGTCGTGAGGCTGATCATAAAATGTGAGAAGGTCTTACGTTGATATATCATTGGTCAGTTATTTCGATTAATATTTCAGAGCGTTGCTAACTTACACCTTGCGACAGACAATCGCGACTTCCATATACAATGATGTTGAAAGAGTCATAGCCATGTTAACATCGTGGACAAATATCGCACATGTGAATCATCCCAGGTTTTTATTTAACGCGCCATCCTAAACATTGGGAATCCATTCCAGCATATATTTTTTTTTAACTGAAACCGTTAGCATATGACAACACGGATGAACTGGTGATGAATGACTTAAGAATAACATGGTAACAATTTTTTTTTGGTTTTTCTTACTTATAAACTGAGAGTATTTTTTCTCCTATTTCCTTGTACTCGTACAGTATTCTGGAAATTGAAGTGTAGGGTTTCTGTTTTCCGGCTTTTGGTTCTCAATTTACATAATGACCAAGTGTGTGTTAATGTTCACCTTTGAACACCGCGTCCTGTTGTTAACGGCAAGGAAGTCTGGGGACGTTGGGGACAGAAAGCTGCCAATTACACGTCTTTGAGCCGTAAAGTCTTGACTGGAACACGGCTCACGACTTAACTTTTAAAATCATCTCTCCGACCAAAGTCGTGAACTGTTCATTACAGATTTCGAAACACAGTGGAGTACTTCAAAGCACGACAGAATGGTGCAGTCTCACTTTCATTATACAAAATATTAATTTTTGACTCTTTTGATGTGATCAATTTCAGTACTGTCAATTTTTTTATATTTATGATTGTTCACCAATATTAGCAAATATTGTACAGCGATTATAGAATAGTAAAACAAAGTTCAAGCCAGCCAGATTAATATAAAACTGGCATGTAACATCACCTTTAGTTTACATCGAATCTTCATTTCGTTGGCATGCAGAGACCTGCTTGGTACTTTCGACATTGTTGAAATTAAAAATCGATATGGGTCATCGTTTTAAAGGGTCTACTGCGTTTCTCATGTGTTGATGAATATGAATCAGCTGCAATCCATGGAGGTTAACGAAAGAATCGACTCTTAATAAGGGGGAGGTTAAATTTGAGTTAGTAATTTTGAGGTTTCAACTAGAGGTCTATTTTAGTAAAGGATTGGAACAGCAACTGAAACGAAAAATAGTTTCGTAAAAAAGATTACAGTTACAAATATGTTGTGAAACGTCTGAAAAACATGAATAACTTTTAATTTATTGAGAAATTCATTTAGATCTCAAATGAACGAGCACTGTCTATCCAGATTTTAATTTTTAAAACTGTGCTGTATTTAATATTTGGATAATAATTTTGGTCGGGTTTTCTATTGTCTAATTTTAAGAGTGAAAATTAAAATTTATCTTTTGGTTCTCTCGGCTTAATAATCATTATACAAAAATGGAATCACATGTGAAAGGACATTGTGAAAAAATGTATATACTATTGATTGAAATTCGTAGAAAACTGTTCAATTAAAATAAGATACATGATTGTAGACAGTTTGAAACATTCGTACGTTCACTTGTGATCGTTAACAGTCCAATAGAGAAAAAATATATAAAGAGGGAAAAAAGTATGAGTGAAGAAAGTCTGCGTACACAAAGATGAATTAAAGGGAACAGTCTTTTAGAATAGCAAATATCGTATAATTTAAATTATTTTATTTCTGTTTAAAAAAAGACAGACTAAAACTAACCAAACATAAATATAGCGAAACGCCCGTTGAAATGGTAGACGATTTGGATGATAAAGAACGGATTGGAAACGGAGAGAAATTTCCAGAGCTGAAATTCAATCCAACGTACAAACATAAACAACGATTGTTGTTTTCAGAACTCTAGGGACACAAATAAGATTTTAAGTTTGTTTTACGAGGCAGCACAGACATTTTAAATGAAAATATGTAGTTATAAATTTAATAATTTTAAGTAGCTTTAATATTTTCAACGTATATATATATAACAGAAATCCTTTAAAACTAGAAAGATAAGTAGTACGTTGTAGTATGTTTCATTAAACTTTATATTACGCCTATATATAAAATGAATAATCAATTATATAAATGTTATAAAACTTAAAATTCGAAATAATATTTTTTGTGTTTATATTATAGTATAAGTTCGTACAATTACAATATAAGACATATTTTAAATTGTAGGCAGTAATACATTTGCATCTGAACTGAAAAACTATTTTTCTTTTTTGTTTTAATTTGATTGGAAACGAAAATATAACTTAAGTTTTTGGTTTTTATCATGCGAAATAGACTGGTATCAAACATTTCTTTGCCGCTTTTTATGTGAGTGCAACAATGTCATTTAATATAGGTAGTAAATGTTCATTTCCGAGGGAAAAAAATCAGCTTTCCTAATTCAATAATGATCCAACTTTGTATGTCGATGTTCTAATTGCATTTCTTAAAGAAAACGTGTTGGTTACCTTGGAGTAGGTTTTGAACTAATTTAGTCTTTAGTCTAGACCGGGATTGTTGCTCCCCTGCAGGTTTTGAGGATAATTGTCAGAGTTAGGGGGGGCGACGGTAGATATTTACTCATATTAGAAATGTCAGCCCTGCCATTTATCCGAATGAGACCGTTCTGGGAAAGCAGTAGTCGAAAGTTTTGTGCGGCGTTTCAGTGATGAAGGGAGGAATTATTCTAATGAGGCAACTTACTTAAATGCTCCAGAGGCGCTCGCTCTGTGGCGCCACGAGGAAGCTGTTTTAAGGCGAACAAACAGATTGTGGAAGGTGCTAAAAATAGTCCGGCACATGTGAATAGTCCAGCGGTCTTCAGTTGCAGCTATTTCCAACCAGGCGAGAGCTCTTTAGAACTTTACACAGGGCTCAGTGGCCGAAAGAAGCTTTTTGGCTTCTGCATCCGACAAAGGACCGTTGCAGTTAGATCTCCCACAATTTCTCTGCCCCCCCACCCCCGATGTTAACGTGAAATAATGTGTAGACAGAAAAATCTCTTGCGGAACGGATTTAATGTTTCGGTTATTTTTTCCACATTTATTTTTGAGATATCTCCTTTTACGCAGATTGTTTACGAAAATGGGGGGAACTGGAATGCTTTTTGAAGTATGTAGGCAATGTCTTGTTTTAAAATTTACCATTTTTGATGTTTAATTGATCTTGTTCTCCCTGTTCTCTTTAGTCCCGTAAGTTTCAATGTCAGGAATCTATTAGGATAATTGTGCTTTAAAACTCATTGTCACAATCTAGTAATCGGTGAGCGCATTATTATGATAAAAATTATGTTAGTCGGTCTGTAAAAGAAATGCATCCTAAAAAATCCATATTCGTTCAAAAACGTCTTCCGTTTCAACAGGGTGACAGATTTATCTGGTAATATATTTATAAAAATGCCATATCAAAAAGAGTGAATAATGAAATTTGTTGTCTCCCTGATATTCAAAGACTCTGGGGGTAGAGAAACTCCCTTCTTTATTGAAGATTTGGATTGTGCAGTAATTTGTTTTAACTATATTAATGCTTTATTTATTTCGCAGATATCGCTGCAATCGAAGTAAATCTGAAAAGTTGATTTATTTGTTTACAGTAAGCCAAGAGCTAATTTTAGCATTACTCATGAAAAATGGCATGTCCCTTTGCTTCTCACTTATTCAATCAGTTATTGAAAATTTAACCTTTAACTTTAATACATGTTGTTTCTTTAGTTCTGTTCAGCTGTCAGTTGTAAAACGATTTAAAATTAAGATGAATCTGTCGAGAAAGAGCACGTATTAAAAACCAGTTTACACGGTGATAGCTGCTGTCATCTATCGTAGGTACTAGTTATCACTGTGTTTCTCGCTCTATCTCGTTTGATTAACTAGTAGAGTACTCTTACGACAGGAAAATGAGCTATAGCAACTACCACCACAGTATAAACCCGGCGACCATGATAACGCTTTAGTGATACTACGGTTGCGTCATTCAAAAAATTTACGATACTAATTAATAGTAAATCAAAGTTTGTTTTTCAAAGATAACAAGTAAAATAAATTACCGACTAGGTTTTACAGGCAATTTAGTTTGAACAACGTTTCACCAAATTTTGAAATTTTAATGAAAATTGCAATCGAAGTAAATGTTAATGTAATGTGTAATAATTCAACCTTTACTATCTACACGGCCAGCTTCAACCGAACATTTCGGTTTTTCAAAATTTAGCACCTGAGAAAGTACTAAGTGTGGCAACGAAAAGTCGTTTAAACTAAATCTAATCGGAGTCTGTAAAAAACGGGTCGTTAATATATTTTATTTGAAAACTAATTATTTTTCTCAAGAATAATTGAAAAGTTACCCAGTTTTTTACCATTCAACAGTTGTAACAGTACAAGAACTATTGCTTCTTATTGAAAATAATGTCATTTAAAATTGGATGTAAGAAAAGAAAAAATTTAATACATTTTATAAATTAAACTGGTAGCCTTGACATTTGTCTGAAACAGAAAAATTAACGAACTTTAATTTCATCAAAAATACCTATTTCAAATTTTAGTTGTTTTTGTCAGTTATCAATTTGAAAACTTATTAAATTTGTACAGATTTACCAAATTTGAGTATCTATTGTAATAAAATATACATGAGGGACAGTTTATACAATCTAATAATTTAACAGTGAGTTAAAATATTTGATTCGACTATCACGAATGAACAATACAAATTGTGCAAAATATTTGTTCTTCATCTTGGCCGACGGATATGTTGTTGAAGTAGAGATATAAATGTTTGTAATGAATTTTACTTACTGTAAGTGATGATTACTCCAATCTTCACCGTCAGAAAATAAGTTGGTTTTATTACAAAGCTTTAAAACACGTTACGACCCTTTGTCTTCTATTCTGGAAGTCCTGAACCATTATAATATATACTTCTAAGCACCCACAAGGTACCAATGTGAATTCATTTGTATACAGATGCACTCAATATCGGTTTAGACTGTTGAAACTGGAACTATTCGACTTTACCATCCAACAAAACAAAACCTCTTTGAACTTCTCTGGTAAAATTCCCTTACCTTCCTTAATTTCCCCCTTTTTTTCTTTCTCATAGCCAAGATGCTGTTTATCTAGTTTCTTAATTTATATAATAATTATTTCAAAAATATCTCCCTGCCATTAATTCAATGTCTACACTACTGTTAATGACACTATAACGATCCTTGTACTTTCCTGACTTTTGACGTCAAGTAAATAGGCTTAAGATAGAATTATAGTATAAGTTTAAATAAGGCCAAAAATAGACAAATTAGTGAAACATAATTTGAAAGCAACTATCTTGCATGTTTCGGTCATGAAATGGACCCTCCTAAAAGTGTTCAACCATATCAGGACTGAAGCGTGTAGTTGCTTTTAAAATATAGCTTGTTTCACTAATTTTTGCCCGTTTTTGCCGTATTTAAAATTTATATTAAACTTATAGAAATTAATAAATATGATTATTATTTATTCGGAATTCAGAAAAATGTAAATATTTCCTATTTTTACAGAAGCATTTAAACGTAATACAACCTTAGACTGAAACGTTCTGCAAAGATATCCTATGTTTTACGTAACGTAAAGAAACAATATTTTCAAAAGAATAATTATTTGGAATGGAAGGAATTTATTGCAACGTGATTTTGTAATTTTGTCTGGACATCGGCGATTTGTTTCTGAATTGCTTCGAAAAGTATTCTATTCAATCTGAATTTGGTTAGTGCTTGAAATCTGTTATTATATAAACAATAAAGCTGAATATTTCCACAGCTGGAAAGCTTAGTGAAATTGAATTAATGAGGTAGGATAGAGAAGCCCGGCAAAAACCGGGAAGAGAATCTTTTTAGGAGTTACCCATGGTTTCCATCCAAGTTCTTTAAATATTATTTACTATTTTACTTCAGTTTATTCAACTGTTAGTGTGGAGTATTTCAACGTCAATTTATCTTTTTTGTGAAAAATGCAGTGACACCAATAACAAAAGCTAACCGAATATAATATTATGAGAGATTATTATAGTGTTAGTTTCGGTATCGTGTTTAAGAGAAATAATTACAATATTAGTTGTGCTACGCTTATTAAATGTGAGTTCATTTGTGAATTATTTTTTTTGCTCGGTTTTTCTCGGCTTCCTGAAATACTTGAAACGATTGTTGGGATTGTCCCTTGCTTGTTTGTCATCCAGTTGGGTCGTTTTTGCGCTGTTGCAACTGCTCTTAAGATAACAAATAGATGGTATGTTCAGTCTGTGACGCACACATTGCGGAGAAAATTTCTTGTCCCCTTGCAATTTTTCTAGTTTATCCTATCCCCACCCTGGTAAATAGTGCTAGGGAAACCCCGATGAACTTGTCTTTTTAATTTCGACGCGGCCTCTACTTCTATGATGAATGTTCCGTTAAGGATTGGTTTCGTAATTTGCCTTCGAAGCATCAGTCATGGCATTGTAGTAGAACAATAGGCAAGTGTGTCTTCTAGTGAACTATTCAAAGTGAGGCCTTGTAGGACGTGTACCTGATTCCGAGCACGTTTAAAAGTGCTCCGGGGAATAATTTGTCTGAAAGGTGTTTTGAGTTATTACGGAATATTTACTACGTATTCAGTCAAAAATATCACCTTCAGTAAAATGAACAATTTGTAACTTACAGTTTGTTTTGCTACTAAAGTAAAAAGTTTACTACAGTCTCCAGTATAAACCGGTATGTTCACACTTTTTACATTAATCAGACGTATGGTAGGAATTACAAAATGAGGTTCACTCAACAAATTAGAATAAATATTTATTATACTTCCGTCAATATTTTAGAAACTTGCGTCCTTTCTCCTTTGATCATAATAAGCTGCATAAAAGATACATAAAATCATTAGTTAAAAAATATGTGCGAAATAACCTTAAGTATTGGTTAAAGCTTTTAGAGTGAAAAATTAATCAATGTTATATTCAACTCGGCCCAAATTTTTTCAATTTAGTACCTACTAACATTCTTAAGAACCAATATTTCATTAAACCTGAAACGTTTATTAGTTCTGTCAGTCTTTTATTGTCGTATTGTTATAATTCAAAATTGAAATTAATTAACTTTTATTTATTATCATTACAATATCTTAACTCTGATAGTTCAATATGACTATGATTTTGTTTTATACGTCGCTTACTAAGCTTTTATTATTTTTAATTTAATGATAAAATGTTACATCAATATTTTTCTTTAACTTTTATTATATTTATTATAATATTATCATTGTCTTTCACACGTTGGTTGTATTTGGTTAGGCCCGTCCATTTGATAGTTTTAAGATGAAAACTAAAATATAAATATAGTATTTTTACTGTTCAATGCTGCTTCTTTAATTCTTCCTTCACTTTTCTCCCCACTTGTATAATTCTTTATTTTAAATCAATGGAACACCCAACCAAAATAAGATTATAGTTTAATAGATTTGCCTTTATAAATAAAAAACAAATTACTCATTTGTATTTATTATTTTTATGTTATAAAATTAATATCAATTTTAGTCTACAAATAATACATATATAATCATATCGATATATCAATCATTCTAAAGATTTTATGGACTCTTATACAGACATGTGTAAATTTTTTAAAATTTTAAATTGTGCTTTGTTAATGACTGCAAAAAAGTATTATTTTTCTGCAAAGATAATACTAAGTCTCGGGACTGAAAGGGGGGGGGAGACCGGACTATTCATTTCCTAAGATAAAACAGACTGCCTACTGAAGTTGTTCGGTCGAGCACATTTCGTAGCCGTCCTCCTCATTCATTATGCGTCGTAAATTATGCTAATTGGGCTGCATCCCCCAAACACAAATGCAAGGTCATTTCCTTCTGACTCTAACGTCCGCTTTCTTCCGTAAAATACAGAGAATTTTTTACGAAAAAAAAATACTACTATTAAGAGTTCAAACACGTATTTAATGTGAAATTTAACCTGCTTCGTGGCTTCCAATTCCGGTCTACCAGGTTTGCATGTTAAACTTCCTCTATATTTGAACAGTTCAGAATTATTTTGTTGGGAGTTTTCCTGTATGTCTACAATTTAATACAAATTATCCACAAGACCTTCCGGATACTAAAAAGAACTATGCTTGAAAATATCCACTTACTCTACATTAATATCTACTTAATATCCAATATCTTAATGTCTAGCACATGTGATTTACTACAAGAGGTGTACTGAATGCAGACTTTTGAAGCTGACTTTCGTTTCTTCGTGGTGCCAATTATTAATTCGGTCAGTGGCAGCGGTGCGAAGTTAATAATCCCAAGCTCCACTTACCTCAAGTTCACTGTCATCAAGTCAAAGGTTCTCACGCCGGAATCACTCTTAGCCATCTCTTTGCTCAGGTTGTCGTGAGAGATTTGTCACTATATCTATTCACAATACTTCCTTTGTCACGTGTTGATTTAGGTAACCTACAATGAAAATGATAATGATTTGTTGCAATCTAAATGACGCACCGTCATATTCCAAGCTGTGTTTTCTAATTTCCATTTTACAGAACTTATGACCTGTCAGGGCTTTTCCTTCAAATATTTGACGCCATTTTCATTACACGCCCAACATGCTGTGGACTGTAAATCGTATGTTTAATATTAGAAAGCATCCCGGCGTTCCAATGTAACTGACGCATGACCTGCCAAAATGAATTAATCCGATCTTTTCGAGTTTTCAGTATGTGTTAACCATCATTTTTGGTTTACGGTATAAACTTGAAATTAAGTATATAACCAAAGACAATTAAAATTGGATAAAATAACGTGGCCAGAGCGTGGAAATTTAGTGCGTTTTATCTCCGGAAACCTACCAAGGACTAGTAGAGTTCCCGCCACGCGTCCAAAGGTGAAACAACAGGCTATTATGCATGTGGTCATAATGTTTTGACTCATTTGTGAGAGTCTATTCAAAGTCGGAAGAAACTGGTAAACACGATTTTTGTTTCACGAGTACCAATACTTAGAATAAAGAAACTATTTTCGTCTCGGGAAGAAAAAAAATGGGATTCAAATTGTATTTTTCCTGCAGGATTCAAATATGATTTCGTAAGGTCTCCGATGTACATGTATTTATAATTTCAAACGCTTAAATATTTTTAACATTCTTAACTGCAAAACACTGTCTCCTAGAAAGTTATAAACTACGATTTTTTTTTCTATGCTTCGCTTTTGGAGCATCCCTCTTGATGTTCCGACAGTAATCTGCCAGCAGAAGTTGCAGTTTTGTGAGAAACGAAAAGGTGGGAAATTAACCTGATATTGCCAACGATCTTATAACATCTTTTAAAAATTGAGGTGGTAATATCCTTAAAACGCACTTCCTGCACCGCGCGCCCTCCAATGAGCACGAGGAACGTTTTCATCTGGAGATTTCAGCTATTGAAAAGAGGTTTAAAGGTAATTTTAATTCTAATAGTCTGGCCCACTATTGTTGGACCATTACATCAGGAAATATAGCAAACAATGTTTTGAAATTATCTCGGAAACCTTGCGTGATGGGTAAATCCCGATATCATATTTGAACTCAGGAGAGAAATTTCTACCCAAATCACAGTTTTTTTCAGAGACAAAAAGAAATCCTTTTTGTTCCCGACTGTATTCGACTCAGAATTTTGGTAAGCACTGACTCCAACAAAAGTCGGTCCATTTCTGTCTATTAGGTGCTAATTTAAATTGCAAAAACTGTTATTACTGCAAATTTAGTTTAGACGGTCAAACCATTTCATTGCCTCGACATATTAGATAGAAACTTGGTAAACAACATGAACATGTTCTACACTTGAGGATTTGGGTCGATCAGTTATAAAATTCTTGAATATTAATAAATCTTATAGCTGTGGCTCATAATACACTGAACGATGAGTAGACCGGTGTGCAGTCAGTTCTGCATGAAACCCAAGGAATAATAAACGAACAAAATTACGATTATGGTGCAAAAACGTTAGGTACATTAAGATGACGACAGGGACCGGCTTGATAGCCACTAAATGTATAAAGAAAGTGGGTCGACAGTATATAAGGACTGTAAATGTTTAAGCCCTGGAAAAGGAATTTTAAATAGCAGATATTCTGTCAATAGTTTTTTAGAAGTGGCACTTCAACATTCTGCGCGCGTGCTCTTCAAAATGGGAATTGGAACGCCAGTTAAAGTGCGCTATAAAAGTGGCGCAGGTAGTTGAATTGGCAATGATAGGGGACGATTGCACATGCGCCTGGCAGTTAGTAGCAGCGGCAGGAGAGTCGTTCTGTTATCTTCAGCACGCAAATGACTGACGGCTTCAGAAATAGCAGGTACAGCTCTGGCCATGCTTCGCTCAGCTGCATCGGCCCAGCCAGCTCGCTCAGTCGGCTCCGATTTCACGTGCTCGTCCTTTCCAAAACACATTCCCTGGCCGACTCCATGCTTAATTTAATTATCTTCAGATCGATACAATTGGCATTGGACCTTCCCAAATCGTCAGTTAGGAACGGCTGAGACGATGCTATTAGGAAATATGCTCTGTCAGGTCGAGATTCTTCCATCCCTATCCTTCATACAGATAATATCTATTCAAATCTTTATTCTTTTCTTGAAATTTGTTAATACGAAAATTTGTACACCTTGGCGTGTTCCAAATATACCAAAGGCGTCGTTTCGCTGTGATATTTTCATGTAGGCCGCTCGTCCACAGCTCCAATACTCTTTTTTTTGGGGTTAACAGGCTACACGAGGGTGATTCTGAAACAGGCAACTCCCCTTTAACAGCATGGGAAGGGAATTGAAAAGGGGGATGCGGAAGGCAAAGCAAGGTAGCCAAGGGTTGACTAGGGCCCCCGGGCTATAGTTTAAGGATCCTGCCCGGTGTTTCACCTAAAGAGATGTAAGGAAAACCTGCATCAGGTAGGTCGGGCATTGGATACTATTCTCAAGCCCTTCCGAATGATAGGAGACGAGTTTGCTGTAGGGTTGCAGCATTCCCTTCTGCGAATCTCCGCCAGTTTTAGAAGGCAGTTGGCCGACTGATCCAATGGGATTATCGCAGTTTTATTTAATGTAAATCATTTTGTGTTTGATCTGCGTCTATATTGTTGTACGGCCGGTAACTTTAACTGAAATGCTTTTGCACTATGACATATATTTCACCTCATATGAAAAAAAAATATATATATATTAATTTTAGATTTCAATTAAAATTAAAAGAATGGTAAAAATTAAGGTACAAAATTTGAAACGGCCACATATTACAGTCCTCAAACCAGCTTATTTCAATTAGAAATATTGGCACATTTATTAAATTAGAAAATTGTTAGAAAAAATGTATTTATTTAATATGTTTTTAAATTGATAACATATATGTAAAAGCCGATAACTTCCGTCCGGCGTTGGTTACGGTTCACAAGTTCCACTAACAATTATAAGAAATAAATACAACCAATTTGTCAGCTTACAAAATTAATAATCAATATATTAGGATATCATATTACTTGTCATATTGATTTATTGCATCTAATTACTTTGTTTCTGAGATCAGATTTGTGTTAATGACAAATAGAAACCGTACAATAATTAAAACGTTAAATTTATACTTAACATTTCCTCCAAAATTTTTATGACCTAATCAGACAAAAACGTTGTGTTTTATAGTCTCAAAAATGAAAAAAAATTACAATTTAATTTGAATAATTTCAGAAATCAATGGCCACATTAACATTGTCAAATTTCTTTTCAAAAACAAAGTTATGGCTGTTATATCTACAACGTCTGACGCCTCATAAATTAAGTATTCTCTCTAAGTTCTTCGTTTTCCTTTCATTCCATCAATTTCTACACAATAACTGAAGGAGTATTTTTAAATCTTACACACACACAAACAAATAAATATATAATATATATATATATATGGTTTTCCAATATGAGTGAGTCGCTTTAGGAATGTTAAAGTGGAATAAAGAAAGCTGTATGTGAGATGACGTAAATAGACCTTTCAAATAAAAAAGACTTTTCTTAATACCTATCTCACACACACTTTGTTTTAATATATTTTAACATCTACCTGCCCTTATTAAATAACCTCCATTTCTTCTTATAAAAGATTATAAAGATCCTGCATTCCTCATGACAAACATAATATTGTAAACAAATTCATGTATTGTCAAGCAGTTTACATAGGACATACAAAGCAAGCTCTTGAAACCAGAATTAAAGATGTCCAGTTATAAACTGCCAACTGAGAAACGGATCACTAGATGTATTCGCTTGATTTTTTAATTGCACAAGTTATATGTAGTTATACGACCAGATTGATGCCTGAAATTATTACAATTAAGTTGTGTAACCATACGATTAATATACAAAGTGATAACAAAAGCTTTAGCAGTGTCTTTGATGCAATACTTTGTTCGTAAGTTCCTTGTATTTTTTCTCGGTATACTAACATCGTGATTTTGCGACTGCTTAATTCAACATTGTCGCCTTCTGAAGGCCAAAAAGATATTCCAGTAAACACTGTAGATTATTATTTTAGCTTCTTTATCGTTGCACTGTCTGTCATATAGTCTAATCTCTTTTCAGAACTCATCGCCCCACAGCTACTTTTTTGATTTTATAAGGGTGGTAATATTTCAATTCAAACAAAATGGTTTAAAAGACACTCTTATGGGGAAACTGGACACATCGAAAGAATTATTACATACGTGGGTAACATAAAACAGTGAAATACATGGAATGAAATTATAAAAATTAGAGACAAAGGAATCACACACCAGTAAGAAGCACACAATGAGAAAACAAATTCAAAATAGTGAATTTAAAATGGTAATTTTATAAGGATCCAAAATATTAAGGTAGTTTGAATTTAAAATTTTAATATTCTTATTATTTTCTTGATATTGCGCAAATACGCTGTTTTGTCTCATTTCATGTTTGTTACTCGGGTGACAGGAAACCACGTTCTCGTTTTATATGAAGTAGGGGAAAACTGAAATAATTTTAACAGTAAAAACGTTTACTATGTCGCTCAGACTATGACATTGCAGGTACTCTTGTGTTAGTATTCCTCTCAAACAATACAAGTATTAAAATGTACGTTAGCTATAGAATAAAATATATTAATTGAAACTTGTTGTTGGTGCACAGACCACGGCAAGGAGAATGGCAAAATGGCGCGTTGTGGAGATATTGAGACATTTAATATCAGCCAAAGCTTGTATCAGGGTTTCCCATTGTTTGCGAACTCAATTTTTATCTTATCGTCGTAGCTCGGACATTGTAACACTCGACAAATATGATCTCTCCACGTTCGTACATCATGCAGGGACTTTTAGAGCACAGCCATCCAAGAAATCTCCCATGAGTAATTTATTGTTTCTGCATATTCAAATTGTACTTAATTGATATTACATAAAATGAAAGGGTTTGTCTTTAACACACCGCCTTAATTAATGTATTTCAAATGATGCACAATTACGTGGATTTAAATCAGGTGGTGATAGCATCATAGTTGAAATAAAACGTGTTTCATACTTCCCATGATTTTTACTTCACTGAAAGTAATTTTATATTTTTAGTGCAGTGTCAATTAAAATAATTATTTGCGAACAAAATTCAACGCACATTTTTTCTTTCACCATAAAAAAAGTGAGCAGAAGTCCAAAAAGAATTACCACGTCCATATTTTTAGTACTTCATTTTTCGTGTTTGAATCATTCCGCGTTTTAGAGTCTTCTAAATTTCCACATTCACTGAAACGAAATACGAGACTTAACGACAGTTGTCTTTCTTGAGTTGCCCTTTCGTCGTTTTATTTGCCCATCATTCCTCGAGATTCTGTGCCGGTAAATGTATTAATAATCACGTCAAAAAGGTACGTTTTTTCTTAGTTCTTATTTGTTTTACAAAAGGATGAAGTGTTTCGTATGTTCAAATAATATTTTTCTTTTGTAATCCGTCTGAAGTGTCGCACTCCAGAAAATTCCCAGAAGGAATGGTTGTGCTGTCTCGCGGATCACAAACGTTGCAAGGGTTTCATCGTAATAAGTGCTTCTGCAAAATACCACTTCGCGTGGTAATCACCTGTACTCGTAACAATTTATCAGGCGCTCTTCGTAAAAAAATAACTTGGCTTTTCAAAGAATACTTGCCTTTTGCAATTGTTTGTCATACACGTGCGATGTAGTCTGGAAGATCGGCCTATTAAAACTACAAAAATGTACATAATACATGGAATACAAATGTGGAATTAAACATGTCTCGACATTTCACACTTTCTATCAGTATTATTTTATATAAGTATTTTAAGTTTTGGTAAAAGTTATTGCGATGAATCAGACGCTCAGTCAATATAATTTAAGTTCTAACTTCCTAATTATAAAATTCAGAGTTGAATTAAATAGACTAAGATAGGAATTGATTCTTCAGTCATATAAAACGGAATCGTTAAATTAATATTTAAAACAAATCTATCTTAATATTTACCTCTGGTTGATCTCACCTTACAACTATTACTGGTCTCCTAAATAATTTTTCACTTGGCCATGTTCGTCCTCATCCTTCCTGATTGTTAAGTATAAATTCTCAAACTTACATAAATATATTTCCAAAGTTGCGCTATGTACCGTCCTATGTACTTCGTTCAATTTACGACTAATTGGGAAGAATTTGGATGAATATGACGAATAGTGGGTCGAAAGCTTTCAATCAAATTATTAGAAGGTTATCTTACTACAAATTAATTGTTATCTTAATGTACAAAAATTAAAATTAACGCGTCTGTGTTTATTCCTTCATATACTATTCATTAGATTGCAATGAAAATTTCATAAGTTGTAGTGATAACCACCAAGAAAGTTTCTATCGATACTTTGAATACTTAGGCTCATTCCTTTCCCCCGTAAAGGTCAAAGAAAGTCTCCCCGCTCATCACTGTAGCAAAAAAAAATGTATTCAACGGTAGCGTGCGATTCGACGCGATGTTTTACGAATTAGTTCAAAGAGTTTGCGATAGCCGGCTACCGAGATGTATCAACGATCTTGTATACTCATGGAAATATTTTTCAACCCTTTAAGGTACCGCGATTATTCTTCATTTCCTTTTATGATATTGGTAGAAATTTTACGCCCTTAAGGTTTTTCACTTCTATTATGTACCGCGTGTATTTTGGACTTTGTTCGGATGCCGTGAAAATTTTGAACTCTTTTAAAGTAGCAGGAATTTTTTTAGTCTGTTATGGTAGCGTGTTAATTTAATATGTCGGGAGAATTCATGATTCGGTTAAGGTGCCGCCAGTCCTCATCCCGGTTAATTTTTAAGTTAATCCGAAATAAATATGGATCGGGGTGTCCCATCAAAGGTGTTTGTGGAAGAAAAAAGTGTGTCGTAACGGGTAAATCGTGTAATGACCAACGAATTAGAGTGTAGTTAATTTATTTTCGAGCCAATAGCAATAAATATCCGTTCATCTACTATTGTATAAGGCCCACCAATAAGAGAGCATCCTTAAGCTACTGAAGATTATTTATACGTAAACGGAGATCAGAAACACGTACTTCCAAGGTTTTCCCTTATGGGAGTAGGCAAAAAGGTTTAGTCATTGTTACCCCTCCATATACCAATAATATAAGAATTTCAAAAGTTTGACAGTATGATTTGAGAGTATTATTTACGGATATATATATCGTACATTGATATAACTTATTAATTAATAAGTCTTAACGAAAATATAAAAATGTCAACCCATGAGTCAGGTAAATACATTTCCATTCCTAAATTGACTCATGTTCACAATTGTTTTCTTGCGTCGAGAAAAATGTGATAGATGTAGAAATGTCTCGAAGAGCATATGCAATTTTTTTATTCCCTTCTGTGCCATATAAGAATTCAAATAAAACTGAAAATATTTCTATTTTCCTCCGTTTTAGTATTTATTTGTGTTTAAGTTCGACTGACTTCATTCTTCATCTTCTCCATTCTTAACGATTCAAATTCATCGATCAGTCTCTCTTGATCAGCAGACAAGTATTTGCATTCGACTCTAATAGCCTGACATTGTCAGATCTCATTTTTATGTCTGATATTTGCAAATGTCAGATGTCCTACTCGAGTTCCTAGGGGTACTCGCCGATGAACTCATTGTCGATGCTATTTTGTGTGGCTATTCATCACGGCCTATCGAGCTGGCCATGTGTGCTGGTCTTAATGCGCATACCCTCGAGGCCACTCTCAGAATAGTTAATTGCACTGACGACCATCTTTCTCCGACGCTTGTCACTTTCGGCTTCCCAAGTCTCACCGTTGACGCGAACTCCCCTCCTCTGGAAAATGTCCTGCACCTTGTATTTTTTCACATTCACCAAATCCGCCATAAATAAAAAAAAACAATTTCCAGTAAACCTGCATTGTATTTAATTTAGATTCCAACCCACCGATCATTTTACGGTGATCAGCGGACAGACTGTACCTGAAGAAACCGGGAGAAATTAATTCAGAATAATGTGTGTTTGGTTTCGCAAAATATGCGCGCATAAAGTTAGCATAAATTGTTTAGGAATTTTTATACTTATAAGCAGTTAATGATTGATAGAAATTTCATGTCGTGTACTTTTCAAATGCACGTATTTTTCCCTTTGAAGCAATATCGATATTATTACTGTAAATTCAGAAGAATGTACATTTACAGTAAATACTTAACTGTCCTTTAACTTTGACAGCAAAGGCATATTTTGACGTTTATTAGGTTTTTCCTAGCACAATCTAAGCACAAAAGGGTAGGAGTGATTTGTTTCAACTGTTACAAATGCCGTGATGAATAGCCACACAAAATAGAATCGACAATGAGTTCATCGGCGAGTACCCCTAGAACTCGAGTAGGACATCTGACAGTTTCAACTGAAAGGTATTCGATTATCAAAATATGGATTATAGGTGACTGCCAATATAATATTTATCTCATCTTATATGGAAAAACGAGTATTTTAAACGTTCTCTGCGTTCGTCTTGAGCTATTTTGCTCTTTCAGTATCATAACGAACAGCTGAATCCTCTTCAAAAATTTCAATAAGTTCGTATCCCTCTTCCCATACAGCTATTTGCATGTTTACGGTTACTTTCGTCTGCATAATTAACTCCAGAGACATTTAAACAGTCCCAGAAAACTATTCATCCTTACTTTGTATTGCTATTGCTGTTGAGGGCTTCCCGTTTCCTTGTTCCTTGTTTCGTCACCGCGAAGTAAACAGGAAAGGTAATGAGATTTAGCTTTGTCCAAAGCTTGAGTCACAAACACTAAAATTACTGACCCGTCCTGATAAAAACAGCCCAAGTATATAAAAGGTATATCCATTTTTATATGGTTGAACGTCTTGGAATTGGGTTACTTAATGACTATATTCCGAAATCGTGGCGAGAAAATTACTTTTTTAAACAAATAAAATGTATTATGACTAATTTACGGTTTATTGTGTTTGTATTTTATCCTCAAAGGTATTAGCCACAATTAGTAAAAATGAAAATTATTAATTTATAATATATTTAGTTTTGAATTTTTCTAGAAAGTAAACGTATTTTATTTTGAAACCCGTGGAATTTAAATATTTGCGAAACTAGTATTTTATTTGGAAAATTTTAACGGGTGTATAGTTATAAATAAATAATGATTATATCAAAAATTTATACGTACATATGATTGTTGTAAATTGAGATGCTGTGAAAATATATTTAATTCTTAAAAATAGGTTTCCGAAGCTTCCAAAAATACAAATAATGTAGAAAACTATTAAATAACTTTACTTTTACGAATTTTGAGTGATAAAAATTTTGTAATAAAATAATGAACCAAATTGCTACAACTATTATAAAAGTCTGTTATTAATAAGTATATTAGATACAATTAAGAAATATAAGGACACCATTAACACATTCTGGGTTCAAAAAATTATTTAAAATAATCCAAAGGTGTATATTACTAATTATTATTGCAAAAAATTAATCATAATCCAAAGTTTTAGATTGTTACTAATAATTTTTACAATATATTGACAAATTTGGCAATATAAATCTTTGAATTTTTATTATTTTTAAGTATGAAAATGTTAATTGATTATTAGTAGTCGATAGTCCATATTTTGCAATGTGAAACTTTTGGTTTCATTAATTTTTTTTAAATTCAAAAATATGTTGTTGGTCTGTTCAGGGTCCATAATTAAATTTATTATATATATTCTTGTTGTTGATGTTTCTTCACATACACAAATGGGATTTAAATAGTGCAGATTCGTCGAATTGTTAATTTTTATAATAGTTATTAATGTCTATAAGTTAAAATTGAATATCAAATTAAAATTATAAAAAATTAAAATTCAATAATGGCCAAAAACACAAAAAATGTGAAAAATAGCAAACTATAATTTAAAAACAACTACATTTTTCGGTCTTCATCTGGACCCTATTCAGGTTGAACTTAAGTTAAACAAGGTTCCTCAACTGACGGACTTGATTTAATAAAGTTATGTACTATGAACGCAAGAAACAAAATCAGGTCAACGTAGTGTAACATGAATCTCTCTGACAATCAGTACGATCGTTTCACCAATGATTTGTGATAAATGGAAAATTTTAATGAATATAAGTGGTTCTGACGCTTTGACTTTAGTGATTTATGACAAAATTATTGCCGAAACAAACGAACGTTTAAGAACCGGTTATTACAATTTAATCTGTTGACGCAAAATTTTAAGTCTCCTGAATTGGACGAGAACAAATTTCTTGATTTTTCCCAACGTTGTAATCGTCATGTTTGAGCGTAGCCACGAATAAGGTCGTTCTCGAAGGACTTAGGATGTACATTGTTTTACAATTTTCCCTTATCTTCCCCGATAACACGATACATATTTGAACAGTGAGGTCCCAAGTCCCACTTGCTTGGCGACCAGACACGACGGAGCGATGCCTAAAATAGGTTCCTACAGTCGTGGATGCAGGCGGCAGCATCGTCAATTGTTTCACATGTAACGTAATACTAAAGGAACGTAATGTCAGGTAACGTGTCTGAGCTTGTCACCGTAAATAAATTTTGATGACCGTAGTTAAAGTCGGCTGGTTGAGATGGCGTCGTGACTGGCAAACCGACGAATGTGATCGTTACCATCCTTTTTTATCAATATTATGGACTATGCTATCACTGGCTTATCACTAGTCATCCAAACACCTGAGACGAATCAAATACCTACGTCATACTATGGAAAATGAACAAGATGGAGCATTATTGGGGGCGGGGGGAGAAGGCGAAAAAACATTTGACAGAAGTATAGTGTTATTTTTTATTCAAAACGTTTCGTTGAGATTAGAATTCCTGGATGTTACAAATTGGTCAGTTTTCTTATAATTACTTGGCATATTTAACCCTTCCACATGAATTTCAGAAAATAGCGAATGACCTGATGGTAACTGTTTCCCACTTCTACGAACAGAATAGACAGCAACAGTTTGATTTGTAAGGCAGCTGCCTGTGATGAGAATCCTTACATATAATGGACCTGAAAAGACGTCCTTCTTTTACCTGAAATGCCTTCTTTTCAAGGAAGCCGGAAGTTAGGTCAGAATTCAACGCCTTAGAGTAATGAAGAAACCAATTTCTACGACACTTAAAGCGGTTTGAAATACGAGTTCCTTTGTCCTGCTGCCGCTGTAGAGGAACTTTACGGCGCAATGATGTAGTGGCTGTTCTGCTTTGAAGTCTCTACAGATCAAGCGTGCATCTTCGTCATGACGTGAATGCACTCTGCATACAGCTGCGCTAATTTCAGAATGAGGTTAACTACGTATTATTCCTGCTTTGACGTCTACGTTTTCGATTAATGAAATCGATCAGCGCTATTTCCCCTATCTGGTGTCACATAACTCTGGACTTTAGTTGTTGGCAGTGAGAGTGAGATCAGCTTGGATCTTTGAATTGCCTGTTCTCTCTGTTTGCCAGAATAACTGTTATTAAATTCTTAAATTTCCGACTTTTGGACATTCATTATATTTATTTATAATACATGGTAAACTGTACAATACCTCAAGGATACAATGCGCCACGGTTTGAACACCTGCTTTAACATCAACTGGTTATCAGCCAATATGATTTAGTGTAAAGTATTCCCCCGTAAGGTATTTTCAAAATATAAGTCGTACGTATTCATATCCGAATTTCTATTAAATCAGCTTGATTCATAATGCGTCAGTGGCTTACGTTGCCCAGAAAGAATGTTTCCAATCTATGAATATTCATGTCCTGTGCAAGGGTTCAACTCTGGGACTTTGGAGTAGCATTAACAAATTCCACTTTAAACTGTTGCTTCCTCTAAGAAAAGTCAAGATCACCATTCACCATTTCTTGATTTAAACAAATAAAAACGTCCTCTTTATTACGTGAAATGTTATCCATTATGTTGTGGTGATGTGCTATGAAGCAGAGTTACGGTTGACAAGAGAGCAGACAGATAAATATGTTGACAGCTTCTGGCTAACATTTGATTACTGATGTGTGAAACAAAATTTATGGACGTCAGTTTTAGGTCTATTATACACATTTTTTTTACTTTCTGTATTTTTTGATACTTTTTCGTCTGTCAGGAAATATATAGTTCTTACATTACTCATATTAATATATCATTCAGAAGACGCTGTTCACGAAAATATACTGTAGGTATCTATTATTAATAGAGTTACTGACTGATGAATTCTGTACGAAGATGCCAGAGTTTCCAACGAAGTTCTACTATATCCCATAGCTTTACTATGATAACATCACCGATAATGGTAATTATTATTAATATTACTGAATTGTACTTGAAATTAGACTGTCCATTTCTTTCTCCACCCCACCCTGTCTCCTTCTTTCTCCCTTCTTCCTCAACGACCTGGAACTCCATGTGTTCTTCCGTGGTTTCTCAAATCCAGTTTGCCTTTCTGTTAAAAACTGTAGTCAAGACTTATGTCTTCTCACTAACTTTTCTCAGAAGAGTATTGACCACACCTGACCATTTTACTTTTTCATTCTTCTCCTATACTAAAGTAAAAAACTTTCTAGGTTCTTCTCCATTCTCAATGCCCAATTATCTGATCCTTACAAAAACCTTGTAATACTTTGCCAAATTCTTCGGTAATTCTAGATTCTATTTGCATGTCTGTAGGACTCCATTCTTGCTGAATACTTCCTTGGCAATTATTTTCTTCCTGCTGTAACAATTGTTCGTCAAAGACTTCCCAAAAAGCACTGCAACTGACCCACATTTTTAATTATTTGTTTCCGACTAAAATATGGATTCATTACTTTTGAATTTTCTATATTACAAACCTAGCTATAGTAAAATAAAAAAGAATCCAGCATACGGATAGTCAATTCGCGGCTGATGGTTTGTGAGGTCTATAGTTCCACGACTATGGTTGAGGCAACTCAACAATTTTTGTGAGTACACGTTATTTCCAGGAATGAGTATATTAACGTAAACATTACTAAGGTTTCGTGTAGAAGGTGAACCAGTAAAATATTATCCTTACGTGCGTGTACCTGAGCTCCGGTCTAATCATGAGATATGACTTCACCTAATGTTAGTTGTGTTTGTACTCGTAGTGTCTCCTTATTTCATACATTATACTGCTCTTGTCTGCGCAACCTAAAATAAAATTAAAAGGCTTTGGAGAGTGGGGGGGGGGAGAAGTTTTCAACTCCAGTAGGCAAAAATTGATGCGAGCAAAGCGGTTACTAATAATAGTAGAATGCGGAATCAATATAGACTTCAAGTTCTCACCAGTGTGAGTTGCGGTTCGCAAATAAATTAGAGCCGTGCAAGTTTATTGGGCATGACGACGGCTTGATTTCTGCTCCTAATGGCTGCTGTGAGCGCGTGCTTTCTGGAGTACTTCCAACATGTGTGCGTCTCGCGTCTGTTTCATTCACGAATTTCTTCCACACACACACACTGGCGTTACTCAAATACTATAAAATCTTGTCTTCAGTAAAAACGTTTCGTAAGATCCCAACTGTGTGAATGGACTCTCGAATAAGCTCAACGATCAGTCATTTCTTTCTTATGATCAGTTTCAACGACTTTATTGACATTTGCTCATATTTTCCATCCATGTATCCTATTCATTTAAGCAATTAAATTTCAATGTTCTCAAATTTCGCCCCATTTGTTTCAGTTCAACTTTCAACCTTTCCCGGATGTTATGCAAATCTCGTTACATGCATATAAATATCTACTCAACATTTGTCGTTCCTTGTTTTTTATTCATACCTCTTTACATCAATTAACAGAATATTCGTCTATTTTTGTTGAAAACGCCTTAATTCTCTTCTGCTGCACCTCTTGATCATGTCTTGTGAAATAATCGTAGAAAACTAAACTATCCCATATGAATAGATTTTTTTTCCTTTCAGCTTATTACGTAAAATTATTTTGATAAGCGTTTCGAAGAAGTGTATATAGATACAACCGCTAACGTGTGTAAATTTGAACGGGAGAAATCAAAAACTATAGATCACGAAAATTTCAAGTCAAATGTTTTTCGATTAATTTATCCTTTCATATTGATATTTATCTTAAATATAACGACACTATAAATAAAACAGTCGGAATACTTTCAATAATCAACAAATCGATAAACATGTTTTTTTGTTATTGTACACACATTGGTTCCGTCACCCAATAACGTACAACAACAATGCTGATGAATATGGCCATTGTCGAAGGCTCCTGTTGATGGAAATGTATTGTGAACAGTAAAATAGATTTATTTGAGATTGTTGAAAACATCTGGTTTTAGGTCACTGAATAATATGTTATGCTTTGCAATTAATACAATTGGAACCATAAATTAAACCCAAATATGAAAATTCATGAAAGATAAAAAATGTAAGACATTTATATTATGATCTGATAAATTGTATTTTAATATGTTCAATTAAAATTATTTAATATTATATAAATGAATTGTGCATAATTTTTGAAGCACATTGTGTTGTAACTGAAATTACTTTCTAATCGGATTAATTACAGAAAAATTTGTGACTGAACGAAAAATATGCATTTCTGATAGTAGTTGTTTCTCCTGATTTAGAATTTGGTATAGGTTTTTTCTTAATTGGAATCAATTATTCTGTCTTTAAATTAACATTGCACCTGACCATTTTTCAGTTATGTCCTATAAATTAGGCTGTTAAAAGAAAGTGAATTAAGTAAATTTTAGGCGAGCCTGAGCTTCAGGAATGGAGGAATCTAGCAGAGCTCCTGGAGTCGATTGGGATTCGCTCCCAAGTTCGAGTCCAGGTCAAGTCGAGATTTTTGTATCCTGGTCTTCTTAATTCAGTATCGTGGCCTTTATTTGGAATTGATTCTCATATCTTCGAATTAACATTAAAAGAACTGTGGGTGATTGAGAAATTCAGTACATATCAGAAAATACAATAAATAACCAAGTATGACTATTGATTCTCGTGAGTCAAAAATCATGTTGACCAGTGTTGCTAAACCTTTTCTGACTGCTTGACTATTATATTTTTTATTTAACAAAGGATATAAGTACATTGTATTTGAATTAAGAGACCGGGATTATATTGTCTGTTAAAAAGTCGTCATCACAAAACGTCTTTGCTAGAATATATTACTCCAACATAAATCGTCTGAATCGTTGTGAATAAGAATGTCAATTTGCCAAATATTCTTTGAGTGGAGCATCATCGATTAGTTTAATAACGCAGGCCTCACACAATCCTTTATTAGTTTCGTGAATCTTTGATAGGTTCCTAATCTCGCATCTGCCGAGTAGGGAATTAGTTTCCCGTCAGCGTTCTTGCAGACCGGGATAATCAGTCACTTAGAAAATCATTGCGACACTTCCCAAGAAGGCCGTGCCCCTGCTACTGTATATCCATCTCTAGGTGTACTGGACGCGTCTGCCTTCGTACCAACTTACTGGTACTCGTTTAATGGCTGCTTCGGCCTCATTTTGCAGCCTAGATCCAGCACGCGCAAGGGAAAAAAGAAACAACTGTGTGTACTCGCTCGTAAGGAAGTTGCGTCATGATCTTCCTCTTGTTTCACCGCGTTTACAATTCGCTATGCTACTTGAAATCAGATGTCAACGAAGTACCTTTCCCATCATGAAAATAAGATAATTGCAACATAAATCTGGACCTTGATACGGACCATTCCAATATGTTCGTGCAGTAAATACTCTACAAAAGTACCTACAATTACCGGGATATTAATTTCCTATCCACTTTAAAGATAATAATTGAATTAGTTTCACTACAGTACCAGTATTGCATTGTGTTCAATTATTAAATTGAATTAAAATGTATAAAATCAAAAAAAAAGGAGTAACCTGTCCTTGTTAAAGACCCACAGGCAAGATAACTTTAGTAAAATTAAAAAAAATAATGTAATCAAAGTCAAAGTTCTTAAAAATATTTAAACCCAGTTTATGTGTAGATCAGAAGCATATGGTGTCCTAGACTCAAAATCTACGTTTTGATATCTGAAATAAAGGTAGAGATGAATCATGATTTATTCATTGACTGGCAGTTGCAAATTAAACTCGAAATTAACTTTAAATTCATAGGAGACTCCACTAAAAGTCAAACCTGTCTCCTGTAAATGTAGACATGCTATTTACGGCTTAAAACGGAATGACTCACCGCGTCTTCTGGAGTTTTAAATTAATGTGTAGGATAATATGTATTCATTGTAAATGTAAAGAGCATACAATGCAAGAACAGTATGTGAATAGTTCCCACGCTGGTAATTCAGTGGTGATTGCACGTCTCCCTGGATAAAACGAGCTCGTTCCTGTCGCGTCTTGCCTATTAGAAATATAATTTATTTTGTTTTTCGATTGTAGTTCGTTTACTTGGTTCATTCCTTTAATAACTGCTTCGGAATACAAGTATCTTTCTGATTTACTCACTTCGTAACAACCACCTCCCATCTCCCCCTTGTCATATAGGGTTTTTCAATAAAGGTGGGTTGATGAAGAAATGGAATAAAACAAACTCTTTTATTTGAAATGGTATTTATTTCATTAATTCCTCACATACAGCTTGTTTTATTCCATTTCAACATCTAACCGCCCATATATATGTTTCATCCTTTTATTACTTCGTAACAACCACCTCCTATCTCTCCCTTGTTCTATAGGGGTTTTCAATAAAGGTGGGTTGGTGAAGAAATGGAATAAAACAAACTCTTTCATTTGAAATGGTATTCATTTCGTTAATACCTCACATACAGCTTGTTTTATTCCATTTCGAACCGCCCTTATATATGTTTCATCCTTTTATTAATTTTTAGAGCTTATACTTTTCTTCTATGACGATGCTGGAGTTGATCAAAATTCAGGACATTTTATTTCAGTATCAAACGCTTGCGGACTCACATGCTGCGTCAGGATTTTTTTTTCACTCATGTTGCTCCCTGTAACGCTTTCTGTCATTATTACGCGTAAAAAATAATGTACAGGTTGAACCGGTCTCAATTGAAATTAATTTGGTAAAATAGACAATCAGTTGTATAGATTGTTGTTAATTGCTGGTCTTAAGTTAATCGATACCGACAAAAACGGCAAATTGGCTGATGTGAGATGTCAATTCTCGAATTTTGTTTTAAATCTGACTTGAATACCGGTGTTTCTAGAGATAGTTGCAAAACCAAATTATGAATATCCTATCGGTATTTATTGTAATTCGGTGTGCAAATGAAAGCGTGTGAATGAAGCAGACCTGTGGAGAGACCTTGTGTGTTCGGAAGTCGACGGGCGCCATGACGCCGAGCGTAGCGGAGCCGAGCCGTGCCGTTGAGCGGCGGCGGTGACGTGCTTAGCCGTGCCGTGCCGAGCCGCGCCACGCAGCGAAGGCAGGGGCAGGAGCTAGGAACGCCCCGCCAGTGTTCTGCCTGTTGATTTGGCGTGTGCGCGGGTGCGGGCCATGGTGGACTCTGAGGACTCGTTATGAAGTCGAGTCGACGCCTCCACCACTACTTCGCGCCGTACGACGTGTCTGCCTACTACCAACGACCGGGGATTTATTATATGCAGCCTTCTTATTACCTTCCGACGACGACGCAAATGCCGTACCTAGTGCCAGGTACTGCTCCTCAGTTTTAATATTGTCTTCGCGGGCTCCGGGCTGAAGAAAGTGCTTTGCTGTGTAACCACCTTGACCTAATGTCGTTTCCGTGTACAGGATTCGTGGATTTCATTTTACGGTGTTTCCGTTTTTTTTTTACTCTCCGGCGCTAGAATACCTGTCGGCGGGAGTTTGGTTAGCACGGGTTCGCGACATTTTCCGGCGTGACGAAATCGGAGGAGCTATGGAGAGAAAACACTGCGAGCCGTGACTGGCATGTCCTACGAGCACACCTGACTCCTACCGGGGATATTCGTGCCGTTTCTGTTGGCTGCCTTGCGTCCTTGGTAGTGCGAGGCGGAATTGTTTACCGTGTGTTGCAAGACGTAGATAAACAGTGGTCTATGTCGTCACAGGTTCTAGACCGGCTGCCGGTGTCGATAGTTTTCCCCATCGTCCGTCCGCGTCGAGATTTGTGTGTGGCCACGCCCCTTTTTATGGACACATTTTGTGGGGAAATTTCCGCGAGACGTCCCGATGCTTCAGCCCACTCACCAACCCTTCGACGCTCGATACCGAACGTCTAGACGTAACGTCGTCGTCGTCGTTTTACTTGATTGCCTCGCTTCCACGTGACACAAATGGCTGCGGTCTTTCTACCACGAAACACCACTGTTGTGTACTTTCCGATACCAGAGAATTTTCCATATCTTGCACCAGAGGATGGTGCCATACTCTTTATCTGGAGAAAAAGTTTCGTCATCTATGATAGCAGTCATGATTTATCTACAAAGGAATATGAATTTTGATTTGTACCATTGCAATCTCAAGCAGAGCGAATTGGTATGTTTCATACTGCCACTACAAATTCAAATAAATCTTCCATACTTTACTCCCTTAATGTAAATAACTGTCAGTCAACGAAAATTTATAATCTTATGTCTTCTGAACCTTTTACTGCATGAGGCCTATTTCATTTTGTACTTCTCAAATATTTAGAGGTTTTTTTTTCATGCAAACTACTGAACCCTCAATATTATCTTTTGATTTTATTCGCTACCTTGTTGACTATAAACCTGACAGTTTGTTTTAGATAAAAGCGACGTATTCCCTTGAAAGTGGTCTCCACCAACGTGTTTGCCCGTCGTTAAATATTTACACGCACGTCTAATCGTCCTCTCAATGACACTTCATGGTCAACTTAGAAGATATGCATCTTATCTCAAACGTTTGACAAACATGATTAGCTTCTGTTGGTTTTCGTGGGTTTCATGTAGTTTGACTAATCTCTGATAAACCTTTTACATCGATGGAAAAGTCAAACTAGCCTTGGTAGGTTAAAATTACCAGCGTGTCGCTATTGCCAAGGTTACTTCAGATTGTTTTGAACTATTTTCGGAGGAGAGAGATGTAACCCAGTCTCCCTGGGGAGAAAACCTCGTGCGTGTTGCAATCGCCAGTGGGGCAATAAATTCCTTCCTTCCGTAGTTTCGTTGTTCTTCTGTCCTCCTCCAAGGAAAACGTTCCACTACGACGCTCGTTTGAAGTCGAGACCAAATGCTCCTTCGTGGTGGCGTTTCAAACACGACTGTATTTCGTAATGGTCCCGGTGACAGGGATGTTTAATCGTGACGTTAATCGGTTACACATTTCATGAGCTACTCGTGAAATTAAATTTGTATGAAAGCTCTTAAACTCGCGGATCGTCGAGCCTCGTCGCTGAATGGGTACGGAGCTTCTTTATTGAATGTTGGATTTATTGAGCTGAGCCAACCAGGACACCTGTTGATTCTTGAGAATTCGCTGAGCGAGAAGCACAGCTCTCGTGTTTCTCACCGCTGAGCACAAACTTCCCCTATTAATTATACCACGTAAATAAATTAAATATATTTCCTGCGATGGCCTGATTGACGCGATTATTTACTTGTGGAGGGATTATCTGTTTATTATCGTTTGCCGGACTCTGTTCGTAAAATATCATGTCATCCTTGTGCTTAGATTCTTTGCTGAAGCTGGGAATACTTGATTAAACTTGGGAACGAGTACATAAAAGTTTTGTTGGAGTGGCAAATTACAACTTTAATTTGATAACAATCTGAATAAAAATTGAAAGAAAAAACCAAATTTAAAAAAATTGGAAGATTCATGGAAATATTGACGGAAATAATAAAATAATGGTATTTTACCCATTTTTCTCCTTAGTGCTATAAATTACAATGTGATAATTTCCCCCTCTCCGCCATTTTTTCCTGTGATGCTGTTGACAATTCAAATTGTTTTATTTACTTATGAAATGCTGAAACTGCTATAAAGGAGTTAATCGTTCCGTCCTTAATTTTGGGCTGCTGTGTAAAAATTTATTTCCTGACTGCTACTTTTGCAATGTGTAAAACAACTGCAGTGTCCTTATACATTTCTCCCGAAAAATTTTTCTCGTTAGTTTTCATATTGCCACATACTTTTTGCTGTTCGTTGTGTGATCTAAGTCCTGTATTCATAAATTCTCATACGTGTCTATGGATATATGAGACAATGCAGCAAGCAGAAAATCAGAAGCTGTAACAAGGAAGTCAAATTAATATAAGTGAACGGAATTTCTAATTCAACGTCGTCTAATAAAAATATATTAGATACTTGTCATAGGCCTCGGAAGAACGACCTGTGTTTTTAATGCTGATCATTAAAAATTGCTACACAGGGGAGAAAAAAAATCATGATTGCGTCGTTAGTTTCAACTCAACTTCTGGCATTTATTTAACGTGAAATTAGCAGGAATATTGATGAAGTTTCCTTGCAATTATTTTTACAGCGAGAAGAACTTCAATTATAGAATTTGTATCGCGGTTGGAAGCGAGGGATCAATAAAGCTCGCACCCACACTGCGCCGTGTCTCTGCCTTCCATTTAGCACGTTTTACATGAATTAATAATAATTAAACCAGCACGGGGTGTCGACACATTTTTCACGTCGACTTTCAACGACTGTTTCCGCTCGAACGGACACGGTTTTTTTTCTAATCCTTCTAACTTCGGAGGGGAATAACATTACGTCATTGCATTAAACGTAGTAAAATAGTTATTTGGAATGTTGTCCAATATTTGGAACATGTCTCACCCTGAACGACTTGATAAAAATATTACATTGGATTCAGATTCTTTGATTCCATATGTTTTGAGTTAATCGTGTTAGCCGAATAAATGTTAATAATTCGTCTGATTAAAGTAGTGATTTGTTTTGTTAGTTAATATTTCCAAATCATTAATAAAAATAGTTAATCATTCTCTCCTATTTCCAGCTATGAAACATTGCCTTACCTGCGCATCAATTTAATACACTGAAGTGTCAAACGTAGTTCGAATGCTGAATCATCTGTGAGCTTAATTATTTTACAAGTTACTTTAATAAATTCCAGAAATGTTAATTCGGAGAGACGAATTAATAAATTGGTGGGAGTACATATTAAAATTTTAAAAATCCTGTATTTCTATCTGAATTGACATTGATTATCAGTTCGTGTACTACGCTTAGTGATCATTGCGGTTTGTTACGCAATTTCCCACGCCTAAATCAATTGTAACTGGGTTTCTCTGTTTGTAATTTTCAAATTCATCCCGTACTGCTATGAGATCCATACTGACAAAAATTTAGAGCTCAGAAAATTCTTAAGATTGTCGTTGCAATTTTGGCGTGGATTAACCAAGTAGGTCATAAGTTTTTTCGTTATCTCGTACCTTACTTGTCGGTTTTCTTTCTCGTCGCGGAAATGTTTGCTTTAAGAGACTTGTAGATAAGATAAGGTTTCCACTAAAGGCTATATTACTCGATCTTTTCTTAAATGTTCTCTGCAAAATTTGGCGGAATATTTTCTTTTTAGCTTCTTAGAAAGCCATGTGATCAGACTAATTTGTGATGAGATAGAAACTGCACAATTTGTCTGTAATACGTGCCAGAAGTATCGTCAACCTTAAGGAGCGCACATACACTGTACTGTCTTGACCTTTCCTTTATTATTTAACGTTGTTGTATAATGGCTTTTATAAACAGGGCGATCTAAAGTAGTAATATTTTTACTGCCCTAACACACTTAAATGCAGTCTGATTAGCATATTATTAATTCGTCTTATTAAGGTAGTGATATTTTTTGATCGTTAATATCCCCAAATTGTGTAATTATTCTCCCCTATTTCCATTTAGAATATTATTGCCCTACTTGCACATTATCAATTTAGTACACGAAATTAATTAATTCGCAACTTTCTCGGTAAATAAATTTCAGAAAATTAAAGTCAATTCGGAGAATCAAATTGGTGGGGGTAAATCTAAAAAATTTTATAAAGCCGGCAGATTGGATGTGGCGTAAGATACCTTTCAATTTTCTTCTAATTATTGGATGAAAATTAAGTAAATTAACGACTGTGTTGGCAAAGGAAACCAAAGGGACCGTTATTCGTTTATGCATTCAAATTTTTATCAAAGATAAAGAAAAGGTTCATGCATCTGATGGTGTTCTCGCTTTTTTGGGACCGTATGATACCAACTTGGACATAGACCTTTACTTTAGACTCCCCCCTCCTCTCATTTTCCGGAGCTTTAATTATAAGTTACTGCAGTATCTGTCGGCTAATAACACTTCAAATTTATAACACAAAATTTACGTAGGGTGAGTTAATAAATTTTATTGTTAATAAAGTAAAATGTTATTTCTGCATAAACGTTGTATAGAAGGTATACTAAAATTTAAACATTAGGATTCGAGCATGAATCGTGTCTTACATGTCCAGTATCCTAAATTCAAGGTTAAATGATCATTTTCAACTGAGATTTTGATTCTACTGAGACCATATATGTATTTAAATTAACTTTGAAATCAGTTCATTTTGCTAATGGGATAAAACTGATAAAATTAAATTATCTGACAAAGGGATTATTCTTAATAAGTGTAAACAACAGCTGAGGACTATTTACTTGGAAACAATACGTCCAATATATTAATTAAACTATCTTATTTTCTATGTTGGTGAAAATTGAAATCCTGGCACCAAATGTATAGATTTACAGCCAGCTCTATGATAAAACACGATTTTAGTTTAATAAGGCGATTTTAGACCATTGAAGATAAGACCAGCTTTATAAAATAAAATTGCTTATATTCAACTAAATCGGAGAAACATCAGCCAATGGTCAAACTAATGGACTTAAATTAATTAATTCGTATAATTCAAATCAATATTGAAGCAAGTAAAATTCAATGAATTCTAAATTGCTCATAGGGAGATATAAAATACTGCTGAATTATAAGTTAGATATCCACCCCATTGATAGAAATTAAATAAATAGTGGGATTACGAAGGTTTTAAGCGATGTACAGAAAAAGGCTTTTTCGTTACAAAAGTCTAAAAGCGCTGTTTGATTCAAATTTTCCGACAAAATACTGTTCTTTTCAAATTGAAATGAGGTCACTGTAATTAATGATTGCCGAATTCAAATAATCAAACATCTGATTAAGCAACTTTGAAATATTTGACATTTTCTCTCTGGAATTATTTTTCTCCGGTATCTATGTCATATTTGCGTAGTCCATTTACATTTTGGCAATCGGTCATGTATCCGCTTATTGCGCTTCATGCCACCGTATATCTAATTACCTACCGGGGAAGAGAAAGAGGATGTGACGTACAAACATTCGCCACAAATGACAATTTATTAGCCCGCGCGATAGCTGCAATTGATTTAGGTCGAAAATTTTATTTTGATACTCTACTCTGCTGCCCCCTTTCAAATTACATTTTCCCCGGCAAGAACTTTTTTCGGCCCTCTCGGAAAATTGGTTCCCTGCATTAACCAGGTAATGCGTTTTATGCGAGGAGTTAAATTTGTTACGCTTGTGATAAAATATTGAGTTGCTTTGCTGCAGCGGCAGAATATTAAATTTGTCGCTGTCATGGGAACGAGACCCCCGCTACTCTTACCCTCTCTGACCCTGCGTCACCCACGACGGCTCTCGTATTCATTCCACGAGGACAATAGCCACTGGAGTGAGTATCTGCCTCGCACCAGCCTTCCTCATCTCAAAAGCAGATGGATGTGGCTATATACAAACGATAGAGGTCGCCTCAGTCCTTAAAACATCAACAATGCTCTTACTGCTGCAGCTTTTAATATATAAAAATGGCTTTTCTTTATCAAACTTCATTACTACCACCGAAAGGCAAATACGAATACTCTCATTTTTTTTCTTCTATAAATGTCTTTAATGTATTTGTAAGTTACAGCATGGCTTATTAACTCAGACTATTTAAGTAAAAAGAGCTTTGTTCCAGTATTCCCCGAAGAAGAAAGACGCAAAGTACTCGAAAAAATATCATATAAGGACGACGAAAGTATTGGGATCTGAAATATGGGAATGTAGAACAAATTTCCATAATTAGTATTTTATCTGACGTGTAACAACAAAATAAATACCAAATCAACTTAAATTGATCCGTTGTTGAAATCAATACAAACAGAACACGAAAGCGTAACGTTTCGTCCATAATTTGAGACCATGCAATTTCAAAAATATTGTCATTATTTTTGGAACCTATTAATTGGCCTTAGCACTTTATACAATGAAGCCTATTCACAATTCAACATCACAAAAATTGTTTCATATTTAGTTTACCTTTCTGTTCACCTAGTGATATCCCAAATTAGTAATGAAACGTTGAACTATTCTGCCCATTGATAATAAAATTGGTAGATCAAGGATTGTAAATTTTCCCGGTGTATATTCTGCATAAACAGTTCTTGAGTTTTCACCCGGGTTAAATTAAGCTTAAGCCTCGACGTTTCGATGGCGTATCCTGACATCGCTCTCAATTGATTTAAGCTTAATTTAATCCGGGAGGAAATCCCAGAGCTGTTTATCAAGACTGATAGACTTTAAAAATGTTGAATCAACCAAAACAGTCTTCAGAATAAAATTTTTATTTTCGATATGGAGCTTTCGACATTGCCATTTTCAACCCGTTGATAATTGTGTGTATATATATGAAGCTGTCAACATCAACGGCATATTGTAAATAAAGTAAAAATGGGTTGAAAATGACATTGTCGAAAACTACCTATTCAAAATAAAAATTTTGTTCTGAAAACTGGTTTGGTTGACACCACACTTTTATACTTTTCTCTTTGCCTTGGTTTTAATGTCAACGTAGTCTATTGAAGAGAACATGATATTTTACATATTACATATTGGACAGTATTTATTTAATAAATCCTTACTGAACGAAATGAGAAAGTGACTAAACAGGAAGTTTAAAGCAAAAGAATTCCTATTTATCAGTAAGGTTTCAGGTAAAGGACTTACTGATCGAATATTTGACGTAATGCGTAGCTCATTTCAGACCTGAATTGCATTGATTTCAATTGAATTTAAATTACGAATTTGGTTGGAAAAATCTGGACCCAACCATATGCTGCCGCTTTTACCACCTAAGCTACCCGAGTGGACTCTCAGCCCAGCCTTACCTTCTCCATCCTTTCTAACACAAGCTCTGGCTCATAAGTAGTTTACTCAATCACAATTCTCAGTCTTCAGGACTCGAAAAACGAATTAAACTAGTCTATCAAACTAGAGGCGCATAAAATTATTATTCTGCTTTGGAAACGTTTCACTGCTTATGGTTTCCTGTTAAATATCGCTATCTAATTTCCAGATAATACCGAAAATCAGAAATGTACGAAACATTTATCAAATGCGAAACTGTTTCTCTTTGTCATTTTGTGCGGTTTCTCAATTTATTATCCCTTGAGCAACGTTTTCAATCGGATGTAACAATATTTGCTTCGTGTAAATGGACCGTGGATCAGTGTCATTTAATTATCTGTGATTAATACTAATATCAAACAATAAATCTAACCACGTGTTTTGGAGACAGTTCTTCAGCCTTGACCAGTCTTACTATCAGTAGTCTTCTACGTCATCACAAAATTAATCGAGAAAATTTTATTTTTTATACAGGAAATTCAACCTAGTGATGAGAAAGCTGACCCGCAGGAGTCTAAAATTTTCGAATTAGTTAACAAAGCTGCTGCGTGAGAAAGAAGATTATGAAGTATGTCATAAGAGTCCTAATGAAAAACGCTTTCTATTGAATTTTAGTTCAAAGTCTGTCTCTGACACTGGAATTCCGTAAAATCGGCTCTGAGGTTCATTTTCTTCGTGGTTTCAAAGAGAATATAATAGACAGTTGAACGTACCTAAAATATTTATTCACACAAATCCTAAGTTAAATTCATAAATGACGAAAATGCTACAGTCATCGAAATTTGTTAAAAGAATGCGTTTGATTAAACGATTCAATTATTAGCAAAGCGGAAGTCAAGAAAAATGAGGAGTACGCAAGGTACTTGTCTGAGGATGAGAAGAAATTTCAGAGTTAAACGACGATTTATTGAAGTATTCGCGATAGGGAAGTAAGTAGGTTCATCGATTGCGAAGAGTCGGAGGCCATAATAAATGCATTCCAGATTAAGCATATCGTATTCCTGAATCGGCCATTGTCATTTCATATCACCGAGCGCAGCTTCTTATAGATTCTCTGCCTGCTGTCACGCTGCATATACATCACCACTCATCTTTTCCACGCAACATAACGCACGGTGTCGGAACGTTTCGTGTGTGATGCGTTGTCGACTGCACCCGCTGTTAATGTCAAAGCGTGGTGTATTCTTGGCCGCTCCCTAAATCGCTTGCCCAACATGTCGAAAGAAATGTAATGCAATATTACGCGGGGATATTTGAAGGCTAGGTTTTTTTAGGCCATGTTATTAATGGTGTTATTCCTATTATTCGCCGGTGCTCAGATTGGAACTTTGTAAGAAAACTAGATTGATAAAAGGTCTAAAAATAAATATTTTCCGAGCATATTTTATAAATTTATAATATTTCATTGGCTTCTATTTAGTTCCTGTTTGAATCGTTTATATACGTGATTGTTTTTCAACCAATTTATATACTTATCGCAGTAAAAAACTAGATTAATCAATTACAAAAACAAGTTTAGTCGGATAATGCAGTAGAGGCATTCCAAATACAGAAAAAACTTTCCTGTTCTTGAATACAAAACTATTCACACATGAAATCCATTCTGAATAATATTTTAGTAGCATAAAATTACTAAATGGCTTAAATTTACCGCTAGGAGTAACCTTCAATTAGCCAATAAGAACGATGAAAACGAAGGGCGGGACAAACAGGCATTGTCAAACACACTGTGGAGTCTACTGCTTTCATAGGGCATTATACGAAGTCCACCCGGTGATCAGTTGTTTCCCTACGTGGCAACAGTGCCTCCCTCCGCGCGGACATCCCCACATCCTTCTCGTTTTCACTGCGCAATGCATATACATTAACCATAATTTTATTTTTCTCTAGGATTTCCTTCTTGGTAGCACAATCATATTCAGCCATTTTCTTACTGCTACAGTATTTATTATACGAGATTTATGGCCTTATTAATTAGATTTTGTTAAGTGTAATGGAAAATTATGGTTTCACATTCTGTTACTATAATGTATCAATTATTACAACCCAAAAGAACAACAAATAGAATGGGAGTGGCTGAATAAGTGTGGCTTCTTCATTTTGAAATTAGTTTGATTTATGTCTCAACTTGTTGGGGAAGCTTGAACAGGTTTGTTCCCTTATAAGGTCTTAATAAAATAAATTGTGTGGTTAAGCGGTTGAAATTTATATATCTAGTTGATAAGTGAGTTAAATCTTTCTGGCGCAATAATGTAACAATAAAAGCATACCTGAACGTTACGTAGATTTCATACATTGGGTACAACGTGTCTGATTCATCATCTCTCGCCATGTGGTGACACGGTTCCGAGAATAAGTAGTTGTGAAGGTTTTAGTGTTTTGTTTATCCCGTGAATCAACCTTGCCTAGCTAATATTCATTTGGACAATCCTTTTTTTTCAGTGAACGTTAAAGCTTACATCAGTCGGAGATCATTGCTTAGCTTTTGCGATAAGTGGTCTACTTTTATTTTATTTTTACGTCGTTCAATGAATAGTTTCGTGAGAAAGGCAAGGATCTCATTTCCGGTAACGATGATCTCGTCGAAACATAGTGATCGAGATTAATTCAGTTTCACAGGACTGTTCCTCACTATATATGCCAGTTCGTACTCGTGGGTCTTTCTAATAAAAATAATAAATTCGTTAATTCCTCACAGACGACTTGTTTTATTCCATTTCAACATCGACCTGTTATTGAAAATCCTCTTAATTTGTCACGATTCCATCGATTCTATTTCTTCTGGACAATCTCTACCGCTCTTCAGTTTTGGTTAGTTTGAAAACTGAAATGTATAAATTAAAAATAGCACAAATTAAAGTATCGCTACTGTACAGGACAGCGAAAGTAAACACTCGAATTAAGGAGTGCACAAACTTTGGGATATTGGGGTCATTACAAAAATTTGTTCCAATTGAAATTTACAGAAGTGCATCGTTTATGTGCAATTTGAGAAAAGAAAACTGAGAAATAGAATTTTAAATGTGTGCCTTACACCTCACCCCTACCATCAGAAAAATACAGGAGTGTCCTTTAGATTTGTTAGAGCATTTGTCCGCTCCAAATCGATGTGTGCGGACGTTCCGCCGGGCTCCTTCCTCACTTACGGACTCGACGCAGCCAGTTTCTCTGACCCACGAAACAGTGCAACAATAGGCTATCTGGATAACGTTAAGCGTATCCTCTTCTTCCTCCTCCTCGCTTCATGTCAATTTCCCGAAGCTTCCCCGTGCACAATCAGCAATACAGCGCACTTCTTCGCGAAATACCAATATAAATGATTTCCCACTGGTGGAATAGAACTGACGACCGCAAAGAGCAGTGGTAGTAGCTTTTCCAAAACTATTACTCAGTTTTCTTTTCTCGAATTTCATAGTAATGAAGCGTTTGACGAAATGCCAAAAAGGAATGTTTGTATTGACCACTTTGATTTCTCTTTAAATTTACACACTTCTGTTACACCCTGTATATTAAAGTCGCAGAAGCTGCACGTACGAGTTACCTACTTCCCTTTGACGTTCATATTTAAGATTCGCAGAATCTAACGGAAGCTGTTAAAGTGAATGGTCTCCCGTCGGCTGAATGGATCAACTGTGAATTGCTCTGTGCTCATACGCTTGACTTGCGTCGTCCGCCTTTTGTCGCGGGGAATACGACTTGTGCGTAGATGCGTGGTTATTGCCACAGTTAGACCTGAGTCACGACTCGTGCATTCGGCACAGACCTATTACTTTCCTTCCGCGAATTCCTCGCAAAACCAGACAATGGACTCCGAGGAATTATCACAGAAGAGAAGCGGCTGCTTTCTCGGCTGGTGGTGACGTAACTTTATCCCAATGAGTTAATGTGCCTGGTAAGCGTCTCGCTCATTACTTATGCACGCTAATGAGGGCAGTCCAGTGATATTTCACATCAAATCTGCTTATAGTCTCTCTTCTTTCTCGTATGTAACAGCCGGAATTAGACTTTACATGCGGATTGTAGAGTATTGCCTAAGATAATTATATTCACCAGTTCTGTGCCAGCCAAAGTTCCAATTTCACACATTCTATAAATTTGTAAGGATCTCTACAATTCTTTTCTGCAAGAGACTCGAACTACCACCAAACATTTCCTTAAAAAAATTGTCAGTTCCTAGTAATGTTTTAAATTAGGATATTGCTCCTTTTTCCTGGTGTATTTCTTTGTAGTTTCAAGTTCTGCCAGTGAAGGTGCATTTTCGTACTGGTTTGAAGCTCATTATTCCTCAACAGCATGCTACTTAATTTCAAAAAAATGGCCATTTCTAACCCCCCCCCCCAATCTCCCCCGTATCAATTATTCATTTCGTACTCATTTAAAGGTGTTGTAGCTGTAATTTTTTTTACGCAACCTCGGACACGATCCAACATTTCTGACAATTCAACGTATTAGAACGCACTTTGGGACGTACGTATATTGCAACGTATTGTTTACGCAAAATCTCACGTTCTAGACGCTCGTGGACGAAATTATCTCTGGAAGATTTAATGCGTCACTTTTATTTCTTCTTAAAGTTGGGACGATTTTCTGTATTAAAAGGTCGTTTTCTAATCTCTTTCAACTTAAAAATAGTATTTTAGGTGGCCATGACATTTATATTTTTTCGTGTTGGGAGAAAAGTAATGAATCAACATTGTTTAAAGAAAATCCATTTTTTGAAATCTATAGATCTATAGACACCATTTTTTTTGTTTTATAAAGTTTTATTGAGACTGTTCATTGGGCTGTTATTTGAACTAATACATTCATAATTAGTAATTTTCTGCAATTACTGAATGTGACACTATTTTATTTATTCATAGAGATATTTAAGCTTTCCTTGTTTGTCGTGTAAGATGGAATATCAAATCATGTTCTTGAAATGTAATATGATTATTTCGGGCCATTTTCATGTACGATACTTATTGAAATATAGTAAAAAAATTAAAAACAAAATTTAAAATATATTTTCCTTTATTTTAACTGCACAATATTGATGTATATTTTGGATTTTCTACAGTATCTCATCATTATGTGGATAATTTATCTTTCAGTTTTAAAAGTCAATAATCAAGTACAGAAATTGATTCAGAAAAGAAACTGTATTTTTACAAAATGAGACTTTTTCTACTTACGGTAATCTCACGAATGTAAATACTCTTGTCTCCTAACTGTGAGCTGTTGTCTCTGTACCTGATGTCTTCGTCTTGTTATTTGATCCAGTTTCCCACAAATTCTTTGACTTCTCGTTTTTGCTTTACTTTTCAACATAATGCCAGTTTGAAGTTTCTTAAGTCAGCTTGGCGGAATCACCTTGCACTAGTTATGAGCTGTGCCAATACGTTTTTTTTTCTCTACGTCGGTCTCCAGGAACAATGTCGTCAAGGAGTGTTTTAAGCGAAGGAGTTGCCACTTCAACTGGTCGGCCAGGACGTTGCGCGTCAGTGACTCAGGTTCGACAGTTTTTGAACTATTCTACCCATTTCCCCGGTTCGTACATCATCATTCAATGTATTAACAAATTATTCGAGATTTTAGCCCGCTTCTCATCTTCGGTGAACAAAGCCTGGATCGCTCAACGTCGTTCTATTATTGTGCAAAGTTCAAACGGACACGCCAGCATTAAATGAAATTTTGAGGTCATAAAAAAATATTGGAGTGTTCTCACTGATACCAACGAAAAGTCAAGGAGGTACCAAAGACCTCATATGAAACTTTTTTTTCAACTTCAATTTGTCAATTTATTGAATGTCCCTCGTATAATTAATTTTACGTGAAGAAATTAGAATTATTCATTAAATTTTATTTTTCTGTCTTTCATGGAAAATGATTCTACATTAGTATTTTTTAGGTTTTGCGATCTAGCTTTGAAGACCTATATTTGTATAAAATGAGAGTATCTTGGGAAATATCTATTGCATTACAATTACATTCAGCAATTTGACGTTCGAATATTACCTTATATAGGTTTGAATTAAACTACTTAAGGTTAATACTTTTGAGGTTTCTTCGTCTCGTCAACTCTTTCGCAGGATCACAGATTCTGTTAGAAATGTTCCCAAATTTTGTTCACGTGACCGAGATGACAATTAAGACCCTTTTTTAGCGAAATATTCCTTATGGTTTCTTTGACTCGAATCGGTAATCAAATTTTTCCTACACAAATAGGGTTCCGAAAGGCTGTTTTAGACTTGTGAAGAAAAATATTTGGTGCAATTGATTAATATTGACTTCCGGAGTTTCTGAAGGATCGAATAAACTTTCTTGCTATCCGTCGTCGTAATTATTGTTCAGTATTAGTAACCTCCCTGACGATGTAACTGTCGGGCAGTTAGTACTGGAGAAACGGAATCATAATTCTATGACTTTTCAGATTTGTTTCATTTTTCTCGTGGCCAGGCTACATAGATTGTCCCGGTTCAATTCAGGAGACATTTTAATTATTGGCTTCGCACAGTTGCATTCTCATTTCAGGAATAACTTTTGTCCCTTCATGTCGTTGCCTAGTCATCGAAATATTGAAAGCTATCATGCATTCATGTCTATTTAATATAGTAAAGTACAATTTTGATGAAGCTGTTGTAATTTGAATTACATTTATTGAGTTAAAGATGTTTTTTGTAAATTCCGCGTCTGAAGCGAACCATGGCTGAGGAATGTTCCGCATTTCCTGATATTGTTTCTGCGGCCAGGCAACTGTGGCCTGTTTCAATATTCTTGTCTTTAGCACTTGGTTGTCACTGTTGCTTTTGTCAGCTGTAGCTATTGTGTGACACTCTTCCGCTATCGCGCCCGTGTACTGTCGTGGCGAATTGTATTGGAAATATGTCATTTTGTACCACAGAAAAAAGAACGCACAACTTCCTCCCTGTCCTTCCAGGCGGCGCTAATCAAATTTGCAAAGCACGCCTGCGCAACTCCCTGTTCGCAAACAGTATCCGCGAACGAAATGACATGTTGTTGCCATAAATTCGATATTACGTGAGCTACGGAAACTGTTCTTGGTGCTCTGGGAGTTGACGCAAGTCTCGAACGCCGTAAGATTGCTTTAGGTTCGATCCCGGTTGGATCCTGGAATATTGTCAGTCAGTGCCATTTCTTTGATGCGTCATTTCTCATTAAAAAAAGAAGCCAGGGGTTCGACCAAGTTCTTTGGACGTTTTTGGTTATCTTGCTACCGATAAACAAATAGTTTTATGCCTTTCATTCGAACCCTCAATTTTATCTTCTATTTATACATATTCAACACCAGTGGTGGCTCGTGAATATTTAAAGTTATGTTCTACATCACCCCAAGGAACAGGTTTTACGAGGATAATTCCTCAAACGTAAGATAATATCCCGCGACCCGTAATATGCTACATTTCGAATTTTGTCTGCGTAACGTGTATTAGAAACAAATTTTAAAAATATTAAATTAGATTGGCACAAATTCCTAAAAAAATATTTGTAGTTCTTACATATTTTAAATAATAAAAGTTAATTTTAGGAAGAAGCCACGCATAATGCAAGATCGTGTGCCTATTAATTCAAATAAACCACAAATCATTAAACATTAAATTTTTATTAATTCACCAAAAACATTCATACCACCTGCGTGGCTGCACGCACGTTCAGCCCGGCGCTGTGCTTTTTTTAATTCAAAGTTTAATTCCGCTTCGACGTCAAGATCATTATCGGCAACACAACTGTTACATAATTTAATCTAATTAAATTTACAATTACAAAATTTTTAACAAATCTGCTTCCACGAGGAATTCCTTGACTTAAACCGGGACGATCTATGTAGCCTAGCCACGAGAAAATGTGCTTTGTGTAGCTGATATAATTGTGAAGTCTTGGATGAGCATAGAGGGGGGGGAGTGGTTGAAACGGAAATACTGCGCATGTGCATTTTTCATTCCAGAGAAGATAACCAAAATTAACGGGTTGAGTTCAGCCGTGTCAGTAATTTTCTTTTCCACTTTATGATCTACTTAAATTCACTTAGACTTATTTAACGGGATGGAATGACCCGAAGGACTGTTTTTGAAGTCTTGTTTATATTTATGAAATTAATATAAGGTAAAAAACGTTATCAGACTGTCAGGAGGATTTATGCTTGCAAATTATTTTCTAATTAGTTCTTTATTTGCAGTTTCTCTAGTTAGCCGATTTGATAACTATACTGAGCATGTTCAAACCCAGAGAAAGAACAGGGGCTGAACCAAATAGGCCTATGTCTAATTGTTCTTTTTTTGAGACAGAGAATACAGAAGAATGTCCAAAAACAGAGATGATCGAATCGGCTATCAATCCTTTCTCTTATTCTATTTTTATCTTATTACACTCCTCTACAACTCAGTTCACGACAAGTTAAATAGTAGAAGGTTGTCTTGGGAAATTCATGATTAGCTTAACTGTACCTCAGAGAAGCTATCCCAACATTCTGCGTTTGAATGGCAACTTTCCCCTTTCCGTTTCTACTCGAGGTACAAACTGCAGAGAGCACTGTTGACTATAGTTTTGTAACTTTGTCTAAAACCTTGGTTCTCAGTATTTTTACGACCGACTTGAATGAATTAAATATCCAAAATGATCTACATGATATATACAAAGTGAACAATTTTCGGAGAGGTGTCTGATTTTATAATCTTATCAGACCCAGGAATTCTATATCATCTGATTATTTTCGTCAATGCTACTTCCATTTGAGGAATATTGGACTACGCGAAAAGTCTGAAATACTTTATCAACCAAACCAAGCAACAGCATATTTTCTAATAGTTTCGGGTTACATCTGTGCTCGCTCTTCGATATCCACTGTCGTAATTCATCAACCTTGAAGTTACGTGGGACTCAACATTCGCGTGAAAGATGTGTAGCAACTTTATAGATCTTCGTGTGTCAAATATTATGCATCCAACCAACAGTGTCCGCAAGAGTACGCTTATTTGATTCTGAAGTCCATTTTTAAACTAAAACTGAATATTCTGTGAAAGTACAAACGTCAATGACTCTATGCAAATGTCATAATCTCTGGATGAACGCTGGTGAGCTCCTGGATTTCGAAACGCGGCCTAGTTGTGAGAGCTACCCGCATCCCTGATCCAAGGAATGGCGGTTCCGTACCATACACAGCTAAATCGATTTGGCAAATAATCGATCGTTACACGTATGCTATATCTGGAAAGACTTAATTGTGTCAAGCGTAAATTGAAATTTATTCATGCGTTCAGATATTTTCCATTATTGGTTTCGTTGACTACTAATTTTGTGATACAATACGAAATAATATTTTCTCCTATGTAAAAAAAGTTGTCTTCGTCAAATATATTTTCGACTTATTTGGGTACATATTCATTGTTGGTAATTCTCCTCTGACATTAAGTTCATTGCGCGGATTTTTTCTTAGAATCGCAAAATGGAGGGAGTGTGGAAATTAATTTACCTGTCTTACAATTCACCAATGGTTTTCATTTTAGTTTTTTGCCCTTTGACAACATACTTTAAATGTGTACATTGTTATGTTGCAATTTTTGCAGTCTTGGCTTGGCCAATATTATTTCTTACTATACTTACTATTGCAGTTAAAATGAGAAATCCCAATGAGTGTCCGAAAGATCGTCACCATATCAATGTTCATGACAAGCCAATATCTAGATTTTAACCCAATCAAGTGCCATCTTCGATTAGTCAGATATTTAAGATTTTAAATCCTCTTGACTGTCATCAGCTGCCAAACACAGAACGGACAAACTTTTTTTTTTCACAGCTTAAATGTTTCGTAACGTTGAGCGCAATTTTCTCTAATTTGATCCGAGGATTTTCAGACTTGTCACTGCACCGTCGTGTTTATAAATTATCAGGATCAGTTAAGTGTCTGATTTTCGCCAGCTTGATCTGTGTGTCAAGTTATGTATGCTCAATATAGACGCCAGATCTAGTAAACTCAACAAGGCTGAGTTCTGACAGGTGACGCGTGGTTCGTTTGGCCGAATGCCCGTAGTCGAATCAGTCAGCCGCAGATACACATTTAGACGATGAAGCATGCCTTTACTCCGAAAAAAAGTCCGTCCGGAATGGCGCAGTAATGATTACTGTCCATTAAGACAGTAAAGGGTCTCACATTTGGTAATCTGGTATTAATTTATTCCGAGAGGCGAACCTATGATAATCTTAAGGCATCCTCAAATGAATAGGATAAAACTCTGCCTTTTTCTCTAACCTAAGCTGCACGAAATATCATAGATTGACATACGAAAATATCTATTCTGAAATTAAACTTTATTCCACATAATTGCATTTATTGGGGACAAAAATATTTCAATATTAGCTACACATATTTCCTCGGACAATTCTGTATTTATGATAATCGTTTCTTCCAAAAAATACATTTGTCTCCCATGATTTATACCTCTTAAAACGAATTCCAGTATACCAGATTCTTTGGTCTAATTCCTGAAATTTCTCTCCGTGAAATTTTGCTTTTTTGAGAAATTATTTTTAGTGATTATGAATTAGACGTCTGTTTATCCAAGCAAGATTGACCATTCGATAAGTTCTCTCGTCGCGATTTTAAAACTTTTTATTTGGAACATAAAGAAGTCTTCATTAATCTAGAGCCCAGCCAAGTCACAGAATACAATTTTACTGTGTTAAACAACGAATACTTCAAGTTTCTACGTTATAGATTTCATGAAAAATAAGTTGTTCCTGTTAACTAATGTTTATATTAGATAGGACATTTCCTATTTCATGTCACTAAATTGTTAATATACCATTCTATTGAATGAGACTGATAAAATATATGTTAAGGTTATGATTGCATTGGATTTTTACATCTCTTCTCTGTTAAATGTTCGTCGATTTCAGTGTTAGTCGCATAAATTCTCCTGCCTATAGGTCTTATAAATTGAAACCGAAGAGTCAAATATTCATGTGTCTCAGGGTAATTTAGTGAATGTTAAAAGAAATATAAGGGCCTAATTATAAGCGTCTAGATTTAGAGCCCGGAGAGTTTGTGTAATCGAGAGACTGAGAGGAATCGTCGCCAAAGATTTCGGTGTAGCTTTCATAGGTTTCAGAATCAGCATTTGAAGAAACTCCCTCTTCCTGCATTACTAGACTTGGGTACCCCACGATTACAACATGTTTTCTTATTTATCATCTCCGTGACCTACATCTCCCTAATGTGCGGTAGAAAGTGCTGAGTAATTAAACTGACACCGCCAATGAATCTGGAACATGTCTTCACTTTTAATTGCTTAAAAAAGGTGCTTTGAGAAGATAAAATGTAACATCCGAACTATAAATGTTGATCTGTATAAGGTAAAGTAGTGTGTTTGGCTTTCATCCCAAGCAAATTATCTGATCTCTTTCCTGTTGATCGTTCAGACCTGACGTTTAACCAACCATGTTCGTCCATTTAGTGTTTAAGTTATAATTCTCTACTCATATTTCCTGCTGGTTCCGGATACAGGCTCTGTGTGATGTCGTTCGGTGACGAGGCATCCGAGTGCCGGATTCGTTTTAAAATCTTTATTATTGTTTTGTCTTTCTCCTGGTGGATCCTTGCCAGAGGTTCCCGTTTTCCAGTTCTCGCTGAAGAATCGTCGTTTCAGTGAAAGAAGAGACCTTCCGCTAAAATTTCAAGGCAGTGCGTTGTCTGTCCTACTGTACATGGCCAAAATTACCTTTTTTTTTCAGTTACCCTAAGATACATTCAACGCAACTGAAGTGTGGTAAGGTTCCATAATTATTAAAGTGTTTACATTTCTGTATCTGGGTGTTTTACGGGGGGGAAATGATTTATGGCGTCCACATTTCTCTGCAACAACGAGCGCGAGTTGTCATGACGAGATATGTTAATAACCGAAATAAAGTATTATCTAACAAACATTGACCCGATTAAAGACTGATAACTTTTGTTGCTGAAATTTGTGTTGCTTGAACCAGGATTTCTCAAAGACTTACAAACTGGTCGAAACATAACACACATTTAAGTATCAGAGAATTATTGATATAATTTAGTCTATAATCATAGTCAGTGTTCGTACCAATTACTATCCGACGTTAACTATAATAAGAAAATATTTCATTTATGTAAATCTAGAATACTTAGGTATATCTTTGAAAGTGTGATACTTGCTCAATAAAAAAAACCGGCCAATTTAATAAAGCAAAAATATCACGACCTTTCGTTCCTTTTCTTGGAACCTCTTCAGGCGCACATTCCTAATAAATTTCATATAGGAGAATGTAGTTTCAATCAATAATTAAATTTTGGAAAGAAATGTCTGAAAACGTTGTGCTTTTCACACGTTCTAAATGTAACTTGGGTGAAGTACATAATTACGTTTGAACACGGAATTACGTGTGAATTACGTAAAAAAGAGGGAGAAGGTGAAATAATATTTTCAAGGTTACTTATAAATTTGGATCGACTTGGTATGCATTACTCATTACGTTTTAATATTTAATTTAATAGTTTTGGATTATAGAGAACAATTGTTATATTCTCACTTATAAATTCAACCGTGTATATATTGAGATGAATGAAATACAAGCAATAAATAATTTCTTGCATCGTGTGAGGTTTGAAATATAAAAATGCAGCAAACTTAAGTATAAACAATTGAGACGCGACAAGAAAATGATAAATTCTTCCATAATAGTTATATTTATCGGACTTGAATCAAAGTTTTATCTATATTAAGAATTCCGCTCAATAGCATTGCAACTCGCATTTTTCTCAGAAAATTTATTTATTGAAATTACTTAATATTATAATAATCATCCGGTACTACAGCCCTTTATGAGTTTTTGCCTTCCCTATATTACAATAAATAAATGATATTTTTTTGTATTGATTGTGTTAAAAATTTTATAAAAAACGTTTAAATTTCTAGACATTGAAGGAAACTATATATATATTTTTTTTAAATTTTCGACATATTGGCTGGTTTATTTATCTATTGAAAGTCAACTGTGGTAACCTTGATAAATGTAATATAACAAAGAGTTTAATCCATCATGTTGGGATATACATATAAAATTGCAATAAATTTAAGAATCAACAAAGCGTCTCATGTTTAATATTAGGTTACAGTATTACAAAGTGCCTAATTGTCGACTTCGCGAATTTTAGTGTCGATTTTTTCATCTCATTACATTATTCGTCAGAAAGAAAGACGGGATGGGGGATTAATTTTTGGCTAAAGTCGTATAAAAGCTTTGATTAACTAGTAGTAAATAGAGTCCTCGTTAGTGATAAGCACCTCGTGTATGGTTTTTGCAAGGCTAAGAGGACCAGACAGTCAGCAAAGCTCTCTTGGCAGACTTTCCTCTCAGTTAAATATATAAGTTGACGGCAGACTGTGTTGCATAGTGCTACAGCCAATTTGTTCCCCCTCAGAGAAACAGCGTCCCAGCTCTCGTCGCTCATTGATCAGACACGCGTATCGTCAATAAGTTTGCTTTGGCACATTTCTCTTCTGCGTCACATTTATGAAATGCTACTTTCAAACTCGTGTCGTAATACATTTAGGTTTCATTTGAGAGTTCGTGGAATTCGACTCGTGCATCCGGGCACGAGCTATTGGCAATTTAATTCTAATTTTAGCGTTCTCTATTTTCATACATTTGACATTGTTTCAATACGCTTGGTCTGCCGATAAAAGCGAATTCTGGTAATTTCTGGGCAGTTTGAATAGATTCCACGAAAAATAATTTTCAAGCAGGGACTTTCATGAAATATTTGGTATTGGCTTAATTTATTCCGGGAACTATAATAATTTAATAATCATATGAAGCATTGTAAATAACAATTGTTATAATATTTCAATTTAATTCAAATTAATTCCAGGATTGTACTAATAACGTTTATATTTAATCAAGTTTTGCTCTGCTGAGGAATTGCGTTATTAGGCTACAATGATGCACCAAATCATGGCACAATCATTTCGGTTATAAAAGCAATAGTGGCAACGTTGCATATTCAATATTACTAACACTAAAAAAATATAGGCAATAAAACAGGTAATAAAATATTTTAAAACATACTATTTGGTTTTCCTTGTTTAATATTACGAAATCTACGAGAAGGAAATTTATAGGTTGATCCATTCTTGAGTGTACCTCCTGTAAAAAGAAGTAGACAACGATTGTCTCCTATAAAATTGAAATACAATCATTTTAGAACCTGAAGTGATACACAATAAAGTAATTTTTTTAATATTACTAGTATTTTCCTCATCTTCCTGCGAAGCTATTTCTCGTGCAGCATCCAGTTAAAACGGAATATGGAAAAGGAATCATATTGCAAGGAGAAGAAACCCTGCGCTTTGCCGATAATATTGTAGTATTAGGGTAGTCAGAAGGAGACTTGGAAACCATAATAAATGGCATGAACGGAGTCCTGGAAAAAGAGTTTAATATGAGGATTAATAGAGGGAAAACCAAAGTAGTGTAATGTAGTAAGGAACACTGGAAAGGGATATTTTGACGGAAGTTAAGGTATTCTGCTACTTGGGAAGCGTAATAACTAGGGATGGTAGAAGTATAATAAATATAAAGAGTAGGAATTCACTTACGGGTAATGTACGTATGAATATTAGGAAATCGTATCTAAAAATGTTCGTATTGAGTGTGGCGTTATATGGGTGCGAAACTATGACGATAGGAGTTGTAGAAAGGAAAAGAATAGAAGCCTTCGAAATGTAGTGCTGTAGGCGAATTCTGAGAATCAGATGGGTGGATGGAATCACTATCGAGAAAGTTCTAAACAGAATAGGGGAAGAGCGAAAAATATGGAGGACGTTGACCAAGAGACGTTTTAAGACATGAGGGTCTTGCAAAATTAGCTTTGGAGGCAAGTGTGTGGGGTAAGAACAGAAGAGGTATGAAGAGGATGGAATACGCCAAGCAGATTAGGAATGATATGTGCTGTGCTAGTTATGCGTAAATGAAAAGGCTTTTGCAAGACGAGTTAGCATGGAGGGTTGCATCAGACCAGTCTTTAGACTAAAGACCACGACAACTAGTTTCCTTAGCATCTTCCCGTGAATAAATATATTTGTGCATTTTTATTATTAATAAAATATATTTAAAATGTACAAGTCTTGCGTATAGTAATATTTTCTATATGGTAATGATCTCTTTTCTGGGGAGTTGTAATGGTAACTGAAATGGATAGTGACATTATGCTTTTAAATGATAAGTTCAAGAGCATAAGAAAACTTTCAAAACGAAGTCAGCCATATAATTATGTGTTAAGTTGCAAAACTGTTTATGTTCAGAGCCGGTCTCCTTGCCTTTGTTGATATCCGTGGTTTTTCGAGACATGGTTATGAAGTGTCCGCCATGCCCCTTCCGTATGCTACTTCCTCGTCTGGTTTTGCGACTTTCCGCTCCGATAAGAAATGTTTTTTGGTTGGTCAAGACGAAGGAGGTTAGGTTATCTATAAAGCTTCACATGTTTGTCAGTGTGGCGTCGTGAGAGACTGTGTCACTAATGTAATCGATCTGCTTGTCCTTCATCAAGGGAGAACTGCTCGCGGGTCCTCAAAATTATAACCCACTCAAGGTAGAAATTTGTCTAAAGGTGCTTCACCTTATTTCCTGCAAAATACCCCAAACTGTCTGTTATTCGTCTTTGGTAAATTTAAAAAAGGCTCAAGAACTAGTCAGAAACCTAACAGAGGTTCTTTATATAAGCGTCCAGTTGCAAATCAATCTGTTATACTCAGTTTCTCATCCCAAAAGCGTGGATTTGAAACTTTTGACATGATTGTACGCGCAGACAAGTACGACTATATTGATCCAACTTGAACATAAATTAATTCAACCTGGCGCGTAGCTTATTCCTCGATTGGTAAGTACGTTGGGGGGGTTAAATTATTTAATGTAACAATTAAATTTATAATTTTTTATTTATCACAAATTTCTACTTGGGCTCTACTATATAATAACAATGTGGAATTGAAGGGAAATTAAATATTGAAATAACAACTGCTTAGCTCGGAGCATTCTTATATACGAGACTTATCAGATCTAATTACTGTGGGGCAACAACGGGTAGCAAAGATCTCGCTTATTATGACGAACCTGTGTTTCGTTCATCGCTCGTTTCGGGAAGTTCTCGTCCAGGTATCAGGGATGCCTTCCGGGAATCCCTCTTGGATTTCTACGGTGTCGGGTAGGTAGCAAGATATGGCGATCCCGTCCTCGCAGGGTGTAGTCTCGGCAAGTAGAAAACGGGAGATTTTTTGCACAGTCGAACGACGAGGAACAGTCTTTAGTCTCTCCGAAGATGTTCACGTCTCAGCAGAGTTTTAGCTGGGATATCATAATTTTGCCGTCCAGATTTGTTTGCTTTTTCGACAAATCATTGAAAGCATCTTCTTTCCTCTTCTTAAGTCCTTCCTTACGACTTTCGACCATACTGACTTCATTTCTCCTCTCCCTACTTCCTCGTCTTTCCAACTTCTAATGCACACGGCTACGTCTCTCCTCTCCCGGCCTCCACTTCTTACAAACTTCAAACACACACCGAATTTCTTACCGCGTTGTCACCTCCCAGCCAATTCCTCCTTTACCTTCTATATGGAAAAAACGAACCCCCCGCTCCCGTGACGTGTCTTCATCACTCGTAATTAATTTTCGACGACCTTGGGTTCCGCACTTACGGAGGCCTTCGAAAATTTTCATAAAGCATCGTCCCCAAGTGGCCCAAAATTTGTCCCCTACACCTAGGTAGCAGGCACGGATCTTCGTGACAGGCTGAAACCTCTTTAATCCTGCCTTGCTTGTCTCTGAATATGCTTGTCGAATTTTCGGAATTTAATTCGTCTTAAAATACTAATTAAATTTGGTGGGGAGGGGCGTCTTCTACGTTGTAATACTTCATATCAATTCTTCCTCGAATATGTCTCTCTCTCTCTTACAATAATTTTTCGTAAATTTCTTGTATTGTACGATTTATATAAGATTTCAGATTGAAAATCAGAAAAATCTCAATAATATCGCTCTAACTTATTTAGAATTGTTTTCATACTTGACCCTATTAAAAGTCCAAGCTACTACTTCTGCTTTCTAATTCACTTTTGGACCCTTCACATATATCGTCAGCGGAATATTCGATCATGCGTCGAATGTTATATATTCGCGATCCGGATTTCTTAGGTCCATCAAACTGGTAAACAGATCGCAACCCCAGGCAAAGGCTCGGGCCTTTCACGTTTGTCACTTGTATCGAGTGCCGAACGCTGTCACTTGCACGGTATGGAGTGTCTTTGTTGTGCCACTCAAGGGTTTGACGCGTTTCCGACGGGGTTTCTCCTCTAGCAACATAATTCACTGACGGTGGAGCCACTGGTGGGGAGTTTGCCATTGAACAAGTTTCTCATAGGCTACTTTACTTCCAAAAATACTCTGATACAGTTGAAACTTTAATTAATGCATAAGCTTGGACAACACGGACGAGGAGGAACTCTAAATTCTAAGTAGTAGTATCTGCAACAAGATGGAAATCAAACAATTAATGACGGTAACATTTGAAATTTAGTTCTCAACTGACAATATCTATGGTTTTCGTTTACTATAATCTTAAGTAGTTATAGAATCGTTTACATTTTATCAATGAAGGTTTCTCGTCCTTGTCAATCACATTATATATACTCAATATCACTGTTGATCCGAGGCTAATTCGGTTTCCTTGGTAGGAGGAAGATACATAAATTAATTCTGAAACGCATATCTGTACACCTGCACATGTGTAGTATTAGGAAAATAAGAAATATAGGAGCCAATAAGTCGGAAAATGGGTATTTAATGTAATGCATTTACACGAATTAGATTCCACGTTTCGTTCTGAATTCACGTCCTCGCCTTGTAATAAATATACATTAATGAGAAAAAAGGAGCCCAGTTTAATAAATCTTGGTGTCATTAAAGATATGGTTGTGTTGTTTGGATTCTAACAAGTATAAGAAATGTTTCTTACTTCCAAATAAAGTATTTCACGCGATAAAGAACTTATAAAATATTCAGGAATTGCATGGACCATTTTTCCACGTCCCACTTTGAGTATGGAGAACGATTGGTACGGTTTGTCACTGTACCATCGTATCGTCTCACAAAATCTTGTGCAGGGGAAACTTTTCACTTTTTTCCCTTTTCCGTGGATAGGAACCCTGTTGAAGTAATATATTCAGAAGTGATGAATGCGTTGACTCGTAGCGACCGAGCGACGCTTATCTATTTTGAGATCTAATCCATTTATAGAGTCGAATTCATTCAGAATAAATCTTCATCTCGTTTGACGAGTTTGAATCTTTCTGATACATAATCATTAGCTTGTGCTTGCCTCGGATAGTGGTACCTCTCGGTGATTTTAAGAATATTTATGGACTTCGTTAGGTGCTGAAGCGCATTTTTTCAGTTTTTAAAGAATGCTCTGATTTGAGCTCTGTGTCCGTAGAATTTTTTGACGATATTTATGGAAATATTAAACTCTATTATTTGCGGTGATTACAAAATTTTGTTTCCTTTCTTATGTTACACAATTTTTGTACCACGTGATTCCTATAATCGTGAGACTTGATAAATCTCCAAATCTGTGGACAATGATTCCCTAGCTATTATAGTTTGATTTCTCACTGTCCGGGTGGAAATATCAGAAGGTTCCTCCAAATAGTTGTAACATCAAAACTACTTGAGAATCACCTCCGTTAAAAAAAATAATAAGGAAAACATCGTTGTGTTTTGTATCTGAAACCTAATAGGCGTTGATATTTTGTAACACCTTGGCTTGGATCTGATCTGCGTCTCTGACGACACGGTTGGCCGACGCCGCGCACTTACGCTGAAAAAAAAAGTGCGTAATGTACGTGAGACATGTGTGATTCCAGCTGAACAAAGAGCGGAACCCTGCGTTCGCTGACTCACGCATCCGTGCGCCTGCTCTGGAAATATCTTCGTTGGCGCGTAACCACAAACGCAATACCAACATTTCACAGGCGATAAATCACCTGCACGGAAGCTAGTTCCTTTTCCTCGAAGTCCCGAGTGCTTCAAGAGACTAATAGGAGCCCTCTAAATTTTCCGGCTGCTATCCTGAAATACAGGTAGACCAAAATTTTCTGATGATGTTGAACTGCAGCGATTTGAAAAATGCTTACAAGCCTCACGGACACGGTAAAATTTCATGGAGTTACTGAAATGTGAAAAAAAAGTCTAGTTTCATCTTCGACAACGCATGGAGATCTTGTCGAAAGAGAATTGGAGATTTTTTTACAGGAGAGGATTAATAGTAATTAATGCTGTTGGTGTCTGTTCCCTGCTGATTCAGGTGGACACAACTTTTAATACAATTGTTTAGAAAATCGTATTCGTTACAATTTTTATGGTACCCTTGTAATTGCCTGAATGGTGATGAAGTAATAAGATTCAAATTCAAGCAAGCCATGGCTTTTTAATTCTCGATAAACCTGAGAATTGAACCTAGGATCACCGCTTAGTACGCGTTAGCTGAATCCATCTCTCGTTCTTTCTTAATCCCTCGCCTACACTTTCCTGAATCGCATTCGTCACGGCAAAAATTTAGGACTTCAATGAATAAAACGCCTAAATTGACCACAGATCATTGGTTTGAGCCATTGTACTGAGTTCCCTTCCAGATTTTCCAACCTAATCTGTTAATTTACCTATGATGAGTTGATACACAATATCCCTTCCTCAAATTGAAGAATGTGATTCAGTGAATCGTTGGTGACCCTGTGGTTCACGTTCATAGAGTAGGCTCGCATCTGATCGGGAATCGAGGAGGATAGATCAGTGGTTACAGCCACCGCGTACTTAGGTGTGGTTCTGTGTTCGGCTAATTTACTTTTTTATACCTTTCACAGCTGAGCCTCATTGAAAATTCACTACATCTTTTATTGAATATTTGCACGTTTCAGCCGTGGAATGTGTTTTAAAATAAGTCTCAAGCGATGTAAAGAAGAAATTTATCCACGTAAAACTCTAGTCTACTGCGTGACATTTTACCCTGCGTTATGTACGCGCACAACACCCAAACAGTAACCGTTAATGTTTCACGTAAAAATAATAAACGGTTATTAGCCGTCTTAAGTCTTTTCAAACGATAAGAGTTCAGCGCGTGCCCGTCTTGCCGTTTCGCTACGTTCTTAGCACCGCAATGTCGGTTGGAATACTGGTGAAATTTTATAAAGTATAGACTATCGCAATATATTCCACACCATACCTTTTAATTGACGTCCTTAGTTTTCGTCTGTTTTCTGTATTAGTTGTAATGTGTGGGTAATGTGCAATGAACACTTACATGTACAAGCGGATAAAAATTTATCAGTGTCTCTTGACAATCCAAATGACGTAAAAAATAAATATTGGTTGTATTTTTACTCAGTCGATTCTTCTATTCATTCCTCTCGCCTTCATTTCTTATCGTATTCGATTTATTAGCATCTTCATGGAAATGGAGACTATATTAATGCCAATTAAAACTTTTTTGCAATACTACCTCGCCATTCAATTTATTCGAGTTATTTTTATTTATATTTGTTGCAAACAGGCGTTTTCATGCGGGTAGTGGTTTTGATAGTAACGAGCCTTGCGTTATCGCTTCCACAGAACATTACTTTCTTAAGAGATGGTCTACTTGAGGGTGATCCAAAATATGGTAAATTTCTTATAATACTGATGGAACGGATCGAAATAGGCCATGAAGCAAGGCAGCTAAGAGTTAACTACTCTCCCCTGTCTATATTTTAAGGGGTATTCCAGTATCATGTACATCGGTCTCTTTGTCGTCGTCCCACGTCATTCCGTTGTCTGTACTCTGGTTTTTCTATGAAGGTAACCGAATTCCCGACTCCATGTCGGGAGGTTTGGAGGCAACTGTCATATTGTTCCTCTTCCTATCTAATCCTTAGAACATACAAATATATCTCGGAAAGCGGATCGTGTCTGTGAGCCTACAAAATAATCACTTGATTTGTTGCTAAGTAGACGGTGAAATTGTCAGTGATAATTATATAAAACTATGAATATTTGATTAACAAAGCTAAAATAAAGATTAAAAACCTAAAAAAGAATTCGAATTATCAATAGACGTCAAGTAACACATACATTTATTTATAAAATATAGCCGCTATATTTCTCCACTAATCTTTATCCTCCTTGAAAGATTTACTTTATTTATTATCCGTTTAACCCTAGGTTCTTCTTAAGAATCGTGTCCCAATTACTTATTTATTTTTTTGCTTTTACATCAATTCTTTCATTCCTGTCAAGCGCAGGTTTTTATTTAATAATTATTGTTCCGTAGTTTATATTATCTTATTTTTCATTATAACAATGAACACCTAATTAATTTATATGAACTACCGTTTATGTTTGGAGGCGTCTTTAGGAATATTCATTTCCTAGTATTTTTGATTATAAATGTTAACCTCTTACTTTGCACATGTCGTATGGACATGTAATACGTCTTCATAGAACATAATTGTTTTAAAAAGAGACACGCTGCTGGAGGGTGATCCGAAACATTAAAGCTTCGTCCGGAAAAAGAAAAATACCAAGTTGTGTGTCCTATGAAATATGAAATATTTGCAATCTGGGAAAACAACAGTCACATATACTCCCATGAATAACAGACGAAGGGAAAATTCAAATTTAATTTACTACCACACTGCTTTACTGCTTTATTTGTTCCACAGACGTTTATATGTTGTATTCACATTTTATTATTTTTATTTCTGTATTCTAATATATTAATCCTTATTATGTTTTATACATATTTCGCATTTCTTTATTTTATTTCCACATAATTATTATTTTAGTAGGAAATTAATTAAAATTAGTTACTTTATATTAAAGAAATCGAAGCCTCTATCTGTTTTTTCGTCGATGATTATAACGCATATCTTTCTTAATTGTATTTAATTAAAAAAAGTGTTCACACTGTAAGACTGATTATCGATTTTTACAACTTTTTCTTCACGTTGTTGTAACCCTTGCTCCCTAAATTGCAATATTTCACCTCTTGTTTTCCCTTGGTGTGTTATTTATGGGAGTATATGTGATTGTTGTTTTCCCGGAATGCAAATATTTCATATTTCACAGGACACACAACTTGGTATTTTTCTTTTTCCGGACGAAGCTTTAATTTTGCTCTCCCTCGACTGGCCGTGATGGGTTCGGGGAAACAATGGCGACAGTCCAAGTTGCGACTTTTGTATTCGTCTGGAGAAGCGTAATAAAGCTTCCGTGGCATGGTCTTGTAAGGGCATGTTTACCAGAAGGGGGCACCTGTCCCGATTGGCCAGCGGGACAATGTCGGCGCTACGTGTTTCCGGCAGCCCCGTGACGTCACGCTAAGATATTAATAGGCCCGCGGCGTACCACTCCTTCCGGTTCTGCCACGGATTCGGCAGCTCCAGTTCCATCTACAGACACTAATAAACACCCCAACAATACATTTTCTTAAATTTTTATTTAAATATTTTATTGCCTCGTCGCACATCATCACTCAGTTCTTGTTGAACGGTTATTCTTCCCGCTAATCTCATTGGATTAATAGTCTCCTAGTCTCTAAGCTTTCGATAAATTTGATCTTTCTGCTTTTGAGTCAGTCTCTTCCTCGGCGAGTGAGAAGAACGACGTGGCTCTGTGCCCAATGCCAGGCTAACCTGACGCAATATTTTTTCCTGCATGAATTCCTACAGACTTCCGTGTAAATTCTTTCCACTGCCTTGGCAAGGACTGACTAGGTTAACATCGTCCTAGGGAGCAATCCTTATAACTAGAAGAATTGCTCCGGAAATTATGACATGTTCAGCCCAAACCAAATACATATAAAATTTAGAATTTTCCGCCTTATAAATTTTTATCTTCGTCTCCATAAATTGGACAGTGTAGAAAATACGACGTGCACCAAGACGGAAATAAAAGTAAATCAGTTACAATATCCGACTGTTAACAGCCTATAAGACAAAAAAATATTTAATATGGATATTATTAACATTAGTTATAACACAACGTTTCGTTCCTGATTTGGAACCTCATCTGGTCTAAAGGAAACGAGAAATTACGGATGAAAATTTCGACCTCTTTGCTTGTGCGACATTTACACCTAAAATTTCATCCGTAATTTCTTGTTTTCTTTACACCAGACGAGATTCCAAATCAGGAGCGAAACGTCGTGTTCTAACTGCTGGTAATAAAATTCATATTTTTATGGCAGTCTTTTATTATTTATGAAATTAAATAATCCAAATTTATTCCTGATTGTTTTTAAACTTTTCTGTCTTATTTGGGGCAAATAGTCCAGTGTTGCTCATCTGCGTTTTTCAATTTGAATGCAGGCCTATTTAGCCTTAAATCACCATACACTTAGAAGACGCCAATTACTTTTTAATGCACTTTTGAAGGAAATTTAATATTTCGCCCAGAAAACGTCAAACTCTCGCGTATTTTCATGCATTGAGCATTAGTGAGACTTGCTACAATATAAGCTTTTGGATACCACCAAAGAACTGAACCACAATTCAGTTATAAACCAAATTCTTGAACAATCTATTACATATAATTAGAGAACTTCAACTACTGTCTACTTGAATCTAGAAAATGTTGATTATAAAATAAATTTTTGAAGATCCAGTTCAGGAAATCGCAAAAAAACATGTCGAAAATACGCGACTTTTCCAATTATTTCCGTTTTACACCATAAATTCATAATTTTACGCAAGAGTTGCAGTTCAGAAGTCTCTGAGCTTATGCTATTACTAGGGTTGATGCTCATAAAATATTGGCTATAAACTACATTACCAATCGAGTGGTATTTCACTCGATAGATGTTGTTGCTGAGAATAATCTGTTCCAATTTTCTGTGAAGATAAAGTAGCAGAGCAAACTCTGTTCTGGCGGTTTAAGGATTAATTTCCTCAGCGCGAGACGAACAAATTTCACGTCTCTATGCAGCTTTTCTAAGTTTTAGAATATTTCATCTATCCTGAACTCGAATTGTTACACCTCCGAATTCACTACATTCTGATTACAAAAAATTTGTCCATTTTTCCTGCCTTTTTTCTTAGAGATCGACTGCCTCATCCGGATTCAATAAACGTGGCTGGGATGGTGTCACTTCCATTTACGTTTAATTTAAACATAAGTTACTTCCCAAATCGCACTCTCTGCTCCGTAAGTACGGATAGATCGTGGAAAATCTTTCATCATAGAGACGAAACTTGCTATTTAAATGCATGTATTCCCGCAGGGTGAAGTCTTATGAAAATATAAAATATGGACACCATTTGTAATTCGCCGTAGGCAACTCCCCTGGCCGTGAGAATAGCAGCCAAAAAACAGATTAACATAATGCAGTTTTTTTTAGGGATTTTCCTGTTTCTCTTTTAGGTGAAACACCGGGTAGGATCCTTAAACTACAGCCCGAGGTCCCTAGTCAACCCTTGTCAACCTTGCTGTACCTATAATACGATGATATTAATGTAGTACTCCATCATAAATGTTATGAAATAGTACTTACTTTCGACTGTGGCTATGGCTGACAACCAGCTGTTGATGGCTTCATCAAGAATTGGCCATTTAAAAAATCCATTGATTGGACGCTATCGGTAGGGGTTCAGCGGAACTACTTTATCTTTCAAAGAACCTCAAAATTGCTCCACTGTTTTTAATATTACAGTTTATGTGATAGCATCCCAGTAAAAGTATTTGTGTGGTTCTCAGTTTGGGGCACATTCCCAGACAGTTTTGTATAAATTTCTATAACAGGACAGTGACACCACCTATTCTATGGTTTCCACGATGGCATTGTGGTTGCAAGTATATTGCGGTAAGACGTGCTGGGTACTTGGATGTGTCTCCCCTAAACTTCAGGCGTCACCTGACACTTTTATGGATGCTCCGCCAGAATCTGGTTTCGTGTCAGGCTGTGACGTACGCCTGAATACATCAGTACAGGCGCGAGAAAATAATTCCAAGAATCTGGGGTATGCTTACGATAGTGAGGTGTCTTTCACTGGTTAACCAGCTTTTTTCCTTCCGCGGGTGAAGGTCGACCAGATGCATCTGAAACTATTCGTTTGCAAAAAGAAAATTGCCGCGACTTAATACAAACTAGAACTCCAGTGTACAAAAAATGGAAGTCCTCAAGGCTTCCATCATAAGGGTATATTATATGTCTGATTTTATCAAAGACTGAAGAATTGTGTCCATTGAAGCTCAGTCTGTAAGTCCTGGTCACTGAATATAGAAGATCTGAACGACCCGCTTCGGTCGAGATTTTTCAAATCTGATCTACTATACGATAACATTTAAGACTTTTTTTAAAATCTTTTTTTAGAGTCTCGTTAACTACCAGTTCTTTAGCGAATTTATGGGAAGTAGGGAACTTATTTCTTTGTCGGGACATCATCGTTCGAAATCGAAACCGGGACTTCTGTTGTGCGTGGCAGTGACGCTAACCACTAGACCACAGAAGCGGCTAAAACTAATTTCAATTAAGACATTTAAATGACTTAATCAAATTACAAAAAATAAGTCACTATTTTTCGCCTAGTCACTGCGATTCCTAAATGGACAGAATTAGTATGATTGTGAGAGACCAATCCAGTCGGAAACAATTTTATTAAATGATTGGAAATAAGTCCATTTAATAATGTAAAATTTACAATGCACGCTTTAGTAAATAAAAATTAATAAATTAGTTAACGACAAGATACAAAGTTTGTATTTAGTTAAATCAACGTTTCGTCACAATATTTTGGACTTCATGTAATGTTTCTACAAATATTATACAAACAAATTTACATTAAAACTAGTGTTGAAATTATTTTTAATGCAATTTTTGTGTAACTTATTACTGTTATTTAATGATATTTGTTATAACATTACCTAGTGACGAAACGTTGAATCAATAAATAAAAACTTTGTGTCTCTGGTTGTTTATTTATTCCATGTAATTATTGGTAAATGAGACGTTATTAATTTACCCAATAACAAAGTAAACTATGATTCCTTCATAATTTTTTGGCACATCTCCAGGTGGTGTAAAAATCAATATCGTATCATTACAATCACAATTCAGCCGTAGAAAAATTCTTTCGGCCTTTATTCAATGATTCTGGAGTCAATTACACATAACAGAAGCTTTCAATTCATTAGGCCACAAGATTTAATGAAAGAATAAACTTTTGTAACCTTAAGACAAACTTTTCAGTCGTACCACAGCCTGAAGAGCGAGCGAAGGATTAAAAAAATGGCCGTAATTAGTAGACAAATTTAAGTATGAGAAATATTTACACCGAATTTGTAACTAACAGCGTATAAACAGACTGCAGAGTAAAGCAATAATCTACAGATAAATACAGAAAATAACCAAACAACTTCAGAGAAGACTTAGCTTGAGATTTTCATTAGTAGGTTGCTTCTCAATGTCCAACACTTCAGAAATTATTCTTTCACGCTAGTGAGTAACACAGTGGTATTATCAAAATCAAATTGATGATAAAACATTACTAAGTATTTTTTTTCTTGTCTGGCTGAAAGTTATAAATTGTGTAATTGAGGTCTGTTTCTTTACTATTTGATCACATCATAATCTATTTGTATTATTTGGCACCGAAACGCATCGCTGTGAATTAGAAACTGATAACACGTATTTTACATTTCCAAAATTTTAATGTGACATTGAATATTTATTATTAATATTGAAATAAGAAGTGATGTAAGATGAACTAAATTACGCTCGTCGTACTCAAATTCAAAATCTAATTTTGAAATTATCTCTTAAATATCGATTGTTACTACACCTGAAGATATCTCGAAATACTAGGGAAACGTAGTGTTTTATTATTCTTATTCTCTAAAACTATCATCGTTGCTTTTACATTATTGAATGCAACGTTCAATTCTTTTATTTAATTGAAATTGGCCACACACAATCTTCTTAATTTATTAATGTGCTCAAATTGGACAGAATTATATTTATATTAGAAGTACTGTAAATAATATGAAATATGACTCAATTATTTAATTTACAGGATATTATTAAAATTTCTGTACAATTAATAACTATTTGAAGCCGTGCTTCTAGATAGTATGAATAGAATATTGCACAATACTAGTATTCAGTGCACCGATTTACTTTTACAGTTGCACGTTTCATTATTCTGCCATTTGTGATTTTCTTCACGCGGTAAATGAATTGCATAGGAGTCATTAATTGTAATAATGCTTTAAAAAGCCTCTGCTGCTTCTTTCAAGAAACGAAAGTGTTCCATATTGCTTATCAAATTAAACAAGGGGCAGTAAAGATGCAGGGTGAGAACGGGCAACTTTGTTCTTTGCTGATTTGGTTCGAATGTATTTTGATCGCGTGTGTTGTGTGGCATGAAACATTTGTTTCTGGCGCACAGCTGTGTGATATGTGCGCTTACAATGTCTTTACATTCCAGTTGCACGTTTCATCTCGATTTCGTCACATCGAATTAAATTACTTACACAGTTACCACCACATTACACATACTATGGAAGGAAATATTCTGCTAGCTAACCCCTACCCGGTTTATCTTTCAATCTATTTAAATAATCTCATAGACTTTCTTCTTCGCTCTCAATTATTATATTGATTATAAATAAAACACAAAGAATGGCCAAAAGTCAGGAAAATCCGTCTTCGGCCACAGATATTGCAGAATAAATATGAAATTTTTATTATATTTTAATTAAAGAACTGAGGATGTCCCTAAAGTTGGAGGGCGGAACGTTTTCAAATTATTTAATTTCCTACTTTTGACCATTCTTTGCGTTTTATTTATAATAAGTCTGATTAATTCCTTTACTTAATTTATTAGATTTATTCGTCTTTAAAGCTTTCGATCCATAATTTTATATATTAGAATTATTGATTTATATATTTTCTATATCAATAAAATCGCTGTATTGATTTACAAGTAAACTATTTCAAAATTTATTGAAATAAAATCGTATTATTATAACTTCGATCTTAAATATTTGTCAATTAATAATTAATAGATATTCTGTTTATTAAATTCCTTCGGTTTATGGCATATTTAAAATTCGTATAAAATTATCAGTAAAGTTTTGAAGTTCCAAGCAATTATGAATGTTATACAAACGGAATGAAGTTGATTTAAATTATGAAAATTTATTAATATATAAAATATATAGTATAGATAAATATGATCGGGTTGGTTGATGCTTCAAGTAAATAAGGAATTGAGGCTGAAAACTGGCCAATTGTTATTTCTTTATCTTCACTGTAGCATTTGTAAATAGCATAGACGTTATTTATTGATATATTTTATAAATTTCGTGATTGTTCTTAAAATTTTGAACCTTTTAAAAAAAATCCATAATCTCCATACTATTAAACCCTCAAATATTTAAATTTGTGTATGCTTGCGCTTGTAAATTAAAAAAAATACGAGAATCTCTCCAAAGTAATATACACTGGTTTTACTTAAATATATATTCCATTCTACACCTTTCCTATTTTTACAGTGTGCTGATACATCCATTACGAACATAATATCGTTTTCCTTGCAATCCCCGTGGTTCCCTGCTGCCTTACGCCACCTTGTAACTAGGGCCTGTATAGCCCCATGAAAAATATTTGGATCAGCATCGTTCACTCGGGAGTCATCATCTGCAAACCTCATATCACGAAGGGTTTCCTTCAGTTTACCAAAGAGATGGTAGTAACATAGTGTTAGGTCAGAACTGTTTTCATGTTGTCCATCTTGTTTCTATTGTCTGTTGTTTTCTGACTCGTGTGACCCTGCATTGTCGTGCAACAACAAAACGTCCAGCGATATGGTCGGACTCGACTCGGTTGAGTTTTAGGTTTCTTAAGGGTTGCCAAATATTCGTCAAACTTAATGACGGATTTGCACGGGGGTATGATTTCCACAAGTAAGCGTCCTTCGTAATCGAAAAACACCGTAGCTGCACGGCAGTATCCATGAACTCTATAAATTACGAAGATGCACAACATTTTTTATATTGTTTCTCATTTTGCATTACTTTCGGAGTGACCTTCGTTGTTCAGGACTTTCCCCGCTGGTCGAAGTTTTCCTTCGGAACACATTCCACTCCATTAAACCAACTGTTTGTATCTACAATGTTATCCTGAACGCCCCCTGCAAGAAGGCTCCTACAAAATCATTTTCATTTGCAATGTTTTTGTTTCTGCTTCGATATTCTGCATCCCGATGACAACCTCAATACCTGCGTTTGTTATATTTCGGTGAGTTTAATTTTTATATTTTATGTCGATAAATACATCGTGGAGTCACTAATGTCGCTTTAATATGTGCAAAATAATTTTTAAAGAGCTGTTAAAGACTAGGTAGAGTTATATTTTTAGATTCTTCCTGAAAGATATTGTAGATTGAGAAATTTCCAGTTGATGGGAATGTTAATTTTGCTAACTAGGAAGGAATTGTCGCATTTTGATCTTGCGAAACTCGAACACAAAGCGTAGTCCGCAGTTGCGACACAGATCGATTTGTAAATGGAGACATTGGGCCGCATATACATAACAGATTCGCTGTTTGAACTATCTTCATATGCATGCGTCGGCCCAGATATATCGTCCGTGTTCGTGGTCCTAGTTTGTACATTCAAATTCCCCTGCAATGGATTATAAGATATTAGGAGGGATACGTATGTCGTTATCCAGATTACCATAAGGAAAATCGGACTTGCAACGTTGCCAAGGCACACAGCTGCTTCCAAGATAATGCAAGTAGGAAGCTTCAATGCTCGTGCAACAAGTTGAAGCCTCCTTATCTTTTAATTAAACTAGCATACGCCAGTGGAAGAAGCAAAACTTCAGTGTTAATCGTTGTTTGCTTTTACATTCAGATAAGAAAATTTTTTTACAGACGTACGAAAACAAAATTTACTACTCCATTCTAAATTAAGAGCTTACTATTAAATTGTCGTTAAACTAAAATGTTGTGGAGTTCACGGCTGTTTCAAAGGAATGTTATCGTAAAGAAACTTGAACAAACTTCGGTCAGCCATGAAGTTCCAGCTCAAATAATTCTTCGAAAATGTTAGTGGGGCTGCCGGGAACACCACTGAAATTATGAGTATTTAGGCCCGTGTCTCGATGAAATTTATTCGCGGAAGAAAAGTGTTTCTTTGTAAGCATTCACAAACAAACACTAACTTGTCACACGTCTTATGGTTCTTGTGAACGGTTACAGATGTTTGTGAGAATCCTCATCGTCAATCATTTTGTTACATTTTTACAGCCCAATTTTTAGGTTCAATATTTTATTTTCCTTCGAATCTTCTACATTCTCGATCATAGAGGCCAAGAAACACTTGAGCATTTTTTAAACAGCTCCAATGTGAAAGTTTTCTATCTTCAGTGTTGTCATAACTTTTTAAAAAATATATAAAAACATATGTATAAAATGTGAAATATTCCCATGTCAACTATGGGAAAAAATGTTTAATTAGTGCAAAAGGTATTACTGTATTTAATATTTATTTTGACGTCTAAAATTAAATAAATTGAATTGAGTGTGTGCGAATATATACAGAAACATCGTGTTGTTTAATTAAATTTTATGCTTAATAAAAAAGTTAGAATTATAAAAAATGTTTATAATGCTCCAAATTGGATTAATTTCTTAATTATTGTAATTAGATTTGTGTGTTTCAGTAGGTCTCGTACCAGAAAATATGATGGTCCAATATATGATATTAATAAATAAATGCTTAGAAAATAATAGTGGAGCTACACAATAATTTCTAGTTACACAGGATATTAGTGTGTATTTCTTTTTTTATTGAATGAAATAAATATTACCTAGTGAACATTGTGATGACAGCGTTTGCCAGATGTGTCCGCTTTGATTAATTCCGATTCAAAAGTCCCCTAATTTATCAGAAATTAATTTATTTTCTACAGAGTTAAAACTGAACCAATTATTTCCCTAACTAAAACAACGCATAATATTAATTTCCTGAAGATGTCCTCTGCCCTCATCCCAGAGACACGAATGAGACTTCTTAAAATGTCCTACTTTTTTTCGAGTTTGCTATACGTTGTAGAGAATACCTGTAATCGGAGCTCGAAAATTACAAACGTTTTGCATTCTTTAACATTTTTACTCGCGTAAAATTGAATTTTCAGATAACTTCTTCCGTGTGTAGAATTGTCGCTCTTGGGCGTTGCTAAAGAGTTGTGTGTGTGTTGTACTTGGCAAATTTTATGAACGCATGCCAAACATCGTGCCTTGTTTTGCTGTCCCATTTTCAGCCGTTATCGTGCGCATGCAAAAGGCACGCTACTCTTACACACTTCTCATTAACACATTTAATGAAGTCAGAAAAAAAGGTATGTTCCGGAAATGAAATCCTCTTAAAAACCTGCATTTGGGGGCCTTTAGGCGTGCAATTTGTTTAAAACAACGGGAATATCTCGAAAGATGAACAGGAAAAGTAGTTTGTAGGCCTATATTAACATGTCATAAAAATTTATCTTCAGAATTAAGACATTACGAGCATTTTCTGCGAAATAGATACTCGAACTTCGTTTTTCTACTTCAATCTGCTTGACAATTTTTTTGCGTCAACAGTCGTTTAATTTTACTTTTTTGCATTAATCTGTATCAATAAGAATGTATCTATGTTTGTCCCTTATTTACCATTCATTCGATTGCAATAAAATTTTGGTGAGTTGTAGTATTCGCCCCAGAGATGGTTTCTAAAGAAAAATCTAAAATTTAGGCCATTATCTTCTCCCCTTCCAGGCCAAAAAGTTCCCTTCTCGATACTGCAGTGATAGTTCAACAACAGAAGGCCTCCCAGAGTCTCCGGTGAAATTTCCGAATTAGTTCAATGATCTTTATTTAGGTTAGTCGCGAGTATTTCCAACTGGCGATTGTATTACTGTTGTTTTCGCTTACGAGTCTTCACGCTTGACAGAATTGAATTGAATCGATAGAAACAGCGACATTTCATTTCGCGAGTGCCATTGATAGTGAGATTCCAATAGATAGTATTTGACCCGATCTTCATCGTATATATGCGTGTGCATGTCTTAATGAATTTATTATTATAACCCCACAAGTTCACCTTCCAGAAGTAATTGAATAGTAACTGTTTCACATAGAGAGCGTAGCTTATGGCACAGCGTGCGTGCAAGGTGTCGTAATTCACAATGCTAAGTCGGAAGACGGTCGTGAGAACTGAAAGCGACTGCAACGTCTAGCACTTTTTCTCAGAACAGAGCAAAGCAAACGAACACTAAACCACGATGGAAGCGCTTTCCTTTTTCAATGTCAACATTCGATTGAAAGTACACGAAGCGATGACATAAGTTTTTCTATGAGAATAGTAAAGTATTTCCAATGTAAAACTGCCCGTTATGACCTAAGGATAATATTACATTTGTTAATCATGAAAAAATCATGTTCGTAGTTATTTTTACAATACGCGATGCGTATACATCGTTCATTTTATGAATATCCATATATAATCCAAAGACAGTGCAGTTATCCGTTTCTATAGATTTTACAGAATAATGGAGAATTCAGCAAACGTTAATAAGAAAAATAACTACATTAGGGGGAAAATAACCACTTACTGCCTTGCTTAATAGGAACTTTCGACCTAATTGCCCACGTTCAACACGAACGTTGAGCAAAGAAACTGGAGTATGTAACAAGTAAAAATGATTGGCTAGGTCGAAACCTTCCGATTAAACTGTGGTTAATTTTTTCTATAATGTTGATATGGAATGGTATATATTAATCAAATGATAACTATATTTTGTGACTAAACTGGTAATTATTTTACCTAAAAAATACGTAAAAACAAATATATTAATTATATGGAATTGACTTCTGGTTCCTTGTCTCATGGAACTTCTTAATATTTTTAATTTAAGTTAGCCAAAGTCGCAATAAAACATTTGCCGTGGTGATTTTCGATTGGTGCTTACTCAAGTGCTTCAACTCTGACGTAAGAGCGAGAAAGGCTGTTACTATTTATTCTCGACTTTACTTCTTAACTCCCTTATTACCTTGAAAAAAAAATAGCCTATTTTGTATATTGAAAAAGAAAACAGACAACTCATTATAATCTGCTTCGATATTATTTAGCATGATTTATTTATTAAAACTATAATCTGGTTTGCATTCTACTTAAACAATTTAAGACTTACATGTATTATGAAGAAATACTTTTCGTGAGCAGTGTGACGACAACTTTGATTTTTCATAATATTCAACACACACATACTGGCTGTAGATAGCAATTTATCTATCCATATTCCTGATACAAATATTTAATTAATAATGAAACTAGTGAGAAATTTATTAATAAGTTGCAGAAATCCATGCAATCGGCGTATGTTTTATTATAATGTGAATGATGAACCTTTCCTAAATGACAAAGTTAATGCAGCATCACGAGATGAGAATTGGACAAACTAAATTTAAGTAAAAATATTTATAAACTTTTTCCGCGTTATCTGGGAGAGGAGGATACCTAAACTAAAAACCTTACGAATATGAAATGACCAATTGTTATACAAATAAAGAGTGTTCACCATTGCAGAGTTTCTGTAAACTTACAACAAATATGCTTAACATGTTTAGTAAAGTCTTTATTTAACTTGTAGTTGCCCTAAGTCACTAGTTCGTTCCGATTAATTTTCGCATAAATTTCACTAAAATAACCATTTCTGCACATTACTAAATTCCAACATTCTCAGAATATTTTCAAAATGTTATGTCAATAGTAAACTTCTATTGTCTTTCAACAAGTAAGTTTATATAGTGTAGAGTAAATAAGACTTGGAAGTCTGTAGAGACAGTCTTTTATCGCATTTCGTAAGAGCTAGGAAGCGGAAATAAAAAAAAGTAGTTGAAATCAATTGGGAACCGACAATTTCATTTCCTTGACTGGCCATAGCCGTTAACAAGGAAACCAGCTTTGGAAGTTTCTTTCACTAAATCCTTCGTTTTGCAGTTCGTTACGACCGCATTTACCGAAAGTGGCATCAGTTCTCGATAGTCCTTATACTTTCATTTCTTTTCCACGTACAAGTCTGTTTATTTTAAATATTTGATAGGGAAAAAATTTAATTATGCAAACTGTTATTTACTATACTGGTGTTAGTGGGTGAAGCACTCCAGTTTTACTCACCCACAATCCACATTCTGTTGAAAATCTTTAAGCAGAATTTTTGCATAGACATTTTAATGTCAATGACGTTATAAATAGTAGTGTTTATGTCTTCTTTAATAAAAGTTTCCAGCGTTATCACGATAAAAATTATCACATTTTTGTTGTTGTAATCAGTCCTTAGTCTGGTCTAATGCAACCCTCCATGCGCAAACCGTTTCATTTCTAGATAACTACATCCAACCTAATCCTGGTTAGCGTATTCCATCCTTGACCTCTCTCTTCTGTTCTTACCACTCACACTTCCCGCTAATGCTAATTTTATAAGACCACTGTGTCTCAAAACGTGGCCTATTAATCTTGGTCCTCGATATTGTTCTCTCTTCTCTTATATTATACATATCATATATTAAATTTGTAATTTTTATAAAATTTCTGGCTATTAACAAATCACGTGAACTGTACGCGTAACTTCATATTAATATAATAACAAAAATGGTAGCCAGATAGTTATTTGTAATGGGAAGATACCTGTGGGAATATATGAAATATTAGTTTGTTATAAGTCATGGCTCTGATGCCAAACAGAAAAAGAGAAAGCATTTTATAATTTTTTTTCTTGTAATTTTATTTTAATTTGCATCAACAGCTAAGGTTATTAGCTACTCCTCTGCCATTTTAGGGGATCTTAATTTCATGATATGCGGTACTCAATCAGTGAACACAAAGACGCGCACAAACACCCAAGCCCTTGCCAGGAATAGAACACGGGACCTCTGTGGGAGGAAGTAGTGACTAGCCACTAGACCACAGGGGCCGGTGATTTTATAATTTTTTGTATTCCTTACATTGACAAGATATCGCCGCATTTTCCTCATCCCCAAACATCGCGAGAATTATAAATAGAAGCTTCGGAATTACTGAAATGTTGGTAATATCCTCGGCTAGCTTTTTGCATCTGGGACTTTACGTAAAAATATCCACTCTGCCTGTAGAATCTGGACTGCAGCTATTGTTTATCTCTGCTCGACTCGACTCCAATAGGATGAAAGCCGCGAACAAGCAAACACAGGCGGTCGGGCTAAAAATACCGATCACGTTGCTCCAGGAACCCAATACGCGCGCAGTCTTCTCCAGTCTCAATCCGACCCTGTCCTATTATCGTGATGGATGAACGACTGTAATCTATGGCATTGGTCACTGTGGAAGGCTTCCAATGCGGGGATTGGGCGCTAATTACGGAACAAGGCCGCTGCTCTGAGGTGGCAAATTATCGCGGTCTCTCAATCGTGCTGACAAGTTGTGCTACATGTAGATTCGTTCACGCTCTTACCGTCTAATTGTTCACAACAGATTGCATCTCTCGAGGTGGTACCTTAAATGAGCCGGACTCTGCTTGTTTTGCTGCTGGTATCGTTGGATATGCTTGGGCTCTAACCCAACCATTCTTGATTTTAACACCTATTTACAAACACCCAACGGAAGGTGATGTATTTGCTCAAAGAAAGATTCAAAATAACCTGACTTGTCTTCTTTGTATTCAACTGTCACAGCGAAAACCTACCATGAAATCGTCTATTTCCACACCAGGAAATTACGAGACAAAAACTTAAAAGATCTGAAATAAATGAGTAAATTTCAGTTCGGGAAAGGAAATTGCTTCATAGTGCAAATGATCAATGTTGTTCTTATTACCCCTGGCCTTCAGAAGTGGGGTAACAAATTAAGTCGTCAGCGTTCATATTGAAATATTGTGGATCATCACTTTATTTTATACAAGTTTAAAGTAATGCCTTTAAAATATGACTGCATGCTGTATTACTTTCATGATAGAAGCATTTCTGCTCAATTCACCCACGGGTTAGATCAATTATTTCGACGTTAGGAAGAGACCCTCCATTCTCTCCTAATATACAAACAGTTGATAATTTTTTCTCCACAACAATGTATTCACTTCGGTCTCATTCACATTAAATTTGTATCTACCGATCTGTTATTCGGTCGTTGCATTATTCCGTTCCGTTCTTCGTTAGATTGACTGCATTTAATTGACACTGACCTATGTACCGACCTTCTCTTACCACAACTTAAATATAATTGCTGGATTCGAATTGTTCATTACTGTTAGGCCAATGACCCATACGTTTTCGTTTCTTCCAGTTTCTTAATAAAAAATATTACAATTACTCGCTTCAACACTGTATAGCTTCCATTGTCAATCATTGGAACAATCGGTATTTTCCCACAGAGGTCGTTACGCTTGGAAGACACAGCCATTTATGAACAATGACCAGTGTTAATTTAATTCATGCATACATCTGTTAGATTTAATTCTAGTTGTTTACATGTCCGAATCACATAGTGCGTCATAATGATTATCTCCGTGTCATACATATGTGGTATGTACGACAGTTTTAGGCAATTCACAACTGAATACGATTTAAATAATTCTATTCTAGCACTAAAATTAAATCTTTTTAGGGAGCACTTGTAGGAAAAAATTGAAATTAACTCTAATTTTGGAGAATTTATCTTTGAACTTAGTTCTTCCTTCTGTTACTAATTGCCTAATAGAGTAAAACAAAACAGGCGTATTGTTAGTTTCAAATTCTTGTAATATCCATCCCGTTTTAAATACATAGCACTATGAAGTAGTATAGTATATTCATGAATGCCCTGAAATAAAAACTAAATAATTAAATACATGAAAGACGAGGAAATACATGTTATGGACTGGACAGTCTGCCAATATGGTTTGAATTTTAAAAAAATCCATTGCTTAAGATGGGTCACCTTTATCCCAGTGAGAGTAAAATGTCATTATGACAGTGGAAAACAAATCTTTAATGGGATGATAGGCGAAGCCGTAAACAAGCAGTTTACGTGTGAGTTAACAAGTCTCTTTCCTTGTTTGCCACCTATGTTATATAGATTGGTTTACGTGTTGAAATCCTTCAAAGAAGCCGATTTTATGTGAACAATCGTGAAATCTGTATTGTTTATTTTCAAGTGTACACGTTAAGAAGGTTTAAAAAAAAAGGTTACGTGTTCATATTTACTGTTAAACTTGAATGGGACAAAACTACGTTTAAGATGTAGATTGTTACACTTAACTGTTCTGTCATAAAACTACATTTTTAATCATGACAAGAGATAAGACCTTATTAAACAGACAAACCTTGAAAAATAAAAGTGAAATTTAAAAAAATACATGTGTAGTTTCCGTTTAAGGGTCATTTGAGAAGCGTCCCTATTTAATTTTTTTAGTTCAATCTGTTTTTTAATTTTTACATTACATTTTTAATCCTTATAGCAGGATAATCAATATTTACTTAGTCATTTAAATTTTTATCTATAACAAATTTGTAAGTTAAAGGAATGGGACTATTGAAGAGTCATTCGAAAAATGAAGAGTAAATGAGAGATCAATCTTGAATACAGTTTTTTAAGAGAGGCAACATGTATGAAAAATCTAACTCAAGGAATTGTGAAACTTTTTTGATTCATTAACCTCAATATTTTCTCTTTGTTTATGTTAATCTAACCTCTGTGGACGCCAATAACACCACAACTGACCCGACCTAAAGTTAATTTAAAAAATATATATTTGAGTGGAAACGTCTTAAGGAGAAATTGTGAGCCTTTAATACGGGGGTTTTCAATCATTCTTAAACGCTATTTTGTGAGTATATCTTTAAAGTTATAAGGCAACGTGAGGTCCGACAAACTTATTCCAACCATTTCTCTGTGTTCGCTAGCTTCGATCATCCTCGTTAAAACACTCTGGTATTTGTCTTCCAACTAGGTGTCCTGGGTTTAAACTATTTCTTAATTTTCCTTTTCACTCCAACTGTCCGAGGCTGAAGTCTGGCTGAATGGTGTTGGTAGTTGTCGCAGTATACATTACTTGCGTGTGCGTGTTAATTTTATTTGCCATCAGCTTATGTGAAAGATTAAAATTTAATATCGATGTATCTGATTGTTGCAGAACGGAAGCTCTTCGTCGGCATGTTGTCGAAGAAATGTTCCGAACCCGACGTGCGGGTCATGTTCGGACAATTCGGAACGATCGAAGAGTGCACGGTGCTCAGAGACACGAACGGCCAAAGTAAAGGTAAGCCTACTCTCATTTAAACCATTATGTAAATAAAGGCGAGTCAGATGTCGAACGTAATTTGGTTGTCATCTGCCTATTGCACAAATCGTAAGAAAAAACTAAAGGAAGGGGCATCATGTATTTCTCATTTCCTAAACATGCTAATTTTTGTGTAACATGGATCAAAGCTAGCCGTAGAAAAGATAAAATTATTCTAAATAATGGCAAGTACAAACAATTTTGTAGAAATATACTTTGTATACGTTGGTATATTCATTAAGTGTTATTTTTGTGTTCAAATGAATTGGGGGGAATATTATTTTATTATAATGACTAATCGTTAGCAATGTAAATTATATTGAATTTTAACATTTATGTATTATTAATGTACACTGATTGAACGTAGTTTTAATTTGCATAGCCGTCCTTTCTTTATAATAAACAACATAAATTTACAAAAAAGATTCAAATAATTAATTTTCTTGGCCCTCATAGAGCATAAATATTTCACACAGAATGTACTGGGACGTGGCAGTATAGGAAATCGGCAAAAAGGTAACAGAGGATCTAGCGGCGCCTTCTCTCGTTTACACTTCCTCGTATGACTTCGGTCTGGTCTCGATCATACCTCATCTGCCGCTGCTATTGTCCCTGGTTCAGGATAATTTCCAGTCTTCGCCTCGTCTCCTCAGACAATCTGTCCGTTAATGTGATTAACTGCGCTGAAAACTCACAATCTGTCACTAATATCATCTGATCAGCCTTCGTCACCTCAATTTCTCTTCCCTCCTGTCATCTCCAAGGCTTTTTAAAACTTATTCCCCACTTCTTTAATTTATATCCCGAACGTGGCAGGTATGGATCTTCGCCAATGAAATTTATTGTTACTTCCCTCTAGGATGTATCGCTTGCCCCTCTCCTCCAAGATTTTTAGGGAAAATCCACGTTTAATGGATTTATAATGCAGGTTTCGAATAACGTTTAGAGTTAAAAATTTAATGAATTACGGTCGTTTTTCGACCAACCACAGGAATAGTAGTTCTTGTTAATATCTGTGGAAATTCTGACATTTTAATCTCGTGTTACGTTATTCTTTAATATAATATAAGTATTACTGTGTCTGGTATTAAAAATTAATTTTGGGTTGTCAATCGAGTTAAACAATTGTATTAAACTTAATACACTAAGGTTTATCTTTATCTATTATGACCTATTCCGCTGTTGTAAAAATTGGTAACGTAATCATAAAGAATAATTTTTTTAAAAACTCAATTAATTTAAGAATAACTGGAATACATTGTTTTCCCGCTTTTGTATTGTCTTTTTAAATGTTGTATTTAAATTATACATTTTTTTATTCTTTATATCATTAAATCAAAAAGCAAAGTGTAGTATGCGAAACAGTGGAATAGTAAAGGGCGTTAGATTGGGAAGGAATATTTTGAAGGAAGTTTCGGAATTCTGCTACATGAAGAACGTAATAAGTAGAGATGGTAGAATTATATTAGATATAAAGAGTAGGATAGCACACGCAAGGAAGGCTTTCGCGAAAAAGAGGAATTTGCTTACGGGTAATATAAGTGTGAATATTAGGAAATCGTTGCTAAAATGTTCGTATGGAGCGTGGCGTTTTGTGGGTGCGAAACGTCGACGATAGGAGTTACAGAAAGGAAAATAATAGAAGCCTTTGGCTATAGGCGAATGCTGAAAATCACTAACGAGGAAGTTCTAAACAGAATAGGGGAAGAGCGAATAGGAGGACGTTGACCGAGAGATGCGATAGATTAATAAGCCACGTTTTAAGACACGAGGGTCTTGTAAAATTAGCTTTAGAAGGAAGTGTATGTGGGATAAGAACAGAAGAGGTAGAGAAGGATGGAATACGCTAAGCAGATATGGGATGTTGTGTGATGTGCAAGTTATTCGTAAATGAAAAGGCTTGCGCAAGAGGTTAACATGGAGGATTGATTCAGATCATTCTTAGGACTCTGAATACCACAACAAAAACAACAAATCATTAAATTTTCGTTATTTTTACTTTGTTATTTTTAGAATATTTAATTTTTCAACACCTGAAGAGGTCCAAAAAGAATTACGTTGTGTATTCCGTTCTTTGTTAATTTAATTTAATGTATAAATTTGTTGCTGACTGGATTGGCGACACAATCTTATTATATTTTCTTATTATTATTTGGCTCACTAGCCCATTGATGGCCTTGGCCTACCTAGTCGACTGTAGGGTGTCATTTTACACGACACATTCTGAACTTGGAGTAACACGTGATCAGCGTAATGATATTTTTACCATTAAAAACAATTATCTAATCCAAGGTTAATAATGTAGGCCTATGAACCGAAAAGAAAACAGTTCCGTTTTGTATAATTACACCCGCGAACAGTTATTTTTCTTGGAGAAGGAAATCACATATTTGTCACCTTGACAGTCCGGCTGAGGTTAATGTTTAACTTTCAGAGCGAACTGGAGTTATTGACTCTTAAGGAAGGGAAACCTTATCCATTTTTCATGGTGAGTGAATATGTATCCTTCGTGCTGGAAAGTCAGGCTGATAAACACGTCCACGGCGTATCACACGAACCTGGGGCACGCATTAATGTCTTCAAGGAATGTGTGAATCCATAATACAACAATTACAAGTTCAACTTTGCAAATTCTAACTATGCTATCCACTCTTGTCTTGACAATTATTAAGGTCCAAATTGCGTAGCTAGGGTCGTGCTGCCGCGGTTAACAGGTGTAACTTTTTTTCTGCCGTCTAGTTCTTGGCATTAGAAATTTATGTCAATGTCCTTTCAAGTACAGTCGTCCTCTGCTCCTCCAGTTCCATTATGTATTGATTATTTAAAACGGCAGTTCTTAATTGCCATAAATGAATTGTTCGTCCGACCAATCAATAATACTGAAAGTGCCCATAAATTGTTCTAACTGCAGTGCGGATTCACTGTTAATACACTTTTCTAACTACCATTTGCCATTCGTGCATTTTTTGGAAAGGTGTTATTCTTCCATATCACCTCACATAGTGAGTAACTTGCTGGGTGGAAGAAAAAATAACGTCTACACATTTTTGTGACTTCTGAACAGCCTTTCAAGCAGTCCATTTGGTTATTTTGCGATGACTACTCAATTTTCACGTTTGAATATTGCCAATAATAGTTCAGTGGAAAACTTCAATATTTTAAGGGATATCTATGCGGTGGTTGGGACTATAAAAGTGATACAAGTCTTGACATTTGAGGGTAAAGGCTTCGTAGCTCGTTAAAAGATTCTCTCTAGCTCTTCATTGTCAATTATTTTCTAACCTTTTTTTACTGTCGTGCCAAAATTGTGTGGTCATGCTCTGCAAATTTAAAAGGTTTTAACTGCAGTCGGCGCAAACTTTTATTTCTTGTCCCCCCTTCGTTTCCTAAGGTATAATTAGAGTAAGACCACCCATTTGCACGTAGAAGCGGACATATTAAGAATTAAACGAAATATTAGGTAAATAATCCCTTATTTTGCGTGCGGTTCTAATGATAGGTAATAAGTTTCATGTTTAGCTTTTCCGTTGCAAGCCGGTTCAGCCTCCCCATGATTAATTCCCTGTGTTGATTAGAGATGGGCGATCAGATCGAGATCTGATTCAAAGAACTAGTTCCTTCTGCGGAGTGAGTGATCATTGAATCGTAAAAAAAATAGTGGGAGCTATTTTGATTAATTTCGCTCATACGATCCGAGAGCAACCAGCTGTTTTAATCACTCACGAATCAGATCGCGGAAATCAGAATCTTTTTCTTTCTGATTCGTTATCGTGGGATAAAATTAAATTAAGTGGCATATGCACACAATATTGTAGGCGAACGTTAATATTAAAATTCTTTTACCTGATGTGCTAATTTAATACCTTATTCTGGCTACATCTTATCCTACACTTTTCACTTTATCCTCTCAAGATCGCTTCACACTATATTATGCTTTTACTCACATTATTAATAATTAACTTCTTTTCAAAGTAGAATTTAGATAAAGTCCTTAATTACGTTAAATTCACCTTAATATTAATACAAAGGACGTGTGTACAAGATTAGTACACAAAATTAAAAATTCAACTTTTTGAGTGGAAAAAAACTGTTGCTGTATTTACCTGGCTGCTGTATGGTCGTGTAATAGTTTTTATTCAGTGGAATAACAATTGCAATAAAAGCATATGTATATGAAAATTGCCAGTAATTTTGTTCCTCTTTAAAAGAAAAATCCAAATCCATTAGTGATCATCCAAATACCTCAATTATTAAAATAAATTTCCTAAAGACTCTTACTCAATTTTACAACAATGTTTTATTGTTAACGAAAAGTGTATATAATTTTTGTCAAAAAAATTTAAACCCATATATTCACTATAAAATGATGTACATCCATGGAAACAAGATAATAGTCAAATTGATAAATTGTATATATATAATGAGCGGTGAATCATCGTCTACTGAGCGAGTGGTTCCGATCCGATCACTGAAAAGAACGGTTTTGCCCGTCTCTAGTGTTGATCTACTTCGTGGAGTCCGCCGTGATGTTCCAGTAATTTGTCCTACCTAGATGGCTCACAACTACAGTTCAGGTCTATTGGCAGGAATTCACAACACAATGTGGCGTCAACGGTTCATTCAGCGGGACGAAAGGAGCACGGAATCTGTCGATACTGAGTTTTACGGGTTGTGGTTGCTAACCATCGTACCACGAGCATTGCTAATTTCGAAAGCTGACTCCTTCAGCCTGAAGAGAGAGAAAGCATGGTGCAATGTTGTCACTGGTAATGGTTCCTTTGGCATTCGATAAACATGTTACCCGGATGGTCATCGGATAGCTGACATCTAATCAACAATGTCAACAGCCTTGTGAATATTTTGTGTCTTTTAGTAACCGCGTGTCCAATGGTGAAATTTAAATTTAGTAATTAACTATATTTCTTTGATATTACTCGAAGAATTTATTTATACGATTGAATTTTTTAAATTCTAGTTTCTCCTCCGCGTCGAAACTAGAAACTCAAATTGCTCTCGCAAATACAATTGTCTTAGGTGCAAAAACAAAGTGAACAAGGGACACCATTGCGTGCATTGCGATCCCCTCTGAGTATTTCACTTTGATTTGTTTAACAGGCAACATGAGGGAGATCATGAAACAAGCAACTGTAGTCTTTTAATAGCATAGGAAGGGAATTGAAAAGGAGGGATGCGGAAGGTAGAGAAAGGTAGCCAAGGCTTGAATAGGGCCCCCAAGCTATAGTGTAAGGATCCTACCTGGCGTTTCACTTAAATGTGATGCAGGGAAAACCCTAGAAAACATGCATCAGGTAGGTCGGGCTAGTGGGTACTACTCCTGCACCCTTCTGATGACGGGAGACAGGATTGCTGTGGGAACGCAACAAACCCGCATCCTTGCCTAGATCAGTATTGAGAGGCAGTTGGCCGACTGGTCCAATGGGATCAGCGAACAACTCTTACCGTATGTCAAAGGTCTTCGACCCCCGTACATACACCTCTCAGCCTGCAGGAGTCTTAAATTATCATGGACCAAGGGGGGATGGAAAGAGGAAAACCAGGAAGGAGGAAGTCTACCTCCACCTGTCTCTCACTCATTTCCCATCAGAATATCCGCCTGACTACCAGTTCGTTATGGCGGACTGACCCAATCTCCATTACGTATATACAGAATCTGTTCAAACTTACTGCGGGCTATAGTTTTCCCCTATGCGTCCCTTTACCGTTCATCCAATTGCCGTGAATTTTTTTATCGCTGATCACTCCTAAAAAAAATTGTCATCTTTTGAAGATTTCGGTTCCTTTCTTCTCCCATTTCCGACTAAAAAACCTTCCCCACGCCCATCATCTGCTCGCGGCTTCATGCTTGTCACATATGATTTCCTTTACAATTCAAAGGTCCTATCCGTAAGAACTTACATCAGAATGCATTATACCCTCACGAAGCCTGCCAAGCGGGATGTTTAATCGTTGCTTGTGTGAGGCGGCGGCGACAAAGTTCGAGAAAAACAGTTAGTATTATAACTTAAATAAAATGTTAGTTATATATGAGCATTATTTCACGTCGGTGGTAAACTCGGGCTATATCAGACTGTAATAAGACCAATATGCGGCAGAGAAATGGACGCTTAAAAACAATGAAATTCAAAAGCTTATGCGATACGAGAAAAGGATATTAAGGAGAACATATGGTCCCATTAAGGTAGATAAGGATACGTAGAGAATGAGAAACAATGCAGAAATATATATGATTATTAAAAATAAGAATATAATAAATCACATTGAGATTGGGATGGTATGGACACTTATGTCGAATGAATGAAGACAGAGTGGTAAAAAAGATCTTCAATTGGAATCCACTAACAACAAGAAAAAAGGAAGGACCAGAAACAGGTGGAAGGATGACATACTCGAAGACATTAAGCAGATGAAAGTCAAGAATTGGATAGAAATTGTACGGGATAGGAAGAAGTGGAGAGCAGTAGTGGAACAGGCCAAAACATTCCATAAAGGAACGTTGTAGTACGTTATTAAGAAGAATAAGTAAACAGATTATTTCAAGCTAATCAGACCGGGGAGACTGGATCTGTCAGACGTTATATAATGCTAAATTTTAACTAACATTAACGCTAATCAGACCGAGGGGATGGTTCAAGTAACTTCTCCTTATAAATATAATTGACTCCTATGTATTTTTCTGTATTTGCTTATTTCTTGACTCGTCATCCTGTCATAAAGTAGGGGACGTGAAAAGGTAAAATTTGAAAAATACGACGCTCTTGCTTTCTGTTGGTCCAATCACGTGTTGACAAAGAAATTAATGTCGAATTAGATACTGTAGCGGGCTAATATAAATTAATTTCCTAATTAATTAATTAGTTACTGCTTTCGATGACAAACATTCCTATTTATTTTGATCGGTCCTAGAAATGAATGTGTGTATTATAAGCACTTTAGTTTTTGAGCTTATTAAATTGCGACTCTTATATTCTCTTAGGTACAGGAGTTTTTCTTCACTTTTAACATACGCTTACTTTTCTAAGAATATTTGCTGGCGGCATGTACAAATTTATGATTTTGGTCTCCTGCGACTGTCGTAAATTCCCTCCCGAGTAACTCGCTCACGTACCGTCAAGAAATTTCGTTTTTGAGTGTTTTAGGGCACATTTCTTCACCGCTTCTGTTAGCCGAGTTGAGAAGTTGCTGTTGCATTACGTAATTTAGGTGTGCGTGTGCTGTTCGTCATTCCCGCGGGAAATTAAAACGTTAGTGCAGGAAATGGGACCACGCGAACCACGGAGGTGCGGCTGCTGAGCATATACTATGTGCATCTCTCTCTCACACACACATACATGTTCCTTATCACGTGACATTCGCTATTGTGATTGCTATGCGATTTGAATTATACCGCTTTCAAACCCGACGAATCAGGACAATGTCCTGAAAAACCGCGTCACTAGAAACGTACATGTACCGGGATGCACAGTTCTTCATAGAAGTTTTCTTCGTATCCAAACACTCGTGATTCTTTCCAAGACTGCATCTATAGAAATGAAAATTATGTCTGTCTGTTTGTACGCCTCTCCAGTATGTGTTCGTATTTCATTCTTCAGATTGGACGCTAATCAGTCCGAAGAGATGGTTTCTGTGTGTATGTGCCGCATAAAAATCTAAACTCGTTGAGCAATTTCAACCAAAAATTTGTACATGTGTTCATTGCGACCAGGGGTAAATATTACTACCACCCCTGAAGCAGGGGGTGGAGAGCTCTTAATTTTGTAACTTGCGTAAACGGCCGATATTTACGGCTAATAAATGATTTTCTGGGTTAGTGAGATTGATGGTGCAATTTCGCAATGGAAGGGGAGCGTCTACACGGGGAGGTGGGGGAAGGGGGAGGGGATCGTTGCATTAAAATAACCTAGCATCGTGTCGATTCCCGGAGTTGTGGAAGACGCGGAGTTTATTTATGACATTCAAAATCCGTAACATTCCTTCCAAAGTTGATGGTGGGGCGAAGGGGTGAACGCGAAATCGACCGAGATTGGTGTGATTGTTTTTGTTTTATCAGTGCACCTGGAATATTTTTAAGTCTGTCGAGGTAGCAGGAGTATTTTCAGTCTCTCTCTAGTTTCGCCTCTAATTGTGCAGTTTTTCAGGCTGCTTTAATGTTTCAGTGCTTATTTACAGTACAAGTAGATTTAACACGGATTATGATACTGTGAATCATTGCGCTGGTTTGATGAAATTTACATTTTCAAAATTAATATTCGATTATGTATTTATTTACATTTTATCAAAATGCCGTAATTAGAATTGAAGGACAAGAAAAGGAAGAGATTTAGAAAAACAATATGAAGGACTTAGACCAAGAGAAGAGAGAGATTAATAGGCCATGTTTTGAGACACGACGGTCTTGTAAAGTTAGCATTAGAGAGGTGTGGGGTTAAATAAATAAACACTTCTGTACATACAAACTAGGCCTGTTATAAATTCTTCTATACCCAAACAGCAGAATTCGCATGAACCTGCGCAGGAGCTCCGTCGAATTTTTCGTTTCTTACGATTCAGCTATTCGAAGTTGTGCCGATTTGATATCTGGAAATATCCGTTTGTATGTACGGAAGTATTCATTTAATTAACCCCACATCTTGCCTAATCTGCTTGGCGTATTTCATCCTTGGCCTCTTCTCTTACCACACACACGCTTCTCTTCGTCAAAGTTCTCCATTTTGGTTTTCTTAATCTTTCTTTTCTTGTCCTTCAATTCTAATTATGGCATTTTGAATGTATATAAATATATAATCGAATATTAATTTTGAAATGTAAATTTCATCATAACCAGCACAATGATTCATGGTAACATCAAAGCATATCATCATAATTGGGTCATTCCACGTCAAACCAACCCAAAAAAATACGATTCGACACCCATGGTCTCAGAATTTAATGAAACTTGGCATGTTTGTTCCTTTCATGGATATAAGGAATGATATGAAATATTTCTGCTCTATCACAAATGGTTTTTGTTTTACAGCCTGCTAAAGTTTTTGAAATCGTGTTTTTTTTTTCGATCGGCGGATAAAATGAAATTTGTTCTCTCATAGAAAATACATTATATCTTCCTTATTTACCAACCGATGTTGATGAAATTTTTTTATGGGAATACTTCAAAAGGAAAGGAAGCTAGAAAAAAATATTGTATCTATAAACTATCTGTAAGTGGTCTGAAAAAAATTCTGAAGTGGTGAAATGAATTTTTTTAATGAAATATCACTATCGACGCGAAGCGGAATATCATCGTGAGGGAAAAGGATAACGACGAAAGTTTTTTATAATTATTATTTATAAAGATATACACTACCACATGAAAAAATAAAATTAATGGTTTTTTCACTCCTTGATTGATTTTTTTCACTTAAAAAATAGGAAATGGGTCGTTCCATGTCATGTGGCTTAGTTTTCAGAACCGTTCCCCGAGCAACCATTTCCGATTTTGATGAAATTTTTACAGTTTGTACTATGAGGCCTTAGATGATCATCTGAAAACTTTCAGCTCGAAATATGCATTTCTGGCTGAAATACGAGTTTTTTTCGCAGAAGGCAGCCGTTCGTCAGAGTAGACGTCGTTCCAAAAATGCCTCTTTTGAGCATTAATATTGCGGCAGATATTACAGAATAGATGCTGAAAAATATTTTCTATGATAAACCTAATGCTCAGATTACGAAAATAATAAGAAAAGTATCGTCCCTGTATATAACTAACGATTTGACTGTAGTTTAGAACTTCAAAGTTGTAAATCATCTGAATTGTAGACATTCGTGTAGAAATGCGAAGTACAAAATATAAATGCCTTCAGGATTCCTTGAATTTCAGAAAAAAAATAACGAAAATTTTATCGTCAACTTTGGAGGCCGATGCTGGTTAGGACGATACTTTTCTAAGAGCATGATCTGTTATCTTCTGATTCTGCTCCAGCAGTAGTTCGCCACACAATTTATATTTTAATAATTTAGATTTTGCAATAAAGATGTGCGTTGAATTGGTGATTTACTCTGAAAATAGTTTCAGAATCTTCCAAATTTTGAACAAGCATTTGTCATTTCTGAACCATAATTTTTGGAATTTAGAGTATACACTTTTTATTTCCTCTGAATGTAATGTTGAACTTTATTTCATTACAGGTTGTGCGTTTGTCACATACACCTCTAAACAGTGTGCAATTAATGCAATTAAGCAAATGCATCATTCCCAAACCATGGAGGTAAGCAGAAGTAATAATTATATTGTAATTCGGTAGCAAATGCTGGAAACTGTTTTTAAGTACATATTTATTTGAAAAACTAATTTTCAAAATTGTTTATGTAATTGGTGTTGAAGTTATTACATAATCATTTGATTTTCATTCTAAAATTTTATGCCAGTATTACCTATAAAGTGTTTTCAATATGTACTTCAAAGTTTACATTTCATTGCAATTATCACTCTGTTATAGGGTTGTTCATCACCGCTAGTTGTCAAATTTGCTGACACACAGAAAGAAAAAGATCAGAAGAGACTACAACAAATGCAGGCTAGTTTGTGGAACCTTGCTGGAGTTAATGTTGCTGGTTTAAATCCACAGTATTTAGCGGTAAGCCATGCAAGTTATATGCTTGTTATGTCATTTGTTTCCTCATTTAAACTCACTTTATACTAGCAAACGAACTGTCAGTAAACTGCAAATGAATCCTACAGTGTACCAAGAGCTTAATAAAGAAAAATTAACTTGTTTTTCATATTACTAATAAATTTAACCATAATCTCAAATTTCGCTAAAAATATAACTCAGAATGGGACTGCTGATGTAATGTAAAATTGTAACTCTTACCCATTTAATAATAATTTGTAAGGAAGTGGAAATGCTTCAGTTGAAGCATTTCCACTTCCTTAGACTAAAATTCAATGCACCTATGATAATTTTACGCAAAGTCCATTCTTCACGTATTTCCTAGAATTAGGATGTGAAGATAGTGATTAGTGAGTTGGCAGGTGAACCTAGCTTAGGTTTACAGGAATGGAGAGATGTTGGATTGGTCCTTGTACATCAACTTCGATTAGCTAAGTTGGTAGAGCATGTGGCTGGATATTGCGAGGTCCTGGGTTCGATTCCTTGGTCCGGTTGACAATTTTCCATTCAAGTCTTCCTTTTAAAAATAATTTATAACTAAATTGTACACATACTTACTGTATTTTTAGAGCATGTAGTTCTCTACCAAATAGCATAAAATACATTGGCAAAACATTTCATTTTCATGCAAAATTTTAACTTTCAAAAAATGCCAGGACTTATGGGCCAACCTAATAATTTGGAACATGTTTTAATGATTTTTGCCGTTAGTTTGTGCAGAACAATGCCCAATAACTATTATCATTGCTGATAAAGTTCATTGATGGCATATCCCAATATAGGTTTTTTTTCTGAGACAATGTCATCTCATATGTAGATATTGTCTCCGAAACATGAGAAACACTTTAAACAGATCTCAATACAATTCAGCATTTTAAAAATAAAGTTAAGTAAATCATCCATACTACTCGATGCCAAGAAAAATTGAAACAATATAGTAATGATGGCATGTATTTAAATACTAATAATGAGCCTTAAGAATCTCATCTAATAATAAGCTCATTTACTTTCTTAATATCATTATGGAGAAAGAAAGAAACCCTTTTGTCTATGCATATTATGTGTACTAAAACTTTACTGGTGTAAATATTTTATGGAATCAGGACTGTTTCATGCTTATTTATAGTTACTGCAACAACTGCAGGGTACATCAGGTACAACAGTGAACGGACAACCTGCAAACACCAACCTGTCAGCATTAACTTCTATGCAACAGCAACTACTATTGCAACAGCAACTGCAAGCAGCTCAAAGTTCAGCTGGTAAACTTCCTCTAGTATCATATAAAATATTTCCACACTTTGTTACTATAAAACTTCAAAAAGTTAACATAAGTTCATTTTTGGGCAGGTTTGCAAAATCTTGCTGCACTGCAAAATTCAGCAGGGTTAAACTTGGCGAATTCCACAGGTTCATCAGGCCCTGAAATTAACCCAGCTAATCTACAAGGACTTGCAACATTAGCTAATCTCTCTGTTGCCAATACATGTAAGTCATATATGAAGTAAAGAAACATTAGTTTATTTTAATTTTATAATTTGTAACAAGATCATGATCAAAATTTTATTTTGTGTTTTAAAATTCACATCAGACAAGCAAATTACACTATTTTGTTTCAGCTATGAACCCAATGAGTATGCAGAACCTAGTAACATTGGCTGCTATGACTGGAGGAAATGGAACAAATCTCCAAATTTCACCTACTGGTGAGTACATGTATATGTGTGTGTATACACACATAAGTAAGGATATGACTTTGTCAAAATAAATAACACAATTGGTAAGGGCAGGAAAAATAATAGTGATCACTTACATGAAGTATAAATGTGGCAGACACCATTATGGGTACAGGGTTTTCTTCAAAATTTTGGAGGCAACCACATACTTCTTCAGGAGATAAGGAAAATAGGGGTGCTACCTCTGATAATACAAAGGAAGTCCCATGCCCATAATGGTATCTGCTTTTATATGTCAGGTAAGTAATTTCTCTTCTTTCTCTCTTTCTTGTCCTTATCAATTTGTGTGTCTGTATATATTGATAAGAACAACAAAGACAGACAGAAAGGCGGTGGATTTTTTAAAATTTTTGGAGTCAACTGCCCTTTTTTTTCAGGGGCATTCTGTGATATGCCCAGCTGTGGAGTATGGAAACTCCGTGTTTTTTCACTATTGTTAGGCACTTTTTCATTGACTGTCTTACACATCCCATATTTTTTTCTTGATTAGTTCCAAAGTATATTGTTAAACAAAACTGATTTTGAAATAAATCATTACAGTGTGTAGTGAGTAAGTGTTTAGTATTATTGATAACATTATTTTTTTGTCACTATTATTTATGTTTTATACTATATCATACAACATAGAGATACAAGAAATCATAAGCTCAATTTATAATCTTCCTGTTGTACAAGGGGGATAGAGGGGAAGAAGTTAGTTATTTGAAGTAGGTATGCAACTCTTTGTACATTCATAATGTGTTCCACTGAGCTATCAGCATTGACTTTGTGTGTCACAAATTTAATAAGAAGGATAAACTTGAATAAGGCGTTTTCTGAAAGATGAAATCACTTTTTGTATCATATAAACAGCACAATACAAGAGAATTGTAACAATATTGGAAGGATGCAAATAAATGAGATGGTAAAATATCTAAAATATTTAGAAATTACAAAATAATTACCAGTTTTCAAATTTGTACCATATAACTTATTTTAAATATTATTCTGCTTGGTTTATTTTAAAGTATAGACATTCAATGTCAGAAACATGAAATTAATATTTTGTTCATTTACTTTTGGTTAAGTAAATATTTACAGGATATTATAGCCTTGCTATGAGAGTGTTTCTCCCAACTGCAATACTTTCTGCTTTACATTAAAATAAAAGTTTGCTTCATTTAGTTCAAAAGAGATTTGCTTTAAAACTCTTCAACATTCACATAAATGTTTTATTGAATAACTGATGATTTTTGTCATGTAAGAAACTTCCATAGTAACCATTCTTAATGTTGGGCCGTGACTGCTAGTTTATCTGTTTTTGACCTCGTCAGTCTTGACTGTGCCTTGAAATTGCTTGTAGTTTACAAGTAAAACATTGAAAATGTGTTGAAACGAAATGGTGCTTCCAAATTCTTCACTCACAATAATATGAATTTCTTTATCTAAATTCTTATTGAAAAAAATTTCTAACCTAATAATTCTTGCTTAACTGTGTGTATTCTATTATTGGGGAATAATGTTTATATAATTATTTAAAAGTTTTCTGATATACAACCTTTACTGTTTATTATATAATTGATTAGAATAGGAAAGACAGTGAATTCAGCTTTTCAAATGGTGTTATACCATTCTTTGGCAAATTCATTGGACTGCATACAGAGTTAGTTCCAACCCTAGGACTATTGCAACATTTCCTCAAGTGAGGTTCTGTAAAGCCCTCTTCTTTCTGTATCCTCTCGTATTATATATATAATAAGAAAAGGAAAGAGAGAGAGAGAAAGTAGATGACTTACCTGATGTTCAAAGATGGTAGGCTTCTTGTGAGGTTTGGAGTTCTATAAATTTTCGGAAGCACCGCCCCTTTCATCAGAAAATTAGGTTAGCTGATCACTGGAAATGTCTTCCTAACTTTATGATGAAAGGGGTGGTGCCTCTGAAAATTTAAAGAACTCCTAACCTCACAAGGTGCCTATTATCTATGAACCTTAGGTAAGTCACTTACTTTCTATCTCTCTTTCCTTTCCTAATAAATTATTTTAATTAACATGACAATGTCATTTCCTGATGCATATATATATAATTATTATTATTATTAAAATAATTAGTAAGGACAATGAAGAGAGAGAAATAGGTGGAGGCATACCTGAAGAGTAAATAATTCATAAATTAAGAGTATTCAGAGAGACAGAATATAATATATAACAAAGCAAGTAATGATAATGTTATATAGTCAAAATAATTACCTCATTGGGATAGAAAAGATAGTTACAAAGCAGTTGGTGTACCTTAAATCTACAGTTGGCATCGCCAGACTTTTGTATAAAAAGTGTGTCAAATTTTCATTGCTATGAGCTCTTTTGCCTTGGGAAATCAGTGATGATCAACCTCTAACTTTGACAAAAAAATACATGGTTTAATTGTTATGGTGTGTGATGTAGCTTGTCTGGACCCATTCCCTCCTGAGTTTCAATATGAGGAGCAGGAAGATAAATACCTAAATTCGTAAGGTGGATGTTATTCCCCTTCTTTAATCAATTATGAGGTCTCCTCCTTTCAGATAATGACTTGATATACGTAACAAATTCTAAAAACTATAGTTTACCTATGCATCAATTAATTATAATATATGCAATTACATTTAATTGTGTGCTACAATAAAATTGGTTGTTACTTAGTAAACACTACAAAATGAAACACTTTTTTGTACTTTACTCATTGCTACTGTTTTCACATCTACAGTATGTAATAATGTCCTTTGTCACTGAATACCTTAAACAGAACTTTGATTTATAGAACATTGTGTAATATATAACTAATTCTTCTTGGTAGTAGTTTATTAAGTTGGAAAATTTTTTACAGGTTTCTTGATAATGTACTCAAAATGGCAACTGAACTAGAGTTTCTTTGATTTATTGAACAATGTCCACAAATTAAATTTAATAGTTACAGGCATGAGGTGCTTGTATTCAAGGACTTATTGATCCACATTTTCATTTATAATAATAGTGTCAGTCTCACTAAGTCTATTAAATTATTAAATATGTAACAATATTATCAGAATTTCTTTAGCAAATTTTAAATTTCATGTTTTCATTGTGTACCTGAAGGTATTGAGTTGTATTAACGGTGATGCATTTGGAAACCTTATTATATTAAAAATTTGTAATTTCTATATTTATTACAGCTTAAACATAAGTATAGTATACTCTACAGTCCAAGACTTATTGTACTTATTTTCCTGTTTATAGGATCCAGTGCATCTGGTTTAAGTAGTCCAGGTTGGTTTAAATTCACATGAAATTCTTGATTTATCCTGCACACAAGTATTTTAAATAATGCTGCATCTTAATTTGTTTAAATTCTGTACTGTTGCTTTTTCCTTCTTCTTCTTCTTTTGTGAATGAAATATTTATACATGATATATTAATCTCTCCATTTAATGCTAACAAATTATGTGCTTTTCTGCAATCGTAATACATTTGAACATATTTTTCATTTTATTTAAAGTTTTTAATATTTCTTTGTAATATTCACTACTTTTTTTCTTAATATTGCCTGCAGTTATTTTTGTAGTTTTGTATGTGAGGAAGTTTAACATACAATATACATGCTGTAGCATTTAGAAAATAGAAATAATGTAGCATATACATTCAAGCATGTTACAATGCTTTCATTTAATTGTTAATTTATTTTTAATATGTAATGGAAATGATTACTGAATTTTAAAACATTGAGAATTAATTTTATATGCCAAAAATTGAAAGCATATTCAATTTACGTTATTATTTATTAATAGTTCAAAATGTTATTTTGCCTATTGTAAGGCATCAATAGCTTGAAATATTAATTTAAACAAAATTAGCAGAAACAAAGCATACTGTACCATCAAATAACACTAGTGCTGTTCAACGTTGGAAGTAAAACTTTATGCAGTTTGTGCTTAATAATTTACAAATAGCAATTAAAATTAGCAATTTTTTATCCCCAAGACTTTCTAACAAAGATCCTCTGAATTAATTTCCACTATCACCAGTGTTTTTTATAACCACACTGATAAAATTAACTACAGATGTACAGAAAAAGTGTAAAACTTCAGCAACGTTATATTGCATCATGCTGTAATTGTTAGGTGTGCCCCCAGTCAAAATTGATGGCACAGTGGAACACATTCATATTTATATATCTCCATCAAATATTCAAAATATATATTTTTATAACCTTTTAAAGAGACATCAATACAATCTGTCACTTTTGGCCTACATCCTGGCCATATTCAACAGAATATATCTGTTCACAGAAAGGTTAGCGTGGAGCATTGCATCAGACCAGTCTTAGGACTGAATACCACAACAACATATCTGTTCAGTAAGATTAACACAATGAAATGGTATATCCTTAAAATAGTTTATATATTAAATATTTATAATATTAAAAAAGAATCACAGTATGTCAGTTTACATGTCTTCTATTTTCTACGAGTATTACTAGTTATGTGACATTAAAAAATTGTTAAAATAGAGGTTACCTGCAAATTACAGTAATATTTTAGTTATTATTTACGGGTAGTATATACAGTGATTGTTCGTTTAATATTGTAAATCTTTGAATATTAAGACTATTTAATTATGTAATGTTATAATTGCGTTAATTGTACTACCATTTATATCCTGTTGAATATGGCCTGATTCAGACCAAAAGCTACAGACTGTATTGATTTAAAATAAATGAAATTATGACTGTGAAAGGTTATATATATATATATATGTTAAATTATATTCATATAGCCAATTTGTATAATAAAAGCAGGAATTATTTGTATGATATTTCTGTGTATCTACAAATGTACAATATTACTTCTGAACAAAAGTTTCACATTATAAATTTTCTTAAAATCAAGGGTATTGAACATTTTAGTAAAGCTGATTTCCTTAAATAATTTGATATGTGCTGAAATATTTGTTTAACTACTTTTCATCCTGGTGAAGGAGAGAATTTGCATCTCTTTGTTTTGTTTCTTTAGTTACTACTTATTTCACAGAACACTGCACAATTTGTAAACACCCTATAATAGCATGAAAGAAATAGATTTTGAAGCCTCTGATTAAATGGAAATCCTTTCATATAGCAATTAGAAAGGTGAGCAATGTTTGTTAGGATAATGAAGGGATTTGACTAACATGAGCATGAGTGATGGATTTTGTAATGAGAGCTAAAGATTTCAAATATTCTGACCATGTTATTAAGATTGTTGGAATGAACAATGTTGCAGCAATAAAGAACTTTTGATTTCTCAAGTCTAAGATTGTTATTGCTGCTTAGCTGAGTACACCTACTTGCAATGGCTTTCATTCACACAGAGTTCTGCAGTCTAATTATAACATTTTTAATGAAGATCAAAGGTTGATGATACAATCTTTGATATGTTGTCAGAATCTGTTGCCTCACTAAATCCTTCCATCATACTAGGAAAGCAAGAATCTCTATTTGACTTTTCTTTAATAAATCATTTGCAAAAGTAGTTATGCCATTTGCAGAACTATCTGTTAACTGGATAAAACAGTTTTATTTAATAGAATGTACATTTTATACTTCTTAATTTTAATACAATTATTTTTTAAAGAAATGCTTTTTTTTATTCTTAGTGTAATTTTACTTTGTATTAAATAAATAAATATAATGGCCAAACTGTCAGAAAAGGTTTAATGATTAACAATGAAATTACTAATTTTAAAACTTAATTTAGGACTTCATCGGGTGAACAATAAAAACACGGGACCTTCATTAGTATTATTATCTTAAAATTCATGAAAGATCTTTTATATGTGAAGTCTTAGAAGTGTATACAATCAAATTGTAAGTTAATTATATATTTATATATAATTTGAAGTGGCGATTGCTAAAATAATTTTTATTTGAATTTTACCCTAAGAATATTAAAGATTTTTGAAGAAAATTTATATTATAATGTTAAGATTCTATCTTCTCTTCGTTGATTCCCTGATATAGTTTATAATAAGAATTTAATGTAAGTCAGTGGCTTTGGTCCTATAATTTATTATTACTTTGACTTTGGCATCTTAGTTTTCCTTATATATACCTCAAATCAATGGTAGTAGTAGTTAGCTGGAAAAAAGTAAAATGTCAAATTTTTGAGAGCCTAAACCTCCTTATCTAAGACTGTGTCTGAATGACATTGTGACCAGCTGGTCAGTCATATTTATATAATTGCTCAGTAATTTACATGCATATGACATCAACATCGAATTGTGGCTTCATCAGGTGACCAATAAAACCATAGGACCTTCATTAGTATTAAAACAAGAATTTTTTCAGTTAGTTAAAATTATTTGAGAGGTTTTAAGATGTAACAGGCTAAAGGTTTAAAGCATAGTACATTACTGGTTTCTAATAAAGTAAAACAAAATCTGTATGTTGAAAAGCACTTGCATTCAAGTTGATCATATATCTTCACTAACATTCTTTCATGCTCATCTATTCTGCATAGCCATATCCATAAAAATAAATAAAAGAGCAAGAGTTATAGTTTGAACTTATAGTTAGAAGATGAAAAATGATGACCTTTATAATTATTACAAATAACTGATTATAGCATATATATAAAATAAGGAAAGGAGATAGAGATAGAAAGTATGTGACCTGAGGTTCACAGATGGTAAGGTTTCCCCCTTCATATTTTCTGTCTCTTTCCTTTCCTTATTAATTGTTTTAATAAACATGGCAATTTTGTAAGGTAATTATATATTTATATATATAATTTGAAGTGGCGATTGCTAAAATAATTTTTATTTGAATGATAGTGATAGCTGAGTGGTACAGAGCTGGATTGCAGAAATGTAGACTCGTGTTCGAGTCCCATCCAATGAAACCATTTTTATCTGTTTACTTTATTTACCTTCCATTTCTTGTAATTTCTGTTTATGGAACATTCCATGTATGTATAAATTGTACTAGATTCCGTATCGGAGTCAGTCTTGTGCAGTATGAGCCTTTGCCCAGCACAGCACTTCGTCGTTAAATAAACATCTATAACCTCTGTGTGTGTTATTGTATCTCACAATCCTACAGAAACGTGACTATATATATATATATATTATTTATTTGTGTGGTGGTATTCAGTCCTAAGACTAGTCTAATGCAACCATCCACGCTAACCTATCTTGTGCAAGCCTTTTCATTTCTGCATTACTAACACATCTCACATCCTCCCTATTCTGCTTAGCCAATTCCATCCTTGGCCTCCCTCTTCTGTTCTTACCCCACATACTTCCCTCTAAAGCTAATTTTACAAGACCCTCCTGTCTTAAAATGTAGCCTATTAATCTATCCCTTCTCTTGGTCAACATCCTCCATATTGTTGACTCTTTCCCTATTCTGCTTAGAACTTCCACATTACTAAATATTCACCCATCTGACTTCAGCATTCTCCTATAGCACCACATTTCAAAAGTTTCTATTCTTTTCCTTTCTGCAACTCCTACCGTCCATGTTTTGCACCCATATAATGCCACACTCCATACAAACATTTTAAGCAATGATTTTCTAATATTCACACTAATAATAAATATCTGTAAGTAAATTCCTCTTTTTCGTGAAAACCTTCCTTGCCTGTGCTATCCTATTATTTATGACTACTATACTTCTTCCATCCCTAGTTATTATGCTCCCCAAGTAGCAGAATTCCTTACCTTCCTTCAAACTATCCTCCCCAATGTAACATCCTTGGTTATTCCACCGTTTCTCATACTACTTGTACATTATTATGATCATATGTATAAACAACTCGGACAATAGATTATATGTATTTTTAAGATGGTATACTTTTTTATTAATGGTTACTGTTTGACAAGTTTAATTACTCAAGCCATGGCAGGTTTTTTGTCCTTTACTTGCATACAAAATTATGTTTTTATTAATATAGTGTTTATTAAACATATTCTCAAACTCACTCAATGATTTGATATCACCTAATTATTCTTCTGGACAACAGCTTCCATATCTATCCTTCAGTAGTTTTCTTAAATTTCTATTGCATTCAGCACTATTTTATCATCAGACTCATCTTTTCCCAACACTTTCAGTGAAATTTAATATTTCATCTGCTCCTATTTTTCTGGTACGAGGATACACCAAAGTCATTATTCCACATATGCTAGCAACATTGCTGATCCTTCAAAAGATTGATCCTAATTTGCTGGAATTAGTTTCTTGTTACCACATAGAATTTTTAGAAATTAACTTCTAGAAAAAATAATCTCACACAACTTTAACAGTAATTTTTACAATTCTTATCTTCTTTTTACTGTGGCTGTTTCATTCTCTTTACATATCCTACTGTCTTTGACATTGACTCCGTATCAGCATTTTATTAATTTAATCAATTCCACACTTGTCAAAATCTAATTTAAGGCCTAATGTACTTTTTTAACACACCTTACTTAGAAGTTAAAAAAATATTCCTCAATACAGGCACATTCTTTTAATTTTACAGAATGAAAGTAGTAGATGAAAAAATATTTTTAGTTTAAAAGATTATATAAATTACTTTAATGACAGGTTTCCCCAGTTAATAGATTAATTGTGTGTTGAAGCTTTACCCCAATGGGGATATTTAAGCTAAATATTTCCCCAATGTTATGCATGCTAGTTCAATCCATGAATATATAGTAAACATTTCGTGAATATGAGGACTAAATCTTATTATTTCCATTAATTAAGTAGTTTTAATATTTTAAAATGTGTATCATTTTTCGAGTCATTAACAGTTTATTTATTCGGGATAGTTAATGCACGAGTATTTTTGTTGCTTTGTATTTTGGTAATTGAATGTTCTCAATAGCATGGGTAAGTTGTTTGTTTGGAAATTTAAATACATTATGTAAATTCCAAATTTCCTTTGGATCTTTTGTATGTATTGTAATTTCTGTGTGTTGCAGCCTTATCGAGTCTAACGAACTCAACGGCAGGTATGTGTATGTGTCATTCATTATCTCCTATACTATAGAATAAAATACTTGTGGAACAACAGAACTTATTGTTTTCAAGTTTTATTTTCAACTGGTTTCCAGGGTGAGAGAGAGGGAATTGAAATGTTCATCCTTGGATAGGCAATTAATCAAATATTCTACATGTTATTCGTTTATTTAAAAATTGCATTACAACATTTTTCTTCTATTCTTGAATCTAATGAATAGCTTCCATAAATGAAAAGAAGTAAAATAAATTGTTAGTTAAAACATTTACAGTTTTAAAACAATTATTTCATTCAGTTGTAGCAATTATCAGTACATTCCTTACTAAGATAAATTCCAGTAAGTTTGTTGTTTTGCAATAAGTATCCTCATATCATTGGGTCAGATCTTTGGAAATGGTTTATGTTCTACTATAACAAACATCACATTATTTGTCAATCTCATTTATGTTTTACACATACATACACACTCGTACATTGTTTGCATATTTCCAAATTACTATTCCTTATTATTCATCTTCTGTCTAAAGGACTTCTTTTCAAGCAGCAATCATTTTAAGAGTGCATATAAACTGTTTCAAATTAAACTTCTTTAATTAACTTCATCAAGTTCTTCCCAATGACATTTATTTCTGTTAAAATTTATTCATAGTTCAGTACACTGTGTTAAGATGAGCTCTAATATTATTTTTTCTTATTCTATGCCATCTTCAGCTCTCCTTGGGAAGACAAATAATACAGGTGAGAAATTGTGCTTTATATCACCTCAACCATAGCATATTATTGCTGTCATCCTAAAAGTGAAAGAATCCACTTACATTATCTAATTCAATATTAACTTTGTATTTAAAATTGTATTATTTAAACATTACAGTATGCTTTACCAAATCTCATACTTTATCCAAAACTTGGCTTTTCTAAGTATAAAGTTTAAGAATTTTTTACCTCAAAATTACTTCAATTATAAAATTTTATAAATCCTGTAGGATTTCCCCATTACAAATTTGTTGTCTATTTAGTGATTCTTGTCTCAGATTCAACTAAAAACAAATTATAAAGGATTAAGGGAGAAACAAATGTATTTACTGATTTATAGGAACTATGGTTGAGCAGATATATTTGCATTTTTCACAAGTATGTGATTGTTCATTTTCTTAATTGCACCATTCACTTGTGTTGGCAAATGCTAAATTTTATCTTTGTGCATGATTTTTTACATGCTCTATGGAGGGCTGTTGACAATGCTTGTACATTAGTAACTGCTTAAGAAGAAAATTGCTAATGTGTGGCTAACTAAGTGCTGTAAACTTCTCTTTTGTAGCTAATAACCATTTCTAGCTTCTTTCTCTTGTGTTTCCTTCATGTATTTCTATGAAATTGAATTATTGTAAATTAATCAATTCCATTATGTTTTATGAATATTTTTTAACACATATGGTCGGACACTGTTTCAAGACAATATACTAACTCACATCTACTCACAAAATTCCAATTTCTTTTCTTCAGACACACATTATATTTAAGAAAACAAATGTTACTATATTTTTTCATAATTTAGAATGTAACAAAATAGTGATAGATTGAAATTGGTGTACAGAGATGGGAATTTCTTGTTTTTCCTATTCTGGCTACCAGCATAGGTAATTCATCTCTTCAACCTGTTTTTTCTTAGCTGTATATATGTACTTACACTGTTTCAATGAAAATAAAATTTATCAGATGAAGAGATATAGAGGGAACTTGGGATTTGAATTGATCTTTAACTTTTATTTGATGGAGGGCAAACAAATTAGCAGAAAATGCATTGAGAAAAGTGCAGACTGTCTTAAATTTCACATTGGGATGTTGTAATTTTCCAGTTGTATAGTATTTGCTTAATAATTTATATAAACGTTTTACTGGTACTTATTACTAGCACCCTACCTTTCCAAGGAAGCCTTAATACCTAGCAGTATTGTTGAATCAACAATTTAGATTTATAACATTCAAATTATAAAATATTCAGATCTTACAATTTATTTCAAAAAGGGCCTTTTCACTGTATTTTTGTGAATAACTAGAAAAGATTTAGGTTCAGTTTCTTTGAATATGGCCTCTCTTGTTCTTGTAAATAATTTTAATAAGTTTGTTTAAAGACTGTCAATTCTTATAAAACACTTCTTCATCTAGGGTCACTAACTGGGCAAACTTCTAGTGGAAATTCTCTCAGTCCTGTAACTAGCATGGGTCTTGGCAGCTTGACAGGCTCACCACTGAACTCTATGGCTTCAATCAATGGCCTTGGTTCTGCAGGGTTGGCCCACAATGGAACTAGTTTAGATGCCTTAACTTCTGCATACTCTGGAATTCAGCAATATGCAGGTACTATATCATTAATTATAATCTTTTTAATATATATAGTATTTTTACTATAAAGTTTTTAATTAAGTTATATTTTTAAGTGTTCAGTATTTGGCAAGAATTGGGCTATTTAAATTAACGAACTTCTAATAATGTATTCAGAAATGTAGTGTTTCAATAACAGAAAATATTATTATAATTAATTTTCCATTCTAACAACTAACAAATTTATTTGTGTTTTTGTAAATTAGTTTTAAAAATTGTGATTATTTAAACAATTTATTTCTATAAATCAACATATTATCTCTTCCAAGCACACATTTCTCAGTACTGTTATGACTAAAAGTAAACAGTCAACATAAATTTGATGTAGTATGAGTGTAAGATGTGAGAAGAAATACTTGCTAGATGCCACACTGCTTTTGAAAACCCTTAGAAGTGGTAAGTATATGTGGCATTTAGTAGAATGTAACATAAACATGAGAAAATCCAAGCTAGGCTGCTTTTTAAGTAAGGTTGCAAGTAATTTTTCCAATAAATGAATTGAGTGTTTTTATGATTCCATTTAATCAATGATATTTTAGTATAGATCTTTATGTTATAGATGCAGCTCTATTTAAACTTATGATAGGAGCACTTATGGCCTCAGAAACCCACTAATAGTATATAGTACTCTATTAAAATTGTTTCATTTTTATTATTGTATCATTCACACTGTATTATCTCTTGAATGTTACTTTATGCATAATATGTTGTTTAAAGTTATGAAAATCGACTGCAACTTAGTCATATTCTTTATCAAAAACTTATTTGAAATATTTTCTCTTCTATAACCATTTATTACCTTCATGAAACAACACTGTAAAATAATTAAAACAATTAGTATGGACAGGAAAGAGAGATGGAAAGATGGTGAATTTCCTGAAGTGTAAAGCCGGTAAACAGCATGACGAGTACAGGGTTATCTTAAATTATTGTGGCGCACCCCCCCCCCTTCCCTAGTTTTTTTTTTTCAGAAGATAAGGGACAGCATTCTGATTGCTGGCAGTCACTTAAGATGTATATAATTTGGAGAAATTAATTGTCTGTTTATTACTCTACTTCCTCTTTGATACAATCTTCCTCCTTCACACAACTTTTTTGCTTCATATATTTTCTATTAAACTCGGAAAATGGAATATTGCAAAAGTTATGATGCATTTTATTTTATAAAAATCATAATTTAATTCCAGACTTTAATATTAAATGAATTTGACAAATTAAGTAAGAAAATCTTGTTAACCCATGTAATATTATATAAATTAGTATTTATATTAATCTTACAAGAAGCTTTAAAGAATTGAATTAGGATGCTAAGGGTATTATCATAGATTATGCTATTCTCCCCTATTTTTCTTCACTATTCATATTATGTAATGTGTGTTTTATTTGCATGTTGTAATCGGTATCTTAAAATCAAAACCTTTGTTACAGTTGTTCAATAGTTGAAATGTGTTCTATTTATGTGTTATATTTCCTTCTTTGATTGTAAACAATTTATTTTTGAACTATAAATGTTTTTCCTTTATGTTTCTTCAGTTTCACAACTCTATTTCTTTCCAAAAATATACAATTTCTTCTTAGTTTTCTTAGAACATTTCCACTAATTAAAATATCTCTTCTCAGTGCGGATACAATCTGCTAAAGATGGCATAGGCAAGATACATGAAAAATGTGAGTCTCAAAGTTCTTTTGTACAAAACAGTTAATTTTCTTTGCAGTAATATCTTATTTTCCCCTATGCTTTCTTCTTTGTTCTGTATTTAGTTGTAATATGTGTCACTTAGAGCCTTGAGCATTTCATTTCTTATGGAACTGTCCAAAACAATTATTCTATACATGAGAAAACAAACGTTTAGGTAATGATAATGTGACAACTAAATAATGAATGGTTATTTGAAAATGCTGTGGTTTACCTGATTATGAGACACACCAAAATGTACACCTTTGTCTTTGTCATGTAAACCTCTCTATTTATATCAAAACATTCCTATCCATAAATGTGTAGAAATTGAAATGCTCATCATTGAATTTGCCTTGTAATGCTCATTTTGTTTTCCTAAAGCTTTTTTTTTTTGTATGCTCATAATGTGTTTAGTTTATTCAAAGAATTCAGAGTTTTGTGTTAAATAATGAACCGACATATTTCTAAATTTGTGTTTGTACATTTGAAATTGCAAATTACTAAAATTCTTATATTTTTCAAGTACTCGTTTATTTGCTATATTCATTATTGGTTTATATATTACACTGAAATTTGCCACACAAAAAAATCAAAGTTAATTCATTTTATTTATATTATACACATTGCTAAATAACTTTCTTACATTGTCAGTTAAATATTTAATTAATCTCAATTCCTTAGTTACCACCATCATGTAAATTATTTTCATCTTTGTTCAAAATATTTTAAGTATAAAGAACAATGTTAATAAAATTATATTCCTAGATAAAATCCTTTCTTAAAATATTCCATTGTTATTTTTATATTTTGCATTAAACATTTAAAACATATACAATCTGGAACAAATTAATAAACTTTTAATGTATGCAAGATTTTAAAGTTCATCTAATTTTTATATTTACTTGAAGATTTCTAATAATTATTATTAACACTGGCTCTGCATTTGTTTAGAGTTTTAATTACCTATTTGGTGTACTAATGCTTATTTTTAATTTTGTTGTTATTAATAGTAGATTGTTGCTAATTAACTGGCTCAACATGTATCACAAATAATACTTTATTGATTAAAACATTAGTTAAGAATGTACAATTTTAAAATGTAAATGACCTCAGAATTTGTTTATTTTTAATGATAAAATTGTCAAATCTTCTAGGTTTGATACATATAGTAGGTACAAGTTTTTCATGAGGTGTTTTGTTTATGCAGGTTGAACTCATAATTTTGTGTAGAAATATGAGAATACAGTTTCAGAAATTGAATAGTAAAAGTAAAATAGAATTATTTATCCATTATTAGATTCACAAACTTTAAATAATTAAGAACAACTGTCGGATATTCCAATTGTGTGTATGTGTATATATGTATATATATATATATAATAAATTTTGCCAATTTCAAGTAATTTCTTCGTATTAATTTATCACATGATTTGGACTCTAAAGTTCTGAAAAAAGGTTTTATAATATGCTATGGTTCCAAATGAAAGGCATTGTACTTACCTCTCTTTTTATAGGATATAGATGTAGATCGGAACAAAATCTCCTGAACTCTATTTATATTTGTAAACATTCATATTGTAATGTTCCACAGATAAAACACCTCTTATTACTTTTTAAAAATAATTTCATACTTATCACGAACTTAAATTGATTAAATACTTGGGTGAATATGTGGATAAATAATAATATACAATACAAAGTTTTTTTTTCTGTCTTCTAGTCCATTACCTCAATATTTTCAGTTACATTGGAATTTTTTTCTTTTGCAGTATTAGTAATTGACCCTTCTGTATACTATTTACCATAGTTTTAAATTAAAAGTTTCCTACCTTATCTTCATAATCCTTATGTGGATGTGCAAAATCATCATAAATTTCTTACTTCTGAATAAATGTTTTGTATCAAGAGAACAATGTGATGATGATGTATAAATTGCAAGAATATGAATTTATAGTGAAGACAAAACCTGCCAACGATCACAATACATTTGTCCACCCTTGCAAACCCCTCCCTCACACTCTCCAACCAAAATCAGTGGTTGTAGTCTATGTGGTAGAAATAGATACAATGTTTGTTTTGTCCTTCAAACATTACTAACCCTACACAACCTTCAATGGATATCACCATGATACATACTAAACAATAGTTGCTGGCAAAAAGAGTTCTTCCCAATCATAAAATTAATTCAAATAATTTTTGTCTTTCTGTCGTATTAACAGTTTACAACTTCTTCCTCTTAATTACTTGGTTGCTGAACTTGTGAAAACCCTGTTAGTCCAAGCCAAGTACTGGACTTGTTGTCTAGGATGAGGTCTGTATCTGGCATACATTGGATAGTCTCAGCATTCTTGAGTCTTCACCTCCACCACCTGTATGGTCAATTTGTATGCTTCATTTTGTATATATGGTCCAGTTAAGTTTTAATCTTTTTCACTGTGTCATAACCTTTAATCTTTCTCCAACCACAGATTTCAATTTATGTATTTTAAGTTATCCATTGACCTCTCTTCCATGCTTGATATATTATAAACACTTCATAAATAAGAGAGCAAAAATAATCACAATCTAGCATTATCTTCAGAAGTTCCTTCATATTTGCTTCAAGTTAAGCAAAAGATGCATTTTCTAAACTATGTGTGAGAACTGTTTTGCAGTGTCTCCTGAATCTTGGACATGGAGACAATGTTAAAACTTTTTGCTGTCAAGATGTGGGAAAGATACATATTGGATTCTAAAATGAATTTGACATAATTGTTGCAATATAAGGAAAGAATATGGAAGCTCTGCTCATAAATTGTCTGCTTACATAGGCTTCCCAACATTTGGAGGTGGCGGAGGTCACGGTGCAAGCTCAGGACCTGGTAGTGTTGCCAATGGAGCTACAAACACAGCAGGTCCTGCAGGAAAGCAGATAGAGGGACCTGAAGGAGCAAACCTCTTCATCTACCACCTACCACAAGAATTCAGCGACAGTGATCTGGCTTCTACATTTCTGCCCTTTGGAAATGTCGTGTCGGCAAAAGTTTTTATTGACAAGCAGACGAACCTGTCAAAGTGCTTTGGTGATTATCTTAAAATACTAATATTAGTGATAATACTGCAGACTACTAATCTATAAAGTTAGAATATAAACGTGCAGAGGATAGCAAATATTATTGCTAAATTAGTTTTATGAAATCCAGCATGTGCGTGAACTTATCCAAGTTGTTGGCTACAGAAATCTTTGAATCTGTTTTATATTCATTATTTGTTTAAAATTGCTTTAAATCTGATTCATGGCAACTATTTAGTCTTACCCATTGGTTATCTACTTATTAACCATTTCTAAATTCAATTTGAACAACCAGTATTCTTAGTCCAAACTTGGCAACATTCAGCAATCCTCATACTTCAGCCATCTGTACCTTTTCTCTAGAACTTTTTGTTGAATGGTCTATTATTTTAAGCCAAACAATTTTGTGTATTAATTTGGAAAATATAACAATTGCTTTGAAAATGCCAACAAAGATAAGAATATAGTAAACTGAATAAACTACTGCCATTGAAGTTTGTGTTTTGTCTTACCCACCTAAATTATCTAAGCAGATCATGAAAATTAGTCTCTTACTTGCTAATATACATTTATCTCTGTTGCAATATCTATTCTTCAATACAAGTATTTCTTTAAAGTTTTGTTTCAATAATATCTATCTATCTTTTACCAATCTTTATAACATTACTCAACAGTGTAAAATGTTTTGTGAATTTTCTCACAATTACTTGTGTAGTTTCCCTCGGGTTAATTATGTTACATTGAGAGATTTTAGTTTCTTGTATTTCTGTTATAAGAGTTAAAAAGGTTTACTCATCAATTATAACTGTTCCATTAGAATGTCTCCTTTAATATATGTTTTAACAACGAATAAAAAAATTGAATAATTACGATATCAAGATATGAACTTAAAATTTAATATGCAGAAGATTTTAACAGATTTATGAAGGAAAGAATTTTTTTGAAGTAAGCAGATAATTCCAAGAGCAACTAACAAAAATGAAAAGTCATAATGGAGTGAATAAGTCTTTTATTTATCAAAACAAAATTATAGTTAACATTCTTGACTACAGATTTTATTTCCAGGATAGTTGCATAGAATTGAATATGAAGCAGTTTTATTCAATATTTGAAAATACAAAGAATTGTGTGCGAAGAATGTTTTGTCTTTGCTTCAGTGGATCTGAGAGTGCTACTGACGAGTGTGATGGTTAATGTTGAAGTTCTTGGTCACTTCTCGGAGAAAACTTGAAAACTGAAACAATAAACAATTATCCTAATCCTCCTCCTTGTTCATAATTAACCAATGTCATTACTTCCAGTTTCTCTTAAATGAGTAATCCTTTAATATTACACTTTATAAAATGTATTCACTGTAATTAATTGAATGAATTTTATAAACAAATTCTCTTTCACTACTGAAGTGAAAACCAATAATTATTAGGAAAGGAAATTTAAGTTTGCTTTACAATGGCAAATTCATAAGAGAACTTCTTGGTGCATGTTCTTTCTAAATAATAAATTTTTCTGAATGTTTTGTAATTAATGTTATTTTACTTTACCAAAATTGTCTTGTCTCTTGTGAATTTGTTTTTATTTCCATTTGAGGTGGTAGTACAAATTTCTTATTTATAAAAAAAACAATGCACATTGATCTTGTTTATCCTCACTTACTTTCAAAACACTAATTGAAATAATTCTATACTTGTATGTGTATTCAGTAATTTACTTTCTCATCCACAGGTTTTGTCTCTTATGATAATCCAGTCAGTGCACAGACTGCTATCCAATCAATGAATGGTTTCCAGATTGGTACAAAGAGACTAAAAGTTCAATTGAAACGCTCCAAGGAGGCATCCAGGCCGTATTAGTGCCAGGTGAGTTATGGGTAATAAACAGATCCATTTATTTACTGTCTTTTGTTGGCAAATGAAAATGATAAAAACCTAGATTATAGCAAACTGCAGTATTACTTTGATTGCTTTTGCTCTGGCCTTTAAAGTGCATTATGGCATGAAATAAAGCACTAGTTATAACAACAGCTCAGGATACCTTTTCAAAATAAAATAAAATAAAAAGCATCTGATCTACTCAGGGTATAATAGTAACTGGAGATGCAAAAGACTGACTACTTTAAGATATTAGCATATTTACAGTTTAATATTTGTTCAGTTAGCCCGAGTTTTTTTTAAATTCCCAATAGGACTAATGGCTTTCTAGTCAAAATCATTACTTGTAGAAAGAGAATAATTTAAAATGTGTGTTCTATAATAACTAACCAGTTTTTTGAAAAGCATCTATAACAAGACAGAATTAGAAATACAGGTGAAGACACTATGATTAAATTCAATCATATTTCACGATGGAGTTCTAAACCCCCATTATTGTGTTTCATGTTGTGTTGCATGTATTTTATGCAAATAAAACTTGATTAATTTATAGAGTCAAATAGAATATGGGATTGGCTCTTACATCTTAACGTTCAGTTTCTCCAATTTATCAGCACCTCAGTGTTATGTTTGTTTTAGTATGTGTACCATTTGAATTTATATAGTTAAACTTTATTTTAGATTGCATGTTGTAAATGTTCCTTACTTGTAAGTTTATTGTGCACCACCACACAATTAATTTGCATTAATTTTGCATGATACTGTGAGGGAATTGCTTCAAGAAGTTTTTAAATGCTATTTCATATGTTCAATTACACCTTCAATATTCTGATGCACAAAATTGAAAATTTGTCTGACATAAGATTATGTAGATGCCATTTAAGTTATATAAAAGGGAATTTGATATTTCAAATGCAAGTTATCAGAATTTAAAACTGCCGCTTGTAAATTTACTCAATGACGGAGGATTTTATAGTACCTTATAAGACACTTTTAATCAACATGAACTTGTTAACTTTGCCTTCTCAATATTTATGAAGTAAAGAATAAAAAGGCAATATATAATTTTATTGGTCACAATCAAAACTAGGACTTTTTAAAATGTAATTGCATTGCATTCTGGTTTGTCTAATATTCTAATAAGAAAATTATCCAAGCTGTTTTCTCTCTACAGTATATATATAACTCATTTTACATATTCTATGTGAGTGCATTGTTTATTATCTATATATATATAGACCAGAAAGCTTTTATTGAATGTTAATTTTCGCAATTAACCAATATCTTGGTTAGATATAGCTATTTACTAACTTCTGTACATTTAGCCTTTTGTTTTTGTTTATATACTATGTAAAATGTATTTCTATCTGACCTATTAATCCGTGTTTTCTTGCAGTTATAACTTTTAATTTGGTGTACGAATATCAAGCACTACGGTGATGTGACACATTTTAAGAACCAGTGATATTGAACTGACCTTTTGTTTCTGCTTGATAATTCTGCATCTTTTCTTGCTATGTAAACAAAAGCCTCTGCTCACCATAATTCTGTAATATGTCCTTTCTAAGCTAAAATATCAACATTTTGCAACTTATTAATAAGTGAAGTTTATTATATTTGCAATAATTAAATCTTATTTTATACAAAAGTAAGAACTAAACACAAAGTTTAAAAGATGTATCCAAAATATATACTTCTAAGATCATGCTTATTATTGTATGATATAACAAATCTATTGTTTTTAGTTTATCAATTTTTAAGATGAATAATTAAAAGTAACATACTGATCTTGTTTAAAATTTGTTGCAAGGTGATTGTGTATTGTGTATTTTCCAAGCATGTTTATGGTCAAGCGGAGGCTTTATATGTGCTGTGTGTTATAACACCTGCTGTTTTTCTCTGTTGGGTGTCAGGAAGGCGTGCGATCTGTGATTTGCCCCTGGACCGTCCATAACAAAAATAGTCACATTGTGTTGTGTGGGTCCGACGACTGAACTTAGCCGGCCGCCTATGCATTTGTGAATTTCAGTATCATTTTGTATCATTTTTTACCTGATTAAAAAGCATTTTTAACATCCATTATTGAAGCAAACCATATCAGCACAAAGGAGATAAACCCTTATGAAAATTGTAAACACAAAGAACCATGTTTTCCTAACTGTCAGCAAAGCATTAAAACGCTGTGCATCTGTGTATGTTTGTGGCAATTGAGAAAACAAGCCTGTCTGTTTTACAAAATAATATATGAAGAGTTCAGATAATTTTTATAAATTAATAGTTAAATCCTGTAAACAAAGTGTCCCTAAAGAATTAGTAAATAAAGTGATAAATTTTATTTACACTATTCACTTGTAATTTCTTTTGTTAAGTTTGTTCTTCTAGCTAATCTGTTAAAAGTGTCAGTTTTACAGCATTCACCCAAATTTGTTTGCTGCCCATGCTAATATTTTGCTTGTTAAAGATTATTCTTGTTTTATGGGTGTGTGGAACTCTATGGTGGAATCAAATTTCAAAAGCAGGAATTTTGTAAGTTAAATAGTTTTAAATTGAAGAAAATTTTTATAGGTTATGTATGGCGCTACATGCTTGTACCATTTTTATATGGATTACTTTAATGCTGAAACTTAAGGCAGCTTTTATTTTGAATTAAATTCTGTGAATTTAAGCCTTGAGGAATTTATCAGACAGTGGCATTTTGTTTTTATTTAAACTAACTTGTATATCGTATCAATATTTTTAAAAAAAAATGAGAGAGAGAAAGAGAAAACTGAGGAATGCTGTTTGTGTGCTGTGTGTCCAAAATTTACTGTAGTTAGTGCAGCATTACTTTGAATTGCCACTTTCTGATTTTTAATTCCTCTCTCAAGATTATAGTGTCTGCCATTAGCATCAAGCAGTTTCTTGTAGCTTTGTATCATTGTCTTTATTTGTTTCTTATACAGCATGATTATAGTGCAAACATTTTATGCCATTTATTGTTACCATTATCTGTGTACAAAGCAAAGGCACTTTCCTAGTCTTATGAATTTGCACTTCCAGCAAGTGTTTGTTAAAGACTTATATGATAGAGAATAAAGAGAGTGTTTATAAAATGTTTGAATGTTCTGTTTATTGGAGACCAGAATAAACCAGCTGTTTGTCTTCATCTTTACTAAAAATTGTGAAGTGAAATAATATAGTGTTAAATTCTATTGAATTTCATTAAAGTTACCAAAAATGAATATGGAATTATTTAACCAAAGATGTCTTAAGTGTTTAATTTGCAATATGTACTGTCTGTTAATAAACCCCACCATTTGTTCTGTTATTGATGTACTTATATTGAAGAATATAAAATGGCTTCATAAAAATTCTGTTGTTTACTTTCTAATTTTTTTTTTGCGAGGGTACAGTCAATGAAAGAAGCTAATTGGTAATTAAAGAGTAGACTGTATGTGATAGATTAGATAATTATATTGATTAATGTTATTGTTTTAACAGAGAAGGAATCACATTGTCAGTTTTATATAATTATTTTGATGCAGAAAACGTTAAATTTGTTAGTCAATTTTTTGTTCTTTTCTTGTGGGGTGTTATTTTTTTCTATTCTACTGTATTGTAATCATTTAGTGTTCTACAAATGTAAGTAGTTTTGTAGCAAGTGTTAATTTATGTACTTGTTTTCCTTAGAGCTCGTTAAGATTGTGAGGCCTCATCCATTGGTCGCTGATGTTAAATGTGTCTGTAAAAATTATTTGTTTTGTGTCGTGAATGACAATAATTTTGTTTCATGTTTTACATATTGACTGTTGAACACTTCCAATGTGGTGGGCCTCTTCAAATGTTCCTCAGAATAGATTTTTCTTTGAACATTGTTTCATGTTCATGAATATTTGGACAGTATGATATGGGACTTAGTAACTTGGATCCTCTGTTCGCATAATATTTATGGCTTTTGAGCTGTTGTATTTTCCTTCTATTAACATCCTAACCTTTTATACTTGTAAAAGAAGTATTTTATACAAAAGTGACTCATAATTTATGTGAATATATAATAAACTTATTGTGATGATATGGCTCTTTTTTGCACAATAGAGGCCAGTTAACTATTTTCCATTTTGTAAAAGGTTTACTATATCATTGTTTGTGTTTGAAATTGTTTGTTGTAATAGTCGGCTGTTAATTTTATAGTAATTCTGTGTGGATATTCTTTCTTCTGATAAAAAAACAAATGTGCAATTTGGTGCTGTTACTGGTACATGAAACTTTGCCATACTGTGTAGAGTTATAATGAGAATGAGATGGAGTTGTGTGATGCACATTACTTTCATGCACAAAATTTATCAAATTAATGTGTTTAATTTTTATTTTCTTTGAATTGATGTCTTTATTACAAGGAACTATTATTTCTCTTACTTTATTTGTCATAAACACAGCTGTTGTTGAAAGGTCTACAAATATCTCAGGAACAAAATGTAGTTGTCATATTTGTTCTGTACATGTGGAGTAGCACAACAGTATGTGTTGTTCCTTGTCATGCCTGATTTATGTAAAGAAAAAAAAGTGCTCACAATTTGCAACATAAGTATTTATGTAAATTAATATGAAAGTGTAGACAGAAATATTTAGTTTTTAAAAATATCCACAACAGGAAAAAGGAAAAAAAGCAAATTTATACAATTATAGCTAAATAGAATTCAATATTAAGATTATTTAAAGATGACTAATAAGTGTATTGTAAAGGGCAGCATAAAGAAAATTAAAACCTATTTTGAAAGTATTTTCAGTAGATGTGCAAAATTATTTACCTTCTTAACACCTATTGACCCTAACCTTTTAATTATACAGTAACAATTTTTAAAATTGTTTACATATGTTACTGTGATCGTTTGGAGATGTAGGATACTCTTTTCAGTGTACTCACTGGATCATGAAGCTTCTATTTGTTATTTCATAATTTGATACATATTTATATATACTTGAAATATAGTTTATGTATTTTTAAAATGTTGATTATTTTTGGAATGTGTTTCCCACTTTAGTCATGCTGAGAAAATTATTTGTCCTTCATAGTATACTTTATTCATCCAAAATCTATAGCATTTTTAATTATATGCATTTTCAGTTATGTGACTAACTACACACTTATACAGTTGATATAATCACAATATATATAAGACTGATGATATTTGGTAAGCGGAAATTGTGACTGAGATGGTTAAAGGCACATCGTGGCTATAGTGAGGGTTTTGTGATGATCTGGTTTCGAGTCCTGATGATTCGGAATACTTTTCAGTCTTTCTTTCTACTTCCTTTCCTCTCTACACTTGACATATACTTTCCTTTGAGCATATAACTTGAAGAGAATTTCCCAACTGTCTCCCTTATTTTCTGTCCTTACTTTCCCATAAATTATTCATATATAAATGCTTCTAGATTAAATTTATATTGATTTGTTGATATACTGTGACACACAAAAATATATTGATTCATTTTGTTGAATTACAGTATTTAATAATTCAATATAAAATGATAACTAGTCTCATTTAAAATCTTTATTACTTTCAGGTGCTATTGACAAGTTCTGACATATTTATGTTATATATATATATATATATATATATATTAATTTTCTCTAGATTTCTTTTCATTATTGTAAACTTCATAATATTCCACAACTACATTGTGTTATTACTGTGGGTTTAGTTTTCATAGTGCTCTTCATGCACTTTTAATTTTATTGTTTATAAACATTTAATATTTTTAAATAAGTTTACTGAAGGTAAAGAAGTGACCTATTTTTATACTTTGCTACTGTAATATAATGTTAGTCATTGAAAATTTTAATATAACACATTTCTAAGAATTTAACATTGTCTTAATTTGCTTTAATTGGGAGTTTTCAAAAAGACTCCAATGTAATAGTTGTTGCTCTCCCATAAACTATGGATGCCTTCTTTCTCATCATTTACTGATATATTTATATTTTTCCTGTACTATAAATGCATTATTTATTGTAGTATTAGGGGAGTCAAAAGAATACATGGAAACCATTATAAATGGCATGAACATGGTCCTGGAGGAAGAGTGCAACATGAGGATTAATAGAGGGAAAACAAAGGTAATGGAATGTAGTATGGGAAACTGGAATAGCACAGGGTGTTTCTTTGGGAATAACTAGGTAGAAGTATAGTAGACAAAGAATAGGATAGCACAGGAAGGAAGGTTTTCATGAAAAAGAGGTATTTACTTACAGATATTATAAGTGTGAATATTAGGAAATTGTTGCTAAATGTTCATATGGGTGTGAAGCAATAGGAGTTGCAGAAAGGAAAAGAATAGAAGCCTTTGAAATGTTGTGCTATAGGAGAATGCTGAAAATCAGATGGGTGGATAGAGTAACTAACAAGGAAGTTCTAAACAGAATAGGAGAAGAGTGATCAATATGGAGGATGTTGACCAAGAGAAGGGATAGATTAATAGGCCACGTTTTAATACACAAGGGTCTTGTGAAATTAGCATTAGAGAGGTGTGTGTTGGGCAAGAAGAGAGGCAAAGGATGGAATACACTAAACAGATTAGGGAGGATGTGGGATATGCTAGTTATGTGGAAATGAAAAGACCAGTCTTAGGACAGAATACCACAACATATTCATTTTAATGGTATTTATTTTCAATACTTGGAAAAATGGCAGAATAAGAGTTGATATTCAATAATGCACATTGATTTTTACAGATCATAAGACTGGTGAATATTTTCAGGTTGGTTACCGCATTACAAGTTTTAACATCATACCTAGATTTTTATTTTGATCTTATAGTGCATATACAGCTGTCCTATGAATAAAAACTGTGGAAGGCATAAAAAGTATAGTAAATGGCATTTTAAGTTTTGGTACATTTACATCCAAACAAAGACACAGTTGGATTAGTTTCTTGTACTATGGTAGTTTGCTTTTCTAACCGTATAGCATCACAATTACACTAACACAACATCTTTCATCATCTCTTTCCTCAATCTTTTTGTAAATCTTTTTTAATGATTACCAGACTTGACAATATGTGTATAGTACAGCCAATTCACCTTCTTAATCAAATCTGTTATATATGTTTGAAAACCAATGTATTTTCTGTTACCAAACCTTATGCTTGCACATATAATTGTTTGTTGTTTGACAGTTTTAGTTCCCTTTATTATAATATGTACACATTTTTAGTGTCATCCTTGTGCTAAAATAATTCCATAGTTTTAAAATAAAATGAAATTATTATGTTCAAATTATTGTCTGTCATTGTAAGGAACTTTAACAAATTATTTTCACACACATTTTAATTGGCAGTTTTATTTATTGTATAGTAAAAGAATGAAATTTCAGAGGAAGGGAAACTTAACTGATAACAAATTTTGGCCCATGTTCATATTATTTTATTTATTTATAGAATTGAAGTATTTCTTGCTGTATTTAATTTTTACTGATGATGTGGTACACAGAGTAAATTAGAGTCCACATTTTAGACAATTATTTAAACTTTGAATTTAAATATCACCAGATCATATTCTGATAATCTGTGACACTATAAGGGGCAGTGAAATGAAAACAGAAGACCCACTACACAGTGGCTTTGGAATTTGTTTTATTAAAGAGTGGGTGAGATTATGAAACCATTGGTGACCTATTCTACAACACTGGAATTGATAGTTAACCAGTGGGATAAATGTATTAGTACATGTGGCAATTACTTTTGAATCAAATAAATTCCATTGTCACTGTGTAACGGGTGTTATGTTATTTTATTTATTTTAATTTCACATAAAGGGTGATTCGCTACCAGACTGACAAACTTGCAGGGGGTGTAAGGGGTACAGAGACTACTTGGAATCGCTTAGAAATGTAGGGTCGCAAATGGCGTAGTTACAAGCCTGTTCTTTCAGTAGAAAACCTCGTCGCTCGAATATCTGTAGCTGCTGGCCAGCCGTCGACTGAAACACCAAAAATGTTTTCCTAATCTGATGAAAGGGGCAGTGCCTCCAAAAAATCAAGAATCTGAAACCCTACACGGTGCCTGCCATCTGTGAACTAAAGGTAAGGTACCAGCATTCTGCTCTCTTTCCTATCCTAATTAATTGTTTTTAATTAGCCTGACAATGTTATTTATATATATATATGAGTCAGGAAATGACATTGTCATGCTTATTAAAACAATTAATGGGGAAAGGACAGAGATAGAAAGAAGATGACTTACCTGAGGTTCATAGATGGTAGACACCTTGTGAGGTTTAGAGAACTTGAATTTTCGGAACCTATGAACCTCAGGTAAGTCATCTTCTTTCTATCTCTCTGTCCTTTCCCCATTAATTGTATGTATATATATATATATATATATATATACATATACATACACATGGTTATTACAGACTTGTAAGGGGTTGTAAAGGGGACTTTTTCATTAAGTTTTGATAAGGAGTCAATGTCTGGAAATGTACCATTAGGAATCAAAATAAGTTTGATGAACATTTTTTTGCAAATCTCCTGCTTCATGGTACATGGGCTGAGGGCAACTGTTGATATTCTGCATCTTCTGCCGAGTCAGTGTTCACATAAGTTGTCGTTAAGTCTTTGAGCTGTACTGGATGGTAAAATGCACATTTGAAGAACAAGGGGTCATCATAAGGAATCACACAGGTAAGAACTCATTGCTCCCAGTGATTTGATAACCAAACAAACTTATTGTGTGTCATTTCTGGACATGGGTTCCTTTTCAAAACTTTATCTTTTAAGACCCCTCCATAATACCCAAAAAACTGTAAAAGGAATTCTGAAAAGCCCTGCATACTTCAAAATATAATTTTATCAGGTCATTCGTTTTTGAGACTAAGCATGGAAAACTATTATGCAATGTACTTCATTTATTAATTAGGATTTAGTATTTTTATTGCATCTATCCACTTAATAAAATAAAATTGTACTTAAATATGTACAAATATGTTTTCATTCTCATCTGTTTCATTGATTATCAATGGAAATAATGCAGTCTTTCTGGAAGTTACTCCAAAGTCTTATTGGAATTTTATCTGTGATAAAAACACCATATGAAATTTAAGGTAAGACAATTTATTTTTATTACTATATTGTGAATGAGATAATTATTTGAAGACAAATGATAATTTGGAATAGCAGTACATTTTATGTCGTTTCAATTATAGTTCTCCTTTCATCAGATTTTAAGCTCTAAATCAGCTTTTCCCAACCTTTTTTATGCCATACCCCAATTAAGTATTCTGATGTCCTCTTATATTAAAATGTTGAATTATTACCAAATTAAGTCTAACTACAACTAGGTTTTAAGAAGGGATCAGTAGGAAATTATGAAGAGAAAAGTAAGTAAATTTTGAAAATCAAATAGACAACTAAAATTCAGTACAAATGATTTGTATATTATTTTAATTTTAGTAGTTATCATTTGTTTACTAATTTTGACATTAAATTTGATATCACTTTGGATGAGTGTACTAAATTTAGTGAGATCATTGAACTTGCTGTGGAGAACTTCAGTCTCAAATCTCCCCTATTTGTAAAGGTGAGATGGTCATAGTTATTCATGTCATAGCAATTGTTCAATACAGTAAGTACTATTCCTTCATTAGGCATGGCAAACGATACCTTCCAAAAACATTGTAGCTCATATTACTCCAAGAAAGTACAACACTTTACTAAAAAGTTCTTGGGTTTTAACCCAGGTCATATTAGAATTGAAAGACATTTCAATGAATATCTCAATCATTTGACTTGATAAAGATGAATAACATATTCATTGAAACATCGTGTTTAAATTTTCATATTAGAATTAAAAGACCTGAGTTGAAACCAAAGAGCTATTTATTCAACAAATTCACCAGGAAAACCTACAATCTTCAAGTACAACACTTAACAAATGCTTATTTAAAATTGAGATTCCAACATTATCTTTTGTACATGTATAATTGTAGTTAAGAATGGCACTTTAGAGACACTTCATTTTATATGTAATCCTTTTCTGAATAACCACTTTAATTTTGATTTAATCTACAGCTAATTTTCTGACCATTTAAATGAGTATATTTTATGCTTATTGTAAAACTGTAAAGTGAACCAGATAATAAAGAAATTATTTCAAGGTGTTTTATCATTGAAAAAAATTTTATTATATCTGATGATAATTTAATCCTCTACTTCCTAATCCTTCCTTGCAAATAAAGAATACATGCCAAGAACACTACAAAGGTTATATCTGTGAACCTTTCATTCTCACAAAATGGACTTAAAAGGCACACGTAAGATTATTCCAAATTTGTTGCTTCAAACTGAAGTAATAATGTAATAAGTTGTCTTTTCACCTTCACTCATTTCTACTGACTCAAGTCAGCTTGTTGTTGACAATGCAGCACTGACTAATCTTTCAAAATACCAATTATAAAATTGATAAATTAAAACAATATATTGTCCTAATATAAGATCACAAATGGAAGGAAGTGAATAGAAGACGAGGTATGTATCAAGTAGTATGTGACCTATTGAAAATATCTTGTATAAAGTGTTAACTAGAAGGCATGTATAATGTAATACTTCACTTACACTTTTTGGGAGCAGACAAAGTGGTAAATGTATATTTAAAATCATAACTATTCATATTTCATAAATAGAAATGAAAGCTCCTGTATCAACAATGTTCAGAGTTTTTGGTAATCAGGATCATGATTTTGTAGAATAATGGCAAACACACTACAATTTAGTAACCATTGTTTGACCTTTAAATGGTAAGACTTAAGTGACTTAAAATTAACAAGGTTAGGTAGGAATGAGAGAGAGAGAGAAAAATTTGGTGGCGTACCTGACATTTAAAGTTGGCTGGTATTGTAGTGGCTGCAGGGTTTAAATTTTCAGAGGCAACCACTCCCTTCATCAGAAGATTAGGAATAGCATTCTCAAGAGATGGATAGCTATCCCTCCACAGGATTAGCAAATTGGCTTAGATGTTGTAGTGTAAGGTTTGGGCCTACAAGATGGATTAGAATGTCCACGAGTATTTCAGAAGTATGTTTTTAATATCAAAGTTTGATTACAGCCCCGGTGGAAAAAGGAGTTGAGATTTTGGAGTCCAGGTGGTTAGGGGTGGCCTACATTTTGTTTTCACTGTCTACTCACCTTCTCCTCTCACATCACAACTTTTACTATATAAACTGAAGAAGCAAATGATTGCTGGTTCAAGTTACTGCTCATATTGCTGTATTATCTTCTTTTTTGAATAGTTTTGATAATCCATAATTATTTATCAACTTGTCTGAAAGGTGGTTGTCTAAAATTTTGTGGTGTTCTATGAAGAACTATAACAGAAGGGATTTGAAGAATGCATCCTTACTGAATGACTATGGAAAAGGTGACTAATGAAACAAAAAGGTTACAAATTTATGTTCAATATATAACCAAAGCAAAGTGAAGAATACAAGTCACCCATAAAATAATTTGATCCTATGGCCTCCATAATGAAAATACTCAATTTAAAAGAAAAAATCTCATTTACTGCTTTATATTCCTCAAATCTTCATGATAACTCTTATGGTGATACTTGTCCCTCCAGATAATTTTTTAACCAAATTTTCTATTTTCAGCCTTCTTTCTATTAAAGTACATAATGCTGTAGCCTAAGATTTTATGTCTGTACTGCAAAATTTAATTGGTTCAAAGATAAATATGTTGAATGTCATTTTCTGTTACTTTGTTCAATGTCCCACCAGCAACTGGAATGGTCAGCGGTAGGTAAACAGTTGAGGGCAGGCAGCAAATTCTATGTGAGGTTGGCTTAACTGGAGCAGTCTATGACAAGGAAAGCTACTAACACTAAAGCATGCACGTGGGACAGTGTTTGGAGTTTTTAGGATGGCAACTGGTAAAATGAAGGTACTGTATGTGTTGATTGGACAAAAATGGCATACTAGCCTGCTATTAGCACCTACTATTAATGCAAGGTCTTTTTTCTGTCTGTGTTTCCTATCCAATTGATTATTATTTTCACTTTTTCATCTTATTTTTCTTTGTTTATATACATTCAAAAAAAATTATTGAAAGGATAGTGGCTCAGCTGAAATTTCCACAATTTTCTTCAAGAGAAAAGGAGACACATTCCTAATGCCACCTGACATGTGGAATGTATCTCTTGTTCTGAAAATTTTAAGATTTTCAACCTGTCTTCATCAGAGTCCAAGCTTTAATTTCACCCTCCAATAATACACATGTTAAAAGGACCAGTTTCACCTGCAACATAACTATTAAGGTTTACAGCTTTCTCAGTGCATTCATTACAGTCTATTCACCAGTTCCACTGTATTTGCACACAATTGCCTCTTGCTGTCATGTAAAAAAAAATTGGTTTTATTCAGTAAGTGTAATAATAATGAGTAAAAATCACAATTTAATCAATATGTTCTTTGGTGCAACTTTGTGGTAATCTGTACATACAATTATCAAGTAAAATAATAGAAACAAGTAGTGAACAAAAGGTGCAAATCAATGCATTTATTCTTGCAGACCTTTTTACAAATTACAACAATATAACATTCTAAAGAAAGGCTGAAATATTATTAAATATTATCATAATAGTCTACTCTCTGTCCCGATGCAAATTTTCCTTCCTCCAACAGCTGTATAATTCTTTTAGTTGTTTGTTCAACTGATAATATGATGTCATTTTCCACTAGATAAATAAACTCATTCTTTATATCAGAGTCTTGTACATTACTTATTACTTCATGAAACATATCGGTTTTAACTGGACCTGGTGAGTAATTTAAGACTCTAAGTGTTGGATTCTCCTCAGCCAACACTTTGAAATACATTTCTCTGCTTGCTTTGCCAACACAGTAGTAACCCATAGACTTGAAAGGTAAAACAGCACATTTAGATGTGACATTTATCACCAAACAATCTATTGAACTAGGAGTAATCTTCAAGAATTCAGTATTAAGACATATTGCTGATATGAGATTGAATGATAAATATTCCTGCCATTTTTCATAGCTTTCCATTTCAGCTGTTTTTTGTGACACATCACCAACAGATCCAGCATTATGAACTATCATACTGAGGGTAAACAAAGAAGAGTCTGCACTATATTTGTTAAAGGTAGTCTTTAAGATATTAGAATAAATCTGTGGATCTGGGTTTGCCAAATCAACACAATGGCACTCCACAAACACTTCAGGGCACTTTTCAAGAATAATATTTTTTGTTTCTTCTAAACCTGACTCTGAACGAGCTAATAACAGAAGAACAGACTTGGGAGCAAATTTCTGAGCAAACTCAAAAGCAAAATTTTTGCCTATACCTCGGCTTGCTCCAGTAATAACACAAAATGTACAACGTCCCCAAATACTTTTGTCATTTCCCATGATTACAATACAAAATTGTTCTAATCAGATGTTTTCGTATTGCAATCTGTTTCTATTGATGTTAAATCTTCAGATAGTGACTTAGATAACTGGTCAGCTTTCAATAATTCTACTATCTCCCCATATGTCAAGGCTTGACGTTCTGGTGCTATACGCCGTGCTACACTATTTTGAGGGCTAACTGGTGTATCTAATATGTGATCATCAGTTGAATCTGCAGACGTTCCACCAGTTAGAAGCTGAATCATACAAGATTTATGGGTGTCCTCAAATGATTTAACCAAATCTCTTTTTGATGTTTTCTCTCTCAGCTTAGCTAACTTTTTTTCTGAAAAATAAAGTTACGATGAAATCATTTTTCAGTTCGTAAATAAGTCAGTGATAAGGCATGAGTTGCTAAGAATGGCAGTTTAAGAGGATTAGGAAAAAAAATTGATGTTACATTACCTAAAGTTGCTAAGTACTCCACTGAATCAGGCAGTCGATAGTCGGGTTCAAAGTTATCTTCGAATTGTGAAATTCTTGTTCCGCAATCAGCTGTTGACAGCCACGGATCCGTCATCATTAAGCGTCTGTGATTTCAGTTTGGCCAACGACGTAAAAGTCCCCAAAGATGATATAAAGTTCAACTGAAAACTTTCACTGTTTGACCACGATGCCTGATTAAAGTTGTCTTTACTGAATTTTTAGCTCCTAATTTGTCTTTAAATTTCACTTTATAAAAGTTAGATTTTGTCATACTTTCAGTGCATTTCTTTTAAGATAGGCTAGGTTTATACGGGCAGTGATGACTGTCAGAAAACGAGGGGCAGTGATGTCAGTAGCGTATAAACATACGTCAGTGCTGCACTGACAACTGACAATCCATCGCTGACACGAGAGTTGTCTTGTCAAAAGTATGCCAGTTATGACTGGCGTTCCCCCTCCACCGACCTAGACGCTGCCCGCATAGGAGGCCAGTTAGTGGCAGTTACGGCTGTTAATTATCGATTGTGAACAGTGTGGAAGGGCTGGTTATCGATTGCACCACTGTAAACAGTTTGTAATTTGCATTTTCAATACGCGTGCAGTTTGGTATAGTGTGTGATTGGAGTAAATGGATATTTGGTGTAAACAGTGGCGAGTAGTTTCGGTTATAAAGCATTTGGGATAAAATTCGTAAGTTGCACCTAATCGCCTATAGTTTTTTAGGTTAACTTTCCAAAAAGAATTATTTGCCCACCCTCCAACGGCACAAATTTTAAACTGCACGAAAGAATGATATAGTTATGAAAAATAATTCATATTGTTTTGTTCAGTAATTGACATGTTTAATGGGAAAAAAATAAGTAATAAAAACCGACCCAATTGAACACTGAAAAACCGTTTAAAGTACAGGCGCTTAATTACAGTAGTAAGAATAATACAAAGCAATATTACGAAACAATTTGTTTCATTTTTATGTATCTATAGTGTAGCGTAATGCTGAGTTTGACTTATTTGTGAGAATTTCATGAGTCGTCGTCCTCATTCCTAACGCCTTTCCTAGCACAAACACAAAGTGATTAGTTCCGGTACTTGGTATATAAGGTTCTTTTTTGTTTATCTTCGTCTTCCATCATACAAAGCACTAACAATGCAAAAACTTTCTGTTTACAATATACAGACATTATGCTTAAGCATATCCACAAAGGGGGGAAATATTCAACCTGATATTATTAATATATCAATACTATGCAACATCAACATTCCAATCGGTCGTAGTTGCCAATAAATAGCAGAGAAGTATAAACATGCATCAGAGTTCTCTGCCCTTTCTGTAGTGAGGGCCAAAGAGACGTCTGGCAGCACTTCCACAGAGTTGTCAGTGAAGAAGTGGGCAGTTATCTGCCCACTATGTAAATGGTAGGCAGTGCACAGCCAACTCAACTTCGGCGAACATCAAAAGACAACTTACAGCTACGTTTACACGGGCAGTGATGGCTGTGCACTACCAGTCATTTACATCGTGAGGAAACAACTACCCACTTCTTCACTGACACCACAGAACGGGCAGTGAACTCTGGTACATACTTAAACTTCTCTGCTGTTTGTCAATATTAAGACAAGTTTAAACAAAAATATAATTTAATAAACTTTTCTGACTAAATAGTGATATATTTAATGCTTACTTTTTGGCTGTTTTTTTTATTTATTGTAAAAAATAATTGTTATATTTGGAGGATATTTTTAATAATTTGTTTCTTTTTAATCATTCGATTAAATGTAAGGAAATATACACTAAGATGCTTTGCAACTAACCAAAAGCACGCCTTTATCTGAGATCATTGAGCACGGAACGTTTAAACTGCCGCTCCAATGTTGGCAGAACCTTTTATTGGCCGGCGCCATGTTTCCCCTTCCACGCGACTTGTGTAGTTTGTTTTGTTGCAGAGTGGATGGATAACAAGCAACTTGATGGACCCATTCTATTGTACAGACTTCTGATAACAAGGTACGTTCGGTTAAATATCATGTTCATCTAAATCATTATTTTTATTCAGCATGCGATTTTCCCTTCTCAACCGAACGAGTCGTGTTCTTTAACGCAATGTTTTTATATATATCGTTTACGTATTACATCTTTACACAAATTTTTGAACGTTTAAGGGGTGAAATTTAAATGTTTAAAATACGTCGCCATTTACTTCCCTTCAGGACTTAATTGAGCTCTGTTTGACTATTTTTTACTGTTTCATTAGAAATTAATACACAACATTAGTTTGGGAAACTAAAGCCAGTCTCTCCCAGACTTCAGGGGAAGTAATATTTCTGCATAGTTTCTCAAATAGTATGTTGAATTCTTATTAATTTAACAAAGTAATATTGGCATACATTCCTGTTTACTGCTTGCCCCTGAGGACTATTTCTTTGTGGAGCACTTTATATTCTGTTATGTGGAACCCACACAGGTTCAATTTTAGGTTTGTGAGTTTTGAAGTATTTCCGTTTTTCTAGTAGAGTCGTAATATCTAGGGATGGTAGAAGTATAGTAGACATAAGTAGAATAGCACAGGCAAGGCAGGTTTTCGTGAAAAAGAGGGATTTACTTATGGATAATATGTGTAAATATTAGGAAATCGTTGCTAAAGATGTTTGTATGGAGTGTGGTGTTATGGGTGTGAAACATGAACGATATTAGTTGGGGAAAGGAAAAGAATGTGGTGCTATAATTGAATGCTGAAAATCAGATGGGTAGATAGAATCACAAACGAAATTCTAAACAGAATAGGAGGATGTTGACTAAGAGAAGGGATGGATTAATAGGCCACATTTTAAGACAATTATTAGAGGGAAGTGTGTGGGGTAAGAACAGGATGCAAATGCTAAGTAGATTGGGAATGATGTGTGGTGTGCTAGTTATAAGGAAATGAAAAGGTTAGCATGGAGGGTTGCATCAAACTAGTCACGGGACTGAATACCACAATTCCAATTTTAGGCAAAAAAAAGTTTGAGTGTAAGAGTTTTCATCTATTATGACTGAAGGTCCTTTTGCTGTTAAATTAATTAATATTTTCATGTCATACCTCCTAAAATGATTCACCACTGGCAGTAACATCACTTAAAATCATCTTACTTTTAAAATAATTTTCAAAGGAAAGTAATAGACACAAGTGGCGAGGCTTAGATATTTCAAATATTCGGAATTGAAAGATAGAGAAGTCCAGGACATTCCTACTTGTTTCATAATTATTTATGAATTCGTGGTTTAAATTTAAGTTTAAATATAATGCCTGAAAATTTGTTGGTGTTGATTTCCCCTTGACTGTTAATGATATTTCAGTTGATGTAAATGCTAGAACATCAATTATTTCCTATCTGTTGATTACTTCCAATTCCATGGAAAATTTGCCATTCTGCTTTTGTTTCATCTGTCTTTACCAGCCTGTTTATTCTTCAAAATTTATCTTCAAAACAATCTATTTTTCCTTATTGTTTGTTGTTGTGGTATTCAGCTGCAAGACTCGTCTGACGCAGCCTTCAATGCTAACCTATCTTGTGCAAGCCTTTTCATTACCGCATAACAAGTACATCCCACATCCTCGCTAATCTGTTTAGCCTGTCGTGTGCTGTTTGCACCTATGACCCCCAGTCTTCTTTGGTATGTGTAGAATTGTTTTTACTAAAATGTTCTGGTATTCTTCCTGTTTTGTAAATTTCTCAAACTATCCTGAACGGCCATGATATTGCTTCTTCATCTGAACTTAACTCTGTTGGAATGTTATAAATTCCTGGTGCTTTACAATTGCTCAGGTCTGTCAGTGCTCTTTCAAACTGACCTTAAAATTTATTCCACCAACTCTTAATCATCCACCTCCTCTTCTAGATATTCCCCACAGAGATGTACATTAGTAATGGAACTAAAGACATTAATTTTGTATGATTTCTGTTGCAAGATCCAACAATAACCCTTGATACTGTTTTTGAAATGTAAATCAAATTTCACCCCCATATATTATATTGTTCTATGGAGTTTCTCAAATTTGTGATAATATATTTCATAGCGAGTTTCTTATTCACTTGATTGCCTCCTTTACCTTATTTCAAATTCTATATATGATATATGATAGTAATGTTTTTGGATTTCTTTTGAAGTGTCTTAAACATTTTAAAATTTTGTACCTTAGCAAATTAGCTCACTACCACCAATCTGTACAAAACTATACCTTTCACCCTGGGCAAAGGAGGAACATCGATAACTTTTAAGCTATTTTTAACAATAGATTACTTTGTTTTTGCAGGAGTGATTCCCGACTTCTGTGGAGCTTGTTGCAGAGTTTTCTGGACTTCAACAACTTATTACTTTAGCTTGAAGTGTTTCGATTGTATACTTACTTACTTAGTTACTTCCTGCTGTTAGTTACAAAAACTCAATTATTTGAGATTTTATTTTAAAGGTTAATTAAATGCCTAAAAAATTTATATTTGATTTATTGCTAATCTAATTTTCCTATACTAGTGTGATGAAAATAAAGACTACAGTTTATATATTGGCAATTTATTCTCTTAAGTAATGTACATTTTAAAAATAAATCCAGTTTAATGTGGAGGAATAAGCAGCTTCTTGGTGGTTACAGGCTGCTAAAAAATCAACCTAAGTCCAACATGATAAAAAAGCTTTTCTGTTCAACGTCGACACTTTCCAGATTCCACAGCTTCCCAGTCCAGTAATTCGAGGAGCGAGTGGGCCAAGGGTTTTAAAGCCCCCGGTCTACAGGCTCCTCAAAGGTGGGCCTGCAAAAAAGTTACATAAAACATTAAGAAAGTAGAAATAAAACCACAATATGAAAAGAATTTGAAAAACTTATTGGTGTTAAAAGCTGGAGATAGTTTATTTCTGAGAATCACAATGGAAGGAGGAGACCTTGATTCTGGATTTCATAATAGATATTTTGGAGATGGTTTATTTTTGGAAAGTGGCAATCATGTAAGAGGGCTGAAAATTGAGGATATTGATTCATAGTGCCGAAAGCTGGAGATAGTTTATTTCTGGGAGAAAACCAAGACGGTAGTCTTGTTAATTTGGAGACAGATTATTTTTGGATTCCACTGCAATCATTCCACGAAAAACTTTAGAGTTGGAAGGGAGCTTGAGAATTCATAGCAGGGTGGAAAGAAGGGTTAGGCAAGACCACTACACTATTTGAAACTGAATGATAGTTCATTTATGGAATTCCTGCAAACAACTATGGTTAGAAAATATCCAGAATGAATGGAGTAATGGAAATTACAGTAAGGAAATGAGTGAAAGTGCCTTGAAAGTACAAAAAATGTCAAACAGAATTAAGAAAAAAAAGTGGCAAGGGACAATTATACTGTTTGAAGTGAAAATTTTCTGAAATAAGGAATGAATGTAGAAAGTGTTGTGGAAGAATGCTTTTCTGGACTCTTTAAATAGTAAAATTGATAAAAAGGCAAGAACCCATGCAGATGTTGGACTTGATGGAACAAAAGAGAGATTACAAAACGTACAATGCACCAACAAACATAACTGATATATGATGATATTGTACAACTCCAGAGAAGAGGGTGAGAAGCCCATTTCAACACCTGGGTCTAGGATCAAAGAAGAATTCACCATGGGGAAAAAACACTGACCTGGACAAATAAAGTTATATGAAGGTGTTCACAAACTTAAGCTTGAAGTAGAAAGAGTGATAGAGGACCACATTCTTGTAGACTTACTAAAGGTAATGGGAGAAATCAGTCTGCAGAAATTGACCAAATTTATCAACAGAATGTATGAAACTGGTGAAGGACCAAATATTTCCTCAACGTGACTACAGCTGCCTTGAAGAAAATGCAGAAAGGTGGGAAATGAAGTGACCACTGAACCCTCGGATTATTGCCACAAGTGAAGAATAAAATGATTTCAAGATAACAGGGTACATTAAAACATACAACAAAACTGAAAAGAATTTAGAAAGGGGAAGTGTAGTCTGCCTATTTGTAAATCCCAAGTTTCAGACAACTGACTTTTGAAGACTACAATAAATCATAAAAATTGACTACTTTAAGAATGCAAAAAAGAAAAGCTGTCTAGAGAAGACAACAAAAGTGCATTTTAGATATTATTTGAAATACACAACTAGTGAGCTCAATGCAGGGGAAGATGACAGCAAGGTATTAGGAGTTGAATCAAAATGACAAAAAAGTGGCAGGAAAGAATACTCTTACAAAATTGAAGACTTGAAACTAGCAAGGAATTAAAACCTACAATGTGGAACAAGACAAGTTTAGTAGCAGCAGTGACGCCATAGTCTATGAAGGCAATGTAGATGAAAATATATATTACTTTATTTCCTTATTCCATTTTAATTGAAGACAAATTCAATGCTAAATTATAAATAACCGAGTTAATAAATACACAAAAATAAGGGATATTTTGTCATATTTTACTATTTTGAGCATGGTGGAGACGTTACTGCTGTAACCAAATTCATCTATAATCAAAAAAGTAAACTTGGCTTTTGGATATTAAAAATAAATAAAACGAAAATTAATTATTTTTAGTTCATGTCATACTATGAACACAAACAATGAAGTTATTGTTTGTACACAGAATTCTTTATAATGTTTATAACATAAATTTAAATGAAATTATTCAAAATGTTTACAAATAACAATGAGACAGACAGTAATTTGATGATTTAGAGTATCTTGAATACCAGAATACAGACACAAAGATAGAAAATATTAAATATCAGTGTTAAAAGTATTTTAATTACACAAAGAAGTAGCTAACCAGGGTGACCACTCATAAGTAAATCTTAAAAGTATAAAAGCATAATAGTGACTATAAATTGTGAAAGCATTATCTTCAAACCAATGGGGCGCAAGAAAAGCCATCATCATAAATACATATCCAAATTAGATTATGGAGCAGTTATCTAAAACTTGGCCAAATAAGGTGTAAACTTCTGAGCATCAACTATGCAACAAAAATCCGCCACACACCTACAAACCCTGTCTATAATGTTATAGCCAACAGACATGTCACAACAAGAAACCTTCCAAAACCCTTTTACTTCCACGTAAACAAACTCCTAGAAGAAATCAATTCCTTACTACCACCAATCCTGGGCAAAGGAGGAACATCGATAACTTTTAAGCTATTTTTAACAATAGATTACTTTCTGCTTTTGCATCATAATGAATTTCCAAAAAAAGTATGTTACAGTGACACACAATTGCCAGAAGATTCAAATTAAAATTCCCCTCATGGTTATTGAACAGTCACGATACGACCTTAAGAAAAATTAAGCCACCCCCTTAATCGTCTAAACACGCTTCAATGAGTTACCTGCTGAATTCCCAGACCACCAGCCAAAGTAAAGAAATAATAATTTCATGGATTCCTTCACATCCTGGCATCAACAGCAAAGAGATGGCAGATGTAGCATCACTCAGACCTCAGATATCATCTCCACCAAGCAATAAAATCATCCAAGAATAGACACAAAAATGACCAACTAAACTTACCAATATAATAATACCTTTTACACAGAAAAACAAATCCTATTAGACAGCAGAAGAGACCAGATTATCTACACGTTTATGAATAGGTCACTCCAAAATAACTCATGAAGACCTTTGATACACCAACACTTTGCGAGTTCTGTAATACCCCTATAACAATCAAACATATATTCAAATGCAAATAAAAACAAGCCCACACTTGTCCAATGCAGGAAAAGAATAGAATTTGTAAAATACACAATGTTTTCTTTTAGATGTGTATTAGAGGATTCATAAATGAATGATACTTGTCATTCACTAATTTTTTTGGCTACTTGATTGTGTAACACTCTGTTTCAATTAGGAAATCTACATGATTGTATTGTATTATTTCTGTTATGTCAGTCATTAAAGAAAACTGTACCTTTCACCCTGGCCAAAGGAGGAACATAGATAACTTTGAAGCTATTTTTAACAATTGATTACTTTCTGCTTTTGCATCAAAATGGATTTCCAAAAATATGTTACAGTGACACACAAATGCCAGAAGATTCAAGTTATGTATGTTTGTTCGTGTCTGTTTTTAGGCACTTAAGAAACAATAATACATCAACAAATTTTTTGAATGGACGCGAGCCAAGTTAACTTTGCCGAAAATGAAGATCCACTCACCCAAGGTGGATAGTTTCCTCTGGAGTCCCTGTCAAGCCTTCCTTCTGTTCCTGAAGAGTGTGGCAGCATGTGAAAGTCCTGCCAAAATAAGAAACAAACATTCACCACACAAGTCAAAATTATGAATAATGGGAGAAAAATACATTATTCAGCTTAAGAAAGAATGGAGAATTAATTCTTGCATAAAAAATTATTTGCTGATAATTAATGTCACATAACTCACCTAAATATCCTTCTGTAAATCTGTATCTGTTGCAAGTCAAGTAGCATCTGGAAAGAAGATAAAGTGATTTTAGTATTTCAGCACTATGAAAGTAAATAAACTGGAAGTTTTATCAATAGAAATTTGATACCATGTACAAGGAAACTGAAACAAAAGATCACGTTAATAATGTTAAATATTCTGCTATTTATATTTCAACCTCATTTCATACCACTATGGAACAGTCTGTAGGTTGTCAGTTTTTCCCAAATGATAATTTCCTCAAATAGCACTTACTTGTCACAGTGTACTTGCCATCAAGGTATATATTGCCATGTGACATAACAGAATGAGCCAGTAATTGCTTTCAGAGATTGCAAATTTGAAACTGTTTCTTGAACTTGAAATCTTCAAAAAACATGTTACAAAGACTGCATTTAATGGCTATATATACATCAGGATTTTCCCTTCAGAATAAATGTTAACAGACTGTGATGTCTCTAGTTGTGCACCAATCTCAAGTTATGGAAATATACATGGGGGGGGGGGGGGTATAACTCCTACCAGTTTCCATTCAATAAGTCAGCTTTAAATTTGTTTACAACTGAATAAAGTAATTCAATAGTAAAATCATCTTAGTAATGCAATTTTTAGATAAATGCAAAAGAATTTATTTGTATTTTATGACATATGAGTAATAAACTTATATTTTCAGCTACTGTGTGATGACAATGACTTATTTTCAGCTACTATTTATTTCATTTTCCAATGTTGCAATTAGCGTTACTTAATTAAAACTTTACAAAACTGAACATCTTACAAAAGCTTATATTTCATTCAATTTTGGCCAGTTAAAGTTTTTGTCATTGGAGGGTGGGCAATAATTCTTTTTGGGATTTACTTTACTGTAGAATTATATTTAGGAAATTTATAGGTGAGTTCACTATGTTCCTTAAAACTAAGGAAACTGTCTTTATGTTGTCGGCCCTCGTGTTCGTTTTTGTCATTCTTTTCTATTTTGTGTAAGTGGAAGTACTATTGAAAAATTAGAAGTGATATAGAATAGAGGAGTAAGGGCTATTTTAAATGAGAGCAAGTATTATAGGATTAAGGATATGCTAAATAAAATAGAATTGTTAAGTGTTAGGGACCAAATTCTGCATGATGTTTTAGTTTTTAATCATAAAATAGATAAGGGACAGCTACCAATTATTTAAATACTTTTATAAAAAGAATATCAGAGGTACATAGTCAAAACACTAGGACTAGGGGAAATTTTTATATAGGGTACTTAAATATAAAAAGTACTAAAAATTCGATTTTTAATTAAGGTTTAGTGGGTAAAGTTAGTACTTTGAACTCACACGCCCGAATTCCGGCCGGTTTACTATTACACAATGAGTTACCAGTACCTGTTAAGGACACCAGAAGTATAAATGTATTTAAAAATAGTTTAGTGTTAGAGTTTAAAAAGACTGATTAAATATAAAGAATAAATTTGTATTTAGATTATGTTTTGTATTATCTAAAATAAATATAATTGGAATATGTAATAAGCTAATTTGAATAAATAAATAACTGTCCCAAACTTGCTGAACCAAATTACTTACCAATGTTCTCAACAATAAACCACTTCCTCCAATCGCACACTAAACCAAACTGTTTTTTACACTGTTCACTGTTGATAATTGACAATCGTAGCTGCCACCAACTAGCCACTTGTATGGGCAGCGTCTAGGACGGTGGAGGGGGAACGCCAGTTATGCCTGACACACAGCTGACACGCTCCCATAAAACTGAAGTAGTGCTGTCGGATCAGTGCAGGGCTGACATATGTTTATACGTCACTGACAACACTGCACCTCTTTTACTGGCAGTGATCACTGCCCGTGTAAACCTAGCCCAAGTTTGTTTACATTTCTTTCGAAAAACTTTTACCATATATAGCATATGGAGTATATCAGGAATTTAATCAATTCGTGAAATAAAATATTTGAAGTGACTAGGGAACAGATAAAGAAATGTCTGATCAACACTTTGTGGCCACGGCATATGCAATATATTTATATGATAATGAAAGGTATGTATGTTGTATTTCGATTGAGCTAAGAAAAATGTACATCAGAATGTCGGTTTTGACAGTTCTCGATTTTTACTGAAGGTTCGATGACAATAAGATGTACGTCTATTTATTTATGCATTAGGAATTTATTTGATTGGTCTTTTACAGTATGACGGTATTGACAGTTGTCATTCTCGTTTCATATTAAATGCTTTCCCTATTTGGTTCCATTTTTTTTTATCACAATTAACAAGTGTGTTTGCGTAGAATACTTTTAATAATTGGAATATTATCTTCAATATTGGAAACAAGAGCTTTATACATGTTAATTATTCAAACATAGTTTTCTGAATAAATAAAAAGACGGCAAATAAGTCAGCAATTTTTTGCTATTTAATTAATATAAATGCGACGTTTGTCTCCCTTTCCAGACTTCACCAGGCATACTACATACATAATATTACAAAATATTTAATGTGGGTTCTATGTTACAATTTTTTGTGTGTATAAAAACATGTTTAAAAAATTACAAATTTAGCAATTCATGTCCTTCACTCCTTATAATGTTAATTATTGTTTATATTCATTCTATGTAATAAATACAGCATTAAAAAGTATGTGAAGTGATTTTAAATTGTTGTTGTGGTATTCAGTCCTTGGTCTGATGCATCCCTCCATGCTAATGTATCCTGTGCAAGCCTTTTCATTTGTACATAGCTACTACAACCCTCCTAATCTGCTTAGTGTATTCCATCTTTGAACTCCCTCTTATGTTCCCCACACACTTCCTTCACATTGTGTCAAAATGTGGCCTTATCTTGGTCAAACTCCTCCAAATCATTCCCCTATTCTGCTTAGAACTTCCTGGTTACTAACTCTATACACCCATCTGATTTTCACCATTTTTTGTATTATTATCAAATTATATTATTTTTAAGAATTCTGACAATATATTTATCAAAGACAATCATTTGAAATCATTGACTGATTCTGAACTGTTGTTGATAGGCCAGTTGAATTTCCAAATGAAAGCAAAACAGAAGAAGAAATTCAAGAAAAGACAAATAATACAGAGAATTTTGGGTATGTACTGATTTCATTATTTTAAATTAATAGGAATTTAAATGTAGAATATTGTATCCGTTTGGTTTAAAAGAAGAAATGTGGATTGAAAAGGTTATTTCTATTTATATAGTATTTGTTTTTTACGTGATACACATTCACACAGAACAGCATCTATGAAGACTCATCATTTAACACCATTTACTTGTGTTTTACCCTGTCTTACTAATTAGTTTCTTTTTCTTAGTGAATACTTTCATTTTACTTGATATAATTTCCTTTTTTAAAACATATATTGGTGTGGGTGCAATATATGTACAATGCCAAACATACACCAAAGTTCTTACTAGGTGCTGTACACCCTTGGTCAATTGCCATCCCTACCACTCTTTTATTACGTCACACATATATAAGGACAGATAAGTAAACGCCACACACAGAATAAAGTAAAAAGTCTCTCTCAGTGGGTATGCTTCACAGTACTGATAAACACGAAAAATCTAGTTGGTGAAAATAAATAATATTTAGAATTCAATGTATTTGTAAGATGTATTGGAAAGGGTTTACTCAAGTTTAGGTTGGTAGAAGTGGATTAAGTGTACAACAAATTGCTATAGCTACCAAAATTCATTAATATTGCCAGGCCTTCTTTGTCATTCATCTTGGCTTGCTTCCTTGTGTTTATAACTGAAAGATTGTTCTGAAACTGTTGTACTGCCATTTTAATAACTACAAATAGAATTTAAAAAAACACTATTTAATACTGTAGAACATGTTATTGCATAACTTGTTGGTATTGTAAATTACAACCTTTCCAGAATCAAGACATTTGCATCATCTTTGCCAGCTGAACAAGAATGTCTATTACAGCTCTTCATTATACGTCGTTTGAGGAAAGGTGCTATTTACAGTGGAACTGGTAATTTTTCCGGGATGGATTTTAGGTTGGTCCATAGTTATTCAAAATTTTGATTTTGGTAACTAAAATGTGTTTCTAATATTTTCAATATCTCACATCCTTTATCTAACAATAATTTGCCTTTTTCAGCCTTACTGAAAAGCCTAATTCACCTGCAATATGCTTTTACATTTTATTTCCATTAAGTGAAATACACCAAGTTATAATATGTTTGCTATCTTCCCCTGAAGCTAATTTGGAGACATTTCGTTTTGAACTTGTTCATTTTTGTGAAAATTTATCTACAAAAATTCCAATTGGAAAGGTGTGTTTCAAAGTTTCTTAGCACTTTGCCTTGGTTATGTATCATTACATAATAAATTAATAACTATGAATTTCAGGGGGAGGAGTTTGTACCACAATTCAAACTAGAAGTTTCATCTTGGTTCAATGATAGTGTTAATTATGTTCGACGAGTACTCGGAGCAGTGATGGATGATATTTCATTACTTCTACAACTGGTATGAATTTACATTCCCTCTACCTTAACAAAGAATTAAGAGAAAATTGGAACAATTTCCCACTATTTCTAAAATGAGAAACGTTAAAAATGTATTTTCCATATTATTGGTATTATAATCCCGTGAAAAAATAATGGCAAAATGTTCTTTATGAAATAAAATGGAGATGTGGAATGCCACAGATGCAAAACCTTAATAATCAATTATGCTTCATTATGTTTAGCCATATTTTTTTTAAAACATATTTTTTAGGCCCAGCAGAATGGACACCTGACAGCAGATGAAGATGTGAATCAAAAACTAGTTGCTGATGTGCAACAATTTTTGTCAGTATGCACAGTCAAAGAATACTTGGGATCCAATGTTGCTATTGAAAATTTGGAAACCCAAAATGCAATTTTAAAAAATGGAGATACAAGTGAATACTTGCACATTGAAGATGTAGAATGTAACCAGTATTGTAAAGAGTGGGGTCAAAAACTGCTTGAATTAGGCCAGAATTCTGAACCATGGAAAATTCGCAAAGTTTTGGAAGCATTTAAATTAAAAGTAAGAGTTAAAATATTTTTGAAATTGTAGTTAAAAACATTGTAGTGTTTCTGTGGAACTAAATGATTATAATTTCTCAAATTATTTTTTTTATGAGCATATACAGAGGTGTAGCTAAGGTTCTTTTTGCTTCCAAGGACAACTAAATATTTCACACCCTGTCCAGTTTCATGAACTGAAAGTGGAAAGTAAATTATTTTATATGTATATACATACACACAAGCTTCACATTCAACAATTGCACTTTCTGTATGAACAACTTTTATTTGGTGTTATATTTTTGTGGAGTTAAATTAAATTCTTGTACCAAAGTGCATTTCATTTTATACATATTTATTAAAACTTACCAGAGACCTGAACTACTTTGGCTACTTCATTCCATACCTTTTCTAAAACATCTTTCTTTGAACTTTTCCACTTCAGCCATAAACTTCAAATTGAACACCTGTTCACTCACCACGGTCAAGGGAATAAAGCAACTGAGTAACTAGGAGACCAGCACGCCCAGTCTCTACATAGCACAATACCCATGGCCGAAATTTCCAGGTATGGGTGACACCACCTAGTTACACATGGCACGTCTCTTAGTTGCAGAGTATCCCTGTCGTTCTGAGATTTGAGGATCCCCGTGTGAGTAGCGCCTAATCGTGATGTGTAGAATGGATTGTTGTGGTAGGTTAGGGCACATTACAAACCTGCCTGGTGACAGATGTACATTTTGTCCCCTCATACAGAAAGTGCAATTGTTGAATGTGAAGCTTGTGTATTACATTTGGAAACACTTCACCAATATTGAAATATATTTATGTATACATGAAACCCTCAGTTTTGAAAATGTATTAATTTTTACAGACTGTCAAAGACATGAATACTCTGAAAAGGCTTCTGAAGCAATCTGAAACAGATCATTATTCATTATACAGGTATGTTTCTCTTTTTATTTTGTTTTACAGTAGTGCTAATTCCACTCATGTTGGAACATTTTTATCAACATGAGTTTCATTACAAAAATAATTTCTCTACCAAAAGAAACTTAAATTTTACTTAAATTGTCATCATTTGGGTTACCATTGTCGGAAGTAGATGAAAGGGTCTAATGTTTCAAAGAAGAAAAATCTCTGTTCACCTTCAGGAAGTAGGATAGTAATCATAGCTGGGAACAAAACACCCCCCTTTCTTTATCAATCTGATGTGAAGCCCTCAGTAACTGTCCTTCTGAAATAGTCAATTTAGTGGGTTTATTCCTCACAGTAGTGTTAGTTTCACATTCCGAGCTCTGAAGGTGATCACAGGATTTTACTGTTCAGACTCTTTCTTCATAGACAATGGAAAATTTGAACATCAATTATCATAATATTGCCCAAAAGTAATCAGTTAACTTGGTTTGTTGTGAAAATTGTCATAAGGTTTTCAAGGACATGTTAGATAAAACATAAATTTGTGTTTGCCAAGACATCTCTTCTTTATACTGTTTTATATTACCAACTCCATTAAAAATTATCTCCATTTTTTCTTCATAATCGTGCCATCCCAGTGATGCTTAAATGGTGAATTATTATTTTTTTAGACCAAAACATTAGATCTTCTACAAATTAAAATTAGTTTTTGAAACCAGTACTAAAGAATGGCATTTCAAAATTTCCCTACAGTAAATAAATACAAAACTCATCCAACTTTCTAGTCTTGTGAAGAGACCTGAATTTCCTAAGATAATTGCCAAACTACCAACCAGCTACAAGTATTCTGAATCCATGTACAATGTGAGTGATGGACATTTATGTAAAATTCATGACTAACATTTGAAATAAGTTTTCTATAGACATCATTTACAATAAAGAATTTTTAGATAGAAAATTATATATATATATTTATATATGAGATAGGAAATGACATTGTCATGTTTATAAAACAATTAATGGGGAAAGGACAGTGAGATAGAAAGAAGATGACTTACCTGAGGTTCATAGATGGTAGACACCTTATGAGGTTTAGAGAACTTGAATTTTCGGAGGCACCACCCCCTTCATCAGAAAGATCACTGGAAATGTCTTCCTAACTTGCCAGTTAGGTAATCTGTTGTTTGTCATTTCACTTTAACATGGTTCTGAACTTTGTTACCTTTGTTTTTTATGGTAGTAAAGAATTAAACAGTAATTTTCAAACATAGTTGACTTCGAGTTTACAGTAAATAAAAGACGGCCAATTAGTCAGCATAATTTTGTTGCTATTTAACGAATCCAACATTTCGTCTCCCATTTGAGGCTTCATCAGGCATACTACAAACATAACATTACAAAAGATTAATTATATATATAACATGGTTGAAAACTTACAATTTAGCAATTCATGTCCTTGACTTCATCGTCTGAAAAGGTTATTACATTTATTGAAGTATTTAACCGACAGGAATTTGGTGTTGCGGACTACCTTCCACAATGGTTACAGCCGAAATGGTATGGTAACAAATGAATGCTTTCGGTAGTTAAGTTTTAACAATGGAAAAAGTTGTAGTATGCCTGAAGAAGTCTCGAATGGGAGACAAAACATCACATTAATATTAATTAAGAAGCAATAAAATTGTATGCAGGCAGTCTTTTTATTTATTGTGAACAGTAATTTTAATTCACATTGTTTCTCAGTATCTGATGTGTTTTATTAATACTTAATAATGCTCCATTTCCAGGGCCTACACATTCCTTGTTTTGTCTGGCAACAGTGATATTTTACTAAAGCAAGTGAAAATGGAAGGAAGTTCAGCTCCCGATGTAATTGAAGTTCTTGAGGAGCACATAAGTGAACTTGAAGAAAGATATGTTTTGTCAGATTAACAAAATAAAAACAACCTATTTTGATGGTGCTAGTCAAATGTGCTTTAATAATTTAATAAAATTATAGATTTGAATTGTGTTGGTTATCAACATAGTCCGCAGATAGTTTTATAACTACCAATAAGAATTGTTTGTGTGTGTGCTGGTATCAATATTTTAATGCTTTTATGTATCAATTATTTCTACAATAGTGCAGTGGAAGCCTTGGTGAGAGACATTCAAATGTTTGAAAAGGTAATCGACCATTTGAATTAATCTCTTTTTCATTAAAGTCCTGAGTGAAGCCGTAAAGAAATGTGATTTAGTTAATTATATAGCTGAGCCTGTGATCAGGTCAACAGACGGAAGAGCCACTACATGCCAAGCGGAGGGTCAATAATGAGCTAATAACTTTGATTTTAGATATCTGAATTCTACTTATTTTCTTTATTGCATAAACAGCCATTAATTATTGCACACCACATATATCAACTGGAAGACAGTTATTAATAAATGAATTATGATGCTGTAATTGTATTTAATATTTACAACACTGATCATATGCATTTAAAGTAGTATATAACAAACTTGCGATTCACTTTTTGACACAAAATTAAGTTTCTTTAATTATACAGGGCGATTTTCTACCAGACCGACAAAGGTGTAGGGCAGTGATGGGCAATATATATTTTAAATAACAATGATACATTTTACAAAATTCTTGAATTCATGACAAAGAATACGAAGGAGAATCCGATTGCTTTTCTTAAGCAAAAGAGAGAATAAAAGAGGAAAATGTTTATTTTTATTATAGCCTGTATTATTTTTTTCTTTTTTTTTCTCATCAGATTAGGAATAAAGTTGTGCAAACGAAATAGAGTATTTCAAGGGGCCACATCTGCCCATCACTGGTGTAGGGGATACAGAGACAACCCTTAATCACAAAGGAATGAACACATTAATAGGGCAGTAAACATTTTACAACATAATTACACTATGTAATTACAATGAATTGCAAATGACAACTTCCAGCAAGATTGCTGTTCACGTGACCTTTCGTTCAGACTGTCGGGGTCAGGAGGAATGTTCTAGAATGAAAGGAATTCCATGCAACGCTACAGTCAGGCCTGTCTGACAACTTCTGATCGTAATTACGAATACCTGTTGTAGTACAACCTTTCAATAAAACATTTTCTATCACATTGATGTGTTTCTGTTCCTTTTCTCGGCTTCTTTGCACCATAGCACACAACTACGGCATTTGGAAACCTGCATTCCAGTGAGATTCCGAGTAGTCTCTGTACTTCCTACAAGTTTGTCAGTCTGGTAATGAATCACCCTGTAGAGTCCTTTAAATAAGGTAACTAGTTTTTGTGAAATTTGTGAAAAGAAAATGTTAAACAGCAAATAACAATTAAGGTCAAGACAGTAAACATTTACGCAACAATCGCATAAATAAAAGTCTATCTCATGCTCTTTCTTCACAGCAGTAGGGAAGTTAAAAACTGCATTTATCAGTCCATTTTTTTAAAAAAAAAAATTATAGCTTGCAACAATTAGATGGTAACTTTTATGAAATAATCTTTCTTCACAAAATCTTTGATAATATTTATTGCATTCAAAATTAAAGGTAATCTACCAATTTTACAGTGTTCTTTAAACCATCAATATGTTTTGACTGTGAAAAACATACAGATAAAATATAACCACATTTTTAGTAACAGTATGAACAATATTCAGTCTTTATATAATGTTACAGAAACTGATACTCTGAGGTGCAAAATTAATTATATGTATATACAAAAATACACCAGGTCCACAGAACCTATAATCATTTTCAAATTCCATCACTATTCTCTGGTGAAAGTATTATTCACTAGGCAACCTCATTGAGAACTGTTTTATCCATTCTGTGTATACAAGCTAGTTTATCAAGTAAGTCACATGAAACACTCCCGTACATACTGTTTTCAGAAATAAATAAATACACCATTCATTCACTTAAAATTATACAACATACACTAACTATTAAAAAGGAATAGACAGATTATTCACAATTATATAAATACATAAAAAAATATGTACAACTCCTTACTCAGAAAAAAAAAATCCAAAAGATAATTTGATTTGAGCATTATATAAAATGCTTTTTAGTTTATTCGTGGAACAGCATTTAAAAAAAGCAATACAAATTCAGAAAAGGGAAAGATCCAATTATTGTTTTCAGTTTTACTTATAAAAGATGATAACTGTATATTCTTTCTGAGCAATTATTATAATTTCAAATTATACAGAATTTATAATATAAATGTGTGTAAAAAGTAAAGGTGACTTAGGTATAGTATTGTGCAGCAAAACATTTCTATTTTGAGCATCAGTAAAAACATTTACACTAGAATGTTTATAAATCAAACCCAAATTTTAACAATAAAAAAGATATTTTACAATCTAAAACTAGCTTTGGCACACATTCATATACAGAGCATACAAGGCTGTGCTACGACCTTCCACTCCCATTCATATCACAGAGTAACAACTTACTTTAGAACTAGAACACATTTCTCGATTCCTATACTCCGCACAGCGGAAAATGTAGTAAAATAAAGATGTTCCCCACTGCCTAGAAATGTCTTTCAGATAATTAAACTGAAAGAATGCTTTCTTCACATAAATAAGATGGTCAAACAAATGCATCATGGAATGTACATTTACAACTTCAGCGTCTGCAGACTTTATTTGACCATCTTCGGGGAGTAGCAAAAGTAGAAAGAAAGTATTCAAAATACAGGTACATATTTCTAAAATATAAAACTGTATTAAACACATCAAAGCATAGCTTTTAACAACATCTTTGGCATAAGTGTATTTTATTCTTGTATATTTCATCAATATTTATTCACTACCTGTAGTAACCTTTCCAAAATATTTCAATCCACAACATTAATTTTTCTCTAGCATTCAACTTTTGTAGTAAACAATTATATTCTGTTTTTTACCATTCAAGCTAATTGAAGTTTAACACAAAACAGTTTACAGTAAATCTACAAACCAAATCTACCTACCAGTCTTGAAACAAGCCCCCACATACTTTTTTTGTGCATTAAAACGGAACAGGAATAAATTCAACACTTTGCCATTTGTGAGTAAAACATTAAGATCTGTTTTTATCTTAAAATAATACCTTAAAATTGGTTACAGAATCTTAAACAATAAATAACAATAAATTAAAAATGAAAATGTAAAAAACTCAACAAGTTGGTAGTGGGGGCAAATATGAGAGGTTCTGACAACATTTAAAATATCTTTGAAATTCAGATGTCTATTCCAATTTTAATCTTTTACTGAATTGTTCTTGTTGTTTTTCTTTCCATTCCTTCTTTGGTTTCATTCTTTTCAGCTGTCCATCCCTGAAACAATATTTTAAATGTTACTGAACAAAGCAAAGAACATTTGCCTTGTGGGACTAAATAATGTTAAGTTATTTATGGCTGATCCACTAAACATTCACTTCCGATCATAACAACACACAGTGTTATTGCTTTAAAACTGGTCACAAAAGGGATGAATATATTGAAGTATCAAGTCATGGCAGAGTATATTTATTTGTTAACCCCACTCTGATTTAAATACTGTGTATGAAAACACATTGTGCTCTCATTTTGTATTTTCACACCTAAATGTTTATAAAAAGTAAACTAATGAAGGAAAGTCACTCTCCCAATGTCACAATCAAGCAAGCTAACACAAGTGTCCTCTTTTCACATCAACAAATTTAAAAACCTAGTTCCGAATGACGTGAATGTCACGTCATACGAGTTGAATGGGTTAATAAATTATGTAGTTTATTTTTTTTCACACACATTTCAAGCAACCTTTAAACCATGCCACAGGAAAATAGTTTGCTAAATTAAATTTTAATTTGCTTACCAGCTTGTACAAAACATTAGGATTCATTAGCAGAATAACAGAAAATATATGGGATGTCTCAAAGTAATGCCTCACCCTATATAGAGTACAGATGAGTGAAAAAAAGATAGATACATACCACATTAAATCAACCAAGCCTCCTTGCCTGGCTATAACACTTTTCACTCTGTTGGCAAAATCAATTGCAGATTCTCCTTCTTGCTGATACATAGGTGGCAAATACCACACATCACAAACAATTGCCCAGCTTGTCATCATCATGTACAAATACTGCATCATTGAGAACCTACTGCTATTCCAAAATGCATCACCAAACTTAGGGTCATACTGAAAGATGTAGAAAATGTGTGTAAAAATAAACAAAGTAGTTATAAACCTAATAATTGTTTTTATAAGATATATCCAAACAAAAATTTTAATTTAACACACAGAATTCAGAGATTAATTTAGGAATGCAATCTCAGAGCAAACCATTTTAGAATCAAACTGACTCACCTTTATTGCTACAGGATAAATTACCCCTCCAACTTCAAAACTCCCCTTCTTGAACTGCATAACTGATGTATTGTTGATACATGTTCCTTCAGGAAATATAAGAATTGGTGGATTATTAGGGTCTGACACGTGTTCTCTTAATCTGAAAAAAAAGATGAAAAAATGAAATAAATCCAACAGATTTTACAAATTATCCTTAGTACAAACGGTATTATAAATAGGTAGTTTAAGTTACAACTGTACTTTTTATTTTTAAAAAAAGCTTAATCTTGAACAATACATGTTTTCTATTCATGTCAACATCATTTCAAATACTGAGGTAAGAAGTACTAATCTACAAAAATAAATCAGAAATAAAATTATGTGCAACCATTGTACAAGAGCCAACAGTCTTAAATAAAGATGTATTAATATAAAAAAGTCAAAGATAGAATTTGAGTATTAAATAAAGATTTATTGAGGTGTCACTTTGAGTCTTTCTAAAGTTCAGAAAAAATCACTTTATTCTTGATAGATGCTTTAAAAATTAAAATGGGTAGAAATAATTTATAGTACCTTCGAGCAACAGCTTCTCTATCTTTAACCTCCGAACGCTCAAACCAGATATGTGGAGAAGCTCTTGCCAAAGCCCTTTGGAGGATTCCTAAAAATCCACCATGCCTTTGCCCTATCTGAAATCAGTGCCATAAATCTCTATGATGATTAAATACGGCTCTAATATGCAATCACTGAAAAGATTAATCAGGCAAACAACATAGCCATATATTTCTAATTGATTAATGGTGAGGAAAAAAGCAAAAATATTACAATTTATTATTGTTCAGGTAAAATAATTTCTCAGTTGGAAGTTAATTCAAATAAAACAGATTTTATGTAACTTAAGCCTCCATAAGTTAACTGTAAGGTTTCTGTAGCTGTAGAACAGATGTGCCCTACCTTGATACAATTTTACATTAAAAATTTTATTACTTTGCAATAATTAGACACACATTATATAAAATTTATAAACTTAGTAAGTATATTAACTTGAGAATTAGTTAAATTAAAGAACCGTCCAAGAACATGCCAATTTATTTATAAACGTATGGAGATATTTAGATTAAACAAAGAACCTGACATTACAACAAAGATATTTAACAAAACTCACAGTTCACTAATACAAGTAAACAAAACAATCACATTACAGAATGCATTTTCAATTAGCAATTACATTAAAACCCCATGCAAACATACCAAGGCATAGCAATTATCGCAGGCTAAGACGAGAACATCAATGGGCGACGTATGATTGGCTACACAAATGCCCTGTTTAGGCCTGTTCTCTGGATTATGGTATGTTATAACAGATGAAAGTGCACTGGACAACACACCAAAACACATAATTGATACTCTGTGGTTTAGCCAGCGTTTAAATGGACCCTCAGGAACATATCCAACAATGCCCGTACAAATAGTGAGCCACATAACCTGGAACCAAGTAAAATGTGTTGCTGCAAGTTCATCCCTACAATATTGAAAATATTTGGTATGAAGCCACTTGAGACAATTTTTCCAACAATCATATGAAAATATAATTCCAAACAACATAATAAGTGGAACACTGACATATGCCCAAATAGGAAAAGCTCAGATGCATTAAAACATTAATTAATTCCCAATGCATAATCGATATTCTTTACAAATAGTAATGTTTACAAGTATGATGAACTTGTGTGGTTGAAGTTTAAAAATAAATGAAAAATATTAAACAACATAGCAATAGTCATGGTGGAGGAAATTTTAAAATATGCAAAAAGTGATATTTCTTTTAAGTAAATACTGTACTTTTTGTGATTAATGAGGTAAGTGTGAAGGTGGAGGGGAGTTCTATGAAAATAATGTAAAATCAAAAAGATTGACATGAATCCTCCAGGTTTAAGGAAGTTGCCATCATTAAGTTCAGCCCCAGGGTTGATAGTGGGGAATGGGGGGGATGAACGTCAGTTACATACATACAATAATGTGAAAAAAGCACAGATTGGTGTATATTTCAGACTTGCAGAATGCAGTGTTCAATTCTGACATTCAACAATTGACAGGCAGGTGTGGTAATTTTTAGGCTGGCAAACCTGGGCAACATTGGGTACCCAACTATTACAATATAAACCGAGTAAGAAACTGGTATGTAATATAAACTGAAATGTGTAAAACCTTGTACACAACAAGGAAATATTATTTTCCACCTACGGGTAAGGAGGAAAATGGAAATCATTAGAGAAGAGTATTCAAATGTTATTTTCAGACCTTTTTGACACACATTATTTCTATATTTTCATATGATTTACTTGATTTTTATCTTATATGGCCCATTACATCATTCAACACATAAGTCACTGAATTTTTTTTACCTATATACATTAAAAATAAATTAAGTTTAAATGCAGCTGGCCAATACTCTACCACAAACAAAGCATTGTCACAAACCCTCTGAAAATGCTCCAAGACTTGCTTGAGTTTGTTTTCTCTCAAGACTCACCAAAGAAAACCTAGATTGTGTTGACAAAATAAGAACATCAATAGGAGTTGTGTGATTTGCCACACAAACACCACCTGTCTTCGGTCTATACTCGGTATTGTGAAATGTCAAGACAGCAGAAAGAGACCGTGCCAAAATTCGAAATGTCATTACATACGTCCTGTGATTCAGCCAACGTTTTATTCGACTTTCTGGAATTAAGCTCATAAAAGCTGTGGATACAACCATCCAGCCAATCTGGGAATGTTAAGTACAATTTTAATTTATTTTAAAAAATAATGGTGTACTTTCTTAACTCCTATGACGAATTCTAAAAATGAAAGTTGCAATAAATAAAATAGATGCATAATGTGAAACACATTTAGCTAATTATGGAAAATTTTAAAAATCATTAACATTACTAAATAATTGAATTTGAAACTTAATCACTTATGTGTAATATGATAGTCACAGTAAATTAAAAAGAGCAAGAAATATAAAATAATAGTCAAACTGTATTTAAATCCCAAAACAATATAACAAACAAATTGAATTTATTGTTATTTAGTGTTACTACAGAAGTAAATATTAAACTAATTATTAATGTACTTACAGGTTATGGGACAATGATCTTATTTATGTAATGTTGACAAAATATTTTTGATTAATTATATTAAATACAATATTTATAGAAAATTGTAAGTTACTCACCCCAATAAAACATATTAAAACACGTAATGGAAGAAGGAAGAAGTAACGCAAAGAAAATCCAGCCATCCAAATGACAGTTAACCTCCAGCTAATGAATTCATAATATTGATTGGTTCGAGTTAAAAGATTCCAAGACTGCAAAAAGATAACACCACATGTATAAATTATGACATTTAAAAAATCATAAAAAGAAGCAACACAACTTCAATACATATTGAAAAATAAACAGTTAAACCAGTACAAATGTAACTATCTGAAAGTCAAATAATCTATACAAACAGGAAAACGTCAATGCCAAGTATCATTAACTGAACAGTCTTCTCACATTAAAATCACAGCAAACAACTTATGATGAAAAATACAAGGACACTGAGCTTGTGTGGCTTACATATAAATCTGGTCCTGGGTTGAAAAATAATATGAAATTCAAGAAAACTTCCATTACCTACTAACTATTTAGCATTTTCTGTACAAAATGTGAGCTAAGCAAGGTGTTTCTTGATTGAAGTATTTAGAATGAATTAATGAACAAAGTAGCAATTTTGAAAAATAATACAAATAATATTCACTCAAAAGCAATTTCATAATATTTTAATCAAAGTTCTTTTTTTGAACTGAGGGTAAGCAACAACAGGACCTTTTATAAAAGTCTTTCCAAGATTATATTTCACTGAATGTAGCATAGTTTAATATCACCATCATTATTATTTTACCTTGAGTTCCTCAGCTTCAAATCTGTGAGTAACTTCATCTTCAATAATTGCTTCCACTCCAGCTTTCACATAATCTAGACAATCTGATAACTGAAAATCTCTTTGAAATGTTTCAAATGATCTCCTTCGAGTTATAGCCTACAAAATAGAAAAAAGCAAAATATTTATTAATTGATAGCTTTCAATGTTATTAAAAGTCAATTGCTTACTTCAAGGGACATTCAATAATTCAAAAGACAAATTGACAAAATCTCAAAGATGTGTCTACTTGACGTTTCACATTAGTTGAACAATATTTGGTGAACCAGTTTTTGCTTGCCAAAAGTGAAAAATCAGTTAAAATCTTTTCACGAATGGTTTGGCAGTATGGTGAAAATAGTATGAACTGCAGAACTGATGCTGTAATTAGTAGGATCATGCATATTTTCCTTCACTTCAATGTTCTTTAATTGACTCTAACAGAAACTGATATACAATTTTGATCTTGAACTTAATTCTTAAAACCCAATGTCAACTTCTGTTTAACGAGGTATACAAATTTGAATTTCAAAGTCCATATAAAAACTTCATATGTTTAGCAGTCAATCATGAATATAATTCTCAAATATATATTGTTTCCATAAATGTACTGCAGAACTTCAAAATGAACTACAATTCAAAACTTAATAAACTGTAATTTCATATTTTTTCCTTGATAGTACATACCAAATATTTACACGTTGACAGCATAATTATTGACTAATTCCTCCTCACCTAAGTTCAACAAAGTACATATTGATCTATTTATCAAAAACAAAGCAGAGTCAACTGACCTTGCAGTTGATGTGACAATAGACAAAAATGCAAAAAAAAAAATTGTAGTCGATGAATCTGTGTATAATATTAAAATAGTACACAATTCACGCAAAAGTTTTTCGTGCATTTCAAAAGTAAACACTGATACAAATTCAATTATTCGAAGAATATAAAACTATATACTTTGAATCATATATAGTGACAAGAGTGATAAATCATCTACCAAAATAAATCTAACAGTAATTTAATTTATTAAAAAACGTACTGGTGCAGTAGCTGTGATACAATCATTATTTCCTGTATAATTTTGCACAGGATCTGGAACCAAAATCAAATCTTCCCTGCTAATAAGATTGGAACTAACAATTCCATTCTTCAGTTTCTTTTCATGTGTACCATTGCAGTTAACAGAAACAAATTTTGGAGACTCCTGTACTCCCTCATCTTCTTCACCTTCATTGTCTGAATTGTCTCTACTTGCATGACGGTCTTTCCTAGCTATTTCAATATGTTGACGGCCATACTGTAGAAAAAGAGATATTTATTAGAAAAACTAATACAAAAAGTGATTATTATAAATCAAATATAAAAGCAAACATTTTCATGCATAAACTGTTAGACTGGCATTTATTTTTAATGCATAGAACATACATTCTGGCTAATTGAAGAACACACATGACATTTTCAAGATGAATATATACAAAATTTTGATCATCTTAATGTGCTGACTGATCTATTTTTTTAATACATTTTGAGAACGGTGTTGGTTATCAAATTATTATAACTACAATAAATTTATGATGAGTTATACACACTGATCACATTTTTAAAACCACTAATTAAGTGTAATTACACAGAATGATCAGTAAAGGAAAAAATTGTTCTCACTATGTAAATATATATACCACAGATTACATGTAAACTGACATTTAGAATAATATACGAGTAGTATATACATTTTCATTGTAATAAGAGAGAATGCAATTAATTATTGGGAAAATAATGAAACAGTACCAAAATATATCAGTTTTATCATCTAAATCACGTCTTTTGACTGATGTCAATATCAACTTGTACCCGCCATTTGAGATGGTTGTAATATCGGAATTACGAGAAATTGAAGTTGAGTTGATTGTCTTCTATATATAAGTTCAGAATCTCACAAGAATGTTGCATGTAAATAAAACAAAAATGCGAATACATCACAGGCCAAGAGTATTTTTCAAAGGATTGGAAAAGCAAAAAACGACAAGTACACAAGACAATAAACTGAAAATATGACAGATCCCAATCACTTAAATTGCGCTACTCCGTTGCACTCGTGCCCAATTCCATTTGTTCAATCCAAAACTAAATTTATTGTACTGCTAACGTAAATAATCGAAGTTGAAATAGTCTATATTTGAAAATAGGAAATGGTCCAATACTTAAGTAACAGTCAAATTCATTGTCAACTGAGGATATTACTCCCGAAATCTAAAATTGGAAAAGGCCAAGGGGAGACAAAAATATCTCGAGACACGCCTTAGATTTCCCCCTAGGTATTACTAATTCTACAAACAGGAAAAGTTTAAATCTATTTGAATAAAAACTGATTAATGAAATTGGAAATGTTGGAAACTCAGAAATTACTCGATGGGTAAAGTAGGAAGGAAGTACGGAGAAAAATAATGTGGCACTACTTAAAAAAAATCGGTATCCAACAATTAATACCGTCAGAGAAATGATTTATTCTGAAATCCTCGTATTCATTTAAAAGAATTTTTAATATATAGTATTGAAACAAGAATATATTTAGGAAGATTAATTATATTATTTATTTTTAAACAAAAGATGTTACAGTTCAATTAATAATACTGGCATTTAATAATTTAGTACAAATACTAATCTCAGTGTATAAATTTTAAATAAAAAGAACGAAATATTTCTAACTTGCTAATTTGTATGGGGAGATATAATCGCATATGGAAATGTATATGTTCTGGATGTGTTTCTTCTTATGCTTCGCCTTCCAAAGATCAGTTTTATACAAAACATAAAAGAAAACAATAAATAATAAAACAGTGAATGTAGAAAAAACTTCAATACGAACTTCTACTTTTTTCGGCCTCTTCGCTTGTGCAACATATACATCCAAATTTGCATCCGTAATTTCTGGTTTCCTTTGCAAATCAGGACCGAAACGTCTTGTTACAACTACTGTTAATAAAGTCCATATTAATTCTTTCTTTTGACTTGTACGCTGTTTTACTATTTATAGATTTTCAACGAAATTTTATTCTCTTTAGATTTCCTCGTCCTTCTTTACACCACAACTCTAAACCCTTCCCCCCATCGACCGCGACAGCTACTAGAAAACTTCTCACTATTTTTCTCACTTCCTGGACACCTTCAGATTTTCTACATTTTAAACTTTAAATTTAGTCATTTCTGGATGTAAACTTTACAACAACTAAATCCTTATCCGTAAAAGTTGAGAAACATTTAGCTATACCCAAATATTGAAACTTTTAAATAAATTTAAGGACCTTCCCTGTTTTGCGAAATTACAGTATTGTATACGTCATGAACATGTTCCGTGAAACTCAATGCAGGAATGGTCCAATAATTAGCCATAGTCAAAGAGTGCAGACTGTAGCTTTAAAAGGTCACAGCTTATGAGTATCAATTGCTAACTTGTTTAGGAAGGGTCAGCCACAGAGGAATAAGAACCTTTCTTTCAGAATATAATTTCCAGGAGCAACAAGGCCGTTCATAATGGACAGCAATCCCCTACGAAGTTTTTATCTCGACAAGCCTTATCTCCCACAGGCAGATTGGAAGAAGAGCGGTTCAACACTGTGTAAAATTAGATGTTTATATCTTGAATCCATTAAGATAAAAACAGTAATTAGAAATATAAAACCATCAAATCCCACAGGAATTGGCAAAACAATTTTAACGGTAATCATTTACGGCGAAGTGGTGATAAACGTAGAAACTTGTGAACTTCAGCAATTGCGCTCGAATTGTTTTTCACTTTATTCATTGATACAGAAAATGCGTTAAGTCAATATAGTCTACAAGGAATGAATCTGTGTACACGAGAGAGCCGATCAGCAAACAACCAAATGCTTGATGGAGGGTGTGATCGTAATTTTCGGGGTTACAAAGTTACAAGTAGTTCAAAAACATTCATAGCCTTGGACAAGGCCGTTGCTAAAGAAGTTCACATCTAGTCCGGTAGAGATCGCGTCGGCTTCGTAGAAGTACCCCTTGCCCAGAAAGAGTTTTCGTGTGCCGATATTTCCGACTAGTGCTAAACTAAAAACATTTTCATGTAATACAGGTTCTCAACAAAATGGCCATTACAGTAGGATTACGGTACGAGTCACTACAATTAGTATTTAGTTCATTCGATGTCTTGCGACTGTTATTGTAGCGCAGGCCTTCCTTTGATAACCACTACTTAAATTTTAACATATTGTCAGAAAATACGCAAAATTAGAGAACAATTACTTCGTAGTATTAGACCGTATATATTTTATCCGATAAAGAAAATACAACCACTTAAAACAGTCTCACAAATTTATTAGTCAACAGGTCGAAAGCTTTCGGCGTCTGTCATAGTTATTCCGTGAGGTTCAAGTGAAAACAACTTGTATAGCAATTATATGAATTAAAAATTCTTCAGTCATTAATTTTGATCAGTAGGTAGATGTATTGGAACAATGTCCTTCGAATCACATTGCTTTAAATAATAATTTTAGACATATATTACATAAACTACTTTATGCAGAATGTTTTAAAAGGTTGTTTTTTCTTTATCGGATAACACTTAGAAATCAAATTCAAATAACAGCTTCTTATAGTGGTAATGGAATCGTAAACACAATATTAAGTCACAACTGTAGGCCTAGACTCATTTCACGAGTTTTCTTTTTGTAAAGCACAATTTTGTTTGCCCTTGTTTACTGGAATTACAACCCGAGAGAGTGTCAAATATATTTACCTTATTTCGTGGTATCACAAAGGGGAACTTTTTATGAGCTGTAAAACTACGAGACATTTCGTGTGGCGGAAGAGGGTCGGGCTGGTGAGAAAGGAAAAATCATAACCCACAGCAAACTCCTCTCTCGACATTCGGCTCAACCTACCTGATGCAGTGTTTCTAGGGTTTTCCCTGCATCTCTGTCAGGTGAAACAACAAATTATAGCCCGGGTGCCCTACTCAACCCTTGGCAGCCTTCCTCTCCCTTCCGCAACCCCCTGGCCAATCTAATTCCCTTCGTATGTTATTAAAAATAAGTTGCCAGTAGAAAATCACCAACATGTAGCCTCATACTCAAAAAAAATTGAATAAGGATTATCATATAGCGCACTATGATTTAAAAAAAATTACATTCAATGTGGCTTCACCGCGTTAAATATACGCCTGTTAAAAGTGTCGCAAGGCACATGTAAGAAATTCCCTGAAAAAGCTTCCAGCAAAGAATAGTCCCAGGTAGGCAAATTCCCGGAAGTCACCAGTACGCTGCCAAAGCGGGAAAACTTCCCCACCAACCAATTGGGAAATTGATAACAGATTAGATGAACTGTACGACAAATGGAGAAGGGAGGACAGCTATGCCAGAAAGGCTAAGGGAGCCAAGAGACACTTTACGGTTAGCGTTTGGTATTGGAAGTAGGACGAGGAGGGAAGAAGATTGGTGAACACAAGGTCGGATGAACACGATATTTTTTCGATCACCGTGGCAGAGATTCTTTGCTAGTTGTGGGTTTTTTGTATCCTGGAGCCTAGCGATGGCATTTGTTTTACGCTTAAATTCTTGGAGATTTCAAGTACGATACCGAAACACGGGTAACGTGAGATAGGCCCTTATTTTGGGGCAGTGGGCAAAAATGTGTTAATGTATTCCATTTTTGTACATAGTTTATTTTGTTCTATTTGAGTTTAACAAAATTAGGATTTTAAGCTATAGTTAAAATTCTTTAAATAACTATGTGACGACAATCATTACTTCTATATATCGAAACGAAATGTAATAAGCATATTGAATGAACGAGCAAATATTAAGAAATTATATCTGCCTTGAAGAATGATAGAAAGATAGAAATTTCATCTCTTTCGCTAAAAACTATCGCTTAAAGACTATATGAAATTGAACTTCTGTCGTACTTAATTATTTTTTACGAATAGTGTTTTAGTGTAATTTCTAGTTTAGAGTCTAGTTATTTCTAATTCTTAAATTTATGAAACTACAAATTCCTCTGGAAAAAATACTCATATGGTGCAACAAAAATATCTCATTTAAATGGATTATCCGTCTCAATTAAATGAGTATTTTATATAATAAAAATGATGTACGGTTGTGTGTATACTCTATATACAAATTTAAACGCGTGGAGCAATTTCAATCAAATAATGTACACGTTTGTTGCGACCCGGAAACACATGGTATGGGTAAGACACTGCTAACCCCCTCCCAACCCAATGTCTGGGGACGACCGGAGATAGAAAGTTCAATACTCTACTTTGGTCGAATAAATACTTCTCCCAAAGTAATTTGCGTAAAAATTGAACTCCCTTTCGGTAAAGGAGGGAGCACCCCTAGGATTAAAAGAGGAGGGGAGTATCATATATAAAAATATTAAAGCACATAATAAAAATGGTAGAAAAACCTTTCACGATAGTGCCGACAATTTTGTGTGTCAAACAAAATCGTAGAAAAATATTAATAAAAATAGTTTTATTCTAACCTCGAAACGAATTAACTCAAGACAAGTAAATAATCATGTTGTACAAAAAGGTAAATTCAGCGAATAAAATTTTAAATACAAACTTGAATACGTTCGGACTAAGTTTTGAAACATCGTCTCGACGAAAGTGATAAACTATAGGTTTTCTAACAGATCAAGCCTCTGCTGACATGGCAATGAACTTGACACCGAGATATAGTAATCATGCGCTAGGCATGAGCAGGAAACCTCATATTGCGCCACGTGCAACTGATGATTAGGCATTTTACATCAAGTGGTAGATCGATAAACAGGATCGTATTTCAGAGATCTGTAAATAAATGCAGCAGGCACCTTATCAGCATAATCGCTAAACTTGACAAAACATTACGTAATATAATCTAGTTGATTCAACTAACAATGGATACTAATTAGTCGAGAAGTTAATAAGTTACACATTAATCAAAACACCACTAAGCGATTTCCAAGATATCTTCTGTTTAAGATTTCAAATTCAGAACACGGCAACGTGGACGATCTAGTAAAGGTCGAATCAATTGTGAAGGTTTCCTTGATTGCATTAATAATTTAAGATCACTTGGTATGACAGCGGGGCTCGAAAAGACACTCGAAAAATTTGCAACGAGATACGGCTGATTGTATTGAAGCACAGTTCGAGACTCACTCGCCTCCGAACCCAGAAATCAAAATAAGAACAAAAATTCTCAACTTTAGACCATTTTCTAATAAATACCTCAATTCTCTGTCGCGTAGTAAATAAGCCTAAATAAAATCATTTCGAAAACAGTCCTCGATCACAGACGTCCTCTTGCACGTTAATTATGCAAGCTCGACCACAAAAGACGTCTGCAATTTGACGCAGTGACGCAGCTGTTCAGAAACCAGTCGTACAATGAAAGTGATGTATCAGAGTCTAAGGTGCACAGATGAGAGCCACCAACCTTGGCACCCATCTCCAGAGCCGCGGACCAAGCCAAGGACGACGTACTCTAAAAAACTCGCGACATTCTGCCAATGAGAATCCAGAAATTAGACACCATCACGATCAGTCAAGACGAAAAACGTTTGGCTCTGAACATTGGACCTTTTCATTCAATGTTAACTGCAATGCTTGAGGAAGGCTCATCGTGCCATCACCCTCTCATTTCTTCCTTTTCCTCAAAGTGACATCTACCGTAAGTGCATATCAGGTGCGAAGAAAACAAAACATCTTAACTAAAGCATATTTCAGATATATTTCTTTAAGTAAGGCAAGGAGCCCGCAGACCAATGTGTGTACGCCTGTCACCATTCGACCATGACGTCAGATTAAGTATATAAATTAATTTTTAATACCAGCCGTCGCTTGCATACTGTTTGTACTGATACTAATGTATCAGTATATTGAGAGAAACGGAAAAAACTAGCAGTATACAAAGTAAAATATTTTTCGGTTACATGTATCTTTGTGGAACATCATTTCCAAGCAAATTTAATCAAATCAAAATAGTTGGTTTTTCGAATTTCAGACGTAATAATTATTTAATTAATTTCACTGATAACATACGGGTTGGAGACTATTGTTCATTGTGTGTTGGTGCGTCATCCTGGAATGTTCCGTTCTGACTCTTGAAAGTACCACCTGGTACTTCTGTATTAAATGGAGTCTATTTAATTAAGCGGAAATCGTTAATTGGATGGTGTTAATTGCTTCCATTTCTTTCTATCTGTTGTTCCAGAGATTCTGAAGTTACCCACTGTAGGTGTTTTGTAGGTCTTGGTGATAGTTTCTGGAAGGATATTTTTGGCAAGCAGAACTGCTGTATTGTTTCCAGGAATACAGTGATGGGACGAAAACCATATTACTGTGGCTGTTTCAGAGTTTTTTTGGATTAACTTGGGTTAGCATTGGTATCTTCGACGTTTCTTTATTTGTAATTTCTTGAACGATAACAAGTGTGTCATATGCTCTTTATGTTGGGCGACTCAATATGCTCCTTTACCTTAAGCAGGGTTCAGCCGTGTTAAAGGAGGATGTTGAGAGTTGAGGTTGACGATGACTCGCATGAGAATGGACAGCCAGTTCCCATGTAGTTTCTGGTTCCGTTGGTGAATATTTGGTTATACACAGGGTAATTGTCTCATATTCGGATAAATTTATTATTCAGGTGATAGTTGGTTTCAGTATTGGATGAGGGTTTTATAATGTTTTAATTAGGATTATTGCCCACGCTGGAATTCTATCTGTAGAAAGATCTTTAAGGTTTGCATAATATTTCTAATTTTTCTGTATACGCGTGTGTATTTACGGGACTCGTCTTAAGGTTTTGGAAGTTGGGGTTAAATGAAGAGCTTTAATTACATATTTGAGGATCAGAGTGTATATATATATATATATAAAGATCAATGTAAATAATACGGGGATAAATCATTATCATAAATGGTAAATGTGGGAAAATTAACCAAATGACAACCGGGGGGTTACATGCTAATGCCTCATAATTTATGTAAGCGTGCTCTCAGAACGTTCCCGAACAATATTATCAAACATAAAAGTAATTTCATGGAATACAAAAGAAACTAAATCTAACCAGAAGCCCAAATTTTATATTATTTTCAACTACTCGGTCCGAAAATATTTCCACCGCTTTGATTAAAGTAATGATTATTTATGTAAGATAGGAAAGTGATTCTCGGTCAATAGATAAAGAAGAGTTGAGAATAATTATTAAACTTCCTCACGTGTAAATGTGGTCGCGCCAAGGTCTGCCATAATATTTGGACTGTCGGGTAAGAAGTACGTACAAAAATCCACTCAGTTCTCATCAAGGCTATGGAACTACGTATTACACAAATCGAAAAAGAACTTCGTCACCGAGGAGTGCTAAATAACGTCTGGTGAAATTGGTAAAAGAAACGTCGTTAAGCATCATGTTTGTGGCAGGTTAACAGCCAACAAAAAGACCGTACAGTAATGTAGTATTATGACAGTTTTGTTTCTTGCAACCAACCAGAAACATGTGAAAGATACAGGTGTCTGGAAAAGAGGATAATTGTTCACTCTCTTGCACAAAACAATGAAAGAACTTCATTTACCACATAAAATTCTAAATCTTGTCATAACAGAATAAAGTATAATAAGATCATTTATTAAATAATTAAATTCTTTGATCTCCTTTGAATGTCGAAAGAGCGGAAACATGGCAACACCAGAACTGACAGTTTAACATTTATCGAGAAATGCCAGCTGGACGAAGACATAAGGAGACATCTGAAGGTACCAAATAAAAAATAAAACCCTTTTGTTTCCAAAGTACGTGAATAACAGCATATTACCCACCGGCAGGTAGTCGATTAAATGTATCGTCAAAGTCTGCTACGGTGCTGGTAATTGGTAAAGAGGATGGATGGTTTTGTTCCATGACAAACGTGAGAATGATACTGGAGTGAAAAATAGAGTAAGGTTTAAAATGAAGGAATTTAGAAGAACGTATACGATCGGAGAGAAATGCAAACGACAAAGTTCAGATTCGAGAGCTCGTTATTTGTATTCATTGTCCCACCCTATGAAGCCAGATTAACGATTGTCATGATTCAGAGTGTTACACAAAATGTCCGATCGCATGACAGAGATCTGCGATTTTGAAATTTCTTCGCCTATACTCAACGTCAAATAAATGTGTAGTTCTGAGATTATCTATATCAATAAATAGAATTGAAGTGTCTGTCTATATGGAAGTTTGTCTTAAATAGGCTCCGAAACGGCTCAACGGATTTCAATGAAAATTTGAGGGATTTGAACAGGAATCGTAACTTAAATTTTAGTGTTTCATTTCAATATCTAGCAGCGTTCAGAAGATATTAATATAATTATTTATAAATTAATGGAATTGCCGCGCGAAAGCAGGCGTGAAAACCAACTGCGAGTTATAAGTCTAAATGGAAGTTCCTTTACTATTTTGGCAGCATGTGACAGAGAGGGGAGGAGGGTGAGTATTCTCACACCATCCATTGTTACAGCAGGATTTGCGCCGTATTTAACCTTTCGTGGGCAGAGAGCTAACTCCGAGTCGTTTTTAGGGCAAAATAAAAAGTGAACGAAGTCGCGAGCAAAGCTAGTTAGTAATATAAACTTACCAAATGAACACCAGAACATAGCCAAATTTATTTGCAAAATGCTTCAGATAAATTGTGTCAATTTAATCAAAAGTTTAAGATTCTTTATATTGAAAAGTAAATAAATTCCACCCATGCGAACTGAATTTTTTTACCTTATAATGTAAAACGAGACGAACAAATAAAGTTGAAATAGAATCGAAAGTACATGAAAGCAAAAGCTGAATGATTGAGCAAAAAGTATTATAATTATATTTAAAGAATGAGAAAGTAGAAAGTCAGGCGTCGTCTACAATACACTATTTTTAAAAAAATGTTCGTCAAAAACTTAAAAGTCGTAGGAGCTTTCGAGTATTATAATCATAATTACCTGAAAAAAAATGCAGAATGTCTTTGTTTTAAAAGAAAGATGTAGCTGTATTAGGTTTATTGCAATTGTCATTTTTTGAAACAAAAATTCAAAAGAATATTTTTGATTGTTATAAACAGAAGAAGTGAAATCGGTGTGTTTGAAACTAGTTTTGGCAAATGTGTTGAAATAAATGCATATAACCGTACTATTTTTTAATAAAATTTTGTTTTAAAATTATTTGCACCTTAAATCTTATAATCTTAGAAATTGATGCGAAGTCTTGTTTACATGTATAATTTTTTGTTTAGTGAATTCGAGATTTTCAGGTAACACATTTATATATTTCTAAGTTTTTATGAGCAAATTCGGTAAATGTTCTAATAAAATTTTATTTACATGAGAATTGAGTTTGCTTATGTTTTTGAGAATCACTTTCTACAACAAAGTGGATGATACAGAACGGTCAGCTTTATTCCGTTAAGTATTATATTGTTTTAGATATTTCATTTCCTTACAGAATTATAAGAATATTTTTCTCCCTATTAGACATTATTTTCAGAAGAAGTTTCTTTGATATATATCGCTTATGACAAGAATATTGTTTTTCTTTTGAAAATATTTTATTTTTAAATTTTTGTATAAATTTGTAATTTGAAATAATAGTCTTCCCTTATCCTCTTGAAAAGTTTATCTAGTTTTTAGTTAGCCGATTTATTATTTACTAAGCTAAATAATCATGTTATTTAAAATAAGAAAAATAACTCATCAATGAGATTTATGTTATGGAGGTGAAATTTCTAATATATTCTGTTACGTACAAACATACTATAACTAACGCTATGACAGTCACACCAACCTAATTAAAGTACAAAAATGTACGGAAATGTTTCTGTTGATTAATAAATTATTTTTAGAAGTCAAGAATGGAAAAACTTCGACTGGACACAGGATCCCACTTTCCGGGCGGTGAATCCACCGCTAGTCCAAGGCGACATCCTAAGGACCGATTCTTCAACTCTTCATTTTTGTAATTGAAGATAGGCGAACCTACAATTCACTAATCACAACCTAATTTCTTGGAATTCGAGTCCTGTGTCCGGTCGACATTTTTCCATTCTTGTCTTATAAATTTAGCATTACGTTTTTATCTGAGCTTCTTCTCACTTTGACTTAAATTATTTTTGCAATTTAAATATCTGCAATAATGGTCATTACATTAACTTTATCAGAAAGAAAGTACGTCTTGATTGATTTCGTGGACATACAAAATTCTGGTGCAGAATCTTCCGACAAGTACAGGTGATTAGTTGGTGCCGTATAGACATTGCACTTGAAAACTGAAACGGCAAGACTTAATGCATTGCAAGAGCAAGTACTCTGAGATGAAGTGCTTAACACGCAAGTGTTCCAAATATCGCTCCAGTCATGCGACCCAGAAGTGTAAAATATATATAACAGATTAAACGGGTTCAACAATTTTCGCGAATTTATGCAAACAAGAGCAAGCGATTTCACCGTTAGTGACTCGTGAATTCCTGGTTGCGGTGAAAGCAGGAACCTCAAATAGACCAGGGACAAACAAATATAACATCCATGGTAATGCACAGCATTAATAAGTTGAAATTAAAAACCAATCGGACGGTTATAACAAATTTATTATACTACTAAATCGGTCTGTGCATACTATCATAAATTTTATTTTCGAAAGTAGCCCCCGCACTTGGCTTCATAGGTTCACCTGTATTACGTTAGCGTGAAAACGAAACCTAAGCAATCCCTGCTTTATGAAGTTCAGCGTCTGTTTTGATTTTTCACTGCAGTTAGGTGGACATTTGAGTGGTTGAGGCGCAGAGAGGGAGGAGGGGAGATTCCATCTATACCTGCGTAACGGTCCTCGCCTTTAAGGACCTCTTCCCCACAAAAGCGAACGCTCAATTCAGTGCCTGGCCAACGAAAAGGCAACACTCCAGCTTTAAATTTCGAACGTTGGAGAAGCTTTTGCAGAGCTCCCGGCGAAATCGTCTCTAGAATAAAAATGCTAACTACCTGAAACTATAAACTAGTGAGCAGGCCAGTAAGGGATTATTTGCTAATGGAAAATTATGTAATAAGATTATAATAAATAAGTTACATATATATATATATATATATCGAAAATAACCTATCAAATGCGTTTTATAAACTTTAGCCTTTGTCTTTGGCGTGTTCTTTATTTATTTTTTATTCAGAGAAGAAATACCAGATATTTCACTGTCTAAGGTTCAAAAATCTTGAGACGATGGAAGACGGAAAAAAGAATAATGATTGTTTTAACAGTAACAACTCAGGTCTTCAACCAAAAAGGGTTAATAATCAGCTCTTAGAGTAAGATTCGGAAAACTCCTTAATGAAATATAACTACGATTTAGCTTATTCCAGAGAGAAGCTATAGAGTATAGACCATTAGAGGCCACATTTAATGTAGGCTGTAATAAAGGAGGCCGCATAAGTTTATATACCTATAAATGTGTGATTTTCGATAAAAAATGTATAAGCATATCCCATCTATCTTTGGCTATATTTAAATTCAACTGTAACTGCGTGTAAATATGTATTCCACAGATAGAGAAAAAACCTGAAGAAGGTGCGAATATACACCGAAACGTCGATTAATTAAAAATAATCGAACATGAGACATCTCGCTTGCCGTGCGGTTGCTCTAACCATCTGAGCTAGTTCAGGCAATTTTTACAGTATAACATCAACACTTTGTGGATATTACGAATATAAAAATAACAACCTTGATAAAATGATACCAAGAAAGAAAATACTTTTCCGGTGTTCTAAACGTATTACTAAACACATTTACAGTAACTTATTGTTATTATTCATAGTTTACAATAAAAGGATCGAAACCCCGTGTTGCGTAAATTTTTACTTGCTAAATTTTATAATATTTCTGTTTACGCGTTTAAACATATTTCTATTCTAGAATACTCGCTGGAAAGTAATTCCAATCCCTTACTAATCAGTTAATGGCTTTATATATGTATTATATTAAACTCTGCAGAGATTACGTTTACTTAAGTGAAGTATATTTGGATCTTATTAGAAATTCCGTGATGACTGTAGGCCATAAAGCATCTTCCAATTACGTGTCGCCTCCGACTGTCGCGGTCCTCTAAGGAATGTCGATGACAACTTCAGTAGAATTCCAGTTCCAATAAATTTAAGGAATATGAAGCATTACCACTTTATGAACACAGAAGAATTAAATCATTGATGTATGATTATATTACAGTCACACTATGAAGTTTTCTAATAAATTATTCAGTAACGCATGAATACTCATACATATTGTAAATCTTTTATACTTCATTTCCACGTGCAAAATATATGCAAGTTCAAAAGGTTAGTGTTATAGTTCTCACAACATATTGTGTTCGAATTAACTGCATCGTGAAAGAATAAACATTTTATTCATAACTTACAATGGAATACGTTACTTTCCATATTGCAAAGTTTGCTGATAAACGAAAATCTCACATTGAGCAATTAAAATTTTTATAATTATGGTACGAAACAAAAAGGTCATAACATCAGCAGGAATTATACAAACAGGTCGGGCTAACAGTAAAATAATACAATTTTGGAATGAATATTAGTATAGAACGTAAAATTTCAATTATTTGGTCATATTGAGACACTCCCGTGATATGTAGGTGGATTTGCCCGACTCGACTATTTAAAATTGTGTGCCACATCATACCAAGAAACAGTTTAAGAGGATGGTTCCCCTTACGTTAAGATACAAATAACACTTCAACATATACAGTGTTGATAATGCTGAACGACCCATAACGGTCCACATTTCTAATTTCGTCTACATAACGTGTAATAGGAATGAATTTTGAAGGGTAAAAATGTAAAATCAACTTGGCGTAAATTCATAACACAAAACTATTTTTTACTTCACATTTTTTAAATCAAGAAGTTAATTTCAGGAAGAAATGCAGTCCGTTAAATTTTTTTTTTTAAATAATCTTTGATTAATTCAACAAGTTTTCTTTGTAGGGGAAAAGGAAATACTGCACATGTGCATTTCACATTCCAGACAGGATTCTCGTGCTATAAAGAATGTAGCCCAGATTTATGCCGGAAGAATACGCTGGAAGACGGACAGTTTAAAGTATTCGAAATCAAAGCAGAAATTCACACTCTGAAAATACTATTATATTAAATCTTCTAAAATAAATCATGTACTACAGCCCGTGAATATTAGGAAATAATGGCTAAAAATGTTCGTATGGAGCTTGGCGTTAAATTGGTACGAAACGTGGACGATAGGAGTTGGGGAAAGGAAAAGAATAGAAGTCTTTGAAATGCGGTGTTATAGGCGAATGCTGACAACCAGATGGGTGGATAGAATCACACACGAGGACGTTATTAACAGAATAGGGGGAAACGAGCATTATGGAGGACGTTGACTAAGAGAAGGGATAGATTAATAGGCCACGTTTTAAGACACGAGGGTCTTGTAAAATTAGCATTAAAGGAAAGTGTGTGGGGTAAGAACAGAAGAGGGAGGCCAAGAATGGAAACGCTAAGATGATTATGGAGGATGTGGGTTGTGCTTGTCGTAAGGAAATGAAAAGGCTTGCGCAAGATAAGTCAGGGTTGCATCAGATCAGATCAGTCTAGGGCTGAATACTACAACAACAGCCCATCAGAACATGTGCACCAGCCGCCTCTGCCGACGACGATGTATTAGTACAATTTTTTTTAATGTATTGAAGATAACTTTAATCCGAAGATAATACAGTTGTTTTGACATGATATACAGTATTTATTCACCAATAAACAATTGGCACGAATACTTGAAAGAATTTAAAAGCGAGAGAAAAGACAGACTTGTGTAAGTAGGTATGTACATAAGATTGTTTATACGGTTATTAATATTGGTTTAGATTTTCAGTGGCATTGAATTTTATCACAGAATTGGGGGTAGTTGGGGATATCAGCTAAAAGAGTAGAAAATATAGGAAGTGTTATTGAGAGAAGGTAAATGAGGTGCCAGTTTACTAGTGGAGAAATTAACGTTAAGTTATATCGGAGTGGAAGGATGAAGTCTACGGTAATTTTAGTCAGCGGTTATGACGGAGGAGGAGGTGGATTGCTGTGAAAGAGGGCTATGGTATCATTGGTGTCGTTAATAGAACTTTTGATTAAGGAGGATATGGATGATTTTATTATGGTGGAGATCAGGGAAATATAGATGTCCGAGTTGCGAAGACGATTGTAAGGCTTTTGTTTTGTTTGGATTATGTTTGAATTGGAGTTGGCAGTAGATCAGAAAAAGGAGCACACGTAAGACCATATGGGGCGGAATAAGGAGAGGTAAATGAGTCTTTTGGTGGAGATAGAGCTTGGTGCGTTTCTGTTAAGGAATGGATAGAGTAATCTAATTTTAGAGTTAAATTTGGGTGAGAAGTGATGGGGTTTCCAGGAGAGTTTGGAGTATAGAATTAGTCCCAGGTAAGTGACAGTTTCTTGTTGGGATTTGGGAGCCAAAAATATACAATGATTGAGTAAAGGAGTGTTTGGTTTTGAGTGTAAATGGAACTATTGCAGTTTTTTCCCCAGGTTTTCAGGTCGTTTAGTGCTATTTGGACGGTGCGAAAGGCCGAGGTGAAGGATGAGGTTTGGTGGAGGGCAGCTGTCATAAATAAAAAATATTGTTTTTGTGAATTGATGACGGGGGACATCATGGAATTAAAAGTTAAAAAGGAAGGGGCTACCTAGTGGGACGCCAGAATAGATAGGGAAGTTTAGGAGAATTGATTGTTAATTTTGACCGAATACGAACGATTAAGATAATTGCATTAGAACAATAACTTAAATATAATTTCCTAACAATTCGTTACAGTATTGTAACACGTTAGTTGATAGGAAAGTCAATAAAAAAAGACACGCTATTTTTTCTGAATATGTACGACATAAAATTGGCACTTGAGAGGTTAGGCGTCAAGAATAACAGTCCAAGTTATCGTTCGTGCGTCAAAGTGCCGTGTAAATATGTGCACGCGAAAGAAAGTAAAAGTCTTCAACACATCACAAACATTTTAACCTACAAGGGCACGTATTTATCTAAATTAGCAGTTACGCTGAAAACAAGTTATTCTGGGCTTCTGTGTCGTGTAACGTTAATATCAAGAAGTCGGCGATAACTCGATTACGTTCAAGCGAGTGATTCAAATTTCGACTTGAAAATAATTAGACAAAATATCTCAATCAAATAAACGGACGATGTCCACTCTTCCTTGATTAGACACCCAAGAAATGGAAAGACTATCTACATAAGTATGTTCTCCCATAATGAAGAAACCGACTGGTTACTAGACCACGTAATTCCTAGTAATTTACAAAGGCCGTCCGCGAAGGTTAACAAACGCCAGAGGAAATTTGTGACTAAGCTAAAAACGGAGAAATAGCATAAAACAATATAAAAGTTTTCGTCTAGTTTCTATATAGCATTGGTAAAAGCAGTAATTTTACTCTCATTGCAATTTGGTATATGCTTCGAATTGCATGCCATGACTTTTCTGAAGCTTGAAATTTCTGGTCTGTATCGCATCGCGAAAGTCTGTCCTTCGAAGCGTCCTTTAAGTGGGTCATGTTGAGGAACGTACGGTTTGTACTGCTGTCGTAAGCAGATCGCAAGGTTTCATTCCTTAATTTGAGCCCAATAATGGGAGTAGACAGTAGTAGCTACAAAAAAACTCGTTCAGGAATCTTGATTTTTTTTTTACTTTTGCAGCAGAGAAAACTCGCTCAGTTTACTAAACAAGGAAAATAACTAAATTTAGAAAGACAAGAATGTCGATGGGACTAAGAACTCGAACACAGGACCTCCCGCTTTACGGGCGGGCACTTTACCACTGAGATAGTCAGTCAACGTCCCGAGGATCCAGATTCAACATCCCTCCACTCCTGTAAACCTAAGCAAGACAATTTACTAATCACATTTTTCACAACCTATATTCTAGTAATTCAGTGAATAATGAACTTTGTATAAATTGATCAAAGGTGCATGGAATTCAAGTCAAAGGAATTAGAAATGCCAGTTCAAGTAAAGAGTTTCAATTTAATAATTTCTAATTGCCTTGGAAAATAACCTGATTGGCAATACTGTGCACTTTTGTAATAATTAAAAATGTGAATATAAAATATTGTTCTTAACAACGACTACACTGCGAATTTAGAAAAGATGAAGCAAGTTACAGAACTTAGTCGTCAGCGGCGCAAGCAAATAAACATTAATCCCAATCTTCAGATATTATCGGGCACTTCAGAACGACTAGTTCTATAGGGTGAGCTGTCTACATTTATCGGAAGCTGAAGGTCTTTGACCCCGGAGCATAGACCCCAAGAGACTGTCTCGGTCCGATGACTGCCAACTACTTACGGTCTTCATTTTGTTCCGGGAAGAAAGAATCCGGTACAAATATATATATATATATATATATATATATATATATATACACGAGTGGAGTATTGAATAAACCTGGAATCATATAATGATTGATTTGACAGTGCGCAAAATTTAACTAGGAGTTCAGCATGCAGGAAATTCTACATAGCAGTACAGTACCAGATACTAATATTGACCAAAAGTATATAATTTAATAATAATAATATAAATACCAGCCAGGATAACAAATGATAAAATCAATAATAATTTCCATCAAAGCTTGTGGTACGATCGAGTACTCATTTTACATTTTAGCCGACGAAACGTACACAATAACGGATGCAAAGTAACCACAATGGAAAATCCTCCACACATTTCAAAATAATGTTTCGCTTAAGAAGAAAAAACAATCCGACAAGGGACATTATGACGGGTCAAAGGAAATTCTGAGATGGTTTGACATGTTCAAGACCACATGAGTGAGGGAGAGAAATGAATTGACCAAACAAATTGGAAAATTGTCGGATGATGTTTTCTTCCGAGATGGGGAAAAGTCATATGAAAACGAGACAAAAAGCTCCGACAAGATTTCTTCATTTTAGACTTCTTGACGTGTTAGCACTGTGGAATTTATTTAGATAAAAATAATAAATGCAGCCTTCATTATACATTTAAAATGAAAAATATATAGAAATAAAATACAATGGCCAATAAACAAGAACAAGTTTAATTTTAAATATTGAATTAATACAACATAATACTTTAAAATCTCGGTTCGTAATACAATCAAATCAAATTGTAAGGTTCATTTCATTTCATATAATTTAATGTAAAAAATTTAACAAACAAGGGAAATATTTTTCTTCAAATTTTAGAACACCAAAATTCCACAGGATTCAATAAATTTTTAACCAAATTATTATTAAGGTCTCATCTGTTTCACCTTTTATTACACAAACTTGATAATGTCTCAAATAATGGCAGAAACGTTGTGGTTTTCTATTTGTATTAATATCAATTTAAATACAATCGTCCAAGTAAATATTTTTATTTTCGTCTGGTACCTGAGAATACGCAAGAGCTGCAAGTACAAGTGATTTCGGATAAAATTCTTCACATTAAATTGAACATTTCCGCAATTAACTTACAAATGGATATCAACTAAGCTTTCGAGTTCATCGTGTGATTTATTCTCTTGCGTTTTTCAATCACCTAACAAAAGAATAAACGTTGTGTGGAATTTATCACTATATTTTTGTATTTGGACTATTCATTTTTTGTAATTGGTATACTTTAAACAGACAAATTTATTTTTATTAAACGTCAGATAAAAAATCAATTTTTATAATTTATTTAAACAATTAATAAGCCCCCCCTTTCCAGATTATTATCCTCAAAACGGTAGAGCATGTTCCAATCTGTTACCGATCTGCTTCGGAAACGAGTACTAATCAATGTTCGCTTTCGGTGATCTAGCTCCGATTTTTTAGTTCATGATGTTTACCACAATGCGAATGTTTTTACAACTGCGCGTCTTTCCACGCAGTCTCCTGCGTAGGATTTTAATAGAGCGCAAAGGCTATCTTTCAAGTCTTCTGATGGCCAACGATTTCACAAGGGGTGAGCAGTCAAGTTAAATCAATTTAACCCAAATACCGTGTTTTTAACAGGGCAAACGAAAGTTAAAATTAACTTTCAGTTCTAAGACGATTGTGGACATTACTTTCAGGTTAAGGGTAGTGTACGAATTATCTGTTTGTGGTAAAATTATACACATTGAATTGCAAAGTTACGAACATATCCTTTCGTCGTATGGTTTCAAGTCACCGCCTTCATATTCGTTAACAATAAATTAAAACAAAAAGAGAACTAGCGATTTTGGGAATAGTTTTAAAGAGGCATAATTGGGTTATTTTATGGTTTCAAATCAGAAGCAGAAATTAATTAAACCAGAATGTATTGTTTAAATAAGGAAGTCAGAGGATGCCAAAAGTCCGACTGCGTAAATCGGCATGCAGAACAGTGTGGCAACGAATTAAGAACGAGAGGTAATGGCATTTGGAACATCCCATGCGGACAACCAATCGGTACGCGGCGCTGCAACATGCCACACTTAATTCACTTGCCCCTCCCGGCCCTGCCCTTGCGTAATGCACTCTACTTCCTTAACCCTGCCATTCAACACACAACACTATATTTTACTACAAATTCCAGAAGTATAAAGAAGTTAAAGCCAACAGGCGTCTGAGTAATTCAGCTTCGCGTGTAAGGACGGTGCTCACGAAAGCACGACAGCCGCACCTTTCGGCCGAGGACATTGCAAGATTCTAGAAGTATAAAATAATCAGTATAGAAGTAAATTAAGTGATATATTGATAATAATAAGTACTTATTGTTTGAGAAAAAAGGAGGAACGAAGAAATGAAAGGAAAAACAGAATGTAACACAAGAAAAACAGACGATAAATTTCGTAAATGAAGAAGCTAAGCTATAAAGGATAAAGATACAAGAAAAACAGACACACGATTAGATTTATTAAACAAAAGTGACTCCGATGAAACAATAAATCGTCCAGAAGACGATCTGACTAAAAAAGGTTAAAAATAGAATAGCAAAGGGGCTGTCCATCGTAAGTACCCTACATGTCAAGCCAAGATAGCCGTTTTTTAAGGCTAGGCTGAAATATTGTAAGTATACGTCTTCAATTGTATTCTAATTTTATCATTTTCCCTCTTGAAAAACAAAATATTGTGGGACTAATCAACTTTGAGTTTCCTTCAACTTTCCTTAACCGTGTGGTGATGCTAGTCCCCCCAGGTTGCGAAGTGGGGACAGTTACCCAGATATGGGTGATACCGATTCTCGGAGCGGACAAAAACTATCATGGAGAGGGGTAACAGGCCTATTTATTACAGACGGGGATGTTGAATCAGTAATGGCTCAATGTTGGACAAACGCAAACATGGCTGGAACTGCTTTAATGGTTGTTATTGTTGCACGGGGGAAACTACAGCCGTGTCTTTGATTTTCCGCGGAATGCAACGCTAAATGCATAACAATATGATGGCAGCTTCTCGGGTAAAATACTCCCCTATTCGGATCTTCGGGCGACAGGATATCATCAGAACGAAAAGGCGCAGAATAGTTACCATGGAGGATACAACCACCCATTTGGTCTTTTGGTCGATTCGCCACCGTCATCACTTAATAAACATAAACTGACTGGTTTCCCTTTCTTGCTTGTTTTCTAGCTCTGCTTTATAGCTTCGCTTCTTTACTTCATTTCTCTACTGGATTCCTCTATTTCCTTGGTCCGTTTTCAACTTTTTACTCGCACAACAAAATACCCGATAAATACTTATAAATGATATTACCCTACCGTAGTCAAAAAATTCATAATTACAGTCCGATTGAAATTAGATTGTCGTTTCCAGTTTTTCCAGCGACGACTCCAATGATAACACGGTTGCCGAACAACCGCTGTGTATTCTACCGTTTTGGATGAGCTTTATACCAAGTCTAATTTTATACACGTCTACTATGGCATCAACGCCTCCCTCCATGTGTAAATCCGAAGTTTATTCTAATTTTAATGGCATTATAAATCTCTGAACCTGGTAAAGGCAAGTTCTGGTCCACCCCCAGGGCTAAATTTAAAGTCACGTAAGTTATGGATGACGGACCCCGTCATTTTCATAGGTATGTAAATCTGGTTCTCCAGATATACTTAATGTCTTTCGATTCCGTTTATTATAAATTTATAAACTAAAATTTTTCATTTTACTTACTTGCTTATTAATCCATCTTTCAAAGCAGCACTAAAAAAATCAAAAATACAGTGTACGGTTAAATGAAAACCTCTATATTTCCGAGCGAATATGAATCGAAAAGCAATTCAATTGCCGTATTTAACACCGCAAAAAATTTCTAGTGTCAGGGGAAAATTCACACGAAGTCCAAATCGTTCCCCGAAAGTGATATTCTCTTGTTGAAGAGTTCCAGAATATTTGCTAATACAAGCAATTGTTTCGTAAAAAAATGTATTTTATATAAAAAAATTGTATAACTTCCAAATCGAATGTTGAAGGGAAATGAACATATAAACAATAATAATACTGATAATATACAGCCATTTTCAAACAAGTTTCTCCGACGCAAATGGAATTTATGGACTGAAAAAAGGAACAGCTAACTTTCCAGATTACATTTTAAACAGCAAAGACTATTCATTGCAATAAATTATTCGCAAGCACTAGTAACCATATTCCTGACAATAGTCACGGAACAAAATCGTGCGGTAAATTCCTCTCAGATCGGAAAGAGAAATCGAATAAAAAAATGCCTAGTGAGACTGACTATGGTTTTCGGCTGTACTGCACTCTCGACGTGCACAATTAAATATCAAACAACATTAATTCGATGGACGATTTCAGCTGCTTGAACCTGCGACGTGGTTCTTTGGGACCAGAGTATCAACAAGTGATGAAAGATGGCCAGGAAATCCGGAAAAAATGGCAACACTGGCCTTGAATTAGACGTTCTCTTCTTTAACAGAAGCCTATAATTCTTTGTGGTTACGAGTGGTGCCTTTAATGGAAGCATTACAGAATTATATTTCAATTCGTATTTAATAAACCCTGCCTTCAACCCAGTCGTTATTGTTTTAGAAATATATTCTAGAGACAATATAAAATTGGAAATAAGACGCATTTTATTTATACTTATTAGATACGATGCTAACTGTTCAAATCACAGAAATCGCGTACTTAATTATTTAATTTAAATTAGAGATCACATTCGAAATTAAAATCCCCCCAACTTTCTGTCAGAGTATCCAAAACTTGTCAAGGAAACTACTTCCCTGCCAATTATTTTCCGAATAAAAAACTCATCCTCGCTTGTCTATTTAAACAATCAGTTTGATTAATTTTTAAAATATTAAAAGCATAACGAGAACTCGTAGAAAGAATAAGAACACAACTACAGAGAAAAAGAATAACTTACATACGTCAAAAATCGAAATAATCTATTTCAGGAAGATATTTCCTCAATATAAAAATTGATGCAGAAATCAAAGTTTGAATGAATTTGCCAAGTTGTATAGTAAAGCTCTGAAAGAGGATAAATACGTTTAAAATACCGCAGAAAAATTTGAAGGAGTACGAATTTTAATATATATATATATATATATATATATATATATATATATATATATGGCCGCCTTAGAGGATATATAATATGAACTAATAAATTAGTGGTCATCTGTATTTTCAGTATACGGATAATAAATTCGCCGTGGATGAAAAAGTCATTAATTAGGCGGAAGGTTATTGAACATTTAGGAAGATGACAGCGATATTTGACTCCATCACGGGAGTCTGGCGTCAACTTTGGCAATTTGGATCCCATTAGCGGCACTAAATGAATCGTAAATATGAAATGTCAGTAGATGGCTTAAAAAAAGTTGCAACAACATGTTTTCCAAGCCCGTTCACGACTTTGAATCTTCCATCTGTTGGTAGGGATGAAAGTCGCGGAGGAGGAAGTGATATAAAAGGAAAACGATTGATTCCTTAACAGTTAGGAGAATTTTGGAAAACAATCATGCATCACACAGAAAAGCATAGGTTTAGTACGAGTGCTACACACGCTGATTTAGATAGTATCGGGGGAGGGGGGGGAAGTAAAATTGTTTGCAATTATTAAAGACACAACAGTTCAAACGAAGGCGCAGTCAGCGTGACGTTACTGGTTTATCCAAACGTTAGTTATCCGAAACGTCAAATATCCCAACTCATAATTTACATTTCTATTTTTTAATGCACTGTCCTGCACAAACTTTTTGCAATATAAGATGCTAAACGGATCATAACTGCCAAATTATAAATACAGCAACTGCAATATTAAATAAATCCTGCGTAGTTTTTCCTAGATTCTAACTGCTAGTTAAGATACTTGTTAAATCTTAGTCTTCAAGAAGTATGATCAACAACATTTGGAATTAAATTTTATTACTTTTTCTTGTTTGTAAAAATCGGAGACGTTGTTACAGTCGTTTTTATTGTAGTCAGGTCAGGTGGAAGCCTCTCTCCATATTCATCATGCACCCCAAATAATTGAAAGACGAAGAACAACTTCTCACTGGAGTTTGAGGGTCACCTTGTTTTTTTGTGAGAAAGTGTTGTACTTTTGAAAAGTGCTAGAATTGGAAATCGTGGCGTCTACAATTTGGCCTAAACGAAATCGTAATTTGTTAACAACTGAAACAAATTTAAGAGTCCGCCATTTCCTGAGAAACAGTTGTTCATAAATTCCATCCAATGAGCAATAATAAATTCAAAGTCTTAACCTATATTTTCATAATTCTAACTTAGTACACGAATTTGAGAAAGTTAATTTAATTTATGGTAATTAAATCCATGGGTGGATAAAATATGAAATCCCGATTTCTACCATTTTTTTAACGAATATATTGGAAACACATACACAATGTTTTTGTACTAGGTCTATTAGGTAAGTTAACAATATTACTTGTTAAGAATGTTCCGATACAATAATTTCCACAATGTTTTGTTTAAATATAATACCATCAATTATCTTAATAATTCTATAAACATCAATATTTAATTAACTCCCCCTCTACCAACGGTACAGCGGAATTAAATTCCAATCTTGGACAAGAAGCTTAGAAACTGGTAGTGATCCTCACGTGAAGGACATTACAGTTGGAGATGCACCATGACCCACATCTCGTCACGATCACGTTTCCATTTGGAACCGTGGCTCAGCACTGAACCCCAGGCACGCAGAAACGTCGTTCTAAACTTTACGCGAAATTCCTATATGATGTAACCGAAGTGTGAAATACAATTCTTTTCTGTTTTTTTGACTCGTAAAATAATCAACACGGCACGCAATAAAACACAATGGCCACGGAGTATCAATTCAGGGAATCAACTCAAATATCTGCCATCAAGGCACGAGCCGTGAAAGAGATACAATCGCAAACGACACTTTTGCCAACTCAATCTGAAATACACGCAATTTTAATACAAATAGTTGGGACAGGGGCAACACGCTCTCTCTCGCTACATTTGGCATAATTGATATAATTTATACACCCACTAGCTGGGTGCCCGGCGTTGGCCGTGTTTTTTTTATATTGACAGTGCCAATATTTTTTAGGGTAAACAATGTATTAGCAACTCACAACGTAGTGATTTGAAATGGTTGATATTTTAGGGAAAATAGGCAGCCTAGGGATAATTTTTGGACGAGAGCCTACATATGGGTGATCCAGAAACTAGTATCAACCCTTTAATACCATAGGGAGCGAATTTAAAATGGAGGATGGGAAGGCAGGGGAACGTCCCAGGGCTATAGTTTAAGGAACCTACCCAGTATTCGCTGAAAGACATGAAGGCAAAGCCCCAGAAAAACTGCAGCAGAATGTGTTTCCTCCTCCTGTTTATATCTTTGTTATATAGTATCAACCTCCCTTTGAGCGTCGGGTTCATGGTATGGCTTCATCCTCAGTACGTGGACGGTGTCGCGACTCTTCCTGCGTCTCGAATGAGGATCATAATCCTCGACCTCATATGTGACGTCGGATAAACGTTTTAGCACACGGTACGGACCAAAGTACCGTTTGAGGAGCTTTTCTGAGAGGCCGACTTTGCGAATGGGAGTAAAGATCCAGACTAGATCCCCTGGCTGGTACAAAACTGGACGATGTCTTGCGTCGTATCGTTGTCGGTCCTTCTCTTGAGCTTGGAGCGTACGTATTCGGGCTAGTTGTCGGGATTCTTCGGCCCTCGTTACTAAGTGACCAATGTAAGGGTCATTCACATCGTCGGGATTGAAAGGTAATATCGTGTCCATTGTCGTTTCTACCCGGCGCCTCCACCAAAAATGTCACGTTTCGTAGGGATCGTGAGATTCAATAACACACACACGTAGAGGTTATAGGCGTTTAATCAACGGCGAAGTGCTGTACAAAGCTCGTACTGCTACAGACTGACTCCGATTTGGAATTCAGTCCTATTTATACATACATGGAATATTCGAGAAACAGAACATTCTAGAAACAGAAAATACTAGAAACTAAAGGCAAACAATGTAAATAAATTAATCAAATAAAAATGGTTTCGTCGACTGGGACTCGAAACCGAGTCCACGAATCTCCACGAATCGCTACCGCTCTGCCATCACTGCAGGTCTTGAGACGCGGCATTATATAGCTAGACGTCTTACATAATTCTATACGTGATTAGCTGACTTTGATCGATTATGAAATAAGTACATAATTATGGAACATTAAAGGTAAACTTTAAGGAATTTTAATTTTTAAATAAGAAGTATCAGCAGTAAAAATGAAATTGTTAAGGTTATTAGTATTGGAATTAAATTTTAATTATATAGTAACAGCTTGGTGTTGGCTCTATTAAGTCGATTAATGTAATTTGGTAATTCAAGACGATAACATTGGCGAGCTACAGATAATTCGTGTATGTCTCAGAAATCATTTCATTGGATTTATGAAAATAAGTATCAAATCTGCAATGCAAAGAGTATTTATTCACGATTATATTATTCCGAAAAATATTATACAATTAAGTTGCAAGGATAAATAAATGTAAAATCAAATAATTATAAATTTAATTGATTCTTTGATCCGGTTTCAATACAGTACAAAAACTAATTTATTTAATCTTCAGCTTGGTGTCCAGTGTTGCCTGCGTGTTTTTTACTTCAAACTGGGCTTAGATAAGTATGATAACTGAATTTTGAAAAGGAGGTACTTGTTGCGCTGTGATGAACTACAGCTTCAGAGCAAGGACGTAAATCTTATTGTCGTTAGTCGTACCTAGAATAAATTATTAAAGAGATACGTCACTTGACTCAACGTGACCTTGAGCTTGTAAAGTGTTATATGCAACATTCCTAGAAATAATACGTTCGTGACGTACGAGAATAACAAATTCTACAAGTCTGTAACAAGGGAACACTTAAGCTCCAATATATAAAAAATTCAAACGCCACAAATAACATATAGTCCAGAATGTTTTTGTACACAATAATTTGCTAGCCTAGTTAAGCGAAAATATTTTCGCAGCTCAAATTCGCGTAAAATTTGTCTTAAATAGAATTATTAATAGTTAACTTGACAATTTAATGTAAAATAATATTTAAATATACGTAAAACTCGCGCATTGAATTCAATAACTATTTCAAAGCATCGGTAGTAGCGTTATGTGCAGTATAGAAGTTAATAAAAAATAAAGTTATCATTCCCAAAGCACAAACAGCGCGTCCTAGATAAGTGAGCAGATAGGGACCATACAGACACGTGGCACAAACAAGGTAAAAGCGATTTCAGCTGGCAACGGAACTAAAATTTCATACGGAATACTTACAATGTCATTGGTCGAGGAGGAAGTCTCAAATTTACGCTGACTGGGTATGTCTGCGATGCATTATTTTTGCAATTTGATTGACGCGGCGGAATGTAGATGCTTACACATCGCGTTTGGCTTGTGATGCGAGGGATTAGAAACTAGACCTCTTGATGGAACGAATTCTTTATCATGAAAATAATTGTACAGAACGCTAAAATTTACATAACACAAGCAGGATCTTTTTCACTTACCGTGTTTCTAGTCTCGACTTAAAGTTGGCAGCCATCCATATTTCAAACTCCCGTAGTTCTATGTTCGCATATTACAACGCCGGACGAGGAACCAGACGCTCCGACGTCAACCATTTGTAATATATTGGGATGGGCACATCGAACAAATATATTTTTCTTTATCATTAAAAAAACAGTAGGATGATTATTAATAATTTTGTGTATTTATAATAATTTTCGTCTTTCCAAACATGGAGTCCCTAATTCAATACCTATTTTAAGCGATACACTTAGTTGTTGAAACAACGGGTACAACCGTTCTAGTGCACGATAGGCAATTGTATTGGCAAATAATTTATGCTTCCTGGAAAAAGGACGAATATGATTGGTTGCGGGGGCATATTTGTGTGGACCCCAAGGGAGGGCAACCGGATGGGATACGACGAGGATCGCTGGCTTTTGGAATAATTCAAGATTCAGATCTTTATTTCAAAAATTTCATCCCAATCTGTCAGTGAAACATTTATTAAAACTATTTCAGTCCGAGTCCCAATTAGGAAATCTGGCACATTTCTGGTGGACCACAGAAGTATTAAATTCGCCAGCATCAAGATTCACGGATGTGAATCCATGTGAGATCGGGACAAAAAACTGTAAACCTGAATTGTGAAATTGTTGAGTATCTTCATCTCGTAAATTCAGTTACAATAATATACTCACATTATTTATGCATAAACCTAAGAAAAATTATATTTCATGCCACGCAACACTCAGTTCTATCGGAAAAAAGAAAGTTATATGGGTCATAGACGTCTCAAAACGTAAATATTTGCGTGCGTAGCTGATAGAGTTATAATACAATATACATCGGTGTTATGTGAATTTCAAATAAATTCTTTGTTCGGTTTGGATTGTATCATAGAAATATGTACTCGACTGTGTGTGATCGGCGACAGGGTAAAACAGTTTGCTGGAGTAGTGTAAGTAAAGTCCTTTTAAAATATAATAAAGTATGTTAAAATTGAATAAATCATTAATCTGACAATTACGTATAAATTACGACGCTTCGTCTATATTTGTGGGCAGGTAAATTTTAAATCTAAATATGGACGAAAGGTATAATTCATTTTTTTAATTTTCTTTCTGACAAATTGGCTTTATTTTCTATTTTTGTATGTAAAAGTGTTTTAGCGTTTTCTTTCACAGTATGTGTTGAATCGGACTGATAGACGATTCAGTATATAATAATAGCTAATATAAAGCAGTATATTCATATATATATATATATATATATATCACCTATAAAGTGATGGAGGGACAACTCTAGAAATCCTGAATCAGGTAGGTCGGGCTGTTGGGTACTATTCTCACACCCTTCCGAATGACGGTAGACGAGTCTGCTGTGGAGTCGCAGCATTGCCTTCTCCGTGTCTCCACAGGTTTTAGGACATTTATGTTACATTGACAAGCTTTCTACAGCTAGTCATACATAATAAAAGTTTTATGCGGAGAGTATATTGGTAATCATTGTATACCGCATCAATTAATTACTAGTTAGTTTATCAAAGACAGATGAATTAAATTAAGCTTTCCCGAGGAAAACAATGCGTTTGCCGTTATCATAAAACATTATTTTATGAATTGCTGCACATAAAAATTTAGAAACTATGCACCCACAGAATGAGCGTGAAAAATATTCTAACTTATTTCAAATCTAAGTTGGAACTGATTTCGTCGTCTTCAGTTTTCCCTTCAAGTCTTAAGGGAGTCCGTACGATTTTTCTTTTAATATTGGTAACGATAACGTTACTTTCAGGAACAGGATTCAAGATACAGTGAAGAGAGTGAAAACCAAAATGATAGCAAGTAACGTTGTTGGATTAGTCAATAGTTTCAGAGAATATCTGGGGAATATTAGTGAACTTGTTCAATCGTCACAGTCCAATTTGAAAATAAAATAAAAAGAAAAGCAATAGTAATTGGCAGTTGAGAGAATGTGAAGCAGAATACCGTGTTTGCGAGGTACTGAAGCTTAAGTGATCGATTCGTTTTTCCAGCTTTGTCCGAATAAGTCTGTAACTGATTAACATTACGAACCAAATCCCTGGAACAGGTTGACTGCTCATATTAAAAGAAAAAAAGCGCTAAATACTGATGTGTTCCGCGATACCTTAAATTTTACTCCTATATGATATTAATTTCTGACGAAAAATTAGTGTTACCCAATTAATTTTTCGGTAACACATATTTCGGACTTAATTTGAAAATTCTAAAACTTCCGCCATTAATTTTATTTCAAAAACGGTCAATGCAACAGTCACTAACATAATTACAAGTTTATTACAAATAATCTGTAATGACTATTTAACCCACGATAACTAGTCCACAGATATTAGAAACAATCTGTGGATACTGTTACAATAGCTACAAGAAAAACAGCTTCAAGAGATATGCATGTTCTGCTTCAGACAGCCTGCCGGGTTCCAGAATTATCTTAATTACACTCTTAACCAATGGAAATCGAGAAATTTACGCCCTTGAACGATGGCTATCGCTATCACTAGGACAGGAGCACAATGGCCGTGACTTTTGTGAAGGACACACACGCACACACATTTCTTTAATGCGCCACTAAGTCGAAGGTCTGTCGATCGAACGGTTCTGGCCCAATATATATTGCAAATATGTGACGGTATTGGGAAAAGTTCGCACTGTTCATCTCACGTGAACAGCACTTGGGAATTTCTTTTCCTTTTTTTTAAGTGGAGCTATCCCGAGAGTGGGAAAATTTACGGCCAACACTTATCCTTGCCTTATGCACTCGGGGCAAAGGCGCAGAAATTTCTCAACTTTATAATGAAAAACTCGACGCAATGCAATAGAGCAAGGATCAAACTCCATGGCAACAGAGCAGCCACCTTTAGTACCTTGCTCTCAGAGTCAACCATCAAATCAGAAACGGACGTGATAACTGAGAAGAGCGGAAACAGCACATCACAGATTAAGAATAAAGGGTTTTCTACCAATGGGTTCTTAACCTGAAAAATTAAATTTAATTGATTGGAAATATACATATTCCAAATTTTAAATACTCTCTATTGACTAAGTAATTAAATAATTATGTCACTCTTAATAACTACGTCAGCAATGAAAAGAGGCAGGTACATTATTTATCCAATTACCTTAAGCTTCAAACATACTTCACCCATTGTCACGATCAGGTCCACAGGACTATATGCTACCGAGACGACTGTCTGACTTAAATTACAAATTCTAGATTTAAGAGTGACACGTTCACTCATAATCAAGGTTTTCTTGATCATGCCCGCGGCGGAATTCGAGCCCGAGAACTGTATGATGCGAGGAAACGACGCTGACTACAATCCCGCGGCTGGTTGGCCAACTACTTTTAATTACTATATTACATTTCACTCGAGATAATTAACATTTAATTTAAGAATACAAATCTCTATAAAAACTATTAAAATTGTATACAATACATTAATGGCATTGACTCATTTTCCTCATAGTAATTTTCGTAGGTAGATATTTGGCAAATACGTGGAAGATTAAAAAGTTTCGGTAACAAATGTAATAAAATTTTAATGTTTCTGTATGTGAAGAATACAGAGATGTATGTATTATGGTATCAGTCGGCCAGCTGCCTCCTAAAACTGGTGGACACAGGGAGTAGAGAATGCTGTGACCGTCATTCGAAAGAGAGTGAGAATAGTACTCTGTCTAGGGTTTTCCCTGTATCTCTTTTAGGTGAATCAGCGGGTAGGATCCTGAAACTATATCCCGGGGACCGTAGTCAAACCTTTGCTACCTTGCTCTACCTTCCACATCCTTTCTTTTCCAATTCCTTTCTTATTCTATTGAAGGGGAGTTGCCAGTTTCTGAATAATTCTCATAATGCCTCTTACCAAAAAATAATGGACGAACGGCAAGAGCTGTCCGATGATCCTATTAGATATCTTAACGAAAATTTTATACTGGAAGAGGGAAGTCGTCTAATAGGATGTTTGAATGAAATAAGTAAATGTAGGATTTCAAAACCGAATCTGTGGACAGGATCAAAATCTTCACAACAATCCACAGTGTTAGATACATGATACCACCACCGAAGACTATGTTCAAGTCATCAATACTACAAGATACCACCAAGTTGAATAAAACTAGTATGGACAGCAATGAGTGCATGCGATGATATTTAAATATACTGTATTTCTGTAAACGCGTAAAACGTGCAAGAAAATAAAAAACAGGCCGAAAAAGGAACAAGTGAATACGAAAAGGGTAAAACAATAAAGTTGAAAGGCCAGAAAATACTAAGGTAAACGGAGAAAGTGTGGGCTAGAGTAAGAAATGAAGTAGTAAGAATTGGAGAGAGCATATAGAAAAGTATTAAAATATGTAAAGCAGCAAGGATACAACATGCACAGTTGTACTATTCTGTAGAATGACATATGATACACGGTAAATAAGAAGGTAAAAGGAGTGGTAATATCAAGAATTGGAAAGTTGAATTATGTGAACAGAGGAAGGAGTTCCCAGAAAATAGACGGCGACTAGGTCAAAGATTGGCATCGAAATGTTAGCCAACTAACAGATGCACTAAAGCAAAATAAATACATCAACCATCAAAAAAGTACAGCGGACAGATGAAATATTCCAAGTTCAATATGGTAAGATAATTTAACAGCCACATGATAATGGCATTTACAAAAATTCTTTGAAATGAAATCATGGTAAGCAAAGGTATTAACACTAATTTATAACTATAGACTAAACCGTGAAATAATATAGATAACATTAAATACAAATCTCCGATAATTCACTCTAGCGTCTAATCTTATTTACGTCCAACTAACAACATAATTGCTTTTATATCTAAAGGCATATCACAACTGAGACCCGTCTATCGTAAACATTTACAGAAATTTAATATTGCGAAACAGTGAGCAGAAAGTTTGGTCACGGTAAATGCGATGTGAGATTTATTTCATTCAGCAACTCCAAATATACTTGGTTCCTGTGGTGGCTGACCATATGAGCTCATGCCCTTCAGAACGTCAATTTAAGAAAAAAAAAATTGCGTAATGTCAAGACTCTGTACAATAGTTTTGTTTTGACAATTTCAATTCCAACCTCGGTTTCGAAAAATTTAAATTCCCAGTCTTTTAACACAGCCAAGTTCTCTGAGCACTGAAACTCTCTGGAATGAAATATGCAGTTTTCAGTTTCACCCTTTGCACCACCCTTAAAGCTCAACAAACTGCCGCTCTCTGGTGCCACATGCCTATTGAGCACGTAGAAATTGTGCTGTGACAGAGGCCGCTGCAGCAGGATTTTTTGAATTCTGTAACGAATACATAAGACTGCGGTTTGCGGACTTGTGGTATATGCTTTTTTTAAAAAAATCATTTAAGGGGCGGCATTTCTACGACTATCATCAAACTGAGAAAATTGTCGCCCTATCCTAGATACAATACTGCCATCATGTGTGTGCCATTCCTTAAATTAACTTCATTTATTTAAAATATGTACGATAGAAAAAATACTTTCGTGTTATAAATTTGTACCAACTTAATTTTAATTTTTTCCGCTTTTAAAAAATTTTAGTCATATGTTATATAGACGGAATTAGAAAAATAACATTACGGGTCGGGTCATTGGTAACACTATACATTTTTTATTTTACACAATTACGTGAAAAATTGTTGCGATTTGGCACTTCAAAAAAATTTTCAAGGAAACACTGCTAATTTCCTGAAAATGATTAGCAACTGATCGGCCGGAATTATTAAAAGAATAAAGTATTTTTCTCTCCCACAATCTTTATACAAGCACTGACATTAATCTTGCACCGGTTAGATTTCAAGAGGTATTCTTCACAAAGAATGATAAATAAGGAACAATACAAGTGTCGAAGTAGGTACGATGAATAAATAATGAAAAATTAAATAGGAATTGCATTTATGGGCAAACTCAGTTTTTTAGGGATCTAATATAATGGAATAGAGAGATTTAATCAGAACTTCTCATTAAAATAAATATGGTATTACGACGCAGCTAAGGATGATGAAGGTCGTGTTTGAATGCTTGGGAGAGAACACGTGCGGACAAAGCTTTCAAGTGAAGTGACAGATTCTTCAGGCTTAGGGTCAAGCTAAAAACATATTCATGTTAAGATGTAATTTATAAATTCAAACTTAATAATTCATACTGATGCATCTGCATTCACTATAGTGCTAAGTATATAAGTAAGAAATATCCCGTAAAGAAGATAGTTTGAGAACTGTTCCAGCGAGAACGACCATATTCAAGGAATGGCATGGCCAAAGAACATCTAATGCCTCTTACAAACGAATTTCGATCTTAGTATTTGGTTTGGCTATGGTGGCACATGAAAGGAAACGTATGTAATCAATATTAAGAATATATAGACTAGTCTGTTTTTTAAAATAAACGAGTACGAATAGGCACAAGGTAAAACAAAAAATTAAAGATGTATGGGGCGAGCCACGAGAAAACGCCAAGTGAACAAATGATGAATAGCACTCAGAGGAGTAGGGGACAAATGAGGACGTTGATGGCATTTAACAAAATGTGTCTAAAATGAACTGCAAGGAGAACAACGACTTTGGAACTGTAATCCCACAAAAATGACCAGTAACCAAGAGGCCCTTGGACAGATTATCTAAATGCAGACTGTCTAGTTGCCTTTGTTTAGAATTTTTTTGTACGGTTTCCTTAATAATGATACTTGAGAAGTAATAAAAATTGTTAAAGAAATGGTCCAATAGTTCCACTGGAGTGCCAATCAGACGCTTAAAAATCCAAAACAGAACTATGTGCACGATGTTTTGTCAGATTTCGACGCAATAACTATTATGCAAAGTCAGAAATGACAAATTAAAAAAATGTTTTTCATTAGAATATAAATGCCTCCATATACTAAATATTCTTTGCGTAGTGACTCGAATAGAACTTACACGCGTAAGCAGCGCAGTGGTGATAATAAGAAAGAGCAGGTCACCGAAACGTCATAAAAAAACTAAGTTAATCATGAAGCTGGAGAAAGTATTGCACGCGATTATCTGAAGTGCACACTCACGGCGTATATAGGCACTCCTGTGAAAACTCAAGGCCTACTATATAGCTGACGAAACTAAATATCGACAACCAAGCAACAGGTCAAAATTCAGAAATATCATTGTAGCGGCGACGTTCGAGTGGCCAACCAGCCCATCTGGCTCAATTCCAGTCGAAGTAAAGCCAACTCCTCCAATGACGCAGGTACAACCTCATCAATGCTCCAAATTCACTTTCAGGCAGTTGCATAAACCAATAGAAGAAGAAAGTTTGCAATTGTTTAAACTTAGAAACATTGAAAGTAAATTTTCAAATACTCTATTTGTCGGCCTGTGAGGAGCTTAAAACCACTAAGTATAATTCAAAATACTACAAACATCTATGGACCATAAATTGTGTATCAATATACGAAATTAAAACGTGTCATTTATGATTCACTCTAAAAAAATTATTTTGAACTAGAAATAATGTAATATGAACAACTGCAAATGTACTCAAATATTAATAAATAAAATAAGAGTTATACTGTGGAATTAATAAAAAAATTCTGGCTGATGAAGCCAATAGAATAGTTTACACAGGTTTCTAAAAGGACTACTCCAGTTGTAGGTTTACAGTGAAGAATGAATTGAGAAATAAAATTGAGAGCCACCAGACAAAGTCCAATAGCAGTTAAATAAAACTCATAAATGTATGCCATATGTAAAGCTTACTAAAACATTTTGAATAAATTTTGTAAGAGAAAAAATATAGAATGTGTAATATTTGGGTGTGCATGTCCAAAATATGAAGAATGTTTTTTAAAAAGTATGGAAAAGCACTAAGAGTAAGGGCTTTGAATTGTTTATGAAAGTTAAAAGTCTTTTTTATACCAACAATTTTTTGCCTGTAGAAAGAATACATGAAGTAACTACTGAGAAAGCAATGTAACCAATTATTGAACAACATACTTAGCCTTTAAAACATTTTATCATTATTATCAGTACATATTTATTAATCATTCATTTAGGCTAAGATACAGAAATGAAACATCTTAGCAATAACACCATGAAACTGCACAGGATTAAGTATTAATTGAACATTGTTATAAATATTACCCTGAAGAGGTCTAATGGAAAACTGAAATATTGATAATGTAGAAAATAACATCACTTAAGTGCATGAATTACAATAACTTAAACCAGAAGCACAACATATGTATTGGTAAATAATAATCACCAATGTTTCAAAATGTAGATACATGACTAAAATGTAGTCGGCTATGGTCCGCTAAGTAAGGGACATACTAACATGTGTAACATCTCATTCAAATGATTGCAATTCAGTAAAACATACACTAATGCTGTGTTCCGTGACGCTTTAAAGGAACGCGCTTCATTAAAGAGGATCGTACAACAAAACAACATTCAGACTTTTGCTCTATTTTGCAGTGGATAAATTACTGTAAAATTTCTGAACCTTTTTAGTATTAATGAAAATTATAAATAAACAAAATAAAGAGCTGTTTCCCCACATTTCGTCCACATATCTCACATGGTGAATACAATTATATTAAAACAAAAATTGTTATCACGGTCCACGTGAAGGCATGTATCAATACGTAATGTTCAAGTTACCAAAATTATAGAATAACGCAACGTACCTCAAATATTTTCAACAAAATTTTCACGTATAATCTTCTTACTCCGAGAGACTTTCCCATTGATGCTAGGGAAATAATTGCAAATAAAAACATTAAAAATGGGGTTACAAGCACTGAGCAGGACACTGACACAATCGTCCACAACAACGCCATGTTGATAACGTATCCTCATGCGCCTGCTTCCACAAGCACACTGCGAGGCTCACGATATTTCTGGCAAACTGACAGATGGAAACGTTAAATACGCTGATATTCCAAAGCTGTTAAAGCAAAGATAGGTCACAACCAAGACAACATAGCTGTATTGGTGGATGCAAAGAAGTCATTTCGATATAATGTTATACAATTGATCTCACCAGTGTACAAAATTATCTCAATAGTATTTTTTCTTCAGAGACGTAAATTGTTTCAGCTATGTGATATATCGGTAAAGACATTGTGAATTTAATAATTTAGTTGCTTTTTGTGAGGGAAAAGTAGAACTTTACGCCATCAGTTACCACGGACGAAAGAATGAGTCTGTAGTTATAGGAATATATATCAAATAGAACAATTATTAGGTATACGCAGGATACTAGTAACCTGTTATATCGATCAGTCACACTTCTCATCAAATTGCCTTCACAAAATTCTTCAAATCTACATCCAGAAATGCTTGAATTACTATTCCGATACTATCAATTTAATTTATTTTTACAATTGCACTATATTTTGGGGTCAACTTTTATTATCCTGTTTCACTTAAATCTTCAATAAATGCAGTATTTTTTTATTTATTTCTCGGACAATGCCGCAGCAATATAATGTGTTTGTAATACTTAATTAAAGGACCGAGAGTTGTTGGACGAAACGTATTCAAATTAAATTATTCAATTTCTGATTTTTGGCTATTGATTCTGTTTTGTTTAAAATACATCTTCATGATATTGAACTAGAATTGGTACTGTAATTTGAATTGTGGCATACAGAAAGTTTATTATTAAAACTAAATATTGTCTGAACATCAAAATAGCAGAAGTAGGAGATATCTGTTTTTAAACAAATCTTATTAATGAGAAAGTTTTCAGATTATACAAATCTGAATGTTCCAAAAGCAAGAAACCTATTGAAGTTAGGAACATCCAAAAACATTTGAAGGGGTCAAATCATATAAATGATAATGACTACATTGTGTACAATGGCGTGTACAGTATGTTTTAGATATCCATTATACAACGTGTGAATATAAATAGTAGAGGCACAAATTAATTGTAATCATTCATTTATTAATTGCTGTAAATAAAATAGAAAAATCCTCATACTTTACTGGAGTTTTGAATAAATTTAATTTTGACCTGAATATTTCATTAGTAATTCTATTATATCACTATATACAGTTTCAATCCACTTCATTCTGGTACTTAATGACTTCCAAATATATAAAAACAAATATACCAACTTATGATCTTGTCAAAACTGCTTAAAACATGATCAATGAATAATTCAGTATTTTTATTTTTTACTTTGTACAGCCCTGAACTTTAAACCTTAAGACAAATTATAAGATGATTCAACAGATCAAGATTTTCAATTTTCTTATCCAGATTTCCTCAACTGGTTTATGAAATTATTCATTAAAATCATCTGAAAAATAATTCATTACAATTGTATGTAAATAATGCTAGACTTTATTTTAGAGTATAATTTGTTTTAAACATTGTAATAACCACATTTGATATTTCATTATCTTACTGTATAAAAATAATCAAATGTACAACACAAATTAATTTTAAGGTTCTTACTATGCTTATTCATGAGGTATATTTAAGAGATAATGATGTTGAAGTTAAGTTTCTGAATCTCATGCTTCAAAAGCATAATGTTCTAAATTTCAAATCTAAATGTGAACAACATTAAAGATTGGTGCATAAAAACAAACAGAGAAATATTTCTTGGATATGCCAGTAACAGGCACACCAGCTTGGAGTGTTATAAATAGTTCATCACCCAAAAAGTAATGATCAGTATGATATGCAATTTCAATATTTTATAGCTAGATAATAGTCATCTTCAACTCCTGCCCTTCTTGAAACGCTGCCTCGCCTGTGCCTTTGTATAACGATGATTTCTTTCATTCTTTGCATTCTCTGTGACATCTTCTTGAGATTCCTTCTCAAATTCTGTAAAGATGGTGCACAAATTATTAACATTAAGATAATATGATTATTTTGTCTATGAGATAAAACTCCATTATTGGCAATTCATTAAATAAAATGATATTATACAATGACAAAGTCACACATTGGGTAATTGGATAGTGAGTAAAGCTAAAATTCAGGGAGAAAGGTAGGAATGCATTCTAAAGAATGTATATACTCAACCGTAGAAGTACACTCCAAGAAAATCAGATTTTCAAGATGTAGAGAAGAAAGAAACAAGAACAAAATATGGAAAATATCTGGCACAGCCAGTGAAAGAAGCCAGGACCTTAGCCAGTAAGAACATTAACCATTTAAAATACCATGCTGCCGCCTGACTCTTACGAAAACAGCCATTCTTATTAGGTATGGTCAGTTGTAAATGATAAAGAGGAAATAGAGAATTGGAAGCATATATTAAGAATGAAATCACATGGGTTGGGTAATTGGACAATGAGTAAAGATATAAATCTGGGTTACAGTGCTTAGCAGATATAGCTACAGTCTGGGTTCAAACTCTGGCTGTGCCAATTTTTTTTCATTTCCTCTCTATACTTTGAACATATGCCTTTCTTTTAATATAGAATGAGCATAAGCATTCTTTCCAGCACAGTTTCTTCTCTTGTATATATAGTAAGGATAGAAATGAGGGAAAAAGGTAAGAAATTCACTTAGTCATATGCTGAATGAAAATCAAAATTTCTATACTTACTGTTACAATAATGAACATGCATATAACTACTGTTTGTATATTTGATGTCAAATTGATTGTTAAATTTACATCATAATAACAAGCAACTTTACCTTTCAAGAGATCAACTGGAGCTTCCAGTAAAGATGTATGTTGATTTCTAACTAAGTAACGATAGGCCCAAGCAACAAAATATCCAATTATAGCAATTGCAATAGTGAGAAGAGCCATTACAATAGGATGCTGAAATGAAACAGTTCATAAAATTTGAAGTATTTATTTACTTAATAAAAATTTAATTACTCATCTTATAATAAAGAAGCATTGGTAATCATTGCACAAACTGTATAGTAGCTGTAAAAATTCCTAGAGTAATAATTCTCCTTTAATGAACTGAATTTATTTCAATGTAAAACAGTATCTATACTAAGCATAAAAGATATTGAAAAGAAAATGGAAGGCAGATTTAACAACAATGAATGTGTTGGACGGGTAGTTTGTAAAATTCTATTGAATACCATTCTGCAGAAATAAGCTGCAAGATATTTAGTAATATTTTATATGCTTTCTATTATTGGAATTCACCAAGTTTCATAAATCACTTTTAGTTTATATGTAACTATGAAAAGAGAAATTCCAATATTATGCACATTTCAGAGTCCTGCACACTAAGTCATTGCTGTGCATCAATCATTAAACTAATTTGCTTCTTTATTGCTTAGTTGTGAATAATATTGTTCTGTTCAAATAATATTCACCAATACTACTGAGAGTATGATGAATGAAACTAAGAGAAACTTATTTAATAATACTAATTAAATTAAAATTTTGCAAAAATTCCACTATTATTATGAGATGAGCTCTTACTTTTAATGAAGGCTTTTCTGGAATGGTGTAATCTGCTATTACTAAAATGACACCAATAATTATGCCAATACCAGCTCCAACCCATGGAATTTGTTGGTCAGCTGCAAATGAAATAGAAAAGATTCATAAGTTTTACATAGTTGTGTTATAGATTATACATACAATGTAATTCATCTCAGCTTGAATAAACACTATTAAATTATGCCATTTAATATTAATTTTAATTAATACCAGAAAAAAGGAAACAAGACATTTTTGATACTAACAAAGAAAAATGATTGATATCATCAAGCACTTAAATATAAAGAACCATTAAGGCTACCTTTTTCCTCCTTCTTAGCAAAGTTATTTGCTTTAACTATAGCATCCATTAAGCCAGGATCATTAGGTTGTAACTTCAAGGCTACTCCATACGAAAGAATAGCATCTTTATAATGGCCTGTAGCAAACTCAATTTCAGCTTTCCGAAAATATCCCTGTAATAAAACCTATTTACAACTTCATGCAAAAACATTCTTGAATTATGAAAATAACATTCTATGCAGCCTGTGAAATATTTAAATTAGACATTTGATAATAAATAAGCATTTAGATATGGAAGGTATGATCAAGCTAGAATATATGTTACGAATATGTTAACGGTTTCCGAGGTTTTAAGATAAAGAGAACCAATATTAAATTAACAAAACCCAACACTTTGGCCTTTCTTTCCAGTTATTAATAGTTATAACAAGCTACTTTTGTCAATATGAAGATTATCTTAAGAATAAATCCCACCAATTAGTCAGTAAACAATACTATTTATTTGATCATTTTTCAATGTTAAGTCCATAATTGTGGACAACATGATGTAACTAGACAAAAAATAAACATTATAATTTTGAATACAACTATTGTATAAAAAAAATATTATTAGGAGCAGAGTTTGAATGTTGCACCAAAAAGTCACTAATTTTGACGAATATACTAGAGTTTAGGTGACACCCCTACTTGCTAATTTTTTTTACAAATTATATGCTTCCTTTACTTGCAATTTGGTGCAATATCTGAATTTTTCCCCCAATTTAAATTGATATTGAATTTCTTTGTATCAGACTTAAGGCATAAATATAATGTAAGAAAACTTAACTTACATACTTTGGCCCAATATGGTTTTAGTCTTATTGTTTGATCTGCATCTTCCATGGATAAATAGAACTGGTCAAGTTTAAGAAAAGCATATGATCGATTGCTGTACAAAACATGATTGTTTGGGTCCAATTTAATGGCATGTGTATAATGAAGCACAGCTTCGGCATAATTATTTTCTTTCACACACTTGTTTCCCTTTTCTCTAAACAGCTGCACCTATAAAAACAATTTGCTAGATCAATATCACTCTCAACGTCTCTATTGAAATTGCTCTGCATTTTTAAACACTTTAAGGTTATCAATACACTATAAATATGCTATTAGTACATTTCTTGTACCAGAAAGTACTTATTTAAGACCATTGAATTGATAAAACTGAGTGTTTTATTTTTCACATTTTCCAATGCATCCATACCTATAGATACAACAATCGAGACGTACAATAGTAAAGTTAAATGCTAATCAGAATAATACGTTAAATTATCAAGCGGTGAATTAATCTATTCTAAAATATAGAACATAAAATTTTCAAATGGTTTATTTATCTTGTGAAACGAGAATTATCAAGTCTATATATTTTTAATTCATTTCTATTTTTGAATTAACTGATCAACAGATTTTGATGTTTCTGTAGTAATAATATTGATTTACCTCTTCTTCCATAATCAGGTAACAAAATAATAGTAATTAATATTTCATACAGAAGAATTAATAGTCATTGCTCAGGTTATGCAACATTTTAAAGTGCCTGTAACAAGCCTACTGACGTTTATTGCAAAGCATTTAAATGAAAGATAACTATGCTGTGATCCAAATAAGCTTGATGCATAAAGACAATTAATAAATATATCTTATTCTTAATAAGAGCAATGATTGGTTTATATTCTGACAAACAGTAAGTATAGGCTCAGTAACTCGTGTTAACGTAGATTTACATGGGCAGTGATGTTCGTACAAGTTCGGTTGGCTATGCACTGTCAGCCGTTTACATTGAGGGCAGACAACTGCCCACTTCAACACTGTGTGGAAGTGCTGCCCTCACCACAGAACGGGCAGTGAAATCTGGTACATGTCTATGCTTCTCTGCTAGTTTTTGGAAACTTCGAATAATTGGAAAGTTTGATTGTGATGTTAATGTTGCATAGTATTGATAAAGTTTATACCAAGTTGAATGTTTTTCTTCTTTGTGTTTTCGCGTACGCATAATGTCAGCGTTTCTTAAACAGAAAGTTGCCGCCTCTCTAGAGTTATGGATGATGGAAGAAGAAAAACTAAAGAGCATTAGAGGGAAATCTGTGGAGTAACAAGGGAAGAGGGAGGGAAAGGATGGAATCCTCTAACTAGATTAGGCTATTGTTGTGATTTGAAGTGAATGAAATGTGAACTTTTGTAAGAGGTTGTGAACTGTGGTGAGTAGTTTGGTTCAGCCAGCTATTGGGATAGAGTTCGTATGTTGCACCCAAAGAGTATCTTAAATTTTTTATTAACTAGTATTATTATTTTATATGACTTTAGATATTTCAAGAAGGACAAGTCCTACATAGTGTTTTTCATTATAATATTAGCGTGTGCAATCTAGTTCAAAATGAATCTTAAAGCTAATCAACAATACTTACAGGTTCCAAGCATAGTATCCACATCGTGTCTTCTACTGCGCTCGACTACGCATTTCATTACTCTGAGGTTTTCATCATATTTGAGCACAATACTACTTTTAATTAATATTATCCTACACGTAATATTGAAGTAATGAACCAATCAACCTAAAATAATTTTACAAAGAAAATAATATATGGAATTCAGTCCTAATACTGGTCTTTCCATGCTAACCTATCTTGCGCAAGCCGTTTCATTTCTACACAACTAAAACATCTGATATCCCTAATCTGCTTTGCGTATTCCATCCGTGGCCTCCATCCTCTGTTCTTACTCTACACACTTCCCTCTAATGCTATTTTACAAGACCCTTATATCTGAAAACATGGCCTATTAATCTATCCCCTCTCTTGGCAAAAGTCCTCCAAATGTTCTCTCTCTCTCTCCCCTCCTATTCTGCTTAGAACGTCCTGGTTAGTTAACCTATCATCCCATTTGTTTTTCAGCATTTTCCCAAAGAACAACATTTCAAAAGCTTCTGTTCTTTTCCGATCTGCGACTCCTACAGTCAAATTTTCACACTCATATAACTCCACATTTATAGCAACAATTTCCTAATATTCACACTTGTATCACGCATACAATAATTCCTATTTTTTGCAAGTTCTCTTTGCCTGTGCTATCCTACTCTTTATATCTCTATACTTCTAGCATCCCTATTTATTTTTCTGCCCAAGAAGCAGAATTCCTTCCTAATATCCCTTCTCAATCAAAGCCTTTGTAATTCCACTGTTTCCCAAGCTACATTCCATTTCCTTGGTTTTCCCTCTATTAATCGTCATATTGAAATATTTCAGCAGTTCATGCTATTTATTAAGGTTTCCAAGTCATCTTCTAACTCCCCTAATACTACAATATCATCAGTTATTTATTTATTCCCTTTTCAGTAGGATTCATTTTCCCATATTCAGTTTTAAATTATTCCTCGCCTGTTATATATATATAGTAACATGAAAAGTTACACGCAACAATGCGGGCCAGCTTGCGAGTTGCAATTGTCGCAACTCGGGCCAACAATGGAGTCTGGCGAGACTCGAGCAGTCGTCATGGGGTAGTAGAAGGAGAAGGATGTGTCGGCAGTTGCGGACGGAGAAAGACCACGCCCTGTAGTGATAATTTTTCTCATGTTCTGAAATGGATTAAAGCTATTAAAATCCATTTCAGATATATATAACATGCATTTTGTATGAGGCAAACATATGTAATCACATAAAAATATGAAGTTATTTAGTTGTGAGACATACTGAAACATTTTTACCTTACCATGAAATGCAATACTCCTGCACATCTAAAGCTCAACTCTATCAAGATTTCAGTGCATCTCAAATTTGTATCAAAGCCAGGCTTTAAAATGTCCTCACATGAGATTTAATATTTTATGATTTAGACAGCGTTAAGGGGAGTCTGGATGTCCTATTTTTGCCAACGATAATAGAGATTTTTAGAATAATTTTTTTAATGATAATTAGACCTAATTATTAACTTTGCAAGATGTTTTTATTGGAAACTTTAAATGGTTTTTCCATAACTAATCATTTTTTCAAGCCTTCACATAACACGAAGTTAAAAATAAGCTGTGAAAATTTTGTTGCAGAATCTGTAACAGTTCCAGAGAAAAAATATCTAAAAATCTTTATTTTAATGTTGGCAAGATGTAGTCTTCAGACTCCCCATATAAGTAAATACAAAGCACCCACAATAAGATATCATTTGTAAAAAAGTTAAAATTTGATGTAATTCAACAATCACAAACCCCTTTTTGGGGTGTATTTAGAAAAATAGTGAATTATTTCATTTAAAAGTTATGTTACAATGTCATTAATCAGTCTCGATTCAAAATTTATTGAGGGAAACTGCAAACCATAGTTTTGAAGTGCATATTATTATCTCATTTCCAAGCATTAAAATCACGGCTTTGGAACAACTTAAAAATGTAACTTGAATTTCATTTTTATAATGAATTAATAAATTATGGGGTTTATTGCATAACCTTGTGCATTTATGAATTATTATTCGGCGATTGATCATTCAAGAAAATAGCAGGCGGTTCCTTCTGCTCGTCCAGTCTCGTAGTTAGTTTTCTTTTTCGCCACCACTCTAATGGTTTCAGTTCGTCTCGGTACTCTTCTATGTATTACTGAAAAGTGTGCCAATATAGAAACTTTATCAATATTACCCATGTGGTGTAGACTGTAAAATTGTTTTGGTGGCTTGCCAAGAAATGCCAAGTATGGGTTTTGAGGTGAGTTGCTATAGATTTTGATTACAAAAGGAAACCATTATATTGAAAATTCTGGATTTACAATGACGGGTGCTATGCATCTGCCTTGAACTTTGTGTTCTTGTTGAAATAGAAAATGACACACTTCATCTTGCCAATATCAACAATAAAATATTAAATGATACAGCCTTTACGAAATATCGGATAGATGTATAGTGTTATTTGCATCAGAAAAGTCAAAAAATTAAAAATGGGTTTTTACTTTATTATTCAACAGTAACATATAAAAATACAAATTAAATATATTATTTCAAAAATGATCCCCAACCCAAATAAATGTATAGTACAGCCTGCATATTGTGAATGTTTGAAGAAATGCTGATCTGACAATTTCAGTGTGTAGATACCAGTGATAATCTGATGGAAATTTCAGATTTAAAGGCTTTAGGGTATATTTACTCGATACACATTTCTTAAAAACTCTTCAAAAAATCGCTCATTGCTTTGTTGACGGCCTTTGGCCTGTGTTGTTGCACAAAGTGATTAGCGTCATCTATTATTTGAGTTTTTAAATTTTTAACAATCTTCTTCGCAACGTGGACATGTCTTCTTTCCAGGTACGCATCATCGTCTGCGAAAATCAAAAGTCCTTCTGGAAGCTCTGAAATACGCTTCTCGCTGCGTTTGGGTTTTCCGCTAAGCATCTCCCTGTAGTAATTCAGCGGGGGAGTGAAGGCACCTGTAAAATTAAAATGTGACAAATAGCATTATAACCACTTACTAAGCAATTTTACATGTCTGTAGTCTGGAAACAATCTCATCGAAATTAAAACATGTAAGACAAAAATAAAATTTTCATGAAAGAACACACTTCACAGAAGCAAGGGATCACGACGAGATGAATGGTAATGTTAGTCGATAAATTGAAATACAAATTGTTCTGGGCAATGCTTTGAAAGTTTCACATCGGTTCGTTAAAGTTAAATTGATCAGTGATGAGTTTGTATGAACGGGAGTCTTCGAAATGTCGAAAAATTTATTAGTCGAATATAGAGTTCTCGGGTTTCTGCCTGGGTTATATCATCGCTTGTAGAACACAATTCAATTGATTATTAGACATTTGAAAGTTGGGACGACTGGCGAAGGTTGTTGAAAATTTGAAACAAGAATATTGAAACATCTTGAAATCGAATCGCGACAATCTGTGGAGAAATTATTCAGATGCAGTTACATTATATTGCGTACTTATGGCCACACGGAAAATGATCGAGTGGATCATTAAGCCTGAAAATAATTAAGAGGAAGACTATTCCACGTCATATTTAATAATTTCGAAACAGACAAACTTCACTCATCAAAAAGAATTATGAAATATTCAAACTAAGAGTGTGTTCACTATAAAAATAGTATCAGAAAGTAAATAAAGTCGTCATGAACGATATTCAAGTCATCAATGGGACCATAATGACAAATCTCATGTACAGATGAGTTTTGAGGGTCAATCCAACTTTCAAAATTGACAACTGCTCACGCACGCAAAAGAAACGCAAAGGATGGAGTGCAGAACTCTAAAATTCGCATTAAGCAGGTCATAACGATGATGTCAATTGTTTTAGTAGAGATAAACCAAGTCTAGACTCGTCAACAAGCTACGTATACAAAAAATAATACTAATCCTTTTATACTATGGGGTCAATCCATATCATATTCCCCCGTGTTTTGGCAGCTCCAAACTAATTTTATTTCATTTATATTGTGTCCCGTTCAAAAATGGCCGCCGCTTTTGTTATAGCGCGCACGCCGTTTTACGCGTTTGCAGGTTTCTACGAGTTTCAAAATTATCCTCGACTGTGTTGACGTATCCTTTTCAAATCAACTTCAACGTATTCAGTACATTCAGGTCTACAAATTAAATCCATATTTACCAACCTAATACAATTTTACATATACTCTGTATCACGAAGTTGTCGATTCCAAAAGAAGAAAATTCTGTTTTCATGTAGATAAAAATCTGAAACTGTCAAGAATGTCCAGCTAAACATTGCCAATTTTCCATCATACACTCATAAATATCTGTCGTGCATACTATAACTTCCAAAAGATCCTTATAATAGAAATTATAAATGTAATTTAGAAAATAAATAATAAAACAGTTTTGAAATTTTTGATGTTCTTATAGACGCAGAAATATATAGAAATCTAACGTGGACATTGTTAGCTGCAACCGAAGATGGGACCCAAGAATATATAACAAAAATGTAATATTGACAACGTGTAAAAGTGGGAAGTGAAAAAATGAAACTAATCAATATAAAACAAAGCATACTGAAAATAAAACAAAAATCATAATAAATCCATTTAACAAGAAATGTAGCCAATCATAAAATTATTAAACTGAAAATAGAAAATACTACAGTTTGTATAAAAGGAATTTTTTTAAAAAACAATGATAATATCGAAAAAGTATTATAAATATTACTGAATTTTTAGGCCATCTTTATGAGAATTTAGTTCTTTAAAAGTTGTTTTAATAAATAAATATTTCAGTTGTATTACGTTTAAATAAATTTTTTGAGAATCTGATTGTTAAAGATTATTCCAATCCAATTCATAACTTTCCTTTAATTAATGTATAGTGACAACATTATGGCTCAAGATTCAATGTTTATTTTTATGCTCTTTCAATCTAGTTCCATAGGCACGTTTAGTTTACCCTATGTAGCATTGTCCACGAGATAACAACAATTAATTTTATATAGAACATTATGTAGCATTCATTTTATGATTTTGTCCCAAATGTTGCGACGAAATGTCTGTTTCATAAAATAAAAACTGTCTGAATTTAGTCGTAAATTTATTCTATTTAATTATTGCAAATTCTTTTACCATTGAAAACAATTTACTTTTAAAGAACGGGAAATTTATTACTTAATTACTAGATCAGTAAGGTAAATGGGGTATGATCAGCTAAAAGTTTAAGTCAATATTAAGATATTTTAAACAAGATCTTAAAAATTGTCCAACTTAATAGAATGACTACTCACCTGATTTTCCGAAAGTGTATTTGTAGGCTTCGATGTCCTCATTCGTTATAGGACAGTCCTCAGGTTTATTTCCAATGAAATACTTTTTGAATAATTCCATGTCATATGACCTCATCCTTAACTCTGGTAAATACGGTAGTTGAAAGAAGAAAATGTACCTACAAATAAATTAATTCAAGTAACGAAGTTTTACTTTTAAATTCGAAAATAACGTTTTGAGCATACCAGGACATGAAGAACTGCGTCCAAGTTGCCATGAATCGAGCTGGGTACGGGCAATCCATGATAATATAACGTTCCACCATGTCGGGATAATTGAGGATGAATCTCCAGGCTACTGCGCCACCCCAGTCGTGAGCTACGACGATGCACTTCTCGCGTCCTGAACAAAAAGAGACCATTGCGCATATCCGTCTTCCATCGCCATTCGAATTTTTTTCAACGCATCAGAAAAAATTCTTTACGAGACTCTGTATCCCAAGAAGGGAACCAAAATTGAGGCACATGTGAAAGTGCATGGTCTAAAAAGTCGAAAACCATTGTAACTAAAGAACCAACTACTTGCGGAATTTGGCGATACGGAATCAAAGGCAAGCTGAGTGAGGGAAGGTACAGGTTACAGACAGGGGTAATAAAACTCAAACACCACGGCGCGACTGGGACTTTTTCCAATACCCGTGAAATTTGGCGACATTGTGCGGTTAGGAGGATGGCGTTTTCCCTCAAAATCGTTGATAGAGTGGTGCAAATGGCTCCTCCTAGAGAGGAGAGAGAACAATTTTGATTGGACGGTATCGGGCTCCGCCACCGACGGAATATGAAATGAGAAAGTGGGGATAAATTATTAAAAACCCAGAAATTTGAAGACGTGGAATTGACATTATTATGGAGGTGGTGATTGAACATTTATGCAGATTTGGTTAAGGTGAAACGTTAAATGTAGTTTAAGGTTGAGTTTTAAGAGGGAACAATAATAAATTGAAGATTGTACTTGGCCGAGGACATTTAAATAACGGAAGGAAGGCGTGATCCTTTCCGGAGTTCCAAAGTGCTTTTCATCGCTCAGACGGGTCCAGCGGCTAGTTCCAGGCAAGCTGAGATGACACGGTAAAGACCACTGTTTGTAATCTTTTACCGATTTCCTTACTGTTTCTGCTTTATGGGACGGCCGGTTTAGACGACCCTATGTTAGAACTTTTGTATTTAGCTGTAAGAAATTTAATTTGTATAAATTTTGTAAATATATACAGCCGACTGTGCAAATTAAGATTTATCCAATTAGTGTACATTAATATTATTATTTTTATTATTATTCATCGTAAAAATAATATGCCCTCATTTCACCATTAATATGTCATTCAGTTTGATCAGAGCTGTATCATAGAATGTATGCTGCAACTGAAAATATAGAGAATTCTGGAAAACCGTAAACTAATAGATATTCACCATAAACTTCGTGAACGTAATGAGTAGAAACACGTGATCGATCTGTGAGTAGTGGAGGCACGTTTTACAGAAAATTAAGAGAATGTTCGAAAAATCTGTCAGAAAGGGGGGATAATGACAACGTTTTCGGGAAATCGGCAATGAATGGTTTCAGTAGATTTCTCCAACGTGATAAACATATTAATAGCAGCAATTCTAAACACAAACACACCAAAACCTTTATCACAATATGATGCAACGACAAAAATTAAAATTATAGTGCACTGTTTCAAACTGAACGGATACAAAGTTTTTTTTAAAAAAAAGGAACTCACCGAGTGCCTCTATTAGCTGCTTGACGTCTTCAACTAAGTTCTGGAGGCTGTAACTGTTTCTGTCTTCTGGTTTATCGGAGTCGCCGTACCCTCTCATATCAAATGATACAACCCTAGGAAATTAATAAAAACGCGAATTAGTTTCAGACATCCACATTCACACACGATAACCACTTACAGCATGGGAAGCCAGGTCCCATTAGACAGCTTTGTAATCATACCAATAATCATTTGAGAACTCTGCCATTTGGTACCTCCAAGAGTACCAGAACTCTGGAAATCCGTGGATGAATAACATCAACGGCTTGGACTTGTCACCTTTCTCGACATAATGCAGTTTCACGTCCTAAAATAGAAACCAATGCTATAATTTCAATATGATTATCAAACGTATCCTACAATTATATCATCCTATTGCAAGAGTTGAACAGTAACCAATCATTGACTCTGAGATTAATTAACCAGTGAATTTTAATAACCAAATTATAAACTATTGTACATGCTAATTTTATATTACAGCCACTTGATTCACCATTTTGTTTAAAAAGAATCATGCATAATATTAAACTCATTTTGTTCAATGTGATACTAATGAAGAGAAAAAATCCTTTCTAGTGAAGTTTTGAGTATTCACAGTCTGACGTATTAGCCTGAAGAATTGAACGTCCGATGGAGTAATATTACCAGTTCCGAGTCTATTTGCTAAGGTCTCATCGTAAATTGTACGATTTTCTGCCCAATCGCCATCTTTCTATAGTGACAATTTATGTTTTAAGCCAGCCACAGAAATTTACTTAGGGATTGAAATCAGGATAACCGAGATAGAAAATATATTGTACAAAATTCTTAACCCTTCTTTGAAGGTTTCTGTAAAAATTCTTGCTTAGAACGAGAATATTAAGGACAAACATGGGTTTTTGATGGTTTAGTCGTATACATGTGGTACGAGGCACAGTCAATAATTAAAGAGACAAGTTGATGTATGAGATATTGCAGTTTCATGACTTTAGGTGAAGGCAACTTACTGTTGAAGATCTAGCAAAAAAACTTTACTCAAGTGTTGGCACAGTTCATAACGCTATCAGTAAACGCTTAGAAAGCAAAGTGCAAGGTTGCTCCGAAAGAGTTAACACAACACAAAGCAAAAATACTTGAAAAGGGAGGTGAACCTTTTCCAAACAATATTTTGACGTGGGATGAAACTTGGGGTTCAGAGTCCAAAAGAAAATGCATGGAATGGAAGTACTCCAGCTCGCCTGTTCGAAAGAAATTCAGAATGCAATCAGCGGGAAGAGCCATGTTGACAGTCTTACTATTATTTGGAAGACTAACTTACGAGAAGCACTGCCTGCTACTCAGACATGCTAATGACCAAAGTAAAGCTAGAAGTGAGAAAAAACGTCGCGGATCACAAAGAAACGGCTGTACGACGACTGAGAAGCTGACTCAAGGAACAATCGAAAAAATGGATTGAGAAATACTACGTAATCCTCCGAACAGTCCACATTCGGCTACCTCCTATTTTAATTTCTTGGAGAAATTTAATGGGGCATTTCGTAGAAAAAGGTACAGCAACAACGAGGTGGTATTTGAAACTAGTTCATAGACGGGACAAGTGTATTAATATTCGTTAAGATTGTCTAGAGAAGTAATAAAAGCCAGTTTTATAGATCAATTAGTCTCTTTAATCATGGAATGTCCTTCGGACCCTTGACAAGTATGCAATTTTATTGTGCAACATATTTTTGATTTGATATTCGAAAACAATGGCTAATTTAAAAATTTGGTTAGTTTAGGGCGTGTTCCAATGCCTGGTTTTAAGAGAAAATATAACAAGAACAAATAGTGAAGGAGGTAAGATGGTGTCAAAGAGGCCATTGTGAATAAACAGACGTTTCGAATAGTAAAAATCGCAGTTCCTCCATCGAGAAATGGGGGATAACCAGTTGAGAACATAAACACGAGATGGATGGTTTCTTCTCAGTCCAGGAAGACTGTAGTCGATGGGTTTCTGCATCTGTGATAGCCTGGGAAGTTACAACGGGGCTTTTAACACCGTAAGTGGTTATATCGTATATATTCTAAATGGTCTCTTGTATTACGTAGCCTTTATGACGGATTTATTCGCATAATAAATTTACTTGGTGTTCTTAATGGTCAGGTCGAATAAATATGTGCAATCGTTTCCAGTAATAGGAATTCCAACTTGTCTACCCTCCGTTCTATTTAGGAGATAGAAAACATAACGTTAATTCCTTTCTCTTTTTGATCGTAAATGTGTTAACTTGGCATCATACAAATAATATTATAATATTGCATTAGTTGTATTATCATTACCGTTATTAAAATATTGTGTGGAAAATGGTAAGTTTGCAATTACTTCAACATTTTAAAAATTTAATTAGTTACATTATATGACTGGAATTAATTAATAGTAACGCAGACTTTAAGTCAGCAAAACTTGACAAACTTAATTAACAGCTAAATTTTCATCTTCCTAAATTTCTCGAATCCTTGAAATTCAAAAAACGTCGTGTAATTAAGTTAATAAATCTATATTATAACGTGTGACGATAAAACACATCTACTCGGAATTTGACGGTATGGAATCAAAGGCAAGTCACGTGAGGTTTCCAGATAGGGATAATAAAAGTCCGACACAACGGTTATATTGGGGCTTTTCCCATGTCCCCTGAATTTTGGCGACAGCGGATGGTAAGGAGGTGGGTGTTTTTCCCCAAACCGTCGGCAATGGGGGCAAACGACTCCTCCCAGAGAGGACAAACAATAATTGTGATTGGACAATGTTAGCCCCGCCACAGACTGAATACGAAATAAGGCAGTGGGAAAAAATGATTAAAAACCTCAGCAGAAACGAATTTGGCAGATGACATTAACGACAGATTAAGGAAATGAGTTAGACATTAAGAGCATGGAGGCGTTTCTGCTTTGAACATTAAGGAGATGATGGTTTGGTGATTAAGGCGTCGAGGTTATGATCAGAGGCTAAGATTGGGCAGTTTAAAATTGGAAATTGTCCTGACCACGGACAATAACAATGGCAGTAAGGCGTGATACAGTCGGAACGAAGAAGCGGCATCTGGAAGTTCCAGGCAAACTGAGAGGACACTGTAAATACCTTTGTTTGTAACCTTTTGTTGATTTCCTGGTACTACCAGTTCCAAGTAGGATTACTGTTTAGAATGTCTGTTATATGAGAAGGACCATTTACGACGACCCTTAAGAGTAGAGCTCTTTGATTTAGTTGTAAGGAAATTAATTTGTGTAGTTTTTTGTAAATTTATATATAGCTTTTATCATAAAAAATTGACCGCTTATAATTTTAAAGTGAGCAAATTGTAACATCTATGTAAAGTTGTTAAATAGAGTAAATTTGTTTTTATTATAAATGTAATTGCATTCTTATAACAATTGTTTCATTAAATAATAATATACCCCTATTAATTTCAAACGCTTATATTAAATTTGTTCCGACTTATAGGCTGATTTACTATTCATTTGTTAATTTATATTACGAAGCTAATTTCATTTTTCCAATAATCTTAATGAATGAATTAAATTAGTTACAAATGGGTTTAGTTAGAAATACATACTATGTACTTTGAATAAATTTTATATATATATATGTATAATATCTTATATTTTTTATTCATAAATATGTAATATGTTGTAATATGTAGATATCAAAAATGAACGTCGGCAACCAAAGTAATGACAGCAACACTGAAGTTGAAACAATGAAGATCTGAAGTTCTGATTTAGATGAAGACGATGATAGGGAAGACGACGTTTCGGATGGTGTTCCAACTTCAATAGTGTTCCCAAATTTACTCATTCCACCACCTACATTTCCTTTCACAAACTCTGGAGTTCCAATTTCCCTTTCAAAAGATATTATATTGGGTATTACTGAAGTACTTTTTATAGATGGATTAATAGAAATACTTGTATATTAAACAAATCGAAATCAGATGACAATGCTGTGATAAAAGCAGAAAAAATCTACAAGTAATGTATAAATGAAAAGGGGATTGGAACAGTCCTGGGCTTGAGGAGTTTATTGAAAACCTGATAGTAAATTATATTTTACTGGGCGTGAAAACGTCGATTCATCTTGTTTCCAGGAATAATTATCGTAAAATGCTATCTCTTGATGCAAAAAAAAATCATCTGATAGATATGACGAATATATACTCTAGCGACAAGAAAACGTGGTCGCCAGGAGAGTCACTACGTAATATGTGTTACAGGGTTGGAGAAATGTACTGGAATCAGGTCCTCTAGAGGAACTGTTCCAAACCCGTTCGCCTCATTACTTTCTCACACAAAAAGTTTCTATCCTTATATTTTTTTCTTTAAACAAGATAATGTAAGACCCAGCCAAGACCAATCCTCGCGGGCCCAGATTACTATTCCTAGTTAGTTTTAAGCGAAGCAGAAACAGAATAATCCAACTGGCTAGAAATTATTACTATACCAACTACCAAACCGAATTTTATTCTTCCCCGAAAGGGCGAGCTTCGAGAACTTTTCTGGTCTCGATAAGAATCTTTGTTGTAAAGGATGGTATCGAATTTAGTTGCTGATATATTAAGGGTCAATCACAGCATACTTTTGTAGTAGAATAAAGAGTAATTTACAGGTCGTTAACCGCGGACAAACATCCTACAAACCTACATGAAGCTTCATTGTGACTTGCAAGTGGCTTTCTCTACAAATAATAAAGAAAACCTTCATACGGTGTCGAGTGAGGATTTTAGTGTTGCATATGGCAATGACAATGTATCCCAAATGTAATTATTTTAATTTGGGGGAACTAAATTAATCCGATAAAGAAATAACCACTGACAAAAATAACTTATAAAATAAATACCAAAATAATATTTAGCAATATTTAACAATTTTGGTTGTTCTAATTAATCAGTATACATATAATATGTAATCGTTTAAAGGCTACCCCACTTTCCGTAGGTTTGAAAAAGTCTTGTCAGGAAAGAGGACGGATAAAATTTGACCGAGGTTCAAAATTCGGCGTTATAAGACAGCTTTTTATTCGCGTCGCAGAGCTCTTTAAAAAAATACTCCAGATCACCGTCTACAAATCTATGCTGACTTTTGTTTTTTTGGTAACAGGCTACGTGAGGGTGATCCTGAAATAGGCAACTCCCATTTAATAGCATAGGAAGGTAATCGAAAAAGCGGGATGAGCAAGTTAGCTAAGGGTTGACTAGGGCCTCCGGGCTATAGTTTAAGGATCCTACCCGGTGTTTCAACCAAAAAAAAACCTGCATCAGGTACGTTCTGCAATCCAATGGGATCAGTTGACAACTCTTACCGTATGTCCAAGGTCTTCGACCCTCAGGACATACACCACCTAAAAGTGATGTACGTGCCTCGGCATGTGAGAACCTTGGAAAAATCAGAGAGTAGAAGGCATTCCCAACGCAGTCAGGCGAGCCCCACAGTTAATCTGGGGAGAAATACCTACGAGAGAGAACTTCCATAGGCAACCATTCGTTCCAGTGACCCCCATTAATTAAAATACCATGGTGGTATTAAAGAAAGGGCTGTACCGTTGCTATCAATTTTAACTTTTTCACGTTAGTTTGTGACAAGAAAAAGTCATGGGAAAATTAAAATAAAGGTGGTTGTTCGAATCTTGAATACGTATTCAACCTTTTTTCCTCTCCAACGCGTATTGAACCTATAATGTCCTACCGAAACGGGTCCTACCAACACAAAATGAAATGCCTACGGTGAAGGACCTTCGCACGAACTTGACCCTCGTATTTTTTAGTGTTCTGTGCAAAATATTGGTGTATCTAAATAATGCAATGCATGCTGTGCGCTCTGGGTTTTATACACCGGGCTTCGTTCAAACACACTGCTACTTATAATGTCTATCCTTTATGTGTTTCATCCAAAAGCCATGAAATTTTGGCGTGTTTATCTTTGATCACCCCAGAAAAGTTTCTCTCGACCTTCCGACGGTTTAGGTTCCTTCCTTCTCCTCTTTCAGGCCAATAAAGGTCCTAGCTTTAAGACATCTATAACTTGCAACAGGATACGTTATAGCCTCACGTAACATGTGAAGCGAAATGATTTTATATCTTAAATATAACTGCTGAAGTAATGATACTGTTCAATTATTTTTCGTCAACGACGTCATCGTCGTCGCACGCACGCGGCGAAGTACGTATGTGCTTATTTAAGGTACCAATAGATTTCTCGATTCGATTAAGATACAGTCATATCGCGGATGTTATGATGAAATTCAATTCTCGTAAAGTAAAGGTCGTGAAAGGCTAAAGTTTCAAAAAATGTGACGCTCTCACCGTCAGTATAATCACGTGTTGTCGAAGAGCTAACTGTCTAGTAAATACGATCCGTGCTCCGCCGGACACCCACCTAATATAAAATATCTGGGGAACAAAGAAAGCGCATACATTCAAGTAGTTTGTCCTCAGAACTAAATGTTAAAGAATTTTGTAGGTGTCGAGGTCACCACTTGTACCGTTGTAAGTTACGTACTCAATTAGCGACATCTTTATGGGGTAATGAACCTGCACATCTTTGTTTACTGGCGTGCTAATGCTTTAGAAATCCCGCTACTTCTCCGGCCTGCCTTTCTACCGTAGTTGCAGACTCATGTCGGTCAATAACACAGGATGTACCGTATGGAGCCTACTCCTCCGTGTCAGTGTCTCTATTGTACGCGCCCGAGGAGATAGAGAGACTCTATGGCCTACTTCGCTTTTATTGCTTTCCTCCGTAACAAATTCCTTTTACCATGTACAGCATACAAAAGATCTAGCTCGATAAGAAAAAAATACGAGTCATGCGTGTAAAGCATTACACATTTCCACAGTCATTTCAAATCCACCAGTAAGTTTACCAAGTCAGCAAACTGTTATTTGCCCCGAGTCCCCCTCTCCCGGTTCTCAAGTACCTTTCCAATTAACGTTATTTACTATGCAATTTTTTTTTCAGTTGAGGAACAAGAATGCGATTCCAATGTTTTTCTCTTACTTCCCTTTGGCTGGAGCAACATTTTGTCTTTGAATTAATAATTAAATTTGCACAACAACATAACTTATTAGTATTAAGTACCGAATGATTAAAATATTATTACAATATGAAGGTCTTATTTTAATAACGTACAACTCCGCTTTATTTGAAAGTGGAGTTATTCGAGATTTCATGTCAACATTGGTCAGTTCTATCTCAAAATAGTGTTACACCTTCCGCATACCTGTGCTACGAACACATTACACCATAATGCAGACTAGTCAGAAAACAAAGCAGGAAATTATTTTAGTAATAGTACAACTCTGAGTACTCCGTCGGACCATCCGCGTGGTTTGACATTTCCCAAGAATGTCCCATTCTAAAATGGTACTAAGAGACTATTGATCCAGATTTTCAAATTACCGAAAGTAAAATGTAATTTACATATTTAACCTTTTGTAGTGCAAAGTATTAACGAAAATAGTATATAGGATGTGAAATATCAAATAGAATGCGAGTTTGGTTTTGGGAAGTATGAAGGGACAAGAGAAGAAATTTTGACTCTGCGTGTAATTTTAGAAGACAGAATAAAAAAAGACAGGCCTACGTTCATGTAGATTTAGTAAAAGCCTTTGTTAATGTAAACTGGAACACACCACTGAGGATTTTAAAGATGACAGGAATAAAATATAGAAAAAGAAGAGTTATCCATAACCTCTACAGACGACAGTCAGCGGTAATTAGAATTGAATGGCAAAAATGAAAGCAGAAATTAGGAAAGGAGTAAGACGAGGATGCAGTCTGTGTCGCCCATTCAGTTTAACTTGTACATAGAAAAGGTGATGAAGAAAGTTAAAAATGAGTATGGAAAGGCAATCAAATTGAAAGGAGAAGAAATAAACCCCCTAAGGTTTGCAGATGATATTTGGTATTAGAAGGTTTGGAAACCATAATACATGGCATGAACGAGGTCCTGGCGAAAGTACGACACCAGGATTAATAGAGGGAAAACCAATGTGATGTAGTGAAGTATGGTAAATAAAAAAAATAACAAAGGGTGTTACATTGATAAGGGATATTTTAAATGAATTTAAGGAATTCTGCTACTTGGGCAGCATAATAACTAGGGATGGTATAAGCATAGTATACGTAAAGAATAAGATAGAACAGGCAAGAAAGGCTTTCGCAAAAAAGAAAAGCGTAATTTACTTATGGCTAATGTAAGTATAGAGTGTGGCGTTATATGGGTGCGAAACATGGACAGTGGGAGTTGCAGACAGGAAAAGAATAGAATCTTTTGAAATGTGGTGCTATAAAAGAATGCTGAAAATCGGATGGGTGGATACAGTAACTAACTTGGAAGTTCTAAGCACAAAAAGGGAAGAGTGAACAATATGGAAGACTTTGACCAAGAAAAGAGGTCGATTAATAAGGACATGTTTTGAGATATGAGGGTCCTGTAGAATTAGAAGGAAGCGTGTGGGGTAAGAACAGAAGAGGGAGGCCAAGGATGGAAAAGCTAAGTAGATTAAAGAGGATGTTGGACGTTGTAGCTATGTATAAATGAAAAGGCTGGCGCATGATAGGTTACCCAGAGAGTTGAGTCACACTAGTCCAAGGACTGAAAACTACAACGACAACAGTATCACATACAATATAGTATTGTTACGTTGTCGTTAACAATGGAGAATATATATATTTCTTAAACGACGTCACATTGTCACATATTTTTATTTTATTTTCACCAGTAATTTGTCCCGTTTGTCCTTCAGTGGTGGATGAGAGTTGGTAATTGTTACAGTCCTTACATACCCAACGTTCAAGCTAAGTGGTGGATAGGTTTCTACAGCCGTGCTCTAGCCTAGAAAAAGCTCAGAGTTCGGGAATGAAACGCTGGAAAATGTGCTCATACCTAAAACCGAAGATTACCTCAACGTGATTAAATTCAGAGCGACTTTTTGAAGCCCATAAAATTAATCTGGACTCAAACTGTTCGTCGATTTTTCTTAGGTCACTTACTTCAAAGTCGCCGTAAAGACTGTGGCTTGAAACTATGAGACCAAATTATTCCGCGTCGCTCGGTGGCAATGTCTAAATAATTGCTTAAAAAGTACCCATTTCGTGTTTCACACATTGCAAAGGATTCAGATTTAACGTGAACTTGACTTTGGTCTGGCGTCAATCTGATAGTCACGTCTCACCACAAACGTGACGCTAGGATCAGAAGATGTCGAGTTTCCTTCAGTTATGCTACATTTTTATTAAACCACCTCATAGTTCCGTTTCTTTACTGCTCCAAAATTAAAACTTTGGCGATGTCATGTGACCAGGGGAGTAAGCTCAAGGATTTTCCTATTTTTATTCTCAATCGTCTTAAAATTTTCCAGAGTCTTAAATTTTGCAGCAAATTTTATAAACATTAGTTCTTCAGGCGAATTAAGTACCGAGCGAAATAATGTTTAAATTGTCTGACTTTGGAAGTATTGTTGTCGAGATTCCATCCGGGTTTCGACGTTTGTTTCCCACAACGTTTCGATGACTGGCACCGCCATCTTCAGGTGAGAACACTACATTCAACTACTTCGCCGAGAAAAAGTACGTTCACTATTTTCTGAATTTGCTATAATTATTCCTTCTCATGGTGAGTTGCAGTTTTTGTCAAGGTTAGCGTGTTTATGGCCATTAAGATTCATAATTTGACAGCTTGATTACAACGTACTTCAACGACAGACCAATTAAATATAATAATAACAGCCTGTAATTCGTAGTTTGTCCTATATAAATCACGTAAAGTGTTTCAACTTCACACATATCTATGGATAATTTAATTTCTTCGTGTCATAACAGAAGACTTCCAAGTATATGTTGAGCCTTCCCCTACCTACAAGTCCCAGTTTAATTCGAAGCATACTCTCAGATTTAACTGATAGGCTGGAAGATCTAGATTTTCTGACGATTTGTGTCTTGTCTGATGCACACGATGAAATGCAAGTAAAGCTTGAAGTCTTGGTAAAAGAAGTAAAAAAGAGGTGAAGACGCTGGCTGTCTGTCAACAGGACCAGATGGAGATGCTCTATGAGGAACAACATGAGTTGATGATTCACATATTTGGCCCGGAATTATTCCTACCATTGGGTTAATCTGTTCCAAATACAATCATCAAGTTTCGACCTGGGCCAATGTATGAATAAACAATTCGACGGCAAACTTTTAACAAGACGACAATGACGGAACTTTCCAATGATAAGTAGTTTAATCAAACGTTGGTGCGGTTGGAAATACGAAAATTGTGTTTGTAACCATTTAATTTTTATAGTTTTGAGCAGTCATCATAAATAAACCCAAATATGCATCTTTTTTACTAATGGAACTGAAAATACTTTCCAGATTTTAGAAATGTCTTCAACCAGTATGATAGTTACTTTCGCACCAGCAACGAAAATCTGAGAAAGTTTTTCGACATAAAGAAAGGTAATGGACTGATTTATAAATTCAGGAAAAATTAAATTTATATATTTTCTATTGCTAACAAAATAGTACATTGCATTTCAATCAAGAAATAGAAGTGACAAACTTGTAAGCGGATTAGAACTTCAATTCTGCAACAGGAGTATGAAATCGAAAACCAGTTCATTTCGCCCCAATTCGCAGCAGTAATGCAGATACTGGTCAGACTGGCAAATACCTCTTGTCAAAATAAAAATAAAAACTGGTGTAGGCGAAGCTGTCAACTAGAGTTTATAGAACAAGCATTTAGATTCAAAAGATAAGAGACGGAGCATCCAAGAAAATGAACAACAGACTGCACGGATACAAAATAGAGATAAGTCACTAACCTCAATTCCTGCAAACACAATTCAAATCATTTTGGTATTTTAAAATAATCAAAATTTAGTAAATTATGTGCAAGGTCCACAATTTAAGAATATTTCACTTATTTTACATATGTTTTAATATTAATCAGCCATCAATATTTCAACTTTTTTAATTAATATAAAACGTCAATTTTTTAAAAAAACAAAGTCGAGTTTCTTTCGGATACCAGACGTCAAGGAATCTTAGGTCTATCATTCCTTACAACCACAAAATTCAAAACAAAATTATTCATATTTTTAGGAGCATACAGCTACAGAAAAATACTGCTACATCATTTGGCGATCAGTAGTCTGAAATTATACTATTACAGTTTGCCACTTACCTTTAATTGTATGAAATGATGTTCTCCGTGAATAGGGTCTTTTAAGCATTCTGGAGGAGTATCTCTCTTTTTAACGTACCAAAACCATTTGAAAGGATTGAAAATTGTCCGTAATGCTAGCTGTCCTACGACAAGGGAGCCGTAAAATGATGCCAACGAATAGATAAACACCCATTTTATCGTTGCTACAGCTATCTTCGTGATGAATCCGGCCATGATGAACGTGTAACCCGTTCAGCCGAGCAGCGGAGCTTTAAATGCAGCGATATCCCCCTCCTTTCGGAAGGCTGTCTGAGAGGGGACCAATGGCGTTCGCAGAGATGTGCTAGTCTGGTGCGGAAAAAGTAAACACGCCTGACGACTTGCACATTATGTCCCGCAATTACTTTGGGATCTTAAGACCCGTGTCAGAAACTGACCACCATCATAATTACTACATCCTAAAACTGCAATACTATCACTAATATTTGCAATTAAGAATTATTTTCAAGACTTCACTATCACTGTTTGTTGACATTGACTGGTGTACTTTGCCACGTCAATATTAATTAATATAACTTCCAAAACTCTAGAAAAAGAGTTCGTATTCATGAAGACTTTCGTTCTTTTAATGTTGTATAACCGCCCCCTACACACACAATCGACAGCCAATAAACGTATTTGAAATTAATTTAAAACTTTGTAGTACTACTATTGTAATTAGTGGAAAATGGATATTTACATAAAACTTGCCATCAACCTCAGATATATTTATATTGAACTCTTCTGTTATATTTCTATCATTGGAATGTTTCCCTGTTTGTCATACAATCAAGTGCCTCTTCATTGACTTTCATATTCATTAAAACAGAGCCTTTATCTTGTAGTTGAAATTTCAGCTCCATTATCTGTTTTGTGCCCAAGAATATATTTAAATGATTTGAGGTAAGAAATCAATAAGTACATTTTCTGTTTTGTTAGGTTTAAAGAGAAACTTTATAAAACAGAGTTTGAATATTTATTTTCTCATACTTTTATAACTGTCAGGGTTCAATACTTTATATTAAATAGGCTATAGCAGTTAATGGTGCATGGTTACTATGTAATTCAACAAGTATATACTCATTGTTATTGTCTACAAGAATTTAAATTTTGTAGATCATTTCAGTGCTTCCAAAAGCACATATTAACCTTTTGATTCTTGAACATTACCTCATGTTTTCTGCACAATTTCATTATAACATACCATCATAATATCATCAGAGAACTAAAGTTAATAATTATATAGCATTTTTCATAGAGATCTTTTACACAAAGTCCAATGTGTGTTTTCTAGGTTCAACTGTTTTTTCTGGTCTATTAATATCCTAAAATATAACCATAACTTGAATGATGCAAGAGTATTTGGACAAAAACTACTGCATGTAGTTTGCTAATAAAACTGATTAACAGAGGAATTTAGTATATCAACATTATAGATTTTGTCTAATTGACTGTCATGTCAACAGTTACAACAAACTATTTAAATTCATATTAATACTGAAGAATGAATATGTGAGAAATTACATTAAAAAGATAATGACTGAGGAAAGCTATATTTAATACTGTAACCCATAAATTATCTTGCAACAAATCATTTGGAGAAAATCTTGTCATTTGAAAATTCAGATGTTATTTAATAAAATTCAAAATAAATTAAAATCTGTTGTGTATGTCTTTCTATACAGTAAATAAGAATTGTTTTTTAAAAGGAAATCTGGGATATGAAAAAAATTAAAACCATTTTACGATTGCTGCATGCATATAAGTAATAGGATTTATTTTTTTATATATTTTATGTAAGTTTATAAGAGTCCCATGACACACTTGTAAACAAATCCAGCTTAGGCCAACATTCATCTTCGACATATTGTTAGGTACAGGTTGTACAATTTTATCAATGCACTTTCAATTTTTAAAAATCAAACATCACCTGTGACCTTAAATGTCTCTTCCCAAGTGGCAAATAAATCTTTCACAGATTCAACACAACAATAAAAAATTTAAATGTTTATTGTATATGAATTATAAAGTTCCATTTCTTGACTTTTCTCATGAAATGTTTTCCATTACAAGAATCAAATGACTACAGTTGAGCAATAATTTTTCACTAACTTAAAAAGAAAACTTAATGTAAATTATTAATATATTTACATAATATGGTTACTTGTAATTCTTGTATGAAACTTATAGTGCCAATTGTGTTATATGAACTGAAGTTACAAAATGGCACAAATACAAGATGCATTTAAATTTATAATTCTTGTTCAAACAATTTTAAAGTATATGAAAGAAGAGTTAATGGACATAGTATAAAAAATCCATGTCCAAATGTATCACAATTGTTATAATGCCAACCTAAACCTCTTTCAACTTTTATTCACAATAAATTTATAACAGCAGTAATGTCCTCATTTTACTTGTTAATATATATACTGTAGTAAATTAAAAAGTTTCATACATATTACTTTGAAGTCTTTCAATCAGATTAAGGATATTTAGAATAAACAATTTGTTTGCAACAAAACTTGTTTAATGATAAATATGTTAAAGCATAAATTTTTTGTCAATATATATATTCCCAAACTTGTGCCAAAGAACAAAAGTTTGATTATTTTGCTTTTAACAGAAGAAAGTTATCTTTAATCTGAACAATTAACAAACTTTTACATAAAATTGAGCCAAAAGAAAACATTTAAATACTCCCAATCTTCACATTACAAAAACTCACATGGAAAGAAAGAACCTGAAGTTTTCTAGTTAATAAATGCAAAACATGTTTAATTGAATATAAACTTTGAGAAAACAATCACATCAATAAAAAGTAAAATGTTTTGAATAACAAACAGTTATACAATTAATTATATACATTTAACAGAAGTTAATGTCTTCCTCTTGAGAGACGATATCAATACAAGAAACAATCTGAAGTGTGTTGTACACATTCAATATAAAACCAATTGAAATAATAAAAACTTGAACTTTTATTTTTACAGCAGCCACTTGGGAAATATACATAAATGAAACAACTCACAAGCTCATGGAGTGAATGCATATTGGTTTACTTAATTAACAACAGATCGAAAATAAAATTTTTAACAATGCCTTTCACTATCTACCTGATAATAAAAGGATTGAACAAAATATTTGTATTTTTTTAAAATGACTGCAAATATTGTATTCAACTGTTTAATCGGTTACAATTAAAGTCAAGAGTTTTAAAATTCACAACGGTAAAATGATTACAATAATAAGTACACAAAACTCATTTAAATATAAATTGATTTGGTAAACAATTTTATGTCCCCTGACAAGACTACCACATTTGAGTATTTAATAAAAGCAATATCTGCCAATATTTCATAATGACATTCTTATGAAAACATAAAATAAAAAAATTCATTTGGAAATCAGACTGCTTAGCCAAGAAAGTATTTTTGGAGTAATTAAAAAAATTATGTTAAATTTTGTTGATTAGCAGAATATTTGGTCTTTAGAATTAAAAGTTTTTATATAATTCTCAGAGTAATTCAAAAGGAAACTTTCTGGGTGGTGGTGCTGTGAGAGAGAATTATTAGAACAGTGCATTATCAATACCCTTAATTGACTTAATAATTTCTTCACTTTTAAATATTTGAAGAAATTTGCAAGTTTAAGTTCCACAACAAATACAACATGCATAGCACTCCACAAGTTTATCTTTTAAACATAACAAACAAGCATCCTTCCACATGTCAACCAAGAGACAAGCTCTGCTTCGACTGAAATATGAAGTAATTACACAATCCCCGGACTAAAGTATGGCTTTTTTTTAAACATTTTTGCAAAATTTCAGAAAAGCAGAACACAATAATGAAAGAAGAGAACACATTATATTATGTGGTTTTTTATAAAATTCTATACAGACAATTAATAATCAAGGTCAGGGAAGTATTCCGGTCGTCACCGATGTTTCAGGCCAGGGTGCTATATTCACGTAATCTACGTATACAGTATTATAAGCACAGTCGCCAGGATGTAATCGCCATCCCACTTCAAAACATAAATAGAAGAAAACATTTGCTGAGAAGGATTTCTTGTCCAACCTAGGGCATGTAACTGAATTACATAATCCCTCTCAACACTTTCCACAACCAAGCAACAACTGAAACTGCAATAATGATTGCCGTCATTACATAACTTATTCTGTTTTTAAATTTTTTGGCAATGATGGCAGGAGAGGTAATGTTCCTTATTATATTCTAGTATCAGCATCAGTCAAAATCACTATAGGTCAGCAGCAGCTCTGCTGCAGGAATGAGCATCCATTAATAAAAAATAAAATAAAAAAAATACATCACAGTCAAAAATATATTATGTATAAAGTATTTATTATTTATTAACGATGTTTATTCTTCAACTACTCTGTACACTAAACATTCATTCACTTTCTCTGAAGCACTCACCAAAATCAGCAGTTAAATGGAGGAAAAACATCATTGTATAGTTGCAACACTGCACTTCTGTTTCACTTAGTACTTTGGTCAATCATTTTCTGTATGATGTAGATTATTAAATCATAAAAGATTTGTTTTATATTTACAAATTCATTTAAATATATTTTACATTGTAATATTAGATATGATTTGAGCAGTCATGAGTTCCATTTTCAGCCCATGAACAATTTTGTATCTATACATGGATCTTGCAAATTGATAAAAATACTGAAATATTCCATTAGACATTTTGCCTAAATGTAGTAAACTGTATCACAAAATTACATTGACTTTACATTAATATATATATAGCATTTCTATATATGTACTATATAACTTTTCTGCTTTCTTCATGAAATATTTACAATCATGTCAGTATATATACACAGTGAAATTACAGTATGAAATGAGTATCTAAAGCTCATTTCTAACCATTTATCGATGTTAAAAGGTTTGTAGTCAGAAGAAGCTCATATCCAGCATAAATATATTTATTGCCTCATCTGACATTTTTCAGAATTGATTCTGTTAACAGGAAAATATCCCATTTTGTAAAACATTAATAAAGAAAGAAATTCAGATTATCTTTTAAATGCTTTCCCTGCGATGTTTCTCTATAAAAACAATCTGTAATTATAAAGCAGAAATTTTTCATTTTCAGATTTTAAAATTTGGAAATCTATGTACTTCTTATATTGCATACTATGAACTTAGAAACACTTATGATATTAAGATAAATCTTTTTAAATAAACCTATTTTATCACAACATATCAATTATGATTTTCACAGAACTGTTGCTAATATATCATTATGAATAATTATATTTTTGAAAAAACTTTAAAGGCAAAAGAATACACAAAAATTATAAAATTATACATATGACCAAAAATAGTTAATAGGGGAGGTATATTTTCTCTAACCCAATTTCTTTAAAAAATAACTTCTTGCCTTTTGTATTTGATAATCTCATAATTGAAATCAGACAAATTATGAATAGTTTAGGAAGTACATCCAATCAATTTTAGAATTTAAATCACACATAAAATGTTTAGTAAGACAATAATGAAGAATAAAGTTAATTTGGCATCTGGTTAATGTTGCCACGTCATTGTACATTTCTTCCGTGAACTGGATACATAAGCTTAATGATCTTTAAATGGAATGCCATTTGAAAATGTGAGACATAAATAAGTTAACGCTAAATTAAAAAGTAACTGTACCATATTAATTTCGAATGAAGTACAAAGTGATCAGTGCAGAAAAGTTAACAAAACTGATGCTAGGTGCACAATCAACTGAAGTTGGTCATTGGAACATTAAACCATTTACGCACTCACCTGTTGCTAACAATATGGCATTGTATATCAATAATTTAACAGCTTATAACATTTAAGGAAGACAAATTTTCATAGAAAAAATGTGGACAAAACATTTAAACTTCACAAATATTTCATACTACCACACACAATATAACATTTATGGAAGTCAAAGACATTAAAATATTTGACACTTGCAAAGGCACTATTCTGAATAACTATTATTTTTCAGGCAACTGAGGTAAAGCACATCAGATGAGTGTCTTAATCTGATAATAAATAAGAGAATTTTGCTCAAACATGAAGTGTTGCCTGCAACACTAAGAAGTGTTATGCCAGTCTACAAAATGCATTATATTTGATATGACAAAATGTCAAATGTTATAAACCAAATACTAAATTTTACTGCTGAACACTACTCCAGTTGACCAACTATCAGTTTCCATTTAACCCATATTGCTCCAGCTTTGAATATTACAATTTTCAACCACGGTTCCGCAGAGTTCCGCATCCCTAACCTCAACTAATAATATGCCAAAAATAATTTTGATGTTGACTGTTTTATTATACTAATGTAATCAGTAAAGCATTTTTAAATATATGATATAAATAATAACTGAAGTAATAAAAGCTCTCTCAACTCACAATATTTAAATCATTTTACATTAGAATAAACTTTGGAAATGTGGAGAGAGCAGAAATGTTATTTCCATGTACAGTAAAAGTAACCTTTATAATAAAATGAATATCTTCTGACAAATATTTCCTTAAATTATAGTTTTTATGTAAAATTTAACACTAGTAAAATTAAGGATCAGCACAAAAAAAAGTTGTAGGGAGCGTTCCTCAAACAACTTCAACGCAAATCACTGATGTTTAAGCACCATGCCATTTTTTAACTTGGAGATTCCTATCACCTTCAAGTTGTCGGAAACAGAAAAGCAGCGTCTTTGATGCTGAATGAGGCCTATGTCAGTAATGGTTACCAGTTGGTGCAGAATCATACTCCAAGACTAAACGTTTAATGTGAGACAGTTTGTCGTGGAGGTACTGAAACCGCCTCTTTATCTCTTGATGTCTATGGTCTCTCTTATTTTCTTCATATTCTTTAACAATCTGCCTTTGAATATTCTGAAATAAAAGAACATTCTTACATATCCAATGCATAGAACTATAAATGCCATAAAATGGTCATTTCTGAATTTGTGTGATTACTTTTAAACTATTTAATAATTGTGAAATAGATTTTAGACCTTTTATTCAGTTTCACATTCATGCTAATATTTCTGTCCAAGGAGAGCAATTCAAAAAAGTCATCACTAAAGTAATATGACCCAAATAATTTTAAATTAATTTTACTAGAATGTCATGATATTTAAACAATTTTTTAGACTTGTTAAATACTGTCATGAAAAATAAATTGATATTTTACCCTCCATGCTGCACTATGCCTTTCTTCTTGCTTTAAACTCTGTTCCAAAAATGCAAACCTCTGAGATACTCTTTCAACATCAGCATGTAACCTGCGGTATTCACTATAATCAGCATTGAAGTCTGCCTTATATTTACTACGCTGTTCGCTGTTAAGGATTGTGGTGTAACTTCTGTATTCAAGACAATGAATTAACAATATTAGAAGTATGTAAATTATTTATGCTAAATAATATTTACAAAAAAATATATATATATATACATACGTAAGATAATCAGGAAAAGTAGAAGACACATCTCGCTCATCTGAACTGTCAGCTTCTATTTGGTCCAAATTTTCACTTTGACTGTTAGGACTGGAACCACGATTCACTGAAGATTGATCTGGTCTTTGAATGCTCGATGTTGAAATTCGATTAAGAGGACTGCTGCTGTTACCGTTACTGTCATGACACCTACCATTTCTGTTATCATAGTGACCACCGTGACTTCTACTGCTAGGAGAGGGGCCGAGGACACCTTTGTTAGACTTTGGCCAAGGAGTCTCTTCTCTTGACGTTTTATTATTACTACTACTACTACTACTACTACTAATGGTGCTATTATAACTAGTATTGCCACAGTTACTGGTATTTGAGACAAATGACTGATACGGATACGAGATATTAGTCTTCTGCACATTATCACAACGTGTTAGTTTATCTTTACTCAGCACAACACTCCCGACACAGTTGGAACCAACATTTTCTATCACAGAACGTTTTCCGTCATTCTCCTCATTTTCAGCACTTGACGGGAACCTAAATGTCGATGAAACACTGCCATTACTAGTTTCTCTGTAGGTAGGTTGTGGTGGATCAGGCTTGCGATAATGAGAAATGCGAGGTTTCTTGGTAAGAAGTCCATCTGAGCCTTCACTATAACCTGGCCTTTTCAATCCTGAAGCAACAGGTGGTGGTGGACTACCAGGATGAGTACTTGTTGGTGATTGACCACTACCAGAACTCCCACCATCACTACTGCCAGGTGGAGTAAGATTCTGAGGTTTCCGTCTGTAATAAATATCATATATTAATTAGTATGAAAGGCTATTTAAATGAAGTTAATTATTTACAATCTCAAAGAACAGTTATTGTTATAATTACAATTTCAAAGCCAAAAGCATAGGTATTTTATTTCTTATAACTTGTCTTCGTAATCTAATAAGCTTTCAGCTACTAGGGCCACAGTCATCTCTGATGAACAATTGAAAGCTTATTAGATTATAAGACATGATTTATAGAAATAAAATAAAATACCTATAATTGTGGACTTTTGGTTATTAAAGTAAAAGTTATTATTTTAAGTACAGTTACAGTGTGAGTAAACAAAAGACTAATGAAATTCACAAACTTCTGTCTGGTGGCATTCAAACACATGGTATTGTATAATTTGCAATGATATAAAAAAATGAAAAGCTATTTAAAACTTATCAAAAGCCACAAGACAAATACAATGTTTGTTACACTGATATAGCTACATAACAAAACTGTAATCATCAAGATAAAATAATTCTTTAATGATAATACCGTTTAAGTAACTGTTTCTCCTGCTCGGAATAAAATGGCCAGTCTTCTTGAACATCATTCCAAATATGACGTATCAGGTGGTAAGTGTTCTCTCGCATAATTGCAATTTGTTTCAGGACATCACCAAGGCATTTCTTGTCTCTGTCCCTTAAGCCATCTACAACAACAGTCATTATTAAGCTTACGACAGTTACTGAACAATTAATTATAATTTATTATTAAACCTATTATAAAATTTTAAAAATAACTGTAAATTATGAACAAAGGCAGCATGTAATATATACAAAAAAATTAATTTTTGTGTTTATATTTTTCCAATACATAAATGTAGACAATTGAAAGTAAAATTGGTTACCTTAGTATAAAACTCCCCAAAAATAAAATTAATAAATTTGAAATATTTACTACTTAAACATAATGCATTAAATAATTTATAGAATACTCATATTCAATTAATTGCAAATTATTCTGAATAAAAGAACAAATTTATCATTCTCATTATTTATTTTTTGAGTAGCAGGTTACTTGAGGATGATCCCAAAACAGGCAACTACTCTTAAAAAGCATAAAAAGGGAATTGAAAAGGGGGGATGTGGAAGGTGGTCAGGGATTGACTAAAGCCCCCAGGCTATAACACGCTCTTTTTTGGGGGGTTAAAAGGTTACTTGAGGGTGATCCTGAAACAGGCAACTACCCTTTAATAGTATAGGAAGGGAGTTGAAAAGGGGGGATGCGGAAGGCAGAGCAAGGTAGCCAAGGGTTGACTAGAGGCCCCAGGCTATAGTTTAAGGATCCTAGTTAGGGTTTCACCTAAAGAGATGCAGGCAAAACCCTAGAAAACCTACATCAGACAGGTCGGGCATTGGATACTGTTCTCACACCCTTCCGAATGGCAGGAAATGAGTGTGCTGTGGGGTCGCAGCATTCACTTCTCCATGTCTGCACCAGTTTTAAGAGGCCGCTGGTCGACTGATCCAATGGGATCAGTAAATAACTCTTGTCATATGCCCAGGGTCTTCGACCCTAGTACATATACCTCACAAAATAGGTGAAGGTGTCTCAGCATGTGAGAACTTTGAAAAAAACAAAACAGAGAGAGTACAAGGCATTCCCGACATAGTCAGGTGAGCCCCGCAGTCACTCTGGGGAGCAATGCCTGCAAGAAAAACTCCCACAGACACTTGCTATATAAAAAGCATATATATATAGAGAGAGCAAATATACCTTTATTCATTCTATCATACAGTTCTGGTCTCTTGTATGGCCTGACTGCCAGGAGATGAACTAGTCTTTCCCTGCAAAAGAAAAATATCGACCTTGTACTTAGTTTGCCAACAATAAGTTTGAAAATGATAATAAAGAACAGCAGCAAACCTAATTGGTCGTCTCATAATATCAGGGTTTCCTGTCTTTTGGGAGTGCCCATTATTTAATGGCCTTGAGTGGATGGAGTTAGCACTGCCATTAATTACAGTGTGATGGCTGGGAAGGTAACCATTTATTGACGGCTTCACATTTGACGGAATTTGTTTATTGGCAGGCGCTGTGCTGGACGAATTTAAGTTTGGGAGATCTTGTTCCCTCCTTTGTAGTACAGATAAATTCCTTCCTGTTGGGGACCTTGATAACGAAGTTTTTTTACCAAAACCTATGCCTCCTGGTTTTATTTCTCTTGTGCTAGAAACAAATTAAATGAGTGTCAAAACGAGAAAAATATGATACTTCATAAAACATATTCATGTTTCATAAATTTTGAATGTCTTATTTAAAATAAACTTCATAACATGTTGTAATGCCAAATTATAGATTTAAAACATGAAAGAATATATAAATAAAAATTGTAAAACATTTAAAAAAAAACATACCAGTTCTGATTCTTGATTTCCTCTACCTTGGCCATTCTGGTTTTCGTGGCTTCATATACATCTTCTTTGGCATGAATACGCATTTTGCACGGCAATGTGCCCAGTGACTCCAAGGTTCTGGAATTTATTAATACATATATAAAAGCAACAGATAAACACTTTTTTGTGGTTTGACAATTTATTTTCACATTTGTATGTTTATTGTAAGACTAAACAAGATAAGTTTAGATTATAAATAAATTTTCAAATAAATAGAATTTTAAAATTAAAAGAAGAATTAATGTTTACATTTCAGATTTGGTTATCAATTTCATCTTTCGTGGAATATTTAGTTTATTTGCAATAAATGTATATCTTTCCGAGTTGCTGCTTCATTCATTCTGAAGTAAATGTGAACTTTATCGAATCTTTTGACACTAAGAGCCCGTTTGTTATCACTATTATACCAGTTTGCGAAACTGTTGATTAACAGAAATGTGTAACATGTAATCTTTTCTTCAGAATAGTCACCTGGGGCCATTTTGATGAACACATTCGAAGCTGCCTTGTGGTCCTTCGATATCAGCGCTACTCGAAAGGCTGAATTGAAACCTCGATTGGCCATGACTTGGTTCACACGTTGGGATTGTGATTGTCTGTAAATAAAATAAAAATGTAGTACGGCATAGAAAAGCAAAAACTTTTTTACGTTACTAACCTAGTGTTTTATTCCGAAATTGTATGATATAACTAGGGCTACATGGTTAATAACAACATACTCCCACATCACACACAAATAAAATCGAAACTTTGTGACAATCACAGCCATGATTAAATTGTTTAAAATTTTGTTTTTTAGAAAGTCAATGCGGCGTTTCCTAATTTATATAGTGCATATAGGCTCCCGCTTTCACTCGCGTGAACGCGTGCTGGGTCCGAGACTTCACGCACCTGGTCACGTATTCACACAAATCGCTCTCTTTCGTACGTTATATATGTAGCTCGTCGGTCAGGACACGAGGGGACCCAAGATGCGGGTAGACACGACGGATCACCCGCATAAGCCCATTATGAAATACCTGTTGCAAAATTATGTTGCAAAACAATTCGAAACGGACATGGCGCACTATTCACTTTCATTAACGACAAATCAATCACACGAAATTCACATTCAAATTCGGATGACTGTTCGCAATAGAATCAGGAGAACACCAGAAAGGGCAGTCGCCTTTCAGGAAGAAAGTTAAACTGACTCTTTGCAGTAACCAATCTTACAAGTTTGCGTTAGGTACCTGAAAATAGTATTATTGAACTTTTATTTTTACAGATTCACTATTATTTTCAAAGACAGTCCAGTCGCGGTATCTCTAACAATTTTTCAAATTAATAAGCGATTGAGAACGCAGGACAATAATATAGTCACGACAAAATTAATTTCGACGTGCCACAAAATGGAGGAAATGTGCAAAACACGACAATTTTTCTTATTGACCTTAAAATCCAACGCGGTTTGCTATTATTATGTTACTCGAGCTACCACTGTTTCAATAAGACAGTAAACTTCATTATTAGTTTACAACAATAATCGAAAAGTTATATGAAATAACGGCAAACGTTAATGGAAAGTGACTCGATACTTTTATTTAAAGAATCCAGACGCATTAAATTTCTTGGTTTTTCTATTTTTCTTGGGATGTGACGTGACACTGGATGGATCCACAAGAATGGCACATTTATTCGTTTCGAGCATGTCAAAAGAACTTTCCAAGAAGATGATAACGCAGCATATGCCTACACTGAAGAATTGGGAAATAGTTACAACGGTTAAGCGTATGTGAACGACATATAAAAATCTAAGAGTAAACTTCTAATACAGATATTCTAGATCGCATAAAAACGATGCAGGATTGCACCGTAAGTTATTTTTGCACCGACGTTGGCAACTAGAGGGTGAGGTAGAATTGAGTTGCACAGGTAAATGACCTTGGTTTAGAAGTCAGCTCAAGAATTCTGGGGAAAGCTGCAAAGAATTATATATTATTATAGCCGTTAAGTCTACAAATCAATAGCAGAGTATACGTAGTTGCTCATCTCACGTTATCAGTAACTTTATGTGCTGGATGTGGTTTCTACATCATCCGGTGTGTGGTGTTCCTGAGAACGCTTCTGTATTGAGATTTCTAAGAAAACTCGCATTCTTTGAAACGTGTTACGCTTACTAGGTTGGCGAGGCATACGAGTTTTCCTGGACTTGTGCATTGTATTGGCTTACTATCCATACACATTTTAAAATATTACAATAATGGCTGACATAGTATACAAATACTAACGAATATATAGTACAAGAGTGCTTAAAGGTCTGAAAGAGAAAAATTTAGCTTAGGAGAAGCAGAAAGTCAAGAGAAATAATTCTGCTAAACAAACCAAACATCCGTGGACCTGAATGATAAACAATCAATTGCTTTGAAGTCAATTCACGAGCCGATTACAATAATTGAGTTACCATGAAGACAGACGAGGAAAAAAGAGCATTATAGGTGGTTTCTATGTAAATGAGAGAATACTATTTCTTGACCTGATGCAAGGCGGACAGAGCGTCACAACCATCGCAGTTGTAGAACAAAAAGGATTACTGTAAGTGACATGTCATAATAAGATCTAAAGGTTGCCATTTTTGTGTATCCTAAATTTATGCGTTGGTATTTCTTTCAAAGCTTATTAGATCTACTTAGCTTGAAAGACGAAATAAAATAATTGCTGCTGTAGAAGAAAGTTTGTTGAGGGTTAAATGGTCAACTTCTAAAAAAAAATATTGGGCTTGGGAAGTAATTTTAGGAGAGTTATGACAAATAGTCGAGATAAATGGAAAAGATCCAAGTAAACACCGATATGAAACAAAATCTAATTACAGAAATTTCTTGCATGAAATTCGATTATTTTGTAATTATGCAGACAGGACTAAAATATCATCTCCTTCAGCGTAGATACCTGTAGGAGCTTCCTCTCGCAGAGCTACCTTCGGGGGTGCCTCCATTTCTCTCTAATTTCAAGGTTCTCACATGTTGAGGCACCTTCATCTCTTTTGGGAGGCGTATGTACGGGGGCCGAAGACCTTGGGAATACGCTGCCGTCCAAAGTAGAAAGGCAGTAAGTAAAAACTTTCGAAAATATTAATGGATAAATGTATTATAATTAATTTATAAAAGCAAATTCATATATCTTAGTACGGATGAAACCATTTTCAAAGAGACAAGGGGTTTATGTAAATGTAGCTCAAAAAAACAACTTTATGCCTTGATTTCTCAAAAGCATTTTTTTCGACTTGTTGCCTTTCTCCTTCGAACGGCAGTTAACGGTAAGAGTTGTCCCCTGATCCCACTGGATCCATCGGTAAGATGCGACCCCACAGCAAACTCTCCCGTCATTTGGGAAGGCGTGAGTAGTACCCAAAAACCCGACCTACCTGATGCAAGTTTTATAAGGTTTTCCCTACATCACCTTAGGTGGAATACCGGGTAGGATCCTTAAACTATAGTCCGGTGGCCCTAGTCAACTCTTGGCTACCTCGTTCTCTTCCACATCCTTCCTTTTCAATTCCCTGCCTGTGCTATTGAAGGGGAGGAGGAGTAGCCTTATGTAACCTGTTACCATATATATATATATATATATATAAAAGAGGGTATTAAGAAGTTAAGAGGCATCTCAATAGCAGAATTTTTAATTGTATTAAACTAGGATATAAATATATTTTACAAGCTGGGCCCTAATATGAACAATTATCTCGTGAAAATGAGAAGCCACATTGGACAGCTAAAGTGGACGGTTGTAAGATATTTGCGAAAGAAACAGAATTATGAATTGTACACCAAGAGCGGACATTAGAGGAATGAGATGAAATAATAACAATGGAATGAAGGTAGGAAAATATTACAACATGCATACAGTAGGAACATCCTGAGAAACTTTAAAACGGGCGATTTATTACATTTATCACATAAAATGTTTTATATTTGGCGTAAGCCACACCCGTTGCTTCAGCATTTAACTTTGATGGCGGTGGTGAATGGCCACCAGTCTGAATCAATTTTCTATCCGCGCCCCTGTGCGAAGGAGCACCGTAAATTGTCATGAATGTTCGAGTAGCCCCGGTCTTCCTGGTGAATTATGCAGGGCACGAGAACCAACTTCACCTCTGCCCACAACTTACAGTTATGGAGACGCTTAATGACAGCACCATTCTTAACTTGACGTAGGACAGCGAACATCATTGCTTTCTATACACAAATAGTATTTACAGGCAGTTATAATCCATATCCTTGTAAAAGCAATCATTACGTAATTGAATTTGTAGTAATAACCATCTGTTGTGATAAATTAGAAACATTTAAACAAAAACAATCGAACAGTTGAATTCGTTACAATAAAGTTCTGTATATCACATATTACAAACATACAGAAATATTTTTCTTCGAAATGTCCTACTTCCTCAGTAGACGACTAATGGAATCAATATATAAATCAAAATACGTATATATATTAATCTAAAATGAGCAAAGTCAGGTTTATTAGTTGAAAACTCCTCCACATATTTAGAGCTACATTCTAATAAGCAAATAAGAATTTAAAGCAATATGTCTGATCAATATTTCGTATCATAAGACTACAAAAAAAAAGATCCAGGCGTAAAGTTTTCGTTCGTATTTAATCTTTAGTCCGAAATTATAGTTATGGAAAAAAAATACATTTTAATAATATGCTGTATGGGAAAAATTATTTCCGCTGCTCAAGAATTTCTTCGAAATCCTCGCCCCCGTAAAACTGAAAAATAATTTCGGAAACCAAGTATTTTACCCCTCCTCCACCCTCCCCTACGGTATAAAAGCTAATTAAAATAATCAGATGAATCTATATTTCGTCACTATATTTGGGACTTTCTCAGGTAATGTTAAATTTTTGAAATTTTGATATAAAAAACGCCACAGACGTTAATTGATTTACTAAAAGAAAATTCTTTAACATAAGCTTCAAAACCAATATCAAACCGTTTCCTCTGGGTAATAACGTTCCATTTCCGTTAATTAGAATTATCATTGTGTTTTTGGAGCAATTATCAAACAAAAATTAAGGGTAGGAAAAAAATTGAATGGACAAACTTAACTTCAACCAAGTTCACAAATTTTAATGGCGTAATAGGTCAACCATCAAATTTATTCTTTTCCCCGTCCCAACACTCCCTTAAAAAATGATATACAGAGGTTTCAGTTCTAATTATGTCCCACTAACATGTCTGTTCAATATTAATGAATGTTGGGTTGGAATCTGCAATAAATTTGATTTCCTAGTTGAAAATGGAAGTTTCGAGATACCAAAGAAATGAAAAAAATGTAACAAGAGTTTTTATGAAATATGCAATCATAATTGTCATCCGCAAGAATATCCAGGCTCATTTTCAATTTCTTTTAGCAAAAATTATGTAGCGGAATTTTACTGCCTCCATGACGGAATTACTGAATATTTTCCCGCCATGCATTTTTTAACACGTGCTACTGTTAGTTATCATAAATGATTATTATGGATTGCTCCTTAGCAAAGAGTTGCTGTACGACGATGAGTTCGTCGATAGATTGTAGTGACATTTGAAACCGCGTAAACGCTTCGCACCTAAGTCTGCGACCAGAGTTGCCGAAATTTGTTGTCGAGAAGCCGTAAAGCAATTGGCAGACATGAAATTTTGCTATGTAAAGACGTGAAAGCGATGAAGATCGGTCCCGGATCTGACATGCTGCCAATGTTCCAACCCACTTTCCCCTGCGCCCGCCGCAGCACGGCGGTTCACATCCAAGGACGTTGAATGACGTCGATCTTTTGCGTAGCAGCCGCTTACACTTACAACCTCACTCAAAAAGCCTCCGCCATTACGTTCTCCAAAATAATGTTTACGGGAAAATAGTAAAAATATGAGGGAACTGAGACTAGCACATTTGTGATCAGAGTAATGATGCTACGACTGTGAAATTCACGGTAAGGTGGAGTGAGTGGTAGAAGGCCAGTTCCTCGAACTGACGATTTTGCAAGAACGTTTCAAGTTCCCAGTACTTTATGCAAGAGTGAATGAAAAAAGCCAACAAAATGGATACAAAGTTTCCAAAACATGCATTACGTCAGCGGAGTGGTAATAGAAGACTACGGAATAAATTCCTGGAGAAGATGGTTGCAAACAATTAAAATGCCCCAATTGAATATATTCAGTCTATTTAAAAAATGGGGTGACCCCCTTTAAACAAACCAAAACATAACACTATTTTAATTGACTTTTCATGCGTTATTGTCAAGGCACGAAAAAATTCTAGCACAGTGACTGACTACACGATAATTTAACAAGCTATGTTTTCAAACAAGTAGGTTGATGTCCATAAAAAAAATATTAAGGTGTAAGAGAATACACTTTAAGTAACGCCACGAGTTTATTTTTATGATTTTTCCACATCCTTTTATGGTATGTCAACGTCCACGTCTCGACCAACGTAACATCCTACGTCTTCAAACTCAAAAATTGTTAAAAGTAGGCTTGAATTTAGATCTGTAAGGGAAATCAGTTAATTGCTCTCAAAATAAGTTAAAAGCATCAAACGTCTACCGGAGCGCAGTCATGCCGATAATTAGCTAGAAGACGCCATCCACTACAACGCGCTTCAGCTTTTGATGGTAATCAGTGAGAAAACTTTTTATAACATTCCATATAATGAGATTATCTGTAGAAAATAGAATTTAGGAAATATTACCCAACGGTTTCAAAATCTGCATTTTGTTCCTTTATTCATTACTTCAAACTCTGTAACACATGAATTAATTCAATATTGATATTATCTGTCTACATATGTGACGTAAAAATGTAGCAGTCGCTAATGACCACAAGGTTCATGCAATTTAAAATAAATAATAAAACAAACCTTTGATTTGGCAAAGACACTGTACGGTAACCTCATTAGCCGAAAGAGTCTAATATGGACAGAACAACAATTAAAAATTCCTTTGAGAGGCATTTTTTTAACTTAATGTACATAAGCAAGTACGTTGTTATTAACTTGATTAGGGTAGCCCTAAGCACGCCCTCAATCTGATAGAAGTTCGCTGCAACGACCCCTTCTAAGTCGCCCCTCAACACTCGTTGTTACTTGCGTTGTCCATCTCCTTTTATTCACTCTCCAAACCATCAACAAATCTTTCTCAATCGTCACTTCATCATCTTTTACTTCACAAAACTCCGTAAATAAAACCTAATAAACTTTACTTAAAGGCCACGAGTTTCAATCATATTTTGTGGAACAGCCTCACTCAAGAGGTGACCGACCATTGGCCATTTTTGGAATAATCCCGGAAATATAAATGACTGATGAAACGATGTATACAAACGACATAGATAAGGATAGATCGACAAGAGTATCCAAGGGTGCACAATTTACAGGCGTTTCGGTCTTTGAGATTCCGGACTTTCATTCAGATTGTGTGGAGACGGAATGAATTAATTCAGAGCATCGTCATTTTCATTAGCTTCAGTAAGTCGAACAATTAATTTTTCTGTTCTGAATGTATGCGGTCCGCCAACCAGAAATCGAAGATGAAGCAGTTGGAATCGTCATGTTCGCCTCATTCTTAAATCAAAATTGAGCCCTCTTCATATTTATTTGTCTTTTTCTCAGTCCACAGTATCCATTATCAAACCACGTTTTAAACTTACTTCATTCACTTCTTCGAATCATACGTAAAATACAGTTCATCTACTCAGTGCACTAGTAATTAAACTTCAAATCGAATTTAGGGTAAATATGTACTGTGAATAAATTACACGTGGTGTTAATAAAATTCAATGGGCAGACGCGAAGTAGTGGAGCTGCTGGTACTACCGAGAATGCGCTGAAATTGTCTACGCAAAGAGCATAGGAATAGGTTGAATTTGAAACCACCGTGCCAGACAGACTGCGTCAATGACAATGCCTATCGGGGCGAGTGAAAGTGTGGCGTCGCGCCGCTATTTATAATCGCTGTATGGGGTCGATGTGGCTGGCGTCGGCGTCGACATCCCCAACTACGTCCACGATGTCGCCAAGCACGAGTCTAAAAGCGCCGTCTCGTAACGAAGTGAGTAATTGTTGCAGTAAAATGTAATGAAGCGTCTCCATCATAAAGGAAAAGATAAGGTTCAAAATCTCTTCTCTGACCTGACAGATGCCATTTCTGCGACAAGCAAACGAAGGATCCGTTCATTCCCTATTACTCTAACAACCCATCGCCCTAATTAGTAATAACGGTAGCGCCAAACTCGTCTCGACTCCAATTTGATATCCTACCTACGGGGAGCTGTGCAGTACGACCTTGATTCTATCAGCAACTCAGTTGATTGACTGTTCAGAAATACTTGTAAATTTATAAATATAGTTATAACCTGTAAATGGAGAGTGATATAGATTCACAGATATTACCCTACACGCAGGAAGAGTCAAATAACTAGAAAATCAATTCTGGAGTTGAACCATGCACCAATTTGGATAGGCAAAAGATGACTGCGGAAACAAAGAGGACATTCGTCGAATATTTATAACACCATATAAAGGTAAATTGGCACAAGGTGGTTTTCAACGGAACAATTTCTACTCGCAGTATTAACACAAATGTACACGATGGAGTACAAAGTGCAAGGCATACGCGTGGTACAGGGGTTTCTCGTTGAAATTGAAAAAAAGTTACGGCTTCAAATGGAACAAGTGGGCATGATATGATTAATAGAGGAATTAAGAGTTCTCTGGTATGCTTCACTCCCTCTTACTCAAACACTCGCATAGGGTTCGTAAACAACTACTTGATATATGGGACAACGACATTAAAAAGAGGAACACTGATATAGAAACATCAGTCTGCAATAGACAAATATTATGTAAGGAAGATTACTTTAGATATAGTATAAATGAAACAGTCAACATTGTTGATATGATTGATATATTTGGGGAAGATATTTGATCATTTTCAATTAGTCGTATCCCTGATTTTCTTGTGGATTCTATATATGAGTTTGAGAAAGATGTGGCCCTGGCCCAGTAGTAGGACTACACGAGAGCATTTGCATAAACGATGTAGGAAAAGGGGAAAACCCATTGTAGGAAGGTTATTGAAAAACGTTCGGCAACTGTTAGCTGATTATAACCTTTAAAAATAACACGTGAAATCTTGGTTTAGAAGTATAATAAAGGTGAAACGGTTCACTGTACGCAACAGTTAAGAGTCCAGTTCTTGAATTTCCAACGAATTCTACGAATATTACCGAATAACATAATAAAATGCGCATTACTTCAATATCTTTTAAGTAAAGAAATTCTGGTAAAGCGGAAACTGACTTCTTACTCTTGCTGTCAAGAAAAGCTAATGCCAAATAGAGATTTAAATATTTTATAATAATCAACTAAAAACGAGGAAAATCGTCAGGTGTACGCGAACAATTTTTTTTTCCACGATACAAACGCCAAAAGCATGTCGCACTTATAATTATTGGACAGGCAGACGGCGAATATGCGATGGGGTTGGCTGAGGACTGCGTCAAAGGAGATTGGGGAGGGAAGGGGAGCTAACCCTGCAGCAAATTGATCGACAGTCACGTCCTCGTCCAGAGCTGGAAACCTTCTACTGTGCACAAATATCACCTCAAAAACTGTACTGCACTGCACTAGACCCGATATGTGATCAAATTAAACACATTAACTGACCACTACGTGCGCACAATAGCGCTTATACGTATTTATATTGGTACAATGGAAACAGGAACATTAAAAGTATGAAAAACATTTATTTAACTATTGAAATACATAATTAAATACAATTATTTTAATTGACGGACTTATTTAAGCATAAGCTTGATAGTTATGACTTATCTACAGAGTTAATGTTGGACTAACTAGTTCGACGATTCGAAAACTTCTCGAGTTTACTTACAATCCACGTAGTTTTGACTGGAAGAGGTGTGGCAATCGTGTAGTTACAGGAGAAGAAATTATTATATAAAATCTAGTTATGTGGTGGCGGTTAAAATATAACAAATAAAACATAGATACCGAACAATATTAAAAAGGCAGCCTTCGAAGTTGCATCCATGAATAATGCTACAAGGCTACTTACACAGAATTTACGGCATTGCAAGATTTTCAAACTTTAGGGAATATATATATTTCGTATATTATAATTAGATATTTTTCAATGGGACAATCCCGGACACAATGTTAAAGTTTCATACAAAAAAGAACACACAATAACTAACGGATATAGAAACACCTCTATAATACATATTACTAATGAATATAAATTACCACTAAATCTGTATGTGACGTCCTAAATTTCTCCTCTTAGAATCTCATTGCAAAGGATTAATGAATTAGTTTCAATACGAACTTATTAAAATTATTCTATTCTATTGTTGAAATAAATTAGCAGTACTATTCTTTTCCCAAGAATTCCTTATGAGTCGTTAATATTCTTTTGAATTGTTTCAGTCTGTTTGCACGCGCCTTAGTAGGTAGGTTATTCCAATACCTTATGGTTCTATTTAAGAATGAAACTTTTCGGTGTTCCCTATATCTTTCACGAATGTTTCTCTTAAGATATAAGTTGGAGGTAAAAGATAATTTTTATATTTCTCGAGGTCAGCTCGTGTGTCCCCTGAACAATACACAAAGTCTAACATGTTTTCCTTCTATTTCCCTAAGTTTTTAAATCGAGACATTCATATTCTACAATTCTACAAGACATTATATCTTTTTCTTAAATTTTGTCCAGCGCTTGATACGGATACCGACAGCCTTTTCAATGCGGTATATTAGATCGCAGTCTTAACCTTGCACGAGAAGACTACTGAATTTACATGTTCTCCCCATGATAGGTATTTACTAAAAGTTAACCTCAAAATACTTGTAGGTACTTCTGTTATATGTAATTCTCATACATTTTCATTTTATTTGCAAGGAAATTTTTTTTATTTTGTCTAAATCAGATTGAAGAGCATCAACGTTGTTTGCCTGTTTTATTTTTTAATTAAAATTGTACAGTATTTGGCAAGCAATTAGTTTATATGACTATATGCCAAAAAACACTAAAGACCCTATAACGTTTCGAAGGGTTCGCCAGATGTTATTCAACAAGATCGTACACTGCGATTAATTTCCTTTAGTAGGTCCTGAATCCAGGAAGAGCGTATATATCAATTACTATTACGCTGAATTTGCGTTTTAGTAGCTGATACGTTACGAGTTGAAAGATTTTGAAAAATATATTACCGCATCGGTTATGCCTTCTTCGTTGTCACCGAGTTCTTCACATGTAACGGCGTTCGAACAACTATAGTTCAGATTAGAATAACCAACCTTTGGTTTATCTCGTTTCGAAAGGAGACATTCCAATGTGTGCAACATGATATGAAACACAAAATATTACTAACGTTATATTTCATTTATGATGGAGACGCTTCATTACGCTTTACTGCAACAATTATTTATAATGATCCGAATAATAAACAGTGATTAACAAGAATTACTTTACTCTAACGCCGTCAAATATTGCACATAAGGAGTTGTCGGCATCTTTTTGGCCATAGTCATTTTTGGCCCTGCGACTCGCATCATTATTTACATTCATTCTTCTTGAAGGGAATAGATTTAAAATATTCATAATCACATTCATTAAATTAAAGAGTTTGATTCAAATACCGGATTAAGAAACTGTATTTTACTCTTTTACCGATTTGAAAACAAAATAGCGGACAAAACTCCAGCTTCCAGTTTAAGAAAAGAATGATACTTCAGTGAGATCTTTCTCACGCTCGTAACTCCAAGAGGACAACAGCATGTCAAAACCTCAAGCGCGAGAATGTTCTCATTAATCTAGAGAGAATCTCTGAACACAGCTGATCTGCTGCTCAAATGCACTTTCACCTGCCTAAGTGGTTGTCGCTTTCATTAATATTGATTCTTACCCTTTGTATATGTAAATAAGAAGTAATGCACAACAAATCAGTGAAGTAAGTTCAAGGATTTACGATAAACTCGAGGGAGGGAAGGCGTTAATCTGGCATGGTGCTCGATGCTTCGGGTGTTTACGGTATTTTAGCGCTTAGATTTCATAACACGCTGTAATTCTATTGGGAAAGTGTAGAAGACTGCTTCCTGGTCTGTGTTGAACTATACTTGGCTATTTCATGAATGTGGCATCGAAATTGATCGCTTGAAACCGCGGAAAAAATTACTTGTATTAGTAATTCAGCAACATTCAATATAACAAGATTATTCAGTAAGTCTAGAGCAATGTATGGATTGCAAAAATAGTACACGTTACTGTTGGAACAGTTCATAAGAACGTGACAAGCTTCAGTACACTGAAATGCAAGACGAGTCCAAAATAAGTTATCGTAACAACATAAGGACACAGAGCTACAGGAGCGTTATGAACGAGGCGAGCCTCTCCTAAACAAATTTAACATGTGATGAAAATGGGTTTATCATTTCGAACCATATTCGAAAAAGGAAAGCATAGAGTGAAAGCATATAGGCTCGCCTGTCACGAAGTTCTGAAACAAAGGATCAGCAGAAATTTGATGTTGACTGTGTTATCGTATATTCAAGATGCTGTTTTATGCGATAAGAAGAGCAGCATACAATAAATATCTAATAATCTTGACAAGTTTATAAAGAAGGTCCAGCCTGAAATTAGAGAAATCGCGCGGCTTGGATCTCTCCTGTAAAACAATGCACGGCTCACACACAGCTCAACTAAAGCAAGAAGTCCTCAAAAATGAGTTGTTAGGTACATCACCCCCAACCCTTCCCAGATTTGGAGACCACTGATTTTCACTTGCTTGGTCGAATAATGGATTTCATAGAAAGTAGTTTCAGGATGAGGATGTCAAATAAGGTTGTTGAAAAATTGTCTCAAACAACAATACAGATTTATTTGGAGCGTGTACTAGGAAACTAGTTAGCCGTTGAGACAAATGTACCAATGTTGATGGGGATTATACGGAAGAGTAGCAAAAGTGCCATTCTGTAAAAACTCAGTTATATTCCTTCAGCAGTCTGTTTCTTTAATTTCTCGATGACCATGAAATGTCCACGCAAATTATTGGAATTTACTACATTCATAAATTTGTAAGCACTTATAAATGCAGGGAACCTAGAAACTTTCATGTGCAGAAACAACACTATACAGCTATTTGGGAATATTACATAGATAAACGTAAAGTGGTTTATATTTTTCGAATGAACACGGGCGAGTTATCGCTCAGAAGTTCGTCACGCCTGGCATATTCCACAGAACCTCTCGTAACTGCGCGAATTTCCCACTTCCAAAACAATATTCGTGTCTCTCAAACGTTGAAAATCTCTTAAAACTTGACTCGTTAAAAATTCACAGTATGCAAGCTATTGGCTAAACGACGGAAGTTTTTGAAACTTAATTTCATTTTTTATTACATCATGATAGTAATTAATTCCAAAATGAGTTAAATGTACATTCATCGTGTTACAAGTCTTTTTGGCACTGTGAAGAAGTTGGTACCTCGGAACACTATTACTTATAAAGCTGTGCACACTGTCTATTAAATAAACTTACCGAACTTAAGAATTACTTTCGTAAATGATCAGACAGTTTTTCGACGTATTTGTGGAGACTACTACATCTATTAATTTATTGATCATGTAAAGTAATACGATTGGGTCAACTTTAATTAAGTCGAATTAGGTAAATATGGAGCAGAGTTGGGTAGACTCTAGTGCGTAATCTGTTAATTAAAGGAAAATTATGAAAGAATTTCAGCAAATTAATTATGTAGACCATTTATATTAGATCAATGTAAATTTTTCCCCCGCAAAAAGGATTTACTGGAATAGTATAAAATTAAAAAGTGCCTCCCTGAATAGATGCTATTTTATACCCAGCAAATTGTTCCCCGATACCACAGATAGCGATGCAGGTTCCGTGAATACTACGAAATGTGAATCCATTAGGGAGAAACAAAAGCAGAATTTTGGGATTGGACAAGAGTGTCTTTTTTAGATGAGATCTCCGTTCGCATATTTTTGTTAATCGTCTTACGACTTATTGGAAGCCTAGTCGTAGTTGGTGTCCCGTGGGCGCATGTGGGTCACGGTTGTGCCACGGCTGGCTGGCTGGTTGGGCTTCTATCGTGTTCCGCTCCAACAGTCGCTTTCCCATCGGTATCCATCCCTCCTCACCATTGCTTATGTAATACTGCTCCTTGTAATGTACCTTTACTTCACGAAAAATGGCGCCGGATTATTCTACGCAAAATTTCGAAGAAGAACGTCACTGATATTGCAACGAGGTATAAAGGTTTTTAAAAATCTAGTCACTACCGAAATCAGCAAACACAAGTATTCTAAAATGATGATGGACCGCAATAATTATTTACTTTATGAAGTCCGTGATTCATATTATTGGACAAAGCTGATTAAACTTTACAAATGGTATAAATTAAGATCTCCATGTTTGTTAAAACATGTTGACGAATGTATTGTAACCTCCCGAGCCTATCACTTTGATGCTAAAATAACAAACAAGATTCATATTTTAAATGAGGTAAACTGTCATGTGATGGGAGTAGTGTGTACAGATATCCTCAATAAAATTAGACAACTTAACCAAATATTAAAGCAGGGCCCAAACTGAGTACATGAAAGGAATTTTCACCATATTAATATCATATGCTGAACTAAAAACCAACCCGTCAAACTGTTAAAAATTTAAAAATGCTTGCCTGTGACTTATGAAAGCCTGTACGAGTCCAAATTTCAGTTCAGTTTTTAATATATCAGCGCGGCAGAATCTGTGGCGTAGTCTTTTACGAGGGCAATGCCGCTAATTTTCTAACCCGCCGCAAATCAAAGTTATAAATTTCCGGTAATTAACCGACGTAAGCGCCTACTCGCCAAAACTTTAGTTCCTTAGACAGCAAAGGTAACACTTTCGCTATGAGGGTTCAGAAATGGGTGTAGATTAGGTGTCAGATTTTTAGCAAGGTGGAACAGCAGTTAAAGGTTCGTTCTTTGAAAAGTGGATGGGATTTCGCTAACGGGCCGAGGCCCATGCGTATGGGGGAAGTAACGGGGCCCCTATCCTGGCCATCTGCAAGGTCACGGGTTGGCATTCCGTACGCTGTCCGAGAAAGTTCGAGGTCACCTATCTTCTATCCTATCGCACTTTTACACCATCACACGACCGATGCACGCACAGCACGTTATGAAAACCAATTAAATGAGTCACGACAACTGAAGAGAACAGAAAATATACAAAGGCTAGCCACATCGCAACAAACCGCTAAAACATAGTAATCACGGATTGGGACAGTACCAACTAAGTAGGGCCAGCCTAGATAGCAAGGCCAAATAATCATAATGCCGGCCCAATTTCCATTCGTAAGCAGTTAAACGATTTGACGTGGTTCTGTGTCATGTTTTATAATCTACATACATATGATAAAATTGTCACTTTATCGTTAACTTCCTGTACTACTCACCAACCCTCAAATGTTGCCTTCTACAGTAATCCTGGCTTTTGATGGTCTCTGACCTGATATTTTCTACGACTTCCTAATTTATCTGAATTTTTAGCAAATTTCAAAACCTTTTAGTTCTCTTATGGGCACCAAACAATAGTGTTCAAAACTAATTAATCCCTCTTAATAAAGGTTTCTCCTACCCAGAATAAGTCAATTTCTTGGACTACATCAGAAGCATCTTAGAAGAGGTCTGTAGTGTACAGTAACTTTATACTTCATTTTAAAATCATAACAAAACTTTCTTATTATTGGCATGATTTTCTTTGCATGACCATAACTAGGAATTCCGAATGTATAGCGCGAATTTAAGTCATGTAGCGGAATAATTAATGCCTTGATACTTTCTCCTCATTCAACGGTTTCAGAAATGCAGTTATTTATCTACTTTAAAAACTGGCATATATAGATGATTAAAAATAGAAAATCCAAATTACTACAGTTAATATCAGCTCAGTGCAATCTTTTCCCGTCACTATATCAAATGAAAAACTGAAGGTAATTTATCTCGTATCAGTTGGCCAATGTTTAGTTCAGAAGAGACCAAGAGACTACCAAGTAATATCTTGCTCACGAAGTTTATTCTAAACAGTAGATTGGAAGGGATCTGGTAGGATGAATTTTCGACAAACCTCCAGCGGGTATACCCAGAGGACCAGAAAAAATAAATTCATTAAATTGGGCTGGGGTTACAAATTACTGTGAAAAATATCAGAACTGACTACTATATCCAATTCAATGTGCAGAAATTTCTCTGGGCTGATTTGGGGACTGCTATTTTCTCCCTTTTGGAACAATTTTTTCTAAATAGCTGCGAATTAACCTAGTAACAAAATGATTTTCTAAATAGTCTGTGATTAATATACTTACTGACTCAACAAACGTATCAGCAAATTACTATCTTTTTCAACTTGTCCGTTGAAATGTAGACTAACCACAATTATTTTTTTGAAATATTAAAGTCTCTAACGTATGAAAAGAATAAAATTTGATAAATATGGAAGACCGTTTATAATAAATTTCTTTAGTGACGTGGGCCGAAAGTGGACAAAGTTTGAGCCGGTGTACGCAAATAGTCGGGCCGCATGCGAGGGAGTTTGGCTAGAATAGTGATGCTAATTATAGCGTTCTCTTTCTCTACTGTGATAACGCAGGTGGAGGAACAACCCACTTAGCACTGTCCTCACTTTAAACGACCAAGATAAATACAGCATAACTATAAACTCATTCACGAGTTTAAGGAAACAATAAACAAGATAAAACTTCAAAACGATTTTTAAATATGGTAAACATGAGAGCAATTTTAATTTTGCCTAACAAGCGGTACTTTCAACTCAAATATGTTTAAAGCTATCACAGCTTCCAATTTGATGTCTGAACTACCGCATTATCTTCTGAACTCAATAAAGACCATCATCACTCATCTTTACCTGCATAATTCGATAAGTAATGTAACCCTCGACAAAAAAGGTAAAATACGTAATTTTTTCAATTTCATATATTGAAATGCCAATAATTCCATTACTTTAAGTGCTCAATAATTCCACTTTCAATATTTAAACTAGTATTAATATATTTGAATAAATTTTGACATACAATCTACAGAAAATTAAAATAGTAATTTTAAAGGAAGCCGAGATCAGTTAAATGAATATTCGTTGCAAATTCATTGTCTGCGAAATACTTATGAACGCGGAATCACAAATTCAAAACGAAATAAAAGCCATTGACAGACTCCATAATACTCTACTACAAAACAGCAGACTAATTTTGATATTGGAAAATTCTGATACGATTCTGTATCATTTATCAAAAATTAAAGAACACTAATGATAATTACATTTCCTTTAAACGACATTCTCGCAGAATATTATTCTAACCGGACGTTAAAATGAGATTCAGGGTTACGGGCCAATACTTTATTATAAATCCAGTAATTTCACGATCAAAAAATTTCATAAAAGCAGTTTTTCCATTTAATTAAAAAACCACCCAACTCTAATTGATAAAACGCCAATCAACTGACAATAGCATACCACGCAAAATATTTAAATATTAGCAATACTGAGTAATTTTGTTTATGGCAGTATTTGTTATTTCTATTATTAGATCCTTTCAGAAAGAAAAATTTGTCCACCCTGTAAGAAAAAAATCGTGGAATACTATTACAGTTCCATATGAGCGTTTGAATAACTCTTTTGAAAAGTGCAGTGTGGAGATATTTTCGCTAGAAACGGCAATTAAATTAACATTATATTTCTTACTCAATAAGGTATCGTCAACGAGCCGAGACAGATCCTTTAAGACTTAAGCACAGTCACTGTCCAGGGTCACACATTTCTCCCAGCGTTTCTTGACCTAATGCAGACACGTCTATTGCACAAGCTCTCAGATTGCATTGAGAACCTCTGTTCCACCTCTTCAATAACATCAATATTGCCAAATCTCTAACCGCGCAGGGGGGGGGGGGAAGAAAAGGTCGCTTGATTTCGGATCATCAGAACCTATCTTCCACTTCTCGCACGTCTCTTTGGTATCTAGAACACACAAAGAGATCCAGCATTAATCCATTCTTAACAGGCGATAAAAGAAACCCGCTTAAAACAAACCGGTCAACATGCACATTGACAGATCACGTCATGAATAATTTTTCGCACGCCATTGCAAGGACAGTTTTAGGTTTCTCTTTCTGGCGAGTGTTTAAGAGAAGAAACGGGAGTAGAAACTCGAAACGTCCGATTTACAGAACCGTAACAAGACCAGAGGTTATGTACGAAGCAGAAACTTAAGCCCTGAATAACAAATGTGAGTAGCTGCTAAGGTGGGAACGGAAATTGTAAGGAAAACTGTAGTTAACGATACTGCAGTAAGACATATCAGGAGCAACGGAGAATTAATTTCTGAAGGAAGAATAGTTTGTGAGATGAACACGACACACTCTAAATTGGATAAAACAAAGCGTTGAAGAGGAAAGCTGTGATAAAATAAAACCGGGATTGAGATAAACTGATGAACACAGGTTGTCTTAAGATTACTACCGCTCTGGATGATTTTAGGAGCGAAGCTGAACGGAGGAGACTATTCCTTTAACTGGCCCAGGTCTTATAAGGCTTGTAGCACCGACGTCGCAATTAAAATTACGATACTGTGTAATAGTATACAATATTAATATAGATGATGTGAGCTGAAACATAGAATGATTGCTGCATTAGCTCGGGAATGTGCAGTCCTGAAGGGGAAGCCCCTCTGTAGAGGGGCGAGTGACGTAGGCGCCGAGCCTCCGACACGAAGCTGCAAGTGTGCGGAAAAGAAAAGAAAGGAGAAGAGACTCGTCTCAAACACGAGAAACTGGTACTCTCCGACCGCAACCGAATCAACTTTCCAATTACAGTACCTTCAAAATTAATACCTAATATCGGGTCGAGTGTCACTCGAAAATCAATTTCCTGCACCTACATTAAAAAACTTTCTATTGTAATCCTGTTAGGAACGCAGGGTACAGTTCGGTAAGTTTAAGGATCAGCTTGCAGAGAATTGTTACGAATAATTCCTTTTCAGTACCTAGACTCGGACCGCGAAAGAATTAAAGGCAGATAAGTGCACCGCCCAACCTTCCGCGACTAAATTTATCTGTGGCATCTCGAATGTGGGGGCGTAGTGACTCATGTCTCAAATCCCCTTCGGGCTCATAGTTGGAGATGCGGAATTGTGTAATGCGATGATACTTGCCGTTCTAAATAATGCCTAGTGTCACGTTCGAACTATTTCTGCATAACATCTGAGGATTGATACATAAAGTGGAAATATCTAGAAGGTTAAGAGAACCCGTAAAAGATCTGGCGAATTCAATGTCACACGAAAATGAAGTTCTTTAGCACAGATAAACAGATTAACAATTAAAATCACTCTAAATTTAATAAAATCTGTCGAAAGCTTTTAAGGCCCAACGTAAATATTATATGTTAACTTCAAGTGTAGATTTGTTGAAAGATGTGTGGAACCAGTTAAAGCTCGCGTTGTCATAAAAATTCCACAGCTATTTCATCTTGGTCATAAACTGAATTCAGGGAGATTTTCTGTTACTACTTCGTTGGTGGATGAATATTCATAATGGATTGGACGTATCGATTGTCCCAATCTAATACTTTTTTATGGTCTTCGAGAGTACGGAGAGAAATTTTCGACCTTGTGGGTGCCCAGAGGTCCACAAAGTCTAGTTTCTGGATAACAATATTTATGCCGGCCAAAAAATGCTACTTCGAAAGAAACAATGTGTCACTATGCAGCAGGAATTTCATACTGTGCCAGGAGGATGGAGACTTGTATCCTTCGGATACTTAAAAGACTAGAAATTAATTTTAGAAATGACCATCTCACTAGACTATAATAATTCTGAACGTAGCTTTACTACTAAGAGTTTACTAACCCACTGCAGTACGTCCTCGCGTAAAATCTGATCCTTTAAAAAATAGCGGCGAACTGAAAAGACTGGCGGCGCAAAGTACATCGAAAACTTTTCAAAAATTCTTGGTACAAACATTCTGCAGATATCTGATTCCCTCCAATGATTAGAACCTTCTAATGTATTGATGCATGCCACCATCCTATAATTACTCGTAAGACTAGTTTTAGTGACAGAAAATAAATGGAAAAGTCCATAACGTGTGGTAAGGACTGAGAAAAATAAAACTAGCGAGAGATTAACACGGGCGAAGCGTAATCGCCTTTGTATTATTTTTGGCGATAATTGGGCACGTATCCCTTGCGTCCAAGTTATCCTGTAGGTAGTATTCTCGTCTTGTTTTTGCTGAACGCCGTTTCGGTGGCCTCCATAAAAGGCGAGTGATGCGGCTGTGGGATAACGGCACTCTCCATCATAGAGGCTACTCCACACTTCTGGACCAACGCAACTAATCTCTAACCTAGTTAAAATTCTCATTTTTAAACTTGTCCAAAATTAATTGATTTAACAAAAAAAATCATATAGCGGATTAAATATAAAGATGTTAGCTGAGATTTTTATTTATAACTTGATAATCGGGTCAAAGAGCTCCGCTGGCTTGTCACATTTCAGGTCAGCGTATCATGAACGTGCGTTTCAACATTTGCCACAAATTTCTAACAAAATTGCAAAATAATTGAAGTTAGAATGGGCACACAGTTCAACGAGGACAGGATGGAAACGACCCATAAAATTAACATTCCACAGGAAATACAAAAGAAAGCTCAAATAACTTGTAAGCATAACCTGAGAAGAACTGGGATCGAACCAGGCCACGCCTTTCACATTTTACTCTCTAAATTCATTCTTCAATCAGTCTGCATCAAAAAATTCAGTCACCGATTTTTTTATGGTGAGAAAAACCGAAACAGTGCAGTGTCACGTTGAATTTGCACTTTACTGTATAAATTTATTAAGTTAACATCAAAAGTCTTATTAAATACTTTCACTGGGATGTCGCCTTTCACTAAGCAACAGAGTTCGAAATATTTGAACTAGAAAGCACCGCAGGGATGCCAAATGTGTTACAACCATCAGATAACTAGAGTAGTTTCCTCGAGACCACACAAGAATAGCCAACAATTTTGCAACTGTTAATTTATAAAGGAGTACAGGTCAAATATAACACCTGAAAATAAACAAGAGTTTGGCCGAGCTTCAATTGGAAGCAATACGTCTGTCTGCTATGACAAATAGAAAACAAAATATACGAATAATCCAAGAAGCTAAAGCCCTATATGGGCTGTAGCTCCAAGGCGGTAGGAAAATGGTAGACTATTAGAATTGTTCTCAGCGCTTAAAAAATGTTTCAATCGATAAAAAATATTTAAACAAAGTGGGCGAAATTAATTTAAGAAGAGGACTCGCTTAGGTTTGATTAATACTGATTATGAAACAATCAGAAATTAAAGTAGTAAAAATTGATTTTAATACAATATAATTAGGGAATTATGAAATTAAAGCGAAATACAACGGGTTTGTTCCATCTTTGAGACCTCATCAGGTATTATATTGACAAAAAGGAAACCATTTCGTAGTATTTGACTGTGTACAGTTTCTCAGATAAAGAAAAAACAAACACTTAAAACACTCAAATTTATTAGTTAAGAGATTGAAAGCTATCGACGTTTGTCAGACGTTCTTTTTTTTTTAAAAAAAATCAGAATATTGGTAGTGACGAGCAGTAGTCAAAAGGTAAAGCAATGAATTAAAACCCATGTCTTGCCTAAATTGGTAATCGTCGTTTCATGTATAAATGCTCCCGCACAAACAATATTCCGTTTTTTACAAAACAACGACTATGACTAACGTCGAATGCTTTCAACCTGTTAACTAATAAATTTGTGAGATTGCTTTAAGTAATTGTTTTCACTTTATCTAAAAAGGATACCTACATTAAATAATAAAAACCTGTTCATTACCTGATGAAGTCAAATTTGGATTCAAAGAGATGTAAAAAATTTAATTAACAAGTACCGAAACAAACATTACAATGAAACTTCTCCTCGTGCCTATTCAGTATGGCTTCCATTACTGGCAATACTTCAGAAAGAAAACTTACTTTTGCTACGACTATATTCTCATAGCGAAACCCGCGTTATAACTAGCCAGAGAAACGCATAAGGCTTCCAGCCTTGGATAGAACCCGGTATGAAAGTAATATATCGTGAGGTTTCAGAATGTTAAAATAGCGAATGAATATAGAAGAGAGGTAAAAAGGACAGTCCGATTTAAGAAAAAAAAGAAAGGGGGGATAAGGATCAGTTCAGTTCACTGGCGAGTGAGTACGCAATTTCTTAAAACTTTGGCCTACTTAGCTCCACAACTCATGGAAGTTGATTAAACCTTATTAACATAAAATAAAATGTAGTAGGCTCTTATTACGGTTCTAGAACAGCAGACATATTAATGTCGTACGTATATAATCCTTGCAATGGAATCTTCTTCTAGATGTTACAGTTACGTCGCAATCTCGCAAAAGACTGCTTTCAAAAATTATCGCCAATAATGAATAAACTGTAAGCAAGAAATTAATCGACAAAATTACATATAAATGTACCACTCAACAGACTATTTTAGAGCAGTCATTATGAACCAGTCAAGAATTTTCCTTAAACGAAAGTAGTTTCTTAATTAAGTTTTTTTTATGGCTATCGATTGCAACTTGTAGACCAGAACAAGCTGTGGGTAAACAAATGCGTCTATTTCCAAAGATGGCAGTAAGAGAAAATGTTACTATAAGGCAGTACCCCTCCCTCTTTTCTAGTTACTGACAATAATTGGCTTCTGTCGGCATTACTGCATCTCATGGACGCGTACAAGGCAAAGGTCCCACTTGCGATTCTATGCAAGTTTGTAGGCGTGTTTCGAATACGTCTAGGAAAAAAAATAAAAGTTAAATCGGCACACACTCTGGACGTTGCATCAGACGGGAACAGTTTCTCCGGTCTCTGCTGCAAGAAGCGAGAACAGTGCAACTGTAGAAAAGAATAATCGAAATTGGGAAGGCGTGTTTTAAGATAAAGAACCCGAGCACGGTGAAATAAAGCGCGATATATACGGAATGGTGTTGGTGTTGCGCAGGTTAGCGGCGACTATTACAGCCTAGTCGACAACTTTCATTCCAGGACCGGTTCCCCGGCCAGCATTTGCTCGCTCACAGCACAAAACCTGTAACTACAACACAAACCCGACATCACAACAAAAATATATACAGCAAATTAAAGAAAAACCTACAAGTTGATATTGCCGATGGAACAATAGTCAGTCGCCGTTATCAGACGATAGCTTCCAATTATACTTGTACATTAACGTCACCGATCAAATACAATGCCCAACATTCGAAACTGTAATCAGAATCATAATACCATAGGTCAGCGGAGAAAATGTTAAGTATACATTTACATCATATCTACAGCCCCTTTTAATATCAGGTTTGAATATAATGTTGTTCAAAATAAATAAGGATGTTTACAGCTTCCGACAAAATATATTAAGAGAAAATCATTATTGGATGTTTCTATACGTTCGCGCCTTAAAAACACTTGAAACAAATCAAACTCGGGTGACCAATCGAAGCAAACTTGAGATCTGTGAATTACAGGGAAGAGACATGGAAAAGACTGTTTTTATATCAATTCTTCACCCAAATGCTCGGCCATCGTCGAAACGTTGTGTAAGAAAACGTTGACTTGTATTTGTGACAAAGTTAGACCAGTTTCGTCACCATATTTGGCACTTCCTCAGATAATATTAAATTTTGAAATGTTGGTGAAAAGAAGGGGAGCCAAATGAATAAAAATCTTAACTTGACTGCTTACTAGGACAGCTTCAATCCGAATTTCAGTAGAATGTTTAATCATTTGATCTTTTCATCAAAATTTAACTTTACCTCAGGAGTTCCAAATACGATTACGAAACGTCAGTTCAATGTCTGTAATAGACGTAATTTATTCAATTTATTTAATGAGTAAACGGACAAAGTTTCAATAGTTGCCTCGATTCATAATTCATCAGTCGTTTTAACTAATAATTTTCCTTGCTTCGATGGTACACAATAACAGATAAATAGGAATTTTCGGCTACTTTTTCCTTCGTCGTCTGTCAAAAACTTATACATTCAGGAAACTGATAACCGGATTTAAATTAGAGAAATGCAAATGCACCGGGAAAGTTTCGCTTCTTTAAACTTTTCACAGATTGGAACTCTTACATTACTTACACAATGGATATATCCGTCAACAAACCCACACAATTGTTTAGTTAAAATCGATAAAACAATAGATTAAATGGAGACGTGTTTTATAGACAACGTATTAATGTTATTAAGTAGATTAAAATTCAGTCGAAAGTGTAGGTATCGGCTGTTAGTACATATACTATGATTATGCACCCTCCGCTTATGTTCCGAATTCACATATGCTCTTCACAATAGCTTAAAAGAATATTTTGCATGTTAGAGGCTCAGTCTTCTCTCACTAGTACCACTCAAATTCATCTCACCCGAACTCCCAGACTTTTCCACATTTAATTTTAAATTCTCAACCCATTAATATTAAACAAATTTTATTTTCTCCGGTCAACACCTGCAGCAAAGCATTTAGGCAAGAAATTTAAAAATACGATTACTATGCGACCCAAACAATTAGCACACTGAAAGAAAGTAAACGGTATACAAACAAGTTCACATGGCTTGAAAGGAAGAGTTTAGATATATTCACTAGCAGAAGACTGATTCCGTGAGTGATCTCGCTGCGACCGAAACGGTTGCGTCACCGAACCTGCTGCCATTGCGAGGAAAGTTACGCAAACAGTAACATTCGCTATCGGACGCCAATATCTGGCTACCAGCGGTATTACTCACACCACCTCGAAATTGTTATATATGGCACACGAACGGGCGTTTTATTACAGGCCGTGCTCCAGGTTCGGGACTGTTTGGCAACAACCTTGCCGCCATTAAACGACGCCATATTTGTAATTCATTTACATCGGACCAAAATGTCAAGTTTCCGCTCCAATAATGATTTGCCCGCCTCGATCGATATCTTTGAACAGAAAACTTTGTTTACATAGCCCACCAGAAAAGACCAGTGAACAAATGTAGCTGGTATTGATGGATATTTACAGATTTTGACATATGAAGAATGCTTAAATGAAAGTGAAAAGAGACAGCCTGAACCATATCTGGTGTAAAAAGGTCATAGTGGGACGGAAACCACTGGGATTAACGTTGCGGTAAAGCGAAATTGGTAAGCGATTTCGATCGATCAGCATTTCCACGTGACGCATTTCTGAAGAGTAGTGATTTCCCCTTCCAATTCAATGTTAAAAACAAGATCGCCAAGCGTGCCAATAAGATGCAAAAGGTTAAAAGATCGCTATCTGCTCAAGGTTGTATTGAATGAAGACTAATGATCTAATCCATTGCATTTGTTGTATATTGATGCATCACTTCCTTCTGTTCAAGACGAATTAACTCACAAGTTCCACTTAAAATTTTCACCTTTTTTCATTCATTTGGTTTTTTTTGCCAACCATATCAATTTTCCATCTGGCACAGTCGAAATTTTTTAAATCCATATAAGGATGCACACCAACTCATAGGTTAACTCTTGTCTACCTTGTTTAACAACGACGAAATTATTCATTAGCCCGTTTCAGTTATCAGCAGCCCAACGATAACTTTAAATAAAATGTGGGACATAAATACGTACACACAAAGTATCTCTTCCATGAAAGAAGATTCCTGGTAAGAAGAAAAGTTTGCCAGACTTCATGACAACTTTGCCGGAGATAAGATTCCCAGTGTTACGTCAGCGAAATCAAATTATATCACATAAAAACTTACGTGGCAGTAAATATTTAGGGCTTGAGTAATTTATCTGATAACACTTGAGCATCACAATATTGTCGTTTTAGGTGCATGTTACTCACATGAACAAGTGGACGCCACTACTTACTGCCAATCCCTAGATAACAGCCATTTAAATTCTACAGTTTACCACTTGGCCCTGTACTAACTCCCAGCAATTAACGCCATTTTGAAAGGCCAACGACAAATTGTTCACTCTTGATCGCCTCACGATAGTCGAGTAATTACTAACCAAAATGTAATAATTACTTTTTATTTGAGTTCCTTTTGGGGAGAGTTCTAAAAAACTGAATTCAATTAATACTCGCCAGTAAGAAATAGAAGTCATCCAGATAACTGATAATTTTAGAAATAATATACTGCACTGAAGCACACCAGGAGCGTATGCTTTGTCGCTGCTGGTGAGCGTTTGCCAACAGGGCAGTTAATTACGGGGAAATTTCTATTACTGGCTCCGGCGTTTTCGGGTTAGGTGCATCACCTTCTACAGTCGTATCCACGTGGATTGATACAGAGAAGCTGCAGAAGTTATTCTGTGGGACTTACAAAATGCACGTGTATCGGGCAATTTGGCAACTTTACAATAAATTGTAAATAATTTTAAAATTGATTTAGAAATTAAAAAAGAAGAATATTCTGAAGTTGAAGATAAAAATCTCATCTAAACAGTCCAGCAGAAATAAAAATGTATACGTAAAATACACTGTTAAAAAGAAAACTAACAATACTGAGGAACAACGTAGGCAAATTTCCACTCAAAAACAATTGGGACTTTAGATGATTAAAAATAGGCTTCATCAATTTAAGACGATGTGAGTGAATGAATGTGCGATTGTTAAACAATTAGGTGTGGAGCTTCGAACCTGATAGGACAAATGTTGTACGGTCCAATGATTGCTCTGGCTTTATATTATTACATGGAGATTAAGTCATTGAAAAGTTGTAATAAAATTATCAACTAGATTTCTTAAAAAACGTGATTACAAGATCACAAGTAAAGCTAAAATACTTGCATAAACAGAAAAATGTAGACAAATAAAGGATTTACGAAAAATGTCCAGGAGATTTGGTTTTATGGGAACTTGCTTACTACCTTAATCTTAAACGTACGGTTAAGCGTCTTGGGCATGTCACATTTTGCTCGTCCCACTAACTGAGAGTTTGCAATTGCGGATACTTTGTCGGGCAGGGGATTCCTTGGTGGGATGAGGAGGGTCTGGTCCTGCAACTTACTCCCAGTCAGCCTGTCAGTGTGCTGGAAAAGCGCCCGCTGCAGCTGTCTGGCCTTCTCCCACGCACGGGGGCCTTGGGCGACTCCGGAAACAACGTGCCTTACCTCGCACCACTGACATTTACTACAAACTGTTCCACGATGCACTCAATGTCGCCTGGAGGGGGACAACATAAACAGATAATCACGGGCTTGAATTACACTTACTACATCTGGTTCGTTGTACAACGATCGCGATTCCAATGAACTGAAACGAGTTTCATTGATCTAGTGCCTGGATGTGCGTACCATCACCTTTACGGCTGTCCACCTGGCCCCAACAACTAGTACCTGTGCCATCTGGACACCACATAATAAAGAACTCAATATCAATCACTTGGGAAAATGAAAGGTAAAAAGAACGTGTATCCGTCGCGGTCAGAAAAACATGTCCAGTTTGAGGGCAATTTTGAATAAGAAAGCTTAATAACGAATTATGGGAATTTTACAAGATCACCAAATGGGAAAAAAATAAGTCGTCCTCCTACCGAGAGGAATGTAAAGGTTTCACTGGAAATAATCTGTTCTGAACAACTGTTTATTTGGGCTGCTCAGCGATTGCTCTTTTGGGATCAACAGACCTCATCAAGCCCAAGGTACTTGAATCTGGGTCAAAACGTCGCGGCTCGACAATATGCAGAGAAAACGTTAACAGAAATAACATTCACATTTACTTGACAATTTCGATGCCTAAACATACATTTATTTAGGTAGTATCACGAAAACTACTCAATTGATATTCTTCAAAGATCTACTTACTTAAGAATCTTCGGGTAAAATTTGTGTGGAAATATCACAAGTATTGCTAGGATAAAGAACATACAAGTACGGAGACTTCAATGTCCGCGGGTGTGAAAATTGTAGCACAGAAGTGCATTGACACGGAAGACAGTTCTATAGTATGATCGGATAAAAAAAGTACAAATTTTGCAAGTCCTCTGACACTGTTCAGCTCGCGACGTTGGGTCAAAGCTTGGGACTTGCATTTGTTAAGCTGATCGACGGAGAAAGTTAAAAAAATTGGTGCTATTCTCAAAAATTGTAATCTCAAAACCTAGTGTTCATCTCCTCCTTGAAGCCATAAAATGATTTCTCAAAATATAGTATTTATAAATATTTCTTTTCGTGCAGGCTAAACCACCAGTTATAACTATGCGTTAGGAGAGCATTATAATTATAATTTTACGAGATTTAGAAAAACCGTTTTCAATGATTGCTCTATTTTATGATTCTAAAACTTTTTTATAAATATACAAGTTTTGTATATAACAAGTAAAAGATACCTAAATTTAAGTTCTCATTTATAAACTCAATTATCAGTTATTTATTTATATATATAATATCTTAAGAAATGTAGCACCAGTATATATTTTTGTACCAGTAATTTTTTTAACGACATGAGCTCCTGTTATATTTAGTATTGTTATGAAATGTTACGAGTGCTTTTAGATGGAATATACTAAAAAATACAGCAAACGAAAAACAAAAATCTGAAAAACCATGAAGTCTGTTTTATTAAATATTTTTCACTGCAACAATGAGAGTGGTTTGCGTTTCCAAGAAAACAGTCGTACTTGTTTTTAATAAACTTAAGTACCTTTGTACACAAATAAGCTGTTTACAAAGTTACGCAAGACAATTTACTTCATAACGAAACTGAGTGTTTGTTTCAAATGTGTGTACAAACACGTTTACTAGCGTACTCGATTTTGTCAACCTATAGATTTGACTTTTAACACCTGACTATTGTTGAAATAAAATTGTTAGTGAAAGTTTTCCATTATAGTAGGTCCGTAACTATTGATAATTTCTTCTTTCCTATAGCAGACTTTTATAAGCTTTATACTGTTAAAAATTAACAACAGTCTTCAGCCAATAAGCCTAAATCTAAATTAGATTTATAATTAAAACATTCGAAGTACTTTATCTAAGAAATGTTATATAATAAAAGAACTATTTGTTAATTCCTTAATATCGACGTTATTGAACAATTTACGAAAAGTCCTGATTTAATATACTTACCCCTTCATCACCTAGGAACTGGATCGTTGGTTTGTTGAGTTTATTCTGTAACAAATAAAATAAACAAGTTATTTCTCTAGTTTCTGAACTGTAACTAAAATAAATAGGAAGGTAATAATAATTAACAGGTAATCATTCGTGCCCAGTCTATCACATAGAAGATTTAGTGGTATACAAAATATCACTAGGTGTTACAAATACTTGGCAATTAATATTTTTAAGTTTCAGAAGTGGTTACCAACGTTAGTACTTTTAAGGCCTACGATCGCTTTTAAGGCAACTTTTCAGACCATGGCATACAAGTCGTAAGGCTGTCCTCGTTAAACCACTCAGCGACCTCCGAGTAGGAAAACGATAGCAAGCAATTAATAGTGTTCAGATAGCACAGTTCAACAGACTTTCAAGAACTCACAAGTTAAGCAAACTTATATAAATTTTAGCCGCAAGAATCAAAATTTAATTTTTAACAGTACGAATGTATTCTACAAACTATTACAGATTAACTCACAAGTATTCAAAAATTATATTTTTTGGCAGTTTTACACATTAACAAGAAACTTACCAATGCATTTATTTGTTAATTAATCTGCTTATCTCTTATTTTCATAGTGCTTTCAAAAACAAAAATCTATAAATTCTGTTTTATCAGTGTTGTTACATCTACAACAATGTATAGTAGTGCAGAGTCTGAAATCAGCTTATAATTACTATTGATTGAGGTAGAAGTTCCATTCCATTAAAAATCCATCATTGACATTTCAATGACTACAGTCCAAATCCTCTCTACTACTACAGAGTATTTATTATAATGTTTCTGCACTTTCCGAAAACTCTTACGACATACTATTTAGCATAACGTTACTAGGATGTTATAAATGACGGAAGTTACTTTCCACCAATTTCAGCAAAACTGAGTAACCTCGTACGTTTTTTGATGCGCCCTTGGACACGCGGTGTTTCCCGCTGATCTCATTGGTCCAGGCCGTTAACTACGCTAATAATGGGAGCAGGTCCTCAGATTTAAACTATTTCTCTTATTCGTAAACTTCAGGTGATCGACATTAATAGCTATTTTCAAGTAAATGGCGTTAGTTTATGTTTTAGAAAGGGAATTGGGGGGGGAGGCTCTTCGGAAATTGTAAACCTTATTAGAACGATATAAAAATTTCCAAGTAAATACAATTTTTGAACAGTATCTACTTCCTTGTAATGACAATGGAAAAGTACTGATTTAAAGACAACGAAAAGAATTCCAGTCCGAACGCAAAACTTCCTTTCATTTATACAAAGCTTAAGAAGAAACATCCAGACAAAATGATACCCTACAAAATCGACAGTAATTAAATTTTCCCCAAAAAAAGTAAAAAGCAACAGCAACAGCGTGTGAGAAACCTGCAGAACTCAATGAACAACGTGGAAGGTTTCTAATAAACTGAAAGATAATGATAATGAACAATAGGTTATTTATCAAAGCCAACATTTACACACACACACACATTTTATGGATAACAGAAGAACTGGTCGGGATTTCCAGCAATCAACGCGTCAAAATAAGCTATTACTGCACTTTAATTAACGATTAGTATGTGCAAACAGTATCACGATTAAGGCGACATTTAATAACCACAAAGCACAGGAAACCATGCAGACAGAAGACACGAGAAAATTGTTTATGACAGATGCGAGGAAACAAATGCTGATGAAATGAAAGGCCACTTAGGGAACGCACTAAGCAAAGAACAAAGGAGAACGGTCGCCGAGGTTCGAAGTTGATGCAAAGAGGAAAGTACGAGACTTTGCGGGAAAGTGCTAATTGTCCCGTGGTGACTGGCGACTGCCGCGTATGCCAGAGAAAGCTGTTTTTCTGAAACCTCACACACAATACAGTGGGCTGTTTAAAGTCAATGCCGGACACACGATCGTAAAATACGAAGAAATACAAACCTAACGATAAATCCTAAATTTTGTTGCGTCTAAAACTCACTGGAGCAAGACGTACCAATTGCTGCATTTCCATCACAAAGTCATAAACTTGTTCGAGTTAAATGAAACGACGTACCACAATACCTGGTAACTGCAGTCTTAATGGGCAAGTGAAGAATAAGTAAAATCTCATTCTACCAAGAATGCAAGTTCCAAGTCACTAGCGGCAACAAGTTCCAGCGATATGTATTTCCTCATGTACGATGGCAGCGGCAATAAGGAAACACTTTTATTTCGTTGAGATTTTTTCATCATAACTTACGAAAATAATCAATGTAAATACATCTATGAAAATAAAGTTAAGAAATTTTTTAAAAAATGAGAAAAAGATACTATATCGTTTCGCGTATATGTCCATTTTAATAATATAAATGACACGATTGAAATATTTAATTTCGCAATAGCCTACTTAATTTATCAAATAATACAAAATTTCATCCTTGCAGACAAACTCTGAAAATGTCGAATTTCTTACGTCATCGTTTAACGTTACGTTCATCAGACACGTGCACGAAAATGACGACACCATGTCAATAAATCATATTCTGAAATATCGCTCTCAACCCCAGAGCGTTTCTCGAAAGACTAAGAAATAGCTGTTTGTCCGCGAGCATTGCAACACATGTAAATGTTTCATCGCTTCTCACGGCTGTGTTTGTAATGGAATTTTTACCGATGAAATGCGTTACGGTCGGTTCTCTACAAGTTCCACTTCAAAGTACACTTTTTCGCATTCCTGAGTACGTCGGTAAAACTGTAAACGATCCATTAAAAGTACACACAGCAGTACAGTCTAGAAATCTTACTCCCGAAGAATTATTTTAAACGAGAACGCAACTGTCTTACGTATACTTCGTATATGAATTCGGAATTGGAGTATTGGCGTCCCAGAAAATTAAGAAACATAAAATAGATATTTTTTCCTTGCCAAATTATCTATGCTCAGTTTTGAATGTTGTTCTACTTGCTCTATTCGAACGATTCGACAAGCAGGTAGAAGTGTCAGACTTCCCCAAAGTAGATTTAGAGTCTATAAATTACTATCTGCACGGACCGAATTTTTTAAGGTAATATGAAGCCCAGTGGTCACAGAAAAAGTGAAGAGCTTTTGTTCGTAGTTAAAGACTAGAATAGGTTCTGGCTTTTCGTGTAATATTTGACCATAATGAGTAACATTAGGATGGTGATAGGGTTACATTTTATTCAGTAAATTATAAATAAAATTTTGAACTTGCTCTGCCTTGGAATAATATTAAATGAATGAAGACAGAATTTCTTAAAATTTACATTGACGCAAAACATTCCATTCCTATGTTCAGGGACCTCTTCAGATATTTAAAAAAATAATAATTCGTAACATTAATGATAACGACAATAGTTGACTTCCGAATAAATAAAGTATATTTAATATAACTAACTTACTCAATTAAAAATAGGTGATAGAATTTAAATAAGCCTTCTGACACTGCATAGGGATGAAATGTTTTGTGTTAAAGTAAATTTTAATACATTGAGAGATCTGGTCATTATACAATTTTATTTTTTAGTACAAATTAAAAATGAAATTAATGAAATCTTCCAGAGTGTAGATCAAAATAAGTGCAACTAAGACCAGTGACTTGCACTAGAAAAGCGCAATATGAATGCTAGTAATAACATTTCCTTTAACTGAAATTGCAAAATGAAAACGGAGCTGGTTATCTTAATGTATACGGCAAAAGAAAAATCTGGGAATTGTCATGAAAACGCGCGGGAACTACTTCTCAAAATAGATAAAAATAAAATACACATAGAAAACCAGTTCCGAGTACGTTACTAAGACACGGAAAAACGAAAAGAACTAAGTCCTATTGTGAAACATTCTTCTATTACACGGTCATTTAACATCTCTATTCGATTGTATAAGTTATCAAAGTAAGATAGATTTCCATGGTTGAATGCCGTAGCAAGATGTAAGATTGTCACAAAGCTCAGGGTCCCGCGTATTACGTTTCCCACTTACGTTATGCTCTATCGAAATGAATATGTATATGCACATGACTCGTATTATCCGGAGAAAGTGATCGTGCGCCGAGTTTCATAACGTGGACCTGTTCTAGTTAGGGCAGAGTGGCTGTGTGACCTCGTGACAATCCGCACATACAAAACTGTACTTGCAAATGAAAAAGGTAACTGTTGCAGTGATGTCCCATGATGCGCGAACGCTAAAATTCAGTTTGATTCTCTGTCCCACAGGTACAACAGTTCTTCAAAAGAACATCTGCATGTATGGTAAAGGGATACATCCCTTCACGGGATTAGAGCTAAGATAGAGGGTGGAAATCAATGGGAAAAATTGACGAAGACATACAGAGATATTTTCAGTACACGATATAGGCAATCCCGGGTAAAACTATACACATGTCTGTGATTTTACAGACCAGTCATTCGTTCGAATATCCCAACATTCAGGTCATTTCATTTAAACATTTGCTCACAATACAACAACGTCTCGGTTGTGTATATTTAGAGCATTTTGTTCCATTCCAAATCGAACTCGGTTCGGATTGTGTAAAACTCACACCTCCCAAGTTCGATCACTTTTCTTTCATTATTACACCAAACTCGTTTGAAAGGAATGTCCACGAATCGAAAGTCTTAAGAAAAGGGAAGCTGTTTAAAGGTGAACTTTAATCAAACTAACGACACCAACGAGGGTCCAATTCAATTAAATTTATTACAAAATAAAAATACAAAAATAAAGACTGCATTAAAAGAATAGCATAACCAACAACATAGATGACAATTCAAGAACACTATTCGTAAGAATGTTATTCGTCGTAAGAGAAACAAGCTACAAGGTGGCGAGCATTTATATGTAACGGAAACAAGAGTAACAATAAGACAAGGTCTCGTATCATAATTTTGTAGATAATTTTTTTTAAATTCCAACGCATAAATGTGCGAAATACCATGAAATATATAGAGTTAAGTACAAAAAAAGGACTCTTTTACCGTATAAATCGTTAAATTTACTTAAGTCGGAAAACGTTCGTCTAAACAGTAGTAATGTCCCGAAGAATTATGTCTAATAAATATTTGTCTCATCTATAAATGTCATAAATTATTTGCGAGCTGTTGACCGTAAGTTTAACGATTAGGTAGGGAGCAAAGACATTCGCCTATAGCACTAATTAGAGGCGCAGTTCTACACGCTACTAATTATCACGAACATCAAAGCATTTAGGGTCTACCGAACACATTATAGAGCAGACTAGCTTCTGACAAACGGTGAAACATCGTCACAAGATTCAATTCCCTTTTCAAAACAAAATTGTGAAACCGGCGTTCGTAAAAATGCAAAATCTGGTTAAGTATTTCAAGGAATCCTAAAGAATGGATTTCTAATGGTTTGACTTTAGTTACTATAGCATTCTGCTGTCCTTTTGGGTTTTCCTTTACTCTCCAAAAGTGTATGTCAAATGATGGAGAAAATTAAGACATTGTACAGTCGTGCCCCTTTTCTGTCACAGGAAAAATAACCCACGAAAAAAATTATAATTGTGACTCAGTAGCAGGTCATACATAGGCTAACAATGAATTCAAACAGTTTTTCAAGTTGTCGTTTCCTTACAGACACTATTTTCGCCTAATTTCTAACCATTCTCCTCTTTACAACGGCCGATTATTACGTAGGGCCTTGAATGTGTGTTGTGAAGTTACATTGCAAAGTGCCAATCCACTAATTATGAAGTTCCTTGAATAAATTCACAAGATTTCTACAACAGCTCTCTTCAAACCGCTGTACAATTTGCATTTTGTGAATAATTGGCTACCGAAAAACATTTCTAATTCAGAGAATATTCCAGCCGTTAATTTTTAATATAATAATTGATTGTCATACCCTAGAATTTCTCGCATAATGTTTTGTATGGTAGATGGGTGTCCGCCGTTACCGTGGTCCTTATATTAACCAAGTAAAGTATTTAATTCAACACCAAACTTTTTGTCAGCACGTGAATTAATCGGCAACGACGGAATGATTATTTCGTTATAACCAGCATAATGATTATCAGTACTTCAATCGAGTCAACAAATCTCCTGGTACATATAATATGGTAAGCATGCTATATTAACATGAAAAAACATCCCGGCACATTGAGAGAGTGAAATTGTTTCCGATACTTTAATGAAGTTCAAAATTCTCCTGCTAAACTGAGATAGTCAATAATATGCGGTGAATAATACGCCTTGTTCCTGAAGGAATTAAAAAAATTTCTTTCATTTAATTCCCTGAATCTTTCAATCACAAATCATACAATCAGGCGTTTATGAAGAACACTATACTTAGTATTGAGTCTGTTTCCTTAGGACACGTGGCATAGTGAGAAAATTTAAAATCCTATGCTTAAAGTATGAAAGAAGGTTCGCTGTATGAAAAACAAATATTTAAAAGATTACTAAATCTGCCAACTCTTCAAAAACATGAACTGTCTCTCGTTAATTATTTAAAATTCTCACTTGAAATTACTTCTTCAGGCTTCACACATCGTCAATAAAATATTTAAATTATATTGAAAATATTTTCGTATTTAACGATTGTTAAAAAAATTGAAGATACATACAAATTAAGATTCTCAAGGATTCTCGTCAAACTCATCAATTATAATACACAAATTTCAAAATACACAAACCTCCTAAGATTCTCAAGAATCCGTCAGTCTTTGCAATTAACAAATCATTAATTACAATGATTAAAAAATCTTATCTATGTTTCTATCACTCTCTTATAATACTTAAAGTTTGTATTGCAGGATATAATTGGGAAAATGTCGTTTGAAGTGTGCCGTGGATTCCTTGAAATACGTCATGTTTAAAGGCGGTTATAATAAAACGTAAATATACAAACTTACGTACTTTAAAATTTTTATTATTTATTATCACCATCATTACATGTGTTCACAATTTGCAGGATACAATTGATAAAGTGTTAGAGTAGCACACGGTAAGAAAATAGATTCCCTATCGCATGGAATTAAGAATGATGGATTTCCCCGATTAAGGCCTTCGCGTGTTGCTACATTCACAATTTTTAACTTTAAATTTCTTCTTGTTTTTGGTTTCCCCTCAATCCTCTGTTTTCAACGAATTATTAAGAATGTGCGTACCAAGTTTTGTTCCAATTTTTCCACGCGTCTGAATCTATACAAAGAATATACAAACATAAACAAATTTGCAAGCAAACATTCTTGTTTAGTACTTAGAAAATTATCAGACGGAGTAAATTGAATACATATCACCTTTTAGTTATAATTTTGAATTTCATACCAATACTCGTCCCAACATGAGTAAAGATACGAGACAGAGTACTCAAAAGGACTCACTACGATAAAAATGTGCATTCCACAAATTGTAAACACGAACTATGAGAAGTCTTGCGTAAGGTCAGCGCCCGTTTCTTCTACTACGGGTGGCATAATTTAGCCATTATTTAATAATTGTTCCTCAGCTTTAAATACTTGTGCGGAATGAAGCGTGTTTAGTACCCATATATATAATAAATAATAGTGTTGTGGAAGCTGACTGTGCTGGACGACCTTGAGGAGCGACCTTGCCAGGCGGGACTGCGTTCAGATCAACAACTAAATCTGTTTTCAGGTAAAAACTTCGACTGAGCACTTACAAAAGATACAAACAGTAAGAGGGACCACATCACGAAGAACCATACCTCACTATAAATTACTCGTATTCCACGAAGCCAATTCATCCGCCATTGAATATGTTATCACCTTATATCTTTTTTTCGTCAGTTGCTTATTTAACCGATGATTGGGAAAGATGCAATAAAATTAGAAACTTTCAATATTGGGAACCTGAATTTAGTGAACTGGATAAATTCGACCATTAATTTCAATAAAAACATGAACGCCAATGTTTATTACGGTAGCATTTAATCCACGGTAGTAGACGTACATCCTTTGTGTGTTTCCACAATTTTATTTTTAAAATTTCTTGACGATTATGAGGGACCGAGATTGACAGTCGACGCTGAGTCGATTGTGGTAGCTCCATAGTTGTAAGCGTTGTTGACCCATGTGTCCAAATTAATGCTCCTTACTCCCTGAAGACCAAGGTGTTTACTGTTCGAAAAGTGTGTCTATCATTCTTTCCTCTTTAAATTGCCCTTTCTTTTGTCCTATCGTGATATATTTTCTCTTATCAATTATTAAAGAAACAATAATATTTTCCTCGTACTACGATACATCACGTTATTTATATTATTTGAGGAACGAAAGATGCAAAATGAGAGAAGAAGAATAGTGAAACCAATGTTCAGAACAAACTTTGATCCATTTTGTTACTTAAATTAGTTTGAATTTATGGTGTCCATATAGAAATTATATTGCAATCTTATGATGCTCAAACTATTGCCTTCACACCGCGATCCTGAAATAAAGACGCACGCTTTCACATAACTCTGCGAAAGAAACTCCAACTCGTGGCACTTACAGCATTTTGGCAACTGCTGGTTATTAAACACACAAAAGAATCTCCCGAAGCAGCTGAGAAATCCAGTTTCCCAAAGGACGGGAGCGAATTGTTTTCTAGGACACCTGCTCTCCGAGGACCACCTGGTCCTAGGGCAAGTCATACGCCCGGGCGAGGCATTGTCCCCTCAGACTTGAAAGGAGGAAACAGTACAGCAGCACTTCCTTACAACGCTCATGTTTAAATCGCCATCAGCTGCATTTGCACCACTTAAAGATCACGGTGTTATTGTGAGCGATCGTGCTCAACCAACGAACACTAACATGAATGAATAACTATAGAAATCTGAGCGATAGTCAAAAATGCATTTTGAGAATGATAAATTCAGAGATCTATTAACTTTTTTGGGGGGAGGGTAACTCCTCTTCAATAGTATAGGAAGGCACTACGAGTGTCCTGTTGCCTTTATTATATCTCCTATTATCAAACTACTCGTGTTCCTTTTGAGGACTTTAAAAAATCCGGCAGCTTTTCTACAATAATGCTTTGTCTGCCCACTTTTATACCATCTTTAATGTTCCAACCGTCGTTCCCACTAAACCACCTCTTTCCCTTTTCCAATAGCATCTATTATGATATTAAATAGCTTTGAGCTTCTACGAACAATAACTTCAGCGGTTCCTTGGTTTATTTTTGATCTTAGCCTGAGTGGCTCTCTTACTCACACCTTCCATAACAAAATTTTTAATATTTTGATTAAATAACTCAGGAGGTCCCTAATGTTGGGGGACGAAATGTATTCTAACTAAATTATCCCATTTCTGATTTTTGCCCATGCTTAGTATTTTATTTACAATATTAAGTCAGATTAATTTAAGTACTTTATTCAAAAAAGGCTATTACGGCATTAAAAATAAATGACACAATCTATTCGCTAAATTTATGGTGTCATTTCTAATAAATCACTAATTTAATGTTTCAATAAACTATAATTCCATATTTTACACTTTTATTTTTTGGAGCTTAAGTGTAAAAGCCCATTTTTACTGTTAACGAAGAAATATTTTCCACTTCAGCAGTGAGAAAATTATTCTCGGTAATCACCTAACCAACGAATTAGATATTACTCAGAACGCATTAAAAGATTAATTTTAGATCCAAAATGATATATTAAAACTATTGTAGGTAATCTCAAAGCAGGTTACTGTGAACGCTAATGCTCCTGTAACTACAGCACCAATTAATAAGAAACGGCTTTTCTATACCAGACCTAATTAATTTTAATGTATTTAGAAATGCCGAGTCAGGATCATAGTGTGAGAATACAAAGTCGGGCATACACTTTCCCGCGTTGGGGGGTTGAAAAGTGAGTTGGTAGAACTTGTCGTGTTTTATTGGGTAATATACAGGTTAACTGAAAAAAAAAGGATGAAGAGCTCTGGGATCCTTGCATTCTTCACACCACATACACGATTATTCTCTAATAATTAAAATACATGCAGAACCACAGCAGTAGTGTATCAGACCAAAAAGACTGTTCATTATTTAACTATCATTAATAAAACCAAACAAACGATAATTTATGCAATGAAAATCATATATAGTCTGTGTTCAGCTTCTGGCAGAAATGACCTAATAAACGGGAACAAGAAGAAGGCTTTTGTTTCAGCAGACAGCAGCCAGACACAGTTAATTTCTACACGATGGCTAACAATGGAGCAGTTTCAACGCCTCAAGGAGAAAACTCGGAAAGCTGGCAGAGTTAGTGCTCCGCTAATTAATTCCTTCCCTCGTGAATCCGCTGAATAATAAAAAATAATAATTGAAAAGGTGCAGCCTACTTCACGTGCTTACCGAAAAAAATTACACTGAATGTATAAAACCTAAACTCATAAAAACATTCCAATCAACGATCAATAGCATACTGGACGCAGAGCTCCTTCCCACACGCCCTTCGACTGTGACGGTTTACTCGATTATCTACCGAAATACTCAACTTAAACCACAAAAATCCTCTCATACTGGTGAAACACAAAATACCGGCGAGCCTCGTCGTAAAGCATCAGACACGTAGACGATTAAGCTTAATGGTGAGCTGTGTCAATTAATGCATCGAAAACATTTGCTTCTAGCTCTCAATCGTGGATAGGTAATATTTCCAGAAGGCAGCCTGTGTGTCAGTAAAATGGCCATGACTATTAATCTCATAACGAATAAAAATCCTGAATCCAAATCAAATTGAACTACGAAATAGCTTAAAAACTTTAATTGTAGCAATACAAAACTGTCGGGGGAAAATATGAACCAAACTAAGACGCCGTTTTTTTAAAAACGGTCAACTAGTTAATTCTGTATTACTATGTCAAAGACGGACGTAGAAGTGTAAATTCGCTTGCTGACGTGATTTACGGAATTGCAAATTGAGAGTTTACATTTATGACTTTTTAATATTTATGATGGAGATTTCCGAAAGCTTATGCGAATAAAGTTTATTGAGAACTGTAATGAGGAAGCAATTTCGTTAATACAATTGTAAACACTCTCGATACACTCAGTCATATACTACCGGCAACTTGAGAGATTGAAAAATACTCCCGATACCTTAACAATGACAATAATACCAGAAAACTCTCACCAATTTCGGTTGCTTTCGCCTTCTCTTTATATAACAGACCTTCGTCCTTCCTCCACACCCTGGAGCTGAACTTTTACAATGTTGCATGTTGAATGTCAGAATTGAAGACTTCTATAACTCCGGATACGATATGATGCTCGGTGGATTTTCCCCTCCCATGGAGAATGAGGTTCAAATTATACACCCAACATAGTGGGAAAGACAATCTCCTTTATAATTTATAATTCCTTTATAATTCCGTACTCTCCACCCCCCGCGTCCAGGGGCGGTAGCAATGCACACAGTGCTTGTTTATGGGTCGCAAGGAACCTAGTACAAAATTGGGTCGAAATTTCTCCACTAGTTTAGATTTGTATACGGCTCGTAAACAAAAATACACGTTAATAGTCAATTTTATTTATACACAGACGATATTTAAACCATATATTAGATCTGATTAGCGTAAAATGGTATTTTTATGTATATGAAGGATAAAATTGTGCGGTCCTAGTATATTATATGAGTGAATCGTACAATTACTCGAAATGTTAAATTTAAACATTATATATATAAACATATCGGTTGACAGGTTACGTGAGGCCTAGGCTCCCTTCTTAAAATGTCTTAATACCACCCACGTTGAATCTATTCGCGAGACATCTGGCGGAATTGGAAAAATGTTAGTCGAAAACTTCGTGCGAATCGCGTGATATTTGTTGGGCTGTTTTCTTGAGGGTGTGCCCTTTTTTGGTCTGAAATGGGAGGAAAGAAGAAACCTAAATCTTTTAAAGATCGACAGAAAGGTTCTATGTGGTGAGCACTACAACTTGCCAAAATTTTATTGCAATCTGATAGGAACGCATACAGGACGAACACACATTTTTTATTTATACAGCATAATTTCTAGTTTAAGATCAATGGGATATTCAGAAATACTAAATAATCCCACTTAGATCTATGAATTTTACTGACAATATGATAGAATATGCAAAAATATTTTTGTTCGTCGATAGTCAGGGAAAGTGTAGATATCTAGGGAACGGAAAATATGTTTGACAAGGATGGAGAAAATGATTTAATTGTAAACACAGAAATTACATTATCTGCACACATACAGCCCTATAAAAACATATTTGGAGATTTGTTTTCAATTTTACCTCTCCAGCGATAGGTAGCCGAATATTAATTGGTAATGTCCAATAACGATCTCAGAATGGCTCATACCTATATAAACTACTGCTTGGATATAAAAACAAAAAACTTCCGCCAGTAGAATTGAGATACTCTGTAAAAAGAGTAGTCAACGAAATCTAGTAGTTGTGAAGCGAAAACAACAGAATTCACGGGCTGATACAAGAATAGTGAAGGTGGAGACATTTGCACTTAGCCCGTTAATTTGAGAATCTTAGAAAGTGTGTCCACGACTAGTGTCGGAAGTGGCATGGTAATAGGAACCCCATATTGTGAAATGTGATCCCAAACGGTTGGTGATGTATACTGTTTCAAGCAACATTCGAGTGGCGGTCAGCACCTTTGCTGCTGACACGAGTTATCACAAACCTCGAGATGCTCAAAACATTTCAGTGCAAATTCTACCGCTGATATGTGCTAAAATACCTCACAAATACACAGGTGTATATGTGGGTTCATAATCGGCTTAATCTTATTCACATGCAGCCAGATTAATAAAGTATATTCGAAAGCACCACAGTTGAAGTACAGGGGCATTTTTCAGAAAAATAATTTCAGTAATCAACGTTTAATTAAGACAAAAGTTATTAAACTCATATATGGAATCTGGTTTTGAGGTTTGTTGGCAGTCGTGGCGTACCAATAGATAGTTTTTAACAGACAGCGAGACTTCCGAAATAATTTGTGATTCAATAAAACATTCAAAGGAATGGTAAATTTGGAAAAAAATATCAGCGGAAAGAGTGAAAAATATAAAATTGTATCAGAATTTTCGAAATATATTGAAAGTAAATTCATGATTACGTAGAATTGGACAAGGTGAAATCGGTAGAATCATTGCGAAATGAGATCGATATCGGACGGGAAGAGACGTCTCGGCGCGGCGATGTTTCGACGCAAGAAGTTACAACGGAGACCATTTCGACGTGAGCCGTGTCTTGATTTGGACCTAGAGTTATTATTGAATCCATTAGGCCTCGGTTGAAGAAGAAGGATACGCTATTAAATGAAGTTACAAATATTTATTTGAAACTATAAATTGAATTTAGAAGTTTGCAATGCCATACATAACTCAGAATATTAACTTTTTTTTGGGGGGGGGAGTTAACAGGTTACATGAGGGCGATTCTGAAACAGGCAACTCCCCTTTAATAGCACAGGAAGGGTATTGAAAAGAAGGGATGCGGAAGGTAGAGCAAGGTACCCAAGGGTTAACTAGAGCCCCGGGCTATGGTTTAAGGATCCTACCAGGTGTTTCACCTAGAGAGATGCAGGGAAAACCCTAGAAAACCTGCATCAGGTTTGGTGTATATGTACAAATTACAATTATAAGTATGGTTTACCTGGTTTACATTATTATTATACAGCGTTTTACATGTTTTTGACAGAAAAAAATTAATTCAGGTACACCACGGATTTCACTCAACTATTTTCATGCTTCCTCTAGAAATCTTGATTATTCACTTCACAGATTTTGGTTGCAGTTTATTTGGGGAGACCTTATAAAAATTAATAAAAGAAATAATAAATACCAAAATGACTATACAGGTTTTCTGCTCTTATACATTCGTGGCTCTAATTCAATTTATGTTTGAATGTACGATTAAATTTAAGTTATCAGCGGTTTGCTCGGTATAGTTAACATTCTCGTTCAAGCTAATTAATGATTTTGCATGGCGTACAAACGAAAAGTTAATTGAAAGGCAAATTAAATTTTATTTCGAGGAAGATTATATTGTCGATAATTTAACTTGAAATAAAAAGGAGTTTTTGTTTCAGAAAATATCTTAAGAAATACGTGTATCTAATTTCAATAAATATAAAATATAGATAAAGGTGAAGAGAGCAGCATGCTGTCTTATTAATTAGCAGGGAAGGCGCAGTTAAGCTGGCACGCACTCGCCACGTGAATCTCCTGTCAATGGGCAGCCTAATAACCCATAAAAACTTCACGGTTTCCCCGTAGAACAAGAACAGACTCCGCAGCCAAACTCGGAATTTACATACTCGTCAAGCAGCGACAGTAATGCCGTTTGTCATGTGTCATTAGGTAGCAATCATTCGTGAAAACCCATCGCGTTATCCGCTGCACCGTATCTGATCCCCGTTTAATTTCGCCCTGAACAGACTAATAAGAGAAATCTAATGAGCTTGCGCTTAATTTAAGTGGAATATCACAACACTTGAATGAAAAACCCCACTGCAACAATGGAAAGGCAATAGAATGAAGTTTGGTATCCCATTTTAGTCCTTATGTAACTTAAACAAGCAATACGTAGGTTAAAAAACTTATATAGTGTTGAACTACAGCATTATAGACAAAATATTGCATCCCTTTTGATTATTGGTTAAATATATATATATATATATATATATATTGAATAAATTTAGAATCAAAAATAATCTATAGTTTTGGTTACTTAATTGATGTGACTGATAAAACATAGGGAATTCTCTATTAACATACAATGTAAAAAATCAGTCTTAGCAAATTCACGTGATGGTTGTTAAACAAGATATTTGGCATATATAAACTTCATGTTTGTTCTAGCAGTTAAATTCCACATCAAGTACATGCAACGTTTACATATCTAGAGAGTTTACGTCGAAAATTTACGTTAAAGCAGAGGCCGCGAATGAAGATTGTGAAGTGCAGACACAATAATCGCGTTGGTGGGAAGAATGGAAAGCGATCGAACGTGACCAGGTTCGAACTAGAGAACGGTGCAGCGTGACGAGAAGGCAGAGCGAGGAAAAGAAAGGAACACCATTAATTTATCTCTTTCTGACAAGATAGTGGCGATGCACTTACACGATAAAGAAAGGTTCATCTTCATATCAACGTAATAAAGATTGAGGTTATCAATACTATTCAGTTCGTTTTTCTCCGTCAGAATTGCATCAACTTTCACAAAAATGGGATTTTAATAATTTGCATTTACATAACTACGAGTAAATATCTTTGCCACAATCAGCTAATTTTTAAAGCACAATACGTAACTGGCTGGGGGATATGTGACGAGGTTTATAACGTAACCCCGTAATAAGATAAAATTCTTTGTCTATTACTGTTCAGTGACTACGATTTTTTTGTTGTTTTTTTGTAACAGGGTGATCCCGAAATAGATAACTTCCCTTTACAGCAAAGGAATTGAACTGAAAAGGAGGGATGTGGAAGGTAGAGCAAGGTTGCCAAGGGTTGACCAAGGCCCCCAGCCTATAGTTGACCGGTGATTCGCCTAAAAGACAAGCAGGGAAAAGCCTAGAAAACCTGCATCAGGTAGGTCGGTTTTTTTAATAATATTCTCCGAAAGATGGGAATTGAGTTTGCTGGAGGAGCACAACATTACATTTTCACTAATATAATTTTCCCTTCTACCGAACGATAGAAAGAAATACTTCGTACTTTCACTTCTTATTTATTTTAAACTTCTCCACAAAACAAAGTTATAGCCTAAAAATGACTACAGACTACGCATATTAGATATTAAACAGATATTAAATCCATATATGTGTGAGTAATGAAATGTAAATTGCGTCTCGATAATTCTGAAGCTGTCAGTAGTAAATAACGTACTAAAGTTATTAGTCACAAAGTTTGGCTCTAAAAACTTTCCGCGACGTAAAAGGCATAGTTTATAAAACTTATGATTAACTGGCACTTTTTTGTATACGACCATAATGTTCACTCATAACAGTCTGCAGATCAATACTAAATCTTTCAGTATACGGATCGAATTTTTATGCAAAATTATTTTTTTCAATTATACTGCAACGCATAGCTCTAGTTGGTCGGTTCTTCCTGTCTTGGCGTTCCTATAAAACTTTCCCTTTTCGTCACTTATCCTTGGGTTTCAGTATTGGGCTTATCTACCTACCACCAGCAATCTTCCCCAAACGTGTCCCGCCCATTTTAATTCCCAGTAGTTCCATAACTTTCATTCCACGAACTCGTTCTTCAATCGCACCCATTCTGTACACTGGTCGAAATTTCTTAAATGCACACCTATTGCAGGAGTATAGTCGTCACATGTCTGCAATTTAAACACTCATGGGATATTCAATTTATTTCAATGCGCGCTCAGCCCGTGCTCGATTCTTCTATTGACCTTTCATATTAAGGACATCATTAAGTAGCTTAATCGTACATATCGACAGTTTTTCTAGTGTCATACGAATGGGACGGTCGATTCTTTTAGTCACACCAAGAATTCCATGGGTCAAGTCTTAATATCTTTCGCACGATTTAGTTTCTAGAGCACTTCCTACACAAATTACACTTATATTATTACTTTGTGCGTGAAATTAAGGCCCCTTGGCGTGACCCTTTTTCAATTCTTTGACAATTTAAGCTTAGTACTCTTACAGTGAACATTTCCATAAGATCTCAAACATGTCAAAAACTAAAGAGAAAAAATTCAGAATTTTTACAAATTATCCAGATAATGAATGAAAGCTGTTTTATGATGTGTGAAATACAGCACACACAACCGAGGAACAAGTGTATCATCCCTTTGCTAACGAGTATGGTAAGAAATTGTGCCCATTGACACTCAAGAGTACTTCGAAGGTGTTACTGCTAGCTGTACGTTGGCGCATGGAAGGAATGTTTATCAAGTTTCGCAATGGAGGCAGCCAGCTTGGGCAATTTAATTCGACGGTCCCCTCCACGCCGCTGCATTTACGTAATAACTACGACCCCCTCAATATACGCATATTAGATTATGCTAAATACACTACAGTAATTTGAAATTTTCTCGGACTATTAATAAGGACAAAAATGTAAAATTACAACTCAAACAAATAATTTCAAATAAGTCGTAACGTTTTTGAACAATTTGTAGCGGCGTTTTCCTCTCAACGAAAGGGTAAACGATGATAAAGTTTGTTCAAGATTCCAAGGTAACGTGAAGGCAAGATACAATCCAAATGGAAAAGTGCACATGTGCGTGTAGAGCACCACCTGTACAAATGTACAAACAGATACAAATTTCATCTGCTCTAATAGATCCGAATTCATCGACTTTAATTTGCTCTTGATTCCCGATTCCTAGTTTATATTCTGTAGCATGTACCGTCTTACTGGTTCAAATGTCTCATCGTAGGTCTTATGTTCTCCGTCGCCATGCAAAACTTTAAATTCGTTGAGGATATATATAATTCAAACCTACAAAGAGTTAGATTTAAACTATCTACATAGGGGGAACCTGGTTTTGGGGACGGGGGGGGGGGACATATTTATTTTTTCAGTATACAATTTAAGAACGATTGTATTCAAATGTGCACAGCACGAGGTGACATTAACGTTTCAGAGTGCTTTCCTATCATAATTTCGACTGGAGTATATCAGTGCACGTATAGCAAGAGCATGCTTTTGTTCACACTCGGACATCTAGAAATGACAGTGCACATTGCAATTAACAAAGTTAATTCATTGAGAAGTTGTACGTATAGGAAGGAAACGATTGACCTAGTATAATTTAAAAAATCGATAATTTCAACGACACAAGATTTTCGGTATCATTTCTAGACGAAATAAAAAAGGTTAGCATTTCGTTAATGCGCTGTGGAACAGGCTTACTCGGACACGTTATAGGGCTTTAGAAAAGCAAAATCACGATGGATGAGCAGAGATACGAGACCCGATAATTCCGAGTTCTGAGGCAGAATCGTCGTGCGTACGGAAAATGTGGATAATTGAAGTCAAAGTTCCTACAACTATGAATGATAGGCTGTAAAACAATACAGCATAAACAACAAAAACAAACATAACCAATTTTTTATTTCCTCTACTTATAATATACAATGTGTATCTGTGATAATTTGTGCAGCACAATGGGATAACAATGTAACAAATACAGACAAAATCAAAATTGAGTTACAGAAGGGTACTTTTATAACTAAATTATTATTATTCCTAGCTATTAATTTAGTTGCGGTTCTTGATTTTGTTATAATGATTTTATTAAAGCTGCTGTCTATTATTTTTATCTCCACTGCAATCTTTCAGTACATGCACCACTAGCTATCCAGTTTTATGGTTCTAATTTTCCTCCCCAAAAAAACAAAGACTTCATTTAATTCGAGATGTGAATATATTAGGGAAGTAACTAAATGCAGCTTTTGTCAATAATACACACACTTGGTCACTACCTCTTCCTACAAAGATAAATCAAGTATTTAAATGATTTAAGGAAGTTACGTAGTAAAAGATATGGCAGCGGTTGCTCCTCTGTACTGTCACTTCCGACAATGAGGCTTATTTAAAACTCAGTGACGTCCAAATGCTACTGACGCAACTGATAAAATACCGTATCGCAACCTAAACTAGTTGACACCGAAGGACGTGGTGAAAGGAGCACGATTGTAAATGTACACAAATATTTTGCAGCTCGCGAGAGATTGAAACTTGAAAACATCTACGACGAAGTCGTAAAAAAAACATTTCATTACATTTCACAAGAACACAGGGATTAAATTAAACTAAAGGTTATAAAGATAATTAGCTGCGTATTGTTATTTGTATGAAAATGGCAAGAAACTTATGTTTAATGTATCACAACACTAAATATTACACATACAGCAACATTTTAACGTACTCTAGTATTAAAACATTGAGAATAGATGAACGTATCTAAATAATTCGTTACACATATGAAAAATGAGTTTCTTAAAGTTCAAACGTTCGAGCCTTCAGGGCGTGAAATTCTATTTCTACCATGTCCGAAGATTACATTGAAGCATACCTGAATAACAAATTTTACAGAGAAAAAGTGGAGGAGATTATGACATGAACAAATCGTACGAATGAGTTGGTGTAGCTTTGGTAAAGTTTCCTACAGGCTGATTTAAATGTGCTATTCGACATCATTCCAAGCCTTGTCGATCAAATTGAATCAATGTATAAACATGTTGAAGTGCTCCTTAAATTGGAAAATGTTTAAATTCTGGTAATTCGTGATTGCAACGCCTGGGCGTATAAGATGCGACCACTAGCACAAACTCACCAAACGACAATTTTACCAATTTTCTCTTCATAGGATACAATTAAAGAAGGGTAACTGCTTGTCAGAGAAATGAAGGTGGGGAACCTAATATTTGTGCTTCTAAAAAGGATTTATTTATGACTGGAGGACGAATAGGGACTGTAGTAGGTGCTAATTTAATTATCTGTACGAGTTCGTGAAGTCCAAGTTGTGAACCTCTGTACAACTATCAAAGTAAGGGTCAAGAACACCTGCCTCTTATTTCTTTAAGATATTTATTCTCAAATATATATATCACCATTAAATTCTTTCCCGGTGTGCACTTCAGTATTTCAAGGACCCTGTTAAATTTATTGGTACAACTTTATGACTTTGCTTCCAGCAAGTGTGTGTGTTTATGGTGAATAATGTGACTATTGTCGAACTAATATTACTGGCCAGTAAAATTGGTATGGCATGAACTCAGAGAAATGGTTTAGGAAATATGTAGATTAAGAATGCATTGAAACGGATGATAAAAATTTACAACATGCTAAGATAGGAGGGGCTAAACCCTGTTTTTTCACGAATTTGAAAAGCAATGAAAACGAGCGACAAAATTGAAACATACTTATACAAATACATAAAAGTTAATAGTTATTACTGCTGAAGCCGAAGCTGAGACTTTTATTATAGGTGCTTTATTACAACAATTAATGCTTCAAACAAAAAGAAAAACGAGAACACAAAATACGATTTACTATACAATTTAACCAATAATTGACTTCACTTCAGAACTTCTTAATCAGTTTTTCCCCAAAGGATATAAGTCAAACAATTTTGGGCGTTTTCACAAGTCTTCAGAAAGTCTCTACGGCAGCCATCCAGTAAAAAGGCTTTCGTGTTGCCGTTTTAAAACTGATTAAATAAAATTAATAGCAACTATCGCCAGGTAGTCCCCAATTTAACGGCATTGCCTTTTAGCGTATCTGTATGCAATGGTCTCAGTTTCAGGGCCGTCAACTTGCAGAAACCGGTTACCCAGAAACCAACGTTGTTGGTTCAAAATAATATCCATGTATAATTTCCCACAAAATGTAGAATCATGTGGATGGTTCTCCTACTAATTTAGTAAACAGGGTGCATCAACTAGATTACCCTCCCTCAAATGCAACCTACTTCAAATCTCAGAATCACAGCTGTTACACACCTCTAAAGTGTTCCAGGTTTGCTGGCAGGTGTAAATTTCAACGATTTGGTGCTGTTCCAACGTTGACTTGAGTTCAGAAGTTTGCTACAGATGAAATGTCTTGATCATCAGACTGGAAATCCGCCTTGTTAAAGCTTTACGTTACGGAAAATTGAACATAAGCAGCAGACGTAGACACGTAGTACAAATAAATTCGAATCCAACACATTGGCATATGTATTCAACAATCCATTTCATATAGGCTCACTTCTATTAATAGTGACTATCAAAAAAATAAAAATACAGCCAATAAATTGGCATATAAATGTATTATTATTTAATTATTATAAATAAAGCGTTTCGTCTCCTTTTTGTGACTTGATATGGCATAAAATTTAGCAATTCATGTCATTCACTCCTTGACCTTCTCGGTCGAAATAATTATAAAATGTATTTATTGTAAACTTAGTCAGAAAACTATGTTAGAGTAATTATCAATATTTCGTGACCAGCGTGTAGGAGACAAAATATATCGTGCATTCATTTTCAATAAGACTTTTTCACGTGTTCACTATAAATCTTGTAAATTCGACTTCCAGTAAGGAACGGAAACAACGCGTTTCTTGCAATATAACATAAAAATTACGGTCGATAGTCAAGTGACGCGTATTTTACTGACAAAGCCTTATCAAATTCCTGGTCGTGTCAAAATGTCAAGTATGCTTCATCGAAGTCGTTGAAAACTAATCTACATAACAATGCCTAGATCAGGTAGCTTGCTATGTAAATGAGTTACGTACACTGTACAAAGAACACGATCCAAACTAAAACGTCTACGTACACCTAACGTTATATACATACTTAAAATTACTTTCTAGGCAACTGTTCGTCACGTTTTAGAATTGTACATGTCACGATACCGAGGAATAATTGATACCCTATAGAGTCCCGCAGTTTACAAACACAAGTAAATTACGATGCGATGGGTAAATTTCAAAATTCAATCCTCTTAAATATAAAAAGCTCCCACGAACAAATTACGGAAATGGCATGATTCAATCACTGATTTATAAAAAGTAAGAGAGTTCGAGAAACTTTGTTGTTAAAAATTGTTAGTCCAGAAGCATAATTTAGCCGTTTTAAATATAAAAGTTAATACGTTTTTCAGCTTATTCTTCAATACTTTATATATTTATAACTATATAGCCCAGTGATCCTAAACTATGCGTCGTGGCTATAACATTAGACCCATTCACCCCAGTAAAACATTTCATAGGATGATGAAAAATCACTTTACTAGTGTTTGCGATTCACTATAATGAAACTTAGTCTGTATTTCGAAAGATTAATGAAAACGAAAAAAAATGCATGAAAATAGAATCTAATAAATTACTACTACGTTTCGTCTTTGCCTTTGGGACTTCAGCAAGTCAGGTTTTATCACTATGGAAACAAAATATAACGATTATATTGTTTACCATGTTGAACTGGCTTGAAATCTCTTATCTGATACAATATAGAATTTTCAAAAAATACTTTCACTCACATACTAACGATTAATTGTTTACCATTGTTGAACTGGCTTGAAATCTCTTATCTGATACAATATAGAATTTTCAAAAAATATTTTCACTCACATACTACGGATAAATCCGCATAGATTCAAGAGCCATTTCGAGCCACAATTTACATATTTAGAAGAAGAATTTAATTGACAGTTCTTTGAAGACAAAATTTTATAGGCGGTTAAAAAAAGGAAATATAGTGCGAACATTAACGTGCAATAGATTCCGAGATATGAAAATTTTTGTAGTAATGGACAAGCTCATCCATCCTAATGTTCTACTTATTCATCTTCATTAAATTGATTGAGAATTTAAAATCCGTGTCTCATTATTAAAAATATGAACAAAACTAACCGCACTGCCAGAGTACTTCAAAATTTTAATTGCGTTCCACAGATCAATGTTTCGACTAGTAAGGGTCGCGGAAAATTGTATTACATTAAGGTGCGCCGGGAACCACTGATTTCTAGTTTAAACAGTTTTAATAATTTAAAATTAAACAGAATTCAAGTCAACAATGCAACCTTCTTCCTCGTACAAAAAATTATTTGTATTGTTAGGGCTACCAGGTACGATTAGTAGCAACGTAAATGAATAGTTCAACATTATGGAAAACATCGAAACGAACGAAATATTTTGTTAACAGTCTTAGTGGACTTGCTGCAACTGAGATGCAAAAGGCCTAACGAAATATCTACACTTCAGACATGATAGCACCTTCATGCAGTTCAAGTCATTCCAAATATTTATAGCACAATAGAATTCCTAATAATAAAAAGTACAGCGAAAGGATGCCTGTGGGATTTTTGCCTCGCAAGATTGATTGCGGGGCTCACCTGACTATGTTGAGAATGCCTCGTACTCTTTCTGGTTTTTTCAATGTTCTCACATGCCGAGGCATCTTCACTTGTTTTAGGAGGTGTATGTACTGGGGTCGAAGACCTGCGGTATACGGTAAGAGTTGTCCGCTGGTTCCATTGGACCAGTCGGCCAACTACCTTCTAAAACTGATGGAGACACCGAGAAAGGAATGCAGCGACTCCACAGTAAACTAATCTCCCGTCATTCGGAAGGCGGTGAGAATAGTACCCAATAGCCCGACCTATCGAATGCAGGTTTTCTGCGGTTTTCCATGAATTTCTTTAGGTGCAACACGGAGTAGCATCCTTGAACTATAGCCCGGGGGCCCTAGTTAACCCTTGGCATCCCCCCTCTTTCAGTTTCCTTCCTATGCTATTAAAGTGGAGTTGCTTGTTTCAGGATCACCCTCATGTAGCATATTAGCAAAAAAAATCCTAATATTAAGAGCGTTACCTAAGGTCGCAAATGCGAATTTCCACTTTTGGGAGTGACGCGTGTGTGCCTTGAAACCATAACACCTCTTTAACTACACAAACACTGACTCTACTAAGCCACAAGAAACGCTCTTTATATATTCTTTTTCTAACAGCTGAACATTGAACATGGTGATCTGTGTGGCGGGTGTTCCATGTCTGACTGGCCAAGCTTGAATATCTTCAAAAGGTTGATTTATGAGAATGTGGAAATAGATTCAATTCCGCAACTGGAATTAGGATTTGTCATAATTACAACTTCAAGGAAACTTCTATATTTCAATATCTTTTGACATGACTGCTAAATTTAGTTCGCCACGTATACTATATCGTCAGTTTGTTGAAAGAAATTGTCATGGTTTGATGTCACGCTGGCGGGAAAGAGTGGGGAAGGGAATCAAATCGGAATATCAAGAAGAGGATTTGAGCACCAAATGTGCAAACATTATGGAGTTAAAATTGTTTTATAGAAACAATATTCAGAGAGAACATTTCCCACACAAACAAAAATGTCTATTTTAAAAATGATACGGATTTGCATTGACTTCAACCACAAGAATTTAATTTTAAAAAATACATAGTAATTTTTTCCTACGATTGCAGTAAGCAATTAAATTTAGAAACATTGTAATTATCGAGATGGAATGAATGCATATGAGACGTGTTGCCTTAATAGTCACATAGATACTACGGATAGAAATTGACTGTGTAACATCCTATGTAACTAATTTTTTTTTACTTTCGCCAATACTGTGGCATACTTAATATGAGAATATGTATTAAACAAGGTAACGAAATTGTGGGCCATGGTAGGCGGCGAAATTGAAAAGCCACAGGCAGATATTATTTCAAGGATTACAAGATCATCCAATATCCCTATGATTTTTTAGAACGTATCTCTGGACCGGAAGAATTACTATAAAGAACAAAAACTAATGTGTAATTCTACGAAATACGGAGACCTCTCAACCAATATAAGCGCATTTTCAACAGACTTGAAAAACTCAATCTTCAACAACTGCTCACACAATGCCTAACAGCGAAGACAGCGAGTGGCTACAAGAGAATCCGTTGTTTGCGTACATATTTCTTTTTTATTTCAATATCAATTCGAGAATATTCTTAGTGATAAAATATGAGGTACGTTTTATTTTTTAATAAAAAACTAACAATAAGACGAAATCTTAGTTTCAGTCGTACGACTGACGTACAGTTCTATTTTCTGTTTTTTTTTCAAGGGCCAGAAAAAAGATCCGTTTCTTACATAAGTCATAACCCAACAAGCTCCGCCTTCGTCGTCAGGTAGACTGTCTACCTGACGATGATGGCAGAGCTTGCTGTCGAAACGTTGTGTAAACAAACTTTGACCCGGGTTGAAACCCGTTGAAACAAATTCACCGGGAAAGCCTTCGCTCCCTAATCACCCAACAAATCTGTAATAACGCAAATCGTTCTTTCGTAGAATACGTATCATTCTACTAGGATTAAGCATTCGTAAATCACGCACCTAATAAGAAAAATGGCCAGAATTTCAAAAGTTCAACCGACATATCGCACAGGTGTAGTTAATGCGAAAAGAGGCGTCTTTAGCAAGAGCTTTTTGGCTGGGGAAAGCTTCGATATCACAGCTTGTGATTGTTGCAGACATGCCTTTGAAGTAGGAAACGGCACAACCTTGCAATGGTGCAAAAGGCCAACTAGGGAGGTTGAGGCAAGGCTGCGGCTGAGCCAATGGCCTGCTCAATACAAGTGGACCTTGGATCAAATCCTAGCTTACGTTCTACCCCTACACATTCTACAAAAAGAAAATAGTCTACTTGTCTGTGTTATTTCAAAACATGTTCATTTGCTGACTAAAGGCTATTGACATTTAAAGTCTACACATACGACCCTAATAAAGAAGGTACAACCGTATACCTTTATTATGCAAACGTATCGGTTAAGGCCCAAATTCCGGTAAGGACCTGCGTTAATGCGACTATTTTCCATCTCAAAGTGAAAAGGTATACGGACGTTTGACGTTTAACACCGGATCTCAGATTGAAATAAATATCTTTCGGCTATTCTCTAGAAAACCGTAATGCACTAGATACAGGACATTATTCCAGCTGCTACAAATTGGAAAAACATAACTAATGACCTCACAATTGGGTTTGCAATAACCGAAACACGAATTGGATAAGCAACAAAAACAAATTTTAAATAAAATAAATACAAACAAAATATATTTTTGTAATATAAGGTCAGTTTAAGATCGTAGGCTTTAACATCGGTTCACATTCACTTGATAAAGTTGGGTGAGATTTCCGCCGAAAAGTCGCGGTTTAATTCTATTATGGCCCGGGTGGAAGCCCAAGAATTGTTTTTGCAATATTTATTCAGATTAATTTAATTACTTTATTTATAAAAAACAAATTTATTATTAAAGAAACGGAGTATAGCAAGATATACTTACAGGTATTAAATTTTACAGGAATTAAATGTGTAAGCAGGACAAAATATCTTCTTAGAAGGCTCTTACAATTAAAGAGTCGAATACCCGTGCTTTGCTATGGTGGAATAATATTACTACGGTCGAGTAAAGAATGTGAAACATTTAAACGTGTATAATATCGACGGGAACCCTTTTGCTGCAGAAATTAAAGTTTCTGCAGCAGTACAAATCTGTTCTTAATCATACTTTATGATGATGAGATACTGCGCAGAATATAAACATCGCATGCAACGGTGTAAATAAAAATTATGAAAATCATGATTTTGAATTATAGATAGACCACAAATTGAACGAATGGTTCTATTAGTTCTTTCCAAACGTTTACCTGGATGCAATTCTAGTTGGTCATGTCATTTCTTCCTTATCTTTCTCAACACTGGCACACAGCCAAGCACACTTCGGTTTCACGTATGCCCTAATACTTCGAGAAATAAAAAACGATCAGCATAATAGCAGAAAAAAGGGCAAGGAATGTGTGGATGGGAATTAAGAACACGCTTCAAAATAGCTCGATTACCTGGTGAGAAATGACAGTCTGTAACATTAATGTTAAAATGGGAATTATGTTACGTAAGAACGCATACGCTCCTCTCGGTAGCAACGTTATCGTGAGCCAAGGACAGGCAGGTCATCAGACTTGCCATAGAAGACAGATAAAAGAACCTATTTTACACTCCACTGATAATTCATTCGCTATATTAATTTACAGAAGTGATAGATCGCAACAGAAAAGCACTGAACACCCAACAGTTAAATCGCAAACAGATCTGTGCGATGTAGCTTCATAATTTAATGAAATGTAGAGAGAAGGAAGGTGCTACAAGCTCCTAGAGGTTCTTCTGATGGTCAAGCTCCATCGAAATTTATTTTATTTTCCTTTAAATTATATCAATAAGTTTGTACAGTACATACAATTAATCGTACAATTTTGCATTCATAGCGTCAATTATCATCAATGATATCGCGAGACAAAAATTCCTAATCTTGAAAGTCAATAACTACATTACCATTTATTTCCTATTCTCTACATTCGTTTGGATTGAATAGATCCCGTTGTACCTACGAAAAAAGAATTGCTTGTCACATTAAGATCAGTTTTCAGGTATTTCAAATACATCCATCAGCTTCACGCAGTCTCCCAAAAAATATTAACTTAATTACAAACTCAGCCGAAGTGCATAGCGAAATATCGGTTGTATCAATGCAAGTTACAAGGAACATACGTTATTAGCTTCCGTTGTTTTACGCCTTACTGTACGCCATTTCCTATCCCAGAGCATATTGCGTCAACAGGAAAGTTAGGATTTCTTCATTCTTACGACGTGACGTTGAAGTAGAAGGTTCCCATCGTTTCATCGACCCAACCAGTCTGCTGCAGAATCTTTAACTTAAAAATTTGCAACTTAAAGAGAAAATAGCGAGGAATACAGATAAAAAATGACGAGATACGAGAGCGGAGAAGAAAAATCCGTGCCACCTAGTGACCTTGACATTTACGATGACGTAAAAATGTACCAAGGCCACGAGGTTCTGCACTAGGGAGATTCGCACAGGTTTCCTCCAGACAGTAATGACAGTAATTTTCAGCAAGTTAGAAACGACGCGAGCTATTAACCGAAAACTGGTAACAGTTCTTCAAGCAAAGTTTAATATTTGTGAAAAGGGGTAAGCCGATAACCCAGAAATAGATCTCGCCAAAGAAATATGTTTTTTTTTTACTTAGAACACTGAAAACAGATCCGCTTAGATATGAACTAAACACGTTCCCCTTCAATTATCTGGAACACACGTGAAATCGACAAATAAAACTTTTCAGTTCATTCTTATCAAGCACCTATTACCGCGTTCTAAAGCTTGTACTTCGAGTGAGATTAACGGAAATAAAAATAAATAAAACAAAAAAATGGCCAAAAGCCAGAAATAGAATAGTTTAAGTTGAATAAAAACGTTTTGTCCCCTCATGAAATATCTTCAGAAGTAATTCAGCATCAAAATATTTAGATTCAATTACCTTCGTAGAATTGAGAATTATTTATGATTTTTCATAATGCATTCAGTAGCGTTTGAAAACAGAAAGTTCATAGTGTGATGAATATGAGATGTGATTTTAAAGCCAATAACTATTTTAAAATAGAGAAAAATATTAAATTCAATACTTATTGATGAAAATATACTCTATATTTGGATCACTCAGTTTCAAAGTCGGCCTTTTTTAATAAAGAACCAAATATATTTTTAACTATTTATATACTAAATTTCTTACTAAGACATAAGCACGATTCTAAAGGGTCATCTTAGCGGACCTTCTCAAGGAGCAAAATACATACTGGCAGTACTAGGAAATCGGAAAAGGTTACGGACAATGTAATTATCATTTCATCTCAGCTTAGCCTGGAACTAGCCGCTGGAGTCGGTCCTGTCGCTCTTACTCGTTGTTAAAATGAGCTCCTTGGTGCCCCGTACTCTGCAAGTCTTCCTCCCGTAATACAAAATTCCATTGACAGGAAAATTTTCAAATTCTTACGGTTCACTGTAAATGCTCACTATTACAGCTCCCTCCAATAATTCAATCGTAAAATCTCTTGAAGTCCCATCTGAATATCTTAATGTCCAAAACTTCACTTTTCCTGAGTTTATAATATTTTGTCCCCACATCATTACGTTTCCAACGGTGGCGTGGCCTGATCCTGTCCAATACAAATTATTCCCTGTAGTCTCTAGGAGGAGACATTCACCCCACTCCACCGATGTTTTGCGGAAAAAAAACATGTCCCCTTACAACCCGATGCCGCCGAATCTTAAAGGCTTGAGAAAAACCCAAATCACGCTAACTTCACAATTTTGTAATAGATCAGCACGAAGGAATGGCGTTTGCATGCAAACAGGGAAATTCCACATTTACCAGTGTATAATTATTTACGTGCATATACTAATATAAACTTTGATAGCTGTCTTCCTAGGTATTGGTATGAAATTTACTAGGTGCGAATGGCCGCCTCCTTTCCAATGTTCTAATTTATTTTGCCTATTCGAAATTAGCTTTCTTCACAGTGATTTCTTTCGTGATCCTTTCCAAGGATCATTTTTCGCTTCCTAGAGCGATTCCGCCGTCCACAGGTTCATATTAAGAAGTATATCCATTGCTCCCTATACATTACACATCAACCTTAAAACGAATTTTTTTTAACAAGCATCTTTCACTGCAGAATTCAGACATTCTGCGTGCATTTGATAGCCGCGGAAAGTGGAACCATGCGGCATAAAACTCGCGTTTAACTTTAATCATCGTTTGAAGCAATTTTTAATTGATAGCGTCCACTGTTTTCTAAGTTTGTAAGGTGAGGTAATCATACATTTGACATGCTTACACATGCTTTGAAAAGTACCTTATTTCCAGGAAGATGTGATTGCATTGTCGCGAGTCTAAAACAAATAATTGCGTAAACAGTGGTTATGAGAACAGTAAGTACAAACTTCGATCAATAAAACTCGTCACTTCAGACTGCAACTATAATTTTTTGTTTCCTCGGTCGGGAGTGAAAGCGACAATTGTGCATTCCAGGGCAGACTTTGTTCATGTAAATCTAACATTTCGCTGGCGGAATGAGTCATGCACTGCCTCCCACTTTCTCCTGCAAGCGACGCCTAACCGAGGAGGAACTTCTTCGAAATGCCCAAAACAGAAATCGCGATATCAACTTCACAACGACGAGAAATTATTAAGGCTATAGAATTTAATGTCACAAACCAGGAGCTGAATCTGAAATGCAGAGATTAAAAACATACACCTTGTCCAACAAAACGAACTGTTAAATATATTCAAGGTATTATGAATATATTTGCCACAAGTGTCATTTTGGACACCCCTTATTATAATTACTTCAATACATACGACACTAAAGACGTTCACTGAAAAAATGAAAGAACGTTGTCATATTTCAAATCACCAAGAACTGTGGAAACGGCTTGTACAGTTATTACGGTCATTCTCGAATGATGGAAAGAAGAAAACAGTTAGTGGACGATTTAGAGTATGGGAAATATTAAGGATGGATGAAATCAACGCGTTTGATAGAAATAAGTTTCGAATTATCGCAATCTTTCTTAAATAAGTCTAGCATAAGAGATTTTCCAGGTATGACTGAATTTCTTCACAATGTCATTGTCAACAAACAATAGAAAAAGTCCTAAAAAACAGAAATAAAATCAAAACCGAAAGCATAACATTATTTTGACGCAAAGAGGAGGCTCTAGATCCATAGTTAACAAGTGTAATTATAAAACAAAAATACAGACTTATCGATATCGTGTGTACCTGCCGCATAAATACGGCTTCCTGGGTTATGATAATTCCCTTAGTTTGGTATGTGAACCTGCCCTTGTCAATAAAATAACTGAAGAAATCTAAACAGGTGAGGATTGTTGAAGGTTAATTAATAAATATTAGGGTGCGACGAACATCCTGTCAGGCCTTGGATCAGATACAATAAAATCGCAAAAAATGTAGATATGTTGTGCTTCACAGAAATCATATATGGTGATGAGAACGAGGAAATATAAGCAAAGTTTACAGGTTATACGAACCAAGCAAACTTAAATAAAATAAAAACATCACACAGACAACTTGTCAGAATTTTTTATATTATTCAACACATAATATACAATGTTTCAATCATCATATTAGGATTTATGAAATTAAATTTTGAATGGATACAAATATACATACCACAGCCCAAAGTTGTATACAATTTGTTTAATAATATAAAAAATCTGACTTATTGGCCGTTTGATATTTGATAAACATCGGATTAATTTAATATTAAATAAAATACCTTTTGAAATTTATTGGCAATGGCATTGCACTATAAGTGCAAGTTGAACAAATGGAAACAAGTTAACAGTGGATAAGAGAAACAAGATGAATACGATAATTCGGGTTGAGTGGATAAATAACAAATAGCTAAAAAAAGTAAAAGGATAAGCTAAATACAAGTAGAGCATAATTCAAAACTTTATACATATGACTGAATACCTAATAATACTTTTAACAATATGTATAAATACATAATGGAAGGTAGTACTATAAAAATATTGATTTGTAAACAGATTAATGACGCCAGTTAGTTTGGAAAAGTATATGCAACGTTTCCTGGAAAAGTAATTATATTTTGAGTGTGTTTTGAAGCAGTTCTTAATTGTAAGTTAATTGCTTCTATTTACGAGCATTGTAGTTGAGTTTTACTTTACATGAAAAGAAAAATATCAAATTTTGAGTAGAATTGTTGGTTTGGTGCGATTCGTTTCTCTTTGCTGTTTGTCATATTTCCCGTTATGTTGTATATTACTCTTGATTAATTAGTGAATATATTAATAGCATATTAACTTGCGATTTAGATAAACGACAATATGATACGAATCCTTTCAGTCCTGCACCCTCATTTAAATGTAAGTTTCAACTGTATTGCTTTAACCCATAAAACACTTTTGACTTGTACGAGTGATGCGAATACTCGGATAAAATGCCCCTTTACACGGAACTTTGAATGATGTTACGAACCTATAACATCGGTAAAATTATTATCAGTTCAGCATTAAAATCGGAACAAAGGGTTCGAGCGCATTGAAAGAGACTGGGATTGTGGCGACAGTAAATGAGTTACATCCGCCGCCCCGGAGCAGACCCTTCACAGGAAATCAGACAAACAATTTACAATTAATAACAATTTGTATGTGTTACCGTTAATTCTCTCAATCTGAATCAGGTTCCAAAGCTAGCTCCCCCTAACTAATTTGCTTTCAGTGGTCATTAAGAAAAAAATCAATTTAATTCACATGCATTTAAGATACGTTTCGTGATATGTTATAGGTTACCGTAATTATTGTATATAGAACGAAAAATTAAAGATGTCAGTATTTCACCGATGTTCAATCCCGATCACCGTGAAAAAGATGGTACAAAATGCATTTACCCAAAAATGGGATTAATGACTGCCATGAATAATACCACAGCAAGTATATAATGTGAGAAGCTAATGAAATACTACATATCACAATGTAGACGGGACTTGTTGGACGACAGTAGTATTCGTTTTCAAAATAAAAGTTTATTGAATATTACCAGCAGAAAGATACGAACATAGAAATTACACAGAATTAAAACAAAGAATCAAATTAATTTAACCTCAATCCAAACACGACGCACCGACGCGATTAGATAACGACTGCCAATCCGGTGCACACCAAAATCAAAAACATAACTACATATCCACTGCTCACAAATAAAAGCTGTAAATTGGAAGCAAATCGAGCGTATGATAACGACACAACCAAATACTTCGAAACAAACTCACTTCTTGAGAAAGCGTTTTCCATTCGAACAACGATTGGCGTACGCAGATATTTACGCAGTCAGTTAAAATAATTTTCACCTAAATATAACGAATGCATACAAGTTATGTATTTAGGAAACAAAATTTTCACACACCTTGAATACGGTCATAAAAGATTCGATAAATTGTTAAGTAAACAAGTTTCACTTTCTATACTCCCAATTTAGTTGCTTAAAATATTGATAACACTTACCATATAAGTCATGTATTCTATGCAAATAAAATCAGTACCGATCTTCTCTTTCGTATATTATCTCAACGATACCTCAATCGCGGTTGGTTTGGAATAAACGAACTCCAATGAAAGAGGGTACCTCGCTACCCGCAAGGTCACTGGAGCCGACAAAGGGAAAGTGGTTACAAAATTTCATTTACATTGCACTGCCAACAACAATCCTGAATTAAGCTTTCGGAAAAGTTACCAGCATTTGAAATTCTTGGTCATTTATCTAGAACCGAAAGAATAATTGTACGGATACGAAGCAAAACAATTACTACAGCACTCGTGTGTTAAGCAATTCTCTCAAGCACCATCTATTCTCACTGAGACACACTCACTGTACCAGATCAGTGTTCAAGTGAAAGTTTTGGGGAGATAAGGTTGCGCCGACAGTACAACAGCTCGCCATCAAGAGAAAGGAAGGTTCTTTTTTAACCAGCAGGGTGCAACAAGTATTACTTGGCCTATATTTGAAGTTAAAAGGTCAAAGTTGACTAGCTTTCATAGGGAACAACGTGCCATTGCTGGGTATGGCAAAAAGAGAAAAAATATTTTTACAGATCTACACTGAAAACTGATTTTTCAACTATTGTAGCAATTACAATTAACTGCTCTCCAACTAATGTCATCTTTTCTGAGGACTATATCCGATGAATGGTGCTATTTTATGTCAGAAAAACATTTTCATTAAAAAACTCTTGGGAGGGTTACATCTCGTAATCGCATGAGTTTTAAGGAACACGCTAAATGTCAAATTATCGAAGACTGGCCTGTACAGAGTTGTCAAGTCCTGGAGTTCCAAGCACGCGAAATAAATCATAATGCCTACAAAATTAGAGAAACATTCTGTCCTGCAATAAGAGACTATTACGAGCTTCTAAATACTGTCACATATTGGAGCATCTCCTCCAGCCACTTATGCTTTCATCGCTAAAGCCGAGGACACGGTTGCAAGCACGGCGCATCTCATTGACCAAGGCGATCTGCATAATTCATATGTGGTTCAGAGACCTCGATAACAGACGAATGCTTCCACCTGCTATGCCACCCATTCTCACATCCTGACACCAATTACTTGCTTAAATAATCGCAAAATATCCTCAGTTAAGGGCAGCCTGGAAGGGAGAACGTACATTTAGGTACTATTACTGGAAGCCTGACGAGTAAAACCTCAAACATACAAAATACGATACTTCATAGCCAGAATTAAAACATACAGAATTTTGGTTATTATATCCAGGTGACGAGTTGATAACCAACGTTTCGGAGTAATAAAGATGGAAGATCTTCAAAGGACCAAATCATATAACAATTTCATGTAAATTTACATAAATAATTAGCATTTACTGACTTTATTCCCGCATTCAATCTTATGGAATAATTGTATTGATGTATTATATCCGGTATTATAATAATTAGACAAACCATCGAGGCAGAACTGGCAGATTACATTTATGAGAGAAGCAAACCACGAATCGTCCATAGAACGGAAGATAAGAATTAATACACATCCGCTGTGCTACTTCTGAAAATGCATCCACGTAAGAATTTATAAAGTTGTGACAGCAGACGAGTAGGGTGGGAGTGCGGCACCGAAGTGGTCAGAGAAAGTAGCCTGGACCAGTTCTCGCTGCATGCAGCTAATGGCTCCGTTACCAAGCACACCTGCCCCACAACTGAATGAAGATGTGCCACAAAACACCACACACATAATCAGTAACGCTTCCACTGATTATTAAAGACAAGCCGACGAGAACGTCTATTCATCAGCAGACTTGCGACACAATTTAGAGACTTTAGTTGCCGGAAACATTTTCCTACTGGAAACTGTCAGCTACTTACTTCAGCGTATTTTATAATGAATTTTCAACTACGAAAAGAAAATTACTCTAAGAAAATTGTATCCAGTCTTCCCGGACAGTTGGCCGACATCTGCAAATTTCGGTTAGAAGCAACAGACACTTAAAACCTCATAGATGTTGAGAAACAACTAATTCGCGACTGTTTAGCACAATAATATAATCATTTCGAAATGTTTTAAGTTATTCGCGCATTTAAGTCTCTGGGGAAATGAAAAGTCTCCATTTAGAAACAGGAACCATGAGCTGTTCTCCTGCGTAAAATAATTTGGAAATCTTAACTGGTAATTTCTGCCTTCAAAATTCTTTTAAAAACTTTGAATCGTTAAAACCGCGCAGTTTCGGCAATTTTTTCTTAAAGGCGTATTAAAATCGTAATAAGTCACTACCCAAAAGTTTGGATACTCAGAAAAATTGTAATGCAAATCTCCCGTTAATTTCTATAAAATAATTAATATGACGAACTGAATTTGAGTGTATAAACAGCAATATATCACTTTTATAACCAAAGTTCGTTCAGCATTTCATACCGCAACGTTAAGGATTCACGCCGCACTACAAACATGAAATAGTGTTTTGTATTATTTATTTCAAACAAATATGGCATGTCTTATTTTTGATCACGATTTTTACTGGTGTAAAGCGATGACAATACGTTAAATCGAACATTACTGGCACATACAAACGTAATTATTATTAATCATCCATGAATGGAAAGAATCAACAGTTCTTAATGTCTATATATTAAATTGTACTCATTCAAGTTATTTCTAATAAATCTTACAGTTCAAATACTGTAAATAAAATTATTTTTTACTTTATTATAGTTCGAGCGAATCCAATATAGCAGATCCCATGGAATTGAAATGGTATCAAGCAAGATAAACTGAAGGTTATCTGATACTTAGAGATATGAAAGAAAGATCATTAAAAACAATTCACTCAAGCATAAAATAATAGCAATGTTTATGAGTCAATACAAATTATAAATTGAACGTAAATTTGTATTAATTATAAAATGCCCCGACAATACATTGGAGTTACGAGAAAATACGGGTAAAATAAGAGAAAAATGATCAAATACCGCAAAATCACTATAATAAAATGAAACAACTTGGAAATGTAATTATTGTATTTGCCAAAATAATCTTTTGGAGAATATGCAAAAATAGATATCCACATAGCCTATGGTCTTTAAAACAATTCATCTCTCTGAAAATTGTAGATTGACTGGGAGGAAAAACAGAAATATTGATATATTACTGAATTGTTATTTAGTTTCACATGAAGGGTGATTTATATATTAAAGCTGAAAGGTATGAAGTATAAACATGCTTTGTTTAATGCTTGGGCAGAATGTTGTGGAATGAGCAACACTTGTAATTTTTTTTAGCTGTATAAAATTAAATTTGCATACAGATTATGATTTTCTGTTGCACACTCATTAATGCTACAAAAGCTTTAAATTTAGCAATCATTAATATGTTCACATCTCCAAGGTAAAAATAATGATTGCAACAGAGGTTGGAAAAGAATAACAAATACCATTTGATATGTAAACAATGCCTATTTCCAAAAATAGGTATCCAAAAATAGTTCTTTAAAATAAATATCAGGACTAAAGGATTTTTACATGTATCATGTAGGAAACAAATGGTTAAATAAACGTTTTAATGATGGGATAGTAAAGACATTATGTTATGAAGTTTTTGTGCACCAGTCAATACAAATACAATATTTGCAAATCGAAAAAGAGAAAACAAAATTGCAGATAAATTTCCTGAATCTTCTACAAACAAGTTAAATTATTTGATTGACAAGAAACTACACGAAATATAAACCATATGTTCAAAGTCAAACAGTCTAGTTGTGTGACCGTTTGCCTGTACAAAGATTAAACTATTGGCTTTAATAGACTGATATATATTTGAATGTGATGTACATACACGACTAGACACTGTGAGCTATATAAAGAAGTCAGAAGTAAATAGAAAGAATATGAAAGTTGTCTAAAGCTACCTGATGTAACTAAAATTTAAGGAGACTCTATTGGTTGTCATTTTATATATAAGAAATTCAAATATTACACAAGCAATAGTTTAATCTACTCCAACATGCAAATTTCAGAACTTTAGTTTCATATATTATGAATATTATTATAACAAGCCCGTGTTCTATAAATGATGTACAAAATGCTAATTGCTAACTGGTAGTATAAGATACTACATCGAGAGTGTTATATGAACACACACACACTAGGTAAATATTTTTGTGGTATTCGGTCCTATGACTGGTCTGATGAAACCTTCCATCAGGTAAATATGTATGAACAATAAGGCTAATGTTTGAAGCAATTCATAGAGAGTATGAAATGAATTTGTACCATAACCTACATTACTAAATGGTTCAAGGTAGGTTTTACAAAATACATTTGGTAAGGAACTAATGAAGAAATTAATTGAAGCCAAAGCCACATTTAGCTTATTTGTAAAGATTAATGTCAAACTACAAATGTACACTTTGCCTCTTATTTGGATCCCTTCTAATTTCAAGCATGTATCACTAAAACAAACGAACAAATAATTGCTCTTCTGTATTGTAAAAAAGTATGTGAAAAATAAATAAAATTTCAGTTAATAAGATATCATGTCCTAATTTTTTTTTCTTAGTATTCTATTAGCATGGTGTAAATAATTTACCGCATTTGTATTAGACAGATTTCTGAATCGAACCCAAACAGCTATAACCAATATTAGATGTAAAGTTTGTTATTAACTATGAATTTGGTAACAATGTAAGACAACTAAATTTAATATTACTGATGTAACTAACTTGTCCACAAATTATTTTGTTCTTCGAAACAGACTGATCATAATCCTACTTTTAGCTATTAGACTACATATTGAATTCTGATGCAATCTGAATGCATATTTTATATTAACATCTGGTAGCAAATTTCTGTAAGAAAGCGGATAACATTCTAATACGTTAAAATTGGATACCTTAATTGATACCAACGAAAGACTAAATTTAATGAAGCACAATGAAATAAGGACCGAAACTTAGTTTTGAAATTAGTCACTGTACATTTAATAGCATTGTGTCGAAATAAAATAAATACTTTCAATCGATCCGACGATTCCCATAATTACAAGATAGTGTTCTGGTATTTCAGGGTTTTAACATACGTCTCAAATGTACTCACAGATCGCAACCACTTGTAGGGAGGAAATCATCTGTGACACCAATACTACAGCTGTATGCAAAAGTGAAATACGAATGAAACACACATTACTTCTTTCAATGTCGTTTAGCCACAAATACCACATAGAATTAATAAATCTTCGAGTTTTATAATGAAAGAACTGCATTCCAACCTAATTTTCAAAGCTACTGTTGACGTGGCGAAAGATTATGAAGTTATCATATAAATTTGGGAAAGAAATAATAACTGGGAAGCCACATGTATGAAATTAGGGCGCTGTTGTGACCTGCAAATGCTCCGAAATATATTTTATAAGGCCAATCAGAACAACACCATTTGGAAATATGGCGACTACACATTTGCAGACGACTTTTCTAACACCGATTTCACATTGAACCTTAAAATGGATAATCAACACACTATTTACCTTGTTTTTCAGAAAGTCTTCAATTGCGCGATATGCCGAATCCGTAAGTTTCACAAATATCAAAGATTTATTATTATCACAAACATTTCCTTGCGATGATAAACCATACTGAACACCTTGCACCAGCGCCGCCATTTCTGTCTCATCGTTTGCTCTTGATAGCCAGCTGACGTCCAAATAATTCGTTGAGATACTTAATGATATTCATTATGAATCCACAATACACGATAGCTTTATATGAAATGTTTTTAAAAAATTCAGCTAGATAATTAATATTTATTTATACTAATGAAATCTTATTTAATCTTTATTTGACTAGTTTTCTTGTTTACAAATTTAGAATTTGTTTCACAGATGGCAGTAGTTCTTATGTTTCATAAACTGTCTGATGAAAAACGTATGGTCATAATCCAAATTAATGAATATAGTATTCAATTAAACTTTTAACTATTTCCATTTATATTAGGAATATCGAAAATAATAAATTTATATTACTATTAAACCGATATATCGTTATAAAATATTTTAGATATTGTAGATTGTATAAGATTATAACCAATCTATGTTAAATGATTTTGTAAATATTGACATTTTGAGTCAAATGCTATCCCAATTCAAATAAATGTAGCATTGAATGTTGGTTATAAAATAACTGTAATGGATATTTAATCCCTAATGTGAATGACAAAAAACAAAGGACGGTAAAGAGAATTTAGACAATGATGATTGCCTATAAAGATAATTGAATTGAATTTGTTAGTTTATATGCGACATTTTATAGCAGTAACATGGGAAACAATTGTAGCATGCTAATGACAGAACGTGTTACATTTTATTAAAATCTTAAAATTCGCTCCTCAAAACTATCTTCATACTTTGCTTTGCATGAAAACGTACTTCTCACTTGCAAATTTAAACAATTATTTTAAAGTTGTATGAAGATGACGGTGAATTAAACAGACTTTTGAACGAAAAAAGGGAACTGAGGTGTGGCGCTTGATCTTATTTACGCACACAAAACCGAAGGAGTTTTTTTAAAAAAATCGATCAATCTAACACAAACATTGAGAAGCGTCTCATGGTTTGTGTATCTCTTATATCAGGGTAAGCAACGTTTTGCTTCGAAGCTACTGTGTGGAAGCGGAGGTTAGCGGAGGGCCGAACATTTTAAAAAATACAAATTGTTTCATAATATTCATTAAATTAAATTTTAGTAGTTTATTCAGTTTATTTATTTGCGTTTTTCATCGCATCTATTACTGAAAGAACATTTAATTTAAAAATAAGTGTAATGACACAAATATACCACATCATATTTTTCTATCATTCTTTTTGAACCAGGACTCATGTCTTAGAATATAGTAGGATAAATCTTAAAGATTTATCTATTCCAATCATATTTTCATGTATTATTATATAGAACCTTATGTTAATTTTAGAACATCTTCTACAAATGTATCTAAAGGTTACTCAGTAAGGGTGAATAAAACAAGCTGTGAGAAAGTAACGAAATATCTTTTTTTATATCAATTTCAAAACAGAACTTCTTTAATACCTCACACGCAGCTTGTTTTATTCCATTTCCACACGCCCGTCTCCCCTTGTTGAAAACCATGAATGTGCAAGGAATTTTGTTTTGCCTTTATTGAAATCTCTATAGCTGTTTCTCACTAGAAGTTCTAAAAAATAGGAGTACTTTGTGATGCTGCAGAATAGGTCACACTGCAGCTTCCATCTCTTTAGATTCTCATTTTGAAATTTATTAATAATTTTATTAACGCCTAAACACCTCTTTTAAAATTTGAAGTCCAAACAACGGTGACCAGTCGTTCAAGAAGGTCGGGAAATTAAACACACAATCCGATTTCAGTAAATGTTTCGGAATCGGTGGGCGTCTATGAAACTGTATTTAGTCGTTGGTTGACGGTCAACACTTTCAGTAGTATTCTAATATATACTGTGCATTTAAAATATTTCTAAGAAAGTCACTTTTCATTAAAAAGACGGAAAGTTATGAAACACTGTTGTAAAAAGGGAGAGACAAATTATCTTCAGTAGTACCCTCACAAGAAAACTGCCCAATAATAGTATTTAAAATTGATCAAATCCACTGACTAGATGTTCAGAAACCGAACAATATTTATGGATCCCAGAGCTATATTATCCGATGGCGAACACCTGCCCTATTGGTATTACCGTCCACTGCCCTGAGCTCCGCAATTTGAATTCCAAATTTACGAATATTTACTGACAACACCTCTTCGCATATTAGATTCCCAATGTATGTGGCAGTCCTTAATATATTTTGTCATTCGCATGGTGTGTACGATTTCAATATATTTGGGTCTTCTCCTAAGATTTATATTAAATGTTATGATTTTCATGTTACAGAGATAATCTAAAATATCGAACCGTCGATTGGTAAAACATGCATGTATTCTACATGGCCATATGACTCTTCGCCGCCTTTGTTAGACCTTTATGAAATGCAATTTACCATTTGGAACGGCTTTATCAACTGCATCACCGTGTTCTCAGGATTTAAATCTGGTATTCAGAATTAGTCACAAGCCTCATTGACTACAGCAATCGTCAAGATCCTTTTTGGTGGGACGTTTTAATTATTGCTTTTTAATGTTCTAAATATTAGGCTCAAAGGCCATAGACGGTAAATGCACACGTACCAACTTAAGTCAACGAGTAGAATGCAAGTTGTAAATGTGAATTCAGTTTTTAATATATATATTTATTAGTATTACTCTAGTCATGTCGGTAGAAATTCAAGTAGTAGTATTACGTACTATGATAATTCCTGCGTACATGTAGAAAATATGTGTAATAGACTGGTGGGAAAACGTATAAATTTTTCTTATGCTAAAGGTCCGTAATTGAGATTTTGACCGTATGAAGCTTGTAAAATTTGATAAACATATTTTGAAAATTGACAAACGAAGTCTATATGTGGTTTCTTCACTGGAAATGGAAACGTATAAATATACTGCAACTGAAGATTTCGGAGTATTTGGAATGTTATACTAGCAACCAAGGAGACCAAGAGATATTGTTGAAACTTAAAGAATCTGATGACTTCGATATGCAGCGATTTAAAAGTGATGTGACTTTTTCCTATGAAAACTATTTGAAACATTTACATTTATGGAAAGATATTTTTGACATACTTATGCTTTTCAATGGATTAATAACTTCTTTGAGGCGAAATAGAAGAAGCATAAAATTGTTTAATAAACAGATTTTTTTGAAACAAAATTAATACCAAGGAACTTTTTGATGAAATAGTTACGCTAATAAATTCCAAGAAACAATGTAAAAATTAACATCTGTGGTATATTACGGGCTTCTTTAACGGACTCTTGAGAAATATACTAAGCTCACTTTGAAATGTCGGCTATCTAAATTTTATTAATTTTTTATTAACGTTTTTTTAAGGTTTGTCTGTTAAATGAAGTCGTATCTCTTGTTATCATCCAATAAATGATAATAATTTGAAGAGGCTGAATTTATATCACAAAAATGTATTGAAATCAGAAACGTGGCGCGGAGGGGGCAGTTTTTTGGACGACAAAAATTCACAATAATAATAATTTGTAATATGAACTATACATTTGAACCCTGTACAATATATAACAAATAAAATTATTTACAAAAAGTTCCTTCGAATTTCTGTGCCTTTTGGATTTGAATACCCAAAAAAAGAGGTGGGATGCAATATTTGGATTGTAAAAGCAATGCTGACTGTAAAAATGAATACCGATATGAATAATACTGATATTACAATACATTAAAAAAATATTTGATTGTTATAGCAAGTTGCCCTTGCTGAAAAATATGAACAATGGATCTTGAGCCATCGATGATTGAAGATAATATCTATATATTTTTCTAATGTATTTTAATTTTGTAACAAAATAAATCAGAATCATAAAAAAATTATAAATATGATTTCTTAATTAATGTTTTTTAAATGCCGTTATTGGGGATTTAGGCATGAGTAACGGTGTCCGTATTTTGCTTCCTAAAATTATGGTAAAGCTAAATATAATATTAATGAAAAAACAAAATGAATGAATGAATAAATAGGCTATAATAGCCAAACTGTCAAAAGTAAAGATGCAATTAATACAACTATAAAACAATGCTTAATTCATACTTTGGGATTACATCTGTTGAACAGGAGTTGAAACTAGAAGTCTAGAACATAATGATTAATATTTTGATCTATAATTTATTTAATGATGTTGAACATTTTAATAACATTGATTGTTAATACTTCCAAAATATTCAATTATTGGATTCAAAAAATTATTTGATATTATACAAAATAATTTTTAACACCTTTAAAAAACATGGTCTTGCTGTAAACGAAGTGGGATATTGAAAACATAGTGATTTATTGTTATAATTGATTGGTTATTATATTTAGATATTTTTTCTGTTATTATATGTTGAGTAAATATAAATATTAATGAAAAAGTAAGCGGCGCAAAATGAGTTCTACAACATGTTGCAGAAAAAAGAGATTATTTCACTTTATTCAAAATACATTTGGATTTTATCTAGTCAATTTTGCATTAAATTGATCATTACAGTTTTACCCACAAAATATGTCAGAATTTATTTTACCTTGATGTTATTTACAAAATATTGCTGTAAGGACAGACATAGATAAAAATATTTTTGGCATCATTTAAAAACTAAGCAGTCTTTCTTTCACAACAGTAAATAAGAACGGTCAGGCAGTCAGTACCCAAGTAATGCAACCAAGAAAATTACTAAATAATTCTGAAAACAAGTATTTTTGTATGTATAATATCTTAAATTTATAGTGTGCTCCAAATAAGAATAAATAAATAAAAATTGCTTCTTGATAGTATTCTTTTTGTATTAATTGCACAAAAGTTGAACATTCACTTAATACAGGGTAGTTTCATGCTAAGACAAGATGCAGCAAAGAAAATGTCGTTTATAATAATTATCATACATTTATTTAAGAGGTGTGCTAACGTGAATAGAACTTTATATTAATTTGTAATTACCTTATGGCTCAACAATATTACCTCCATCTCTGTTGAAAGACATTATTTGAGGCAACTGCATTTCTGATTCAATTTAAATTCCATTTTGGCTATGTCCCATAATGTTGAATCATTTAATCACCATAATAAACATGTTACTTAAACTCACATCAGTCACATGTATGGCACTTGTGTATGTATTATTCAGACTTTTGAATGTAAGTTTTAGATAAAAAAAGTGTAGGAAGAATAGTTCATAGTCTAAAATATTTTGCATATGTGTTCCTGTTGTCTTAAAAGCTGTGGTATTTAGTGCAGAATGAGTTGTCAACATGATTAACTTGATGGTGAAAAGCTACTGGATTTGTTAATACAGTAGAAACCCAATAATCCGAACCCCTCAAATCCAAAATTTCGGTTATTCTTGAAAAATAAATTAAAATTCCAAAATGAAAATGTAATCAAAGTAAGGTATGGTACATTAAATTATTTTTTAAACCTTATTTAGCAAAATACATAGAATCAACATACTGTACAGTATAAAATAATAACATAATACAGTACTATATTTGTACAGTATGTTATAAAGTTGTATCATACATACCATAATGCTAAATCAAGAGCACTTACAGCATCTGAATGTGACACAAGGTTCTTCAATGTGTCTTCACCTTCATCTGTAACTTCAGTATTATCCTGGACAATGCCTTCATCACTGAATTCTTGATGACCATTGTTGTTGACTGCTATGTATTCTTGAATGGAATTTGCCACTGTATCTTCACATCTGGAATTTCTGGAACAAGTTGCATGAGATCAGCATTAATTGATGGTTGCTAATGTAGTGACTGTAAATACAAGCTGTATGTATGTTGTTCTGTATTAAATACATTACATGTTGTTTTTTTTCGGATAATCCAAACATTTGCAAATCTGAACAAACCACAGCCCGAATTAGTTAAGATTTCTGGGGTTCTACTGTAGTTTTGGTTTTGTTTTGATGAAAATAATAACAGTATTAAACATTGTGATATGTGTGCTGTATTTTTTTTATCATTGTTAGTAAAAGTGTTGTTCGATGAAATTAAGTAGCTAGTTGATGATAAGAATATGTTATGTGATTGCCAGTCAGGGTTTAGAAAAAACATTCTACTGAATCTGCACTTTAGTTTGGGGTAGAACAATGGAAGACATATATGACAAATGCAACTGTGGCACTGTTTTGAGATTTAAAATAATAAATAGAGATAGATTTATGAGTAAGCTAGAAAATATGGAATTAGAGGTAAGAAAATAGGTTGATTGTGAGATTATTTTAAACACAGGACCCAAGACATAAAAATAGATGGAGGTTGTTGTAACAGGAATGATATTATGTTTGGTGTGGCCTAAGGAGGCAAGTTAGGCCCTCTTTTCTTTATATATGTACATAAATGATCTTTTTGCTGATTTTACTTAATCTGGATGTGATATAAGCTCAGTGCTAATTTGTTTGAATAGTGAATTATGAATTGTATCAGAATTGTTAAAAGTAAATAAGTCGTTACATATAACGACTTATATATTGTATAGATTGTATTCTTATAGAATGTGTAAATAGCTTTAAATATCTAGGGTACATAGAATTTATGATTAAGAAAGTGGTCTCCAAGGGAGATTGTGATCTGCGTTGTCCATGAAAATAAAAGATGTAATGCCACATCTGCAGTACTGAAGTTCTATAATATATGACCTAGATCTTAAACAAGAAATTATTAATAGAGTAATGAGATATGGTTAAGGTAGAAATAGGCATGCCAGTGTTAAGGTTATGTTAAGTGAACTAAATTGGATAGATACAGTATAAGGCAGAAAGTATGTTGTGAAGCCATGTTGTTTATAATTAAGATAGAGAATGATCAGTCTCCAAGTCTCCTTAAGAACCTATTGAGTAGTAATATAAATAGTTATCAAACTAGAAATTAGGAAGATTATTCTTTAAAATGTAAAAATAAAATTTGTACTTTGAATTCAACATTTAATTAAGGTTTTGTCTGCTATAAGAAGCTGCCTGTGGTAATAAATGAATGCACAAGTGTCAACCAGTCTGAGAAAAGAATTAAGTGTATGTTTAAAAACAAAATTTGCATTTTTCAGTTTTTGTCTTGTAATTTGTTTTTAATATGTTTTAGTTTAAGATAAATAAATGGAAATAAATAAATTTTTTGGTGGGAATCACTAATTTTATCCTAACTTTATTATTGCCATTCTTATTTTAAAATATGTCAGATTATACTTTCCATAACTCAGGTAGCTACAGTATTTTAAAATTAAACTTATCTGTGGATCACAGTTAGTCATATATTAATTGTTGATGTTGTGGTGGTATTCAGCCTGATGATACCCTTCATGCCAACCTATCTTTCACAAGCCTTTTCATTTCCACATAACTAGCACATCCCACATCCTTCCAAATCTACTTAGCATGTTCCATCCTTTTCCACCCTCTTCTGTTCTTATCTCACAATTCCCTCTAATGCTTATAAAACATTGCCAATTAATCTATCCCTTCTTCTGGTCAACGTCCACCATATTGTTTGCTCTTCCCCTATTCTGCTTAGAGCTTCCTCGTTAGTAATTCTATCCACCCATCTGATTTTCAGCACTCTCCTATAGTATCACATTTCAAAGACTTCTATTCTTTTCCTTTCCGTAACTCCTGTCGTCCACATTTCACACCCATATAACGCCACACTCCATATGAACATTTTTAGCAATGATTTCCAATATTCACACTTGTATTAATTGCAAGTAAATTCCTCTTTTTCATGAAAGCCTTCCTTGCCTGTGCTATTATACATTTTATGTCTGCTATACTTCTATCATCCCTCATTACTATGCTTCACAGTACTTCCCAAATATATTAATTAATGAAAAATTACTTACAATATTCATGAATCACAACAGACATTATTACTACATCTCTTGAATAAATGTAAACAGCAATAATAGTAAATAAATTGTTATTCTTAACACCACAGACTGACTTTGGCAACTATATATTTTATTTAAGCATTGATTTACATCTTAGCTTTACAGCCCTCGGAGAGCCTAAGCCTCAAAGAATAATGGAATAATGGCCCATTCCTCTCTGTCTGCTTCTTTCCTTCTTTATTTTTCCATTTTCAACTCAACTTAGGTACTTTTCAACATAAAAAAAATTATGTTGCGTTTTCCAACCTGTCTTCTTCCTCCTGGTTTACCAACCAGATCTTGCTTTCTTAATTTACTATTGGCAATTATAATCATAACCCAGAATCTTTACAGTTTTCTTATTTTTAAATTTCTGTTATATTTTACAAGTTTTCAATTCATTATTGGTTCTTATTCTCCAACCTTCATTATTCTCTCCTGGTCTATAGATGTACCTTAATATTTTCCTTTCCCTAGTGCTTAAAATTATCACGCTTCTCCTTGACAGTGATCAGGAATTGTTCTCATACATGACTATTTATTTTATCATATAGCTTTATTTGAACTACTGATCGGGTTTTCAAAAATGTAGCAGGCTTTAATAATATTTATTTCTGGATGCCAACCTAGCCTTAATTTCTTGCTATATCTTATTTTTAAAGTTATCAAGCACCCTATACATTTACAATTATAATTTCCTCAATGTATATTTCATTTATGACAAGTTGTAGTATGTTGCCTGCTTTTGATGCAACTTCCATATACTTTGATTTTTCTTCTTTTATAACTAACTATGCAGTGTGTTTAAAGTCTCATGTTCTTGTGACTTCTTTATAAACCAATTTTACTAAACACCCATATATGACAACATTATCTGCATAGACTATAAATCACTTCATTCTAGAAAATCTTGTTTCTCTTAGGTTGATTTCAATTTACGTATAACTTTTCATTTTAATACACACAACCAATATTCAGCTCATGATGACAGTAGAGCATGGCATGGAAACAAAGTGTTATAATAAATTACTAAATTCCTTTCCTTGTTAAGCAAAATAATATTTCCCTGATCTGTTTGCAAATTCAACTTTCCATTTTATATAACCTTTCTTCTTTGCATTTGGACATTTTATTGTGCCCCTGACAGTGGAAAAATTTAACATTATTATTATTACTGATAAATCTACATGATTATATTTATAAGTAAAAACTAATAAATTAATGAGGGTGACACTCACCATGTGACATATTATTCTGCTTTGAGCATCAGTTAGCCGACAGGTGTCGCATATGAATATTCCATACCTCTCTGTTCTTCATATTTTGGTAACTACTCCTAGCTTCACATTACTCTACATTCCAACTTTTACACTCTTACACTCCTCACTTACCTTAGAAATTGACTCTCCTTCAAATTGGGCATACAGTAAGAGTTGTCTGCTGAATGTATTGGATCATTTGGCCAGGTGCATACTAATCTCGTACAGGCACAGAGAAGGGAGTGCTGCAACCACATAGCAAACTCCTGTCTCGGCACTTGAAAGGGTGTGAGAGAAGTACCTAAGAGCTTGACCTACCTGATGCAGGTTTTCTAGGGTTTGCCCTACATTTATTTCAGTTGAATATGTGGTAGGGTCATTAAACTCACTCAATACAAAACACACATCAAACCTTTTCCTTATCTGCAATGATACTCTTTTGTTTTATTTTCCTCTCACTTTTCCAAATGTCTCTTAAACAGTACATATCCTACTTCTTATCTCATCATTAAGAGTTTGAAAGAATTTACTTCTTACAATTTCTTTCCCTCCAGCCACATTTGTGCACTTCCATCTTCATTCACGATCTCCAAATAAGATTCATTGCATTTTCCCACTTTTTTTTTTTTCCAGTCAGTTTCTCCAAAGTGGATTAAAGTGTTGGTAACATACAACATCCCTGCCTTACTCCACTCCTGTCTCCTGATCAAAGCTACTGTCAGCTTCAGACCTTTATATAATTCCATCATTGGTTTGCAATCTCAGAAAAATTCCCAGTGAAACTAGTAGTTTCCCATTGCTTTCTGCATCCTATGCCATTGGTTGAAGAATTCATCAACCAAAAATTATTCAAACTTATGAAAAAGAATCATTTAAGATAATTTTTTCTTTCCACTCACACACTTAAATTTTCTTTTCTTAAATTTCAAAACATTTTTTAAATTATTCTACCATCGATGAAAGCGGACTAGGTAGTGCAATTTTTACACCTTTATTAAAATTTCTCATTAACGGAATCATTAGAAAACTTTGGCTGAAAGTACTGTGGATATTTTGCTTATTAATACTTAAAACTTAATTGAAACATGATTTCTATGAAACATATATATTTAAATTGGGCAAAAACATTGCATGATTTCTGTATATCTTATTAAAAAAACTTTTAGAACTGGTAAAGAAATTCAGCATGAGGATTAATAAAACTGTTAATTTATTTAAAAAATCTGTATTTCGTTTATCTTAAAGACATTTCCATGTATCAGCACATACTTGAATGATATACAAATATAATAAATATCCTCTCTTTTTATTGGAAACATGCAGTTTTACATACTTTCATACCAAACAAAATGAAAAAGAAAAGGAAACAGATGTACTCATATTGGTAACTCAATTTGGTTGTAAATTATGGTACTAAACCACAGAAATTTTACAATAATTGTCTCATTTTATGCAGTTTTGTGATTTTTTAAAAGACCTGTGTATGTATATATAAGAAATAAATATTATGATTCATTTAACACTTTGAATCCCTGTACGCAATAGTCAAATATTTTGTGCATCAACATTATTAGTTCATTAAAGCTGAAAAATCAAACATAGAAAGATGCATATTAGAGAATTAGAATATATATATATAAAGGAATTTTGTGATTTGTGGTACATGTAAATAATATTTTAGGATAAGCAAAATTATAATAACCCAATGAATACAATATTTAAGAAAATTTGTGAATAGTTTCAAACCAAATTTTGAAACACAGTTTTATTTTATTCATTGAGGTACTTTTTTAAGATTAAAAATATTCACAATTCATATTTAAAATAATTAAAATTATGTTGAAGTAAGCATAGTTGATTAAATTCTCTTATTGGTACAATAGAGTGTTTTGAAATATTATATCTGATATATAATATGTATACAGTCACACCACAAAATTGATTTAGAGTTGTCAATACTTTGTATCAGTTAGTTTTGGGATGAACAATTTATTAATCTTTTAACAATATATATTCACATGATATAGTGCAATTAAACATTAAGATATATTAATATATTGTTATTCAATACTGTGTCCACTGAGATCAAAAATTGCTGTACATTATTAAAAAAAGGTGAAGTTTCACTTTTAAATTAATTTAGCTATGTTACAACGTAATAATGTTTTCTCAGCAATTCTGACATAGAAAAGACCTAGTATAGTTTATTGGATTTCAGTATTCCTTATAAAAGTAGTGGTTTAAAACTGAGAACTAAAAGAGGTGACAAATCTTTAATTGTGCCAACACTTTTCAACAACAATAATAATAATAATAATAATAAAAATATTGAATACCATAACATATATTATTATGGATAGATGAAGTAAATATGTAAAAAAATATTCTTTGAGTTGACAAAATCAGAATATTTTGTTTAAAGCTTATATACATATATTTTGTTTGTTTAGCACGCTTTGTACAATAATACTTTAACAAGTTAGTAACTTATTGTGGATATGCCACTTACAGTCAAATTAACTCCTGGTAGTAATGGTTTCTGGACAAATCCATAGATGAAAAAATAGACAGCAAAAAATTGAGAAAAAATGGACGTTCTGCACTACATGAATAATGGAAATCACAACAGACGTCTTCCACACATGCATCGTTCACTTAGACACTAGCCATAAAAGACAAAAATAATAAATAAAAAAATTAAGAGCACCCCAACCAGATATGTTACAGTCCAAAAATGAAAATATTCTGATATATCAGTAGAAAAGTAACTATTATACTTTTGTTCATCTTCAAGAAATTTAAGCTTTATGAAAGTGCAAATGATTATATTTAATCAAATAAAAGCAATTTAGAATACTACTGTTTACTGAAAAGACATACCTGATTAAGCTTTAATTAGTAAATAATAACTCAAATTTATAATCAAGATTTAATGAATAAAAATTTTAATAAATTCTCTATATTAACTTTTTTTATTTAAATAAATAAATAATTGGTCTGAACTTATTTTTCTTCTTTGTAAAACATAAGTAATGAATTTAGCGAAATATTAATAAAGTAATATTAAAACATACTTTTCTAAAACATAATAATGAAACAATTAATAGCCTAGACTAAAGTAACCATAAAATTTGCATACTCTAATAGAAAAATTATTGTTACTATCACCACTATTAAGAATAAATTTCTGAATATAACTCTCAGAATAATTAGTGTAATTTATATTGTTACTGAGACGATATATCAGAATATGTTCACACATATAGGTCATAGATATCAAACCGCAATGGAAGAACAGGAGAATTATATTGTAATAGTTTATATTATAATATAATATGCTTGTATGAAACTGCACCATACATAGTTCCATTTTTATTTAGTTTCTATCCTAAAACTCATTCAATATTTATACATGTATATAGAAAAAACTTACTTTAACAACTTTCATTTATATATCCTTTGTCACTTTAACAAAGAACAATAGCATTTGTGACAACAATGGAATATTCTTTTCTTTACAGCTAGTGACACGTGACAAAAATAAATGTACAAATTAACATCATGATACAGTTTAAATTAATTTAACCTTAGGCAAAGAATTATCTTTGCTTCACATTAGTTTCATTCTTTACTACTGGTAGAATTTAAAATCTATAGTATCATTTGAAATTATATATTTACTTCATGCAGACAATTATTATTGTATTGTCAATAAGTGTATTAGTTTATTTTTGGTTCATTTCAATGTATCAGTAGGAGAAACTATACTAAAAAGTAAATTATTTTCTTTTGTTTATCAATATTATGTAATTGGAATAAAAATGCAGGCATTCGCAACAAATTTGAAAGGAATGGACTAAGATGTCTGACAGGAACAATATTACCTAAAAATTTGTCAATTGGAATGAAAAATTGGAATTGCATCATTATTAATATTTTAACAAATCATTAGGAAGCCTGCAAAAATTATATACCATTCTTCCCTCTGATCAATTAAATTGCCTCTTTCACATTCTTACATTTAATATAAACAAACCACTCTACTTTTAAGTAAGAAATTATTTAAGATCATATTTATGTACAAATTTACATTTAATATGGATGTTTGTAGAAGCATCCATTTTATGCCCACACATATAACTTACATGGGACATCATTATTTCAAAAATAAACTTCAGTCATATTTAAATTTTATTGAACAAACTATATACTTTTATGAATTAAAGATACTGTACCACATTTTAATCTATACAAACATATTTATGAGCCCACTACTAACTTTCTAAAAGGCTTGAAAAACCAACTGGATAGATTATAATAGTAAATTCTCATTTTGTACTGGTTTTTACAGTATGATTTTAGGATTTATGATTTATAACAGCAACATTGGATGATGTTAGAAGTATTTATCCTGTTTGGCCCCATTTTGTACATGTCAGCAATTTTAAATTGATTTCACTCAGCTTTAATGATGTTAGTTGTTAAAAATGAAATTAATCATGATTTTAGCTGATATCTTAATATAGGCACTAATGTAAAAATACTTTAAGAATCTCATTATTAAATAAGAATATTTTATAGAAAAACTCATATACCATATTTAATAAGACTACTTTTTAATTATGGCAAATTAAATTAAAATATTTTTTAAATTTGGTACAAATTAGTATTATAAACAATATTATGAATCAAAAGTACATTACTTGATTAATTTAGCAGTTTACATTTCAAATGTTCCTATCAGAGGCATTTAGCATTTTCCTTATCAAATTTATTACATCTTTGTATCACATCAATAAATATATCTTCCTGAGCATTTGTGGTGAACAACAAACAAAATCATCTTATGTTTCATGTCAAGCAGACTGTTCCTAGACTTGTATGAAATTCTTAAATATTCAGACTACACATAGTGGAACACCTCAAATTAAAAATAAAAGTTTTTTTTAAATGAATATAGTAAAATTCTGTTGTATTTTCAATACAGTTTTCCAAATTTTGTGGCACTTTTATTCATAGGATATTAAAAGTACTGGACTCATTCAAATAGTAACAATTAATAAATTTAGAGATGATAGACAAGTTAATGATTAATTGTTTGTGTACACTCACATGTGTACTTATATATTTTGTGTTCACAAAAATCTCACAGATATATCAATTGTAATAGACGAACCAGTAGACAAGTATTGACAAAGCTTGTAGCCAATATAATAATTTTAAATAATAAAGAATTATTAAATACGTTCTAGAAAACATGTAGACTTGGCATGACAAGGTGTCATTCTCACCAATTTAATGTATTTACAAATATTTTACAAATGTCTGAAAATAAAACTTTTTAACTTCCATTAATGGAATGATTTGAATTAGAAAATAACTTTGAGGAAATATTTGTGTTATTTAATTGATCACAAATGCCTTGCCAGCACAACTAGTTACAAATGATAACAATGTTTGATTATTCTGTTGATAATTGTTGAGAATGACACAAATTACACAAAATGTCTATGTTTATATTTTATTACATTTCATGTCTTTTTAAAGCTGCATTATTTATTAAGAAAAGAAAATAATTGAGACCTGTAGTGGTCACATTGACCTTCAGCAGGCTGGAAGGCAGGCCTCAGAATATCACAGTGAAATATAAGGATGCCAGTATTCTTAAGCAAAGAGCATAGGAGACATTTTATATTGTGTCACATGGAACTCAAATAAAAAAAAGTGTTATTTCATGTTCTGATTTTAGAATAGTAAACCGTAGTGTTCCATGGGAGGTGAGGATTAAAAGAGGAGAAAAATTGTATCCTCACCTCTGAAGAGTTTTTGTATACTTTTATAACACTTGGTCTAGTTTTGCAAAATTTAACGAGAGAACTTTGTGAAAGTGAGGAAATGTTTGTTCCAGAGCAGATTCCATCAACATCTGCTTTCTCTAACAAATGTTCACCCCATAGGCATTTTATAAGCTCTGGTATCACTTAACACTTCACTTATTTACAAACAGTTTAAAAAATTGTGTATAATTATTAGACATAAAATTCTTCAATAAACAAAATTATATTTCTGACCATTGTTTCTTATACTTCATTTATGTTTAAATTAAACCCACTTATATTTGTGTGTATTAATATAAAAGATGTGCTGTGAGTCTTTTCATTTTAATTCATATTATAATGAGAAACACACACCCATACAACTCATTTTACTTCAACATTTCTTCAGCTTTCACAAGATTTCGAAAATAAGTAATAATTCTGTGATTTTTTATGCAGGATGACTCTCATACAACTAGAATGAACTATTTAAATCCACACTGCACTCATTTTCTTACTGATATTTCACTTCACTTCCCTCTAGCATTATGAATGGCACAATATTGCCGGACGGTGGAGATTCATTTTTAGCTGTATATAATTTAGGTTTAAGGCTTTCAGGTGGGATTAGGTAGTGGATTTTCCGTCCGGATGTCAGACTTTAATTTGACAAATTCTTTCGCTACTTCATCATTTGTTCTTTGAGATAGTATTCTTAAAATTGTCCATCCTGTTTCATCCATCTGAATGCGTTTTCCAAGTGAGAGCCAACATGCACAAGAGCCCTGATCTACGATGTCCTTCAACTGCATCACTGCAACACCAACTAAACGATCATCACGCGCAAAACAGTAGTCCTTAATACATATGTGCAGTTCAAAGTAATCCAACTGCTCCTCATTTCCAATGATGCTGTATAAAATATAATATTACATTAGTAAGAATACAATAAATGAATGTGTTATTATGTATAAAATCATATATGCTTACAAATGGAATGTTTCATTATATTTAGGTGACCAGTTGTTAGCCTTAGATTTTGTTGCATGTTTCCGTTTCTTATCTGCCAAATGGGGTCCGATTAAATTGACCTCTACAAATGGACGAAACATTCCTGTTACGGTTGGCCATTTCAGGTCATTTGCTGCTACAACTGCAATATTAAAGTTCAGTAAGTTTACTGCTTATAAATTAAATCAATGCAACGAAAATATAAAAAAATTGGAATCTAATGTATCAGTTCTCATAAATAAAACAAATACATGAATAATTTTAATATTTTATACTAGTTAGATTATATTAGTGGCCATTACATGTGTTCAAATTAACAGATAGCCTATTATTTAGTCTTAAAGATAGTTATTTGATTGATAAATATGTAATTAAAAGTAATTTATTTCAAGAGATATTTATCTCAATAAATTTGACATATTTGGTACATTGATGGTATACAATGAGACACAGCAAGAAAATTTCTGTAAAGGGCACTAGTAACTATCATATTTTCTTTGTGAGGTTAGTAATTCACAAAAGAAAATAAGTATACCTATGTTAAAGTGAGTGAATGCCAATTATAAAAAAGGCAGATCAATGAACTATATTTGATAAGGCTGCCATTATAGGTCTTGATGAAATACAGCAGATTCAAAATTAGAATTAATTTTCTACTCACTAATAATTGTAAAAAATACAGTTTTTACTATTGTCATTGTTATTCGTGAGTGAAGATATCAAAACATTCTTCAATTAAATTCAAGATAATTAAGAGTATATGTGTTGAAGTACAGTTTTCTGATATATGAAAGATCTACCTTTAACTGTCACTTTGTGCTCTCCAGTGCCAGGATGTGTGAAAAGATCTACTTGAATTGAAACTTCTCCTACACTGCCATCATCAAGGCTGAGTGTATCTGTAATAAATTACATAAAATTTAAACTGTCAGTATCAGGCATAATTTAAGAATAATGATAATTTAATAAAAAACATAATTAAATAAACAGGTCATGCAGTTTTTTCAGTTTAAAAATCCAATCATTGTAAAAGAAAATTGTCTTTACTTATTGTCGAAAATTGAAAACAGTTCTTCACAAAGACAAAAATAGTCTTACTAAATTAGCATGCAATTATCTAAATGACACAACATTCTGGTATAATCCAAACATGCACAAATAGAAGAAAGGAGAGAGAAGTAAAATACATTACCTTGTCCTGGAAGATATATTTAATGTGATTTGAAATCCATAAAATACGAAAATCTCACAAAATAATTAAAATGCCAACTTAACCACAGAAATTTCTTTTAATATCTATAAAAGTAGCATTAGTTAAACACACTTAGTTATAATCTTAGTGTAGATTGTGCAGAATATAATAAAATGAGTAAATTATGATTTAATATAAATTATGAATGATTACAAAATTTTTTCTGTTAGCTTAAAACAATATTAATGTTAGGGATCTACTCCTTAACAGCTGTTAACTGCTCAGCCATAATTTACCTGAAACCTGAAGATAAAGAGAGAATATTTTACCAAAAAAATAATACTGATCACCACACAGTTTCTCTGCCTGTCTACACTGGACTTCAATCCAACCCTGATATAAAATATATTCTTCCCACAACATTACCCACCTCCCCAAAGGTCACCTTCAAGTGCCCTCACAACCTCAACAACCCTTGTGTAGATCCTAGCCTCACATCCTACTGCTTAAGTTGAGTTGCCAACCTTGTGGTAGGAACAGGTGCCCTATCATTCAATCTACAAAAATCCTCAAAATTTCTCCCCAAAAGTCACATGCAAAATAAAATAAAATCTATCTCTTCTTCCACATCATTTAGCAGACTATCTGTTGATTAATTGAGAATATTTTATCAAGTCAATAAACTGAGGCAGTATACATTATTTGAAAACATAGAATTGTTATTCTTGAAGTTGAAGAGGGATAGATCTGTAAATAGCTGAATTGCTTCCTTCACCAGATGTGAATGATAAAATATTGTAGCATGTCCCTAATTTATATATCACATGGGAAATAGATCAGTTTCTTTAGACACATTAAAAAATTATCTCCCACTTTCATTGAACTTCTCCCATCAAAGCACCCAAGAATACTTAGTGTCCACTGACAACCTAAAATCCACAAACCTGGTGTCCTGTTGTTGGCTACAACATCCTGACAAAAAATAATTTCTGCTTTTCAAAATGAATCGGCCCAGCTCATAACTGATAAACTTTTTTGCACCCAGTATACCATTTCATCTGTTCCTGCAGGGAACTCTCAAAACACTCCTACCTGACACATTACTGGTTACTACTGATGCTGTCACCCATTCAAACATTCCTCAACCTAATCAGCTGGGTGCACTTTAATATTTCTTGACTCTCAAGATCCTTCCACATCACATACCTCCTGATTGTCCTCACCATAAATTATTTTTCTTTTTGAGACAGTATTTGTATTACCAGATAAGCAGCCGACCTGCTCATAGTACAACCTTAAATGACACACATAAACTCCTCTTTGCTGAAACTTTTGACCTGGTTATTGCTGACTAATGATAGCTTCATGCAATGGAGCCATGGACCAGAATCCACCAAAACCTAAATGCCAAATAACCAGTTACCTTCTTCACATGGAACTACGTTAAGATCTTGTGTTTCAATTTCAGGTGAGCCAATGACATTCCATCTCTATTTAGTGTGCATATTATGTATACAACGACAATATTTGAATTCTAAATAAGACAGTACTGGTACTTTATGTATAATTTTATGGAAAGTTTCAGTACTAGTAATGAATGTTATTACAATGATATTCTAGAGTAAAATATTTATTGAAAGCATTTACTAAAAACTCATTCACTACAAGTGCTACATTGGGTGAAAATAGATTCCCTGTGAAAAAATGTTGTTAAAATCAATTATCTATTTTTGTACTAATAGAACAAAACCAAAATATTCAACAAGTGTGCACTATAATAATTGTATTGTGGTTTATTGAAAAATGGCTGCAAAATTTAAAAATTTGTAAAAAATTCACAAAAGTAGCAATGCATAAAGGAAGTGTTTATCTAATTTCTAAAGAAACATGATGCTTGTTAATCAACACTAATTTTGCATTGATCACACCCAAGGCTAAATCTGTAATGCCAAACCAAGCACTAATTATCTGCTTGGTAAATTACCTTGGCGTGATTCTCTGCGTTTCTTGGCTTTCAAAGGCTCTTCGAGCCCTTCCATTCCTTCTTCCTCTTCACGATCAATAGATATGGAACGTTGCCTAAGGTTCGATTTGTCGTTAAGTGGAACTTTATTGTGTGTTTGTAAGTATGGAGTTGAAAAAGAGGAAAGAAACAAGAAAATAAAGTATACATTCTTCAACACAGAAGCATTATTACATTAATTGCACAGTAAACAACACAGATATAGATGAAAGCCCACCATGCCTGAATTATACTTTACAACAAAAATGCACAAAGGCTATTTACATATAGGAGAAGACAACACATTAAACATCATTAAAACATTATAAAACTCATGCTACACCAAGGAATCTGTTGTTAATATTTGCCTAGTAAACATTAAATTACATAAATTTTATTTATACTATGTGCGAATACTTTGCAGTTATTGTCAAACAAGGCAACACTTATCATTAAGAACAAAATAAATACTATTATCAATATACTAAAATAATTAGTTCGAGAATTAAGCCACTTTCATTTCAGGAATAAATTTAGTAATTATTATTTTTATCATATTCATTGAGCCTTAACTTACTACAATTAAGAATTGTAGTATTGATTTGCTAGGTGAATCTTATTAAATAATTTTCAACCAAATTTTTTAGACTAAGTGGAATACAAAAGGGTGACAAAATTTATTGTCTGAACTAAAATATATGTGTAATAAAATATTTTAAGAAAAAGCTGTTAAAGTATTATTGATGTTTCTGTATGCAGAAAATTTGTTACTGTATATGAAAAAGAAGCACAAATCAGGTGTTTAGTTAACACTTTTCTAAGCATCAGATGTTTAACTGTGTTTTGTGGTACATATATATAATTTTATAAATTATGATGGAGACACAAAAATTAATAATGATAACCATGCAAATTTGTGAATTTCCATTAATATTTAGGAGCATAAAGTTGCATTGTTTTATGAAAGAATATTTTTCATGGCAGTGAATATATTAAAGTGAACAAAACTTAGTAGTGTATAATGTGAACATAAGTATATTATCAATAAAACTGGAAAATTAATCTGATTTGTATTAATAAATAAAATTCACATTAACTACAAAATATTTCATAGAAACTAAAAAATGGTCATCACGGCACATTTGATGTATATTTTTAATTAATAGCCTAACTACAATTACTTATGATTAAGATATTTTCTCATAATAAAAATTTTACATTAGTAGTAATTGATAAGTAAAGCACATCATGTCTAAAAAAATTCTATAGTGTATGGCCACATTTCATACCTTCATTTGTCTGAGAAGTAACAAAAGTCTTTATTAATGTATCGGTTGTCTGAGTATAGAGAGACAAAGCATATCGAAGTGACTGTAGTTCTGGACTTTTCTCTAAAAATGTTTTTTTCAGACCATTTCCTCCTGCATGGAAATATTGTTTTATGGTATCCAATGCTACATCTAAGACTGCACACTGTTTAGGAGATAAATTTTTTTCAACTTCTTTTGAAATATCCTGAAAATGGAAAATGAAACTTTATAAAAGCTGCAATTTCACTGATGTATAATGAATATGGATAGGAAAGAAAAGGAGAGAGCAGCTTAATTACCTTAACCTGAGCAGCGGTGTAAACATATTGGATATTAAGGAGCATATCAAATTTTGATGGAGGAAGGGAGCTTTATTGTTGTTGAGTGAATATACTCTAAAGAAAGAATATGTTCATGTGTAATATATGCTCAAATGAAAGCATACATTCAAGGCATAGAGTGGAAACAAAGAAGTTAAGACAAAATATTTAGCAGATTGGGGGAATCAAACTTGTGGTACATTTATTATGTTATGCAACCTGCACATCAACCAAGTCACCATGCCAATCCATGGCTATAGTAAACATAACTAGTATTATTATGGGTGTACTTAGGTGAAATGAATAGAGTAAATGAAGAGTTTGGAACATCACTGGAAAGGTCTTCCCAACTTTCTGTTGAAAATCTTCTGAAAATTTAAGAACTTCAAACTTCACATGGTGCCTGCCATCTGTGAATCTCAGGTAAGTCAGCAACTTTCTATCTTTCTTTCCTGTCCTTATTAATTGTTATATATATATATATATAATTAATAAGGAAAGGAAAGAGAGATAGAAACTATCTGATGAAGGAGGCGGAGCCTCTGAAAATTCAAGAACTCTAGACCTCACCTCACAAGGTGTCTACCACCCCATAGTGATTTCTATTTGTTTGCATCATTCAAGTAGCTCATGGATAATAGGTGAATCAACTGATGAGAACTGAGACTTTCAGCTAAATTCTTCTATGGAGGCACAGAACTATGTAGTTTTGATAAAGCTGCAGCAAGTGTGAATGTTGCAAGTTAACGATTATCACCAAACAACAAGATTAGTGACTTTGAAGAATTGTCAGTAAATAACATTTAACTTACCATTACTCCACTTAGAGCTGTTTTCACATCTTGTTTTGCAGCCATATGATTTTTAAACAAACGAGACATATCTTCAATTTTAGCATTTGCAGCCAGGTTTTTGGCATTGTCTGTTAGATTCTTCAAAATCATCTGTGATAAAACAATAATTACAACAAATTAAAAATTTCATTACAATAATTATCAAAATATGTTTATAATAATATCTAATAATAAAATAGGGGAAAATACGTACACTCTTATCAGTCATCGGAGGCAAAACAACAGTTTTTTCTAGTATCCTCATAACTATTTTCCATAATTCTTTGAGCAATCTTTTGAGAACAGTCTTTTCACATGATTCAGCATACAGAGATAATGAACCTATAAATTTGATATTCAGTAAAAAATTGTAACTCCACATTATTACAATACATTGTTATAAAACATTTACAGTTAAAATGACTATCCAGTTTAATTAAAAATAAATTCTCCATCATAAAATGAGAAACATTCTAATTTGCTTTGCTACTTCATTGTAACCCCAGTTCAAAAACAAAATTGCACTTCACTTAGTCAGTTGTCTATTGGGTTACAAGTGAAGAATATGCTTGGCACAATAAAACACAGAAAGGTGTATGGGCGAACCGAGAGATATTTAAAGAGGTCTGACCAATATAGCTTTTTTGATATCAATCCTGCTCTTCTGGCATATCATGGTGTATTGTTAAGAGTTTACTAAACTGTGATTGTATGGAAACTACTCATGATGAATATAAATTAAAAAGTTTATATTGGTATGAAACTTGTAATTTTCAATATTCCACAAAGATGTCATTAATATACTCTAATAATTGCAATGGGGTGCAAAATTCCACACCAATTTATTTTTAGAGAAACAAACACAATGCAACCCAAAAGAGGGAAATGTCATGAGTCATTCCTGTTGTACTTAAGTAGAAACCAAATCACATTTTCTTCAAATTAATCCATTTAATTATAGACATACAATTAACTTTTGGGTAATTTGGTCAGATAAGAATTATATATAATGAATCAGACTATATAAAAAATATTAAATGAAACAAGGCAAATAATTCAGTAATTGAGAAGAACTGACTTAGTACAAGACGATAAAGAACTAAATTATTTTAAGTATCTCTCTCTCTAGAACACCACACACATTAAATTCAACTGAAAAGTGTTTACCATCAAGAAGATCCATAAGAGGACGAAGAACTTCATCTGCTTCAGCTGCAACAGCATTTCTTTGTGACGGCTGATTGAGTGTTACTTGGCCACCTCCTTTAATTGCTAAAAGCAAGTCTCCCAATTCACGGACGCTCACAGTAATCCTTGGTTCCAAACTGGAATAAAAGGTTTATATATTAAAAACTAATGCTTTTTTGACAGTAAAATGAGTAAACTTCTAAATTTAAGTAGAACAAGGAAACTTGTAATTTATGGGTATGAAATTAATTGAAATTCTATACAGTACAAAATAGGCTGAAGTCCATTTATGTTGAAGAATTGATCCATTTATTATTCAGATGTAATAAAAATAGACAGGATTCTGTTTTCCATATGTAAATCATGATACATGTCAGCACCGCAGACAAAATTCAAGTAGATTTAGAAATTTCAACAGAGTTCCATATTCTAATTTCTATACCAGTCTCTCAATGCATTTTTCAATAATTTAACTAAACAGCATTAAATGTCGAGCAGATACAAATCGAAGTATTCTTTAATTAAACTGAATACAATTTTCAACTTATTCAATTTTCCATTTATTCTATTAACATTCAGATCTTTGCTACATTATTTATATGTGAGTGGCAATTTATTGGTTTTTATTGTCAAGGGTTGTATTGTTTATTGTGTTGTGAGCCAGATTCTTGATTTCTCCTGTGTGTAATCAACAATAGTCTCGAGTAGAACCCAACTTGTTGAAAGTAAAGACACTTTGCAAAATATTAACTAATTTTGTTTATTGATTTAAATTACCTTTGAGAATATTGTAATTACTATTATCCATTTTCAATAATATGTGTGAATGCATGGAGCAAGACTAGGTTGTCACATAGAAAAAGAAATGTTATACTGCTCCATTGATCACACAAATGTGTGGTGTATATTTTTGAGAATGTTGCTTAGCCCATCCTGTATTTTAAGCATTGTGATTGGTTCATGCAAGGTCTCACTCCTCATGGCAACTAACTGTCACCAAACTTCTTATTTAAAACAGATTGACCATAAAATTTGTTTCCATAATTCTATATTAATAAGATTTTCTTAATTATATTTTTTCCTACTTAATGTGGGTATTATATAGTTATCTTTAAAAGAATGTTGATTGGGGAAGGAAGAGGGGTTTGTGTATGGCAACAAAAATGCTAGGGCTGGTTCTGATGTAGGGTTTCAAACTTTACTATTGCAACAAATATTTACCATTACAATTCCTCAATTAGTGTTTTAAAACAAAAATTTCTGGTTATTTGCTTATTATTATTATTGTAGAATAGCAAGAGTGTTCTGGGATTGAATAAAATTAATACAATAAAATTAAAATACTTGTTAATAAGTTAGAATATTGATATTTAATATAGTCAAATTCATTATTCACATTTACAGTGAAAGTATGTATACAAAATACATACTCAAAGTTTTTACCCCAAATTTGGGACTTCATCAGGTGGTATATATACATTAATGAGAAAAATTATTCATAATTGAAGTTAAATTAGGATTATAGCATTTGCAATTTAAGAAATTCCTTAATGAATATTTTGGAATCCATTAGTGAAAGCGACTGGCCCATAGATGGCAGTAAAAACATTTACTTGTGATTGGTGGATTTTTCCACAATTTATGAGAGAATGGGCAGAGGTAGCACACACCCTGTTCAGAGAGTGTCTGAGTGTCAAGCAGTGCAGGTTGACAAAAGCTTGGGTCCGAGTGTGGCTGGGTTTTGGGCTGTGCAGATTTGCCCAAAGTTCCTGTCCGGAGTGGACTTGCTGCTATGTCTGGCTGGATAGTGGCCAGTCTGCAGGTCAGTGGAGGGAAATAAAGTTGTGTCAATTGTGGTCTGACTATAACCAAATGGTTGGGCACTTACAAACAAGAACATTTTAAGTTACAAAACTGATTTGACAGAGGTTTTTTAAAAATAATTATTATAAATTACTCTGGACCCAGTTAATGACAGTTAAAATGTACAATGAATGTGGACTAGAGCTTCACTCAGAAATAGAAGTAGCAAAAAGAGAAACTTTCAAAACTAAAATTATTCTATTATTTGTTCTAATCTTTATTGAAATTTTCAGCATGGAATTTCGTTGAGAATTGTTTTGCTCAAGGTAGGGGAAGCAGCAGATGCATTAGTTTAGTAGCAGCAGAAATTGGTATCATTTGAATCCTATTAACTTTATGTAAAACTTGTGTAAAGCCTTACTATTTGACCTTCAACTGCATGTTATTACTACTGACCATTATCTGTAGGACTCAGTTGGTTCCCCTGGATAAAGGTTTTCATGTTCATTGTTTTTATATTAATGTTTTGAAATTGATATGTGTTTTATGTTACATAAAGATGACTGAATCCATGTTGAGTTTAAAGTCAAGTTATCTGTAATAAATAATGTTCTTCCTAAAATTGAAAATGTTTGTATTTTATTTAACCTGACCCACAGATATATATATATATATATATATATATATATACACATATATATATATATATATATATATATATATATACATATATATATATAAAATAATTTTAATGAATGAATTAAACAAAAAATTGAACCTGGTTGCAAAAAGCATGGCTAAATCATCAAGAGCAGAATTAAGGTTCTGCTGCAATTCTTTTAAGATATTGGCAGCATCCTCTTCAAGCTTTTCTCCACCCATTGATTCAAACATTTTTTCCAATTGAACGCGAAGCTGCTGGATATTATTCATAAGTATACAAGCCTGAAATTAAAAGAAGTTGAGCAATGTTAGATCAATAATAAATAATACAGAAGAAAACCAATTAGCATATTAAGCAGTGGTGGCTGATGCATATGTGCCCATGTTCTACAGCACATAAATTAATTTAGAAGGAATTATTTGTTTTGTAATTTTAAAAAACTTAAAAATAATAGTATTTTTAAAGTGCCAATTTCTGATTTGATTTTGAAGAATTTAAACTGCCTGCCTTCAAACATGGTACCATCCATATACATCTGGGCTACATTCTTTATAGCATGAGAATCTGGTCTGGAATGAGAAATGTGATGCACAGTATTTCTGCTCCAGCCCCCTGCTCCTCTATGATTCAACAATTAAATGAGCTACAAAAAGCACAGTGCCGTGCAGAGCAGTGTGTTGACTGAGGCAGCCTTCTTCAGGCTATGGTTTTAAATGTTTTTGACAAATTAATAAAAATTATACTGTTCATGGGCTTGTGGTTTATTTTGAGTTAATCAAAGTTTATATAAAATGAAAAATGTTTAACAGGTGGAATTTTGAAAAATTTCATAATTCTGATAAAATTATCACACGATAATCCAATAATATGTGACTTCTTCCTAACAATAACTTTCTTTATTTAAAATATCTAAGAAGTAAAAATACTTTTGTTTTAGGAATTTGCACCAATATGATTTCATATTTTTACAATTTTTAAAATTCTTTTCTATTGCATGTTATATAGACAAAATTAGAAATGTAGCATAGTACTGGATGTGGAGTATTAACAATACTTATATGTTGTAGTATCATTAATAACTTTATCCTTGTAAAAATTGTTTCTGTGGGTGATGTAGCACATAACTTTAAATACTCACCAGCCACCACAGATACCAAGTATGTATGTATGTATATATATGCATATTCAAAAAGTGGTTACTTACAATTCTTTCTTCCTTAAGATGTATAGGAAATTCTTTTTTGACTATATCAGCATATTCTACTAATACTTTTACAATAGTCTTAGCAAAACGTTTCATGTAACGTTTCCATATTTCAGGATCTGGACATTCAAGTTTTGAAACAACATCAAAACATTGTGTGAGTTGCGTAAAAACATCAACAACAGAGTTTGAAAACAAAGCATGTTCACTGCTACGTTGAAACTGTAACAGAAAAAAATAGTAATAATCTCAAATTTGTATACATGTATAATGTAATAAGAGTAATAATATAAAAAAACACACTCCATCCTTTTTATCTCTATTGAAGGCCCCATGTAAGTACTCAAGAGAAACATCATCATTTTCATTAAGCCACTGCATAACAAATGGTTCGAACCACCTGAAAGGATTTAATAAATACACATTAGATCAGCTGTTAACTGCAGCACCAGTAATTGCCATGACAGATAAAATTTCAAATGCTAATATAACAACCATGTAAATTGAAAATTACTTGTTTTACAAAACCGCAAGACATAATTTGTACTGAAGATATTCACTCCACTGACTGGATAGGGGAAGAGAGAAGAAATGAATGTGAATTGTTATTATTTCATTTCTATGATTCATTCTAATGGTAATGCTTCTGAGCAGACCTCATGTGGTCTAGTGGGTAGAGTCACTGCCTCACAACCCAGAGGTCCTTATTTCTAATCCTGGTATAGGTTTGGATGATTGTGCTATCATGGTCACAGAGACTGGTATTAAGACTGATGGAGACTGAATGTGTCATGTAATATGACAGTCTGTAGTTGATCTGGTAGGATCTGAATAGGCTGCAGATCGAAGGAAGAAGAAGAATGTTTCTGATGTGGTATTTAGGAAATATTTCAAAATAAATACACATTAGTGGCTAGGGTTTCTTGTAACTATCCTTTCCAATGACAATGCTATGGTTAACCAATTGCTTGAGATTTATCAGAGGATTCTGTGTTTACAAGAAGCTTTATGTTAACTATTGTTGGACTCTCGCTGAATCTAAATTACATTTTTGATTACAAGACGTACTGTGGTAATAAAATTCAGGTAGTTGGTATGAGTACTTGTGGGTAATGATGCTTTAATGTGCGTAATCACATGTAACATAGCCACTTGAATAAAAACTTCCCACAGACAAATACCTTGACACACAAAAGAATTAATCCTGCAACATCAGCAACTGAAGAATATATAATGGACATTTATTTTAACTGCAAAGTGATAAGATGTAGACATATTGAAAAATTATTATTCTACATTTCTACTGTATGCAAATTGCCTAGGACTAAAAAGATTAGGCTGATGATTAGTTTGATAAGAAAAAATATTTAATTAATAAATAATAATTAAATTACTTACGCAGGGTACTCAGGAACAGAACCCTTATAAGGAGGCACATCTTTTACATAATTAGTGTGCAGCCATTTGACTTTGAAGTGCAAGTTCATATAGGCTGAGGATTTGCACAAGCGGTGTTGCTCATGCTCCTCTAAGGCATACTTCATATCAACAGCAAATAAACTCCACATTGTTGCTGCAGACAGCTGAATAAAAAATACAATTTTAATTAAATTATTCCCTTTTTTATTAAATTGAAACATGCTAAGTGAAATGATTACCATAAATTGAACAACTATGAACTGAATGTAAAACATTCTATGAACATTTTAACAAATAAAACATATAACCTGGCCAATATTGAGCTCCTGAGGAAACTGGTTTAACACAGGTGCATAACTATTACGGTCTTCTTCAATGACCGAAACTATAAGTGCAATCAGTTTGTGCCAAAAGTCCAGACTGTCCAGCCGAGGTCCATGGTCCTCTTGGTCCCGCTTTACTTCATTAGGGTCAACCTAAGGTATGAAACATATATCAGTTGATGTTATAACATCAGAAAAATGTGTTCTCAGAGTAATTACATTACAGGATACATAATACAAGAGATCAATTGAAGACTCATGATTTAATGTAGTACAATTTGAATAATTCAATGATATTCAAATTAAATATGAAATTAAAACAGATGAGATATACAATTGACTAATGTGTACTTCCAGTATGGTAAAAAATTGTATAACTGCATAAACTTGTGCATGTGTTTGTACATCATCTTAATAATTGTCTATTAAATTTCATTTAAACATTAACAAATATATAATTATTATACAACTATCAAAAACAAGATTGTTTATTCTTAATACAGGTAGTATGAATAAGATTAAAATCGATCACTTGAAGACTAACTTTTTTGTTAATACATAGGCATATTGGATTCATATAATCCTGTTACATAAAAAATCTGAAATATAAGCAGATTATGGGCAGTTAAAAACACAAGATCAGATGAACAACTGATTAAGTGAATCATAAAATTGAATCAATTTTAATATAAATTTAGGAAATGACTCAATTAATGCAGCACAATATAGAGAAGACTGGAGGAAATGAATACAAAATTATAGTAAAGTATTTGTTAGGTTTACAAGACTAAACTTGCCAAGAATAAATTTATATATGTTCTCTTTACAGTTAAATGTAACAGCAAATTCAATGCTAAAAAAAATAAAAATAAACCTAAAAATTTATTAAAATTCTAATTTTTTTCATTGTTATATTTATTAAAATTATTTTCTAAACATGACTATTCAATTTTATATACTATTCTCATTAAATTGTCATATATAAAAAAGAGATGAATACATTGTAATAATCACATAATTAATTAGATATTTCTTGGAAAAATATGATACGTAAATTTTAAGAATTATTGGGTTAAAACGAAAATAAGGTACTAAATTGATAAAAAACGAGCTGTAAAAAGTCCAAGTAATAAAGAACATATTTAAGACAAGTAATTATAAATGTTTCAACATAAGGCTTTACCTGAAACTCTCTATTATAAAGTTCGTAGCAGTTCTCGAACAAGAACTGATATGTGGAACGAAGGCAGGCTTTAACACAGTCTTTAACAACAGTGCTTGCTCGTGGAGGGCTTGACAGTTCCTGCACCTTCATTCGAAAGAAGGTGATGCTGGTGAGCAGATCCACTGTGGACTTTAGATCCATAAGTTTTTCCTGGCTGGAAGCTGGGAAATTGTTGCGATACATTGAAAGATCAATACGAAGAGAGTTGTGAAGCTGATCCAGCAGCTTGACAAACTTCTCCTTCTGTGGAATAATATATTACAATTAAGTCTGGTTACAATTGATTGAAGAAAAATTTATGAGACATAAATAGTAAACAGGTAAGATTATCAGGAAACAGAAACAATAATATTATAATAATGTATAATATAATCTAAAAACAACTTAGTGAATATGATACAGTAATGCTTGTAGGAAACAATGACAGAAAGGATGGTACTAGAGGAAAGAAAGGCAGTGATCACTATATCAACTTAGTGTTTGATGTTTACACAGAGAAACAAATAAGTAAAATAAAACAGCAATTTCTGCAAGATCAACAGTATTTTTAGATTTGAAATTTAATGACAAATTTTTTGGGGGAATCTGTCTGAAATATGTAAGAAATACTAATTTTCTAATTATTACTATTAAGCCAAGGAATTGTCTAAAAACTTTAGGAAATGAAAATTACTGTTTTATCATATCTAGAAGACTATAGCTATTAGTAATTTGACAATGAGAAGTTTACCCCAAAATTTGATGCTGCAAAACGATCACTAGCTGATACTGCAGAAGATGCTGTAGTATGTGCGTAATAAGCATTTATATTTGCCAGCAGAGTGCTCATGACAGCTGGAACTCCAGCACACAGGTACTTTGTAGATAAACAGTGGAAATGCCTGAAATTTAAAATAATATATTAAATATCTATTTAAACAAACACACAGATATAAATTAATGAAACTTATGTAACATGAAGTCACATGCATTGGACATTTGGATAGTAATTAAAGATTGTAAATGAGGGAGAAAGATAGGAAATATGCTTTGAATCATATATTTGGCACAGAATTATTCTCAGGAAAAGAAAGGAAGAAGAAAGAAAGACTGAAAAAATTCGGCACCGCCGGGACTCGAACCTGGATTGTCACAGAGCCTCCACTGTAGCCGCAGAGCGCCTTGACCATGAGGCTACATGGCTGGTGCGTACATGATAGTCAGTCTTGTAGGTTATGTATGATGTATTTTAGTTAGAATGGATAGAGAAAAGTGGGATAGAAAAGGTATTATTAGGAGCATCCATTTTAGGATAAATTACAAATTAATGAAACATATGTAACATAATGAAGTCACATGCATTGGATATTTGGATAGTAAGTAAGGTTAGTAAAAGAGGGATATATATATATATATATATATATATATATATATATATATATGAGATAGGAAATGACATTGTCATGTTTAAAACAATTAATGGGGAAAGGACAGAGAGATAGAAAGAAGATGACTTACCTGAGGTTCATAGATGGTAGACACCTTGTGAGTTTTGGAGAACTTGAATTTTCGGAGGCACCGCCCCCTTCATCAGAAGGTTAGGAAGACATTTCCAGTGATCGGCTAGCCGACGACTGAGCAGCCAAAATTTGCTGCTCTGCTAACTTGGGTCGTAAACAATTGACCCCACCAGGTCATCAACTTTCTCTCTCAATAAGGGTCTGGGAAGAGGCAAGGACTGGATGGGGGTTGGGGAGATGCATACTGACACCCCCATCTTGACACTTTCATTCCAGCATGTCCTACAGTCTAGACAAAGCCCTGGACTCAATATCCTATAACTTTATCTCCAACCTTTCCCCCCCCCCCCCCCTCCAAAGCACGAGTTCATTGAATTGTACATACAATAAAACCTTCTGTGTGTGTGTGTGTGTGTATGTGTATACCTTGCCTTTTGTTTGAATGGTGTATGTATGTATGTATGTATGTATGTATGTATGTATGTATGTTTGTATGTATGTATGAGAGTGTGTATCAATATTTAAATATTGACACCTCTAAGGGTGGATGTGTCTGAATGAATGTGTGTCAAGATGGGGGTGTCAGTATGCATCTCCCCAACCCCCATCCAGTCCTTGCCTCTTCCCAGACCCTTATTGAGAGAGAAAGTTGATGACCTGGTGGGGTCAATTGTTTACGACCCAAGTTAGCAGAGCAGCAAATTTTGGCTGCTCAGTCGTCGGCTAGCCGATCACTGGAAATGTCTTCCTAACCTTCTGATGAAGGGGGCGGTGCCTCCGAAAATTCAAGTTCTCCAAAACTCACAAGGTGTCTACCATCTATGAACCTCAGGTAAGTCATCTTCTTTCTATCTCTCTGTCCTTTCCCCATTAATTATATATATATATATAATATATATATAAGGGTAATAAATATATGTTACTTATTTTGTTGAATATATATAACTTGGTTTCCTGAAACACATTCCCATCCCCGTATCTCCTCCAAACATTGGCTGACCGATATAGTACACATGCCAAAACTTACCACACTGGCATCACACCCCCACAAAATGTGACCGATTTAGATTCTCAAATTTCCTGCCAGTACTATAAAGAACTGTCAAAGCTATCACCTCCTAAACTCCTACCAAAAAACCCATTTAAAACTTTCACCAACATTCTTATCTCCCATGTAACTTCACCATCATTTCACATCTCCCTCTCCAAATAATTTAACCTAATCCATTCCCAACACCTAACCCTCCAAAACCTAAAAAATAATATTGACATTCTTCTGGCATGCAAGGGATCCATGATGGTTGTCATGGGCTCTGATAAAGACGCAACACCAGCTAGATGAACAAATTTCTAGTAGTGGAAAAACTTCCTTCATTTGTGACACAACCATTTCCTCCACCACCTCAATGAACTACCAAGACAACCTCCACCTAACATATTACTTGTTACCGTTTGTCTCTCTCTACACAAAAATTTCCCACATAAGTATCCTTTCAGCACTGAATATTTCTTGTCTTGCAGGCCACCAACTTCTTTCCTATCCACTAACTTTCTGATTGCTCTCATCCAGTTTGTCCTTCCAAAAAAATTATCATCAATAAGTGGCACTGTTATGGGCACTTGAATGACCTTTGCCAACTAGCCCATGAAACAGCATTATTTGAATTCCTCTCCAATTAAACTATTAGTCCAGTTCTAGTTCATATGCAATATTTTTATTCTATGGAACCAAATTCCCCATCAAATTTACCTGGAAATACTCCCCCATGAACATCACATTCTTTGATGTTGAAATACACCTCAGTTCTGGCATACTCACCACTTCTGTCCACATTAAACACACCAACACCCAATAGTACCATTACTTTACCAGTTGCCTTCTGATCACACAAAATGCTCATTTGAAAACAACATAGCCCTTAGGGGGAGTTTGTATTTGCTCTACTTGGAACAAGGATGCACAACACATCATTAACATTTTATGCATCATCTCGTTCCTTCACATAAATTTTTATCAGAAAACTACAACAGCTGTGAGAAACACCTTTAAATATTTAAAAATAATTTTGGTAGTCAGGGAAACATGATTGCAGGTAAATTTCACAAATGAGCTCACTGACTCAAGAGGAGACACATTCTAAGTGACAGTCCATGGCTGGTTGTCCCTTCTCTGAAATGAATTTCGCCTCCAGACATCCAAAAATTTGAGAAAAACTCCCACCCCACAATGGTTAACTTGAATTCCAATTTTTTTCTGTCTATCCTGTCCTTACCTACTGTTTGTATAGAGATTTTCAAGTGTCTGTTCAGATATTCTGTTAGAAGAGGCTCTCGAAAATTCAAATTTTCATACTTCCCTGCCTAATATGTATTAAGGTATATAACACATACTTTTAAAATAATACTTTAACATACATAGAGACCAAGTTATTAAATGTGCACATAGATGTGCCATCTTCCTTAACCACTTTTATGTTTTCTATATAAACAATAAATGGTTGTTGTTTAAATGAAAATAATTTCTTGATATCTTGAAAATTCTTGGGGTAATTAAATTTAAGAAAGGAAATAAAAATAATTTCAGAGCATAACTCAAACTTTGTTAATGTAAAATTTTAATATTTTCTTCTAACAAATAACACTAAATAATATATTGCCTTGTATGCCAGAGCACATGACATGATGTAAGGCCTGAAGTTTTTGACATTAATTCATGGGGAAACTGAGGTGGAATGAACTTTTTCGGTATAATTCATGGGGTGAATGGTGCAGAGTGGTGATGAACTTTAATTGTAAATTCAAGAGTATGTAAGGCAAATTGGACTACTTATGAGTTGTAAGAGTATGTTACTGATATGCAAATGTTGTCACTTGGTTTAATTTTGTTGGTTACAACTGGCACATCTTAACCAATGTATTTTTTTAACTTGTTAATACAAAAGTTACTTGATGTCTGACCAAAACAATAATTTCAGTAACTAATCTCAAAATATAGTCATTCCAAAAATGAAATATCAAAGTTTATTACCAAATTTATGTTTAATAAAAATTACAACTTTTAACACAAACATTATAAAATGAAAACTTAAAGTAAGGTAGAAGTTAGAATTAAAAATAAAAATAAATTTTTTATCTAAGTACAAGCCGATGTTTAGAAGGAATTTTCATATAGCAAAGTTGAATTAATTAAAATACTACTAACGTCATTGCTTGATAAATACATTCAATGCCATATCTCATAGCAAATTCATCCACAATTTCTTCAGCAGGCTCATCAAAGTATACTTTCCAAGCATCATCACCTTTTGCAACAGGAAGGTTTACACTACCACTGTTATCTTCACACAAAGAATGGAAAAGATTTTCATGTAAGCAAGTGTATTGTACATGATATGGGGCAACCTGTGGGAGAAGAACATAATTAAGTTATGGTCATTACTACTTTATAGATATTTATACAATATTAAAATATAATATAATGAAAAATTAATGGAACTCATACAAACTAAATATTTCAACATATGTATTGGAATATAATAATGGAAAGTATGTACAGTAACTAAAATTAACAGACTGCTTGAAATAATCATATTTTTGATACAATACCTTTTCTTCACCTTTAATTTCAACACTTATATGAAGACGAATGGCCCCAGACACAGCAGACTTATCTGTTCGTTTTTCTAAGTTATACCATACATCCATTTCTCCAGAAAGGGTACGAACCTATAAAAAACACTCATAAAAAATCCAGATTGGTCTGAAGGGAAACATAAAATTTAGTTTGAGTGGCCCTGGTGCTTTTTTTTTTAATTTTTTTTACAGTGAGCCTCAATTGAGTGCACTGTGACATAAAAGACTTTTTGCATATTTATTATCTAATTAGAAAGCATCATTAGTTGAATAAAATGCTTGTTAAATTTAAACATTATTCCACATTAAACAGACGTCTTTCTTAACATTATAATTGATTGTTTCTGTATATTTTTGTGTATGTATGTACCACATACAAAGATTAATGCATGGAGTAATTTGGACCAAATTTGGTATATATGTTTCTTGTGACTCAGAAACAAACTCTGTCAGAGTAAGTCATAACTACCCCTAGGAGTAGAGATGTATGGGATTTTAAGATGTTTATAAACATATGTATGGTGAATATACATTGTAAAAGTATGAAAAGTTTATAGTTTTGTAATGGCATACATTATTGTGGCATAAATACTATTACATGAAACACATCTAATATTTTATCATTTCAGTACAATCCCTCACAATATCAAATAAACATCCTGTAATTTGGCAGAAACTTCTGTCAGCTTATGAAATTTAAACATTGGTGCTCAAGTGTTAGAAAGTGAGGAAATACTAAAAAGGTACCTGTTACCTTTGATATAATTACATTGAACACAAACAACAAATAATTAATGCAGTTATTAATGAAAATAAATTTTTTATTGAGAATCAAATGTCAACAAAGCTTGGTATCTATTTTAAGTTTTAGAGGATTTAAGAAGTTTTGGCTACTGAGAATTATCTGTGCATTGGAGTTCTCATTTATTTAAACTAGTTCACAAAAATCAGAGAATAGCTATTAGTCAGGAACTTCTTATACAGCTTCTTGGTGATCTTTGAAAATCTACACAAAACAGTAAAGTATGAAGTGATTCCACATATGTTTGTGGCAGCAATATACATGACTACAAGTGCCATTAGTAGATATGTAAAAAATTGGGTGCAGTGGGTTGGATTTTCTTTGAATTTATGGAACCTGAACAAGCAAGCTTTGTTTAATCCAAAAGCTGGTTATGTATTGAAAACCAACAGTTAGGAAATACAATCCTGCTATAAGGCAATGAAAAGAACATACACTAGGTCATTGCAATGACACAATGCAGAATATTGAAATTAACTTTTTAATTTCTACAATTGAATCTAATTTTCTAATATCACTTGTGATTTGATTTTATCTTGATTGAAACTAAAATAAGAAGTATCATAATTCAAATAAAGAAATTATTATGCATATGAGTTATATTTCACTTTTAAACCTTGTTATACTTACTTCAATTATTGTTTGTCCTAAGAAATCATCTGACTCACGTGTTAATTTTTGCCTCAGTTTCGATTTGAGGTCATTATCTTCATCCCAAACTCTAACTTTAATCCTGTCTGATGAATTGTGGCATTCACTGCATAAAAGAATAATAATAAATTAAACATTTTCTATGATCTCATTATTTTGTATGTATGCAGAATTTAAAAATGGTATTTTTCATGATTGTATAAAATCTACATTACTTACAGTTCTATTCTTACAGAAATATAGTTTTCATTCATATCTTAGCTACATATTATTAACATCTCTATGCATACATATTCCATAAGTAAAAAACAGAACAAACAAAAAACTTTAAATAAAAAGAAGTTTCTCCAAACCATTCTTAAATATAATTTTATTCCTCTATTATTATTCAAATGAGATATATGAAGCTTAGAAATAAAAAAAATCTACTGTACTAAAATTCTTTATTTTCATATGAAAAATTTTAAGTTTTGACCCCCATAATACTATCACATTAAGTTAAGTGTTAATTCTATTTAGGTATATCTTTAAAATAATTGGGGGCAGTATGAAAAGATAGTTGAGGAATAATTAGGAAATCGTTGGAATTGAGATTCAGAAAATTTAGGATTGTTCATGTATTGAAATTACTTTAGACTGACAGTTTAGGGCAGCCTTGTTTCTTTGGTCCATTTTCTTAGTGAAATTATGGCAATATATTTAAAACAAGCTATATTTTAAATTTGCAGTACTATCTCAAAAACTACGTACATATATAACAAATTAATATTTGAAACATGATGTGGTCACAAACATTGGATTGAAGCAAGGATAGAAATGGTAGCATAGTAAGGTAGGAAATTCACTTTAAGTCATATGCTGGCAGAATTCTGCTCAAAGAAGGGAATATGTTAAATATAGAGAAGAATGGAAGAAGAAAGAAAGGCTGAAAATGTTTGGCACCGCCGAGACTCGAACCTGGATCATCACAGAACCTCTGCTGTAGCTGCAGAGTACCTTTAATCATTTAGGCTATGGTCACCAACAGCAAATATCATCAGTCTAATGGTAGTCGATAAAGAAGAGGGATAGAAGAATTTATTTGCTACATCCATATATAATAGATAACAAATTAATAGCCTTTGAAGTGTGGTGCTATAGGCGAATGTTGATAATCGGATAGGTGGATAGAATCACTAACGAGGAAGTTCTAAACAGAATAGGGGAAGAGTGAACAATATGGAGGATGTTGACGAAGAGAAGGGATAGATTAATAGGCCACGTTTTAAAACATGAGGGTCTTGTAAAATTAGCATTAGAGGGAAGTGTGTGGGGTAAGAACAGAAGAGGGAGGAAAAGGATGGAACTCGCTAAGCAGATTAGGGATAATGTGGGATGTGCTAGTTATGAGAAATGAAAAGGCTTGAGCAAGATAACTAAGCATTGAGGGGTGCATCAGACCAGTCTTAGGACTGAATACCACAACAATAACAAATAAATGTTTGAAACGTGATGTGGTCACACACAATGGATAGTAAGTGCAGATAGAAATGAGGGAGAAAGGTAGGAAATTTGATTTGAGTCATATGCTGGCATAGAAATCTGCTCAAAGAAGATATATATATATATATATATATATATATATATATTATATATATATATATATATATATATATGGGATAAGTGACGAAGTCACGCATTTGATAATAGGATAGGAAGAAAGATAGAAATATTTGGGAGAAAGGCAGGAAATTCGCTCTTTAAATCATATGTACGGCATGGAATCATGCACAAGGAAATACATATGTCAAGCATAGAAGGGAATGGAAGAAGGAAGAAAGACTGAAAAAATTCGATGTGGCCAGGACTCGAACCTGGGTGCACGAAACAACAGTGCATCGTCACTTATCCCATATATATTTAATTTATCCTTAACGGATGCTCCTAATTCTTCCATCCCTCTTCTCTATCCATCCTAACTTGAAAACCTAATATATATAGACTGAAAATGTTCGGTTGGTCGTACTCGATGTGGTGGCGGAGTGGATAGACGCACGCCCCGGCTTTTGAAGAAGGGGGTGGTACCTCCAAAAATTCAAGAATATCAAACCCTACAAGGTGCACGCCATCTGTGAACTTCAGGTAAGTCACCAACTTTCTGTCTCTCTTTCCTGTATATTGATATACAATAAAATCTACTAACAGTTTTTATGAATGCTTGATATCAATCAAGCCTATTCAAAATTTAGGTAAATCACAATTAAATGTATTAATTTAATATATATATTTAATTATAATTAATTTAAATATAATTATTTAGAAGCACTCATTTATGTATTTACAATTATCATAGAGTGATACTATTTATTTAATAAATCCCCTGATTATCAGTCAAATAAAACTCATTTATTTGAAAAAAAATTCTAAATTTTAGCATATTCTAAACTGCAAAATTTTTTATGAATATAATAATGGATAATCAACCAAAGCTCCTTTAAATTAATGCTGAAACCCTAATAAATGAGTTTTATTTGACTAATGATCAGGAGTGTTATTAAATAAGTTGTATTATATAAATATCAGTCTTATTCTAATTTATGACATTTTCAATAATGAAAATGGACTGTTTGTATGTTTCACATACAAATTTACATGTGTGGATAAATTTCAACTAAATCTTGTAGACATACACTTTGTGATCCAGAAACAAACACAGTTGGGGTAAGACATGACTACCACCCCCATGGGTGATGGAAGTTCACAAGATTAAATTTGAAATTGAATGAGGTACTTAGCTTGTACATGTGTGTGGGTGGAAGAGGGTGAAAGCCAATAACACAAAATAAAATGAGATTTCTGTGTATTTCTGGATTAATGAACAAGTTGAGTTTGATTTTAATATTGAACATGCAAATTTCAATACATGCCATAGTGTAAGTAGTAGAATGGAAGGGGATGAAATACATTTGATACAGTACCTATAATATAAATAAATACTGGGGGAATGCTGAGCATCTAGTTAGTTATTGTAAAATGGGCTGTTTTACCACAACATTTGTTAATAAAAGTATTATTTCCCTTTAAATATGAAAAAAAATTGACATACTTTCAAATTAATGTTGTATCATTTGTTTTTTAATAATACATTAACACTGAAATTTGGTAAATTATAAAATAAAGTAACTTACAAATAAAATTTTTCATTCCAAACAGGGTTAAGTTCTTGTGGCATTGTTCTGGTTCTTTTTTTAACTTTTCCAACTTGTACAGTGACATATGGATCTGATGTCCCACTCTTATCTTTAGCTATTAATCCCTGAGCACAAATGACTGCAAAGAAAACCATAAACAAACATTAAGTTATAAATTGCTGAATAATGAAGTTATTAAAAAATAGCACTGTAAACTAATAAGATGAATGAACTGAAAAAAATAATTATTATAAATTTATTGACATTAGAAAAATACTCTACAGGAAGTGAATATTTGAAAGACAAAAACAGTTAATTATTGTAATCTTTTTATGTGCTAGAAGGATATCAATGTTTACAATATTTACAAGAAAAATATTTTAAGTTTTTAATAAATAGGTAAATTAATATCGCAGAGTGAAATAGCAAAATTACAATAAAATTTTAGCAAACAAAATATTCAAACAATGAAACAGTATTTTGCACATAACATTTGAATATGCCATAAGTATTGTTTCCTATTCATGTAATGGAATAATGACTCTTAGATAAAGAGAAAAATAAAGAATTTGATAATAATAAACAAAATTCTGAAAAACGAATAAGTAGTAATGTAATGATAAACAATAATCATGTGTACTTGATCCATTAAAATAAGAAATAAAATGAGATTTAAAGTTATATTGATTATTGTTTTTTATCAGTCCAGTTTTCTGAAATGATGAAATTTTACTATGCTTGGCCTGAGAATTTGAATCTAAGAATGTTAAAATTTAATAATTTTGTGAACTTATGTATGAACTTACTGTATTTTCAATTAAAGGTTGGCATTCCTCAATTTTGTTACACTTAAATATGGGTAAAATGCACACCAAACATTAAATCTATTAAAAAATTACCAACAGAAGCCCACAAGAAACATTGTATTTATATTAACTAAATGTTAATTAAATTTGTTTTACTGATATATTTGGCTGTATTTTATTTATTTAATTATTTGATTGATGAAAAAATATTTGATATTATTGTTATTTTCTTATAGCTAATTGAATTGAATTTATTGATAAACAGCTATAGGACCATGACTAAACCATATCATTTTGATAATTATCTCAACATGTACTCTCATTTGATAATATTAATAATTTAGCTTCGGACACAATGTATTGATGAACTTGATTCTGAAGACAATGGATGACTTGATATCAAGACATATTATAATAATGTTTACATCAACCAAAAGTACATAGGTATATTTTTTTATGGCCTAAGTTGTTATCCTATTACTAATAACAGAAGAACTGCCTCTATATTTAAATCATAATAGATAAAACTTATAATTTATCTGATTAACTACACTTGAACGAATCATTTAAAATATGATATTTTTAAAGACCATATCAGTTGCATCTTTTAGCTGCAAGACCAGGAAAGAATTATACTGTTTCATTATTTTTCATTACAAGAAATTTATTTCAAATCATAGTTTACCACAACAAGTAATGTATTCACAAATGATAACAAAATACATTTAATTATTTGCCTTGACAAGACATTATGAACAAAACATAATCAATGTAAATAAAATATATATGGTATAAGTACATTTAGCTTAAAAAACTGTGATGTGATTACAGGAAATAAAAAATAATCTGATTACAGGATGTCTTTAAATTCTTCATTCAATTTTAATTTGCTGCATTAACAAATAATTTGTTTTCAACTAACAAAATTATTGAGGTTACAATAAAATGATCACATATGTTCCCATCCATTAAAAAGCATGTTACCATGACAGAATTGTACAAGACTGACATTTGTCAAACTAAAGAATACCAAGCAATTTTTGCAGCTGACTAAAAATGTGTACAACATTGGAGAGAGCACCACTCCTATTATCACACTAATGCCATGTTACACAAACACACTTCAAAAAGTTATAGGTATGAATAGTGCCATCCAAATTAGAAGATTTGAAGTTACAGCCACTTGAAACTGACCAAGAACCATAAAAACATCCTGAATGGTAAATAAATATTTTGTAATGTTGGTTAAATGTAAATAAAAACAGTAAAATATATTTTTATTATCAAAGTTTAGCAAGGCTGTGGTAACAATTTGTCAATAACATAAAGGCTGCAGCAAGACATGCAAGTAAATTGTAAATTACAACACCAAAGCCATATTGAAGGAAGGATTTTATTTACTAGCTAAGGTTCATGCTAATACTTATGAAAAAGTTTTTGTACTTGTATGTTTTATTGTGTCACTTGTATTCAACACCAACTAACAACCCAAAAGATCTTGCAAGTTTTTACCATTCAATTTTTTTTATTAATTTTTGTAGTAACCTGTTAATGAATTGATTGAATAATGCAGAATATAAATGGTGTATTTCAGAAGATATTAATAATGGGAATAAAGGGAACTTGTTTTAACAACTTTAACTGTCACTTTTACTACGAGATTCAATTGGAGTCAGACTATTATAAGGATTTCTAAAAACTAATCAAAGTAGTAATTTTAATTAATTTATTGAGTAAAAATATAATAAAAATAATATATATATATATAAAATTAATGGGGAAAGGACAGAGAGATAGAAAGAAGATGACTTACCTGAGGTTCATAGATGGTAGACACCTTGTGAGTTTTGGAGAACTTGAATTTTCGGAGGCACCGCCCCCTTCATCAGAAGGTTAGGAAGACATTTCCAGTGATCACTGGAAATGTCTTCCTAACCTTCTGATGAAGGGGGCGGTGCCTCCGAAAATTCAAGTTCTCCAAAACTCACAAGGTGTCTACCATCTATGAACCTCAGGTAAGTCATCTTCTTTCTATCTCTCTGTCCTTTCCCCATTAATTATTTTAAACATGACAATGTCATTTCCTATCTCACACACATATATATATATATATATATATATATATATATATATATATATATATATATATATATATATATATATAAATCCTCAAAATTAAGGACAGTGGGATACAACAATTAGGTTGTGATATATTAAGGAGAATGCTTCATTATGCATACATTTATATAACTTGTCAAATGAAAAATAATAAGTTAAAATAAGAAAATTAAAACTCAAATAGTTCAGTTAGACATTGTGTAAGTAAAACCAGGCAATTTAATTTAATTATGTTCATTTATTATTATCAAATGATAATGATTCAACTCTTATATTGGTAATTTTTCTTGTATTTTTTTTTTTGCAAAACATAAAATGGCAAACTGGATTACTTATTTAAATAACCTATATTGTGGTTTTGCTGAATGATTTCTGATCCTCACTTTTATTCATTATTAGAGTCTTTAAAATTAACTAAGAAGATGATTCACACTTGATAATTTTCAACTTTCTCTATTAATATCTGCAATGGCACAATTTTTATGAATTATTATGATATTTACTCACAGTAATCATGTTACCAAATGATTGACATACAGGTATGAATATTATTACCTTTTATACTGTTGTCAGCACTTTGTAAAATAGATCTATGAAGATTTATATAATTATTAAAGTATGTATTATTCGTCTACAAAAATTATTGGCATCAAATACTACAGCTACTTGACTTCTACTTGAGTATGTCATGATAATGGAACTGAACTCTACCAGGCCTAAATGCACGGGGCATGCGAACTCCACTCTACTACTGGCCTACGAAAGGGCAATCAGTATTCAAATTGTATGGAGAAAATAATGGGCTACGTCTATGTTGCCTAAGACTGAAAACTCAGAATTTTTTGAACACATTTAGATATTTATAAATCTGAAATTACAAATTTAAAGAGGTTTAAATTATGTTATTGTGATTAAATGATTTGCAGATTACAGAAAACGTATTTATTATTAAAAATAATTATATTTAGAATAAAACAAAGTAATTTTATGTATAAATAAAGTACAACAACAATAAATTAGAATGTAATAATAATAATAATAATAATTTATATTTAAAAATAGGTAAATGAAATAGTATTATAAAAAATTGAAATAAATTATCAAGTTGGCAAATAAATAATGGTTTGTTTTCTTAATATATGTTAGCAATTAATTTCTTGAATTGCCTTTATAAATATCTAAATGTATATCAGAATTTACTATTTATTCGCCTTAAGAAGGAAGGCTTAATAATATAATAAGCAAGTAGGTAGAATATTACCCACTGCAGATACATAAATAATACCTAAAGAAGCTGCTCAAACTACTATAATTCTTCTTACGAAAGATCAGAAGTAGTATATACAGAAGAAAAAGAGAAAAGTAGAAGATAAAGAGTAAGTGAAAGTGTCTATTTGTGAAGTATATCAGATTGTGAAATTTTTGCTAGAAGAATATTAAAGTAGCAATTCCTTAGATAAAAGAGTTTCAATATTTTGGTTAATAAAAAAGAAGAGTGCAGGATCCATGACTTATGTATCCTTTTCTGTTTGCATTATTCTCTTTCTTTGTTGGCACAATTGCCAAGATACCTGTGATAGCGATCTTGCAAGACCATTTCGATGTTCCCTCTAATACCATGTCTTCAGCCTGTTCGATTGAATCTATGTGTGTGTCAGGATCCACTGAAAAGGTGTTTCTGTGGAAATATAAAAAATACACACAAAAGAACAACACCACATCAATACAAAAATATAATGGGAAAAAGAAAGTAAAAACAAAACAGGGAAGCATAACAACAATAATAACTGGACACAATCAGCATACATACAAGTTGAAGCAAAAGAATAAAAATGTTAACAGTTTTAATATACAGTAACACTTTCCATTATAATTTAGCTTTCTCAAGAACTTTGTTTATCTGTTATACATTTTCATTCTTTCCATACAAATAATGGGACAGAGACTACAAACATTCTAAAACAGCAGGCACAAAGTGATTGATGATCTGAAACAATGTCAAAATTTGCCTAAATTTCTTCCAAAATTTGACTGTCAGATAGTTATTATCAATTTATTTATTTGCAATAACAATTTTAGTTTAGGAGGCTCATGTGTCTGAAAATTTTTAAGTGTTTCCTGTCTGACATGGAAACACTGGCTCTCTATTTCAGGTAAACTATTCTCTTAATCTTTCCTGTCTATATATAATAATAATAAGGAAAGGAAAGAGAAATAGAAAGTAGGTGACTTACCTGAGGTTCATAGCTGGTAGACATGTTGTGAGGTTTGGAGTTCTTATAAATTTTCGGAGGCACTGCCCCCTTCATCAGAAAGATACATATCGGCTAACCAATCACTGGAAATGTCTTCCTAACTTTCTATGAACCTCAGGTAAGTCTCCTACTTTCTATCTCTCTTTCATCTCATTATTAATTATATATATATATATATATATATATATATATATATATATATATATATACATATTTTTAATTATTTATTGGACATGTTACAGTTTATTATCAGCATACCAACACTCATAGGTCAGTCAACTGGAATCTATCCTTCTATCCTAGCCATGTGAGTAATTTGACAATGTTGCATTATCTTTAGCTACTCAGTAATTGATATGGGACAGGAAATAGTTTAGATTTTCAGAGGTGCAAATCTAATTCTTCAGGAGATAGAAGGTTTAAATCAGGCAACTGCAGACTGTCCAGAGCAAAAATTGAATAGATTACTGTCTGACAAGTGACACTGGCTTTCATTTTGCCTGCATTTATCTGACTCTCCTGTTCTTTTCTACCCATATTTAACTTATATTTTTAATATGCAATTTTTTACAATGCTAGATCACCAAACATTTGGCACTTTATAAGGAACAAGGCACAGGGCAAGCATACACAGCAGTCTTACATTACAACAAACCTGTGATGGCTATTTTTGCTGACCATTTGCTGGTGCCATCTAAAACGGACTGTTTCACAGCTTTCATGTGGCCAATGTGACTTTTTTCTTCAGCTTCAAATACTGCCCTGTGATGGTACATAGGTAGAAATAACAAAACAGGAATCTAGTTAAGATTTATAGTCATTTGTCCCTACATGGAATCAAGATAATAAAAGTGGTAGGTTTACATTTAATTTGTAAAGAATGAATACAATTTGGTAGGACAGAAAATAATTACACCCAATCATACATACTATGCCAGCATCAAGGGTATTTTACAAAAATAATAGTGTGTTCCAATAGTACTTTTATCACATGTCTGGGCATAAGTAAGACTGAAATATGAGAAATAATTTACTTAAAAATATACCCATGATGTTTTAAATATTGTAATAAATATCTGATTTTAAATAAATATTTTTGGTCAAGAAGAAATAGAACTGACTCATGAGGTAGAGATATAGAGAGAAAAAAAGGAAGTAGAATTTAAATCACTGGGGTATGCGAGATATCATAAGTAAAAGAAATGTCCAAGTAGTCGCTGCTTTGTTCAACTCTTCCTGATCTACTACAACTAATAATATCTACAAAGGCCACAAGATGCACATTAAGGGAAGTTATACAAGTGACTTGATAGATACCCTGCAATAATGTTCTGTAGTTGACAATTTAAAATGTATCAGTTTTCAACTAGTATTAATACAATACAACTACAAAAAGTTGTCACTGCAGTGGTGACGATTTAAAGGTAACTTTCATTTACTTCTATTTTAATACGTAGTTTTAAAAAATTTTGACTGCTAGAAGTTATGTAGAAACAGATTTCCATTTGCAAAATTATTCATTCATTATTTTATTGAACAATATAAGTTTTTAATTATTTTATGTCTGTCCTACATGTAACTCAAGTGACCTAAGTGCTTATAAAAAAAGGTCTCAGATGTACTTTATATCTAATGCACATATACAGCAACAATTTTTTTGGTTTTGTGTATACAAAACAACTTAGACCTAATAAGATATTATTGAACCATCAGGCATAACAAGGTATATTTTTGGGATAAATTATATTTACATGATGAGAAGAAATCAAGTTTTAAAATGTTTGTAACAGAAAACTCATTAATCTTAGCTATCTGATAAGTTTGCCACCAGAAAAAGGAAATTAATACAAATAATTTAAAATGATGGAAGCCATAAAAGTATTATCATTTCCATAAGGGAAATAGTATATCCCTTAATCTGTTTTGTGCAATGTGTATTTATGCAGAGCACAGTTGAAATTTGCAAGTACCTGAATATACACTTGATTGTTTACTTCTTATAAGTATATGTTTGTAATAGACCACAATATTAAGACATCAAATTTTAAAATGTCTTGGCATTTTTGAAAGCAATACTACTTATCTGATAGTGTTTTAAGCAATAAATAAAAATGCAATTCTGCATGTCTTCATTCATTGTATGACAAACATATCATTTTATAATTCAGGTTGTTCATACCAAGTAATCACAAACAAGGACACAAAACATACATTCAAATTTTCAGTCATTTTTTTAAATTATTTTTTTATCAAATAAATATGATTATATGAGAAAAATTAACATTAATTATTTATTGTGTTCAATTATTCACCATGAGTAAGGAATTTATTACATTAATTTCATTTCATTTTGGAAAAAAACAAAGGATAGGTTGCAAAAGATCTGTGAATAAAAAAATTCTCTATCTGTGTGTGACTTAGATTTTCATCCTTTAACCAAAATGTTTTACATTTGAATATATGTAAAGTGTAAATATATTACATCTCATTATCAATTTCAATTTTGAAATTTTCTTTGTAGCATAGATGCTATCAAAAAGAAAGTCATTTGGGAACAGTCATGCCCATGAAGAGTAACAGATCCTAAATAAGTTTGTTAATTGTATTTGAAACACTGTGTTGTATATATTGTAAGGAATAACATTCTGAACTCGTGAAATGAAATTGAAAATAAAGGAGATTATGGATATTGGCAACTAATACTTTAAATAAGACAATATATAAGTAAAATGGAATCACAATCTATAATTATAACATTCCATTTATAATTTATTTGGTAACTTTCAGATTTAGAGAGAGATACACCAATCATATAAATGCAGGAAATACAGAAGTAACAAATTTATTAATGGACAATATCATGTAGTGAATGATGTATAAAAGTGACTAGGTGCCACAATGACTGATTATTTGACTGTATTTTTAGATGTACTTAAAATATAAAGACAAACAGATGCAGAATTACCATTTATAAACTAAAGAAAATATCAGTTTGTCACAAAACTGATTTAAGAAATTGACTCCTCTCCTACCTTATTAGTTCAAATATTTCTGGCTTCTCCCTCTCTCTTTGCTTCATACGTTCCTTCATAGCAGTTATAATACTGTTTGCTTTGTCTTCTGCCCCATGTTTAGAACTCTTCTCAGCAGCTCCTAAAATTTTAGATATTAAATAATATTTGGCATTTATTTAATAATTTTAACCCAAGAGGAAGAGCTTTACAACAATTCATGAATATGAGATATAGTTATTTTATAGTTTTAAACAAACGACAAATAACCAATAAGTAATTTTTTTATATCATTCAACACATTATATGCAATGTTTTGTCCACCATTTTGAGACTTCATCAGGTAAAGACTGACACAATAAAATTTATTTCAAACATAAATTTTTAATGGATGAAAATACATATAAATTAAATATTAAAGGTCAACGAAGAGAAAATTTATCCAAAATATTCAGCAAAAAAGCAAAATTTCTTTATTTTTGGACTGTTAATATTTAATTTGTATTTTTTTGTATCAATTAAGAATTTAACTTAAAAAAAATTGATTCCACATGTCTTTACCTGAAGTGTTGAATAATATTAAAATTTTTACATATTGGCTGTTTGATGTTTATTAGTTTATTCTATATTTTCAGATTAATTTATATAATGAATTTTGTGGTTTTATTACTTTCCACACTGAACATATTTTGACTTGGTGAACATGGTTGGTACTCTGAAAAATATAAAACTTCACATATAATTTAAAACAATCTAATTTCACAAAATATTCCTTTCCTTATTAAAAAAAACAGACCATATTTTTTGCCATATTTCTCTGACAACTGTAGAATGATGAAAATTTTATTACAATTTAAATCTGGCAAAGCAGTATGTTGATCTTGGGATTTCTTTAATGGCCTTGTACCTGAGGTCATGTGCTTAAAGCAAATGATGCCAAGAGATATTCAATGGAATTACATAATATTTTGATATTATATAATTTCTGATACTTATGGCTTTCAGTACAGATTTTAAGTAACTGATATGTGTACATCAAAAATTAGTTCAATTTGATATGAAAACTATTTAATTCTTTGTTTATAACTGAACTAATTCAAAGTAAAGTATTAATTTTTTTCAATTAATTTTTCTTAATGTTGAAATAACTTAGTTCAATAAGTTATATGTGAAATACTTCAAGTTTACTTACTTTGTAAGCAGTCAGCATTCAACAAATCTTTACATTTTTCATGGCATTTAACCCCACACTCAGTACAGCGTACTCCTTGACGAGCAATGCCCCATAAAAGACCTTCACATTCATAACAATATGTAGGCGATGTTGCTGTCCACAGAACAAAATTGTGCGGTGTTGTGCTTGAGATTGGATAAATGAGAGCTTGCAGTGTCTTCTTATACACATGCATTTTCTGTACATATTAAAAATAATGTCACCAATATGGCACACAACAGTTTATGTAAAATATTTTGCTGTATTAATTAATTTTTAATAAAGAGTATCAACTAATGGAAAGAGAAATTATGACAAAAACTGTAATGTCTATGTAAGTCTTACCAGTTCCTCATCATTGAGTGTAGCTCTGGGGACAGCAGATGTCAAACCAGCATTTCGTTTTGTTGCTGCCATTGTCTATGTACAAAATATTAAAATTTGTAGTTAAATTCATGAACTGATAATATATATTTGTTAAATGATAAATAAAATATTAATTGAATATTCCAAGATATTTTCTACTATTTAGTGATCATCTGAGATGTCATGCAAGCACAAATGTTTCTAGTCTAAAAGCCTGTGTAATTCATTTTGAGTCATTAAACTAGCGAAGGAATATTCAAACAGAATTGTTAGTTATGTTTTCCTTCATGACTGTGTAAATTAAAACATAATTACTTTTAATATTTATCATGTGTATTCAGTCAACAGCTTAATATCTACTCTGCAATATGAAACCACAAGAATTATATTAATATTCAAGTCTTTAAATGAGTTCATTTCTTTAGATTTTAAAGAAAGGGAGTACAGCAAAAACATTAAAAAAAAGTTATTCTTGACATTTAAACTACCAAACTGATATTGTGTCATATTTGAAAAAATACTTAAAAGTGGATTGATTAGCTTAATAATAAAAAATGGAATAACTGAAGAGAATTAGGATAAACAAAAACAATTTTCAGTGATTGTAATACAAAATTACTCAAATATGTCTGTGTAATTTTATTATCTTTGAAATACACATAACAAATAAGAAAATTGTCAAAAATAATATTATATAATCTCTTTGGATCATACTTTGCTTCTTTGATACAAAATTAATGACTAATAAAGCAGTTTTACTTGTCTTAGTGCATAGATTTAAATACATCTATAATATTCCTATGAATAAGTAAATGCGGACTAATAAATAAATCAAATTAGCTATGTATACTCATTTCCATTAATTATAAACCATACAAAATATTTAATTAACTAATTTTAAAATAAACTAAGCACAACCCATAATATCACTTAACAAGAAATTTATTTACATTGGAGATGTGATAAGAATATCTGTAATCTTTTTAACTGTCACTAATAAACTATATACTTACAACATTTGTTTTCTGTGGATAGAATTCTGTTATAGTTAACTTCAAACTTACCATAAAAGTAACACAAAACAAATATTATTTTATTACTTTATAATGTATTTATAATTTTGTTCCATAATAAGTTTTATTATTACCTGGTTTAAGTCTATTAATTTGGGATAAAACTAATAAACTCTTTATTTCAATAAATTTTGGCTGTTAGTTTACTAGAATCACTTTGTTAGTTATGATTACTAAACTACCCATTTTTAACTTCCAGTTGTCTTTTATTACTAACATTGTTTTATGAATAAATATGGGCATATTGGCTGTTCAAAATACACAGAATATGACTTACAGGAAAAAAAGTTTAATGTCACCATGGAAATGAATTTATTCAAGGCATTAATTCTATTTATTAGTTGCTCATTGAAAACAAACAGTTTGTAATAATGTGGGACTTCACTTTAAATTATCTGATACTTCAGAGAAGAGATTGTAGAGAAAGCTGAAGATTGTAATAGGATTGATGCTAACATTCAGAATAATGTTTTATTGATCAAAGTAGGCAAATAAATGACACTATTGAAGTTTTTTTTTTTTTTTTTTACAATTTTTAGCTTGTGTACCTAGGGAAACATTAACATTTGTTCTATGCTGAAAAGGAGCTCAATTTCCTCAAATGATATGTACTGCATTTCAATTAGATGCTGAAACTGGCATTCAATCTCAAATAATATCATTATGTGACACTCTCAAAGCTCCATATCTTACTGAAGAACAATTTTCTGTGATGTTTTCTTATGACATTTCATAGTCAATTGCAAGAAATTGTATAATGCCATAGTTTGGAGAGAATCTACACACAATTGACATATTCTATTGTGACATTTAAAACTATTTTATATTACAATCTTTTTAGATTATATCACACTAATTGTCATTATTGAATTATTTGTGGTATATATTACAATAAATATATTTTGAAGATAGGATTTTATAAGTGGGGACAGTTTAGAAAATAACTAGAAATCTGTAAAATTAGTGAATGAGAAAACACTCACCTAAGAATTAAATGAGTGTAGTTTTCAAATAGTAGATATCAAACATAAACATAGTACTGTAAAACAAAACATTGAAGAAATATGGTCTTATTACTGTTTAAAGAAAATATAAATGTTAACTTGTGTAAAAGTTAGAGAATTAGATTGTAATTGAATTATTCATTTAATAACGGACTAGATGGTGTACATTCAGAATTAAGTATAAGTAGTGTGACTGCTTACAGATATTAGTAAAAACCAATCATGGAAAAATAATCTGTGTTTGATGATATATAATTTTCTTCAGAAGAGGTGACCACCAAGAAACAAAATTTGAACTTTTACAAAAAGAGAAGCAAAGTTAAAATTATTTCCCCATAAGACAATGGTAGTATGTTATGCTGTGTATTGAATATGGAGTCATAGCAAATATTTATGAAAGATATGCATTAGTACACAAATATTAAATGCTAGTGGCATGAAATTTGCATGTCTGGTAATAGTTGTAAATAATATGTAAAATAAATCATTAAAATATTTATGTTTCAAATGTAATTTATTTTATGATTGAAGACACTAAAAGTATGTGAACAATTTTCTAGGATCATTGTAATTTATATGTATTAATATTTTCCAACCAACTTAAAATATTTATACAGAGTCAAATCCATCAGTAATCCTCAATTATACTCATACATATTTTTAAAAGTAAACTAATTACATTTGAGCTAAAACATTTTCCCTCATTTTGATAAATCATCTTCCAATGAAATAAATATACCATTTCTGAGAAATTAAAAAAAAATCAGTATAAAAATATTTCTATTGTGATAGCATTATAAGTGTGTGAAGAAGCACTACAATGTATTATAACGAGATAATGGTACATGAAGTTCTGTTTCGCAGCTCATGCCAAAGTGGTGTGCAGCACTACATGAAAGCAGCAAGCATGGCTACCGAAATGGCAGTACTCACAGATACAGCCTCGGAGAGCTACACAAAATGAGCATAGTTGGAAATTTGTGCTCTTCATTATGCCAACGCAAACAATTGGATTGGATATATGGGTAAGTTATATGAAAATATTTAAGTTCATTTTATAATATTTAACCCTTTAACTGCATTGGATGAATTATTTTATCTCATAATATCTGGTACTTCTTCAGATTGAAACAAACAAGCAATGGAAATAAACCATGGTCAAAAATGCACAATATATGGTTTAAATACAAATAAAGCTATTAAAGGGTTAAATATGCCAAATTATCTATGTCAAATCAAACACTGGCCCACTGCCAGATGAGGAAAATATAATTAATTTCACACACATCACTTTTCAGATTAAAGCATTATACTGAATGGTGTTTCAATTCATTCATGCTCTGAGAATATGAAATATTATCATACCTAGCATTCAGAGAATAATAATGGCATCATTTCATACTTGATATATATGCATGCTCATGAAGCAAGGAAAGACAATGTGACAATTTCAAAATATTTACCTTAAATCAAAAGTAGGCATCACCAGGTTGAAAAACAACAACACATTCTATTTTCAAATGCCTGAGCCTCCTCCTTCAAGTCATTATGTCTGATCAGCAGACCACCATATTGTTCAGACATTTGACATGTTACTGTTTTCCCTCATGAAGACTACTATCAATTTAAGGTAAGTCAATGGCTCTGTCATCTCTTTCCAAATGAGCTAATTATTTTGTCTTTGCCACATTATCTTTTCTTGCTTGATATACATATGTCTCAGTTGATGACTGACCATCACTCAGGATGCTCCTCCTAATTTTTGACAAAGGGGCCACTTTCCTCTAAAAATTCAAGATAACCCTGCACTAATCATGGTATTTGCCAGCTTACACTTCAGGTAAACCACCACATTTCTACTTATCTTTCCTTAAATAAATATATATATAATTAATCAGGACAGGAAAGCTGTCGATGGCAGGCCATCACTTGAAATGTTTTCCTAACCTTCTGATGAAGATCCAAAAATTCAATGATTCAGAAACCCTACATGGTGTCTGTCATCTGTGAACATCATGTATCTAAGTCACCACCTCTCTGTCTCTCTTTCCTGTCCTCATTAATTGTTTTAATCAACCTGAGAATGTAATTCTCTGACATATATGTATATACAGGGTTTTTAGTATATCTGAAGGTATTGAAAGATCTTGAGAACCAAACATTGCATCAAAAAAAGTGTGAATGAAAAATGTTCATCTCGAGGGAGGACGTCTAATGATATGAAGCTTGACCCCCACCCCTAGAGGGAAGAGTTAAAAAAATAGGAACCCTCATTTTGTATTACAGATTCAGATGTTCCATAAAAAAATATGATCTACAATTTGAGTCATTTCGGTCACAGATGGCTTTGTAATCAACAAAAATCAAAATGGGTAAAAAATTGTTGAAAAATGAGAATATCTCAAGAAATAGGCACCAGATCAGCAAAATAAAATTACATGTGTTTGATATTCTTACAATTGCTACTTAATGACACCATAACTGTTCACCCACCCCCACTCCCCAGGGGTGGGAAAGCAAATTATGTAAAAGTTTACAATGGAAAACCAATTTTTTATTATAGGAAACCTTGGTTTTCTAATGTAAAATACCATTGATTTGAATTCATTATTCATGGAAATTATTTCACAGATTGCGCTGCAATCAAAAGAATACAGAGATGTTCATTTACTGATAAGTAGTAACTACGTTTGGCATTACCCAGGAACAATGGTGTGGACATAGTAGTTTTTTTCCCTTGGGGTGCTTGTTTTGTGTGAGTCCCTTTGCCTTTCACAATTTATGTTGCTGTTTTTAGGTGTTTTCCCTTGTGTTTCATTGTTCAATTACTTGCATAATTTGCTTCCCCACCCCTTGGGAGTGGGGGTGGATGGACAGTTATGGTGTCATTAAGTAGCAATTGTAAGAATATCAAACAAGTTTAATTTAATTTTGCTGATATGGTGTCTATTTCTTGATATAATCCCATTTTTCAATGATTTTTTACCCACTTTGATTTTTGTCGATTACAATGCCATCTGCAACCAAAATGACTTGAATCATAGATCAGATTGGAATAAATTTTTTCTGGAGAACCCAAATCTGCAATAAAAAATGGGGGTTCCCATTTAAGGTTTTTAACTCTCCCTCTGGGGGTGGGGGTCAAGTTTCATTTCATTAGATGTCCCCCTTCAATACGAACATTTTTCATTCACACTTTTTATTGATCTGATGTGTGGTTGTCAAGATATTTCAATGTCTCCAGATAAACTGAACACCTTGTCTTCAGACAGTGTGTCTGAATGGCGACATGGCTAGTTGCTCACACACAAAAGTATAAGATGGGAAGGTAGAAAGAAAAGACTGAAAAAAAGGAAGCTAGAAGATGTTGAGTCCTGGACTTTGTGTGGACTGAAGAACATGTTGGAGAAAATGTTCATAAAGATGGAGATCATCATCTGGTGAATCAGAGGGCAAGGCTTTAAGAACAGTCAATGTGAAGTACTGGTCAAAACAAAAGTACAAGATGGGGAAGATAGAAACGAAGAACTGAAAAGAAGGAAGTTAGAGAACATTGAGTCAAGGAATTTGTGTGGACTGAAAATGTGCTGGAAAGAAAGTACTCAAAGATGGAGATCAGCATGTGGTGAATCAGACAGTAAGGCTTCAAGGACAGTTAATGTGAAGAACTGGTCAAAATTATTTGTTTTGATTTTTGGCATGAGCTGCTGTAGGGAATTGTGTTTTGGGCAGTTTGACAGTGCTGCGGTGGTTAGGAATACATTTCCTGAACCTTCTCCCTTTTGTACTTGTGTGAGTATTGTTTTTTTGTTTGCATGTTTTTTCCTGTTTCTTTTCCATTTTTGAGACCTATCCTTGAAAGAGATAGTGTTGTTGGATGTTAATTGTTGCTGTCTGACAGCTGACATGCTGTACTTTGAATCATCACTGAGCAGCTAGTTGCTGTGCCGTTCAGATACTCTTAGTCTGAAGACGGGAGTTTAGGTTCTCAATACCTGCTTTCGATTTAAGATAAGTCAATGATTTTTTCCTACACTCTTTCTTATCTAATTTATTATTATTATTATTTTGACTTTGTCATATTGTTTTTATTAATGAAATAGGTTGCTTAAGCCCTAAAAATTTATCTGTACACTCTTACCTGAGCTTCAATTGAAGCATTTATACTTCCTTAATTTGAATAGTTTTATTGTAGTCATATCAAGATATATTATTTGACAGAGCAGATAAGAAAAGTGTAATGTTTGAGTATTTTTTAATTTTCTTTCCAATGCTTAAGTAAATTTTAATTTAATTCTCTCCTCCCTTTCTTTCCAATCTATATAAATATTACTTCTAATCAACTTTCTAGGATTTTTTATATAATAAACTTTCTTGCTTTTGGATACTATGTTACAAATTATAATCACAGGTTGACAAATTCTCAAGCTTAAATACCATGCCTGTTCTGTTATGTAGAATATAAAAAAATAATTAGGAGTCCAAACATAGTATTAATGCAATATATACAGCTAAATGGACTAACTATAACAAAAAGGTGTGTTATTTCTTGTAACTTGAAAGGATAGACCCTAAAACACAATGGAAACACTGTGTCTTTAATATTAATATTTAACAAAAAACTGTAAAGTATGAAAAGATATTGTTTACTCAAACTAGCCATATGAAATTACCCTCATTAAAAATAAAATATTTTCCAATAATATGCATTTATTTAATAAGTTATGCTATCTATAACATTACTTTCAGAATTTCACAAATTGCAATGAGTGTCATTGCAAACATGAAATAACTCAATATTTTCTTTGGAAAACCTTATTATTTGCAATACTATAATTTAAATAAATGGAATATTAAAATATTTATCTAGACAAAATCTTAATCATAAATAGTAGTTTAACTTATTTAAATTGTCCTCTATTATCAAAATTTCAGAAATCATCTTATTCCTAAAGAATTCTAATATCAAGTAATCAAAGAACACTCATGCATAGCAAACAACAATTAAATTCTACTCTAAATTACACTAAAATTACAGTACAACATATGGAAGTTGATTCAGTAAAATTTAATCAAAGGAATTTTTAACAATAAAAACAATATCATTTCCACTATATAATGTAATCTATAATTTAAAATAGAAGCATAAGTTGTAAACAGCCCTTTTATTGTGATGTACTGAATATGAAATTACAATAATTTACTTGAAATTTGAGAAGTTATAAGGAACATAGAGGTAATTAATTCAGAAATTTTTAATTTGATATAACATGAAGAAAATTATGTATGAAAAAAATAATAAATAATGTGAAAATATTGAATAAAACTATGGATGGATGGTTGTAAAAATATTATGTTTATTTTAATTGGAAACAGCCTTTTAGAGGCAAATACTATTTATATATGTGGACAATATGTTTAAGAAATTTGATATATCTAATAACACTGAAACAGCACTATTTGATATTAAAGTATACAACACATAATATGATGACTTTATTTACACCATGTAAATTGTACTGTATCATTGGATACAAATACAAGTGATGTTTATCAACTGTTGTTGTAGTATTTAGTCCTAGGACTGGTCTTATGCAACCCTCATTGCTAACCTATTCTGCGCAAGCCTTTTAATTTCTATATAACTACATCAAACATACTCACTAATCTGCTTTGTGTATTCCATCCCTTGTGACCCTCTTCTGGTCTTACCCCCTCTAATGCTAATTTTACATGTCTCAATTAGTAGCATATTAATCTATCACTTCCCATGGTCAAAATGCTCCATATTGCTCTCTCTTTTCTTATTCTGCTCAGAACTTTCTAGTTAGTTACTCTATCCATCCATCTGATTTTCAGCATTCTTCTATAACACCACTTTTCAAGAGCTTAAATTCTTTTCCTTTCTACAACTACTACTGTCCACATTTTGCACTCATATAATCCCACACTCCATACAAACATTTTTAGTAATGATTTCTTAATATTCATACTTATATATAAATTTGTTCCTCTTTTTTTGTGAAAGTCTTTCTTGCCTGTGCTATCATACTCTTTATGTCTACTACACTTCTACCAAGCCTAGTTGTTATGCTGCCCAAGTAGCAGAATTCCTTAACTTCCTTCAAAATGTCCCTTCCCAATCTAACACCCTTTGTTATAATGATTTCTGTTTTGAAATTTTGCTTTGTTATTTTTAGATTAATTGAAGAGGACAATTATTTTTCCTAAGAGGTTTGGCAATGTTAAATGTCAAACAACATTTATCTGAGGTTAAGTTTAAAAATAAATACATAAAAATATGGCCAAATAAGTAAAAACAAATTTAATTAGTATTTCATTAATATATTAATTTAATGTTAAATGTCTTTAAGCAACACCCTGAACAGTCTCAAATAATCAACATAGTAATTATTGTGAATGTTTAGTAGATCAGATTTTTACACCTTTCTGTTTTGTAATCTGTAATGTGTTCCCAGTGAGGGAATTTTCTTCAATATACCTATGACTTCTTTCCTATCACACAATGTTAAGCTACAACCTCCTTTCCCTTTTCTGTACTTTCATTTCATACATATAAGAGTATACTATTCTTTATGTGCTTAACATATTCCTTTTTATTTATTTTCTAATGTAATAAAGAAGATTTCCTTTTTCATTAAATTATATTTGGTTTCTTTTTACTTAAGTGAAGTTTCATTAAGTTTCAGATTGTAAATGTGCCATCATATAATAGTTTTCAAGATCACTCTGTAGAGCTCTTTTCTAGAAGTATATATTTTCTTAAAACTTAACACCTGGCTCATAACTATCTCATTTCTACAACTTTAAGGAAAACATTCTGAATACAATATTTATTCAATGTGTTTTATTTGTGCACATTCTTTCATATGTAGCGAAAAATTCTTATTAAATAAATAAAAATATGGCCACAATTTACAATATGAAAAATTTGGTGTCGCGTACAATCTTCCGTGACGGCTATGTAAATAGTTCATTCATTTAAAAATTTAACTGAAGAAGTCCTCAAAGTTGGATGTAATGTTTTATTTATAATAATTAAATACTAATTAAATTTATTTGCTGATTTAAATGGCCATGTTTTTATTTATTTATTATTAAACGTGAAGTCAGAAAAGTGATGATTGAAAACATTCTTATTCACTTAAAGCAAAGTACAACAAGAATCTTATGGGGTGGTATTTTTTTCACTATAGACTACATGAAGACAATTTCAATAATACCTATTATTGTACTTGTAATTTCCAATAAATAGGTTCTCCTCTGTCTATAATTATAAATAAATTATCTAACTATGGAAAATATTTTTCAACAAATACAGTTTCAAAGTTCACAGAAATTGTTAATAAACCTACAGATACTTCAATAAGGATTCTTTTAAAGAGACAAATGAAAATAACCAAAAGTTGGTAAGATCTATATATATATATATATAATATATATATATATATATATATATATATATATATATATATATATATATATATAAAAACTTCAGCTCATGCATACAAAAACAAGAAGGAATGTTTCCAGAACCTAAAAGTTAAAAAGGTTATGAATCATGCATGCTAAAAGACAGATTAATTAAAAATTTATTTTGCCAATACCTTGAGCACCTGTTGATTGAGTTGCAGAATAAACAGGAAACAGAAACAAAGATCACTTAATGATAATAAGTTATCATTTGTGATATTTTGGAACTTATTGTAATCAAAATTGAAAATAAGCAATGAATTGAATCTTGTTTTAGTTACCAAGATGTTTTGAAAATAATATTTATATTCAATTTCAATTGTTCATAATAAAAGATATAAACTATTTTTTCCTCATATAACTATTGACCATATATTGTGTAACAGAATTTAACTTTTCTGATACACTTTTAAATTTGTAATTTAGAAATAGCATAATAATAGTTTAGTTGTTCCTACTTGAGTGAAATAAATGAATAACATTGCAAATTTGTTGGAAATAAAATTTTAATGAAAAAAATTAAAACATTAAGAGTATCACAACATATCGTTCCTATTTTGTGACATCTTCACATGAATATAACATTTATGTAAATTATTTATCTCTTGAATTTAAAAAAGGAGATAGGAAAAATTTCCAAGAGTTAATGCTGTACATACCTTGGAATTTTTTTATTTCTTCTTTTTAAAATCATGAGATAAATAATATGCACCTGAAGAATTTTCTAAGTAGGAATGATATTGACAGTTGGCTGTAATTTCTTCATTTGAGAAGCAGCTTCTTTTGACACCTTGTTTTAATGAATTGAGGAATTGATTAATTTTACACTGTTACTTTCTAATAAATACATATTTGGAAGCCCAGCAAAAACAATAAACCAAAAAATGAAAAAGTTAACTGAGCTGCAAATAATTAATTCTTACAATCATCCTATAATAAAAAAGATAAATGCAGTTATTCTAAATCTGGTGTACAGAATGGGTACAGGAATATAAATATTAATATTTCCTTTAAAGAGTAATGTGTTTTAATAAAGTAGAGAACACTTTCATGTTGAGTAACTGTAGTTTAGTATTAAATCATCAATAAAACATTAGTGATAAAAACATTTGTCGTAGTTGTGCATAAAATTCTACTCTACACACTTACATTGAAAGCTTAGTGTAAAACTAACAATGTGATAATGTGAGTGAATGTGAAATTCTTTGTATAGTTATACCATTCCTATTTTATTGATATTGGTAAAATATCATTTTCAGAATTGATGTATCTGTTCATTTTATTTTTAGTGCAATAATTTCATTTCTCAAAACTACTTACAAGCTCAGAAACGAGGGGAATGGATTTCCTCCTGGGTCGAATATCTGGCATACTGTCAATGTTGCTGTAGAAAGTATTGTCACCAGATCCTCTGAAACAAATCATAATATTTTGGTTATTTAACTCAAAAAATGTCTTAGTATTAAAATGCAGTTATGGGAAACAGGCCTATTTTATTAAGATATTAATTTCAGCAAAAAACTTTTTGAACAGTTTTCATGGTTAACTGAGAAATGGCTGTTTTTCTCTTTTTTGTCATTGCAACTCCATTCTCCACTGCAATCAAGTTTTGATCCTTTACATAATACCATATGTCCATCATTTTAGACACCACACTCACAGTTCCCCCACCAAAACAAGATTGCCAGTAATGTGGTATGTACAGGTAACATGTCTGTCCTACCCATTAATCTATTGCAATTTTCAAGAAACAATTACACACAGCCACCAACCAAGTCAAAGGCAATATTTCCTGTTGCTCTTACCACAAGATTTACCCAACAACCCTGACAAAATCCCTATTCCCAAATAGCTGCTCACACCTACATCAACAATTTTGACAAGTGACTTCCCCTGGCCCTCATTAGAACCTTAAAGCCCTCTTAGAAGCTGCACTCAATCAATGGAAACTCTCCTTCAAACACGTTATACAGTCAAGATGAAGACTATTACAGCAATTAAGTATCTTGTGATCTTGTCAATTTAATTGGTCTGGTCATAAACAATTACCTGTAATTGAAGACAGGTGTCGCCATGTCGAGCAAGAGACATTATTTCACCTCTGAAAAATTGAACATGTCCGACATGGTGACACAAATCTGTCAATTACTCAATTATACATATTTCTCTCTTTTCTTTGATTGTTTTAACATGCCACATTATATACTTAAAAGAACCAAGTGTTGAAATATAGTTAAATTACAATTTTACAGTAATCTACTATTCATCTTTCATTATATATTTATTTGAAAAAAAAAGATTTCGTCTCATCAACTAGAAATTATTTCAACAGAGGTGTAACAATAATAACAAAATCAGAATGTTATAAATTTTACAAGAAGCAGTATATTCTTACATATTATTAAAATAAATAAAATATATATTGAGACTAATAAAAAATAACATATTAATATCCTTTAACATATTACTGTTTTGGCTAATTTTTTATATTTATGAAAAATCAAAATTTTCAGTGATTAGTGGTTGGCTTCTAAGAATTTATCAGTAGCACCAACAGTTTACCCTTGTAACAATAATTTTAAATAAACTGTGTTGCGAGGAAATAAATTTTAAATGGAAATTCATCGCGATAGTTTCGGTGCAATGAAACGACAAACTTCAGCAATCTGCAGAATATCTGGGATAAGAAAATTGTGCTGAGCCCTATTATGACAATGTCGTGATCGAAAAATCATGTATAGAGATCGATAGAAAGCAACTGCAGTTGTAAATGACAAGAAATGTTCTGTGGCTATGAATATGATCATTTAATTCGTATTAATTGTTTACTAGCGACACTGGTAAAAGCTGTGAGGACTATCAGGATCTGAGACGACAATGTCCCGCTTACCGCAATAATGAAATGATCAACTAATCACGAACTGCATTCCATGCTATCGCTTTGCCTCGAAAAGGTAATTGTTGTGATACAAGAAATGAATAATAATAATTGAGGCCGGACGGAGCATACTTGGGATTCAAATCTATTATTCTATTAGAACGGATGTTAAATAGCCATAGTTTTAGGTCGTAAACCTTAAAACGTTTAATTGGGTGAATTAGCTTATTGTTTGAAGATTGAAATTCCAGTGAGATGACTTATTAAAAGTTGATCACAGGGTGAAAAAATGAATTAAAGCACAACTGGGAAGAAAAAGATTAGATTTTTTGGTTTTGTTTTGATAAATTTTTGTAATATAAAAAAGCTGATCTGAAAAACTCCCACTAGGCTTGGCAAAAGCACATTACATAAATATAAAGAATAAATAAAATTGAGAATTCGTTGAAACTATTAACATATGTTTAAATTTATTTAGTATTTAGAAGTTGTATGTAGTAAATGGCACATCCCCCCCTTTTAATACACGGAAAGGGAATTTGAAAAGAGGGATGCAGAAGGAAGATGAAGACATCCAAGGGTCGATTAGGGCTGCAGTTTAAGAATACTACCACATCAGGTAGGTCAGGGACTTGTCTCACGCCCTTCCGAATGAAGGGAAAGGAGTTTGCTGTGGGCTCGCAGCATTCCTTTCTCCGTTAGGCAGCCGGCCAGCTGTTCGAATACGATCAACGGACAACTTTAACCGTATGCAAGGAAAATTTTAACCGTAAGCCCAAAGTCTGTGTTCCGATTTAATTAAATACACTAAACGCGGGGCAATCAACTTACTAGAGAGAGATCGCACAGACGCCGCCAAACGTCATTGATTAGTTTATGAACCAAAATATAATTGAAAAATGTATTTAAATTTTCATCCTTACTCAACGTATATAGATATATAGTTCTTTAAAATTAACTATGGGGACTTTGAAGAAAGTGAAAACACTTGAATTATCGGCTACGAATAACTGCATTATTATAAAACACTTTCATAATGTGGTGTAAGTATATACTTACACCAGGTTTAGTAATATAATTGATCTTTATTCATGTAGTTAATAGCCCTCATTGACAAGTATCTCAAACTTTTATATTTATATGTTGTTGAAGTAATCAGTCCTTAGACTGGTCTGATGCAACCCTCCTTGCTAATCCATTCTGCGCAAGCCTGTTCACTTCTGCATAACAAGGCCCCCATGTCTCAAAACGTGGCCTATTAATCTATGCCATGTCTTGGTCAAAGTCCTCCACATTGTTCTCTCTTCTCCTATTAGAACTTCCTGGTTAATTACTTTATCCAACCAACTGATTTTCAGCATTCTTCTATTTCACCACAGCTATATCAATAAATAAAATTGAAGTGTCTGTTAGTATGCTTGTCTCGAATAGGCTCCGAACGGATTTCAATGAAAATTTGAGGCTTTAAAAAAAGGAGATTTAATATAAATATTCGTGCATATTTAATTTCCATATATTGCAGAAGGTATTAATATAATATGAATATAAATAAAAATATTATTTATATGGGAAGATTTCTTGGAATTGGCCGGCGAAAGCTGGCGTGTAAACCAACTGCGAGTTATAAGTCCTATTAGGCGTTCCTGTATCATTCATCCCACTTACTATCTATTGTTGCAGCAGAATGAGAAAAAATGAACTTCTTTTGATAGTCAATACGATGTATACATAAGAGTGATGAATTGGTTTTATTTCTCGCGTAAATTTTAAAATTTAGTAATTGCTAATATGAAAATAAAAAGGAAACTATCCAGTTTGGTGTCGAAACTTGTGTAATGCGTGTCGCTGTGTTACATTATAACCATTAATATGCGATTTAAGTTAAAATTTAACCATTAAGTGAGGGAAATTTTTTATTCTGTTAGAATACTGAAAATATATTTATTACTGCTATTGTACCGGGGGGTATTTTATACACTCGAGATACTGGGAGTATATTTGAGATTCATATTGTGACGGTTTCGATGTTGATTTAGTTGTGTGTTGACCAAGAATTAAATATTGTACTAGGATAATAATAATAAATACCCGGGCAAAGCCGGGTCCCCAAATAATTTCCAATATATTTATAAGCTGACAAATAATTTGGCACCCGACGACGGGAAAAGACCAAGGTAGCAATAAAAAATTGTTATTATTGAATCCGGTTTACCCGATGTGAGAGAGTAGTGACGCGCAGGACCCGGACAAGTCTCATAACTTAAACAGCATACACGCTTCCCCGTGATTAAATAATACACGTCGAATTAAAACTTCCGTGTTTCTCATTTTCAGAATAAACTAGTGTGACAACTAACTACGAAGTTGCAAGGATTTTATCATTAACATTAATTCCTGATTAAGAGAATCCTGCTATTAAGAATGACACTATTTTCCTTAAGAAATAATTCTTAATAGTTTCGGTTATATTGTACTTCTAAAGAATACGGAGAAAAGTAATGCTATTTACATTTATAATTATATAATTACTAATTACATTTATATATAATTACATTTATATATAAAAATATACATAAGAGTCTTGTAAAATTAGCATTAGAGGGCAGAGTGTGGGTTAAGAACAGAAGAGGGTGGAAAAGGATGAAATACACTAAGCAGTTTAGGGAGGATGTTTTAGCTATGTAAAAACGAAAAGGTTTGCGCAGGTCAGCATGGAGTTTTTCATCAGACCAGTCTTAGGACTGAATACCAAAACGCATAAAAATGAAAAATAATTTATTGTTGTTTAGTCTATAAATATTATTGGCCTACATGTCGGCTATGAACGTGTATACTTCATCATGTTAAAAAGTGGATGTACAAATATAAAATTTTGCATCTATTGATGGTTAAAACCGAAGAAGCTGAACATTAAAATCGTCAAAGACATTTTAGTCATCAATTCGAACACACAAGATTACATCAACAAATGTTTTACTCAAATACGAGTTTTTTATAGTTAAAATTCATCTGGTGAGGTTCCAAATTGAGGAACGAAACGTCAAGTTATCAATGTAAATAGAGTTTATATTAAATTTCTTAAAAGTTTGAAGCTGATTTACTACTTATTAATTTAAAACAATCAGATAATGTAACTTAGCAAACAATGTTAATATATATATATTTGGGTTAACAGGCTACATGAGGGCGATCCTAAAACAGGCAACTCTCCTTTAATAGCATAGGAAGGGAATTGAAAAGGGGGATGCGGAAGGTAGAGCAAGGTAGCGAAGGGTTAAGTAGGGCCCCCGGGCTATGGTTTAAGGATCCTACCCGGTGTTTCACCTAAAGAGACGCAGGGGAAACCCTAGAAAACCTACATCAGGTACGTCGGGCATTGGGTACTATTCTCACGTCCTTCCGAATGATGGGAGACGAGTTTGCTGTGGGGTCGCAGAATTCCCTTCTCCATATCTACATCAGTTGGCCGACTGATCCAATGGGACCAGCCGACAACTCTTGCCATATGCACAATGTCTTCGACCCCAGTACATATACCTCCTAAAATAGGTTACGGTGTCTCGCCATGTGAGAACTTTGATAAAAGAAACCCAGAGAGAGTGCGAGGCATTCCCGAACTAGAATATAGAAGAATGGAACGGCAAATATAATGCGAGTTAGGGGAAGATCAGTTTGGTTTTAGGAAGTATGTAGGGAGAAGAGAATCAATATTGACTTAGCGTCTGCATTCGAGTTTAACGGGCCTAGGACTGTTTCATATAATCGTAATTCACGAACAATGAAAATTACATCGACAAATTTACAATCACTAAAAATATGAAACACTGTTTCTACTGTATATTTGTCTTATATAAAATAAATAATTATTTTATTTATTCGCAAATTATGCCCTCGTTTGATCACTGGAGAGAATCCCATCAGGACACTTAGAAGACAATAGCTTATTGAATCTGTTATTCTGATTGTTATTTTAATTATTTTTATGTATTTCGTGCCCGTCTTGTCCTTATATTGAATGCTACATAGCTGCGTTTGCTGATATTGGACTTCTTATCATTTTAGGTGGTAATGTTTAGGCCTGCTGTCGCTATGTACGAACGCAGCGCTGTTCCGTAACTCTAGGAAACTCGTAACTATTTATCGTAAACGACTATCGAAAAAAAGAGCGCGCGATATGAAGTCTTGTGCAGCGTAGTTCTGGTATCGAAGTGGCACTAAAGGCAATGACTTCCCGGAGTGAAACGATAAGACATGATCTAAAGCACGTGTAGACCATCCCAACGCTCCAATATTTAATTTTGATTCAGAATAATCTCTTCTAGCTTGAAATTACCCGATCTGAATCTAGTTCCGAATTATGTATTTTTGTCTACAACCCTCGAATCTGAAAGATTGACCATGTATTTGAATTTGTTACTTAAATTGAGTAATAATCAAATAGACTGCATTGAATTGATTGATCTGCTGAATGTTAGATTTCTTGTTAGAAGCTCTTGATCAGGGATCAGAAACCGACGACCCAGAACATTGTTTTTTTATCGTCCCGCTTAAGCTTTAATTATGATTTTTTAGTATAAATTTTTCCTGTTCCCTACCTGGTTTGAATTGAAATGTTTAAATTACAGAATAAACATGAGACATTTCGATTGTAGGATAAATATATTATTCAAGTAACAATGACGCTGCTCTGCATAGAGTCATTGTAAAATTGTGAAACAATTTCCTATCAAAATTGCATTAATTTTATACTATTACTCACGCTTGAAACTCAAATAATTACACGTTTTAGAAGCCGTTATGTTTGCGAGGAATTATTTTCTGTCACTACGCGACCTCAGGTTATTCGCAGCAAGTTGCGTTTTCTTTTCGTTCCACCATTCTCCAACAATTGTATACGATACATTGTTCTTGTGAGAATTTCTTTGCTTTTTTTGTGCGACAATGCTTGATACAGATATAAAGGAAAAAATATTTTTATTGATTCATGTTTTTAATTATTCAGCAGTAATTCATCCAGTTAACTATTTTTTCTCTCTCCTAGAGCTACCTTCTTCCATGCTGTTACAATGTTCATCTCTCTCTACAGAAAAGTTTTATGCATTTTGTTATATAGCTTATTATTTCTGTCGTTACACACATACGTTTTACAATCAAAGAACCAGAAGTACTACGAAGTCATTCTTCCTTGTAGATTTGTAACTATTCAATCAACTATAGGGGTTTTCAATTGAGGTGAGTCGATGTTGGCAACCTGTGGCGGCTGTTCATTTGGTGGCGTCTGTCTAATATGTTGTTTCACTGTGGTAAGTTACACAATTAGGTAGCACGCACAAATGATAAAAACTTTATTATCAAAATGAGTGTTGGTTAGTGCAAACGTTGCGCGCGTTACGCCCATTTTACGATAGATGGTCGGTGGCCCTTCAAAGTCGACTCTCCACGTTCACTGGCTATATTCCAAACGACCACACTATGCGATTTGGATGCTTGTGCTTGACGAAATTTAATTTATACATATGGACCCCTACTTTTGGGCAAAATTAATGTTTAATATTTAAAATCCTTAATCAATTTACCTCGTGAAGTCCCAAATGTTACGATGAAACGCTGTAGGAATTGAACAAAACCTTCGCGTATCTGTGAATTGGTTGTTTTTAATTTAATTTAATTCGTTTTAAAATCAAACACTAATAGATATTTTATTTAAAATATTGATTATATTCCAGGGCTTATTTCTGACTGCAACCCGTATTTATGAGTGTACAACAGGAAGGGTTTATTAGAAAGGGAAACTTTGTGTTTCAGTAACAGGTATTTAAATGTACCACTGAAAATTTTACAAAATTTAGTCAAAGTTTCCCAGGGAGCATGCATTGGAGTAGGAGGAACCAGAAACTTAAACTACCAGGAAACCCAATCAAAAGTCAAATCGCACGATCTTGGTGACCAAATCACGTCACCTCAACGAGAGATACACATACCCTCAAATCATTCATGCATAATGTTCATCGTGGCGTCCGCTGTGAGGTACGTAGCGGCGTCCTGCTAGAACCACATGTGGTCTACGTCCACATTATTCAATTTGGCACATAATAAATCGGTTATCATCGTTCTATAGCGCTCGCCGTTGACGGTGATGGCTTTACCAACGTCGCTTTCAAAAACGCACGGACCAATGACGCCGCCAGTCCAAAATCCGCAGCAATCAATAACTTTTTGTGGATGCATGGTGAACATCGTGTTGGTTGGCGTAGTCCATAATTAACCAAGCCATTAATCCAAAAATGTGCCTCGTCGCTAAAGATGATTCTTCGGCCAAAATTGGGGTCCTATTCCAAACGCTCCGAAGTCCAGTCAGCGAACAAATGGCGTTGTTTATGGTCATTAACTCTGATCTCCAGGGTCAGTTGGTTCTAGTATGGGGTAGGCCCAAGTCCTAACGCAAAATACGGCGAGAAATTGACTGCCTCGGGTTCTCCTGCACACTTTCACGGACGTGCGAGTTGCAGTATTGTCTGTACAACAATTGCAGAGTTACGAAATCAGGCGACAGAGGCTCATGCACTCACTTGATCTGGGAAAAGTTACGGAGTAATAATTCACAAAATTGACTTCGGTCAAGAAACAAAATGTAAACGACTACCTTCAAGTCGAAACCTGCGGTGACTTTGCAAATGTATGACACATTTTAGAGAAATTAGTCGGAAGTTATGTATATTTAACGTATGGATACGCGTAAGGTTTATCAGTGTGTGGACGCAACTCAATGACGGAGCGACGTCATTAAAATGGAGCTCAATAACATAATTTATTCACTGAAAAATATAGCAATAGATATTACAATTCGTGTGTGTGTGTATGACTTTTAATTAGTAAAGTTATTTTACGTGTGTGTGTTATTTCAGCCTCCGCTGATCTGTCTGTGCTATTGAACATGGAGCATTTTATGATTGTAGTGTGAACAAATATATAATTTCAAGATGATAGCTATGTTTCTCTTATGACATAGCTACAAAGTACCACACGACTCTGCACATTCCTTAACATCTATTTACATTAACCTCCAATTGTGCTAGCTTTGCCTGGTGGTTCACAACGGGTCACTGCCACTAGTTTCATTATATCTCTAAATCAAGATAGTGAAAGTAAAATGGTATGTTTGTGTGACTTAACACGGCACTCAATACCAAACACGCCGAATAAAGCCCGACAAATGAAACTGATGAGTAATGGATGCTGTGACAAAGACGCAAATGTGTGTGTTGTGAGAGGAAGGGAGTGTGTGAAGTTGTGATACGACATTAATTAGACTAACAATGACAGAATGGAGGATATATACAAGCTTATATAAGATATAAACGTCGGATCGATCATTTGTTACAGCAACCATGACATTTAACAGTGAAAGCCTCAGTTGTAGAAGCGGTAAACGTAAAAATTCATCATTGCTGACATGTTTTCACTAATCCACCGGTAGCTGTAAATCAGGCGCAAACTGAAGGTAAGAAATTACACGGGAATTATGGAAGTAATACTTTTTCTTAGTAAAAAATTTCATTCATACTTCTTTGTTTGAGCAGATTTATTTCTATTTACAATTTTAATCACCTAGTCGCGATAAATTTTCAAATAACAATGCCAGGTTGATTGAAGTTCGATTCTCCGACTGTATTTTTGCTCCACTAATTCATTAAACTAAGTTGAACAATTCACTTTAACCTGTCTGTTTTCAATAAGAAGAAATGTACAATTTTTATATTTTGACTACATAAAAAACGGAAAGAGAAACATTTTATAAACATGTCATTTATAATGTATAATAATTTATTGAACATTACTTAGAATTTATTTATTGAAGTTTCAACAGATAATTAAGTTTGTGGAAAATATTTTAACGCGTGTGGTTTACCCTCGTACTGAAGTGGAAGTTACAATTCAGTTAAACGTATTCTAAATTATGAATGTAGAGTTAAATCAGGATTTACATCCATCATACTTTACTTGTAAATTTCAATAAAGCAACTGACAAACAACTTTTTCTATTTCACAGATGCTTAAGAAGGAAACCTACTTGTTGCCAAAATTTTTCAATTCCCACCCATATTATACTTATTTATGCAAGGTTTGATAACGTCTTGCTTTCGACAATATTGGTTAAAGTAAATGACCAAACATTTATTTAATAATAATACGAATTGGATGACTTTTTATAACATACATTTTCAAAATATTTTGTTCAAATAGGTTTCTGTACAATTTCGTACTTTCATAAGTGATGAAAATACTACATAGTGCAGAAACGTCGTTGAACAAAATTATTTTAAAATTTCTCATAATGGTCGTTTAATTTATGTTATTAACATTTCAGATTGAAACCCTCAGAAAATTAGCAAACCCAATATTTTTATTGAAGTCAAACATACTGAATTTATTGGTCACTCCGTATCACAATATTTAGTCGACGAAATCATGGGGGAGAAAATAAAGTGACCAAAAGACAAATGTATTAAAATATTTTAGTTTAATTAGTCATGTAATTTCCTAAAAAATATCTATAACGTTTAAATCATTCTGAGAGCCAAGAATTGTGTGAAGTTAAGTTGTTAGTGTTATTTTACTACAGTGTCCTGAAAATGAAACGGTTATTGAGACATATCGGTAAACGATACTGCCATTGCTGTCGTTTTTATTATTATTGTAAGCATATTATTTATTATGGAACATAAGAAATACAAACTCTGAATCAAAGGCATTTCAAAAACACTAATTATAGTTTAAACTTCAAGAGAAACTGCATTGAATATCTTTGAAAGATTATTACACCCATTTCTAGGAGTAATGAACGCCATTATCTCTTAGACAGTGACTCCTGCAACATCCTGTACTGTAATAGGAAAGGTTGAAGGCGAAAGTTTCCCGATTAAATTCGTTTGAGCAACTTCAAACGAGCACCTCATGACCTGCTGAGTGTCGTAACTTGGAGGATCTAAATTGCCCACAGTTTCCACTGACAACGAGCGAAGTTCAATGAGATCAAAAACAAAGAGAAAAGGGATCGCTGGAAACGACGTAAAATTTTATTATTACGAATTTCATTTCTTGACTAGACAGTTTGGTAAAAATAAATAAGGGACAGTAATGGCGTCATGCCATACCTCATAAAATTACTATGTAGAAAATTAAGACTTTTGAAAATTATTTTACGCTGTCAATAAGATGAATTTCAGACTCGTAGAATATTAATATATTTTTAGAAGATAATTAGACAACCAAGAACTCTTAAACACGAAACAAATTATGGTCAGTTTTTCTCATCATACTAGGAAAGGAATCTTTTTTTACTTTGAACATTTGGCCATGGCTTCTCCAGGTCATTAGAGAACGGGAAGATCGATTCGTTTTATTTGCTCGTAGCAGATAACGTCGGGAAAGTATCTGATACACGCCCTGTTTCTTGTTGCTTGTTAACCCGCTTATTGGCAGCTGGGGTGCGTTTTTCTTGCAGCTGCACAGATAGTGCCCAGCGGGAAATGAAGCCCCTGGGAAAGATAGCGTCTTTCCTCCGAACCTGTTGCGAAACGGGAGAAAACCTTTTCTTCCGGTAGATTTAGTTTGTACCTCGTCTGATTTGGCTTTTTTGTTAGACCCACTCTTGAGTTTGACAACCGTTACGTTGGTGTTACGAGGTTGCCATTTTGTGAATCTCCAAAAAGACAATTGGTTGTTTCACATGTTTTGGAAACTACCTAGAACATACCTCCATACAATCTTATTCATAAAGAAAACAATTTGAGAAATCTGACACAAAAAATTTCTAGTGGTTTAGATTCAAATTATACCTGCTAATCGTGATTTCGAAAAAGAAATTGACTAAACACAATTCATGCTCAAAATGAACGGTCGATAACTTGCAACATAAATTACGATGTGCAAATACCCTCAATAAGATCGATTTGCAAAAGCTAAGTTAAAGAGAGGAGAAACAAATATGTCGCTAATAATATAAATGAAATATTTTTAAATGATTTTTATCAATTTATGTTTCTAATTTTTACAGTGTTATACACTATATATATCTTTACGTTGTGTGTTTTAGTATCATTATCATACTATCCATATTTAGATGTAATAATAATAGTAGAAGGAATAATAAAAAAATTTAACCTTTCATTCTAATTTTTTTTTTGTAGTGGGTCCAATTCTAATATAGCGATCATTTCTAAAGTGGCCCGAAAGATCATTCGGTTTGGCTGGCCTTGATATAAGCAGAAGATAAATACAGAAAACGGAGAAAGAACTTAAAATAAGGCATCATTTAACATTTTAAGCTAATCCATGACATGTTAAACAGTATTAGGTTGATTTTTATATACAACATTTTAGAAATTAATATTTAACCCTTATGCTGGTTACAATGCCTTTAGGTGACGGCGAGAATCGTGCCCCGTGTGCTAACGGCGCCTTGAGGCGCATAGTATTTCACGCTTGGATCTCATCCTTTTTCCGATTGCTCGCTTTAGCGGATACATAGGACATATTTTATGAGTTCCGTAAAAACCCTAAGTGTATTTGAATGTCGCCAGATCGCATGAGAGTTATGCTTTACAACATAGTTTCGTTTATTCAAAGGCCGTTTCGTATAGTAAATATAAAAAAGCCACATTATCTACATTTAATTTTAAAAATTAAGTTGGTAGCGGTAAATATATTAGTAGGTTTCTAAAGATCGAAGGCTTTCCTGGTGAATTGAATGAAGAAAAGCTTCTCGGGTTTCCACCCGGGTAACATCGAAGAACAGCGACGTTTCGACGGCTTTCACTGCCATTGTCTTCCAGGATGGAAACCCGAGAAGCATTTCTCTTTTTTCTCTTTTCTCTTTCAGAAACAGATTATTTAGACTTTAAACTTACAGAAAATGCAGATGTTATAATAATTGTATCAGATTAAATGATAAAGTACCACTCTTAGCTAAAAGAATTAATTCGCTTATGTGTTAACCTTATAATACTGTTCTGGTTGAGAGTGGTAGGCTAATGTTTATTTACTAATAAATAAATTCAATAGGATAGAGGATGGACATAAAATATTTTTGACATTGCCAAGGTCCTAAACATGATTGGATAATAAAGCAGGTTTTCTCAACCAAGTTATAAACTACAGCTTACTTTTGTGGAACAGGTTTATCAGATAATAATTCAGAAAATGGAATGATTTGTGTTGCCAATTAAAATTAAAATTATGATTTCTACGGAAAACGGAGACCTCTAAGAAAGTAATAGAATAATTTAGTTCAAACACAAAAGTAAATTGTAAATGAGAAATTATAACCACTAAACACAGGTAAGAGTTCATCAATACAATTATAAGGAATAATGCCAAAAAATAACATCCATATATCTGCGGTCAGAAGCGCTTCTGCAAGGAAATATTATAGACTACTAGCACGAATTTTCTCAAGATTAGACTGGACATAAAAGCAGACTGAGAAATTATACACTGCTTGAGGCCTGCAGTTATGAAGTTTAGTGAACAACATTTATGACAATTGGTTAATGCGACGCTGGTTAATCTATCAGTTACCACTAAAATAGACTAGACAATGTAACCGTTAAGTATTGAACAATTTATTTTATTAAGCTAATGGGAAAAGTTTTCGTAGGTTCCGGAATGTGATATTATTTTATGTTCCACTTCCTTATAACAAATTTTTCCGCATGAAAACATAATGAGTGTACACTTACCCATTTCCACGACCTCCGCTGTCTCCTCCAACTCCGGCGCCATTCTAGGGGGGGAAGGGAAAAGGAAGAAAACTTTCATTAGACATAATCAGTACAGAGATACACGCAAAATGTTACGTACCTGTGCGAGACAGAAATTGTTTCAAGGTCAAACAGTTTAGAAATTAGTTTCCATTAAAATTTTCAGTCAGACTAGACCTTTCAAAAAACTCTCTTGCACGAGGTAACTATACAATTATTGCATTACATTAAATAATTTTACAACTAACAATAAGCGTTTCATTGAGCAGCCATTGTCTTGCCTTGATATGTTTCTAGTTAACACATTATCTATAAGAATACATTTATATGGTACTTTGTATGGCGTACAAGAAATATATAAAATTTAACTCATCGTACAAACAAATTTATAATCAAATTTTTAAAGTTACCTTTTATTTTTATTGACTAGGGAACGAACATACTGATGTGGTACCACAGTGTGCGGAGAATTAAACCTTATGCTCATCTAAATAAGCTTTCAAATTCGCCGATTTGAGAACTTTTTCTTTCGCACACACATTAAATTGAGTTTATGCCTACGTGTCTTTAGGTATCACTACTACATGCAACACAAGTATTTTATGCATTTACATATTACTACAACTAATCAAATGTAAAGGTGTGCTTCTTTGCAATAGACTAACTTCACTCTTTTCTATTATAAGTCTTCATTGCAAATATTGAGGAAATAATTTATACCGTGTCACTGAACTAGTTCGTAAATTATGTGCGAGACAATTTTGCAAGACATTATATAATCTTAGATACAAAATGAGAAAAGAGTTTTCTAAATGTTTAATGCTCTGCCTACCATTATTAAAATGCTTAAAAATCTACTGAGTACAAATATCAACGATTAAAGTAAAAACTATTGCAGCAATCCCTTGTTCGTAAAAATTCTTACAATTTTTGTGCTAGTTTCAATTTGTCAGTGGTTAATGTCATGGAAAAAATTTATCTTATACTTAATTCCTACTTCCAAGTGTCGTAACACTTTCAATACTACTATCAAAAGCACAGATGTATACACCTAAACGTGCTTGATGTCTTATGTTGTACACTTAGTGCTATTAGTGATCCGTTACAAATATACTACGACAGTAATTTTGTGCAGTGCTGTTTTTGTTTGTGTTATTATATGTTCCATAAATATATATTGACATCAATATTTAAGGCAAGTGCTTTTTCGTGCTTCACAAAACTTCCGGATTGATTTGAGAGACAAAGTGCTGAGTCTGTTTATTGGAAGCCTATTATTTTTACTGCGTTTACCATAATCATAACATATGCACTATATCACATAGGAAGTAAGCTTATTTGCTACCTATACTAAAATTAGTACCATTATTTTGTCGTTGTTCAGAATTAATTTAAAGATAATGTTGTAAACCGGCGTTACTTAAATTCACTGTATCGAATTAAGTGACCGGTTTAATTATTGTACTTTCTTCGTAACAAAACCATTGCTAATATCTTTAAATATTTAAACGTAACGTCCGGTAAAATGAGGTACAGTATGAGCAATCAGCTATTCCCAGTAAATGAATGCGAATAACAGGGTAGCACCATGATCCGACCTAGTAGCAGAGTACAGGAATACACACATTTGTAAATAACAGAGATTATTTAATATCGCACAACACAATTAGCACCTCAATAAATACTTCTACAGATACCAATTTGGTAGACTAAAAGATGCACAACCACTAATCCACAAGCACTGATTATAATTAAAAGCTCTTGCAGAGTAACGTGATACATATGGAAGTATCAACAATCGTCATTTACAACTCAGTTTACGTTAATAAAATGACTGGACTTAATTTATCTTCGTGGCTGTTACTAGTGACATTAACAACAATTGGTTTTTTTTCAAGTAAAATGCCTGCTGGGACGGATTTCTTCTCCGCCTATTACTTAAGGAAGACAGAAAAATGTAAATAACTACTTTGTAAAATGGATACTGGGGCAAGAATATTATCGACATGAATTATTGCAGTGGATTAATTCTTTGAACTTTTATGGCAAGATAGAGTAAAACGAATACTTACAGAACCAGCTCAATAAATATCACTCTATTAATCTAAATAGCATTTCTAAACAATTACACAATTTTACACCTCTTTAATTCTATGACCATTATTATGGAAAGTATTGCACAATTGGCCACGATATATAATGCCAATCAAATAGAATTTTCGCTTGACTCAAAGATATTTGCAAATGAGCAATTGTTTCAGGATTTTATTTTCAAACTAAAACAATTGTGCATTTATTTTTCATTTTTATTAAATAGGAAGTTTAGTGCTGTTTTCAGAAAATAGTTTTCATAATTTGAAACTAATGTATCCTTGAAGATTACGTCAGTACAATACAATTATGAAAATATATAGATATACTGAATTTACACCTTATGAAGGGTAGTAAAGACTTGCCTAATTGATATGTACACAAAAGTATTGTTACTGTTATTAGCGGTCTCAAAGTGGAACGCTAGTGTTTAGTCTTGTTCAAGAAAACAGTGTACGTCAATAGGTACCATAAACTACATAGCACGGTAAATAACATCCAAAAAATTATATTGCGATGGCATCATATGATTCGACAAATTTTATAAAGATTGCTACAGTAAATTTTATTTACAGCAAAATGAAATGTATATTTCGTGGTTCAAAGTCTCTGGGTGAGGCAGGTGACGGCGGCTCCGAATGTACTTACAGCCGCAGCGCTGCTGCCACAGGAACCGGTGATAGCCGCAGCTGCCGCGGCAGCCGCAGATGCCTCCTGATTCTTTTCCTCCGCCTTGCGCTCCTTTAGCGCCTTCAGTAGCTTCCACTTGCTTCCCGGTGGACCAGAGCCGGCCCCTTCTTCCTGATCTGGCTTGAAACTGGGTGTCTGTGGCGGCGTCGGGAACAACTGCTTCGGCTGGGAGTCATCTGCGTCTTTCACCGTGGCGGTGGTCTCGGTGCCCTCGCTGTCTTCCCAGCCTTCACTAGGAGGGACACTAGTCGAACCGTCGGCCTCCCGGCTCAGGAGACTATCCTGTCGCGTTCGCTCCTCTATCTCCACTTCTTCCAATTCATCGTAATCGAGATCTTCGTCGGGACTGTCAGGTCCGCTGGTTTCACCTGATGATTCTTCGTCATCAGCTTGTAGCCTGGACTTGGGATGTGGAGGTTCCTCTATCGGTTCTTCCTCTTCCGGTTCTTCCTCTTCCGGTTCTTCCTCTTTCAGCTGTTCTTCCATTTCCCAGCGATCACTTATTTTTGGCCTGTCGTGACTTTCTCCTTCGACTGGTTTCCGTTTTAGCCTGAGTTCCTGAAGGACGAATGCCATTTGTTCTTTTACTTCTTCACCGGGCTCGAACGGTTCCACAACGGGCTCAAAAATTTCGTCGGCCCTACGCTCCATCTCTTGCAGCTTTCTCAGCTCATAGCAGTACCACTCGTCTTCACTGTCGATACTGTCCTCGGTGCTCTGGCGGCGTGACGATACGCGCGAGGCGCTGCGCCAAGAATGCGTACTCTTGACGTCGTCTTCCTGCTGATCACGACCTCCCATCGACCACGGCACCTCGAGGCTTTGTTTGGATCTATGACCCCCCGCGTGATGGCCCCGCGCGCCGGTCAGAGACGGACTGCTCTCAACAGAGAGCTGCTGCGACTCTGATATCCGGGGGGTTGGCTGCGGGGCCGACTCGTTTCCCTCCTCGAGGCTCAACTTATTCATTTGCGCTGTCTCGTCCTCTTCTCCCTCCACCTCTCTTTCCAATTTCATCTCTTCCTCGTCTTCTTCCGATAATATGGATGTGGTGTCTTCGTTTTTCATGTTACTTTCATCTTGACCCGGGTGTTCTTCAGATACGGTTGAAGACTGCCGTTGTCTGTACTTGCCCAAAGCTCTTGAAACAGCAAATTCTCGTGATGCTCCTCCGAGAGCTACGGGAGGCAGATGTATACTTTCACCGCCGTTCCCTGAACCCGTTCCATTCGATGGGGTTTCATCAGATGCTCCAACGGCAGCACTGCGTTTTACGTCACCAACGGTGGCAAATAGAGAAGAAGACTCGGCTAGATCTAGAATACTGTTAGACGATTTAGCTGTGGGTAAAGTTTCTTCAGTAAGTGGCGATTTGTCCGGTGGTGCTGCAGGAACTTCCGGTTCAGGAATTTGCTTAAGAAATTGCATCTGCTGCATTTGCTGCATCTGCTGATACTGCTGCTGCTGCTGCTGCTGCTGTTGTTGTTGTTGCTGCTGCTGTTCTAATAACTGATGCTGTTGTTGATGTAACTGTGTCTGCTCCGTTTCAACGAACTGCGGTGGTTGTTGGTATTGTTGCTGATATTGTTGTTGTTGCTGGAACTGCTGAATAAGTTGTTGTTGTTGCTGTTGCTGCTGTTGGAGATGGTATTGTTGCTGTTGTTGTAATTGAAGCTGTTGTTGAAGCTGCAATTGCTGTTGTTGGAGTTGTTGCTGTTGTTGTTGTTGTCGGGAAACTTTAATGAACATGTTGCCCCCGTCTGTTGCTGCATCTGAGAACACGCTATCCTCACTATCTTCCGACATAACACTTTGTCTGCCACTACCACTCCATTCTGTTTCCGATTGTTCCGGGTCTGATAAGGATTGACTATGACTACTCCCAACACCCCTGCGTTTGGCTTTTTGAAGTATTCCTGACATAGTTGAGACCAATGGATTCTTTTTCTTTTTTCGTGGTAATGTGCTTGTTCCGGAATATTGTTGTTGCTGCTGAATTTTAGTGCGTTCATTGTTTGATTTAGACAAAGCAAGATCTTCTCTTCTAACACCTGCAGGCAAGGAGTGAGAACGATGTCTCTTACTCAAGTGCAAGTCTGGCAGCCAACTACTTACGGAACTCATTGCAGATTTCAACTTTCCTTTCTTACTTAACTTTTCCTCTGGAACAAAATTAGGGTCTTTAATGTCTGCTGCTATTGAAATGTAACCAGACTGTGAAACAATCACGCTACTTGGATCATAATACTGGCCATCTTGTAAGATGTGATGTTCTGGTAAGTTTCTATTGCGTAGATCTAATTCCATGTACGGTATTTCGGATCTCTGTCCCCAGCCGTATTCTCTATTACCAAATTCATCTCGTTTGTCACCTTCTTGATACCCACTTTGCGCCATATGCTGTCTTCGCGCTTCTCCGTACGCAGACATCAAATAAGCGTGATCTTGAGTAGGTATTGTGTCCATTGAGCGAATTGAACTAGATGTATGATCCCGTTTTAACATAGCCATGTTGTTTTGTTCCATATTCGTCCATTGCTGAGACTGGTTATACTCAATACCCGCACGATTGCCTGAGTCATCATACCTTGTACTAGTAGGATAGTAGGACAATGCGTCTGTGATGTTGCCTGTTGGAAACATTGTACGATACATGGCAGTTTTGTAACCTTCCATGGAAGCAACACCTTGAGTCGGAACGGAACTTGTGGAATGTCCTCTTTGGAGGGATTTTCTGTTGGGGTAATGAACACCAGACTGTACGGTCGTGGTAGGGTAGGCGCTTGTTGACAAGCTTCTGGAAGGTGGAGGAGCTCGTTGGTCAGCCTGTTGGTGGTACCGGTACGGTACTTCGTTGTTGCGATCACTTTCAGGATAGTAACGGTAGGATGAAGCGTTAGATTGATGTTGTATTTGTTGTTGGTTATACTTCTGTTCGTTGTTTCGAGCCAATTCGCGTTGGTATCGGTACATTGCTGCTATTTGTTGCTGCTGCTGTTCGTTGTGACGTAACATTGCGTCCTGATTTTGTTGGAACAGAGTATTGTAGCCCGGAGGCCTCGCTTGGTCGTTGTTATTGCATGGTTCTACAAGATCTGGATAACCACTAACTGCGGGCTTGTAAGTCGTGGTTCCACTAGTGTAAACTGACGTGAAAGCTTGCTGTTGACGATTGCTTCCTGCCACGGAGTATATGGCAGGTTGTTCACTGCGGTACAGAAAATCGCCATACGAAATAGAACTTGTTATAGACTGCGTGGACTTCATTCCTACATCTGTTATATGACCCTGAGTCTGCGTGTCTGTTTGAAAACTGGATGGCATTAGCGGAATATGTTCAGAACCTGGAGAACTTGCGTTAGTTTGAACTCGAGATTTGGACATGGGCGAGTCTGATGTGTACGAAGGAGGTGTTTTATTGGATGTACTTTTTGGCGATCCTGGAGATTTTTCCATACTAGACCAGCCACTCATAGACGAAAGTCCGGAATCCGATTTTGCTGTGCCAATGTTAGTGGACACTGTCTTAATTACGTTTTTAGGGGACATTCGAGGCGACTTCGGTGAATGAGGTGTTCTAGGACTCAATCTTCCTTGTTGAGGTTGCTGCTGCAGCTGCTCTGACGAGAGAGAAGTAATTGACGTTGATTTAGTAGCTCCAGCCATTACGAAAGGCGCTGGACTGGCTGATCTTTGTAGAGCGGTATCTTTCGTACTAGACAGGGAGAAGTGATCGCTATTGTCTCTAGGTGCAGGTGGAGGAGGACTTGACGGGGACGGGCTAGGTGTAGCAGACATTTCGAGGTCAAGTCGTGACCCAACGTACCCGTCTTGCCTCGTTCGGAGGCTTGCTACTGACGACGTAGGAGAGGAAACAGCAGCTGCCAATAGAGACGTGAGCCTTTCGCCGTATTCCATATCATACCTTTCAGACCTAGTGATATCTGAGGTCAGAAGGCTGTAACTACCAATTCTTGTTGCCGGAGAACTAGCAGAGTCAAGCAACATCCGATGTCTTGGTGATGTAGATGAAACCGGCAATGTAGATGCCTGGCCGACCACTCCAGGTCTCAACGTGGAGGCCACTTCCGAGTCAGTAGCTCCGCTGTCAGTTGATAATCTCGAGCTGGGACGTGACTTCCCAAGATCTGATAGGCAACTCCAACCCTCAAGCTCGGCTTCCACGTAAATCTGGCGTAATTGCTGGTCGATTACGCTGGTGTTTTCCGCAGAGTCTTGGGGAGGTGGTGGTGGAGGAGGTGGTGGCGGTGGAGTAGTATCCAGAAGCCTATCTTGTAGTTCACGCAGATCCCTAGAATCTCGTTGCAGTTTTGTCGTTAGCCTATCGAGTTCATGTAACTTTTCGAGAGCTACTTGATCTATAGCGCTGAGTCGCGCCAAGTCCTGCTCGCTGACGCAAGGCGAATCACCACGGTAGTCTTTATAGTCCAGGGCACTATACACCTCTTCTTCATCCACTGCGCCCACCACGGCTGACTCGGCCGACCTCGCTTCTTCGACCGCGGTAGCGACTGCTGATACGGGAGTGTTTCCATTGTCTTCGACGTCTTCCGCTTCCTCCCAGATCATCCCTAGCTGTGTAGATGCCGCTGCGGCCACCGCAACAGCTGTTACCGACCCTTCCACTCCAACTAAATCGTCCCTGTAGGCGTTATTGAGACTGCGGTAGAAAGCCTCGTCAGGGATGTGCACCACTTCTTCTAGAGGGGTTCCTCCTATCTGCAACTGAGAAATAATTGCCGAGCCAGTTTGATCCGCAGCACTCTCTTCTAACAGTGTCGTGATCTCTCTAGACAACCGCTCGGCGTCCTCGTCTTCGCTGATGACGCTGCTGCCTGTATCCGCGGCGCGGTCCGAGGGTCCGACGGTTGTGTAGAAGTCCAGGAGCTGGGCGATAACAGATTGCTGCTCGTACAGCAGGAGTTCTAGCTTTTCCAGGCGCTCCCACATTTTGAGGTACTCCTGGGAGAGCAGATCTAGCGCTCTCCAGGCATACTTGAGCTCCGTCTCCAGGATGGTGAGACGGGAGCCCAGGCGTTCCATGTAGTCTCCGATGATGAGGTCGATGCTCTGGGCCGGCTGGGTCGGCGACCCCGGCGAAGCCGGAGCCTGGCAGCTCTGCGCCGACTCCATGTTGTGCACCTTCCGAGTGCAGGTGCTCACAATAGCACTCACACTACGTGTCCCATACTCGCAACAGTTCATTTGTACGTTTTATAATTGACTTCATATTGTCTAAAGTTTCACCTGTTTTGCACACACGCGCACTCGATCGTGTTCAGTGTATCACATATTCTTTTGAGTCCATTACGGAACAGGTACACCTTGGCTCCTGTCGGAATCGGGAGGCCTGTGCCTGCGAATCATTGTCACAGTCTTTGAGTACTTTCCACAGCCACCGTTCAAATTCCATCACTGCACCACAACTTCAGCAGGGGTCCAACCAATAGAGAAGCGTAACGACCGAGCGAAACCTGGAAAAATACATAGTTTAGTACAAATTACCGAAAAACAAGTTACAATAGACAATTAGGCATCAATGTGAATAATGGGAACACATGCAGATGGAAAAATTCGCGTCACAGAAAAAAAATAAAAATTGCATGCAGAATAAAAAACATATTTTTTTGGAATGCCTTTATTTTCTTGTTAGATATGTTACATTTAAAATTATACATTAAATTTTCAGTGACTTTAAAACAGCAGTATGTTGTATTAGGCGATTTGTATCAGGTGGGTGCTATATGTCGGAAGCACCATTGTATGTTTCATGGTAAATCTGCTTCAGGTGAATTTGAACAGTTATTATTTCTTCTTATTCCAGAAAATCTGAAAACTGGATGCTATTAAACAAAAGTTTTCAAACGTTACCAGTTCATTCTACTTCCAGCACTGTTCTGAGAAAATTTGGATTTTTGATATATCTGTACATGTTCTTTTGTAATATATACTAGTACGTATCATAACGACATCATTGTCATTCATTACAGAGTTGTTGTAAATCGCCATATAAAGATTGAAAGGTAATTTGAAAATTAGTTTTATATTATCTTAGTGGAACTTCCAATAATTTTTTTTACAAACAATTGCTCATCAACTTGACTGATGTCTTAAATAAACTGAATCTCTACTTCAAAATTTTAATGATGTAGCTTACATCGACTTTGGACTTGCTACATTTTGACTTATCTTTAAACTGAAGGCAAACCAGCATTGTATTAGCTAAGACAATACCTTAATTAATAAAAATAAAAATAAATAATTAGTAAAACTGAAAGACATCGATCGTCTAATCCATTTTCAAAATATTCCGAAATTTCGTAATGGTATTAGTTATCAGGTGTTACTTCACTTAATATTAAGTCAATATAGCAGGTTTACTTTATGAAGTTTTTGCAATTATGATGCACTTTAAAGATAATCAGGGTTTTATTTACTGAAACATTAAAACGAGATTTTTATATTGGTCAGAAAAGAAGTAAAGTTTAAGTTATTTCTTAATTTTATTCAGCTGGACAACTCCATAATTTGCTCTAAGTTTCCAAATGACTGGAAATGAAATCGTTCTGCTTTACGTGTGATTATTGTGTAACAAGTGTGACGAATTGAGGGTTATGCTGGTGATGAATGCGTCGTCCATTGCTAAGGGCAACGGCATCACCATAAGCTGATTACTAGGCGCCGCGACGAGACTTCAAAAGCGCCCTAATTGGCCAGGTGTGGAGGCGCCCTTAGCGCATACACAAATGCCAATGATTTATATTCTACAAAAGTTAAATGTTAAGTCTATTTGTTCTCTCTGTGACGTAAATATATGTCATCAAATTCTTATTCTCTCGATTCGGACTCGGGTTCCTCACTGCTCCGACACAGCGTGCAATCAACGATGCACAGAGGTATTCCTTTCACAGACACGGAGGCACCTGTGGGGGAAGTTAGCATACAAATGTAATATTTGTAACATCACTGGACTGCTAATCGGTAAGCTCATCGTGAATGTGAGGATCTATTCTTTTGTATTCTGCCTTCACCTCTGTCCGTCAAATATAACGAATAATTGTTTAAGGTTCCTCCGCAAACTAAATAATTTCTTCAATAGTAATTTTTATGAATAATATATTTGCGTACTATAATTAAATTAATTATTTTAATTAGACCAAAACGGACAATTGACAATTATAAGTAATTAAATTAATATAACAAAATTTTTATGTATTAATATGGACACAGATACCGTTAGCAATAAAGTTTTTATTGTTTTTAATATATATATGTGGGGGTCCATATTTGGAAAGGGTATACAATAAAAATAATTTAATTACTTATAATTATTGTCTATTTTGGCCATATTAATAACGCAAAGGGTTGTTTGACCGTTTAATTATGATGATCATGAGATAATAAAAAACCTTTGACGGTCACAATTGTATTTAAAAGAAATATTTTAGTATGACGGTAGCCTTCGGCGGCTTTAAACTGCCATATTCCTCCTATTTCACATATAACAATTCTACTAACATAACATTCTCAGTACAACGTACTTCGTAAAATTTTTAATGTTTCTGTTACTCCACATGTCGTCTGGTCACAACTCCAGTTTTGAAGTGTTGAGTAACATGAACATTTTAAATTTTACGAGGTACTTTGTACTGAGAATGCTATTAAAGTAGAATTATTTTAAGTAAAATAGGATGAATATGGCAGTCTAAAAATGTGAAAGCTACCGTTGTAATAAATTAGTTTTAAAAAACAGCTGTGAACGTCAAATGGTTCTTTATTATCTCTTTATCATCCATATTAATAACTCAAACTAAACTTTACGGACGAAAATTCATTATTATATATACATAAACTATGCATGGACGCATTTGAACTATAATCTAGTTTCTCATAGAGGCAATTTGTAATTCATAAATGTAAGGATTATATTTTCTCTGTTATATACATATTCATTCATTGTTTAAAAAGTTACGATATACATAAAATTGTTTGTTTTTAACTTCATAAATTTCCTTTTATTATACTTATTGCTAATATTAATAATCTACTGTTGTATATGGCGTGCTCTATTTATTCAATAGGTGCTCAAAAATCTAATATTTGAATGTTCATCAATCTTAATTCAATAAAATATTTCTTAAAGAAAATGCTATTAAATAAAACTACAGGTTTTTTAATTGAAGTATGGAAGAAATCATTCTTTTGATAAGTTTAACATTATCAAATTTAACCAATATTTTATATCGTCAACTGATATTTTCTTTAAGCCTCACACCAGTATTAGATATTATGCTTGATAGTAAGTTTCTTGAGACAAACTATTGGGAATGACGCCAGAAGTAAAGTGAACGGCGACAACTGAATCGAGAATTAAGTATACTGTACTCAGTGAACGGATTCAATATCTTTTTCTTCTCAACTCAGACTTCCAAAAAAAAAAGAAAGAAAGACAGCAGGAATCGACTCAAGTTTCTACATAAAAAATTAAGAATTAGTATCAGCTAAATTCTCGTTGCATGAAAGTATCAGATTCTGTTTTATTATTTTAAACAAGGGTAACTTATTGTTATATCACTTCTGTTCGAATACTTTGAATGAGGTAGGTTATGAACGAAAGCTCGGTGATAACGGAAAGAGGAAAAAGAATCTCTGATAGATTCTGAATGAAAAACTCGTCTAAATAAAAGGTAGGAACTTCTCAGAATGTATGAATAAATTGCTGTTCATGTTTTCCATTCTTGTTGAATGTACTATCGTGACGCATTGCTGGTCTTGGCCATCATTTATAAGACTTTACATTCCAATACTGCATATTAAAATGGAGCTTCTAAATTTCAGGCAATAAATCTAACAATTTTTATCTTATTATTCAGGACAATGAAAATAAAAGTTGAAATTGGTTCAGAAAAATTGAAAACTAAATGTAAGAATTGGTTTTCTGTTAGTGAAAAATGGAACTAAAATTGATATTTCGAGCAGCGCAGGGATTCGCACTACGAAGCATGAATTTATTTAATTTTTTTGAATCTGTTAAACAAGCTGCATCCCCGCTTTAATGATATTGATAATGCTTGCTGCCCGTTCATTTGTCGGATAAATCCAGACTTGTAATTAGTTAGTTATGACTCGATGTTCGGGAGCCGGCAACAAGTCTGCAATTAGCTTACATACCCAGATTATTTCCGCCGAGCAAAATAACGTAGAGCCAGTTCGTTTGTATCGCATCGGAGCCACAGCGCAAGCAGGAGAGAATTCTGTGTTTCAGCAAAAGCATGTAAATGTGATAATTGCGTGTTACTGTTCTGTGAAATACACCGGGACATCCTAGAATTACTCGGCAACATGTCAGCAGAACACAGAACTCTTAATTGGCTCAGCAGGAATTTGAACCCTATTACTAACATCCTGATTTTCCACAATTTCGCGAAACCATTAAGGTCGCCATAGAACACAAATCCAGTGTACACCATTCACGCACATTTCCATTCTCATTTACACTCTCTCTGAAGTTCAAGTGTGTGGAAGTAGCTGTATGAGACGAAATTTTTTTGGAGGTAATTTAAATAGCAAATTTAGGTTGACTTATGTTCATTTTTGGGACAAACTTTAAAGTATTTTCTAGGGCTGTAAAACTTACAACAGTTCTTAATTTTGATGGAAGATGAGCTTCGGCTCGGTTTATTATATTGACATTTCAGCCATTTGTTATTCAGCCGTAACTGTATGAAGTTAACCCAATTTCGTTTTCAGATGAATTCTATGTCAGAATTATTTCCAGGTTACACAGTTCACTAATAATGTATGAATATATATATATATATTTATTATATCACCATAGGATTACATTGAACTTTCGCTTAAATGAGCTATCGTTACGCATCGTTGGTCGAGGCCTGACTTTATAAGACTTTACCCTTCAATAAACATATTTATATTCAAATGTAACTTAAGATTTGGATGTTTGTAAATATTTGTCAAGTGTAGAACAAAAAAACGGATTAGTTTATACTAGAGTACTAAGAAAATGTGTACATTCAATAAAGAACAAATCTGATAGGCAAGAGACTCAGATTATTCAGTTTCAGGTAAAGTAGGAAATTAGAATAATCTACAATGACATAAGAATTTAAAGCGGGGAATTAAGACGAAATTGAAGAATATTTCTGATAATATGTACTTGGCGAATGAGATCGATTCTTAGTAAACAAGGAATGTCTTAAGAGTAAGCTGTTTATTGTGTAATAAGCTCTAAAATGATAAGAACGAGTTTTGTTGACATAAAGACGACCATCAATGAGGATCATTACCTTAAATTACGGGGATAGGTTTCAAGGATAAAACTGGCGTTTCTGATATCCCAGAATGTTATTTAAAAGTAGAACAACAATCATTTCAGTAATTGTTCTAAAATAATTAGGAGAATAAAGAAATACACTGTATCCTGCGACTCAGTGGCGAATATAAGGGATGGGATAGTAAATTGAGATGTAGTCCACAGCTAAACTAGAATCTCGTTATATGCGTCATTAACTGTCTTCCTAGGACTAGGCCGAATTTAGAAAGTCTACGTCCTCATAATTTTACGCAATCTCGTATTACGCATTTCATACCCTCTCCCTGATGACGAACAGAGTTCCTTTACTTTTAGGAACGTTAGAGTATTTTCTATAATTTATTTTCTTACTCTGCTTTCTTACTCTAATTTCTTTCTTACTCCGCTTTCCTGTTCTATCCTTCTCTCTTGTTTGTTTGTCTGCTATCCTTCGTCACTCTCTCTCTAAGAAACCTAACTTGTTTGTTTTGGTTTTCCTTCTCCGATATCCTTCCCTCTGATTCGCTTCTCATCTACCTTTTTTCTCCTTTTTTACTCAGAAAATGGAATACCCGAAAAAACTCAATAATGATATTACCTCACCATTGTCAACAAACTTCAAAACCAGGTGAAAAATACTTTCTAAGTACCTAGAACCATGGAATACGTAGGCGAGACAACTTAAGTGTTAAAGATAGGCTCAATGCCACTTAAATCACATTAAATTAGATTAGTGTCGACTTATATTCTGTACCGGGCTAATATAATAAAGTACCCAGGAAATACGGCAAGTGTTAAAGTATGAAACGAACCAAACATATGATACATTACTGAACATATCTCACAGAAACCTAGTTAAGTATAGCCTCTAGGAATAATATTGAAGTTACAAATGGCCCAGGAATGGCGGTTAATTTTAATAAAATTCGGCCAGTCAGACGGGCCTGCCATCTTTATGGGCCCAGAGCATCGTCACGCCCTTGCGTAACTGTCTCGTGTCTCGCTCCCTTGAGACTAATGCAGCAGTCCTTTGATCTTGACTCCGCTTTTATGTATTCCATAGTCAAAGCAGATTTGATCCGCTTACATCAATGACTCGCTGAAAAAGATTTTTTTTCAATAATGTTAGTCACGCTAGACGTTAAAATAAATCACAAAATTATGTCATGGTCCTTCAGTAGCCTATTTTGGTCGTAGAACCACTCTTATCTAGTCACCTTTAAACATACATCCTTGGTGCTCGACGAGCACATGTAATAACTTCAACTCATGAGAATAAAATTCATAACTAAAATAGGATTAAACGTTATGCATAGGGCCTGGAAGAAGCTGTACTCGGAATATAGGAGATTTGATGTAACGAAGAAAGTAATGGAATTTTGAAGAGATAGTAGATAGAAGTTACTATGGTTAGTTCTTGGTCCTGTCTTGGTATTCTGCAAATTACGACACGTCTCCGATACTGAAGAAAATTAATTTACTGTAGAATTAGATTACTGCTCGAAAAATGCGTATGTACTCACAGCATAAATTTATTAATTATTCCTGACTAAGAACAAATGAATGTTGATATTAAATTTTTTATTCATGGAAATATCTATTTATAAATGAACTTCTCAAATTCATTAACATCCAATTAAAAAATCGCGGATCGTGATAATTTGACGTACTTATTCAGATTGGTTTTTCTTTCAAATTTTAACCTGAGAAATGGGAAAATATTAATCGGTAGTATGTTTAGAAACAACGAAGTTCAAGAACTTAATAGATCTGCGAAAGGTAATTGAAGTTAACAAAATTGGCTTAACACCTTTAGAAACTAAATTCAAGGCGTATGTTTACACGTGGAGAAGAAACCTGTGGTACGTTTTGCAAATATATTACACCTTTAACATTTAATTAATGATATGTATATGTACTATATGTAAATGGAGGGCAGACATTGGCAAAAAGTTTGATTCGTCATAGAAATACCTATTATTGAAGGGATTTTATCATTATTAATTAGAATGGCAGTGAATGAAAAAATGTAATTAGCTTTTCTTTCCAATTACTCACCGCTAACAGCGAAACAATAGTGAGCAATTAATTTTAAAGCAATTAGTGTTGCTTGTAGGCATAAAAAGTACGTGCACTTCTGTTACCATGTAGCTACAGTTGTGTGGAATACAAATTTTGACCAAAGCAAAGTAAAACGCTTGAATTTTTATTTTCAAGCGTACAGAATGGCTAACAGTATTAAGTTATGAGAGCTTAAGCTCGTTGGCCGCGATGTTTCAGAACACGTAAATTTGCATTCCATAAATGTTGAAGTTAGTTTTGCGGAAAATGCAAAAGTTCGTTGCTAGTGCAGCTTATGTAAACAAGCGGGAAAAGAAAATAAGAGTTAGCAATTTTACCCCATCGTCTGGCATTCATTATTCAACCTGACAGGGGAGAATTTGCCTAATAGCGTAAGGAGCGCCCATTAATATTCTAAGGAGAGAGAGGCAGTGTCGCCAGCTAATACAAGTTACGGAGTCGCCTAAACAACGCCAACGCACTAACAGACACTTTCATTAAAACTTCACGCGGCCTCCCGGGGCGAGGAGAGAAGAAATTAACAATGGAAAGATACAACAATAATTATTCTTTGCTTACATCCTCAATATGCTACGTTTTCGTATCCAGCCATATCATATCCTACCCAGTAACGCATGATACGAGATTCGTTAATTGATTTTTGTTAGTTTAAATATGGTATTTATGCAATATATTGTAAACTAGCTTTTTGACGTCCCCTTGTAATCCAGTCCAGGTATGGTTAAGACAAATTTCCCGGGAAGCAGTTGGATTGGAACCGCCATGTTTTAGGGTGACACACAATACGTGGCTAAGGCGAAATCAATAAATTTGAGTGCAAATTTATGGCGAGAGGGGTGGAGAATGTGGACAAACCCCGAAGGACGAGAAAAGTAGGAAGAAGAAAAAGTCGTGAGACAATTGTCAGGTTGATGCGGAGCAGATGACTGGGAATATGGAAAAGGAATCATACTGCAAGGTGAAGAAATATAAACCTTGCGCTTTGCGCGCGATAATGTAGTATTAGGGGAGTCGGAAGAGGACTTGGAAACCATATTAAATGGATAAACGGAGTCCTGAAAAAAGAGTTCAATATGAGGATTAATACAGGGAAAACCAAGGTAATGGAGTTTAGTTTGAGAAACAGTGACATAACAAAGGGGTTTAGACTAGGAAGGGATATTTTGAAGGAGGTTAAGGTATTCTGCTACTTGGTAGAAGTATAGTAGACATACAGAGTAGGAAAGAACAGGGAAGGAAGGCTTTCGCGAAAAAGAGAAATTTACTTTCGGGTAATATAAGTGTGAATATTAGGAAATCGTTACTAAAAATGTTCGTATGGAGCGTGGCGTTATATGGGTACGAAACGTGGACGACAGGAGTTGGGAAAAGGAAAAGAATAGAAGCCGTTGAAATGTGGTGCTATAAGCGATTGCTGAAAATCAGATGGGTGGATAGAATCACAAACGAGGAAGTTCTAAACAGAATAGGGGAAAAACTAACAATATGGAGGACGTTGAGTAAGGGAAGGGATAGATTAATAGACCACGTTTTAAGACACGAGGGTCTTGTAAAATTAGCGTTAGAGGGATTGTGTGGGGTAAGAACAGAAGAGGGAGGCCAAGGATGGAATACACTAAGTAGATAAGGAGGATATGGGTTGTGATAATTATCAGGAAATGAAAAGGCATACGCAAAATAGGTTAGCATAGAGGGTTACATTAGACCAGTCTTAGGACTGAAAACCATAACAACAATGTTGATTTATTAATTTAGATGAAAAAGAATTTCTTTAAAATTAATGTAGCAGTCTGGAAAATTCTTGACGGATCGGGAAACGAATCCAGGAGCTTTTATTAGTGCGGGTCCGCTCCTTAATTGCGGAGCTATCCCAGTCAACTCCAGATACGGTTCGAGATTCCTGCATCCATTGTCTACACTAAGTCTACACTAAGTCAGTCTCAACTATAATTGACTGACTTTTAACTCCTAAATGACCTAAATATTAGGATCTCAATAAAGAACGGATGTTTATGAGGTCAAACAGTTATATTAAAAATACGAGTACAGTTCGTGAGATTGTACATGGCACGTTTACATGAATAATAGGGAAAGGGAAGTATTGTCATTTGAGGAAGAACTTCCCCTTCAACGGGCTGCCGGAACGCTAACAGCATTGTTAAAAACATTAATTATGTTAATACAAACGGGATATAGTGACTGCGACAACGTCCTTTTAACACACCCAATAATTATTATCGATTACATTTTACGTATGAGTTTCTTGACGTACGACAGCAATATATTTCCTACCACCAATGTTTTTAGAATTACTTTTACATTACGAAGCTGTGTTTATAAGGGTTGCAGTTGAACTGAGCTCCTGCCTACCCCCACAAATATGGGCGGAGTTGTCCACTGGGCATCGTGTTGACACATGACCAGCTACGAGTAAGTCTCCTGAACAATGCGCAGTGATAACATTTCCCAATTTCGCCAAAAACAATGATTGGTTTGTTACGAATAAGTCTTGATCGAAATGCTCTTACAGTTTCATTATTTTACCGGAATTTTAGCCATTTCAATCTCCATTCAATTACTCAGAGTTACTTGTTACGCAAACGGTTTCCACTGAACGTATCGGCTAATGCGTTTCTCGCTTTATCCCGCCTAGGTCATACATCATTCGAGATTTCGGGACAGGTCCCACGGACCTAATATCCAGCACATCAGAACGTCTGCGTTATTACATCTGTTAACGATGCAAAGTAATCCAGCTGTAGAGAGATTCGGGGTATTATCCAATCATTACTAGAATGCAAAACTTTGAATTTATGGATTTGGCCGAAATCTGTTTGGAATTAGAAAGCGGATAACACGTATTGGAGCGGAACAGATAATTACGCATAGCATGGTTGTACGTGATACGTATCAGCTGTTCATCACAAAATGAGAAAGGTATAAGCGTATAATAAAACAATGATCCCTTAGTTGCCTTTTTTCTGAATAAAAAAAATCTTAAAATATTTAATAATTGGCTGTAGTAATTCTTTCTCTTACAGGCAATTAATATACTTGTATATAAGCGTAATGTGTGATGACGTTTTAATAGCTTCCACTTAAGTCTATTTTTGTAATTAACCATTGTTACTCCTGAGCGCGTTGTGCAACAATGTGTAAATTATCTTATAATTTATTCATATTATCTACATGACACCGGAAACTGTGTTCTGCTTGCTTGGACGCGTGCCAGGGAAAGACAAAAATATTCACGCAGCGAACACATTGGACATATATTAAAATGCATTTAAAATGCTAGAACAATTAATGTCATCATCGTGAATGTTATCTGTATTAGAGCGTAAAATCTAGTATAGGCTGCCTCATACATCGTCAATTCTGGAATTCATCCATTTGTCTATCTAATGAACAAAACACTGTACATGTTAGTCCGTTTGAACGGCATCAACTAAAAACTGTTTGAAAAAGTTTAAATTAAATTAATATTTTATTTATATTTTCTGAACATCGTTTAAGCCGGTTACCTAATTTATAGTCAAGAGTAGGGAATAGATGAATACCAAACAATATTTGATATTTTGGATACGGAAATTTTCAATCAATGAGATTAATAAGACTTGAAGAATAATATTATGGATCCTAAACAAATGAAGGAAGAAGATGCCACTCAAACAGTATTAATTGAGGTGAATTCAATAAGGTATACAGTTTTGACATATTTTTCACTTTCTATATTATAGTAATATTTTTGTACTAATTTTCTTTCATGAAATATTATAATGAATCACGAATATTACGACTATAAATATTATCAAAATATGAGTGCCCGGCGTTGACCGAGGTTTATTTACGTTACCCATGAAGTTAATTTAGTTCCACACTAGTTGATTGATCATCACATTATTTAATTGAATCAAGGCCGTTACTTTTTTTGGACCATAAATACCTCTATAGGAACAACCCGTACATACCGATTTGGTGTTAGCTTCAAATGAACTGGGAAGATGACGGGTAGTAGCGTAATAGAACCAAGAATTCTCCATCAAAATTTTTAGCACTGCTCTAAAAATTACTGGTTCTTTAAGAGGAGTTAAAAATTCTCCAGGTACACTAAGAGAGTCCAAAATACATGCAGTATATTAACGAATTAAAAGACAGACCCTGCACTTCCCGGTAATTTCTTGGAGTGGTAAATACTCCCAATACCTAAAAGAAGAAAAGAATAATTCTGGTAAAATAAGGGAGTCATGTATATTCTTAGTACCTTAAACTCTGAAAAATAATTACGCTTTTATATATTGAATTATGAACATAAAGTGTATATTTTCCATGAAGTATATGACATTTTGTTCAAACGTCCCGCTAACCACCTATTGTAAATTTCTTGAACTAATTCGTAATCCTTCGCGGCGACTCTAGTGTCATCTAATGTAATCTTTTTATAACTGTGCTAAGTAGGTGAGGCTTTATTGGTCTAAAAGGGAGAGAAAGGGTCTAAATTTTTTTCAAGATGGACAGCAACCTTCTCGTGGGTGAGAACAACAAATCATCAAACTTTAATTTCAATCGGATGCATAGTATAAGAACATGTAGAGGACAAAGAAATACACATTAAATTTTATTTTTGGTAATTAACGTTAACTGAAATCTTCCGGAGGTGTTCCACATTTTAACCAGAAATTTCTGTGTTTCTGGGGATCGAATCGGGCATAAGTACGCCCAAGTGACACAGAATTCTAAACACAATGCCAAGTACACTTTCAATCCTGTATTACCTTCAGGTAAATCAATTATATCAAATAAAATATATACCAAATCAATAAAAAATATTTATTAAAATTGTGAACAAATTGAAAAGATAATTTATCAATCTAACTGAAGAAAACCCCTTAGAAAATATTGCCACAGAATACGCCAAGAAAATTGCAGTATATATTCACTTTAGAATTTTAAAATAATACAACGAATAACACTAAGATTCACCACATTATCACTAGGTTTATTATTAGAAACGTCCCTAAATTTCTCATAGGTTATCATTATGTGTGGCTACATATAAGAATAGGATGACTAAAGAACAGAAATGACTTCCTAACAAAAATGGATAAGTTTGCGCTGATGACGTTTACTGGATGGTTTGTTGCCTCAACTGTTATCAGAGAAACGAAAGTTACCGGTTTCAACGTTCTAATACTTGCTTTCCCACAGTATTTAGATAAACTCTTCGAATGTTTGGTCTTAAAACATTTCCTATGATGGAAATATGACGTATTAAAAGTAAGTTTGTTTATAGATTCTGAAACGTAATAAACATAATACTAAGATTTCTGCTTATGAAAAAGTAACAAAAATACTGAAATGCGTTATATAATAGTTTCAAGTTACTGAAAAGATAATAGGGCAAAAAGTAATAATGTCGGAATAATTTTCATCACTTAACACTAATGGTATCCAAAGAAAGCGGCATTGAATGTACTACTGTGTTTCAATAAATTGCATGGAGCACTTTAATTCGACACCTATAATTTTTATCTGAAGAAAATCTATATTCCCGAAAATCACAATCTTAAGAAAAAGAAGAAAACAGTCTTCATAGTTAATAAATATTTTAAAGGAGAATAATGTTGGAACTTATAATCTTTTGAAGCTCCATTATTCATATAAAATATTCAAGTATTAAAAGGTTTATTACTTAAGATTAAATTTTACCACATCTGATCAAAATATAGGATGAAATTTATGGATCAGGAAGTGGCCTCTGAATAAAAATATTAAAAGACGCTTTACTTTAGTGTAACACTCAAGGACGCCAAGAATGTTTAACAGATGGAGAAATTTAATATAAAATTTTATACTAAATATTTTAAATAAATAAATATGGAACAGGTTCCACACCTTTGGAATAAAATGTTTTTACGAAGCGAAATTATGCATTCTCATAAAGTTCATCGTTGTTGGACGAGATTGAGTTTGAAATGTTTGCAGATAACCTGGGGTAACCACAGAGATCTGATGCTTACCAATGACAGTCGGGGGCCTCGGAGGCTCCGACCTCATTAAGTACCTGTCACAGGCTTATATATCATGACCCATCGGAGGTTTCTGTTACAAAGGAAATCGAAGTTACAACATTTTGGTCAGTGGGTTCAAAAAGAATATGTACATTTTTAATATTTACAAGCTAAACTACCCGGCGGTGCTGGGGTTCACGTAAATAATAAAGCAGGAATGTAATTCATGATTAGTTTATTATAGAAATGGAGGGTAAACTACATACACAGTTCTTCTATTCTCTGCATAAACAAAACGACTTTTGTTTGAGCCAACCGCAGAGCAACCAACAAACGGAGATTTGGTGGTATTTTCACTTTTTTCAAATAAATTCCGTATACTTAAAAAAAATGAAAACCATTGAGAGCTTTGGGCCCTAAGGAACACGTCTGCCAAATTTAGTCGAATTCGGACCAATAGTTGAGACGCCTATAGCTGGGACATACATACCGACGGACGCACTAACAAACGTTTTTAGTATTATAGATGTAATTTAATCAATAGTATAGGCAACACGCATATAATCTGAAGTGGGACACAAAAACTTTTATGTTTTGCGCCAATTACATTATCACATTTTTCACATATGTAACTGCAGTATTATAAAAAAAATTAAAGAGCATCGACAACTTCGTGGCCTGAGTAATGTGTGTCAAATTTGATCAAATTACGACCAGTAATTTGGTCGCCTATAGCTGGGACATACTTGCAAGGTATGCAAGTGTTATGTTACAGAAATTGGCAATAGTTTATATGATGTTCTTATTACTACTTGAGATCTTACGCAGGATTTAAATATATATAAATAAGCTAATATATGTTGTTGTTGTGGTATTCAGTCCTAAGACTAAACTGATGAAACCCTCCATGCTAAACTATCCTCTACATTTATACATAGCTATCACATCCCACATCCTCCCTAATCTGCTATCGTATTCCATCCTTAGCCTCTCTCTTCTGTTCTTACACCACACAAGCACCTCTAATGCTAATTTTACAGGACCATCATGTCTTAAAACGTGGCCTATTAAACTGTTCCTTGGCCAACGTCCTTCATATTATTGGCTCTTCCCCTATTCTGTTTAGAACGTCTTCATTAGTGATTCTATCCACCCATATGATTTTCAGCATTCTCTTATAGTTACACATTTCAAAGGCTTCTGTTCTTTTCCTTTCTGCAATTCCTATCGTCCACGTTTCGCATGTATACAACACCACTTTCCATACGAACTTTTTTGTAACAATTTCCTAATATTGACACTTATATTACCTGTAAATAAATTCCTCTTTTTCGCGAAAGCCTTCCTTGCCTGTGCTATCCTACTCTTTATGTTTACTATACTTCTACTACCACCCCTAGTTATTACGCTTACTGTCTTAGCTTCGGACAAAATATTCCTTCTCAATCTAACACCCTTTGTTACTCCAGCGTTTCACATACTACACCCCATTACCTCGGTTTTCTCTCTATTAATCCTCATATTGAACTCTTTCCCTAGGACCACGTTCATGCCATGTATTATGGTTTCCCTAATACTACAATATCGTCGGAAAAGCGTAAGGTTTTTATTTCTTCTCCTTGCAGTATGATTCCTTTTCCATATAACGTTTTAACCTTCCTCATCGCCTGTTCTATATAAAAGTTAAACAGCATGGGTGACTGACTGCATCCTTGTCTTACTACTTTCTTGATTTCTGCTTTCTTTTCTTGATCTTCAATTCTAATTATAGGCTAATTTACATTAAATAATTTAATATATTCAATGCTTATAAATTTAAAAATCCTGAATCTTAACTGGGTAATTAGGAATTCAGTAATTTCATAAAATTTAAATTCAATTTATTATCAATAAGGAGTCCTCTAGAGGTGCTCAGTAGAGCAAAACCTTTTACTTCCCATATTTTACCTTAGCTTTACTTAAAATCGCCTTTCAATTTTGACTTTTATGTTTAGAAAAACAATATGGCAGAAGATATTAAACAAAAACTTGGAACTGAATATATCACTCATAATAAAGTAAATCAAATAAAATATTTACAAAGAACTTATAATCACGATTCTAGTATTACTTATCTAGACGCTACTCGCGGTACGATCAAACAGCTTGATAAGGTAACAAATAAAATGTACACAACTTGACCATGTAAATAGAAACCATGCTTAGAAACGGTAATTCATTGAAATAATAAAAATTCTCCCAACCAGACTTTTAGCATCATGCATTTGAAAAAACTTTGCAGGTATGGGAGGTCAATAGAAACATTATGAAGTGTAGAAATTATATTTTACGTTCTTCATGTCAATCTTTTATTGTAATCCGTAACAAATATTCCATTCGCAGCCAAAATCTGTCAGCCTCTACCCTTATGAATATCTCGAGCTGAGCTTTCCGATTAATTGTGCTCCAACAAAAAGCCATTGTGTCGTAACATTGATCTCAGCCTACAATTTGACAGTCATCGCGGTAAAACAGAGACTGAATTGTTGACAGCGCACAAAAACTGGGCTACATCAGTATTGTACAAATGTAATGAATTCGGGTGCTTGCAAGATGGACCTCAAGACAAATTAATTGCGGCAGGAAACGTTTGTATCAATTTTTTCACTGGAAATCTTGTTAACATAACCATAATGATTTGAAAATGTAGACTTTTCCTATGTACATTCATATTCAGTATTAAGCTAGTATTTAGTACTTGCTAGAGGCAGCAATATATACATACTACAATTAAACTTATGAAACATAAACAATAATTATAATATCTTTTGAAATGTTTTTGACCTCAAAATAAAGGAATTAGAAACCACCCGGATGTAACTACAATGCCCTTCCCTTCAATATTTTTATGTTTTACTTATAATTTTTCTGTGTGGAAATTTACTTGTATGAATAAACGGAAGAGACCGATAAACTAATAACTGACATGCAATTGTACAACAGTAGCTAGGATGTGATGAATGTGATAAGTAAATGGTAGGTGACCTAGCTTCAGGTACTGGCTCCGTGCTAAAGCAACCTTCCGGCAGATCCCGAGTTCGATTCCCTGGTCCTTCAAGATTTCTCCAGTATGTTCTTCTAAATTCAGTTACATTGCCGTTTGACTGAGCTTCAATCAAAGGATTTATTTTCTGTTTGAAATCAGTAATTCTTTAAACTTAACAGAACAATTGGCTACAATTAAACGTAGAAGGGAAATTATTTTTTATTTACTTTTTTGGGGGTAAGAGGGCGATCCTGAAACACGCAACTCCAGATGAATATAATAGGAAAATAATTAAAAAGGTAGCCAAGGGTTGAGTAGGGCCTCCGGGCGATTAACGTAAAATATATGCAGGGACAGCCATAGAAAACCTCCATCAGGTAGGTCGGGCTTTTAGGTACTATTATCACGCTCTTCCGAATGACGAGAGCTAAGTTTTTGTGGGGTTGCAGCATTCCCTTCACCGTGTCTTCGTCAGATTTAGGAGGCAGCTGACCGTCTGATACAATGGGTTCAACGAACAACTCTAACCATATACCCAATGTCTTCGACCCCAATAAATACACACAGGACGGACGGATCTATTATTTTATTTATATACTAGCTGTGCCCGCGACTTCGTTTATGCAGAAATAGCTCATTTCATTTTGCCCTAAAATCGAAAGTACGGCTCATTTATTTATGATCGCTTAACGGCAAACCTTATAACTCGTAGTTAGGTTTGAACAGGTCCCGATTTCACACGCTTGCAACAATAGAGAATGAGAATGCTCTATCTCTCATGCTGCCAAAATTACGCTTTTAATAACATAATAAGTGGGATGAATATTGTAAGAACGCCAAATAGGGCTTTTAATTCGCAGTTAGTTTTTACACCGCCTATCGCGCGGTAACTGGAAGGATTTATAAATATTTACATTAATATTTTCTGATTTCTGCAAGATATCGGAATGGAAAATATCTGAAAATTTAATTTAAAATTCCTGTTTCAATCCCTGAAATTTTTAATGTAATCCGTTCAGCCGTTTCGAAGCATAGATCAAGAGTATAGGTAACCCGCATAAACTTTTTGGAGACTTAGATGCGTGTAAACAAAGAAACCTTACCGTAGAATTAATATTTATATTCATATTATATTACTAGCATTATAGAACTGATATTTGCAAGTATATTTAAGTTAAATTTCCTGTTTTTAAACCCTCAAATTTTCATTGAAATGCGTTGAGTCGTTTCGAAGCCTGTTAGAGACAGAGAGACAGACATTTCAATTTTATTTATTGGAATAGATATTGATCCAGCTACCTTTGAATTCAATCAATATTGTCTTCTAATTTGATTATTTAAATAAGAAAACTACCCAAAAGACCTAAAAATATGATAATTAAAATGGAATCATTTTAATGATCCAATTTCATGTCAAGTTAATAATGTTAGAGATTTCATCGCTGATCAGAAAGGGCAGGGCGCTTTTGGTAATATTTTTGAAAGCAATAAATTAGTAAACAAAGTGTCTCGTTAAGCGGCGCGTATTGCCTCGCGATTCCAGAATTTTATTACGAATAGAAGGAGCTGGTATAATGGCTTCTTGCGCCTGCTGGGAGACATCGGCTCTTTACGGCTGTCGCAGTGTGTCGCTTCCCGCAGTTACGGCAACGACAAAAACCCGTCAGCCATACGAGATACGCTTTATCCCTCAACCGTTACTGCAAAACGTGCCTTCTTTTCCATTTTGTCAACTGGGAAAAGTAATAAAGCACCGTCACTGGATTCAAAATATTGCGCCGTTAACACAAGTACAATCTAAACGGCTAATTTCAACAGATGAGTTTGATTCTCAACGGACGAACGGCTGATATGTTGTTGATATGCATTCGCGTGAGATAAAAGCGTATTGTATTTTCCAATATAACTGCTGAAAATATATTTAGGTAGAGTTCGAAGAATGATTGAGTGCGTTCCGCAAACAGGTAATTTTCTAGAAAAGTTTGCAACAAGAGTGCGTCAGTCCTCAAATTGTTACGCCAAAGGGGACAAAAACATTCTATTCTGACAGCTGTAAATAGTCGAAATAAAACATCATCTCTGCAAAAATAAACCAATATATTTTTCTATTGCTGAATGCTGACAGCTAATGGAAATGCGGAACCATGTTGCCAATATGTTGACGCTCATTTACCTGAGAGGATTGCAGATTTCACATTTCAAGCATAACTGTTATAAATGAAATTACATACAGCGCAACCTGTGATAGAGCGGATTTTATATTTATCACAACTAATTTTCAAAAAACGCTAGTGATGTTGTGCAATCTGTGATGACAAAAAGAAAAACGGCCATCAGAGATACTCTTCATCGCAACATGCATGTCAAAACAGATTTCGTGTTCAATTTTGTCAACAGGGTATTGCAATACACAACTATCAGTATTCAATACTTCCTCAAATAAACACAAATATCACACAAGGAACTAAGTTTTCAAAAATAAATTTTGGTATGTAGTTACAAAGAAATAATTACGAATAATGACGAAAGTTTTCATATCGTGAATTCTTCCCAAATTATTTGGTAGTGAGGTGTCATGTGCCTAGCAAGAAGAACAATGCCAGTAAAGCTTTTACGCAGACTTGTCAGATATTTTACAGGGCAGTATTCAGTTCATTTGTGGAGCATATCGCTGCAATGTATACTGCTACTACATATCATCAATATGCAGCAGTAGTGTAATCTCTGTGAACTCATAATGAGTTATAAGCTACCTTGTTGGTACGTGACGGTCCATCATATTTCACATTCGGAGCACGTATGCTGTAAATGAATATATAGTACGTACAGTGTCATATCCGACTACGTTAGCTTTATATTTGGCACACAACAAATGACAATATAAAACAATTAACAAATGGTAATATCAAGCTATTTAAATAAATAGAAAAAGTAGTAGGTAATTAACAGATTAAATAAACATTAACATAAGTTTTTACAGGCCTTGCGGCTTTCGTCAGGTGTAAATTAATGTTTTTTGTTCAAATTTAGTATGTGTGCAGATACATAAATTATATAACATTAAAGCGATCAGAATTTCACATATACCAGTCGACACATTTAATTACTTTATAATATCTCGATGCGTTTCTGTTCCTAATCCGAACTTCCATCATTATTGATTTGAATATGTGTATTGGAAGATAAATATAATATTAAACTTCACTATGATAAAATAATAATAAAAGTTTCACTTTAAAAGTCTTAGTAAGCAACAATTACACGGTAAATTAAAAAATGACGGACTTTTAAACACGGATTTTTATCTAATGGTGATTACGTATGGACTTAACAAAAGATAAAATAATGTTTCCTGACACTCAAAAGAAAATAATTTACTGTCACTATTCAAAATATAAATAATTTAATATTTTATGTATTGCATATGGTTATGTTACTCATGTCTGAATTATTACATTTAAGTTTACTAGAAACACCATAAATTTAAAATATGACAACTGATCCTTTGAGAAACATAAATTGTAACCTAATTATTTTGTTTTTAACAGATTATACCTCAAATTGTTTGGAATATTGTGTTAAAATTCAAGACGTTTAAAACACATTCTGACACTTTAAAGTCAAGACTAGAACAGAAACATTTTGTAATATAAAATAATTATATGACACGTATTAAATCCCTATTGGAATTCAATCAGTCTTAATAATGTTCAAAACTCCATTAATAAATTGTATTTATTAATTTTTACTATATTACAAAAAAGTAACATCTGCAAAAAGTTTTAGAATCGATTTATAATTAAAAATAACATATATATGTATACATAAACAGATAACTGCTCAGCAATAAAGTTTTATTTTGAGACATTAAAATTATGAAAAATCAAAATAAAGCTTACTGAACTATATTTAAATTTACAAGCCGTCAATTAAAAATTTTTTCTAATATTTTTCTACGCGCAGAAAAAATTATTGGCTCATTCCACGTGCTTAAATTAATTTTTTATAAATATTATTTTATTTTATTTAAATGTATTATAAAGAAAGTTTTACTGTTGTTATGTTATATATGTACGATACCGCATAAATATATATTTATATTATTTTTGTATAGAATATAATAAAAAATTTCATTTTGTAGAGATGATAATAGCAAAGTTATTGGCCGACAGGACCTTTTTAGTAAATTTTAATAAAATTAAAAAACGGATACTTGTTTCTGCAGTTTTGATTATTATAGCGACTGATTGAAAACACTCATCTAGGCAATAGATAAGTATAAAAATTAATAATTATTCATATTAGATTTCTAATTATTGGAGGGTTACTAAATGATTTTAATGGCTGCTAAATTTTGGGACGTTTTATTGTTACTTAACTTATTACAACATACGAACATTTCATTAAAGATTTATCTGCAGTAAGAGTTATTTGTGTAATTTGTGCTTTAAGTTGACTAATTATGAGCCATTTTTATATACATTAAAATACTACGTGGCCTGATGACTTCTTAGGCAATGAACAAGTGAAGTTAGTTTGATGGATTATGTGCGTTCAATTTTAGTTACGTATTCCTACATTTTTTTACTAATGGAAACAGATTTTTTAGTTGTAATTTTCTCTGTGTTATCGTAATTACGGGAAAAAGGGGGACCTCTGATCTCTCCAGAACACCATTGGCAGACCACGAAAATGTACTTGACTCGGTTGGGGCAAGAGGAGGGGACTACAAAGGAGATGAAGAGTTGGTTGAGTAGGACAAGACCTGCGTTGGGAGCTTAATAAGGAATCGCTGGAATATAATGCACAATATTAGTCACAATTTTACCGTTAAAAATATGTGCATAAAACGTTAAAAATAATTATTTATTTATATATTCGTTATTAATGCAACGCATATTTTCATGGTCAAGAGATTTTGATGCAATAGTAATCGGAACTCCTTTGAAAAGCTCTGGAGAAAGTGCTGTGCTGCTTCGTGTTAGGACTGTAATGGCTGCAGGGCCTCACTGAGATATTTAATAACTCATACAGCTTTTGTAGACGCCCTTTGCGCGCTGACCTCGAGAATATTTCGCAACGGCGACTTGTGATAAAAGCCACTTTCATTTCTTCCGTTTTGAAAAGTACGAAATCAATATGACTCCACGTGGCACTTTGAAACTTTAGAGCGTTTATATTTTACTCCAAAAATCTGTCCTCTTTTGATAGGACTTGGATACTCTACACGGTTAAACTATTCTTCTTTTCGTCTGAACTTTGAAGAAGAGTTTGACAAGAGTTAAAAAATGATAAATTATCATATTAGACATCTCTGCAGCGTTACAAATAAAATTTAGGGAAAACACCTTAAATGAAAGCAATTAATTGAGAAAAATGGGAGAACGTTACATTGTTAATTGTGTTTAGACTATTAAATAATTTATAATTTTTATACTGTTCCATTACTTATGTTGTAAGAAAACGTTTATATTATTGGCTAGCATTCTACAATTTTTAATTATTACTCGTAATTTTCATTTATGACGTTCCCTATTTCCTCAATAGATTCTTAATGGAATTAATAAGGATTATACATCTGTTATATATTATAATACTAGCTGGGTGCGAGGCGATACCAATGATATTAACGCTTAAATATAACAAAAATTTTACTTAAGTTATAATAATTTTAGTTTCTCGCAAACGTCGGTCGCCACCACCGCACGCATACACGCAGGCTACGTAAGGGCATAATGTATTCTGTTCTATATGTCATTAGGGTAGGACAGACACAAATAGAGTCGCAGGAAACACCGTAAAAGTAATTGATCCCGAAAAGTATTTATTCCGCGAAAATATCGGTCGATTTTGCATATTTAAAAAACTCCGCCCCCAGCACCCCCGACCCTATAGGTGGTAACCGTGTCTTACCCCAACAATGCAGATTTACGAGTTGCAAAGAACGTTTGTTTAAAATTTCATTGTAATTGCAACACGTGTTTAGATTTGTATGCAGAACATACATACAAACACACAAACATGTGTAATAAATTTGAGCGCTTTTTATACAAAAGCAATTAATTTAATTTATAAAAATAAGGTAGTTGATCCATCTACTTGGCCCATTTAGCGCGAAATAACTTGTGACTTTAATTAACGTTTTATTTAAGTAACAATATATTTTAAGTACTTAGAAAGTATATAAAATGTTTATCTCTTGAGTGCGGCGCACACTCCGCGCCATATAAAAGCGACGCGTTGGACCGCTCACAGTCAATTTTAATTTATTTAAGATAAGATTAGTAAATGTAGATTCTGTCAACTGTTATATTATTGTTTAATAATTTTTCATCTCTGAAATATATTAAAAAATAGTGATTCACTTTCAAAATCTGTAATTATATATTAATACATTAGATACAATACAGTAGATGCAATTGAGTTAATTTGTTATTTGTAAATTAGTTTGAAAATATCCGTCAGAGCATCCTACACTAAAAACTTCAAGAAATTTTTAATAACTGTGGTATGTTAAGTTTTTGCCATTATAATTTCAATAGTATGCTTGAGTAAAACATTTGAGATTTATTTCTGTATGTGATCAATTTCCCGATACTATTTCTAGTCCAGGACCTCGCGTTTCCGAAACTGAGACGATACCACTTCGCACTCATGAATATTTACTTATGGCCATAAAGAGGGCCGAGTGCATTCATATTTCGAATCTCCCTCCTGAGCCATCGTTATGCAACTGTAATACAATACACACCCGAATAATATTTTCCCCTCCAAGAACTAATGAGGTAAAAAAAAAAGTTTAGAAGAAAAGTACAACAGCGGGAAAGGAGAGAGACGGAGTGAGAGACAGAGAGGTAAAAGATAAGCCAAGGCCTCAAGTTGTTAATGGCAGGAAAACGAGGATTAGTGTCTTGATTGGAAGGCACCGCAGTGTTGCTAGGCAACCAGACAGCCAACTTCGAAGAGATGCCGAGCGACTTTTCGGAAATAATTTCCTACATACTTTATCCTATATAAGAAGCTTAAGTAGAAATCTAAGTTCTGATACTTTGAAAACAAGATATCCCCAACAAATTAGTTATGGATAAATTTTAACTACAATGAATAATTGAATATGCAATGATCGTTATGAATGTAAAAACATTAAAAATAAGTATATATTTTCTAAGGAAGTGTCACACTGCATATATATTTCCAAACATCAATTCAGTTTTACACTTAAATTCGTAGTTAAAACAAATATTTGGTCGAAAGTTTCGTAATGTAATGATGAATTACAAAGAGAATTGATGATGTTATGAGAATAAAATTAAAATTTCTATATCTGGCACCTGACATAAGAGTTTTTAGTATGGATTGAAACGTTCTTACTGCTTCATGCAGATAAATATTACTACTTTTCTACGTTTCACAATGCTTAAAATGGTCAGATACATTAGCAACTGTTCAAAATGTTCACCTGTATTTTGAACTTTGGCACAATTCCTATTAAAATTATTAAAATAGTCTCATAAAAATTATTGATTTTGTATGTAATGAGACAGTGGTTTGACCTGGCTACAAGGAAACTTGGTAAAGCAGTAATGTGAATGCTGCAGCGCCTCTAGTGGTTTCCATTGTTCCTTCCACGTTAATGGCTGCCGGAGCGGATTATTCAGAATGGTCGCGAACTTTCCGAGATGACAATGCTTGGCAGTATAGACAATTAGCACAAAACGACCTGTATCAGGACGATGGCGAAGGCGAATCCTAACGACGTCTATGACCGTGGTCTTATTTCGTACAAAATCGAATTTAAACTTTCCACAGTGTGAATAAACGTTTATTATAGCTAGAATAAAATTGCATTAACCTCTAAATAATGACTGTAGCGAACTGCTGCAGACCCAACAATTAGATAATTTGTCGTAACATTGTACCGTAAGATTCTGCAGCATTGAAATTGCGTGGTTCATTTCTATCATCATTTTTTTCTGCATGAACTGAAATACTTAATTACATTTACTTGCTGAGAATTTTTTCAAATTATTTTTTATCAATCTTTATTTCTTAGTAAAACTTATTGTGATGAGTGGTAATTATATAGAAGAGAATTTAAATGTTTTGAACAATTATATTAATGTAAAATTTGTTTATTAGTGTACGAGCTGTTATGTAACTGATTGAACCCTACAGACATTTATTGACTATACATAACATAAAGAAACCAAAATATATGAAAATAAAATCAATAAAATTTTCTAGGCTAAATTTCCGAAAGAAAGCTTGCGATTGGCAAAATGTTATTGAATTATGGTTTTTATGGAACGTTTGGTTCGGTCAATTTAAAGCCGGGAACAATCGTTTTAATAATTTTTAAACAAATATATGTATCTACCAATTATTTAGCCAGAATACAACGTGGTTCGCTGAAACATTACTCCGGGCCGCTTGGAAAATGAAGTGAGTTTTCTGGGAAACGGCGCAATTTTCGGACTAAAAACATATTTTTTCGGTGTACCATTGGCGGTTACCGGGAATTTTCGGTACATCAATACGCTTAGAAGCAGCCTTTTAGAATTTTTTTGTTATAATGTTACACTTTTAGAGGTTGAATTAAAAATTTTATTATTTGTTTTACATATCTATATATATTCTTATATAATAAGTAGTTCGTATCAACGGTTTTTGCGTTGGTATTATTTATACAGATAATCAGTGCATCACAGGTGTAAGTAAATTCTTCCATTTCTATTTTCGTTTAATAATTTATTTTGTGGTAGATTTGGTGAATCGTGTTTAAAGTTGGTGGAAACTATGAATTGTGTCCCATATGTTATCAAATGTTAATGATTTTCATTTGTACTGTGAGATAAAAATTTTAGAATGTAAAAATTTGTTCATCTGAACTAGTGAAATAAGACAAACCATGACGCCCCTTAATTTCCTAATTTATTCTTAACCTTGGCACAATTTTCAATATACGCTGTTGAATTTCGGAAATTATTATTTTCAAGATAATGTGAAGAGGTGGCTTATTACTATTTGTTTGCAGCGATTATTTGAATATTATAAACTATAAGGGAAAAACTAGAGTACTTTGAATATGCACTTTAGGTTACTGTTTAAAGTTATTCTCTCAGCCTTCTGGAATTTCGCAGCTTTAGAGGCTAGAGTGTTATTAAATATCTATATCTAATTCGAAAAATAATATTCCCGCAGTAAAAATAATTGTGTGCATATATACTTTTTTTTTAAAAAAAAATTGTAATGGACGGTTGTTTCATCTCCCGCTTGAGATAGGATTGATGTCCACCACAGAATATGGAAATTCATTGCGGGATCTAAATCCCAGGCATTTGAAATGTTTCCAAACGCGATACATATGCAGAGACTGACACCGACACAGAAACACTATCAGGGGTTGCGCTAAATACAGATCGTTTGCCACTTTGAAAGACAAAGCTGGTCAGTGGAACAGGTCGAGTAACTCAAACTGCAATATTATTATCGTCTGTAGCGCATGACCTATTCGCTAAAGGTGGTTGAATTTAACGACTGTGAAACAAACCATCAGCGAGATTTTAGCTGGCACGTCAATACAATTCATTTATCACGAGTAACTGCGCCTGGTGTTAATGTATTTGCCTGCATGATAAAAGCAATACGATTAACTACACTAACTCACGAAAACGAATAAAAATTATAAATATATTCACTCAAATTAACCTTACGCATGGCTTCAGCTTTAGAGTTACACCGATTTACATAATCTTTGATGCTCAGTCAATTTATTCCATATGTTAATCTAATGTCAGTAAGATTATCTCCCTCTGGAAAGTATAATTTTAAATTCAGCAGTCTTTATAATTGACTATATCTAATAAAATTTGATCACTTTTTAAAAATTTTCGGCATCAAAAATCAATAAATTATATTTTAGATTATCACAGACTGTAGACTGTATGTATTCCTTGCAGTATAATAAACTTAAAATTATCAGGAAAAATGTTTAAGTCTCAGTTTTATTTAAAAAAAATCTAATTTCATGTAAATCAAATCATGGGAAATAAATAACTTAAAAATTTATGCGGGAAGAATGAGACTCCTTGTAAAAACTAAAACTTCATTATGTCAATTGCAACACAATATTTTAGGTTTTAATGCTGTAATTTACGATGGCACAATAGCGAACAAATTTGGCTTAATGCAATCCGAAAGTAATTATAAATTATCGTTACTCTCGTTAAGACCAAATGTATTGCCACATTTAAATTACAACCCACAGTAAAATCCTTTATACAACTACTAAACTATTTATAGATATGAAAAGTTGCTTTGTGTTGATAAAAATAATTTTTAAAGCTTTGAGATGGTTCCTATAAAAAATTTGTGTGTACGAATCTTCTTTTGTTTGGCCAAAATTCTTCTTTACAAGGAATGTGAAATTTTTTAATCTTTTGCTAAAAAGAAGTCTTTTTTATTACTTATAAATGTGTTCGATAGAATTTAAAAATTAAGAGAGATTGCCGCAGGGAACATTTTTGTGTTTGTGAAATTATTGGATTATCAAACTGTCAACGGAAAATGCGATTACGGTGCGATATTGAATTAACTCTTTCAATCACTTTGGGGTGTATGAAAATTATTGGCTAATGTACAAGCCAATGTAAACTCAGCGCTATGGACAGTTACTTTAAACCTGTTGTGAAACGGTAGGTTAAATATAAGACTTGTTAAATATAATTGACAAAAGCGATTTCAATCTTTACCTTTTATACGTTTACCTTTATAAAAACTCAGCTTGGTTTTACTTGAAAATTTTTGTTTTCTTTTAGACTCACAGAAATATAGAAACATTGTGATTACTAAACAAAAAGTTTTTTGTGAATAGTAATTGAAATCATAACGACAAGTAAAGGAAACTCAGCTCCGTTTAGTGTCGAAACTGTATTTCGAATACGATATTTATTACTGCTGCAGTCAAGAACAATAAAGAAAATAGTTGTGGACAGTTTTTTCAATCCTGAATAGTTTGATACCATATCAAAATAAAATGTCTGATTCATTTCTTTAAAAATTTGCTATGAATTAATAGGATCTTCTTGTGTAATACATCAGTCTCCTATTTTACAAAATCATTAATAAATAATATTTAATAATTTCGTTAATTTTTCCGAAAGACGATTTGGGCCGAACTATACTATAGGGTTTTTAACTAAATGCAGGTCGACATTGAAATGGAATAAAACAATGTGTGGGTGGGGTATTAACAAAATAATAATTGTAGTTGAAAGGCTCATGTATGCCCTTTCTAATAAAAACGAATTACGTTAACGTCTCACAAAAAACTAGTTTTGTTCCATTGGAACATTATAATCCACTATTATTAAAAACTTCTATATATTAATCTATATAAATAAAAATTATTTTTTTGAAACAATTATATTAATACATTCTTGAAACAAAATCTCATATTCGTTTGTCACCCAATGTATGCATTTGCATACAATTTTTTTTAGAAAAATAAAATCATTTGACCTCTTATTATATTTGAGATTGCAATAAAAACTATATACGACGTATAAGTACAAATATGAGTACTAGGTCTACGATCGTAAAAATAATACAAAATTAAATAACAAAACTAATACTGCATTGACTTTACTTCATTATGAAACTAAGAATTAAAAAGATTGTGATATAAAAACCATTTATTGCCAAATATTTTTAAGAGAGATACATTAGAATATATATATATATATACACTACGCAAAAAAATTAGATAATTTAGTTCGATATGTATCGGGATTTAACAATCTGACTTCTTATGCAAGTGACTAATGCATCTATAACGTCTTGTATCCACATAAATTTTTAAGCGATCCAGTTTAAATTAGTTGGAGCAACATTATTAGTTGATATCCATAAGAGAACCATTTTCTGTATGAACCGATGCCCTATCGGAGAATCCAAGCTACTCGAAAGAAATATAATAGGGAAAAAATTAAATATATAATTAAAGGTTTGAATAATTTGTTCAAAGATCATTTTAATTTTATTTCCTAAAACATTTGAATGTTTTTGAAATATACTATGATTAGTAAATGAATATGGGATGTCTTGAAAAATGTTTTAATATAATTAAAAACAATTATTTTTGTATATAAATGATTATGGTCGAGTTTGTCAGAAAGTACCAATTGAAAAAATTAACGAAATTAATGAATATTATTTATTATTGCATTTGTAAATTGGAGACTTATTTCAAACCCAAAAGGTTTACTATTATTATTTTTCAATATAATAATAATACATTTAAATTTATATTCAAGTGATAAAACACTTTTCCTCGAAGTGTTAAGGTTCAATTTATAATTGCGGATTTCAGAACTTTTAATTTTATTATATTGGCTTTGTGGGATTTAAATTTTCATTGTACCTGCAACTAAGCCGAAGCTTAATTGCAGCCAAAACCAAGCCATGTAAAGTATTGCAATGTTATTAATTCAGTGTGTGTGATTCATGTATTCTACCTCAATTGGAGCATACTCGTAAGCAGTTTATGGAGGATGTGTAATTACCTGCACGCCATCTTTTACACGCGTTCCGCCCTAAATTTAGCTAGCAGCTGAAGGTCTACCGCTTTAACTTGCAAATGCAATCTCCTGCTTTTCTGACCTGTCCGTATTCCCCCACATATAACAGGGTCCCCGTAGACTTCCTGTATACAAATCAAAACGAATGTCTGCGGCGGGAAAATCGATAAAATATTAACTATTATTTATGGACTAGTTTATTACTTATGCCATTAAAAATTTATCACAATCAAACACAAACAGCACTAAACATTAAGTTATGAATTCACTTTAGAGAAATGTAATAAAAATACAGGTTTTTATGTTTTTACTTTAACATTAATTGGTTTTAAATGCTTTGTAACATGTGTAAAGGAAAATGTACTGTGTATATTTATTTTCAGTGTTGATAATTTAGGTACTCTGTTTCCAAGGGAATTTATGGGTTGAATTGTATATGGCCCAGATTTAGACGAATTACAATGTTTACTAATTTTACTAGGGCTGAAAAATACTGAAGGTAATTTTGAAAAATTCTCGGTTGGTGACGATTTTAGCTGTCGAAATTCGCAATTAGACCCTTAAATTATCGTAACTGATAATTTCTGGCTTATTTCACTGCACAAACGAACTCATCTCAAGCTGTCCATCACCCTCACTAATTTTCAACTTAGCAGCTCCAAACATTTCTCTTACCAGTCAAAGTTAACTGTTAGTATTTTACTCCAAATTTCTATCTTCGTGAGCTAACTTCTAATTCTCTCTCCTACTAGTTAATTACTTTGCCCATCTGTAACGACAGTTAACAAGTAGAAGAAATAGGACTTGGTAACTTTACAGTGCATTCTAAAAAAAGGGGATGCCGTATCTCAAAACAAAGTCTTGCCACGTGAATATCGAATTCCTAGACCATTAAATATATTATAGGTATTCACTACCCTGTCTTGATCTTAGTCGTTAAATTAGGAAACACGAGTGATAATATGTTTCTTTTAATGTTTCTATATCAGAATATTGAAAAATCTTTTTGTGCGTTCCTTCAATGTTGAATAAGTTTTGTATATTACATTTTATAGCGAAGCTAGAAAAACAAGTATGTTGAACTATTCACCCACTGCGCTTGAGCTGATCATTCTAGTTGTAGCTGGCCACTTCTCACTATGAAACGCCTATTTTGCTACAAACCTGGAAAATAGGTATGATATACATTTGGATGGACATTACAAATATTTCGTTATCTTAAGTGATATATTTATAGTCACGCTGTACCGTGGCGTTTATTTTCTTTGCATATTTCATTGCGTCATCCGAAGACGTTTCTGGACCGTAAGGGAAGCGAGATGTCCAATAAGAAGGAAATATTTGTCCTAACGAAGATGGAAAAGAGCTCATTTGGAGAGCGAGCATTTCAAAAGCAGCTGGATGGGATTAAATCAGCTACCGTTCTGGAAGAGGACTCCATTACTCTCCTTTGCCGGCTAAGGTGCCGCTTCTAACGGCTTGTCTCATTAGCAGCTGTTTTAGCTTTGCTGCACTAACTAAAGAATCGTCGTTAACTTTCATGCTCCTGAGGTATTTGCAAAAATCTCCAGCCTGAATTTAATTACGGCAGATTAGCGCATTTGAGACAGTCTTACAAAGCTGACATAACATTTTTTAAATTCATAATAAGCATAGTGCGACAGGAATTTCTACAAGATATTCCACGAAAGAGTGAAAAAGCAAATTGTATAGGAGAATCAACAAATTGGTGGCTTCGTCGGTGGAATTGTAATGATAAATATACCTTGTCTGTACCTAACAAATAAGAGAAATACGATGGTTATACAAATTGTATCTAACAATTGAAGTAAGCTCACTACTCCTTCTATTAATAGTTCCTTGTGTTCATTTATTTGAATTTACTTGCAAAGAGGTAAATATAGAGCAATTTTAGTAATAACTTTAGTTTCACAAAAATCTCATTCTGCTGACATGAAATGTTAATTTAAATATTTATCTCTAACTGTAATATCATCAGGGTGCTTATCATTAAGACTAGTCTTTAAATACTAACCATTAATTTTCTTTTTTTTTTGAGTCGACAAAATATTACACTCTATACTACTTGGAAGACTTTTTTCCAGAGACAGATCCTGATTATTCTTTGTTTAGATTGATTGATGGATTTTTACACGCACAAAAATGCGAAATCAAACCGAATACCAAATTCTGGAGTCGGGCTATTGTTGAGGATTATAGTTTCAGTGACATGATCCGAAATATCTAAGTAATGGCGGCGGCCCACAGATTATTTTCCCTGTTGGCCTAACTAGAAGGGAGCAGGTCATCTTATCCAGAAACCGTTCGGGTAACACCATGCTTACTCGTGATATTTATGTAAGAGGGAAGCTCAATCTATTTGTAGTAGATGTGGGGACAAAATATCGATAAAACACATACTGTATACCTGCCACCCTGAACTCGGATAATGCACCCCCAGGTGCCCACCAGATAAGAGAGGGGGAACTCTCCCACTCGGAGAGAGCCATAAAATATCTGTTCAAGTTCCTGGCTCATAATAAGCTATTAAAAATATATGAATGGATCATATTCTCGTGGACCTACAACCTTAGTCTGTTAGCAATTCATCGTAAATGTCACTGAGTACAAGGTGTTCGTATGGAAGTTCCCAATGACTATAATGTTAATGGGACTTTAAAAAAACAAAAGCATTGTATCTGCCATGACGGGATTCAAACCAGGGATTTCTGTGTTGTGAGCCGGTGAGGGTGATCGCTACACCACAGCAGGAATAATATAACACAATTTTGTAACTTATTCACGGTTTCTAAAATTCTAGAAAAGTGAGCGATAATGACGTTTACTGGTCCGCGGACAGTAATTGATACTCATTGGAAGAAATGACAAGAAATTTATCAGCTCTCGTGTCCGCCCGCCAACAAATTCCTATTTCCCGAAATGTTTTCTGCTTTAAATTCACACCCCCCTTCCCCGAGGGCTATGAAAGCACCGAAAGTTTGCCTCAGAGAGATTACGAAAGAATTACATACTGGGGAAAGTTGAAACCCGGAAATTTAAAGGAAGTCTGAAAGTTGTCCAGGGTACCATTAATCCATCAGATTAACGTCAGTGTTCTGTGAAGGCGCTCACCCCAGCATATTTCTTCCCTCCAAAGTAGGAGCGATCCACTTGACGGAGGGGAGAAACACCGTGTCTTATGAGCAAAAACCACGCCACTACCAACAGAAGCACGCGAGCGTACCCTTGACAACATGCTTTACGAATAACTAAGTTCTCAAAGTAATGCAAAACGGAGGAAGCCCGGCACAAAATTCATTACCGACGAAAATAATAACAATGGGGACAACATCATTCAAAAGAGTAGCTTACGTTGATCTGTTGCACTTAACTCTTATGAGAGTTGGCCCAACAGGCAGATTCCATTTTTAGTTCGTACGAAATTATTTCTGCTGGTTTCCCTATGCCAGTGATCCAATAGCTGTTCACTGATAACAACACACAGTGACAATTCCGCCAATAATATCGTAATATCCACCGTTCCCTTCTTCTACTATCATCTGCATTATATATTAAAATGAAAGGTATTCAGTCTTCATTACTGTTTTTCATGTGTTCCTCGAAACGGCATACAATTCAGGATACGGAGGGAAAGGAATAATCTTATATTACAGTGAAATATCCTTGGCTGAGACATTCTTCTGAGGATAAAATTGAAAATATGTATCTTAATAATTCATAAGACGAGTGTTATTGTATCAGACAACCTAATGTATATACACGATATTAATGCAAATTATTACAAAAATACTTACGGTACGTTAAAAAATAAAAATTGCCACCAGTAATTTAAGAACGTCAAAAATATTTCCAGTAACCGAATAGAGTAAGAAACATTACTTGGTCCTCAAGGAACGCCGGTATTTTAAGATAAGCGCTGAGTGAAAATTAGAATAGTTAAAATAAACCGAAATGACAATGATGTATGAAATTATTCAATTTCAAATCGTGTTTTATTTCCATAGAGACGTTAACTTAATAATTTGAAGGGAAAATGACTTTTATTTCCTATCTTTCATTTAAAAGAAAAACTTTTTAAATTTAAAACCATCACCTATTTTATCTCTTAAACCAATATATTTCAATTAGAAATATTGTCAGAATCATAAAATCGCAAATTAACTTTGAACCGCTGAGACATAATTTTACGAAATTTAAATCTAAATGATATCAGTCTTGGAATTTTATTTGTACCAATTACTTTCTCGTCGAAGAGAGTAGTTTGAGCATAAATTATTATAATTACAAGATTCTAACTTATAAATGTTTAACGTATGAACTGATTTAATTTTAAATATGAATATTCAGTTACAGAGTTAGTAGGACGCTGAAGTAATTGAATGGAAAAAAGTTGGGAATATCTTCATTATAATTTTAAATTAGAGATATTTTTCCTATTTTAAGTAAAAATCAAGGAAAGGAAATTTAAATTCAACTGGATAAAATATTCTGGATTAAAGTTTGGAGAGAACAAAACTCTCCAGATATCTGATATTTTATATAGTGTTGTAAAAAATATTTCCTTTATATTAGCCGATAGTGGCATGCGAAGTTGTGACGTTATTACATATTTTCAAAGTTATCTGCAGTCTGATGTTTCAGCAACGACTTCGTAACATAATATTTTTCTTTTCTCTCCATATCCGCAATTGTATACCGATCGTTATTTTCGCGCCATTTCATCCTGAGCGAGTTTCACGCTTCAGTGGTTGATGACCCAATAACTGAAACTTTGAAGCGATGGATGTCTTAAAGAGACGCAACCGTCTAATGTGAAATGTTTTGTGACTATGAATTAGACAGGTGATTATTGTTTGACAGACGTTTTATAAATATTTCTCTTGAACGTATTTAATTATTTCTATTCATGTTATAAATCCAGCGGTGCCTGTGAACCAATAGGCCTAGAGATTAATCAAAATTAATTGAATGGTTTCTTTGATTAACGTTATTCTAAATTGCCTGCTCCTTCATATTGAGTTCTAAACACCGGTTAATCAGGAATTCTCTTTCAAACAGACCGTATACAGTTTTTAATCAAAATCTGACAGTTTCCTTAGTAAGATCTCAGAACTACTGTAGTTTATCTTCAGCAACAGCAGTGGTTATTGTGTTCGTATACGAGTCTTTTATTTAATTTAAAATACGCACTATTGGATCCTCAATATTGATATTATTGATTAAGTCAAAATAATGCTTGAAACGACTCACGTTACTTTGCCGTTAACTTGAATGATAATACAGGGCAATAACTTGGGAACATTTATTATCAAAATTATCTAGGAGGCTTTCATTAAGGTTCGTCAAAATACTAATATAAGTTGTTAATCGTCATTGCTTTTGTTGGAAATGGACATCAATGAAAAATTCTAGTTCAAGCGGATTTTTTAAATGAAATTGCTGTTATGGACCGATTAGAGGAAATTAAACCCGCTAGGACATCGTAATCCGTAACTCACTTCATTTTAAAAATCAGAGATAATTTTTATTATGGGTATATTTGAAAATATGAACTTCCTGAGTAATTCACGCTAGTGTTAGCAAAAAGTGATATCGGTTCTACTTTAAACCCAACCAAATGTTGGTTATGATAAATATATTCAACCGAATTTCTTAATAGTTATAATTTCATTAACGGATAAATGTTTCTATTACATTGATGAATCCACGAAACAAACAGGTCAGAGCAGGACCATAATGTGTGGCATTTAGACTGAGAATGTTAATTTAAATATAATTTTGTGAAGATAAACTTTCACGTAATAAAACACGATTAACGATTAACATTTTTGCTAACATTACGTTTGTTGGAGAATTACACATAAATCAAGCCCTAATCATAATTTGCGCTACTTATTTTCGGATCTATTTTTAATGCAGAAAAAACACAGGCGTTTAGTTAATAAATTTGTCATAAATCAGACTACTATTTATTATATTCTGCTTTATATGTTGATGAATTGCTTTTAATAGACCACGCGAAGTATATTTTTACTTTAGCTACTATTGGGAAAATTATACTTAGCTCCTATATGCACAAGGTTAGTTTAACACCGAAGTTAGTATAATAATGAAGGAAGTATAACAAGAACGATATATGATTTGCAATAAGCTATATTAATTATTATCTTTGAAAGTTAATAAATTTAATTATAGGATTTTTGGTATTGAGACACCTATAATTAAGTTTTTAAATATCAACGCTATAATTGCTGTTATTTGGAAGTAAGAATTATAATGTAATTATGTAAATATCTGCATTGCCGTAATAGACGGTGTCGCAGATAAAAAGTAAGATGTAGATTAAATAACTAAAAATGAATGTTCTGTCATGTTGAAGGCTTTTTAATTCAATAATTTTATATAAATACTGGAGACTGTTTCTTTGGTTACATGACATTGTTTTATTGACTATTTGCAACAATTTATTATTAACATTTTGAATATTCTACCTAATATGATAAATAATAAAGTAGTTTTTCTGCGTAAAAATAATTTATGAAGCGTATTTAAATAAATTACGAAATACTGGCAACGCTTTCTAACTGTGTAAGTACTTAAAACTAGCAAGACTCTGTAGAAGCTAGTATCTATTATTTCATGAGTTGTATCTTTGTGTGCTATCCATTATTTGATTGGTTCTAATAATACCTCAAATACGAGTGTAGCGCTGTAAATCTAATTAATTGGGAGCTCAGAGGTGACCGCGCTGTTTGCTCGTCGGCGTCGAACTGTGTGCGCCGGTCTGCCTGCGCTGCCAGGAGCAGAACAAACCATTTCACTGCTCTTCTTTTTACAAGGAGATTAATTTCTTCTCAGAAACAAAGGGGCGTCATCGTATTTATAAAATATAATTATGCAGGCGGGACGCAGACATACTTTGTGAAGGAGAGTCTGTAGCGTAGCCCGACGTGTTAAAAGAAAAGAATAAAAAATTATCGTTTACCTACAAGTTGAATTTCTTATTTAAATACTGAATCAACTTACTAAAGGAATATGGAAATGACAATTTGATAAAACTCGACATTATTGAAATATGATCCAAAAAGTAACTTGTTAAACAAGTCGTTTATTTCCTCAAATTACAATTTTCACTGATCAATATTATCATATTAATAACTCAAAAAGTCACTCTTCCCATAAACATTTCTCTACATTTGCCTTAAATTTTACACCATATTTAATATTATTTACTCAGACTAATCAAACATTTATAAGTAATTATGTAAGTTTTAACTATAAACCTATTATAATTTTGGAATTACGTTGTGGTAAAAATTTATGACCAATATATCTGAAAAAGAATATATAAACTGACGCTCTACTTCATAAAAACAGGTTGTCCACATAATGTACTCACTCGACCTCACAGACTCAAATTTTGTCATTATCATTATTCATTGTTTAATACTGTTGTAGTAAAGTAAGTTACCTTTACATTACCGCACACAAAGTAATCTACATTATGTGTGATTGTTAAGTTTGTTAACAATTATATTATACAATTTCTACGAATAAATTGAATGAGATACTTAGTATCGTATTTTCCCTCATATATGACTTCAATTTTTGTTATTAATTATAATAACTGAGTTACTCAGAATGTAGCGCACTCTGCAATTTATTTAATTTACATTTTATTTCATGTAAATTACGGCGTTAAATGTATGTCTGGTAAAAGCGTCGCCACTCACAGGTAAAGAATGACAGAAAGATACTTCTAGATAAAAATAGCCAACAGGTAGACAGTTTCCCGAAAAGTCAGTACGCAGGCAGAGGGGGAAACTCCACCAACCAATACGGAAATTGGTTAACAGATTTGGATGGTGATGCTACCAATTAGTTGAACTGTAAGAAAAAGGAAGAGAGGAGAACACCGAAGCCAAAATAGACAGAGGAGGCAGAGCGATACTTTTTGGTTAGAACTGACTGAGCAAGGATCGTGAAGACGGAGCGTGGAAAAGATTGATATCCATGTGGTCGAATGAACCGGACTTTGCTTCCAGACCTGTGTCAGAAATCCTGTTCTGGTAAGCCGTCGGATGTTTCTCTCTTGGTGTGTTTGTGATTATTAAACTTTACTCAAAATTACTTTCAAGTTTCAATAACGAAACACGATAACCTGGGAGTAGAACTTCGTGTTGGTGAAGTGTGCAATATTTTTATTTAACTTAGATATTTTTTGTATATATTTTATCTTGATTTTTCAAAATAAATTTAGAGTTGTTAAATTTTAATTATGATTTAATTTTTATTACCACGTGGCGCTACAAGAAAATATTTGGCAACAAGTACCAATAAATATTATTTATTAAGATCTCGTGGTCAAAATTTAAACCACTGTGGTAATATATATATATAATTTGTATCAACTTCATAAACAGAAGTGTGCCTTTGGTTATATGATTTGAATAAACGTGAGTTATTTGTGTTGATTTTCTGTAATACTAAATTCATTTTAGGACAAATTTAATAATTGAATGAAACAGTAATTTATTCATTTTTGCTTAAAATGATGATTTATTTTATATAAGATAATAACTGTTAAGTTTCTGGTTTAACTATTCAGTCGAGTTTTGTACGGTTGTAGAGCTAATACTACAACAATACTGAATAGTGTAATAATTTTTTTCTTTGATTTTCTAGTTTTATTTATTGTTGCATCAACAGTGAAGGTCACTGCGACTTTCTTCTTACGATAACGAGATCTCATCGTTTGCTAGATGACAGGATTTCACTACACGGAAACTCCAATATACACGATTAGAACCCTGGACATCTGAAGTGCAAGGAAGCGACGTTGAACGAAACACCAGAGGAGCTCGGGCAATAAAATGTTCTTAAAGACATTCATTTGTTATATTTAAGTTATTTTATGTGAAATTATTTTCTGAAATATATTTAATATACTGTTAATGAGTACAGTTTGTCTTTAGACTTAAATCTATAATAGATAGTTCTTTACACTTGTATATACAGTGTGATTGATGGGAACAGAAGTTATTTAGTTCTCTTTTCAAAAAGTACTTAAAGAACCTGCTGTGTTAATAAGGCCTCTTTGAATACAATTTATCGTTCTGCTCTGATTTAGCCTCCAGAATGATCAAGAGGAACGCAAGGCGCACAATTGAGAAATAGTATGTTGAGTGTCTGAAGGAAAACAGCAGCCTTATCGATTGAGGGTAGAAGTAACTAATCACGCAGAGGAGGGCGTGGCGGAGTTCCATTGCCCAAATTGGCCGACTGTCGTCCCCAGACCACGAACATGCGTTACAAGCGACTGCGTCCTGGCGACGACGCCTCAAAGCATTCCATAATTGACCAATAATTGAAAAGATTAATAATAGATTTGTTCATCATAATAAAAATTTACGTTTTTAAACGCTATGCAAAATTCTGTAGCCTTTGTGATTTTAAGTTATTTAGAAAGAAAGGGGAAAAGTTAAAATACTTAAATAGTTATAATACGTTTCCTGCGAACTTAGTCTGTTGTCTAAAACACCGAAAGTCATTTTTTCCGGCAAGGAAACGCTTATAAGAGAACGTGGGCTTTCCCGGTGTATATTATTCATGAACAATTCTCGGGTTTTCAACCGGGTAAGTATAGAGTTTGAACATAACGTTTCCATGGCTTGCTCTGCCATCTTCTTCAGGTGAACTGACATCAGTTCAGAGCAAGCCATGGAAACGTTGTGTTCAAACTCTATACTTACCCGGTTGAAAACCCGAGAATTGTTCAAGAAGGAAACGCTTGTTTTGTGAAAGTTGATGTATGTTGTTTATGAATTATATAAATATTTTATGAATCCAGTATATATAGCTTTTGTACTATCTTTGTATTTAAGTATTCATTAAACACAGAGGTTTAATAATTTATAAAGTTTAAATAGTCTGTAAAGTAAGAGGACATTAGATTTTTGAATATCAATTTTGTGAAATTATTCAATTCAAATCTTTCGATTCAGGGACCATCGTCTGTACTAAGGTTAGAAGACTGACAAGTGATTATGATGGAAAATATTTTCAAGTATATTTAACTTAATTTTATTTTTTACTGTATTCTAACACTTCAAATGTTACCTTTAGTGTTGTTTGATGAAATTGTTTTCAATTGGGTATATTAACCTTCCTTTCAATTAAGTTTGCTAAATTACTCGTTATTGCATATGCACTGGTGCTGAATGTTCCTATTTCGAGTACTAGGGCAACCTTACTGGTGCTGTAATGAATCGGACAATTAAGTCTGCGCGTTAACAATATCGTCATCCTGAACGACAGTGTAGCATAATGTCCCTACAACTAACTGAGGGCATCCTAGCAGTGTGGTGAGGGACGCATTTTGAGAATTATACTGTCAAACTCACTCCGTCATCAACCATTAAATTGGGGCGGTGATTACGATTCAGTCATAATATACAACGTAATTTACGGTCATCAGATGCGAAGGCCATTCAATAATAAAGAGATAAATTGATGTAGAAAAACTGTCTTTTTACAAAATGAGACTTTTATTACTTTAAAAAAGCCCTACGAATATTAATATACTTGTGCCAACGATGAACTAGTTTCTTTATACCTGCTCAACTAATGTGAAAATTTCAAGCGGAAACACCATCGTTAAATGCATCGTAATTGCCAAAAAAAATTTAATACAGAACGTAGATTTTCCCGATGTAGACGATGGACGAAGAGTTCTCGGGATTCCAATCGGGTGGTGAAGTTCGTTGCACACAACGTTTCAGTGACTGACTTCACCTGAAGAAGATGGCGACGTTTCAAAGGTTGACTCCACCTGAAGAAGATGGCGGTGTCAGCCATTGAAACGTCGTGTACAACGAACTTCACCACCCGACTGGAATCCCGAGAATTTTTCGTCCAAAACATTTTAATGTGTCTGGTATTCGTTACAAAGATGTTGACTTATAGTTTTTTTCTACGTCGATGTGTCTTTTTTATTATTGAATTCCTTTTGTAATTGTGGCGGTAAAAAGTGGCAATAATTTTTACTTTCACCATAGTATAAACTCATAAATAATTTGAGAGTTTTCATGCTACATGCCGTTATTGGAGTCCTCGCGCATTTAGACTTTAACGCCATTGCATATAAATTAAACTTTCCATCTTTGCAATTAACAAAGGAATTTTTTCTAATCCACGAGCATTTTGTAAAATATACTTGAATAATTCGCGTTATTTTCAATTTATATTTTTAAGAAAATCATGATTATAAGGTTAACTGACCCACCCTTCCAAATTACTCTCTCTCGTGTTGCGAAATCAAGATCAGTATTTCATAATGTTTTATTCTTTCCAGTAGGCCATCAACTTGGCTCAATCTGTGTTACCTTCTGTGTTATTACTGTTAAGCGTCTAAATTCAGAACCAAATCACAAAGTAATCATACTTCTCTTATTTTGTTCCCAATGATTTCTCATTTGTCGCAAATTGAAATTATTATTTTCTTGAATCGGAGCTTTCGGTAATATTGCTGCACATTAGCTGTTCATGAAAACTATTTTTTTAATAAATTCTATAAAGCAAATTTAGAATTGCACAAGAATAAATATTTGAAAATCTTTATATACTATGATTGAACTGACTTATTATATTAATGAACTATGCAAACCTTTAATATGTAAAAATTTATTAGCCTAAACCTATTGAAGTAAATTTATGTTTAATTATAACAATTCTTTTCTATTGTCTTGTCTGCTGTTTACAACAAAAAATTATCACTATCTTTTACCTCTGAATTTATATAAGATGTATAGAAAAATAGTACCAATTTACACCGGGTAGGATCCTTAAAATATGACAGCCCGCAGTCGTCCTGGTAGGTCAAGGCTCTTATTGGGCTGCTGAGCCAACAAAGAAGAAGAAAAAGGATCCTTAAATTATTGCCCGGCTACCTTGCTCTACTATCCACATTACCACTTTCAATTCCCTTCCTTTGCTACTGAAGGGGAGTTGACTGTTTCAGGATCACAGTCATGAAGTCTGTTAACCAAAATAAAATTGCAAAACAACTATATTAACTTTTGTCAATAGACTGCTAAAAGGTACTGCTTGAAACAGTTTTAATTAATTTAAGACTTTTTGAGTGATTTTGTGCCCAGATGTTTAGTCTGTGTGTGACCAAATATAATGGATCTGTGGGAACAAATTCAGAAAACCGTTTAGCAGTCCCTAAATTTTTGTTGATTGTAAACAACTTCGGCTTATACGTAGATATTTGACCAATCATCTAAAATTCCGAATTTCATGACAAATAATAACACATAATTGTTAAGCTTTTGTAGACGTATTACCCGTAAGTAGTGACGCTAGAGTGGAATTTATAATGTACATAAAGTATTGTCGTGAAATCAGTTCCACAAGGATGATATTCACGGGGAAAATAACTGAGAATGTATAAAGAACGTCAATTGTGATACTTTCGTAGAAAATAGATTCGAGGGCAATCGGAATTGAAGTGGCTATCGGAGCGATACTACATTATTTCAATGCAGACGGAACTATTATTCACAACTTGAGATTGAAAAGTTCAGAGCTAAATGTATGAAAGAATGCGCGTGGCATGGATGAGTGCGGCCCTTATCGCTCAGAAGGAAAAAAAGGAACTGCTTTCGTGCGCGAGTCGTTAACAAGGCAAAACATCGCTCGTAAGCAATCTGCAGACCGCGACTGTGACACCATCGATTTCGGAACGCGGTTATGTGCGTAGGGCGCACGGTGATTACTCCGCAAACCACCAGTGACATTTTACAACTCCCCTGTCATCCAGTAACGAATGAAGCGCAATTCAGGTACAACTATGATCCGTCCGTCGCGCGTTGGGTGCCATTAATTACTTAGACACGCATATTGCTTCATATTTCGACACACTATTAGTCTTCTTTCATGGTTACACGCGTTACATTTTTTGATTAGACCAAATTCGATGTCTTCTGATACGACGATTTGATGGACACGAGATGTACTTCGGATCAATTCTGGAATTTGACGCGGAAGCGGACTACAGAATGCATTTGAGCCGCGCTGCCTCGCATCACTTAGCTCTTCCTGTTCGAAATGTTTTCATCGTTCTAAAAATTCATCTCCAATCCCAAATCTCATGAAGAAAGACGAAGTACGCTTGAAGATAATAACAAACAGTATCATTTACTCACCGGACTAACAAGGAACAATAATCAACTTCTTGAACAAAAATCTACTTCTACGATGATCAATTCTTATAATCTCTCAATTATTAATTTCCAAGCTATCTAATACCTGAACGGTTCGATCGTTAATGACCACGCATTTGTAGCGACCTTAAACAAATCAATTAAAATATTTGACTAATGTTTATTACTGAAATATGACTCAGGATTACCTTCCCTCGATTAATTTAATATTCACTATTCTTAATTCTTTCTATTTTATTACTTACATGATGCACTAACTATTTTATCGGCACAAATTTCCATACTAGAACGAGATTAATCAATCTGCCACTCTTTATGAATTTTAGGTTAACTTGATATTTTAATTTCTTTGTCTCACTAATTTATTTCTAACAAGAAGTATAAAATATGATTGAATAATTTATAAAGACTGCACCCAGATTGATTGCCGGGCTTACCTTTCGGGGTGCCTCATACTCTCTCTGGTTTTTTTAATGGTTCTGACATGCCGAGGCATTTTCATAATTTTTAGGAGGTGTATGTACTGGGGTCTGAGACCTTGGGCATAGGGTAAGAGTTGTCCCATAATCCCATTGCATCAGTCGGCCAACTGTCTCCTAAAACTCGTGGAGGCACGGAGAAGGGAATGCTACGAACCCACAGGAAACACCTCCCGTCATTCGGAAGGGCGAGAGAATAGTACGTAAAAGTCTGGCCTTCATGATGTAGATTTTCTAGGGGTTTCCCTTCATATCTTTTAGATGAAACACCGGGTGGGATCCTTAAACTATAGCCCGGGGGCCTTAGTCAACCCTTGACGACCTTACTTTACCTTCAACATCCCCCCTCTTTTGAATTCCCATCCTATGCTTTTAAAGGGGGATTGCCTGCTTCAGAGTCACTCTCATGTAGCCTGTTATCCCAAAAAATATTTTTAAAAGACTTTACTACAGAATTAAATTGTCTCGCCTGCCGTTGTCTATAGATCGGTCACCGTGATTTTAGGATTCAGGTTAATGTCAAAAGATTTTTGAAATTTTATTTATTTATTGTTTCAATTATATCTCAAGAGATAAAAAGCGTGGTGCTTAATATAGGATGGAGGTTGAATCCTCATATTGATCTCGACTTTTGGCCTGTATCTCACAAAAGGTTTTGAGTAAAATGTTGAAATTACATTAACGTTTACATTGAACAAAATATTAACGCTTTTTTATTTCATACAAGCACATATATTTTATCAAAAAGATGATTTTAATTTTTCTAACCCTATTTTTCTAAATTACAATATGCATAAATTAAAAAACTTATAAAATTTTAGATTAAGTTTCTTTTTCTTTAGGATTATATTTTATTCTATAAATAATAATGTAGTTAATTATTTTGTAAGTTCCAAAAAGTTACACAATTTTGTTTTGCTATACTTTACACTCAATAATTATTAGGGAAGTATCAATGGACAAAACGGGTATGTGTTAGCGGGGGCAGAAGAAATGTTTATACAACAATGTAACTTTAGTTCAGTATACCGAGAAAATGTAACAAAATCTCGAGAAACATAAGAAATAAAATTGAACATATGAATGAAGGTAAAAGGGTTCTAAATTAATCAATATAAACCTGGTATAAAAAATTATTAACGATTAAAAACCAACATCTGGTGGAGTTGACTACGCAGTTTCTAAATCCGTTCAGATTAATAAGTATTTAAATATTGGAGAAACGGTATTTAGAAAGTGAAGATAATTAAAATATATGGTCTAAGTTGTTCATTTTTAATTTTTCTCCTTTTCAAATGAAATTTTATTGTCTGCCGGCTGTGCTTTAATCTTTTATTCCCTTTCAATACTGTTTTATATCATATTTAAATGATAACCACACATTCAATGTACGGAATTACTAAATGTAAGGATTTGCTGCTACCAAGATTTGCAGAGGGGATAGAATGAATACGTTCATATTTTTGTTCTATTTTTATTCAAGAAAGGAAATACTACTTTTTCCCCAGTAGAGAGATTGAGAGCTTGAATATAACACGAGTAACTCGTTGCCACGGCGCATAATTATTTTTTGCCGGTGACTCGCGTTGAAGGCTTTTTTTACGGGCAGGGATTCGAGGTGCGCGTTTCAAAAGGGCGAGTCATAACCTCTAAGCCCACTGACAGCCGCGGGTCCCATGCAAAGAGAAAACATGGCGGGCGCGCGCACCACGACCCGGGGTCAGATCAATATTTGGGGGTCTCCGGCCGTCTCGTTAGGCAGCCGTGGCGAGCTTCGGGCCTCGGGCTCGGCCTCGGCCTCGGGCCGGAAGGAGCAACACTCGCTCCCACGGGGGCCTGTGACAATCCGCAACATTTTCCATGAAAAACAGGTCCCCGAAGGTGGGCACCAATCTCAGTTTTTCAGTGGGTCTCAAATCTTCAGAGACCATTAAACATAACGACTTGGTTTTCAATTACTCGCAGAGATCAAACTTTACAACCACTAGAATTTTTTGCCCTTACTATAAAAGCTACCAACTAACTTGTCAGAAAATTAAAAATCTTTGCTGTTGACTATATGTTTTACTAGAAAAGCCTAAACTGACTGGAGAGTATAAATAACTGCATGATAATATATTTCCCTCTCAGGGAAGTATGCCCCAATGACACTATGCAAGGACCATAAAGTTTTGAGAACCTAGTTAAAAGTACTTACACGGAAATAATTCATGTGAGAAAGTTGAAATATTACAAATGGAATGTGACCAACGTAAATCATGTAAAGTTTTAAGCCACGAAAAAACTTCGAGTATATAAAATCATGTTAACAGTTCAAATATGTTTTCAAAGGTTGTCACAGTACTACTCGTTATGGATTGAGGGCACTTCTATTTATTATTGGATATTATATCCTATTCAAGGCCTTGGCCTACCGGATTGACTGCGGATTGTCATCTTAGATGACACATTCCGCATTAAGAGTGATACGTGCGCAGCGTATCCATTCTCCAGCAGTATTAATCCCAGTCTCCGTGACCATGACGGCACAAACATCAAAGCCCATGTCAGGATTCGAATTCGGGACCTCTGGGTTGTGAGGAGACGCTAGACACTAGACCACAGAAAGTCGGAAAACGAGTGTAATAGCCGAGTTAAAATAAGGAAAATAGGTTTTGGAATATATTTTAAAATAGAAAGGAAAATTACAAATCAAAGGAAAAGAAACGAGAGAAATAATTAAAGAAATGAGTCAATATTCAATGTTCAATTATAGTTGTGATTAATTGGGTAGCCATTAAGTAGGAAAGGCTAAGGAATATTAAGTTTTATCACCAATTTTCCTATCCACTTGTTATTTTTGACGGATAAAACCATCAGAGTAAGCCATAATGAAAATAAAGACATCCTAATCCTGATATTTTTTATGACTACAGGTAGTCCTTTGTTAGTGTTTTAGGTGGTCGATACTTAAACATCGGACAGAGAAAATTTGTTTCATATTTCAGTAAGTGAAGAAAATTGCCTCACATTCTTGACCAAAATTTCCATATTTAATAATACATTTTGAGAAAATTTAATAGTGTTCAAGAAGGCAAACTGCAGTAGACTCTACATATATACCAGGGTTGTTCGACAAGTCTGGTAAATTTTTAACATTCGCGCCGTTGCTACTACAATGATCCTTTCAACGACTAAATTTTTAATCACATACTAGTCGGAGTTTATTGTTGGCAGCCTTCTGTCATGTTAAATGTATAGTGGGACAATGGAAAAGAACTAATTCGGCGCTGTCATTAAATACTATCATTTAAAAGGTTGGACAGCTGCACAACTGAAAACCGAATTGGATGAAGTTAATGCGAACTGCACCTCAGAAGATGAAACTCGCTCCGGCCAACCAATTGAGATCAGCACTCAGGAAAACATCAAAAAAGTTCAAAATGTGATGAATGATCGCAGACTAAATGTGCGTGAGGTAGGTGATGTCGTAGGCTTCTCAACTGAACGAGTGAAATTCATCATCTACGAAAATCTGGCCATTAAAAGCCGTGGCTGTTGACATTGGACCAAAAACTGATCCGAAAAAGCATTTCAACGCAGAATCTAGCAATGTTTAGGGTTGAAAAAGCTGTAAACCTGCTCGGCCAAGTAAATAACCGTCGTATATTGGCAGAGTGAGGATATATTTACCAAAAAATTATAAACGTGTTTTGTGTGTAATACGGAGAAGCTTAAAAACTTGTATCAATACCAGAAAAGTGAAACTTATTCTAAACATTTCTTTTATTTTAATTATTACTTTACCCATTTAGTTTCTTAGTAAGCATGAAGATTTGCACGGTTATGATGAAAAACATTGGAGCATAACATATAAATTATCTCATCCGATTATAATTACTAGAGTTTTGTCGATGAGCTACTTCTAAAAAGCTTACGTGATTTCATTTAGTGAAACGCAGAAATAAAATATATGTGGATAGAAATTTTAGGTCCTCCGATAAACATGCGCATTACCTTGTTTTTGTGTTTTAATATTCAAGTAATAAATATAATTTATATTCTGATTAACATAAATAACGTCGATCCACACCGTTTTCGTCCAAACTTGGGCGCTTTTTCTCGGAATAATAACATGGCGTACCGCAGGGGACTTCTGTCCCAACGTCCTATCCTATGAAAGCACATTATTCCACCAAATCCTTCGCAGAGAATCACCTGTCACAGACGGGATCGAACTTGTAGCCTCTGGCTTTAGACGTCAGTGCAGCAGCTACCAATATATTTGGCCTGGGGTTTAATAGTTTGTTGAATGCCCTAATTCTTTTCATTTTCATGAGTATTAAAATTAAACTTCATTGTCGTCATTGTCGGCTTTTGTTATACTACATGTTTTGAAAACTAACAGAAACATTTACTTCTTCAGAATTTACTGTAGAGGTATTTTTATAGAACAAATGTTGGTGCAACAAGATAATTTTAAATAACATAAATAATAGAATTTTTCTTCAAACGAGTAATTATGTTTCAAACGGCGAACCTTTATTTCTTTAATCGTCTTTATACACTCAGTTCTAGTTCACATAACAATAACTATTAACTATTTTTCACACCATATATTTCAAGACATAGTATTGATCCGTCTAATGAAATAGTAATTGTGCATATTGTTATTGCTTTGACAATTTATTACAAGATATGCTTTTAATTAGGGCTTACGTCCTGTCATTTTATTGCTTATATCTACTGGTAAATTTGTGACACGATTACATTGGTTAGAAGGTAATAATATTGACAACGTCATTATTCTCGAGTGCCTAATCATCCTATGAATTTTTCATAAACAAACTGAACTCAGCAGTGAATGACCGAACAGGAAATTCAAATTTTAAAATTCATTCTGTTCCTCTGTGAACCTACATATCCTTATAATTTCTCACGTGTATTCTTGGACGCTTCCACAATAAATTCTAGTCATTTTAATCGAATGAGATAATTTGCGTGTTACTCTCCAATTCTGCACTATCTTCGGAAAAAAGTTTTCGCAATAAAAAAACCTCTCCAATGTTTTCATTGGTTTATGATAACACACAATATTAAGTTTACGTGCCACGATGCTAGGCAAACTAATTAATATTTCATCATGGGAGTAATGTTTAACAGCCCATATATTCTGCATTTTCAATTTTGGACAGATCGTTTTATATAAACACAATGTAATCAGTAAACGTATTTGTAAGTGATACTCTGAGTACGATTGCGTGTGTGGGGCTAGACTCAGATATATTTTATAGAAAACTGTAGCCTCAGTCTGTTTTCAGAGTTGTATACTCCTGGGGCATACAGTAAGAATAACCCTTTAATCTTATTGTACAATCAGCTAGCTGCCTCGTATAATACTGAGACATGGAGAAGGGAGTGCTGTATCCTTGTAGCTAACTCCTCTCTCGTCATCGGAATGGCGTGAGACAAGTAGCGAGAGCCCGACGTACACGATGCACGGTTTATAAGGTTTTATCTGCCCTTCATCAGTTTTAGGCGAAGGCAGAGTTAGATTATTAAACTATAGCCCGGGGACCCTAGTTAATCCTTGGCTGCTTTACATTCTTCCCTTTTAAATTTCCTTCCTATACTATACTATAAGAGTTTATATTATTAAAATAAATTTTAACAAAAAATATTTAGTTGATATGTCGGTATTAAATACAATTAACGTCAGGATGCTAAGAATAGACTCAACAGAACGGAAATTTATATTGTGTCACAAATTTGTAATCTTAATTAGATACTATCTAAAGAAAATGAACCAAAGAGAGTACCTTACTATCATATTTTCTCTTAACGGCTGTTTCACACTTCTTTACAAACGAGGTATTCATGGTGTAGAGTACTATAAGCAATAGAGGACACACAAAATTCGTCTCTGAAACGCAGTTGCATACTATTCAATAGCGGTAGAAAGTATAAATCCTCCGAGATATTTAAGAGGGGGAAAACGCATGAACAAAACGCAATGAATTTTTTTCACTGCGAAAGATACATCCACTAAAGGGAATGAATACAGTGTAGAGGATCAGTTCTTAATGTATTTAAATCAACCTTCGTCAACGAGGCCGTCGACCTGCGAGCAGTTCCGCCTCCTCATTACAGTTGATGAAGAAGCTGAGCGAGATAGCACTTGTACGGACGTCGCCCTTTCACATTTCCAGCGGCTCAATAAAATATTAAATTTTGAAACACAGTGGGAGCAGTTTTTCGACAAGAGTTTCTCTCCATATTTTGGGTTTAATATTCGTAAATAATCACACTGAATTTACCACAAAGTTTCCTTCCTATTGTTTTTATGTTAAAATCATTTTACCTCTTACGAATTCGGATATAAAATGTATTATTAAATATTTCTTATGAGTTATGTTCATTTTGATCTTTATTAGCAAAGAATGCCAACATATAACAAATTCCATCAAATCGTCGGTATTTATTGTATAAACACATTTTTATTTAAGAATGAAATAGGTATCATTCGTCCCGGTCGAGGTTAACGTTTCGTCATCCTCTTAGTTTCGCCCCATTTAGAGCGTAGAATTTATTTACATAGTTGGAGGATAGATTTAAACTTCTTTCCAACTTTCTTGTATGCTGAAGGATGGTCTAAAGTTTCTCAGAACTACTTAGCTCAAGTTTTGTGTGTCTTCTATTTATAATTTACTGGTGCATGTAGTGTGGTTTTCTTTTTTAAACTTTCTATCTACTTACCCCTTCATATGTGCAAACATTTTCGTTCAAAATCTTTTTCACTATCTAATTGACGTTAAAACACGCTTTTATTCAGTTTAAATTTGTAATTTATGTAAGAAGTCTACACATGTACTCACAGCACCTATTACATATATATTTAAATTAATAAATAACAGTCAACTATTCAGAAAAAATTAACCATTAATTTTTATATGGAACGATATCTACAATCTTGAGAATGCGAATTTTGAGTTTATTCCATAGTATGAAATAATAGTTATTAATATGAAAATTCATTTTTATAATGTAATTAACGTTTTCATTTGTTTTATTATCTTGAAATGTTTTATCTACAATTAATTAATTTAATACTTTATTAATGTGATTTGTTTATGTGGTTAAATAGCCAATTTTGAGTCTTATCGTAAATATAATGAATGAGTCCAATATCGTGCATTACCATATAAATCATAATCCCGACACCTAACAAGAATAAGTATTCAGGGAAGTGTAAATTTGAGTGTAAATAATATTTAGTGGCAAAAATATACATAAAAAGCACCGTGCTGCTTTGAAGCCCAGCGCATATTTAGACTTGCGTTCCCCTCATTAGCCTTCTAGTTGCGTCGTTCCGATGAACGTTTTTCATTTCGCCACTAGCTACTCGTAAGTGAATACTTTGCGCAGTTTACTTTGAGTACGGCCGCATGTATATTCATTATTTGGTCCAGAGACCCTTTGACGGATGCCAGGATTGAACGCTTCTAATTACTTTGGCCGTCAGCTGTTTATCTACTTCTCTTTTCCAGATCAGACGAAACATCCCTGTCACGGCGTAAACTTCTGAAGTTCTCGTTCTTTACCGTATTATTAATGAGCATGGATCCAGTCACAAAACTTAAGATTATTTCTTGAATCTGTCTGATGCAGTCTCCTTAAAAACCTTAATACCGCTTGAAATCGCCTAATATTTGAGTCACAGAATTAAGTTGGAAATGTGTTTACACCACTTGAATACCTCGTTTATAACTTCAATCCACTCTGGGGTATATTTATTTGTTCCCTTAATTCAAATAAACTCGTTGTATAGTTCTAGAAAGGAAATCCTTATAAAGTTAATGAGACATAAATTTGTGAGAACCACTTCAATTGCAAACTATGTCAGAAATGAACGCATCTGTTTAAATTTATGTATTCACCACTTTCGATAAATGCAATAAGACTATAAATTCTTTTAATGAATATTAATTACTATTCCGTTTAAATCTACGGTGATATTGTACTTATGAAATACGGAGAAGAAGGTTCTTCGTAATTATATTAATATATTTAGAAACATATAATGATTATTCTTTTCATTATTTTGGTCTACATACATTTGTGTTAATTAAGAAATTATTTATTTTAGTCAATAAATGAAGGAATATGAAAAAAGGTTTTTACTGAATACTATGAAATAAAAGTTTCATTCAACTCAAGAATATTTTTTATAAATTAATCGGAAAAATATGACGATAAATTATATCTTTGAGAGGAGGTCAAGCTATTCTGTATTGATTGTAACGTAAGATAGTTTTGTCAGATTAGTGACATTCATTAGGGAAAAAATACTTGTCAAAAACACGATTCTATATTCTGATTCTATTGGTCTACACTTTCTTTATATGCTACCCCATTTTCCTACGAGTATTTGTTTGAAAAGTATTTAAAGAACATATAGCTGATGAAATATAAAATTTCTGATAATAACATGTTTTGTGCCGATAAACGGAGGAGTGGAAACTTGAATAATTTGTTACTTTTTATTTGTTCACAAATAAGGTTATATCGAATTAAATAATTTACAAAAGAAGTGAAATTTTGAAAATAAAAATAATAGAAAAATAAACCTTCAATAATAGGGTAAGGGAAACTAAATATGACATGAAAACATTGGATCTCCACCTGGTTAGTTGTAAACTGCAACGTTCCGACGGATAGCACTGACATCTTTAAACGAAAATAACAGGTTGATAAAGAATTTTCAAACATACAACTTTGATGGTTAATATTAATTTTAGGTTGAGAAATACTCTCAACAAATTTCAAATTAGCTGTAGAAACGGAAATGACCCTAGTAGAAACCTGAGAAACGTTTATTAATTATATTCACCACAAAAATCGTCCATATTTATTTTTCAAGTTACAGTTATTAAATATTTTGGTACCAAATGTAATTGAAATTTATTAGCGTGCTAAATGTTGAAAAGAGGTTAAGTTTCTCGTTGTTAACAATAAAAATATAAGTGCTTCCATCTGGACGCATTTATTAAACGCCACGTTTCATAGGCGTGCTCTGCTATCATTGTCAGATGTTGTATGGTTTCAGAACTGAGGATCTGTATTTATATTTTGATAAGTATGTATATGGCTATATTTTTGTTAATAGGTCAATATAGCAATCATATTTGCACTAATAAAGATATAAATATAGGCCCTGAGTTCTGGTTGCGCATTACAGCTGATGAAAGAAGAGCATACAATCGAAGCGTTGGTGTTTGCATAGCCTGAAAAAGTCTATTTTTCTTCTCTTTTTCATATACTGGTTGCTTTTCATTTGATCCATTTGTTCTCGAATGAGGATGCATTAATACATAAAATTACTAAATAATTCTTCAATTAATAAAAATACGAAGTGTAACTGTACGTGCCGACCTCCTGTGGTGTAGTGGCTAGCGTTGTTGCCTCACAACTCAGGGGTCCCGGGTTAGAATCCTGGCATGGGCTTGGATGTTTGTGTCGTCAAGGTCGCGAGGACCGGGACTAAGGTCCTGGGGTATTGATACACTGACCACGTATCATCCCAAATTCGGAATGTGTCACGCCAGATGACAGTCCGCAGCCGCCTCGGTAGGCCTAGGCCCTCAAGAGGGCTGTTGAGCAATTGGAAGAAGAAGAACTGTACGTTACTAAAACTCGGGGCACTCAATTTTTATTGTCCAATATAACAAAAATAAATAGAATAATAATAATCATTTTACTCCACTAAGGGTATATTTATACAATTAAAAACTGGCTATGTAGACAATTAAATGAAACAAATAACTAATTTTCAATAAAAATTAATTCATAAGAGTTGTTTACAGATCACGAATAATGTTTTATTTTAAAACGAAGTTTTCCCTTGAATTTTAGATTCTATAAAGTACGTAATTATATATATCTCTTTTCAGCTCTAATTATAACAACAAGACGCATCGTTCAAACCCGACCTTGATATTGCTTTAAATGCGTGCCGTCGCGGCATCGATCGCTTCCGTTTTTCATGACTCAAAGTATCAACGCAATAGCACAGGATGCCGATTTGATATCCGTCAACGTCGACTGAAAATTCGAATTTAGTGAGAGGGAATTGTTGGTGACGTGAAGCCGCCTGCCTGGCCACCAGTTGCTGAGGCGTCGGTCATGCGAACGGTCGAGATTTATGGCCGCGACCTGCCACATCAATAAAACCTAGTAGCGTATGCTAATGTGCCAGGAAACAATAGCGCTTCGCATCGTCCGTAAACACTTGGCAGGCAGGCACTCTCAGCACTTGTTGCCCGGGCACCAGCTCAACTGCTTCGGTCCCTCGCAAATGTGCAGCGGGCTTACGTAGCAGCTACGTGACGCCCGCCTCGGCTCATTCAGGATTCAATAAAATAGCAAAGTTCTCCCAACAACGTTTCTGTCAACAGCTTTGCTCAACGCCCTTTAGTACTACTACGACTGCAGAGTGGTTTAGAAATGCCCCACGTGCTCATATGAGCGTTTTCCTGTGCAGCATAATGTTTCTCCTTTGAGGTGACCTGATATAAAATTACTACTCTCATAATAGTCTTTTAGAAGTGAAATAACTTCACGCTTTTATTCAAACGAACGGCGGAACACTCTTCACCTATAGACACATTAGTGTCGACATAGCAACCTAGAGTTTACAGGATCCAATCTGTATCTAATTTCACTCTATAAATTTTTAACTAATTAAACAACGATCATTTAAATCCAATTTGAATATGGAATTTAATTTAAGTGATCCTTTAAAAGGGAAAATAATATTGAATTTCTAAGAACACCTGCATGGAGACGTCATAAAGGCTTGTGTCAACCTTTCAGCGATATTATATTACACTTGTGCTGTCTGCTCGACTTGAGGATAGTGTATCCATGATATCTAAATTGGAAATTGAGACGTTTTAACCCACTACACTGCGGAGTGCACAAGTACTTACATTTCCTCTAATTTATCAACGTTAGTGGGCGAGGAAATATAAATCCATCAATTACAACATAGTTTTCCGACTTTAAAATTTACAATAAATAAAAAGACGGCCAATAAAGTCAGCATATAAATTGATCACTATTTATTCCAAAGGAAACGCTTCGTCTCCATTATGATACTTCCTCAGGCGTAAAATTTAGCAATTCATCATATTTACTCCTTGACTTCCTCAGCCGAAAAGATTATTGAATGTACACCTGAAGAATTACATGGGAAGAATTTAGTGTCGCGGACCATCTCCAGCGTCGGTTACGGCCGAAATGATCATATATTAAATATTAAACAAAAATTTGAATTTATGATGAACTTATGATGATAAAATATAGAGTGTATGTTCTCTTTCCATGTAAACATGTATACAATTATAGAATTATCAGTCAAGGAAGTAGAAATGCTTCAACAGAAGCTCAAGCGGGAGCGTATAGTTAATTTAGAAGAAACTGGGAGTAGCTCAGAGGTAGGGAGCCCGTCAGCTAAACAGAAGGTCCGGGGTTCGAGTACCTGGTGCAATCGACATTTTCCATTCTTGTCTTTCTTCTTAAAGAATTATTATTAACATAATTTTAGAGTGCTCGTAATACGAGTCTACGGCACGTTAGAAAATGATGTCGGTCTTATAAATAAATACTATATTGTCAGTGTTCGTTTACCTAAGGCATTTTCGTGAAATATACTATTTCATAACAGCATTACTTTAACTTGACCACTCATTTAATTTTAAGCCATTTATATAAATATTAATCTTTAATTAATTTAGTTAAATGCTGTTGTACGGGAAAAATTAGTTGTTAATTCAACTCTGTTATATTAACCTTATGCGCCGAACAAGATTTTAATAGGGAAATAAATAATTCAGAATAAATGTATGAGGAGAAACGAAGACTCTAGAATGTCTTGTACTCAGTTAATTCTTTAATAATATATATACGACGTATGAATAATATTTTTTGTACGTAAAACTCTCCCATTTATTTTGAGACATCCGTTGCCATTTTCAATGTTTTCTGATTTTATTAATATATAAGTTTTTATTTCAAATTGTATATTAAATTTATCAGTAATACCTATTACTTTTTTTGTTATTTAGAGGAACATTTTTCAACGCGTTAAGAAAATTTGATTTTCTATTTATAAAAATGATAAAAGTAATGCATTCTGCGATATATCATTAGCTGTGCGTATAATTGTAAGTTATACATTACCTACTTTAGGACTAAATGTATTTTATGTTAACGTTGAAATGTTCTTGCATATAACTAAAATCTTTAACAAATATACCAAGCTACGTTACAAAAATATATAATTTTTATTTTATTAATGTTTTGAAAATTACACGTTAGCTTAGAATCGAAATTACAAGTGCAAGCAAATCAAATGTATTACTATGAGGTATTCAACACGTAATCGTTTCGGTAATTTTACATTGCCGAATTTGATCTTTGTATATTATGTATTAAAATACTTGATCTATAATTACTTAATTTATTTTTGAATGTAGTAGAATTTATTCATGCTATATACTATAGATATTAACGTTATAAATTAAGTTCTCAGCATACAACAGGACATGAAAAGCGGTCAAATTTTCAAGGTGCTCAATTACCGCTTCTAAACTTTGTCCTTCGGTGTCCTTAATATGATAACCTTTTCGAAACACCCGAGTTAATTACGTGGGGTGAAAAGATATGGGACAATTAGGGAAGGGGGAAAGGCTTGTCTAGAAGCAGAGGGCGCTATCTGAACTTTCAACGAAATCCATTTATACTACGATGATAACATCGTACATTTCCTCTAATTTATCAACGTTAGTGTGTGAGGAACAAAATATAAATCCATCAATATTATGAATAATTTAAATATGATACACTAATTTCTCATTTCGTGACGATAACATAATTAGATTTCTTACACTCTTTGATTTATTAAGATATATTTAACCACCCGTAAAGAGGCGTCTTTATAATTAAAAAAATATTAATCCTAAAAATTTGCATTTTAAAATTATGAGGATAAAATCTAGGTTTATATTCCCTTGCCGTGGAAATCTAACAAGTAATATCCAGTATTTATAGCAATAAGACAAACCATTCAGCCGGCCCACTGATTGATGATGTCCCAAACAAGTATAAAATTTAGCGCTGTTAAATAAAAATGATCTTTTTAATTATAAAAATTTACTGTTAATGGATCGTTATAATTTCAACAGGAAATGATTATTTGAGTATTTTGTTATAAGAGGTGTTACATCAAACGCAATTAAAATGATAATACTAATTAATATTTTTACATTTAAGTAGTTTTATTATTCAACCTATAAAAAAATAAAATAAAACAGTCCTCAAAAGAAACAAATATTTTATTTGTTCTCTATCATTACATTAAAACACAGAAGCCTTCAGACACGAGTCCACATTAATATGTAACAAATTATATTGTAAGCAAATACAATTTTGGTTTTACATTTATTAAACACAGGGCATATATACGACAATATGAATTTATATAAAAAACGTTAAAATAAATAATATTCTAACAAGTATGAAAATTGTGATTTAAATCGTGATAATTACAGTTAATTATGTCCAAAGATGTTTAAAAGTATTACGAAAATATGGAAAAATAAATATTTTAGTTATAGGAAAATTGAAAAGTAACATCGTATACATTATCTAATTAGATTCAGAAGAAACATTTTTATTCTGCTTGAATTAAAAACATCATTGCATTTTTATGTTTTCTCCGTGAATTATTTAATTTGCTCTCTAGTGTCATGCGTTCCTTTGGCATTCAGTAAAGGTAATACAGTATTTTGATCTGAATATTCTACTGCGCGATAATTTCTTCATATTAATTTGTAAAAATGCTAATGAATGATCTTGGTTTCCATTGGTCTAACAAATACACTGTACTACTTGTTTAAGAACTCTGCTTAAGATGACTTTTTCACTTTGGTCCTGGCAAAGAAGAACGGCTAATTCTTTGAGAAATCGCAACTTCTAGCAATCTAGCATGTTTTGTTCTTGTTGAATCTTAGGCATTGAATCCGATAGCGTCTCGTGGCAGCTGCTAGCCTACACTTCACAAAGACAGGTCTGTGTATCAGCTCGCATTTAAGGAAGCAATTATCAAAAACATAAAAGTGCATAGCGGCATTGTGAAGACCTGTGCCTCTTTTGTCATTGAGGACAAAAGATAAATGCTGGGTGTCGGAGCCCGCTCTTTATCAAGGAGGAGGAAAAGATTGTGAACTGCCATCAAGCTCTAAACAAACATTCATTCACCTCTCGCAAGGGCTATTTTGAAGGTTGAGTGCTTTACTAAACTTAGAGACTTATAATTTTGTATTTAAGGACAAATATTTGTACTGTTAAATAAAAACATTAAAATAACGGACCTTGTAGACACACTTAATTTTGTTTCATTTATTGAAAATAATGGGCATAATGCTCCAGACATTTACTTTCCCTTACGCCATTTCTGCTTTTAAAATGTAATACATTAATATTATTGTTATTTATTTTTAGATTAATGTTATATTCAAATAATTTAATATTTGTAAATGTCACATGACTCATAAATTATTATTGTACTATTCCGAAATATAATGATAGAAATTTTTTTTAATTTGGTCTATATATTTATAAATAAGTATTAATGAATCAGTATAGTTGTTAAAATAAATTGTTTTGAACATTTAAAAGATTCTAAGTTTACAGCGCAATAATATATGATAGATTACATTTGTCATTATTTAGAACATTTGGAGGTTTACAAACATTCAACTCTCGTAGATACTCGTAGTAGAATGGGGTTGTTGCTAATTGAAAGGCCTTGTATTGGATGGATTAGTGTTGATTGCGGTTAGCAATGTGATGCTCGTCCGCAGCATGCTTTTACGCTTGGCGAAATGCTTTTTACCATTAATGTCAACATTATATACAAGTGAATTCATATCTTTAATTTAACTTAAATATGTTCGTAATAGTGAGACCGTCAGCACCACATTCTAGAAGAACTAATCATTTGTGGATAAAAATACTTTTAAAGTTTACTTCTAACAAAAATAGCAACAAGTAAAGTGAATTACTATAATAAATATTAATTTTTTAAAAGTATTATTCAGTCCCAGTGTACCGTTATATGGTCCTAAACGTGGAAGATAGGAGTTGAAGAAAGGAAAAGAACAGAAGCTTTTGAAATGGGATGCTATAGAAGAATGCTGAAAATCAGACAGGCAGATAGAGTAAGTAACCAGAAAGTTATAAACAGAAACCGCTAAGCAATTTAGAGAGGATTTGGGATGTGGTAGTTTGTTATGTAGCAATGAAAAGGCATGCACAGAATAGTTTAGCATGGAGGGTTGCATAAGATCAGCCTAAGGACTGAATACCAGAACAACAACTCTCTACATATAAAATGAGAATATAATGCTACGAACTAATAATATTGCAATTAAAATTTTGTGAGTACGTTATGAATATTTCTTAAATAATTATATATTTTAGAAAGGTTTAATCAAAAACAAGGATATTTGCTCTCGAATATTTAATCGATATTTCGTCGTAATTTGATTGCTAAATGGATATTAATTATATCCATTGCTACTTTATTTCGCAAAGCAACTTTTTTCGACTTAATGAGTACCCTAAAATATAATAGAAAGTTTCCTATATTATAAGTAATTTTAAATGTTAACCTAAGAATGTTCCTCATGGAAAGGCACTGGAACTTAAGTATTGGAAATTTATCATGACAATATCCATTGTTTTGGGTCCAATCAATGTCTGCCCATTTAAAAAGTGATATGATTGAAAATGAGTCGATACTGATCTATAAAAACAACATGCATTGTGTCCAGTGGAATCTCGGGAGCTTCGGAAACGACGGAAGCAGTTGATGATGAAAAAATATCGGTTCGTTAAGAGAAATTAAATTCTTTATACAAATTAATAATCCAAAAGTTTATATTTACAGTATTTGTAGAGAGCCGTCTTCTACACGTCAGTTCTTCTGAAGGGTTTTCGTCGTAGTGAGAAACACCGAAACGTCTCGTACTTCCCATGGTTGATGTCGCCGTTTTGGTTTCATACAAATAATGAAAAGAATAGCGGATTTATAAGTACACTACAATAATAAATGAATGAATTTAATATGGTTGTGCGGGGAGCCGACAGAAATTAATCGATCCTCCATATAGATAATCGCAAATCGAGCCTCTGTTATCGACGGTTTCGTTTAAAAACGACAATCCTTGTAGTGTTACTGTATATACACGATTTCGTGTGATTATTATTGTTATATTATATTTGGTAACAGGTAAATTAAATTTTGTATTTGGCACCATTTATACAAGAGTCTGCAAAATATCAGCTTAGCGATATGCCAGTGAATTTACGTCAGTTTTTTTAACGTGACATTTCTGTGCCGTTATGAAAAGAATGATATAGAACCGTTAACGAGGTCCTGCTTTTTGCACCAGTGACAACATAAGGCGCCTTGTGTGTCTGAAATTCATAAGGGCCTAGGCAGGCGCCTGTCGAGCCTCTGTTTTGCCGAGCATTACGGCTGTCCAACGCAAATTAATCAAGAGGGCATTGCGGCCCTCGCTCCGCCAAGATTGATTGCAATGTTTGTGCCTCGTTACAACTAATTCGTCTGATTAATACAGCGAGACCAGAGAGACTTTTTGAGGAAAACGTGACGTGATCTGTGCAAAGCGTTTACGCGAACTGCGGATACCTTCTTTTTGACCAATATTTTGGAAAAACTAGGGATAATTTTGGAATGAAATTACAAACTATTAAAAAATCTATCAATGTTTCATAATTGTTGAAAACTTTTATTGTTGTTGTCGTTGTGGTATTCATTTCTAAGACTGGTCTGATACAAGCCTCCATGCTAACCTATCTTGCGCAAGCCTTTTCATTTCCGCATAACTACCACATACTACATCCTTTCTTATCTGCTTAGCAAAGTAAATGTTGAATTAAAAAAAACATAGCATTATTCAGAACATAACCAAAAATTTCAAGTATTCTCTACATCTACAATTTCAGTAGACACTTCTGAATATTATATTCAGGAAAAGTAGTGTAGGGCGTTTAAGTTTTCCATTTTGCAATAGAACCGAAAAGAGGAAAACAGTAATGAACAGAACTGGAGTTAATATACCTGTCTCGTAATTCCAGGTTTCCCACAATTTGCAACGCTGAAATTGCTTTGCATAACGTCAAAGATATTGCTGTTTATTTACAAAACAACCCTCATTACTAATTCCTCTTTGATAAATGTTCGCACAGCTTTACTTTTCTAATTTATATGAATGAAATTAAATTCCAGTATTTCATTAGATCGACATTAATTTTTTATAGTTTTATCTGACGCTTACATTAGAAGAAAGAGATATTCAATATATTTCAATTTGGAATTCATATTTTTTTCTGCGCGTACATGAATTAAGTGAGGAATGTCCCGTAATGTGATATGGGAGTTATAATTTATTGCTTGATGATCGGTATTAACATTTTATCCAATTTTTTATGGACACGATATTATTTCGCTTAATATTAATTTTTACGGTATGACTTGTGGAATACAGTAGCAAACTGTTTTTAAAATGTTCTGTATTATTACGAACATTATTATGGTTTCTACACTAAGTCTGTTGAAAGGAAAACCGGCATGTTGTACAAATTTTCTCTCGTATCGGTGCGGATTTATTTAAGGGGCTAGAAAGGTTATCAGAATTAAAATTCCATTAAAGTCAAATTACTGATAATATGTTTCTTTTTCTCAAATACATTCACCGCATGAATTCAAACGTTATAATAAAATACTTATTATTTTATATACGTAAAATGTTACGTAGTAAAGCTGTACCCCGGAAGTGTGATGGTTGGCGACGATTGAGAATGGGAGAATGTTTGTTATAGGATCCTGTGTGGGACCGTCGGAAAAATGTGGTTACGGAAAGTTGGAGACACGAGAATGATCGAAAGTTATTACAAAATACGACATGTAAAAAGGGTGAAGTAAAATAAAGCAGAATACTGTGCAATGTAGATAAATTAATAAAGCTTGGTGTGTTGTCGAGATGTGCGAGGGTACTATCGTTAATCGCCGAGGAGTGTTGGAAAGTACGAAACGTAGAGCAACGTACGTCACGGTAAGTAGACACTATATTTGCTTCTGTAATTCATTAAATAGTGATTCATGTCAGTAATATTCACGAGTTTCGACGATACGTGCTTACGAATTGCCTGTTATAAGTTCAATTTTAATCTAATTAGCTTGTATGATTTAAAAGAATTATTATTTTGTTTTATGAAACTTTTCATATAATTATATTACAATGAAGTAAATCTGAGATTACGATATTGAAACACTCAAAAGAAGGTGAACCATAAATAATATCTGTCTGTTATCCGCGAAAGGATGCTGCAGGATACAATATATCTTTTAGTATGCTTAACATTTGCTTCATTAATAGGTAGTTGTTTTATAATATAACTATTTAAACGTCCACATCGTTAATATTTAAGGACGTAATTGCAATAACATTTATCAAATGAAGTGAAATCCTTTTTATATTGAATAAATGTTATTTTGTATGTAAAAACTTGTCGAAAATTTTAAGTTAGAATGTGCGATTTAATAATTTAAATTTTAAGGTTTCAAATCAAATATATATTTATAAAAATTAAATATAATATTACGACACGTATATGAATATTTGAATTTGTAAGAACAAAGGTGAAAATTTATTTCTTATAAAAAACGTTATCTGAATTGTCTCGCCAGAATGATGTTATGAATATTTCTGAAACTTTATTCTTTATAAAGGAACGTAAACGGAAACTACACTGTAGTATCGCATTGGTATTCATACCACCCCCCTAAGTTTAAGACGAGGCGTGCAGATAAATCTAGACACTCTATCTTGTTCAAGCCAGGGAAAGCATGGTACAGAATTTCAGGGAACTGGCGACACGCAGATTTATAACGAATCATGCTAAAATGGGTCGGTTTCAAGCACAACGGAAACAAAGGATGTGGACGTGTTAAACAATAAAGAATGAACAGGTTATGTCAAAGAGTAAGCAAAGAATTACAGTGTGACGAATCTACTATGAATTTTTATTGTGTGCGAGGGTATTTGATAAAAATAATTACTTAAATTGTCACGCATTTTACTTATACATATCCATTGTTACCTTTTACTATTTTTAATTTTTTTAAAAACAAAATAGACTGCAGTTTATGTAGAATACTGATAGAGCAGTGGACATAGGAAAAACGTAGTCACATTTGTCGCAATATCTGAAAAACTTTTCACCATTAGGAAGTGATAAATATAAACACAACAGACGACTGAATGCTATTGTGATCTGAGACAATAGTCTACGAGGACGAAAATTGTTTCCGCCTGACCACTATAATATTTCATACATTACAGCTTTAAATTTACAGAAGCTCATAAAATAAATGTAAAATTTGAAACAAGTAACGATAGCAATTCTATTTTAGTTAGACACATGTTGATGATCTGTGCACACCTATTGTTGATGTGTATAATACAATATTATAAGGTAACCGTTGATATGATACGTATACTTTACAATTGAAGATGCTTTGATATGACATTGAATTTACTAATAAAACCAATTCAAGCAGCAAAAGTGAAGAAAATTTTGGATTAGATTATTTTTATCAACGGCTGATAGAGAGCATAGATTCAATATCGAGAAGAATTGAAATGATAATACTGGAATTATACAACAGCAGAAAGTTTGCAAATAAAAGAATTAATTTGAAGCAAAAAATACAAATATTACAGTTAATTTAATATTTAGTTTCAGGATCTTCTTAATAAAGAGAACTGCGAATTTGAAATTTACCTGAAGAGGCTCGACTAAGGAATGAACCGTCCCAATTAGCAAATAAAATTTTTTATGATGTAATTTCAGTGTTATTAAACCTTATTATATATTTTATCTCACTTATGTGGATAGTAATTGTTATATAAATGTAATGATGAGAACGAATTTTTATAAGGAAAAAAAAATATATATATATAGCCATATTGGCGACGCTTTGTAATCTATTAGAACTTGTATAGAAGAATTCTTAAATTCCAAAGATTGTAGTTCTGTGCATGAACGGACTATAGAACCCGTAACGAAGAGGATCATTAAACCCAATCAATTATACATATTTTTTTGATAGACTGAGTGGCCAGAGAATTTATTTTCAATATAGGGATGAAAAAATACAATGGATGCGTAAAGAGAGGAAGTGTGAGAGAGAGAGAGAGAGAGAAGAGAGAGAGACCGGGAGAGGGAGAGAGTGAGAGAATGGGGGGGATTGATATTTGACCTGCGCCAACCCACATGCGGGTGTAAACGAAATGAGGAGCACAACACTGAACACAGTAACCATTACATCCCAAAAATGTGACTGCAGGGACTCTTTGATCGGATGTCAATATATGATTTGATTTTCAACAGTACAACGGTACAAAGGGTTGAAAAATTTATGAATGGGCGAATGTATAAAAATATAAACCGCACGAATTCAGAATATGAAGGTATGTTTTAGCACATGAAACGTTATACTGGAAACACAAAGCAACTTTTGAAATATTTTTAGTTGTTCACTTAAAAATACAAGCTTTTTGCTAGGAACCTCTAAATGTTTTATTTAGGGCAATATAACTTATTGTAATTTGTGTGTGAAATTAATTTGATTTCTATGTAGAGAATAATGTTAGGTTCGAATTCCATTTAAATATCTGAAATTATATTATTATAACTTAAACTTCCCAATCAAGATCCAGAGAACTAGGAAATACGCCACACTAATGGAAGCAAACGGAAATAACGTTTAGATTAATCATAGGTAGTTTGCTAGAATATATGCAAGTAGCTTTCATTTATGCCTCTAATAATGTATCTTAAGTATTGGTCGATAGTCAAAAATTTACTTATGAACTGCTAGTTTTATTTATAAAACTATATCGAGTGTAGAAACAGTTTTCATAATTAATGTATAATTTTTAAAATGTGGTTTGTGTCATATAATACGTATTAACTTTACGTCATTTAACACAAAGTAAATTTTAATAAAAAAATACCTACGGCACATAAATCATTTTCAATTCAGAAAGTCTGTGCAATACGAAAAATTTTATGTTCCACATTCAGCACCATTTTTATTCTTAATAGGGTGCTAATGAAAGGAAATTGTTAGTGGACTTATTTTTGGAAACGTCACGTCAAATATTTAAGGGCGAGGGCAGTTTGAGATGCGACCGAGCTTGCAATTATCAGAAAGTGCCGTTATTTATGCATTAAAGATGGCGATAAGCTTCCGCCGCGGTAACCGCCGTTCCGATAACATCCGGCTGGGATCTCCCTGAGTTTATAGCCTTTGTCAGGTGGAGGACCTTCCTAAACAACTTGAACATTTAATAAGGAATCATTTACTTCAATAACTAAATATAGTTATGTTATATTTGATAACGAACAGATTTTGTAATGGAACTATAACAATTTACCCATCAAAACAGATATTTGTTGCAACCATTAAAGAGCTAAAGACAATTAAATAAATGAGTTTATATCATAATAGAAACTTATTAATATAAAAATTAGTATAAACACCTCATTATTATATTACGTTTTAAGTCGAATAAGAGAGTAAGGATACCGTGAGCACGATTACTTTATTCTGAATAAAAGCATCGCAGCATCCAACGCTTATTATTATGGAAGGGTTTCCATATTTTTCTGATATAAATAAAATATTTTTTCTGTTGAAAAGTGAAAACTTTGAATCAGATTCATAGAGTATTGTTAATATTTAAACGTACAGACAAAATAAGAAAGAAGATAATTAAAAAAAGTAGAAATATTTCAAGGATGAGTCAATAAAACCTGCTGCGGAATATAAAAAATTATCTATCTACACTAGAGGGAAAAGCCATTCATATAAATGATTAAGTTATTTATGTTTAATATAATGAGTTCAGCGATTTAAGAACGTAAGTGCAGGAGAGAGAAACACTAAAATGAGTAATAAACGTTAAGCACTATTTTTGTTATTTAGAGTATTTAAATATTGTGTAACATAGAACAACAATGTAATACTTTTCTTACAAAATAAGTAAGCGTCTAGCGTAACTGTAAATATTTTTTCTGGTGCAAAATCATTGTCCTTATTTTACGAATTATATGAGCTAAATTATAATTTTACAGTCAATTTAAAACGTTATATTAAATGACACCGACGTTCCGTTCAAAAGTTTCGTACTTCATCAGGTACTTGAATGAAACATTTTACATTGTATGTAAAATGAAATTTAATTTATTTTCATATAATTTTTGAAAAAGGCGTAAGGTAAAATGCTATTTATTTCATATAGCAAAAAAGTATATTGCAATGAACTTAAATACTGTCGCACTGACTACATTAACGCTTACGCTAATACACCTATTCATTAAAAAATAACCCACAAATGCACTCCGATAAAACTGTATATTGAGAGAAATTTTCGTAACATTTGTAATTAATTTTGGTGTACAAACATTTAATCAAGTTGTAAGTACAATATGTTGGAAATATGTACTCTATTGTTTGCCACATTATATGAAACAAATAAAGTTTTGTATTTCCTAATACCGTACAGTAAAAAGAATGTAATTTAGGATACAAAATTCGCAGAAATCTGAACTGTGTCCGTCTCGCTTTCAATATGTGTTCATCTTTTTCACTTTCTTTTTGTTTGTATAAAATTATGTTTAAATAATTTTATGTACTGAGGCAAATATATATTAGTTTTTGTGAAACCTCTTTTAACTGCACCTGACTACATTCCTTAATTTTCATAAATTTAGTTAAGTTTACTGAATTAGAATTTCCGTTTCTAGAATATCTTATAGATAAAAATCACATAAATAATCTCAATATTTCACGCTATATCCAGACGTCCTTCAACACATTGTTTGAGTGAAGGAACAATTGAGACGAATTTAATTTTTTGTACCAATTTGTAGCAATAAGAGCATTTTATATATTTTGTTACGTTGGGTATGAGATGAAAAATTTCGTAAGATGTTTCATTTCATAGCATGTGTTAATTTTATTATAAACGTTCTTACATAGACACAATTATTAAATAAATTTCTGATTTGAAGTATTACCCTTTTTAACATTGAAACAACCAATAAATGCCACGCTTATTGATAATTCATGTCGCTTTTGCATATAATTACTTAGTGGGTTGGTAACCAATCAGTAGCCCCTCTCCTATTAACAAATGTACGAGTATTCAGCATAGCCTGTGAGTTGAGCTGTCACCAAGTCGATGCCTGATTTTAGCAGAAAAGATAATAAGAGCTGTGTGTTGTCAGCTGTTTGTACTAGTGGGCATCATAGGGGCGCCGTACCGAGAACTATGTTACTATTCATCCTACTGCCTGATTGAGTGGTGAGGAACGTATTGTTAGCACGTATATAATGTGTGTGTTAAAATCCGTTTTGATAAACGAATCATCCGTCCAAACAAAAGGACACAAATAATTAACGACGACAGGTATAGGTAGAAAACGCAAGAATATAAAGAAAGTACACATGAAGAATTTGTCTCAAAAAGTAATTTTGCGATTGTTAATATGTCATAGTTTATGAATAATATTTTTTTAAATATACCGTCGTCTACAGACAAAGTGAACAATTTTAAAAAGTACAACATGCATATGCCATTTATCAATTATTTTTTAAATATCTGAAATACAGCAAATTAATTTTGTAGGCTGTGACGAAGTTTCAGTGGAGTACAAAATACCCCTCCCTGCAGTATGGTCTTAATATATGCACTTTTCATAACCAATTACCTGGGAAGTTCCTTCATCCTTCAACCCCCATTTCAACCCTTTAATTTTTAAAACTCTTGTTCTAGTGATATGAACCTTAATTCAAAATTTAACGCTTCTACCTTCAGTAGTTTAGGCTCCGATTTGATATTTCAGTCACTCAGATTTTCCTTTTATATACAGCGACAACTACGAAGTGCGTAACGCTTCTACTTTTCAGGCTAAAAACCCTTCGATTTCCATAACAATGTGCCTATAATTGAACATCGTTGTAAAAGTGTATGAATTGGGGGCAAGGAGTGCTAAGTGCACTGTCGAAGAAAGAGAATTATAAAATATGTAAAGCAAGCTACTTCGTAAATATTGTAGGAGCTGATTTAAGCGGAAATGGAAGCCCCGGAACAGCGGCGCTGAAGACGTAATAGGATAAAGTTGTCGTCCGAACACTGTCACCTACATCAGGCTCCCCATTCATTAGAGTGCGCCACCGCTGGCTGACTTAGACGTTTTGGGAGGATTTTATTTTGAATAAATAAGACCAATCCCTGACTATTTTATTAGGATTTTGTTTTCAATCATGAAGGGCAGGGTCCATTGAAATGCCCAAATGCTTCTTAGGAACTTAGGACTGGATAAAATCATACGTCTGAATGGCATTTAAATCATAATAAATTATCTTCTGACGTAAAAATTAATATCAACCAAACTTGAATCCAGTATTGTCTTGGGCTCATTTTTGACACCATATTTAGTTATGAGCCACTGAAGCATATTTTGCATTGTCATAACAATAGTGACGACCGATAGCTAAACGAACCTGTTAGACATTTGGAGAAATATTACCAATATACTGTATTTATTGAGTAGTATTTTTTTATATATATTTAGTTGGAACCAAAAACACATTACACGGTATCCAATTTTATTCATTATATCTTCAATGCCTGTATTATTTTGACATCTACTTTTTATTTTGTTGTAACTGATAAACTTTCAATTATAATAATTGAAAAAGTTTACATTTTAAAAGTAATAAAGTTTTCATGTACTATGTAATAAATGTTTTCACATCCATCACAAATCCACAGAATGATTATGACGTGAAAGACTATCAATTTTAATATATCAAGACAAATGGACACTGAATAAAATGTTTTTTATTACGGCTAACTATAATATATTTTTGAAAGTATTCTTTCGAAAACATTTAAGCTTTTTCTACAAACGTCAGCATTTAAGTCAAATTATTCTCTGGTGATAAAAATTTGGTTCTCATGCAATATATTGTGTGATTCTTTAAGGCGGTGAATATGTTTTAATCTTCTCTCCCTAGAGAGATGCATGCAATTTAAATGTGTTCCCCTACCGCAGGATATAAATATATAATACAGATCTATATTTGTGACCTGAACTAATTCTATATTTTAAAGAGGCAATTTCAAATTATTTCAAATATCAGAATTACAAAATATAGTTTATACGAAGTGTGAAAACGGAGACATTAATCGTTTGCTATTTAAGATATTTTTATTAAATTTGAAGAGGCCCGAATTTAGGTAGAAGTGTGTTTTATTTTTATCATAAACTGAAATTTATTATAAATTTTAATTAACTCCGTGACTAAAATTACTTTGTCTGCTTAATGTCATACTTCTTGGTTTTATACCGTGTAAAGAATCATGCCTTCTTCAATTCAGATCTCGTAGGAGCATTCTCTTTTTCGCTGACAGAGATGGGACGAAGCAATAAAAGTAAATCCCCATTCCCTCTTATTTTACAATATGACGCTTTTACACCCAATTGATACCATACTAAAACATATAATAGTAATATTTTATATTCCACTATCGAACAGAATATCGTAACAATGGCGAACTGAATACTTTTAACCTATTATTATTATTATCATCACGAAGTTGTCTGAACTTCTATCATGGTTAGAGCTCTACCGGAAGAAGTTTGTTGCAAACACCATTAGATAGATTATAAGAAATTTGATTAAAAAATAGAGTTTATGGAGTGAAGTTCAGATGTTAGGTATGTATATTCCACTGAATTTGGACCAGTACTGTCTACATACATATTCTAAATTGAAAACTAGCGTCCGGACGCCGAGATTTCCTCTCAGAAAGCGTTGGTTCTTTTATTGGGCCTAGATCTTATTATTTCGGAGGCAGACTTTTTTTTTTCATTCGGTGAATGTGTAGTCCCCCCTTTTAATCTACTTGTAATTCCAGAGAGGAGCTACAGTGCGACAATAAGAGAGCGAACATCTCAGCATGCGGAACGTAACAGGATTAGATGCACAGTTCGCATCAGCCGATATAATAGAACTGGAGCACAAAAGGTATAACGTAAAAAAACCCGACTGCAGATTCTAATTGCTTGATTCAGAAAATTTGACGCGGTGGTTTCCTTTCTGAAAAAGGGTAATTAGCATACTTCGAAACAAATTAGCTCCATTCGTCTGTATTCGAATAAAGCGAAGCGTTAACACTACATTTTCTGTTTCATACTTCGCATCGGAAATATAAATCGGATTATTAAAATCATTATATGCAATCAGTCCGTGTGGCTTGAGTACTTCGCCTGGGTGAATAAGTTTCAGCACGGTATGAAGGACAAGGGTAATTGAAACACAACCCACTCATTTCAGTTGTTGTGACATTTCCTCTCTGATAGATTATCAGGAGTTACAGTTCCAAGTAAGATCGTATCAAGTCGTCGGAGTTTTTCTGCAATTGTAAATTATCTCGAATGTATAATCTGCCGAGGATTCATATTATAATTATATTAATTTGAGCTTGAAATCAGTAGCATTCAAAAGTACAGTGTAACTACAGCCAGAAATGATATTTGCGTTTAGATAACCTCGTCTGCTTATATTTCGACATTGACGAATAAGTGCTTGAGAAAAAGGTGTCTATTCAGTAAAACTTCCAGTGTCAGTTGTACGTAAAAACCGTGAGATAGCTTTCATTGTAAATTATGGTCGATAAGTTTGAAAGATTAAAATATCTAGACAATGTGATGAATTAAGGCTTACACGATCTAATATATGTGCTTCCTGTCTGGGTATTTCAGCGCGTATAATTAAAACGTTCCAGGATAAAGTGTTCAATTTTTTAAATTTTGGTTATTGTTTCGGGACGGCGTTGGTAATAAGTCTTGGAACAGTGTCATCGATCATTGGATTAATCACCACGTGAAGCCCTATATATTCACGAGTTCTCCCAAGGGGGAGGGCGCCATTTCATTAGCACACAATGGTGCCGCAACATCGCGGCATTGACAAAAATGGACTGTCAATAGGGAGCGGGGACGTCGCCGAGACATGAATGAGCCTCGCTCCACTAATTGCGTGGCAATCGTGTCGCTCAACGACTGTGCTCGTTGCAACCATCGCCCGACGAGGACGTTAACGACTACGAGCGGAGAACGGCCATATTCCTTGACGCCATTTCCACTTCTTGAAGAGGACACAATCTTATTCAGTCTGCAAGAACTACAGTGGACTCTTGACTGTCCGTCCTGGGTAATAATTGGAAACATATTTTAGAATAACAGTTTTCCAAGTGCCTTGAGCATAACAAACTGCCGAGCTGCTACCTGACCTGATACGATAGTAAATTGATTTCTTTTATCTTTATAACAAATAACTAAATGTACAGTACACATGGAAAGCTGATCAGCAGTTAAACGCTGGAAAATATATATAAGAGCGAGGATTTTAGGCGAGAATTTTCAGAAAAATTGCTATAAAATAATTTTTCTATCCTGAAAGATAAAGGAGGGTTGACTATAGATCGTGGAATGCACACTTCCATGTAAAGGTAAGTTGTAGCCAAATCCATAGAATATACACCCGTAAGTAATATAATACCTACGAAGCTCAAGAAATGATATCCTACTACAGGAAAACACACAAAAACTAACAGAAATATATAAAAATTAAGTTATGTAAAATTCTCTGACGAACGTCAAGTTAAAGGCTGTTGGAAAATTACATAAGAGCCTAAAATTAATGCGATATAAAACTAAAAATATTAAAATATATAGAATATAAAAATGAGATATTTATATTCCTAACACTCATTACTGAGAAAAAGTATCCTCTTTCAGACAAATTCAAGGAATCAAATATGGTTGTATTTTTAACCTAGGAACATTTAACTGAACAGAGAGGGTTGGAATAATATATTAAGAAAAATAGTTTCACGTAAATATTTTTCTCCCGTCATAATTATTTAAATTAACCTATTGTTTAATGTAAGAAATATATATTAAATAATTTGTTACAAATATTAAGGCTGCGAAGAATTTGATAAATAAAATTATTTTATAAGAATGTAACCATTAATTAAAATGTAAAGACAGTAATACTTGTCAGAATTACATGACGGAACATTCATTTAAAATGAAGTAAAATAGATTGGTTCAAGGAACTTTTAACTATTAAGTTAACCATTTCATATAGCGTTATATTTTGAAGATATCTAAAAGCTTCAAGGCCTCTGAGATATATCGTACTTAAAAGTAAACTTTGCAGTTATTCCAGGACGTGAAAACCTTAACCAGAAATTTTACATTATTGAAAATTGATCCCGTTATAATAAGTTAAGTACGAACTTTTTACTTTTCAATAATTGCAAAACTCATGGTAAATTATTAATATTAATAAAGAAAACGGTTACAAAAAGTTGCAAATAAAAAGATACAAAAGTAAGTAGCTTGTGCTAATTGCGCTTATTTCATGTAATTTTAAAAGGGAAAAATAAAAAATGGCAAATAAAACTAATAATAAAATTAGTTATATTATTGCATATTGCTTCCTCAGCAAAGAACCTTTATTTTTTAAATATTGTTTGGTATTTTGTTGAACAAATATATCATTATAGCATCATTTACAGTTTTAAAAAAATTATGAATCTGAAATGGTTAATACGTATCTTAATAGTGTACATTTTTAGTTCGATCAGTGAAATGAAGTTCTTATAAATTCCACAGACGAAACAATTTTAGTGATTTACACTGCTATTGTAGAGAAACTAAATTAATGCTGAAAACTTTGGTACTATTTTTTTCGTCAATTGCTATTTAGAAATATCATAACAGAAATAAATTAAAGGATTGTCAACCCACAGTAACAAGAGTTTTAAGTGCCATTAACGAGAACTCAAACCGCACACAGTGAATTCCTTCTTTATTTATTATTTTCATATATGGAAAATAACAGTAAGATTCTTTATTTGTGTTGTTGATAAAACTAGAGGTGGAGTATTAGAGTTTACACAGATTTGTTTAAACCTAAAGAATTTACATCAATTTCATAAAGATTAAACGATAAATGAATTTTAATATATATATATATATGTATGAGAAACTAATATGGCCCGAATTGTGTATTAGCTAGACCCTAGGAATATAATATTTAAAAATTGAAAATACTTTATCAGTATTATTTATTTTGATATGAAGACGATTTTTAGTAAACAAGAAAGCTGTCTTTTCAAATTTTGTAAAAAAATTACTTACTGCAATATATTGTTTCTGAAGAGTAGTAAAATTTATATGGGAGTCGTTAATTAAACTAATTAATTTTATCGGAGTTTATCTGACACGTGATGTGTTGTGATTAATCGACAGTATAACCTTTTCTTGCTCCTTCATAATAACTGAAGTTTCTAGACTATGAACGGAGTTATAACAAGCTGATTTTCATACAACATTTGTGTATAGTTTGTATAATATAAAAATGCTATTATTACAAACGTTACACTCATCTTTACCTGGGTTTTCGTTTCATGCTTTGTATTGATGTCAGCACAAAATGACACATAATGACCAAACGCGAGGCGCACATTATGAGATCGGGTAACATGAACAACATGAGACTAATGTTATTGTACTCCAGGGTTATCAGCGAGGGGCTGGAAATGCGCCGTTGAAAGAGGATTCTCAACGTTAAACGATATTTTGATATCAGTGTAGGGTTTACAATGTTCGACAATACGAATGGATAATCAATACAATCTTGTTTACTTTATATAAATCAATTGACATGTATATTTTTATGAGGCGCCTTCAAGATAGACAACCGTGTGCTACAGTAATTTCTGTTTCCATTTGTGTCTACCGTGAATCAGTAAATTTATAAAAATTAATATTAATACGCCTATATTATTGGAAAACAGAGAACGTTTTAATTTATATTTAACCTTATTTATTTAATATCAATCTTAAAAATAATAAATACGGCAAGCTTTATACAGGATTTTATTTAAATGATTCGAGTAATTTACTCGTACATAAATACTATATAGTAGCTACACCTGAATCAGTTTGAAAATTGTTTGTTATAATGCTATAAAGGTTTCCTCATTCCGCATATTCATAGCCAAACTGAGGAAAAGTTATTCATTGACAGACCCGAGGAAATGTTTATAATATTATGAAAACAATTTGAGACACAGCGTGAAGAAGGGAAGAATATGTACAGAAACAGTGTCGTGTTTTGAAATAAAAATTTTATAGTTGATAAATTTTTATTAAAAATTGTTAATGGTTTCTTAATGATCATTAAATTTATCTGATTGTGATTGATATAGCTTTAGGACAGTTTGACAAGATTTTCTTTAATTGCATTAAGAATATTTCAGCTTCCGTTATTAATATTCAACTAAATTTTTATCCTACGAGTAAAGATAAATTAATGTGCGCATATTATTTAAAAAATAATATTTTTATACTCTGTCTGAAATTGCAACGAAATTATTTTGTCCTATGAAATTGAAACCTTCTTGAGCCGATGCCTATGGAGAATTACAGGAACTTTTACGACTAGTAGCAACCATCGCGGTCTTTTGGAACGACGTTCTTGATGATGGTTATTGATATGTTTTACAGGAACTTATACATTCGCAACCGTTATTAAAACAATTAATTCTTCAGGATTATAAATTTAATGTCTGATTTTTTAAATTATAACCACAAGTGTTTTCAATCAGTCTCAAACATAATTTAAAACTCCATTACTAAGTTATTTTTAATCTTCAACCAAGGAGTTAAATTGGAGATATGGATTTTCATTATTTATTGGGCAAATTATAACGCGAGACTGAATCGATGTGTATCTTAACCGTAGACAGCCATTTATTAAAACACGATTAAACGTGAGATAGACACGTATCCTATTTGAGCCGATACTCGGAATGAAAAACTATAAATTCCACGTTGAGAGTTATAGAAATGTTTAGCAAACTAAAGATTAGTAAAGGAGTTATACATAATAAGTAGTCAGTTTGATGAAAACCGTTAATTTTGACTAATTATATTCATATAAAGGGGAATTCGAGTCGAACGGTTTACTTGTTTAATTTTTTTTTAAATTATGGAAAACGAAAAACATTTATTTTATTTTAGTTTTATTTAGTATAATAACCCTAAAAACTATTTGGCTTTTTGACGAATTTTGTAAAAAATTAAATTTGAATTAAATTTTAAAAATTTCATTGAAATATTTTAATGCATATAATAAAAATAATTGCCAGCACACGAAAAAATAAATTAGATGTATTAAATATTTTAAAAATTAATGATATTATTTTTGATGGAAAGGTTCGGTGTAATTCCTAATATTTTCCACGATAATTGTGTGAATGCTCCAGGCGTGAGATAAAAACTATAATTTGTAGATTTCATGTTGTGTTGAATTTGAAAGAACCGAAAATAGATTGTGCACCTATTTTTATAAGACGAGTTCATCACCAAGCGGAAAAATCCTGAATATATGGAGAAAGAGGTAAAGAAAAGATAATAATAGAGGAGAAGATGAAATGCAGGTGCAGAGCTGTGTTCCCCGGCGCGCTGTACGAGTATTGACAACTCCGGCGGCGCAGCCATGAATAACGACACTTGTTAACGACTCCTGCTAGATAATTCTTCGGAACATGATTTATTACTTTAATTAATTACCTAAACACACGAATCTAGCATAGCTATGAATACAAGAGAGATTATTGACTGTTGCATGTTACTTTTGCTTATGTTTCGTTGATGTACTGCTTCCGGTAAACGTAGTAAATTTCAGGTGGCTTTTAGCAAAGCAATTTACGTGTATTATTAATACCACACATTAAAAAATTAAGAGGAACACATCCCGGGCATTATTTGTAAACGGGAAAATTTGAATCTGACGATAGCCATGCCGAGAAAGTTATTTAATTAAAATGTTATTAACTTGTCAGAGTCACGCATTTTAGTAAAAAATCTATAATATTGTTATTGCAACTGGAATTCACCAAATTAAACACTAGGAATGATATTACATGACTTAGAAAAGCATAAAAAGATTCACTTAAATTGCACAAAACACGCCGACAGTATTTTTATAATTACACCTACTAAGTTATTCATTCTTAAATTGGCTAACAAAAACTACACAACAATCTCAAAACGAATCATTTCGTACTAAAATAATTGTTTTTCTTACTGTTAAAATTGTAAAATAATATCGGTATGATGTTGATACTTTTTATTTATGTACATTAACTTTTTTGGAACATCTTATGAATTATTGTGTGTATCAACAATTGAGAGAACGAATAATAATTACCATATTCAATCGCGTTTCAAGGTTCTCACGAGCAGAAAAACTTCGGTCAGTGTTAAGGGGTGTATGATACGGAGTCGATGACCTTGAGCTGTTGACTGATCCTCTTGAAACAGTCGGCCAGCTGCCTCCTAAACTGTTTCAGACACGTAGAAGGGTATGCTGCATCCCCACGATAAACTTCACTCTCGTCATTCGGAATGTTGTGAGACGTATCTGATGAAGTTGTTTTTGGTTTACCCTGCATCTGTGTGATACTGGGTAGGATTAATTAAATTTAGCCCGCATGCCCTAGTTAATCCTTGGATGCCTTCCTCTCTGGCATTCTCCCTTCAAATTCCCTTCTTATACTATTAAAGAGGAATTGATAATAAGTGGATCACCTTCATTGTCTTCCCAAACATCAAACGTCTAAAATTATTATACATTTCCTTAACGCTATTAATATATTTATTAAGAAAAAGACAAATTAGTAGTTATATTAATTTGACTATTTTTAAAATAACTCAAACAACCTATTTATCAGAAATAAAATTAAAAGGAAAGATTGAGAACCAAATAGTAACACAACGTGGTGTTCCTTTTACTGGAACTTCTGTAGCAAATTATGAACACCAAAAAAAAAACAAGAACACATTATGGTATATAAAACATAGAAATTATAAGAAACTTTCTGGATTATTTCTACAAAACGAAGAGAATAATCACAAAAACAGGTTTTGATATGGTCATCACACAAACATTGCGTCAGAACTGAAAGTATCAAAATACAATAGTTAAGCGTATTGTTTAAAATTCATAACAACAATAGAAAAAGCTATTTCTGGAGTACTGTGAGAGAATTCATTGTAAGGTTGAATTTCAAATATTCCAGTGTGATAAATTATTGCACTGTGATAAGCGTAATCATTGTTATCTCTAAAGTACAAAAGGCAAACTGGGATGTGTGCGTATGAGTTACTTATTTTCCCTGTGGTTGCCATTAATTACCGGTGCATTAGACGAGAAATTAGCATTGGCCGATACGTCGCGTTCGGTGATAATGAAGGTAATTTCGCGAGACTAGTGTGCGTGAGTGATTTGTAGTAGCGTGTTGTACTAGTCTCGCATGTTCGCTTAAAAATAAAGAGAGGAGAATACAAGAGCGAGAGAGCTGGCTATCACGAATTCCGCTCATATCTTGATGTGTGACAGCATTTGTTGGCTTCACAGTATTACGTACGTAAATCTGACGGATTATCTGGTATTAATGCCACTTGGTAGGCATGTGATTGATGTATCTTGTCGTGGGAACGACATTGGAGATACGAAGTTGTTAATTGCTCTTGCTTCCTAGGGATTGTCGGAACACTTGCCATGGGCCATCAGTGGTTTATCAAATAATTACTTTTGTTTTCAGCAGCGATGCACACTAATAGTTTCACAGGAATGCGACGTCGTGAAATGATTTAAACCTCAGCTCTTGAATTCTGGTAGTCTGCCAAATTTACTATGGCTTGCTGAAATCGATGCATAAACATTAGCCGTGTAAAAACTCTTGTTAGCTATGACATATATGGTGGTTAAATATTTATGGGGAGCTGGGATCATATTGCGGATATGAGTCAATCCAGTTGAAACTTCCGGGGAAAGAATTAATAAGTATTTTTAATTACGTTGAACGATAAATAATAATCTGAACCGTGGATCGATATTTTCTGTTAATTATCGACAAGATAGGTAAATTGTTATCGACTATTGTTAAACTACAAAAGCGTATAGAATTATTAGAAGAGGCTTTACAATATCAGAGTCAAAATTATCTCAATTAATTAGTAACGTACAAAAATAGTTATTAATAATTGAATAATAAATACCGTCTCATATGTTTGCTCCGGCGGTGGTTTATTGGAACGGTTTCTTACATTTTTCCCGGTTTATTTATATATCGATTCAGTTGATGTCAGATAAACCTAATCGGCTCAAGATTTCTAATTGAAGATTACTCACCGTATTACATATTATTATGTGTTGGATTTTGGAAACGCTCATCCATCAGTGAAATTAAATTGTCAAGAATTAACAGACTACTTGACTTGCCAGTGTTTTAATCTATTTTGTGTTCTGGTTCAGTGTTTGATTATACGTAACGCTGTTCAAGAAAGACGTGGAGTATTTGTTTGAGGAATTGCATAACTAAAAACTATTGAAATGAATAATAGTCATATTTTTATATAGAAGTTTGAATATTGGACTCTATGAAGAAATATCGTTTAACAGGAATATGTTTAATTAGAGGTAAAGCCATATAAAATACTGACAGTGAGATTGACCAACGATGGATTCTGAAACATAATATTTAACATAAACGGAACCTAGGACCAGATAAATTTAGACTTTTGTTGAGTCTTGTTTAAATGATTTTCTGCGATTTGTATTAATTAAAGTTAAAATTACAAGTGAAAATACCCGCAGTGTCAGTTCATCCAATTTTCTCATTTCATAGAGTGATATTTATTCGAATCAGTCATAGTTTGAGGTAAGATGTAAAGTTAGTAATCGGATTCGTTCTTATAAATACAGTTTCTGCGATAAATCCAGATTTATGTCTGATAAGAGTTACGAAATCTAATACAAAATCTGGAAGAACATTTTTCTGTAACTTAAAGCAAATGATATGATTGCTTAGCATCGTATCAAAGAGAACTCCCTTACGTCGATCTCTTCGCTTCTGCTTGGCGAGAAACCGCGATAAGGCCGCTCGCTATCTTAACGTTCAGAAGTTTAATGAAATTTTCTAAGAAATTTCTCCACAGGACGCGTTGTTTTCGAATTAACGCAGCCGAGCGGAACCATTAACATTGTTATTTGCACAGTTCTTGCACTTGAGGCCTTTCATTAAGATAAGGCTCTGAAGCGTCGAAGGGCGTCGTGAAATTTTACGTCGGCCTCGCGTGTCATACGATCCGTGATAATTGTCTGCGGAAGCCCTGTAATCCAGAGTACTGTATTATGAATCGTATTTCTCTGTTTAATCAACGGCAATTAGTTGAAAACAGAAGCTCACGCTGCTCCTCGAGTATACGTCGATACCAAATTTGGAACCATTTATTTACTTCCACTGCGTGAAGAAAATAAAGCAGGCTCAGGAAAGTTGAAATGGTCAAATTTATATTTATCAATATTACAGAAAAGAATATCAATTTTCAAATTCGACTTTTTAATTTGCTTTTTTTGGCCTTCTTGATTATAATCATCTACAAAATTCGTCATAATATTAAGTCCATTATGACAGATTAAAAAACGTTCGTCAATGTATCACATATAGACGAACGTTTCTAAAAGGCGGTACTGTCAATAAAAAACCAAGATGAATTTTATAGATGCTGGTAATCGACAAGATCCAAAGTAATTTAAATAATATAATAATATAAATATTTTTAATTTTTACCTAACCTGCAGAAACGTATTGTATTAATTACACATGAGATTGACAATTATTCTGTAAAATTTCTGGACCTACGGTTACTATTAGAAATTCATCCATAACTTACTATTGGTTTAGAAAACCTACTTTCTCTAGCAGAATGTTTACCTATTTTTCTAATCGTCGTATCAATCAGAAAAGAGCTATGGAATTAAACTGATTGACAGATTTATTTTACTGTCGAAACCTTCCTTCCAGTCTTGTAATTTGGAGATTATAACAGATGTTATTGCCACCTATGCTTTCCCAAATGATTTTATTGACCATAATAGCATAACGAAAAATAATATGCGCATTTCTTCCAATGCGTTTTATAAACAAAATAATAATTTTAAGCTAAGTAATTTCCCTTTATTTTAATAATTTATGCGTAATAGCATCAATATTTTAAGGTCTTATAATATTGGTGACATATATAAATCCACAAAATTAGTGACCTTCTTATAAATAATAATAAATAGCATGTCCGTCCACTAGACAAATATTACGTTGTATACAAAATTTCTTGTAATGATTTCAGGTTAGTTATATAGGACACACTAAACGAGCATTTAAACCAGAATTAATGGACACATGTCAAGTAAATTGCCATCTGAGAAATAGTCAGTGATAACTAGACTTTGTAAGTCTAACAACCACCACATTAAAAAAAATCCATTTTACGATTTCACAGAATAAGCAGGTGAAGAAGGTTTTTATGTGAATAAAAAAAGCAGGTGAGAAAAAAACTAATGTTGTCGTAACAAATATAATATTTGAGGTATAATTGTGGAGAATAAGGGGACAACAGTGTCTCGATTTATAAATCAGTGGAAATGCTGGTAATTTAGTAATAAACAAGAAGAAATGAGTTGAATTATTTTACACTATTCAACACAATATATATGTTTCAACGTTTTGTCCGCAAAGTTGAGACTTCTTCAGGTAAAACAATACAATATAAAATTTATTCTAGTGCTAAATTTTCTCAATCCACAAATTTAGTGAAATAGAGGTTTATATTTGAAAATTTTGCGTCTTGAGCTGCATTAAATGACGGTTATAACCGGTTCTAATTTTTGTACTTCTTCAGGTAAGTGATAAAGCATGAAAGACGTTAAAGGACGCAGAATGTTCATTTTTGGGTATCAATTTTGTAATTAAAATATATATACTTGGAACCATTCATAAACACAGGAAGAAATTTGATTTTGGTTTCTTGTACCCTAAGAAGTTCCAAAGTTGTGGACGAAACGTTGTATGGCATCTAACGTGTAGAATGATATAAAAAATTCCAACTTATTAGCTGTTTGATGTTTATCTGTTTATTTGATAAGTTTGAGATTAATTTAAATCTTTTAGTTTACTTTTGAGTTTATCCTGTCATTATTTTAATATATTAAGTTTGAATTAATATAATATCTGTTAGATGTCAGTGTGGTAAGTTATTTGCGGAAACAAGGCTCCGCTTCCTGCCATTCTGAGTAACAACTCTCTCGTGCCGAGGCAGGAAGGAGCAAACGTCGCCCTATGTCTTCGTTAAGGAAGTCTGGGAGTCCTCGAGGCCAGTGGTATTGTCTGTCGCCTTTCCTAATAGATTTACACCGCTGCATCGCACTAGCCACTCCAGAGTCCAATTTCAAAACCTCCACTCGCCCAAGAAACATAAAATTCCTTGGTAAGGTTCAACAATCCTCCATAAAGAAATGCGTGATACAGACGCTTTAAACAAGTTGTCATCTATACAAGTTACACCAGTCATTTTTACCAGTTCCTCGTAATTATAGAACGAGTAATTCATGTTATATTCTATGAAGGTTTTCGAAAATATTCAGTTTTTGACTACTTAGATGACGTTTTATTTAACTACATGACTCAAATTATGTTCACAAATTAAGTAATAATTAATCTAATGAAAACAGCCATTCGTAACTAAATATTCGAATGACGTTTAACTCTCTTCTAAGCCACTATTCTTGACTATAAATTTGGCGGAAAGTGGAAATACAAATATTAAAATATTTAAAATATTCACATATATATATATTTTTTTCAGCTATTTTTGAGTTTATCCATTGGATCGTGGCTGAAAAAAATTCTCTTTAGCCGTTTATTTATATAGGAAGAGCTCAGGTTCAGTTTAAATACAAAATATTTTAATGAGATGCCTTCTATTACAGTTGATTAATGAATGGAACAGTTAACAGGTGATCAGACATTTCTGAAAATAAAGACTTTGCTGCTCTGTGATTTTATTTCATATTTAAAGCTACTTTACAACTATAAAGGGACCAGTTACCGGATTTCAGCAGACAATGGATGCTTTGTCTAATGGTTTTTTGATTCCTGTGTTAAGAGTTAAAGGTTCTCTGCAACCATTTTCCGGGCTATTTATTTCCACCTGCCGCTTGCTTTCACGAGCCACCGTACTTTTGCAGATGGATGTGCTACCTTTTGCGGACCTGTCTGTACCCCCGTACCCCGAAGCTGCTGAATTATTTAGGGGCGTCAGGCAGCGTGCAACAATCTGCCTCCCAGTTCTGTGACAATATCGATTTCTTGGTGGCGAGAATGAATGATTCTCCGTCATTGTCTTCCCATCTATATTTAACGAGCGGCAGGATCACCATTATGGCCACATAAACTTGGCCCTCAGGACTAAGTTTCAAACTGCTTGGCTGTGCGTCGATGGGTGCAATCAAATCGGACTTTTGGGTCAACCGGAATATGCTCAATATCAGATATATTAGGGTCACAATTTATGGTTTCTGTATTTGATGGCTAACAGTATTCAAAAGACTTGATATGTTTGGTTTACTTCCTCAGCTGGTGTCAATAATTTGTATTAATTGTCGTTTTGAGAGAAATAATTCATTTCTGTCTCACATTGAGAGTTAAATTTAATCCTTTAGGTCCACAGCAGTGTTACAACACTCTGATATTCATTACAATCAAATAGAGCAGTACAAGTTCATCATGCAACAAAACTTGATATCTTCAAAAAAATTTAATTACAATTTACTTTCTTCTTTAAAATGTAACTCAATAATTGTAAACAAAATTAAACAGAGCAGTAATAAACTAAATATAGGCTGTACTGTAACGATTATAAAGAAATAAACTTTATTTGTATTACGTTTGGGCTATAGATCTCTTCATAAATTGATAACTTTTGTTCACATCGTGAACTGGAGCCAAGAATTAGTATTTATTATGGAGAGGAAGAAAATAACATTTTATTGTCTTAGGGAACCGTTTGTATATTACAACTGATTTTAATTAGTTTGGAAGCGACAAAGCGTGATTTTTATTGAGGAAGTCGTATAGGGATTCTGATTTGCGTGAGAAAATCATTTACGAATTTTCGTTGAACCCAATTTGAATAATAGATTGGCGTAGCTTTTGCTTAACATTCATCGATACTGTAGTTGTATTTGGTGTTTGGAGCTTTATTACAGACTAGCTGGTGCCAAAAGATGTTCAGTAATCTTTAATCTCAAAAAATATAATTGTTACATACGTTAAAGATAGTATGGGGAAGTTTTCTACCCCCTTCCATCACCTCTTAGGGGATGAACTGTAGCTTTAATTGCAATTTTAATGTCAGAATTAAACTCAAGGGGTCACATTACTTCTGTTAAGAACCCAATCTCAATTGTTTTTCTGGTTATTATTATATGAAAATCCTCCTCTGCACCCCTTCGATTTATGGATGGGATTGTAATTATACGTTAAAAGCATCGAAGGACTCATTAGCAAATTAATTCACCCAGAAACGTATAATTATTTAACTGAATTATCGACCTTTTTTGATTATTTAAAATTTCCGCTCCCTTCACCCTAACCACTAGGGGTGGTAGCCGACTCCTACTCCAACAGTGCTGATTTCCGGGTCATAAAGAACACGTCTACGAAATTTGATCGAAATTGGTTCTCTGATCCGTCTATTTGGTCTACTCAGTGCAAAATGGCTTATAAATTTAATGAACGTTTTATTTATGTAACAATATATTTCAATTACTTAATAAATAAACAAAAATGCTTATCCCTCTATGCGACATACACACTGCGTCATATAAATACGACGCGTTGGGCCACTCACTGTAAATATTAAGATCTTCGGCAGATTTTTTTGCAGAGGGCCAAACTGTAATCTAATCAGTTTTAGTATCCTGGCTGTTATGTCCTACTTCTGCGCGGCACTGGTGACACATGTCCTTTTAGTGAACACATCTGGGTAGGAATTTTTACGTTTTTTGAAGTAACGGTAATCTAAACAACTAATGTGATATCTTTTACTTGCTTACTCCGTGACAATCATAATTTGTTTCACTGGAAGCCCCAAATACGAACCTGAGGTACGATGTTTTCATTAAGTGTGATGAAAAGATATATTTGTTTATTATCTCTTCAATAACTTAAATTTTAATCATTCCTATTTTTTTACAAAGTATAGTAGTAGTGATCATTGCAATCAATTTGCTGAAGTCAGATCAAGAGTGAGTCTAGAGAAGTGTAGAAACAAAATAATAATTTCCTGAATTGTTGGACTTTCTTAATATAAATTAATGTAGTTAATAGGCCGTCAAATAAATATTTTCAAACATATTCAGCTATATTATATTGGTCAAATATGCATTATCTAGATTAGGAATATGTCATTAAAATCTATCTCACAGTGAGATAATGGAACACGGCGCAACTATTAATTTCAAATCCCTCGTAAGCCATTTAAAGGCGAAAGCTTGAGCGAAGTATGACGTACCACCGTTTACTTCCTGTTAGCCATATTGATGCTTAATACTCCATCTACCCTTTGAAACGACACAACGTATCAAGCTGCGTTTGATAAATTGAATACACATCTAGCCGAGATGGGAGTAGCAACAGCTTCTATTGTGAGCTGCCTTAAGAGTGAAAGCAACCGTCAATGGTCCATTCTACCGCGAAAATTTGGGGGATATATTCAGGCATTAACCAACATGAATAGACAGGCCATCAAGAGCTTTACAAGGCGCCAATGTATTAAATTTGTCTAGCATTTCGAGCACTTGTGCAAACATCATGAATACTGCACATGAAATATATGTTAAATATACGTGGATGATAAATATTATTCAATCGAAACGCGCACGAAAAAAATATTTAAAGAGTCACTTCATTTAGTCTTCAAAACAATTTACTTCAATAAGAAATAGTCACAGATTACAGATGATTATGACAGTGAGTTATTTGGCTATTTTTATAACTGTGACGATTTCTAATTTAAATAAATTATTTTGAGTCTGGATTAGGTGTTCTGTTTAAAATAATTTAACGTAAATTATACGTGTCTTGAAATTTTGGTTAAAAATTTAGTTATGAAACGAGATAAATAAAACCATTTTTTGTGATAAATACACCGCGAAAATTGATCAGAGTTCTCTAATTTCTCGCTCACCGTCTCCTGCCGTTATTCGATTTCATCAAACTATCGTTATTCAAATAATGACAATATAGGTGACAAAAAGGCCAGTAAAAATAATCTTAAAAATGTAGAACAGGTCACACTGTGAATGAATGAGGATACAGAGGTGTGGAATGAGGCAGAAAAGTATAACTATGGCATGTGGCTACAAGTGATTAGGTCGGTGCTGGGAAATGGACTTTTTGGAATCGACAGGGACCATTTATATTAAAGAAATGAATTTTAGAAAACGAAATCCTATTTATTTAAATGCCGATAGCAAAGTTAAAAATGTTATTAAGTGGTAAATACTGCTAAGTGATGGATATGTATTATTAGAGTGTACAGTTATATGAATTGTGACCATGATCGGAAAATTAATGGAAATTTCCCAGGATAGTTAATATAGAGTTTACACATACTTCAACAGCGATACTGTACATATAATTATAATGAAGAATATAATATTTCTCAAACTAGTAAATGAAAAATAATGCCAAGATAGTTTTTGAAAAAAAAATCGAGTTCAGAATATTTGTTCGAGGCATTGACTTGCATACGACGGTCGCCGAAATACAAATATGCAGTTATATAGGATTTCAGTCGTATTTTTAAGCCCTGATTTTTGAAAATATACTACTATTACTATGGAACCTGTGTACCTTCCCATCTGTACATTCACTAAAATTGTAGGAAAAGAAAATCTGTAATAGGTGTTATTTAAATAACAAGGATTGTTTACTGTTTATTAATTCGCTGGGAAACGTGAAACCTAAATTCAAACATTTTCATGGCTTGATGTTTTCCATTTCTCTTAAAAGCATTTTTTCTTCTCTAATCACAAATTGGAAATAAATAGAAATGCAAAATTAAATCTAATAGTAAGTCCAAAATCATTTATGTTATTCACACTAGAAAACAAATCACAACACGTTATCCCTTGTTTCGTATAACTGTAGGTGAAACATATTATAAATACAGGAGTATTTTAAATTTTAAAAAATCTGGTAATTAAATATAAATAAATAAAAATACAGCGTATTTGTCAGCTAACAATTTTCGTTGATATTTATTTAATATATTTACGATGTTTCAGCCATATTTGTGGGCTTCATCAGGCGAAAAGTGTTTTTTACCTGATGAAGTCTACAGATGTACACAAAACGTCGTACATATATTAAAATTGTTAGCTGACAAATTGGCTGTATTATTTATGCATCTCAAATTTCTCACGTTTGAGAATGAATTTGTTCTTCAATGTGACATGAGAGTCTGTAGTGTCGAAAAAGTAGAATAACTATTTCATAGTCACAACAGGTGCCGAAATGATATAGAGAAATGGAAACAGAACGATAAAACTTAGCATTGAATACCGGTTATTGTTTGCATATGTCTGCATATGAAATGTCATTTCAAAAGATGGGCCGTGAAACAGTATTAAGTAATTTAATTTAGAAAATGGACTTGAACTTCCAAAAATAAGTACTTTATCATGAAAATTGTGACCACATGGTACTTAAATGAATCAAGAGAAAAAAATCTTGAATATGTATATATTAACAGCTGGTCAAATATTCCACCATTTCCTCCTATCTGATAATGTTTTACTGGTTAATTTATGTATTATTCTTTGAAGAAATTTTACAAACAATTGATTTAAAACAAATCATCATATGTATTATGAATTTTAACTTTAATCCCCTTCTCTTAGGGTTGACCAGGTGTAATGTGGGTTTTGTCATGAGCAATAAAACTATTTGTCATGTGATAAGAGATTTATCGTTCCGAGGATCATAAACTTGGTTCTGTCTTTCATACAACGCGTTGGGAGCTGTGCAGCGAAATGACACCAGGAAACGATCCGTTGGTAAAGCTTTCCAGCGTGAATAGAAGCAGACTCTGTGTTCGGGCAACGCCGGAGCAGGGCTAATCGATGCTCGCTCCTCACGCCCCATTCTTTCTGAAGAGATTGATTTTACCTAAGCCCAAAGGTACCTTATCTTCCGACAGCCGTTATATATCGAAACTCCCTCTTGTCACATTAAATAAAAAAATGAACCGTAGCAATACTTTAAGGACACTGCAGCAAATGTTATAAAAGTGGTGAAGGCACTCTCAGTTTACATCCAGCATTTCCCAACGGAAGATATTTATCACACTAAGATGTACCTAAGCTTTCATAAAAGACAAGCAACGATCGATTTTCCCAAAGAAAATGAATTAACAACATAGTTCTTGTTTATTAGAATTTAACAAGTCTTTAACAGAGTTATAAACGAGGGTGCTTCGAGAAACTATTGTCTGGACGATTTGTGGAAACATAAATGATTATATAATAACATATTAGCCTATACGAGACGAATGCTTATATGCTTAACGAGAAACACATATAATATACGAAATTAATATTTTAAATATATAATTAACTATGCTATTTCCAAACACATTTTTTATTGATAAACTCACTAATCATAGCATTAAAATGAGAATATTGGCACGATTTGAAAATTTTGGTTGATTTTGTTCAAATAATGAAAAGAAAATTTTAAAATTTTTGGAAAGAACCATTTAATGGGAAATTTTGGTCTGTCACATGGTGGATATTAAACCAAGAATTGTTATATATTAGCAGCACTAGTTTAATACTTCTGGAAACGTCAGAATATCAGAATTTTTTCCTCCTTCAGCTACAACTTCTGAATCTCAACTTATTTATACTAGGTAAAGTAGTAGCACACTGACACTAAATTTTACACTTATCAAAATTATTAACCGTAAAACGGACTAATATACAATATTAAGATTTGATAAACTTGAAGAGGTCCTAGAAGAGGACGAAACTTCGTTGTAATTATTTTGCAACAAATCGTATAAATAGTATTTCGATTCATTTATGGTTTTTCATCATTATCAGTTCTTCTCCTCCAATTTTCAGTCACCTAAAAACTCAATCTTAGTCTCCAGTGTTTTCTTTTTACCAACCACTAATCTTTTTGTGTATCACCGCGATAAACTAACATGGCTCAATTTCAAGTTGATTTTAAAATAGACGGAGGACAATGGTGTGAAATAAATTAAGGTCTCACATAAAAAATGTAAATAATTTCTTAGAAAATATGTTATTAATTTGTGGGAAATAACAGGAGCAATACGATTTTAATAATGTGATTGATACAGTCGTTTTCAAGACCTCAAATTTTATTTAGAAATAAATTTAAATAATTTTGACAAATTCAATTATTATGTTACATATTAAAAAATTAATAACTATTCTCTACCAAAATAGTCAAACTATTTTATTAAATCAATGTATTGATTGAAATTTACACTGAACACACGATGTGTATTTCATTATATTTCTCAAACTTTAGGTATAACATTCCTGAATATTTAAATGAGATAATTTCAAAATTACTTCTAAACGTCACGAAGAAATGTGAAGTTTGTGTGTTACGAGGAGAAAATTTCTTAACACAACTTTAACATTTTCTCAACAAATTGATAAGCAAATTTGAATTTATTTGATTAAAATTTTAAAGAATTTTATATCATCAGTAGGGGTCCCAAGAATATAAGGAATGAAGCGTCGTGTATTATGTTATGTTGATGATAAAAATATATTCATTGAATAATTTTTTCTGATTTATTTGGCATCATAATTAAAAAACGGTGTCTCTCGTTATTGTTGTTTTCAGTCTCAGTAAATATTACACAGTTGCTGTGCGTTCCTGTCGTTGGACTATAAACTACACGATTTTCTAAAGAAAGTGTTTTGAATCCAAAGAACATTGCTTTATAGGTAATAATTCAAATGTATATTGACGTTCCTATAATTTACCATACTTGGTCATAAATATGATCGTTGTTCTTTCAGTAAGCACAAACTCTAATAATTGAAATTTTATCTGCAGTACTTCGGGCGGTCAATTGGTCATGTTAGAGTTTTAGGACTGCAGTATAGTTATAAAAGAGTATTCAAACATAATACCTCCAATATAGCTCGATCAGTATTCCAGTGACCTAACCACGCAATTATGCATTTCAATATGTTGATTGCATCCCACGAATTCCAGTGTGTAATGGGAAGGAAATATGTAGCGCGTCTCATAATATCATGCAAACCTGAATTACCCCAGCGTAATAACGCAACTCATTACGTAAGATCCTCCTTGACCTTAATACGTATCTTGGCAAGTCAGATAGCATCGCATCACATCGCATTACCTCCGATGTTGGACAGTAATCTAAATTATTTAGAAACAGCGCGATCATCTCTACTGGCACGGTGACATGTAAATACAAGTAATTTTGTCTCTACCGTTATGCACTCGCGTAAAATTTAACAGCATTTGGCAGCTCATTTGCGGAAACTAATTTGCTGTTGACCTTTCATAACATTACGCTTTTATCGACTGCAACCCGGTGTGGAATAACCCATAAATGGTAATTGCTAATAGAAAAGCGGATTAAATTTCCAAAATTAATGTTAAACTCCTTTTGAGAATGGTAGCAATTTTGGAACTTGAAAATAGATTTGAATATTTGAAACCACCACCGACCACACATTTGTGACAGACGATATGTTTTTCTACAAACGGGAAATTTAATTTAATAAAGACTCCAATGTGTGTTTGAATACCTGAAATACATTTAAATAATTTGTGCCAATTTTCTACAAACCCGAGTCGGATTCAATTAGAGAAAAAAATGATCACCTTCTATTCGTCATGGTAAAATAAAAAATAAATTGAAATGTTTTAATTATAGCCTTTCTTTGGCTATTTACAAATTATACTGGAAAATAGACACTTGTTGTTGAAGTGGTCTGATGAAACCCTCCACGCTAACCTATCCAGCGGAAGCCTTTTAATTTCTACATAGCTACCATAGCTACATCCTGCCTAATATGCTAAGCCTTTTCCATCCTTTGCCTTCTTCTTCTGCTCTTTCCCCTTCACATTTCCCTCTAATGCTAATTTTATGATACCGTCAGTTCTCAATACGTGACCTATCAATCTATCCCAAACTATCCCTTCTTTTGTTCAAAGTTCTCCAAATTGTTTACTTTTAAACAGTTCATAAATATTAAAACTGTAATTTCGTCTATTGATTTAAATTTATCTCCAAGAACCGACGATCCAGGCCAGATTCTGCTTACGACGTTACAGAACTGGCTGGGTGGATGAGGGAGGGTAGATGAAGTTTTCATCTTCCTTTCTCCCTGAATACCACTGTAATTTGTCGGAAGACATGATAAAAAGTTTATCAGCTGTACTAATTATGTGGTGGCGTGAGAAAATAATGTAAATTTCGAGAAAAATTATGAGTATATCTTACGAGCTCAAGTTTTGATTAACAATGTTTAAATGGAGATTAATCTGATTTGATCGCATTTTCAACTTGAGTTTAGCAGAAAACTCGATGTGGTCCTTGCCAATTTGCTGTTCGCATAAAAGTTAATACTGAACTCAAAATATTTCAAATACAGTTGAAATGAACTGGATCGGCTTGAGATACGCTTCTGATGCAAACGCAACCTGTAATTTAATTTTTTTATCTATTCTATTTATCCTGAATTCATTTTACGTCTCAATATTAAAACTTAATTCTTGTCTAGCATATTGTATCGAAAAATATTTTTTTTACCGTGACTCACTAATTCAACCTACGTAACTTATACACTTTTTTATATTAAGAAATTAAATTTTTCCCTAACTGAAACTTGTTCAGCACAAAAGCAATGGTTTTAGGAAATAATCTCTAGGAAATTGACACAAAAATGGTGTGTAAATTTTCAAAACAAATATTAGACAACTAAAATTCAAGTACAAAATAATTTGATTCTTTTCCTATAATTTTTAATCCATTTCCGCGTGGCGGGAGGCTCGGTAGCCACATACTCGTAGCAAATAAATGTTATACTGCTCGCGGAGTCACACAGCTCGTGGTGGACGTTATCGGTAACATTGCTTGGCCCGCATTCTTTCACTTAAATCACTCTGATTGGTTCATTAAAGGTCACACAAGCGTCCTGGAATCCAACTGTCATTGAACTTCTTATTTAGGTCCCTTATTCGTAAGGGTGTTTGGCCACACTGATGCACATTGCTCATGCCATAATTATAATTGTATAACGTATTTTTTATATTGATCTTGATTATGCCAAAGCAATAAATATTTCAAAATTTTAATTTGTCAGTAAACAAAACATGTATACTTATCATATATAATAATTTATTACAAAATAACACAACGCTTCATTTATTTTTTATACGCCTTTAGGTTTACAAATATAAGGATAATATGTATGGTATTGAATATATAAAAATAAAAGGAAAAAAATTATATCAAAATAAAAAAGATGATTGAAATTGCGTATTATTGTTTTAAATTGTAATATTTCGATTTTTATTCGCATAATTATATTATATTACTTTTATATCATCGTAACATAAAAATGATAGTATTCAAATTTTTACATACTCATCAATAATAATTAGTTACCTCATACTTGAATATCTGAAAAAATTTCCAATACAGGATACGAAGGGATGTGTTCTTTTGTATTGTTATCTTTGATGTGTTAGTAAATTTATTATTTATTAAAACAGTTGATATCGAGTAAGGTAAATATGCGTTATTTCCTGAAAAAATTGTGAACGTTTTTTTACAATTTAATTTTTTCTTACCAAAGATACTTCATATTTGAACCAAAATTTTAGACTTCAAAGGAAATATAATTTATGTATGTAAATATAGAATAAAATTTATAAATGGAATAAATAGCGCCTTGTATATATGATGATTGGATTATTCCTGAACTAAAATGTTAATCGTCGTAATATAATAAAACAATCAGAATGATCTGTCATTATTTATGAATTTAATCTGCATCAAGTTGAAATTTTCTGTTGGAGAAGAATGGACAGTTTTCGAGAGGAAAGTTTAGCGGTCTGGAGGAAAGATAATTGGATTGGCGAAATCTGAGAAATAAGACGCCTAACTGCATTAAGTTATTCGGGCTATTGTAGAACGACTTAATCATAAATTCCTTGATTAAACTGAAAATCAGGCCAAATGATCAATAAATTATTCTATTCGGAAACAGAAAAATTTTATTCACATTGTATTTCACAAGGTACGTTTGAGTTCGAGTGGATATATTCACCAACATTTAAGAATAATAACGTATATGGTTGTATCGTATAAAGGTAGTTATACTAACCGAAAATTGAGTTTCCTTACCAGTAATGTTTGTGTATATGTTTTAAATGCTTTTTTTTGTGTAGAGAAATTATTGTCTTTGTATCATTTTAACAGATGCATATTGTTCTAGAAATATTTAAAAATTTTGGAGTATATTTTCCCCAAACTGGTAAGAGCTACAATATTTTCCGTTACTCTATAAGCAAAATTCTATCATTGCGGATATTATTATAATTAATGTCGGGGCTCTCAGTCAACTCAATGTTGTGGAACGTGTAAGTAGCGAGTAATGAGGATATAGTTTGCGTAATTGAAATCAATAGTGCTATTAAATAAAGACTGATTAAAAATTAATTAAATAACCAGCAAAAAGTCTCGGAAAAGCTTAATAAAATAACAATTATCACGATTTCTTCGGAAAAATCAACAGAAAGTTTTTATATAAAATAAATAGTGATATTATTTGATGAATTTGAATATGTATGGAAGTTATTTGTAATATTCCAAATTCATTGCACAATTGATTGTAAAAAGAAAAGATATTGGTCTTTAGAATATAGTAATCCTTAACAATGTTTCGAAATTTCATAAACCGAACTGCTAATCGGCGTGATGAAATAAAATGATCTGAATGAATTGTCGTTACTTATTACTGAATTTGATTTATTGAAAGGTCTAGTAAACTTTTATGTTATTAATTGATTTTTGACAAATTTGGCTCGTTTCATTCATTTGTATTCATATTGAAGTCTGGTTAATATAACTATAGAATCAATAATTAAACAACATGTCACAGTGGTAAGTTGTAGGATTCGAGGTGGTGCGGTTAGAAGAGTACTTTTACCTTCAATGCAAAGTTTTTTATTTCTTTGCCAGGGCTATTTAGCCTGTTCCTAAAATTGTCCAAGAAACCCCAGAATGCTGTTGAAAGGGAATTGGCACACAAGCCACGTGCCTCTCTAACACATCCAGAATTTTTCTAGTAGGTTGTCAATTTATTAGCTGTCTTGGCAACAGTGAAGCTACAATAGGAGAAGTGTCATCACCAGTTAGATCACGGAACTGTTTCCACACTTTATTTTGAATTATTATGATCTTTTTAGTCTTTCCTTGGAAGTAGACCTCCAGGCCGCAAGTTTATTTTTAGCGGAGTGTACATGCATACCTCTCCAGGAGCGAATTAAGGCCACTTATTGCACACTATACGTCGCAGGACGCAATAGAGAGGACGCCAGCTCAAACCCTCCGGGAGGGATTTTATATCTGTAATATAATTTCGGCTCTACTGCCGCTGTCTCAAGAAACCAATATCCTTCCGCTACGGTGGAGGTACTAGGATGGAAAGCCATTGTCCAATGTTTGCTCTGTGTCCTATGCAGAAACTTTGCACCATTTGTATCTAAGAAGTCTGCATCGAATTGTTGGAATGTATTATTCGTATGGAATATTGCTTTTGTAGCTCCGTTATTTCCAATTGAGTCAGTTTTAAATACAAAATAAAATTTCCTTTGAAACTGTGTAGTCCATTTTCATTTTGCTTTAATACCTCATGGTCATGGCACTTTCATGCCTTATCTATAATTTATAAAGTTATTAATTAGTAATTTTAAATTATTCAGGTTTGTGAGAGACAGGTTTGACTACATTATTCGTTTTTGGAAAAGGCTTAAATATTAAATAACCTGTATTAAACGATGTTAAGAAATTTGGCTAGCGTAGGTCCTCTGGGATATCAATATTCAGTCACGGAAAATTTAATTTTGAGGGAAATATGCCTGACTGTATGTATGGTTTTCCGATGAGCGGAAGTGACGCCATCCTGCGTTGTGAAATTGTTAAACACGTAGTACAAAAGTAATTTGGACTCTTTCGAAAGAGTTTGCGAACATATTAGGGGACGTCCGGGCCGAACGGGACAGTATTTAATATCGCATAATTATGTTTTAATGGTTTTTACTTAATTTAATTCTATTGAGAAGTGGTACTAACTATGCCTTTTTATCGTTTTTTTAAACACACAATTTAGATAATTAAAGTTACACATACTCTCCAATAAGTTTCCATTGAACTCATGTTGCGATTCATGTAAGATAGACACGTTGTCCTATTTAGCACAACGTTTATTTTCTTTTAAGTGGGTAGACCAAGCTGTTTCAGTATTCGTATTCAGATAAATATGACTAACAATACTTGAAAGCTATTGATGTTTTTCTTATTGATGAATACATTGACAACTGATTTTTATTAATTCGAAATAGTGGTATAATTTCCAACTAAGTATATTTACTGTATGTTTATCCTATTGCAAATTTTCTTTATCTATATAATGAAGAAGGGAAACACTTTAAATTTTCTTTCATATCTAATCAGGCTATCTACATTTAATTTTCACTACAGGTATGTACTACATATTGGTTACTTCTGGTGATGCCAGCAGTCAGATTATTATGTCCAATGTAATCAAAATTTAAAAAAAATTATAAACATTGGTGGAATGTCTCGAATCAATCTGCCACTTACAGACATACACGGATGAATGCCATTGTTATTGAACTATTTCACCGATGAACTGAACGTAAAAGCTTCTCCCGGCGGATTTCAGACTGCAAGCCCGGAAGTCGCTTCGAGATCATAGAGAAAGTCAGTAAAACCTTCATCTTCTTGAGGAAATTGACTTTCGAACCGTACCGAACGTCATACGAAAGTAGTATCTTTCTATAGTACTAAATTATTAACCAGAAATTTGACTTCTGACCTATTGATCTAATGCATTAGGAAAGGTTGGGGAAGGGCTGCAGCATTATTCCGCTTCGGAATTTGCTAGTCAGTCTTGTCGAAATGTTGAGAAGTGCGATGGAAAATGACGACGGTAATTAGAATTGGGGATAAAATAGATTGGAAATTACTGTAGTAATAAAACACTATTATAATGAAATTTTATTCAATGCATAATAATAAGGTGTATAATATGGAACAATAGCCGAACATATTAAGAGTAGAAATGATTTACCGCGCTATAATTACTATGGAGAAAATTAATAAAATTATACCAGTCAGTGTTTAGGGTCATAAACGCTTTCCATACACTTTGGGGTTGGTTTCGTATCGAGCGAACTCGACCGTAAATTATTCACAATTGCAAATGGGAACCCAGGAATATATTGCAGTTACGGCTACAGGAAGAGTTAATTATTTGCAATAAATCTCTAAAATAGCCACAAACCACTTAATGAGTATTTCATGTATTTAGTTTACTCTAAGCGTTTGCCACTTAGCGGAAGTATTGAATGCATCCGGACCAAACAGATATATTATGGGTCCAATTCCAAAATTCTTTTCAGTTAAGCCGATTTAGTGTTACAAAATAGTTAATCATGGAAAACTGGCACCATTTATTATTTGTAAACCAGAATAAGTAAATTATAAATACTTAAATTGGAATTAATATTACAATGCTTCAAAATTTTGTTCCGTACCGAATAAATAGAATAATATGTAAATAGTTGTCACTGTGGTCGCTAATGACCAGGCGGTCGATGCGACCGTTATAAATAAATTTAAAAAAATTTTCATTACAAATCTCTACAATCAAAGAGGCTTTAAATTCATTTAACACTAGACGGGTGACCGATATGACCGGGATATGCATAAATAAACAAACATTTTATTAAAGTTTTTGTTTCTCGAGAACGTCGTCGTCGCCACCGCCGCCGCACATACGGAGGCTACGTAAGGACAATTTATCCGGTTCTATATGTCATTGGTTTAGGACGGATACAAATATTGTGGCTATAAATACCGTAAAAGTAATTGATCCCGAAAATTAGTTGAAATTGCCCCATGTTCCACGCGGAGCATACATAAAAACACACGTACGAAATTTAAGCTTTTCAAAACATAAACAATGAATTTAATTTATAAGAGTAAGGTATTTCATCCATTTATTTAGTCTGTTTAGCACGAAATAACTTGTAAATTTAGTAAACGTTTTATTTAAGTAACAATATATTTTAAGTACTTCAAAAATATACAAAAACATTTCTCTCTCGAGTATCTCACACACACGCTGTCCCATTTCCAACGAAGCGTTGGGAGGCTCTGAGTCAATTTTATTTTGTTTCAGATTTTAAAACAAATAAGTAAACAGAGGTGCCTGTGGGAGTTTTATCTCGCAGACGTTTACCACCAGAGTGACTGTGGGGCTCACAGACTATGTCAGGAATGCCTCGTACTCTCTCTGTTTTTTTTCGAAGTTCTCACAGGCCGAGACACCTTCACCTATTATGGGAGGTTTATGTAGTGGGGTCAAAGACCTTGGGCATGTGGCAAGAGCTGTCCGCTGATCCCTTTGGATCAGTCGGTCAACTGCCTCCTAAAACTAGTGGAGACACGGAGAAGGGGGATGATGAGACACCACAGCAAACTCGTCTCCCGTCATTCGGAAGGGCGTGAGAATAGTACTCAATGCCCGAACTACCTGATGCAGGTTTTCTAGGGTATTCCCTGCATCTCTTTAGGTGAAACACCTGGTAGGATCCTTAAACTATAGCCCTGAGGTCCTAGTCAACCCTTGGATACTTTGCTCTACCTTTCGCATCCCTCCTTTTCCATTCCCTTCGTATGCTATTAAAGGGGAGTTGCCTGTTTCAGGATCACCCTCATGAAGCCTGTTAACCAAAAGATAAATAAAAAAGAGAGATAAATAAAGACGAAGTTGGAAACATTAATTTATGCATAATTTATTTCTTTATTTTGCTAAAACTAAAATATAAAAATCACATCAATCCGTCACAACCTTTTCCTGATGGCCATTAAGTTTTTGTTTACGTCGTGCAAAAACATAAGTAGTCTGTATTATGTCACTAAAACAATATTATATTGATAACGTTCTGTTTCAAGAACACAAATTGAAGTAACCGGATTAAGGATTTTTTTTCTAAACATTTCCATTTCTCACATTGGCAGGATGACTCACACACAAATTACAAGAGATAAAATAATTAATGTTGGATATGAAAATTTTTGTATTATTGTTTGAATATTTTTCATAACCTTAAACAGTTATCGCTGGAAGAATGATATAACGTCTTATGTAAGATGATGTTTACATTTTGATTATATGAAGGAAATCTTCAACGAGTTCTCTGATTTTTGGTAAGTTAAAACAAATAATATACAATAAACTGTTTGAAATTGCCGTAAAATTAGAGGACCGATTTAAAGTTTCCTCCTAATTTAATTATAACCAAGCTGATATTAATGAAGATAATACAAAAGATTTCCCCTCTAACTATTTTACGTCTATAAAAGTTTTTTCTTGAACTGTCGGAGAAGGAAACCCCTAGAGAATGGAATCTAGGTGATGGAAGCAGTAACTTTTAAAACTCTAGGGACACAACTAGCTGCAGAAACGTCTGTATTCAGATCTGTTAATGCATAAAAGTTTTTCTATGTTTAGTTTTATCTTTTGTGCTGTTAGTGGGTCAGGACAGTTGCAAAAAGGGCGAAATACCATTGTAGCAATTCAAATGCGAAAGGAATCTTAGTTTATCAGGAAAAAGTTCTGAGTGAAACACAGCTGTATAGGATGTCAGAGTTTATATAAGTTACTATACCTTGTACTTGATAAAGACTAAAACGAGAAATTTACTAAAAAATTACGTGATTTAATTTGACTTCAACAAAAGATAATTAGGTGGTAGAAAACAATTACTTACTCCCAAAATTTATAACCATGACATTGCTCGTAATGAATACAAAACGAATAGAAAATCTGTGCTGTAGAATTTTGGGAAGCTAACGTAGATAACAATTAGACTATGGATACTGTATTATTTTCGGTTTACATTAGGTTTGACTCATAACCACTGCAAACTGTTTATCTACACGGATTATGAATACTTAAAAGATTCCAGCAACTGAAAGATTTACTTTAGAGAAAATACAAAACACTTAATTACGAGATAATAGACTATTTTATAACGAATGTAGCTGAGCGTTTTCCACAATAAAGACCTCTTTATCTACCTATAAGGTAGCCATATGTATATATTTTTTGGCATTGGAAGTTGAGTAAATCGGACGAAGTGAAGGTTCTTCACTGCGTTATTTTTTTGCCCTGTGGTTCAAATCTTCTGTTTTATACGAATTATATTGCCGTTTAATCAACCAAACCTGGAAAATGTACTTACGAAACACAGTGAAAAGTATTACTTAGTATGTATAAGCACCGATAACGTTGCAAAATCTTTTGAATGGTGGCCATTAACACGACCACTTCGTTTTCGTCCCAAAATAAATGTCTCATAAACTGTGAAGGCGAATATATCCCAACTATAACCATGCCCGTGAGAGGAAAGAGCGGATAGAGGAAGCGGAGGTCACATAAATACACGATCGATGGGTGTGTTGCAGAGAAGGTACGGGAAGATATCCGCTCAAGACCCAAAGTCGCCTGTCCAAGAAAATAAAGTAAAAAGAAGCAGCGTGAGAAAAATTGGCCGAAGTTTCATGTTCTGAGTGCCCTAATAATGATGTGTTGTTAAATACGTTACAATACGAATATTGTCCTAACGCATCTTTAAGGCTCATATGAAACGCGTAAATGTGCAGGAAATTGATAAATCTAGGGGTCAAGAAACTACTTCTGATAATTTTTAATATAAATACCATTATAAGGTATAAAAAGTGAAACGTAAATACATATTGCTTATTAATTTTATTTTACTCTAATGCTGAAATATTTAGAGCCTAATTTGTTTGTATAAATTTGTGAATAATATATTTTTTCACAATTGTTTGTTATGAAACCAAAGAAGCAAATTGTTAAATTTCGTATTGGCTACATTTATTATGGATTATTATTTATCGAAATGCTAATGTATTCATCACATAGTACAGACTTTCAAATAATTTTATAATCATTTCCACTTGTAATTGCTCCCAAAATAGAACCTTGTGGAACCCGAGTCTTTATTTGCTCTCTATCTTAGTGTTCCTTAAATTGGAAGAGTCCCAAAAAATAGAAGTCCCAGTAAGCGTACAACCAACTATTTCAATAACATAATTACCAAGGTAATGAAATGCCTTTGGCAGGTCTCATAAGATTTGAAATAGATACACTTTATGTGTTAATAATTCTGATATCATATGAGTAAAGAGATAAATGGTGTTTTCCGGGACTTAATTAAAAATTGTGTTTAAGTGTTTTATAACCCTGTTGTAAAAAGCTCTCGTACATTTTTACCACTTTTCCCTAATTAACCGCTTTATCTTAATGTGGATTTCACTATTTCACGTTTTAAAGTATGAGGGAATGTTACACTTAAAGTGTTTGTTGAAATATTAATTATTGCAGGGCTAATATACACAACATTGTTCAGGACAAATAAAGATAAAAACAACTTTGCCAATTTCAAAATGGGAAATCAATGTACGGTTTAGTTTCCTTAAAGGGAACTTTGTTTCAGTGAATTAATTGTTGTAATTGATTTTCTCTTACGTCCTTAGATTGTCTGATAGTTGTTAAACCAATTTGCTGGGAGAAACTATTTAATCTTACAGTACGAAGAACCCCATGGAGGGACCTGTGGGAATTTCTCTCTCGCATGTGTTTCTCTCCAGAGTGAGAATGGGGCTTACCTAGGGAATGCCTCATTATCTCTCAGGTTTTCCAAGGTTCTCACAAGCCAAGGCACCTAGATCTCATGTAGGAGGTGTATATTAAAGGGTATACGGTAAGGGTGGTCCGCTGATCATATTGGACTATAAAATATTCCCGTTTGACAATGAAATAAAATAGTTATAATTTCTTTTACTTTATTTTTACTAAAATACATGTATCTGATTATTGTTATTTGTTAGCAAGCAGACATTTTATTGTCTTGGAGCAATGAAGGCTAAAAATACTTATAAAAAACGGAATTGGTGATGCCATTAGCACTTTTATATATTTCATGCTTGAGTGGCGTTTACGTTGGAGGGATAAAGTGTAGCACAAAGCGATTGAATAGCACGGAACATAGTTGAAGTAGTGTTAGTATAGTGCTTGTAATGGAGCTGTATGGAGGGCCAATGAGATAAGGGAAACAAAATTATTGATTACGCGGTTTGGTGGAAGACTCGTAAGGAAGGCGGCCCGATCGCATGGCAGAGATGCTAATTAACGCAAATGCGCGTCAGTGTGCAGTTGCGGTTGCTTCTAGAGAGCGAATGCAGACAACAGTGCGTGACCTGGTTATGGAGGGCTTGGCCTCTTCAAGCTCGTTCATTAAAACTCGTCTTTGTGCTGTCAGGGCCAGAACTGGCCGCAAAAACAACGACGCAAAGGGAACTCTATTAACCGTGCATAAAATTTGTTGCTCGTGTTAGACCAGAATAAAGGACCTTTTAATTTCCTTAGTAGAAAAAGAAACTCTTACCTTTACTTGATGATAGTGTTTTGGAGGAAAGACATGGTGCATACGTCTACATTCAAATGGTTGTAGAGAGCTTATATAAATTTAAAATATATGAGTTTTGTTAAAGAAAATGTAACTTTTCAAATTTCGCGGGATATGTATATTAGATTCTCTATTGTTATGTTGGTACACATGTTCCCAACATATGTTGAAATGATCAGCCATTTGAATGTGTACTTTGGTTCTGACAGATATAAAGGTGTGCTTGGCGGTTTCTTGCAATTAAAAGTAACGTATAAAAGAATCTGTATTAAATTTTGTATGATCCAACGCACTTGAAAAGTTGACTGAGGCACTTAGCGAGTCTACTTTGAGCAAGACAATATTTATAAATGGAACACAGGAGGCCATGAAGATGGTAATGAGGATGCCCGATCTGGACGCCCCACACGTCAATAACCGATGAAAACGTTCAAGCAGTGAGGAATACTGTTGTGGAGAATCGTTGAATCACTATTGGGGAGGTTTCTGAGGATGTCGGAATATCGGTTGGCCTTGCAAGTTTTAGGCATGAAACTTGTGACAACGAAGTTTGCTCAAAATTGATAAATTTGAACCAAAAGAGCAGTAGCCTGAGCATCGCTCAGGAGATGTTGAACGACGTCAACGACGATCCAGATTAGCTCAAAAGGGTCATAACTGCTGATAAAACATGGGTTTATGGTTATGACGCCGATACCAAAGCTCAATCATCCCACCGGAAGCAGCCAGAAGAGCCAAGACAGAAAAAAGCATACCAAGTTCGGCCAAATGCTTTGCTCATTATTTTCCTAGATTTCAATGGCGTGGTGCTTCATAAGGTCTTGTCAAAAGGTCGTACGGTCAATAAGGAATATTGCCTTCAAGTTATACGCCGTTTGCATGAAGCAATATGGAGGAAACGCCCGGATTTTGGGAAAACAAATTCATGGCTTTTACATCACGATAATGAAGCTGCTCACACATCGTTGCTTGTTCTTGATTCTCTGGGCAAAGAGCACCGTAATCACGGCTCAGCACAGAATTCACCGGACCTGACCTCCTGCGATTATTACCTGTTCCAGAAAATGAAAAGACCCATGAAATTACGGCGTTTACTTACGATTGAAGAGGTACTGACCGCATCGATGGCCATACCAAAATGCGCACATCAGAAATGCTTCGAGGATTGAAAAAGACGCTGGCATATGTGTATTACATCTTGGGGGGGTTACTTTTAAGGGGATAAAATATACATTCATTAATAAATTAATATTTTTCTAGAAAAATAAAGTCACCTTTCTTTAACCAACCTCATAAATTAATATACGATATTTTTAAATTTCGTTTGATTACAGACCATCACACCTTAAATTAAATATTACGAATGGCCAGATCCGCGTATACCATGACCTGTCTCATCTCGATACCCAATGCTGTTAATTTAAGGGATCAGAAGTGTTCCTTCTAGAAACCTGAAAATACCGGTGGTCCAAACACACCCTTATTAAGAATTCTAAGAATCAATTCGGAGAAACAGATCGGCATCGTGGAAGGGAATAGCGGTGAACCCTTCTCCTACACCAAACTGATTAGCGGTTTCCAAGCCTTCCTCAAATATTGATGGTAACTGCCCAGATCGAGTTTCATAATGCAAGACAAGAACTGCCCTCCCTCCCATTTTTCTTTCAAAAGCGCGCACTACGTCTACTTTAATGTTCGAAGATGTTGCCAGCAATTTAATGTTACTTAGATCTATAACTCTGCTTCAAAGAGCATACAAATTTCATAGCATGGTAGGACGTAATATACTATCGAACCAGCAATGGTAAGTATAAAATCATTTAATTATAAAACATTAATGATTATTTCAAAATAATATGTGCATGAAACTGATAATTATATTAATTATTGTTTCCTAAATAGTTTTAATAATTATATTGTTCAACAAAATTTGTCAGAGTGAAACCATTAAAAATTATTTCGGACTTCGTCATCGCTTTTGATAAACTGAAACGTTGAAAGGGATTTTAATTCATATCGAGTCTTTCTTCCACTCATAATTCTACTTTAAATGACATATCATAAAAGAAAAAGAAACCCATATATTAAAATAATTACAAGACAAAAATAGTTATTTTTTTAATTTAACGAAACGTTTTATATGAACAATTATATTAATATAAATAAATTTTCTGTGTCATGGAAAGTCAATCTATATTCTTAAGATCTTAGGTGACTGCAGGTATGTAATTTGAGGTTAAAAACTTGTTTAATAAGTTTAAGGCATACAAAACAATTTTATCCAAGACTTGGAAATTTTTGACGAATAATTTTAAAACAATGGAAGTCCTCAAAATTCTCAATAAACATCAATGACGTTGGAAAGTAATACCCAGCGTAGGTTTTAATTGGGGAAAATTATATAAGTGAACCGATCTTACTTACGTAGAGTATAGAAATGATGTTTTTCCATGTGTAACTCAATTTTTCTTGCAATGGAATTTAAGATGAAAATGACCAAGAAGGCCGATAGCTCGAATAGTAGACATTTATTACAATTTACAATAAAATGTGAATTAGGAGAACTTGCCTGGTTTTATTTTCTTTGATTAAATTTCCGTGATTTATGACGCTCATGAAAATTGTAAGGAGATGCGAATAACGCTAGGAAACAGTTGTTTCCAAGCATAATGATTAGAGACTGGAATATTTATAGCTGAATACGTAACTAACAAATTTTCGTCGTGCATTATAAGTGTCGAGGATTAATTAAATAGTAGATACCAGCTCAAATACTGAGAAATAATTAAAAATTAATGCAGTGGTTTGACTTTTTTTGTAATATGATTTTTTTCGAATCTCTGACGAATATAAAGTTTTTCCAACGTACCCATCAGAAAAGTCGTAACTCAAAATATCTCTTTTCTAAAAAAGCGTATTGCGATTAAATCTTCCTTGGCATGGAGGAAAGGGCCTCATATTTTACACGAGCTTGTAAAAGTGTTTTTCAAAACAGAACTCCGCTTCAGCAACAATGATCGATGCCGCACTAATTTCTATCTGCAAGATCTCTTTTTTTCGAAGCTGCATGCAAACTATCGACTACATAAAATTTCGCTTTATCCAACGAAACATTAAAATTTCTACGAGAGTAATTGTCCCGTATTTTCATTTCTGAGCACGCTTTGTTGTTAAAAAAGAATACTTTTATGTGCAGATTACTGAGGAACGGGAATTCTTGGGTCATAAATACAGCCCTTGGGCCGCATTGTTTCTTCACAGTTTTGCTGTGGCCCCTCACATCAGCGGAACAAAGCACGCTTGAGACCCGCAGTGCTGACGTCACTGAGCAATATAGCATTCCGATGGGATCAAACGGTCGGGAATTGCTGACGAGATCCATTTATTGCACAATAATGCCATACTTCCACCAGTAAGTTGCGAATTGTCGTAGAACATTGATGTAACAATTTTAGAGACAACGGTTAAGTAAATAAATTTATGCAGAGAATAAATTAGCTTAACCGATTAAATAAATTATAACACATCATATCGAATTAAAATAACGGATATTTAACTATCTATGGCGACATTTGTTTCTGAAAAATATAACACGCTGCTCAAATTTCAGTATTGCTTATTATTTTTCTAATTATACAAGTAAAAAATTGAGTATATATAATAATTATCAATCAAATACTTATTACGAGTTTTGAAAGAATGTTAATTTCCATTCAGACGAAACACATTAACATATTTTGCTAAAAAATTTTGGTGTAGTTAATTTAAATAATGCTACTAAAACAAACCAAATTGTATTAACATTTACGGTAGGAATGTCTCTTCAAACGTTTATGTAGCATGGATTATTTATCAGACATTTAATTAAAAATTGAAGCAACTACTTTTATATCATAATAATAAACGTATATGAAAGTGATTTGAAACGTCTCTGAAACCAATGACGAATTAAGAAGTTATCAGTCAATAGCATCCCTTGGAGAAGCAACTTAACAAATTTTAGACAGTGCGATACATAATTCAGGGTTCAGCATTGATTTGAAGTAAAAAAGTTTGATTGCCAAGAAATCCAGTGGATGGTTAATTTGCCCCTTTGTGTAGATTTAATTTATGATTCATTATATTCTTTTTAGGAGTCCAATCAGCAGAACCTTAAATAAAAATATGACGAACCTACATTTTTAGGACATTTTCCAAATGTCTTGAAATTTTTTCGCAGATTTGAAAGTCATAATTTAACATATTTTGTCTTTCACTAATTTATAAAAGCGAATAATAATATAATATTTCAATTTACATCTAGTGTTAAATTGCATACAGATAAATTAAATGACCACTTTACAGTCAATTTTAAAAGTCTTTATTAAACTACAATGACGCGACGTTTCGTCCACAAATTTTGAGCTTTGTAAGGTGAAAAGGAGACAAAATAATCTTAAGGTTCTAGCAACAGACAAAATTTAGAAATTTAAGGTTACAGTGCTTTATTAAAACATATTATTGATATTTCCGTCTTGAATTAATTTCGTTAAAACTTATAAATACAAAGTTACAGTTTCTAACGTATGAAGATATATAACTATAAAAGTAGACGTCAAAATATAAAATTCTGCTTCATTGATTGCATTCGTCGAAGGTTTCAATCAACATGTGATTTAGGATTAGAGAAGCATTTGTGTTATAGACAGTTAAACTGAACAATTCCAATTTGTGGTAAAATAAGTAAAGAAGTGTTTAAAGCAAAAATATAATAATTGAAATAATTTTTCCCAAATTTGCAATAAATGTAACCATTTTTATATTAATTTTATTTTTAATAATTAATATTTTAACTAAATATCGTCACTTTAAATTCCTAATTTTTTCTCTTTATTTGAAATCTGAAGAAATTTGTTTGTCTTCTTGTAGTTGTTATGTAATTTATTTATATAGAATAATATATTTATTAACTTAGGTGATTAATCACCTAAATTATGTTATTTTTAGAATATTTTTTGAAAACTTTTTAAGAGGTATTATAATCAGAGGAAGTGATTAGGTACGGATTTGCCTCAGTAAATAAATAAAGATACTGATTTTATGATTACAACTGTCTTGGGATCCATAGTTAATTTTACACGTTCAACTCCACTATTTCTTATGTATAGCATTTTGATGCAATTTTTCGTGTAATCTCTTTTCAGTCAGTCTTTTATGGACTGAGGCTGAAGAATTATTCATTTTCATACATCTCTCCCTAATATATATAGAGTGAAGGCAACAGAATTACATTTTAATGATTAAACCGGTCAAATGTCGAACAGAGCAGCAAATAAACTACCAAATATACGGCTTGAGTAGTGAAAGATAAAAAGAAATGAATGTAAATATGACTCGCATATCATTGATAATACCGTCGTCAGGTTTGTCGTACTTACTGATTAAAGTATCGATTAATAATTTGATACGTTTAAATATTACTTGATGCGCCATGGAGCTGCAGTAATTAACATTTTCTTTCACATTATGGTATGTGAACTTCCAATCCCACAATACCAAGTTAAAAGAGGGTTAAACAAAACTCTGCTAAAAAGCGAACGATACGTAATAACACCCGCATGATTATATTACAAAAAAATCGAGTTAGAATTTGAAACAAACTGGTAAATAGGTTAATGCGCGTAATTACGTAACACCATTAGTGCATTCGGGATTATTTCCGATCTGATGTGTGTTTAAAATGAAAAATAAACTCCTGTTTGATACACAATTAGGTTGCTGTAATACAGAATAATAATTGGCAAAATTTGAAAACGCATACATAAAAGAAACATGTACCATTATTGTTAATTTAATTTTCATAAATGAACTATTGGAAAAGTATGAAGAGATTCACATCAAATATAATTTTGTAAGTGTTTCGGACAGAAATGATACAGTACTGGGCAAATATTAATGTAACACTGAAACAATTCTGTATTGCAGTGTTTTTTGACAAAAAAATTAATTTAAGAATCAATAGGTAAAGTCGTATACTTCCGGGGTAAAATTATATAAATCCTCAAAGACCAATCTGTAGCTGATTGGTGATACGATTTCGTTTTAATCATAATATAATCAAACAGACCTCCGAAGAAGCTTAAAGAAGGCACCGAACAAGTATAATATTAGATAAGTAAGTGATCGTGAAACAGGTTTTATTATTACGTTTAGATTTATACCTGCGGATATCCTGGTCAGTATAAGACTTGCGTTATCGATCACAATAATGACGACACAGGGTAGTCTATTAAGGACTGTAGAGTGGATTTGAGATCGTCATGTTTCTACAATGGGCACAGGAAGGTTTACCGAACAATTTATTCATTTGTAAAAATGGTTTAAATCAAGTTTTAAGGTTAATTAATACACCAGACAATATTAAAAATATTTTAATTTATAACTTCTATTATGTGTCTGTTAATAATATTATTTCTAGTTCAAACCATGGACTTTTTTTAAAAAAAATTGAATTCTAGTTAATAACCGGAAAATAATTATAATAAAAATGTGAAAAATAAGATTTAATACTTGTGTATAATGGTAAGGAAGTGTTAAATACATTATTTTAACATCAATTAGGCCAATTTTATTAGACGTTTATACTTTGATATACAAAGTTTATTTCTTCTTCTACTTATGTGCATATATAATGCTTGAAACGAAATTTTAAACTTTTGATGTATAACATTGAAAAAAATTATATTAGAATGAAATTGGTTATCTAGTAACGAGAAAATTTTCTATATTACACGCAGTAGAAGTATGTTCCTTAAAACCATAAACTGACGAATTGAATTTTCAAAAGAACAATTTAAAAATAGGTTTGAATTTTGTTTCTCTTTTATTCGATAGTAATAAGTTTTGATAATTATTTCGACATGTCTGTACAAACGTATTAGAAAATATTAATAGCCTATTTTAATGTCTTAGCGATAAAATGAAGAACACAGCTAAATACTGAAAAATAAAATTTAAATGAAGAAATTTAGAACATATTTTAAAATAGCCTGACGCATTGTTCTGACTTAGGAACCTTTTCGAGTTCTAAAATCCGAAGGAAACCGGTAATATTTATAAGTTGTTCAAAATATCTTAAACATTATTTACCATTTATATCATGAATTTAAAAAAGAAGAAAAAAAGGAAAAATTTAACGAACACTTTTGTATTATAAAGGAAATACCAAACATCCCAAATTATTTTGTAAACCAATACAGGAAATTGTTTGATGGTAAGTCATAAGTGAACTTAAAATTGAAACCGTTTAAATTATATTGATTTTTATATCCTTAGTTTTAGTTTATGAAGTAAATATATATGATTAAAGTTACGGTTTTTGTTTAATTAACGAACTATAAATTTTGTTGAGGAAATTATTGCCCCACAATCATCGCTGGATGACACTAAATTAACCATATTTAGTTATGTCTTTTACCTGATGAAGTCCACAAAGACGGACGAAACGTCTGTAATTAAATGTTTCTCTGACAAATTTGGCTGTACTGTATTTCAATTATTATTCTTAATGTCAGATAATTTATTTTTAAACAATAATATTACAATATCCTTGCCACAAAAGCATTTTATGAGAAAGATAAACGCTCTGGGAAAACACGTGTAAGGTTTGATTTTCATGAAAATCGTTCGTCGCATACATATCCCTTGCCTTGAGCTCCTATGAGAGGATTAACGGTGAATGTTTTTTTATTCCTTCCAGTACAGTCTAGAGAGGAAACGAAACATGGGCACAATATCCGTATACATATTTTAGTGACATTACGTATTGTTTCAAACTTTTCTGCAGGAAACTTAAATATGTCAATATCTGCCTCTTCGCTCTAATCATAAAAAATAATCATGTGACGCACAACTGCTTTACTCTTTAACGAGCCGCTGCTAAATGTTTGGTTTTACAGGGAGGGAAATCCTTGATTGATTAAATTTAGAAGGGAGGGAGAGGGTGTGGTGCACTTTGGAGTCTGCGTATCCTCACGGGACTTTCCGTGGTGGATTTAGTGCAGTATTAACCCTGGGACATGGGATACAAAAGCCCATCCAATGGCCGTTCTGAGTTAGCGCCTCGTAACTTCGTTTACCATTTAGTGTTAATTCATCTCGCCGTCGGCACGACTGTTTGCACCATTCTCAGTCGCAAACCAAACAGAACAATAGATTTTCCACTGTAATGTTAGCACACATTCGTTTTAGGCTAAAAGGGTTCGAACAGTATCATGCGGATAAAAACTTATAATTTGATAAGGAAACGTTATTTGATAACTATACAACACATCATTTCTGAAACGTTTGTGGCTAATACGAAAACAACAACGGTCACTATTATCTTTAAATGCGCGTATCCGAAATAAAGATATATTACCTATACCCTTAAGATGTTAATGTGACAAACTGTGTTTTGTATATTTTGAAATTTCCTTCTAACCAATTTCAAAAGTAATTTATAATTTCTGTTAAGAAAATCTTAAAACAAGACTGGCAATAGTTGTGAAATGTATAGGTATAATTATAAAATAATTTTTAAGGCTTCGCACACATTACGTATCTAAAAACCAGCTATAGGTGTAAAAACTACTGGTCCGCAATTTAGCACATGCGTTACTTACGGTCCGAAGTAATCCATCAACATTCAATTTATTTAATATAGGAGCAAAAAATTATTTAAACGGTTTTGTGTCCCATACGCGCATTGATTTGTCGGAAAGTGAATGTGGGTTGCCTATATTATTCATAGATAATAAATTTTAAATTATTAACAAGTAGCATCGTAATGAGCCTATCGTTAGCAAAGAGCCGAGAAAGAATAATCTTCTTTGGAAATTGACGATACGAAGTATACGTAAGTTAGTTTTATTTTTCGTGTCAGGTAAATTTTAATATTTAGTAATTGACCATTTGTAAAAACAATAAAATATTATTCATTTGAGAGTGACATTTATAACAGGTAAAATTATTAAATAAAATTTAATAAGAAAAATACTGTATATATGAGAACAAAGTGAAAATGTTAAAAACCTCCCTTTTTGAAGTTTTTTTTTGGTAGTATTCCGCCTCCAGCTAAGTTCGTACTCAACTTTAAGAAACGACTATGACTGTAATCTCTTCATCTCACCGAGACCTACCAGTAGATATCTTTATTTCCAATATGAACCAACACTCTCCCCTCCTTCTTGAGCTACAGCAATTTCATCTCAGACTACCGGAAAAGGCTCAAAATGACACCTCTATTGTATTATGACGATTTTTCGGCTTTTAAACAACTTAAGATTGTAAATACGTTGTATTTTAGTGTACCTTCAAGTAATCTAATAAACTTATCCTTAATTACATTCCTGATTTATTATTTAGGTGAATCCGAGAAATGCCGAGTACCTCAGCTGGTTAAATGTCACGATACATATTTACTACATCAAATTTATTTAAATGGTTAACATATATGTTTGGCTTTCTAGTCTCATATAGGGCTACGAACACGTATGTAGTTGATTTAAATAAATTAATCTGGTATGTATTCATTTTTATTTGAAACATACTACTTCAGGCTAATCTAAGTTTTTAACAGTTGCGATAACAATATAAGAAGGGATAGAAAGAGGGAGGGGGAAGAGGGCGAACAAAATAACCCAGCCTACTCGGAATTCCCCTCAGTGTAAGGGAAAGGCTTTGTGTGCGTACACCGTATATGTTAATAATATGAATATTTCATCATAGTCTGTATTCGACAACACGGTTTATCTCGAATTTCTGCGACGTCCCCATGACAACGTTTATAAACTTATAATCTTGAAATTCAATAAACTACTGTACCTATAGGCCAGTACAAAATAGAAAAACTTTTCCCTACATGGTACAATGAGGCTTTGTTTTTATTTTAAAAAATATACGATATACTATTACGAGGAATAAACAAATTGCGACTTTTTATTGGTTTGACAAACTATAGAAAAAATTATAATTTGCCATTTTGAATTTGACGTAGATTATTTCAATATTATTTTGATTTGCTGTACAGGAAATTTAATAAAGGAATACACTGCCAGAGTGGTGAAAATTTTAAATTTTTGTCACGCTTGAAAGCAATAATAAAAATTTGTAATGTTAATTAAGGGCTGTATTGAAAACTATGTTTTACACTGATGCTTGTAGTGGAGAGAATTTGCGAAGCAACTCACTTTTGAGTTGCTGAATATTTAGCCGTTGTACAGTAAAACGAGCGGTAAGTAAGGAACAATTATAATTTGTATCACAATGCTTAATATTTGAAAGGCGGAACCGTTACGTGTGACCACTGAATTCAATAATTTGCGTGAAACATGCAATTTATCGTGTGCCGACAGTTAAATTTCATTACTGAATGATGGATTAGTTTAAATTATCACAAATTCAATATAGCTCGCTTTATTCATCGTTAGGTGACGTTCATAAGCTACGAGGAATGCTGAAGAGTGACTCCAGTAATTGTAGGGTTTTGTAGATAATTTGAGTTTCGTTTTTGTAGGCCCAGTGTTTGCCCACGGTATATCTGAGGCTATCTCTGACTAACCAGAAGCATAAATACTAGATGAATATTTTGAGCAGAGATTAGGTCAATTTCTATTTTAGATTAAATAAAGTAGACGAAAAGTGGTAAGGGGCCTATTGAGATGCTAATTTCATGGGCTTGTGAGATATTTAATCTAAATCTGGGGCATATAAATAAATACGAGACTACAGGTTTCATATAAATTTATTAGTTTCTTATTAGAAATCTGGAAGTTCTTAATTTTAAAATAACGTGGATCTGACATTTGTAGAAGCTTTTTGATATGAGGTACACTTGGAATACAAATACTAGGGGTATTGTGAATCCTTTATTTTAAAGGTTTTGCTTCGAGCGCCTATTTACAGTCATAATACCGATATCCTTTGCTGTCGGAAGTCCTGATGCCAGCGAGTGGCTTGAGGCACACGTGCGTTGTGGGATGGAGGCTCGGGATCGGAATAGGAAAGTGATGTCATCAGTTGACGTCGGGACGACCACGCCATGAGACAATAGTTGTCGTAAAATCCAAGCTAAACAGTTCCAAATAGTAAACATGTAATGGAAGAAATATAATAGATTCATAACATGAGAAGTACAGTTAGATACAAACAAAACCTTCGACATTGAATATCACAATTGTTGGATTGAGACGGGATGAGATGAGAAGACAGAATTAAAATTTAACTTAAATTTATTCAACGCACCTTGTCTAAAAATCAAACAAAATATAAATAATGTTAAACTGAAACTTTTATATTCTCATCATACATCAGACTGAAATACTCTTCCATGTGTAATAATTTCACGGGAAATAAAATTATTATATATACTTTTAATGTTATAGAATCCATTACAGGGCCATTCCCCATTCTCTCCAGATAAATATTAGGCGATCCTCTTCTCTCGTCACCAGTTGAAATAAACCAAAAAGATACAAACAAAAGGTAGTGCTTCGTTCTCCTATTTATTCTTTGGCGGAATTCAACTATTTCGCAAATTCATCGGATCCATCAAAATTTCTTATAAACTATTAAACATACCATCTGTCCTTTCTAAATACGTCTTTTCTTTAATAACGGATATTGACTTAAAGCTTTTAAACAATGAAATATGCGTCTTTGGTCTGAGATATTATACTCAGCAAAGTGTTTATCATCACAAACATTTATAATTAACGCCCGATTCAAACTGAACAAAATAATTGTCATGTCACAATATCATTTCACAAGTTAAAGCTCTTTCTAGCAGTAACAGGTAGATAGTTCCAGGAACTTTTGATCGACTAAGGTAACCTACTCTGGCCTCTATGAACAGTTTTAAATAGAACACGCCACGTAAATGGTTATCAGCTGTGGAATTTTCTTAATTTTTCAATATTCGTCTCAGAGAGATATATTAATTAATTAATTCCTGACTCCACACGAAAGTATGCGAAATATTTGGGGTAGTCGGGAAGTTGATGAAGCCATATTTCATAGATTAAATACAACTAGTTAATATTAAATCCCAATTACAGTTGACCAATCTGGGTTATGAACTAAGTTTATAGCAACAATTTTCTGAATGTATGAAAATAGTACTGGTATGATTTGTAAATTTACTATGTGGTAGCATCAGTCAATAAATTAAAATTAATGATAAGTTATTATAAGTTTTGAAAAAACAGTAAAACAATTATTCATATAATTCACCTTTTTCATTTTCTGGAGGCCGGGAGTTAAAAGGTCATGTCATATAAAATGAAGTTCCTTATTTCCACCTAGTTGACTTCGGTTTTATGCTGCATTGATATGACTACAGGCGAATAGAAATGACGCAGAAATTAACTTCAGTGGCAGAAATGAGCTCCCTTCAAGAGCACGTCTCTGAAGTTCCTAGATTTAATTCCTGTATGCGGGCAGACATGCAAGTTCTGTGGCACTGGTCGCGGTTTTGCTTGGAGATTGCCTCGAAACGTTCACTTATACAGACAGATATTAATAACCACATATATCTGGCTGGAGGCAAGGATTCTAGCTTACATTAATAATTACCCTTTAGTAATGTCTACACTGCATTCCTTGAAAAGCAGTTATATTGTAATATTTATATCACTTTACTTCCAGCCTTGCTTTTACATTTACTTTGAAATTTGCAAGAAATGTAATTGTTTCCTAGACTGAAAAGGTGGATAATAGAATTACTACTGTTGTACATATCGTTAGTTTAATATGATTATAAAATAAATAGACGAAATATTTATTCTAAAGACCTTGATATTGTAAATTCATTGTTATTGAAACTAGAATTCAGTTACATAATGAATAAATTATTTTGCTTTCAATTGACTGTACTATGTATCGACTATAGTTATTATTGTTAACGTTTCCGTTCGGTCGTCTCACATCGTTACAGGGAAACCAAAATAACAGTCCAAACAGTTGCCGGTGTCAGCAATCTAGAAAGAAGCAAGGATTACGGTCAACTTGACTCATTCAAAAGAAATTATATTTTGAATACTTCCTGTATTTTACGCATTTTTTTGCTTCTGAATATGGACCCTAGGCCTAAAGTAAATAATCAAAATAATTTTAACTGAATTATTAAACATCGGAGCACGTGAACTATTTATTGGGATTTTTGTTGTTGAAACAGTTAACTATTTCACTGTTTCACTGTAGAGAGAATATGACATGTCTTACGAGTACGGTTACCTAAGACCATGGAAACACACGTAAATGTAGTATCGTGACGCATTGAGTCACGACTAATACTAGTTTACACTTCAGAAAAACAAATTCACGGTAATAGGAGCTCTCAATTGTATAGGTATTCAACGTCATAGATACTTACTATTGTTAAAATATAATAACAATAAATTTTAGTGTTTATAATTTTATCCAGAAAAGATTTAGGGGAACTGGGGACGGAACGCGATAGCGGGGGAAAACCAGATAACCTATTTTCTTACTAAATAGGGCTAGAGTTTATTAAATACTGGTGAAACATTGTTACTGGTCAAGAAAGAAGCAGCCGACTTGACATCTCTGACATCATAATTTTTACAGTATTGTGAAAAAAAAGTAAACTATAAACTGCTCACTTTTAACTCTTTAATAGAGGAAATTATATTTATTTAGCTGGATAAAAGTTACGTATTAGGTTAAAATCTGTTTGTGTTGAGGCTCGGTGAAAATGCTTAAAGTAAAACTTGCATGTGGGCCAGAACGGGACACTACTTTATAAGACAAAATGTAATATATTCCATACAAGAGAAAAAACTGACACTCTACTTTTAAGAATGTACCAGAAAAAAATAGATAAAGAAAGAAAAGGAACGGGAAACAGAGGGAAACGCTAACAAATCGTGTACAGTTTGAAAAATTCTCCTTGTGAAAGGAAAAATTGATAAAGCGATCAACTGTAAGCAAAATGAATATAAGAAAGAAAACACAAAAGGTGTTATGAATTTTCTTAAATGGAATTTAATGTTATTGTAATAATTGTAATTTAAAAAAAGCCTAACCTTTTCTACCCCGGGTGTGGCCCCAACCCCGTGAAATATGTAAGCTTCTTTTTAAAAAATTATCAAAAATCTAAATTCTTTGTTTTACGTTATGTTGACATTAGATTAAGTAAATAATATAATAAAATAATGTTTTATACCTTTATGAATTGATTTTAATTTTTCCATAATTTTACAAAAATTGTTGAACAATAAGTGTCTGTCTGACGATTCTTATTGTTGAAACGTTGTGTAAACAAACTCTGACCCGGGTTGAAACGCGAAAACTGTATTTGAAATAATTGTCCCGTTCAGTCACTACTTTCCTTATTTTAACTACACGGATTTTCTGCTACGCACCTCCTCCATTATCCTGCTCTAAAATGTACACTTTCAGCTATCGGTCTCTAAACATATTTTAGTACAAGATTGTGGAGGGAATGGATAAAATAAAAATAACACAGAGTTACCCAAAATTGTCCCAGACAATTGTAATGTCCGTTCGCGATTCTTGTTTGGATATTTGCCATTTAACAATAGGAACAACGTTGAGCAAGACGACGCCATTAAAACACAGGCGACCCAGATCCTTTGGGCTGGAAGAGCTTTACGCGGACGTAAGCTCCTTTTCTTTTGCAGCTGTCTCTAAAATGCGTTTGAGATCAATTCCGGGGAACGGTCACACAGAAACAAGACGATTAATAGTCGAGCAGCAAATCGAAGTAGTTTACAGACTTCGGTGCAAATGTAGAAATGCATACGCTTCTTCTGTTAAGAATTTCATAGACAAATAAAATTCCAAACTCTGCATTGAAATGATTGTCAAAACCGCTATACAAAGAATATTTTTACGAATGAAATATAAGTTTACCCGCAGAGGATTTTTTTCAGGTATCACGAAACCACTGCACATTAACACCCGTAGGGTGATAATTAAGATTTACGGAATGCGTACTTAATTATTCTTTATGGCCTCCTAAACTTCCATTACTGATGGAAACCAAAGAGTATTTTACGGTTAACTTTACAGCATGGACGATTCTATATCGTTGCAAGTGAAATTTTGCATTATAAATTGCGTTTGATTAAATACTGTAATTGTGAAACATTACATTATAGATGATACTAGATTCAATTAAAGCAGTATTAATAAAAGAAAGACATTGTTAAAACAACCTGTTAAGTAGTGTAAAATTATTGAACAGTTTATAAACGATTTAGAGTAAAATATGAGAAGTACCTTAACTGAAAAATTTATCATAAATAAGCCGGTTTTTATATAATATGATTTTAGGATACTTTTTAAAGTTACAATATTTGTTATTTTCAAGCTGCATATAAAATTTAAACTTCAATTCTTCTGCATATGATATAATTAATGTAATAATACCGCTTATTTAGATAATTCATAATTTCATATTTATTATTTTGGTTATGTTTATCAAAGATTGTCCAAAATCCGAGCATAATTACAATATAATTCGTACACTAAATCACTAATTTAAAGAAAAATAAATAAAAGGCGAGTCCTAAACACTTATTACCGTTTAAATAGTTTTTTTAAATACTGTACATAATGATAAATAATTCGTAGAAAATTATTTATCTAGCTTTGAAAAAGTTACTTGAAATTTTTATTGTAGACACTTCAATAATAAGGTTTCACAAATGTGAAGAAAAAAATTTTTTATTGCAAAATATTAAAATTATTAGTATAAATAAGAATATTTTACGTGAAATGCTGAATATTATATGTAACCAATATGAATAATTAAAGAACCAAGGTTTTCCTGGCGTATATGCTGAATAAAGTATTCTCGGGTTTCCGTCCGGGTTAAGTTGCGAATAAGGCGCGACGTTTCGAAGGCTGATAGCCTTGCCGTCATCTTCAAAATGTCGCAACCTAACCCGGACGGAAACCCGAGGATACTTTATTCAATATGAAGAATTGTAAAAATTATAATTATGACTTGAATTAAATATACGATAATTTTTATTTCGAATTTTAACTTACTTAAATATTATTTTAACTGTAATCAGTGCCATAAATACTTTGCCTTGTTTGCTGGGAACCGTAATCAAAAATTATTTTTCTTAAATTTTTTCTCTCATTGCGGATACAATAGGCATGAAAACAGGCCATGTTTTTAAATTTTATTTATAATATAATAGCATTAAATAATTACTAAAGGTTAATCACTGAAAACATCATAAATGTATAAAGAAAAATTGTAAGTTCGAATTTGTTCTATTTAAGATAAAGTAACAATATTTTTCAGAGAATGCTAAAATATTTTAGCTTCTAATATCAGTATCAGATATCGACTAAATATTAATCAATAATTAAGAGCTCTTCTTTTTATCATTCAACTGATGAAGGGATCAAACGTAATTATTTACTGTATAAAGCACATTTCCTGTTATTAATGAATTTATTTGACTATTATTTCGGGTAGATATCAATTTTAAGCAACGAAGATAATTTACGTTCTTGTCAAGGGTAATTGGTACATTTGTGGACCTGTCCTTTGCAATAAATGCACAATACGTGAAGTAAAACGACAGGCAGTATCGCAGTATTATTTGTCGCTTTGCAATGACAAGGCCGCATGTTATTCCGACTGAATGAATAAGAATCGGTGATTGAGGTCAACTTTAACAAATACACAGATTGTATTGAGTTATTATTAGATAAACTGTTGTCTGTTTGTATTGACGTCATGCAGAAGTTGTCTGTGAGAATGGAGGCACGTAAATGCGAAACCGCTAACGTTATATGCGGGAGACAACGCGAAAATTGCTAAGCGCGCTCCATTAAATTGAAATTACCGTGTTGTTATGACGTCAGAGACGAGCTCTGAATTGCGGTCCGATAGACCACAAACTTGCTCACATTTGCGGATAACTACTAAAAATAAGATAGTCTTCTTGTCACAACGTTTTCTATTTCTCTCACTTAACTGACTACGAATTGCGCCATAGAAAAGAGGTAAATATTGTTGAATGCATTATATTTAAATGCATCTGTAGAGTATTCAAAACATCCAGACAAATCCTAATTAGGTTAAATATTTTAACAAGAAGAAAAAAAACAGGTGTTATTAATAAAAAACGACATTTAACCTTGCTGTAAAATCTTAGAACTAGTAACACATGCGTATCTTCTAAATTTACAATTTTAGTAATGAATTAAAAACCCCTGGAAAATCTCTCCAACCTCAAAAGGATTAAAAATGCTGTAATGAATCATAATATAGAAAGAGATAAATTCATATCTAGTGAGTTTCAACTGTAAACAGCTTTTAAGTAGAGATAATTTTTCGGAGGAGAATAATTCGTCGTTTGGTGAAGAAACGGGTTTTTGACTGAGGGAGTCATTTATATATTTTATCATATACAGATTGAATATTAGATTGAACCCAAGTTTCATGGTTAATTTTCAACTTATGTTTCAATATTCGAGAATCTAAGTAATTTTAATGGCTGTTACCTGCCATTTACGCGCTCCAACATGGACAGACGTTTACTAGTTTTTGCAAATTTTGAAATTTTAACAAGTGGCATGTGATACTTTTCATTTCTAGTAAAGTGGTTACCATATACTTTATTTCAGCGGATGACCTTCAAAAACGATACAATACCATTTTTTTTCAATGAAACATTATTTTTTGTTTTTTTTTCAGTAAAACTACTTTATGTAAATAGTTTATTTCATTTCAAAAGTGATTGTATTTTATTAAAGCATGTTATCGTATGTTACTTTAAAAAGTTTATTACTTTTAGTTAAATTATTACAGTGTACAGTTCCTGAGATACTACATGGCGTGTTTACATGCGCAGTAGGGAAAGGAGAAGGGGAGTATTGTCGTTTGAGGAGGTACTACCTCTCCAAGTGGCCCGTCGTAACGCTACCATTTCTGTTAAGAACATTAATTATCTTCATACGAACGGGATGTGGAGACTGCGACCCCATCTTTTCAACACACGCTATAATTATTAACTATTATTATAAATGGATGCGTTTATTGACGTACAAAATATCTTGAACTGACAGCAATATATGTCAATATTTTCAGAATTGTTTCTACACTCCCAATTTATCTGAACAACTACCGGAGTAAAACTGAGCTGACGTCTAGCCCCAGTACAATATGCGCGGAATTGTCCACTGCGCACACGACTAGCTAATTCTCCTCAACTGTAATTACGTAAGATTTGCATGAAATAAAGTCCACTTCGATTTTCTGTATTTATATATGTATAGTTTCTTAATTTGGAATCAGGTAAACTGTATAGTCTATGATGGGCCCTAAAAGAGAGGAAATAAAAATATGAGAATTTATTGATATCCTTAAGACATCTGTGAATTTGTTCCGTTCAAACATTTAATACGATAGCGTGCATTTATTTACAGGAAAATTGGTCTTATTTGTAATTATCATTTAGCATATTTTAAGACACATGGAGTTGTTTCATCTTGTAATCGTAATACGCAAGAAAAAAACTCAATGATTGATTGAAAATTGGCGGTTTGCAGTATTTTGCAAAGTGTAAGTGACAAAATGATGGAGTTAGTTACGAGGATTATATTTAAAGTTCCAATCATTGTGTGCGACATTTCGTCCCTGAACTATAAATATATATCACTTCATAAACCATTACATTGCGGAAAATTCATCTTTTAATATATTTTCTTACATTCGCTTAAAATGATTAAGTGTAAGCGAGAGCAACGTTCATTGAAATTCTAAGGACTTAATTAAAAGCTTGATTAACTCAATCCTCTTCTTTCATTATGAATGCAAGATGTGTAGACCTTATTGATCCCAGCAGCTATGCCCTGAGACTTAACCCTTAAAACACAATCTTAGTGGGGCTCCTGTAACGAAGAAGTTGGCAAGATGAAAAAATAACTAAATTTAAAGTCGATTATTCAGATTCGTGGATATGGCGAATTTATCTAGCGCGACTCAGAGCGCCTAGTCGCAGATAGAATTGAAATATGGGAAGATATTACGCGAAATAGAGTCGAATTTGCAATGTCATTCCTTTCCGGAATCTGGTGATTGATTTAGGGCGAATCTGACATCAGAACGACCGGACACAAATTGAATATTGGTCTTCCGCAACGCGATTGTAGCTACAGGAATGTGTAATTTAATGCTTGTATTCGAGACGCAATTATCGATTCGCATCTCTAGGCAAATATATGTGGTAATGAATTCATAAACTTGCATGAGAGGATTCAAAACTTCACGCTGGAACGAATCTACAATGAATAATTTATAAATACAGCAATATATTTTCTCGACGTTCGTATTTCAATAAAAGCTTCATTACGTAACGTCTATTTATAAGGACGAATTTACAATAAATATTTATATCGGTGTGGAAAAGAGGTTTTCCACTAAATGTTTTCATCCAGAGCGGAGCTATATTCGTAAACACTTACGAAAACTCCCACTTAAACTAGAGGACAAAAATTTAGAAGAAAATGTAAATACGGTTGAAATAAAAATGTTAAAATTCTAAATTTACAAATTGATGTCCTTACGGCTATTCAAAATTATTTAACTAGCTCCGTGGTAGAGTGCCTGCCCGGAAAGTGGGAGGTCTACTGGGTCCGGTAAACATTTTTCCATTGTTGTATTTCTTCTATACGCTCTTTACCTAAGCTTCAATTGAGGCATTTCTACTTCCTTTGACTTTAATTATTTCATTATAAAATAACTTTATTATTAAAAAGATAGCTATGTATTTCTTTGATAATGGAAAATTAATCGCTTTGATGTAACACAACTGCTTCTATTTACATTTTTTTCATGATTGTCCATAAATAATTGGAGTCATCATTAACCACTTGCATATAACCAACCATATTTACAAAATTCATACTCTGAGTGAAAGCGTAGTCAGCGTTTTAGTTCGTAAATTTGGGATTTTCAGATGAGGATGATTATAACAGTCGTAGATACTAAATATTTTTGACTAAAACTTTTTTCAACTGAAGTGAATGATTGAGAACGAACTTATTTATTCATTTAAATCCGTTTTCACAACCATGAGAAATAATTATTTTGTTAATTTTGGTGAACTGTAACGAATCTGTTAATATTCTACGTACTGCACATAAAAACGAAAACGAGAGCACTTAAATTGCGATTATATAATTTTGTATAACAAGTGAAATTGAGTGAAAGACTTTCAAACGTGTAGTGTATAATTATAATAAATTTTAATGATACTTTTTAAAATTAAAACCCTATTATGCAGTCCAGTGATTCATATGACAAAAAAATGTGCAAATTTCCAGCGGGATATACTGTAACTGAGATAAATTAAGCCGTCCTATGTTCTCTAGTGGCTAGCATCACTGCCTCGTTCATAGAGGTCCCGGGTTCGATTCCTGGCAAGGGCTTGGGTGTTTGTGTACGCCCTAGAGTGCTCTATGCACAACTGAAACTCAAACTGATTCAAAGAATGGCGATATCTCTGCCAAAATCATCAACACCAGAAGGTATAAGAGGACAAGATTAAGAAAGAAAGAAGAGATAAATAGGAGTCTAAGTAAACCGTTTAAAACTTTTAAAAATAAAATAAAATAATTATTATCAAATAAATTAAAAATTAGTCCACTTGATAAAAACAATGGACACTCAATAATTATGGAAAATAATGGAAACAGAATTTTAGAAAAAATTACAATCTCTGGAAGGAATGAATGAAGCATTAGACGACTTAGTGCCTACTCGCAATAATTACGGGGGATACGGGGAACTGAAGTGGATAACTTAGCATTACTACCCGACTAGACATTTATGCGCCCAGCGGAACGGATGACGTCATTACATATTCTTTTGTGTACAGTAATGCGTATGACAAATAATCTGTGAAGCGACTCAAAGAAAGTGCTGGAGTGGACAATGCATTTTGAGTACATTTACTTTTAAAAGAAATTGAAATTTTTCTTGAAAAGTTACATTAATCTAACTACAACCTATTTCAGAAGAATGTCATACAAGGTTTCATAAAATTAAGTTTTTCAAATCAAACAGTCTTATTACATTTAAAATCTAGAATGTTAACCCAAATCAACGACGGATTTTTAAAAATGAAAATAATACGTGATTTATACAGTTGTTTAGAGTTAAATTCTTATTAATATACAAGAAAGACAAGAATGGAAAAATGTCGACCGGACCAGGAACTCAAACCCCAGACCTCCCGTTTTCCTGGCGGGCGTTCCACTGAGATAATCCGAGTCGAAGTCCAAGGACCGATTCAAAATCCTCCATTCCCGTAAATGTAAGCTGGGCTCACATTCTTCACACCCTAGTTTCTAGGAAATACGCGAAGAATGGACATAGCGTAAATTGATAAAAGGTGCATGCAATTAATAATTTAAATATAATTTTGGAATATTTTTTTTAGAATTTCCCCAACATAAACTAGTGATTGTCAACGTAGAAGACTCGATACATATATAAATAAAATTGGGATTTTACAAATTTTAGAAAAAATTTAAATAAACAATTTACACACATATATACTAACAATTAAATGCCATCTTCAGTTTATTTGGTGAAACATTCTCACAGACCTTGTTACAGTGTTGACACGTGCAACACAATTATCCATCGGAGAAAACCTACAATGACTCTGGGAAAATTAGGTTCTATATTTATAATAAAAGTGTGTTGAAGGTTTCCAGTATATTTGTGGAAATAGGCTGAATAAATAATTATTGATCTAATTTTTTTAATTTTTTTTGGGGGGGGGATTATAGACTATACTCCTATTTAACAGAATAAGAAAGTATTTTAAAGGAAGACTGCAGAATTATAGTTTAAGGATCCTACTTAATATTACCTAAAAAATTTATTTAAAGCAAACCCTTCAAATCCTGCATCAGTTAGGTCGGTCTCTTTCTATTTGTGCCACGCTCTTCCGATGACGGAAGTATTAGGCGCCATTTAAAACAAGTCTTTTGAAATTTTTATTCAGAGTTCAAATCCGTCAACTCGATTCTTTTTTGCCTTCTTGGTCAATATTTCGCATAGCACTGAATTATAATTATATACTAAAAACACTTAAATTCCAATAATTGGAATAACTTCTTTTTTATAGTGGGCAATCTTCAATCACAATTATAATGTACTGAAAGTGACATAAATTTATTTCAAATATATATATTTCCCTGACATGAGTTGAATAAATAAATAAATATAATAGCCAATACGTTAGAAAGATTTGATAAAATATTACGGTTTGTTCCTGTTTCGGAACGTCATCTATTGAATTATATATTTCTACAGCGTGTTTATATTAAAGTTTAAGGTTCATTACCAATTATTTATATATTTTTCTTGTAAACTTGATGATTTTCCAAAACAGGAAAAAAGTGTCGCGTAATTTTATATTAAAAGTTTCTGACGGATTGTTCAGTTATTTATTGTAAGTGTAACTGTTGAAAACTTGTATATTCTGTTCTGACCGCAATTGCCGTAGATTTCACAAAACAATGGTAAAGTTAATATATTGCTTACTAACGTAAATACTGTTTTACCATCTGTTTCGTTCACAATTTATAAGCGTCACACGCATAATATCAGTATTCAAATGTTATGAATCCAGTTATCTCATTTACGAATAAATACGAACGGCGTTTTTGCTCAAAGTGTCCAAAGAGAACAAGGCAATTATCCGTAGCAAATAATTGAAACTTTCCTGCAAATTCAGTCAACGTTGAGTAAGTTTAAATACAGACATGAAAACAATTTTAATTTGTTCAGTTGGGTTTTTAGGTTACACTGTTGAAACGTCCAACACGTTGGCGTTTAATTTATTCTGTATTATTCCAGCTGTTGGGCGAAGTTTATCTTGAGCCGTACGCGCAATTTCCGTTTATCTGTTGCCTTTGCGGACAGTAAACAGAGTTGCAATACGTCAACGACTGAAAATGATGTATTACCTCTGAGCAGAATATGGAGTGCTACCAGTTTGTTTATCTTTATCAAATGAATTCTAATTCACAGAGCCGACGTGGTTTTCTGCTGGCGCCAAGGGAGTCTGATCGTTAGACACTCTTTTTTTTCCTTTCCAAGGAGCCGGCGATTGTAGCAAATGTGACAGCTTTGCGCTCAGATTCGGCAGAACCCGCCAGGCATGAAGCTATCGTGAAATTTCCAATGCTCTACCCTAGGCTGGGTTCAGACATTGCAGATGAAAATGAGGTAAATATTATACGACTGTCGAACAGTAATATTTGTTCTTTTCTGCGCAATGTTTTCATTGATTAGATACAAAAAAGCAACGGCGTTTGTACCTCTGTACCTATTTTTTTAATTAATTACACGTTGAAATCTACAAACAAAGAGCTTGAATTTTTCGCAAGGGCGTATTGCTGTTTTATAACCATCCGTGCCCGCGACTTCGTTCGAGCGGAAGTTGGGCACATAGCTCTTTTTATTATGCTCTAAAAACGAAATTTTGATAAAGTTGAATTCATTGAAAATATGAGAGGCACAGTATCAGTTATGTATCCATATCATATTTGGTACCTAAGAATAAAAATATTGATTTATTTTTTATGTATATATATATATATATACATGAGTCAGGAAATGACATTGTCATGTTGATTAAAACTTTCTGATGAAGGGGGCGGTGCCTCCGAAAATTCAAGGACTCTAAACCTCACAAGGTGTCTACCCTGTATGAACCTCAGGTAAGTCACCTACTTTTTAACTTTCTTTCCTTTCCTTATTAATTGTTATATACATATAAATATGTATATTTTAACATTTTTTGTACTTTATACACTTTTATGGTTATTCTCCTTAAGATACATACCTATAAAGTGAAAAGTTTTTATCGCCTTTCTTTATAATAAGGTATTACATGACATCTATTTGTAATCAGCGAATTCTTAGAGTAGAACTTCTTTGTAAACTATATTTCGAGTTTATCTGACGAGAGAAATAAAACCAATTTACGTATACATCGTATCAACGAACCAAAGAAGTTTATTAGTTCTTAGGGAGTCAGTTTTCTGCAAACGATAGGTTAATTACAGCGCGAAATATTAATACTTTAAAAATATATAGTATCATAGATGAAGAGTATAGCTTTTTGGAGATCTCGATGGTCGTATGTGTCATGAAACCTTTCCCGTAGAATGGTTTTTACTTTTTTCTAAATCCTGCAAACTATCAAAATAAAACGGGCACGAAAATTTAATTTGAAACTCCTGTTTCAAACTCTTAAATTTTCTTTGAAATCCGTAGAGAGCCGTTTTGGAGCCTACTCTAAAAAGAAAATTATTCTTTGTAGCGGAAGTGGTAAAATTTTAGATACTCGAGGACAAGTCTCAATAAATAGCATTTGATGGATCGTGAAATACAATTAAGAATTCGCAAATGTAGATGCTATGAATGTAATGAGGAGGAAAAGTGATAATTCCAAACAAGAATTATCTCGTTCATCGTCATTACCGATTTTGTTTTAGAGCGATAGGCTACACGAGGTAGATTCACGTAGTGGCAGCTGGTATTTAGTAGATTAGGAAGCGATTTGAAAGGGGAAATCGGTAGATTTATGGGTTAACTAGGGTCTCTGGGCTACAGTTTAAGAATCCTACTCGGGAAACTCCTGAAAGTAATGCAGGGAAAATCTCAAGTAGGTCTGAGTCATGCAATTTGTCCCACGCTTTTCCATTGACAGGAATTGGGTTTTTAGTGGAGATGCGCCTCGATGACAATAGAGGATGATGTTAGTTGACTTGTAATAACTTGGCTGCCAGATTGATTAATACCTGAATATTGTTTAATAAAATTAAATATTAGCAAAAAAATAAAACAAATAAAGAACAGTTTGTTATGTACGCATCTGTGATATTCGTCAGGTGTAATAAAACTGAAAACTAACAATTAAGATAGACAGTTGAAAATCGTTAAAAGTATAGTATTATATAGTTTAAGAGTAAGGCATCGTACGTTTATTGACAAATAAATATATTGTTAACAAAATATTTTTGAAATCATTCTAGTTTGGTACCTGGTATTAACGTTTGAAATAGGCATGATTAAAATTAGTAAAACGTTTAAAAACTAATGACTGTTAATCAATAAGGAGCTTAATTTTAGACAAGTCTTCTTTGATCTGGGTTTTCCCTCGTCGTTTTGGTTTATTACAGTGAACAAGAAGTTTATCAATGTTTTACGTAACCTCTTTGTCTGTGCTACATGCATGTACAAATTTTCATGTTTTTTAATTTATTGTTGGCAATTTAAATCACGCCAGAAGAGGTTCCAAATTTACTAAAAAAGTCGTGTACTAATTGCTGGTTTATGTAAGCTTTTTTCTATTTATTTATTTACAATCAGAAAATTTGGTAAGTAATATAGAAATGTTTGTCATGAATGTCAAAAGAATCATTTCAGTACTTGACGGGACCGATTGACCATCATCAGTTTGTTAAGTTATAGAAAAACCGTAGAGTAAAAGTTTATAATATGAAGGAAGGGGGAATAATTTGGGATGCGAAGGCTGACGGAATAAAAGCAATTCCAAGACGCGCCATAGATGAAAAATTATATAGAAGTTCAAACTTACAAACTAGTTCCCTTGGTTTTCAGTAACTTCGTGCGTCCTATTGTAGATTATGATTGTGAATGATGTACTCGTACCAATTCCGTGATGCATGGGGTTAGGATTCAATATTTCATAAAAGTTAGAGAGTATTTGAGGTATAGCTAACATGTAGTCATGATCACGCAGAAAATTATGCAGTTGTTTTAATGTCAAGAGAAGTATATTCGACAGAATTGTATTACATTTCAACGTACCATTCTCAATAGAATATTTAAAGAAAGAAATTATATTCTATTTTTGTTGAACTGCCAGATTCACAGCATATTTCAAGGAATATTTGATTATTTTATCTAAATGCCTTTTACTACGAGAAACGCGTGGCATTTTCGTTTAGTGGAAACGCACAAAACTTTTCAGTTATATCTTTAGTATCCACAATGGGTTTGTATTCATATTAATTATGAATTACTTAAAATATAAAAGTCTCTGTTAAATGTATTCTAATTACTTAATTAATTACACTAAGTGAAATAAATAGTAGAGATGACTTTTGATTTCTTCACCTTATTCATGCAGTGCTCATTTCCGAGAAATTATTTATTTATCGACTGCATAAAGCAAGCATAATTTGCTATAGACAACATGGAAAAACTGTCAACTGCATCGGAGTTTTAATTACGAATAAAGTTAGAACGATTATGTATAGCATAACAAAAGCTGTTCCCCAGTTTAAGCGTTTTAAATAAATTAACTTAATTCAGAGTTTATTAAAATTAAATTCATAGTTTCGTTGAAAGGGTTATGTATATTTAACATTTGGAAATAAAGTCCCTCAAAATTAGTTTACTTGTAATTCATTTCGCGTATTTTTATACATTGCACGAGATAAATTCTAATTACTCATTGGGGAATGTAAAACTGTGGCTGGGTATGTCTTCGTAGAAACAATTATTTATTAAATAAAATATTTGTCACTTAACTGATTTACATTGTTCTTTGATGATGTCACGTCGGTGTGACAGTTCATAGTAAAGTAACATTGGTATCAAGTATTTGATTAGAAAACCAGTATAATTCAGTATTTACTTTGAATATTCTTCGATATTTCTTAACGTGCTTGTTAAAGCTTCTCCACACGTTTGTTATTTTCCTGTATTACCATAGACTCTCGGTCATCGTGTCGTCACACTCGCGTGTTACAATCAGGATATTTAGTTTGATCACGGAGGAGAAGGAACGATTTCGCGATTCGACACCTGGTATAAAGAAAAGGAATCTATAGAAGTGAAGGAGACGAGCTTTTAATACAGTGGAAATTTTCTTTGTGCTGAATGGAACAGGGTGACAGTTGTGACACCTCATTTATTTCCTGGGCTGACTTGAAGAGGACTGTTCGGAATCCCGACTCACGCCGGGGTCCTCGCAGGTTGGAATAACAATGTCTGGAATATTTATTTCCGTAATGCACTATTTTACTTTTCAAAATACTTCCAAAAATAAAGTACTTATAAATTAACTAATTAAAATATTTTAATTTATGGTATCCGACCGATGAATATAAACGATATTCAGATAAATACACGTACAAAAAAAAACACTTCAGACGATTTGTTTATACTTATGAGACAGCCGTTAAACCACGTCAAATTTTCTGAATTATTTTCAATTATTCTGAATTATTTTCAATTATTCTGAATTATTTTCAATTATTCTGAATTATTTTCAATTATTCTGAATTATTTTCAATTATTCTGAATTATTTTCAATTATTCTGAATTATTTTCAATTATTCTGAATTATTTTCCATTTATGTAATATTTTCTATGTTTTTAATGCAATACAATGGTTAATAAGTAAACGTATTGTTAAATAATGCTTATAATAGATATTTGAAGAAAATATTTAGTGAATGACGGAATTTCTGTCTAATATTATACTTGGAAAAATATTTAACTGATGAAATATGAATCCAATAACAGCATTTAATTCTTTAATTCGTTTCTTTATAAACATAAATGGAAAATTTTCAATTTACTCTACATTTTATTTCAAGTTTGTTACTATTATTACTTTCAATACTTTTTTCTCAGTTTAACTGGTTGATTCAATTAACTTTAAGATCCTCCCTTTAAACTGATCCATTAAAATAAAATATGAATATTTTTATTTCTTTTTTTTGGGAGGGGGTGAACAGGCTACATGAGGGTGATCCTGAAACAGGAAACTCCCCTTTAATATCATAGGAAGGGAATTGGAAAGGGGGAATGCGGAAGGTAGAACAAGGCAGCTAAGGGTTGACTGGACTCTCGGGCTTTGTTTTAAGGATCCTACCCAGTGTTTCACCTAAAGATATTCAGGGTAAACCCTAGAAAACCTGCATCAGGTAGGTCGGGCATTGGGTACTATTATCTTCCGAAAGACACGAGACGAGTTTGCTATGGGGTCGCAGCATTTCCTTCGCTGTGTCTTCACCAGTTTCAGGAGGCAGTATTATTACTTTATTATCCTTATCATTACCTAGAATTCAGAGAGAAGACGACTGCAAGATATTTCATATTCAATCAATTATTTTAGATTCTTCCTAATATTTCTCGTTGCTAGGGAATACAGTTATAGGGTTTTCCCTTAATTCCCGTTAAGATATTGCCCGGTGGCACTAGTCAACCCTTGACTACCTTGCTCTACCTTCCACATCCTCCCTTTTCAATTCCCTTCCTATGCTATAAAAGGGCAGTTCCCTGTTTCATGATCAGCCTCATGTAGCCTTTTACTCAAAAGAATTACAAGTGTATTATTTTCAAACTACTGAGACCTGTAAAAAGTTGAACGAAATTGATTTAATCTTATTGCTAGGAATATAAATAATTCTTGAACGTTATTATATTTAAATCGAATTAATTTTCCAGCAATTTCACAATTCGATAATAAATTTCAATCAATGATGTGAATTTTAATTATGTCAGGGTTTTAACTTTGATTTGAAACTTCGTCTGTTAATAAAACGTAATTATACCATATTGATAGCGATTCTGGTTATCAAGTGGATAGACGATATCGAGGACTATTTAACCACATAGAATTGTCATTTTATTTATTATTTAATCACTTTAAACTTTTGTGAACAATTCTTTGAAGCACAAAAATATTACCCAGGAACATTGCTGACGGAAGGAGCATAGTTCCTTACTAATTTGTGCGAATGTAAACATTTCAACATTTTAAAACTTAAGTTGTAACTAACCAAAATACTGAAAGTGGCGTTAATATATAGCTGGTTAAATATTGAAAAACATAGAAGACTGAAGTTATGACATGTGGGCAGAGATGTTTCTAACGTTTGTTTGGAATCAAAGTAGATAACATAAAATGTGTCTTATAATGCAGGATGACCCACATTCCTTCTGATGAATCTTTCCAACACGCCAACTCCAGATACTGGTCTTGTATCTGAGCCTCCAACGTATTGGATTTCAAATTGAGGGGGAATTGAACCTCGTGACATCTCCCGGATATTTGGACATTCTGGCTCGACGTATCAGTTCAGATATCAACAGTGAACTTGTGCTATTACGTGACTTAAAATTTCTAACTGTAACGATGGAATCTATGCCAAAATTGCGAAAATTATTTTTGATTTTAAAAATTATTTTTTGAAAAGTCAATTTTATGGTGCAAATATGTATATGGACGGTAATCGTATTTATATTTCCTCGAGTTTTCTTAACAATTTGACCACTATATTACTGCTGAAAAATTATGAAATATAAGTGGTTATCAGCAAAAATTATGCGAATAATAATATGATTACTGAACAAATATTTTTTAGTCGCATGAAAAAATTATTAATGGTTGTTTAAAAAAAACCACTGCTATTATTTTTAAGAATTACGAAAAAACGAAGTTATACGGAAATTAAAATTATTTATTACTGTTTTTATTCGTAGAATTGAGACCTATAATCAATATTGTGATATTATGACAAATTTCTGTCGAGAATAGCAGTGCCGATTTCAGGGATGAAATTATTTAGCTGGCTGGATTGTTACACTTTTGCCTTGTTCAGCTAACCGGATAAAAGCAAATTACAAGGACAGAAAGTAACAGTCTCTATAAATAATGTTTTCTCTATTTGGGAAATATAAGTTTGTACGTATTACAAATCACGATAACAGCTACAATTTCGTATGAAAGTTAATTGGTCCCTTATCATTTAGATTTTTTAAAAAGAGGATTCAGTTCGGACTGCTTTATCTACTCGTGTATTAAACCAAAAGGCCAACGGCAAAACGGAAGATAAGAGTTAACCTGCAATAAGTCAATACTTTCAATTATTTAATTTTCCGATAGGACTGATCAATTTAGATGGAATCCGTATTCCCGATAACTGTGGTTTTACTAGAGTCACCCTAAATTAAAATTTGTGCTGCATGTACAATACATATCAAAAGTCAATTATAATTTGCTAAAACGAGTTTATTAAATTACGTGTCAAAGAATTTTAATTTTTAAGTATAGCAAAAGTAACTACATAATGTAAAATGGCTACATAACTGAAATACTTTTATTATTTAATTTAGTTCTAAATATTAGTGTGGCAAAACTGAAGAACGGATATATCTATTTTGGTTAGTAACAGTTTGACAACAAATCATAACCTTAATGCTACATTTTTAATATTTTAAAAAAGGAATACAGTACCAAAATTGGGCAGAAATAAATTTTAATAAAATAAAATTTTGAATATATTAATAAAAAGAATGCATATTATCATTCCTATCTTTGGAACCTCTTAAAGGTGCAAATATAATTTTTTATAAATATAAAATTGTGAAACATATAATACAATTTTATAAAAATTTAATGGAAACAGTGGAATAACAAATGGTGTTAAATTGGGAAGGGATATTTTGACGGAAGTTAAGGAATTAGATACTTGAGATGCGTAATAACTAGGGATGGGAGAGAGTAGGATAGGACAGGCAAGGAAGGCTTTCGAGAAAAATAGGAATCTACTTACGAGTAATATAAATTCGAATATTAGGAAATTTTTACTAAAAGTGTTCGAATGGGGCGTGGCGTTATACGGTAGCAGTTGCGGAAAGGAAAATAATAGAAACCTTTGAAATGTGGTGTTATTAGAAAAAATTCTGATAAATAATTGAGTGCATAGAATCATTAACGACAAAGTTCTAAACAGAATAGGGGAAGAGCAAAAAATATGGAGGACGTTGACCAAGAGAAGGGATAGATTAATAGGCCACGTTTTAAGATATGAGGGTCTTGTAAAATTAGCAGTAGAGGGAAGTGTGTGCGGTAAGAACAGAAGAGGGGTTAAGGATGGGATCCGCTAAGCAGATTAGGCAGGATATGAGGCGTGCTAGTTATGCGGAAATGAAAAGGATTGCGTAAAATGGTTAGCGTGGGGGGTTGCATCAGATCAGTCTTAGACCGATTTCCACAACAATGGAATAACAACTTACAATTTATTTCCTGAAAATTTATTCTTAAGTTTTCTCATTGCCCACAAATGACAGGCAATATGACTTTCACGTACGTGAAACAGCTAAGTGCTTTTAAAGTTAACGATGAAACTTTTACATTAAATTAAATAATTTACAATAATATTCCATATAAATTGCAAGCATAATTCTTCACATTAATACCGAAACTGTTAGATCAAATGAGCAACATTTCACTCATCAATTTTACAGTTTGCCAATCAAAATTATGCTTCTTTAAATAATTACGTTTGAATACCACTAAATAACTTTCAATGTAAAATTAAAACTGTTTTTATGTCCACTAATTTGAGTTTTTAAATAGCGTTTCGTTTTGCCAATGTGACATGCATTGCAATCTAAACGATATAAACGGGCCGGGCCGTATGTTTATTTTGCTAATTATGCTTTATAATAAAGTTAAAAGTATATTTGCGTTTATACTAGTTATAATGAAATACTTGATAGAGTGAATTCCAATAATATACCCGAGTTCGTGTAAATATTTTGGGTGGCAGAGCTAATTTTTAACAATTTAAATATTGGCATAGAACTGGAAATGGAAAAGTAGATGAAAATTTGACTCACCATTTGTATGGTATTTTTTTTGTCCAAGTGTTCCATATTTAATTAATTCAAAAATGAAAGACGGGGATATTCGATGGAGAATAAATTTGAATAAAATCTCATATTTGGCGTTGGATACAATAGAAATGGAGAAATGGAAAGATCACTTAACGGCTGTAATCCTTTGTTGTGATAGACAGAAGCGACAAAATAGTCCAAAATTATTTGAGTAATTGTAATACAAGGATATGGACTGTTTATTTTAAATTTTTCGATTTTGAAGATAAAGGACTTTACTTTTTAGCTTCTGTGACTACTGAATTAATTGCTTGAAGAAGTAGTGGAAAGCGTTAAACACATCGACATTTATTGTCACCCAACTGGTCGTACAGTTTTACGCATTTTCACATACAAAGTAATATTTCCTCTACGCTTACGAGCGTCTCCTTCAAAAAGCCTTTTCAATTGTTAGAAGACTGGATTAGAACGAAGTTAAAAAACGGAAGGGACGAACAATATGTTGTCAGTCGACGAGATGAGATTGCGCGAGCCGTGGAAGTAAATTAAATGAGGTGGCTATAAAGATCTAATATTACGATGTCAAGGGAGGCGCCAGAAGCTACCACGCACTTTAGGCGTTTAAGGAAACATACAGAGACAAAAGGGGATCTAGAATGCTTTCCTTATATTGCTTCCACAATAATAGCCTACGTGCTTCCTCCGTCTTTCCCTTTATAAAACCTCTTCCACTAAAGTGATTAGTCAGAAACCAATTTCCTTCTTAGAATAATGCTTCTGGTAGAGACGCAATTTCTGATAAAGATATCACCAACTTTGTACAGTGAAAAGTTTTTTGTTTCACTGCGTAACATTTTTATTTTAAAAAATTGCTACAGAAGAAATGTGGATCGTTGTTTTACTAGATTGCGGTTTATCACGGAATAATACGTTGCAATAAATAAACAATTCAAAACATAGTAATAAATAATAATTTGAATCATTACAATCATTACAAGATGCGTCCTTGTGTATTCAAATATGTATGTTTTCTTTGAATACTAATAAGAACAACACATGATTGTTTGGGTTGGATAATTATAAGTAATAATATAATTCTGATTATTATTACGATTTCCAGCTTGAATCACTACTTGACTACCTGAATTTCTCTAAAATTAATGATAAATGCTGTAAATTATACGTTAAAATTTTATAAAATGTTGACATTGAACTCCTGATTTTTAAAGAACATTTAACAACATTATAATCTACGGGTTGGGTAATTAGGTCGTCTTCATATAAAATTGTTTGTCAAACTCACCGTTATTAACTTGGGTTGGCATTTCGCGATTATTACGTACACACCACGGGGGAATTCTAGTTCGTGGAGCTACAGCAATGTCCAATTAGACGAGGAACACAAACCATGGTAGGAGAGAAGTTTATTATGGGTAACCACATGTGTGGTTTTAGTTTTGGATGTTCCGCAGTGCAGTGGAGGCTCCGGAATGTGGCCGACGGAGATTGCTGCAGCTGAATAGCAAAGTACACATGCCTCGCTGCGAAAGTGAAGGTATGGATCGCCGCGCCACACAAGGCTTCCTAGGAATGTGCAAAATGTTTTACGGATACAACGTAAGAATGCCAGAAATTTGCGCCCGTCACGTGGCATTAAAACTTCTATTTGCTGGACGAAGTGCGCCTTTTCTGAGGCTGCTTCAACGGGGAGTCTCAAATTGTTCCAAGCAGACTGGAAATGAAGTATGCCTCAACTGACAAACTATATTCGAAACTTTCCCCTTGAAACTGAGATACAAAGTCATAACACAAGAAACTGTATTTCAACCTGACTATTTTTGCAATGGTTTAAATAAAAATTATATTATTTCCAAAATGATAGTGTTATTATCTACACAAAGAGACTGAGATTACCGGTGTTCGTTGAATGAAATTCTGTGATAATCGAGAAACAACTATTGGATGTCTTTCTAGAGTATCACTATCACACAAGAGCTTACAAAACAAAAATAGTTAATTTGCCTAAAGTGATAATTTTTTATTTGATTTTAACATACCATTAATAATTTTAGTTATTAGGGACTTCCATACGATTACCTTGCACTCAGGAACATTTATGACACGATGCTAACAGACCATAGTTGTAGTTCCAAATGAATATGAACCATTTATATCTTTTCTTATAGCTTGTTATGAGCCGGGAACGTGAACAGAAATTTTATAGCTCTTTCCGAATGGGCGAGTTCCCCTTCTCTGACCTGATGAACACATGGGGGGTGGACAGGTATAGTGATAAATTTATTCCTTAAGCAATTTGAAGAGTGGGAATTGATTATAAAAGTAAGACCAAGGGCAATAATAAGCTGAGAATTAAATGCAAAATAAAAAATTGAAAGATGAACAAGAACAGGTTACGATATTTAAGAATTTTGAAGCATAATAAATGATAACTTGAGGCAGAAGGTAAAGTTGTAAAATTTCATAGGCAAGGAGGCCAAAAAATATTAAAGAACCTATTGCTCAGTCTACTAGGAGACATCGCATAAGGGACATCGCGGAAGATAGACGAGAAGAATCAGCAGACTTTAAAAACAAATAAAATATTTTATTAGCAATATCTATTTAAGTAAGAAAGTGGGCATAAAAGAAAATTACAAAAATGAAAAAAAACTGATGAGACATAGTACGAGAAAGGATTTCATCTAAGTAGATGTATTAGAAAACAAAAGTAGACGGGGAAAAGTGGCATTAGAAGATCAAAGGCATCAGAATTTCGACAGTACGAAGCAATAAGTAATGTAATGATTTCGAAAAAAAGCATGCCTAACACTATTATATTATCTACTATATTATCAATATACCAAATTATGGTCAATATACTCAGCCATGAAAACTGTGTCAACCTTGCTTGATTAGCCATGCAATGCCATATAAATTTCGTAATAAAAAGAAGTGAAGTACAACTAAGCTAGGTAAATTATTATAGTCACTGGCATGAAAATATACAAGAGTAGAGAACTTTAGATTAGTAAAATGTGTATGAAACTCCTGAATCATAGGCATACCCGTGATACAAGGGAAAGGACGTAAAGCCTAAGTACCGTCAGTGTTACGTAACTGAAGGAGTATCTTCTGCAAAGAATGAACGTGACTTTAAACACCAACAGTCTTTTCTCTCGCAGAGGGAAGAAACAAAAATTTGTCACGCCTTTATATAGAGTACGGAACGTATGAATATATTAGTGATGGTACCAAGAGCAGCAGGGCAAGAAAGTATCTCCTGGGAGAGGGATTTGATAAATGGGAACAGTCGTAGGACATCACTGCGTAAAGTCTGTAAGTACCAAGAAGTTTTAAAGTACGTCAAGCTCGAGGACGTCGGTATTTTATACAAAAAACGTCCTGTCAGAGAGCTGGCGCATTTAGGCGTCAATTGTACAACAAGTGGTTCTGCAGACGACTGGAGCTGCAGAGAGGCGTCGGCAAGATAGCTCTGTTATGCCAGCTGCAGGGGCGAATAATGGCACGCCAGATACTTCGGGGGGGAGTGCCAGATGAGATAATGGGCAAAATATTGCTTGCTCGTCTTTAAACCCTCTACACTGCCCATGGAAAGCAGCTTTACCCTCTGTGGAATCATTTTACTGTACAAGAAACACTAAAAATTTCGTTACCTCCTAAGTATTCATATCCTGATCATATCCCGTGCAGATAAAATTATTATAACTAAATAATTAAATATTACGTCACCTGATTGAAAGTAAAGACGTTATTCAAATTATATTAACAATCGTTTCTACGTATCGAATACATACAGTTTTTGTAAAAAATAACACTTTGTTCTTGATCTTATTTTATTCATTTATATATATGGTTACTAATTAGTTATATTTTGATTATAACTATAATTCTCAGATAATATTTTGGTTGATTGACTGCATTTATCTCATGATACTTTTAACGTAAAGGCTTCCTTGAGAGATAAATAAATTTCAAAGCGGTGTCACACCTCATATGGACTAACATTTATCAAAGCTACTTGTCACAATATAAAATCAGGATGAAGATGCGTAAAAATAAGCATAAATTAATTTATAGAAAATACGCATAAACAAGGAACGGATTTACGAATATAACAGAACTATTAAGATAAATTGAGCATGGTACAAGCAGGTCTTACTGTCTGATATTCCACACGGAAACATTTTAAATAATATAAAATTATTATTCCTAACCTGAAAAATTATAAAAGATAATTTTCTGATGATGCAAAGTTGGTTAATTATTCTTTACGTTCCCATATAGTATACCTCTTTTGTAATGTATTTGAATTAATCTTAGTACTAGTGAAACGTTGTTATATTAATTCAATAACCTTACATTTTTGACGAATCATATGACAATCGGATCAATAAAAAATCTGTGAAAATCCTATAATAGTTTCTGAGATATATAATTGTTCATAATCAACGGAATGTATTAATGAGACGCTTTGTTGAGAACCGAAACATAACCTTAGAAACCTGTTGCGTTCCTAAATTGTTTTTTATTATGCAACAACTAAAGCGTAAAAGACCGGCAATTATTGAGTAATATAAAATAAATATTTTGAAGCCATTATATGAATTTAAAACATTGATTACTTTTGACTAATTAACATTGTAGAGGTTCATCTTGAATACAGTTTTGATACCCAGTACTTCAGACGAATTAACTCAAATTTCTTTGACAACGGATTTTCTAAAAAAAATAATGATTAATTTATAATGTTACTAATATCAGCCATCAAAACGTTGAGAGTTTACAAATTTATACTCTAGATTGTGTTCATAATTTCTGTTTTATTGAGTTCATAATTATTTAAATATCTACGATTATTGATATTTAGTGGAAAAGTTTCTTCTGTAAAAAATATTCCGCTTTATTTATTATCGGATAATAAACTAGAGAGAAATTTAAAATTAAAGACGAAACTTTTATAACATTGTCATTTTACGGTAAAAATCTCTCTCATACACGTATTTCAGTTTTCCTTTGACGTATATACATAAGGAAGATTATTATGTGAAATCAGTGACGTACACAGATATATTTTGAGGCATGAATATTACTAATTTATATACAGAAAAATAGGTTTTTTATATAAATAGTACTTACGGTTAATTTATATACTTGTCTTATCAGAAATATATTACCTTGCCTATTTGATAATAAATAAATTTCTGAATTATAGTGTTCGTTTCTGTAATTCGTGCTATTTAAAATCACGTAGTTGGAGACAAGGATAAAGACTTTATATATATTACTGACGAATAAAATTGTCTGTAGTAAGGAAACCATGGAAAACTTCAGACAATACGAATAGACTAATTATTTTTATATCATTATAAATTATTAAAACATGTAAAACGATGGGGAAATTGAAAGTATAATTGCTTAGAATTAATTGAAATATTAATATTTAATGCATTGTATTACATATAATATAATAGAGTGCGAGCAATAAACGTGTGTGTTAGAGAGACAAATTTTCTCATGAATTTTTGAATATATATATAAGCGTTATCCATTGAAACGTTTATTTAGAAGTCTTTTAGTTATTTATATATTATTTTTCCAATTGTAAGTCGAGAATTTTAGAAATGTATCTATGATAAATTTATTATTTCAAAACTTGTTTGTATGATTGTAATTTTGTAGGTTATATATCCCATAGAAAATATATTTTGGAAAAAGTTACTGTAAGTTATTTACTATTCTACCTGTATCAATTAATTTTACTTATAAACATTTTTCGTACGCTTTAATATCATCCTCCACAAATTCCTACATTAATAACAAACACTATTAGTTTCGGTTGTGTTTTGAAGCTGATCTTGGCATACAAGAGAGTGGGTGGAAAGAAAAATAGAGTAGGTTCTTTTATAACTGTAACTGTATCCTCTAGAAACAAGACTTCATTGTGAAAGAGGCCGCCCTGATTATCTTTCCTCAAAGCTTTTACGGAGAATCGACGTGTTATCCTGCTACTTGAAACCCAAGAGCTTTCAGAACCTGAAATCTGACACAAACTATTTATGGTAACTTCTTTGTCGATATATTTTTCTTGTTTTCCAAAATGACACTAAATTACTATATGGTATAATATGTTGCTTCTAAAATATGCTAAGCGACCGTAGGAATATGAAACAACAAAAAAGAATTTTTAAAAATTGCATTGTGCTTCGAAGTTATGTAATTCTGCTGGCAAGAGGAATGGAAGTTCAAAGTACGTATAGTGTGTGTGTGCAGCGCGTGACCCCCTGACCGATGCGTGGCTGCGATACGCCGCAACACGCAAGCCGTGCCTAGGGCAACGGGAAAGACCTCAATTAATAAAAATAAAAAACAAAACTCCTCTCTGGCAAAAATCACAGTGTTTTTCCTAACTCAACTTGTATTCGCATACAAACACACACACAGACAAGTTTACGCTATGATGTATTGAAAGAAAACACAGGTAGTTACTTTGCTCATTTTTCCATTAACAAGAAGGCGTCACATTTTATACGCGTACTTTTAAAATAAATAACTCAACTAGATGAAAATTTCATCCCCTCTTGTTTAAAGAGAAAATAACACGGAGATAAATTTGCCCTCGACGTTTGGACTTATTTCATTTGAGTAAAAGCTTCAATAGAAAATTAGTTTCTGGTTCTTCGACTGGAATGTTGTCAAGTTGATTCTTTTTTTTTCAGACTTTGAGACCATTCAAGATTTCACTTGAAAGTACTACTTAAAATATTATAAATGTTAATAATACAATTACAAATTTCAGCAATGAATTATTTTATTTCGATACAGAATATTTCTAAAATTAATAAATAATGATTTTCATGTTCTTCAACTTGAATACGTAGGAACGTTTTACATTTAAGTTAGAATGTACGACATGCCATATTTTTTATTTTGTGTATCGTTAGTACAAGTATGTATTTGGGGTTATTTTGCCTCTGGGATGGCAGTGTTACTGCATCGTTTGTTTTAAACCGGCATTTAACGTGGAATAGTTTTTCAGATAGCAGTAGATAAAAGCAAAATGCGAGTTATAACCATTACGTTATGGGAACTTTGTGGCACGTGAACATTATTTTGGTGCGAGAATAAAACCCTGCTCTTAAAGGACCCGGTATTTCAGTGACGCTCGAGGCGTTTCCGAGGGAAACAAGTAGCCGTATTTCCGGGTGGCTTTGTGCCGTAATGAGGTCCATCAGAAGCGGCGACGTCTGGACTTTCCCGGGACGTGGCTCCTATTACTTGGGGCATTGCGGGAAGTTGTCAGCTGCATGAATGGCCGTTATGCGGCAACTGTTGCCGCGCGATTACCTCCCCAGCCCTCCCCCACCTCCCGGACGTCCCACCCACTCTCCTATCATCTCCACCTTGATTGGATGCTAAACTGTTAATGCATTTAACGTGATAGCGACGGAGTGCCGGGACAATGTTAGAGGGAGGCTTCGTAACTCGGTCGCCGGAACGTGAAAGCAAATATACACAATGGTCGACAAAGTCAATTTATTTCAATAACTAAATTGAGACGAAGTCGATAATTCTCACACTCCGCTCCAGTTGCGCTCTGAGCTTGTTTTCAAACATTTCCAGTTCTAGGTAGCGGTGGTGGTGTCGAGGAAATTGCGACGTCGGAAGAAGGTTTTAGCAGTTACTGGATCAATTATCGAACTTCACCACAACGAAATAAAAATACGAATCTGGCTTCCTGGCCAGGGCAGCTGCCAATCTCCCGCTTCGTCTGACTCCTGAAGATTTATTGCTGTTCTACACAATATGGCCGCTAATCGGTTCAGAGTAATCGCCTCTGTCAAATTGGGACAGAGGTCTCGAAGACTTCGAGTTCCAACCACTGGAGACGGTTTACAAAGCTAGGTAAATTTGATACGAAAATCGTGGAAGTGCTGTGGAATGAGTTACACAGACTCGTTTATCCGGAAAACGGGACACACATAATTGGAAAAATAAAGTAGCGACACAGACAAAGCTATAGAAGTAAACAAAATTTAAAAAGTACATCAGCCACATAGCAGTCAAGCGAGGGGAAAAGGAGGGATCGGGAGAGAAAACACCAAGAAAGATCAGGAAACGACTGACCTTTTGCGGTTGAGTAGCATAAATCAAAGAAATATATCATTCTTTTTCTTTCCATTGGAAAGTTTTCGAACACCCGACACAGCACTGCCGCACGCGCCAATGGCACTGGCACTGCGAGGAAGCGTGCTCGCCAGGGGCGGCTCATGCGCGCCCCCCTATTGATCCCGCGACTCCTCAGCGCATTCTGCCGGCCGGACGGCGAGGTCCGCTCGAGCTATCGTTCGCAGCGACAAATATCGACTCTCGTCCGCAGCTGTTGCATATTTATGTTGCTTGCTCCGGACAACCTTCCGATATCGTAATTGGCAAAGTACGGCGATAGTTACGAGTGCACGAGACGTTTGAAAACCACACGCAAAGAAAGGATCGAGTCCGTTTTACGGCTTTTTCACGACATTTCCTTTTCCCTGCGTTCTAATAGCTTCCATTCTAACCACCTCTGGCTTTCCAAAACATTTCCCTGCGCCACACGGATTATTTTCTGCAGCTGTTCATGTTCCTTATATTACAAAAAAAGAGAAAAAAAATCTTCGACTGGAGCAACTGTTTCATTCATTCAGGATGTTTTATAGCATGTTTTAAACAATAATGAGTTTAAATTAAATTTTATTGGCTGTAATAAACTCAAACAAAACTTTTATATGTTTATTAACTATTTAAATATATTTTTACACCAAGATTTTGGATTGTACTAATTTTAACACTACGATAATAACGAACATTTATTAATGTATTGCTGAAAGTGAGTTCAAATTATTATGTAATTATATTATTTTAATAGAGTCAGTTATAACTTGAAATGATAGTGATGCTGAACTATAGTTGTTAGACTTATTTACGTTGGAATATTTTGGAAACGAACTTTTATTTATGCCACGTACTTCTGCTAGTAGTGTGTTATTCAATAGGAAGTGGACATGCCTCAATTGAAGTCCAGTAAAGCATATAGTTAATTTTAGAAGAAAGACAAGAATGTCCAGAGAATTCAATAGTTCAGAGTACAATAGTATAGATTCATATTTATACAGTATAATATTTCAAGGAAAATAAAACTAACATGTGAGATTTTAAAATTTGATTCTTATGTAATAAGTTGTTAATAAATTATTGATACTTATTTATGAATAAATTGAGGTTGCAATTAAATTTTGAAAAGGAGTATTTAACCCATTAATTTGCCGTCATCTACAAATGGATTAAATTTTAATCTAAAACATTTTTAATTAAAAAAGTCCGTGTATATAATTTGTCAACATCAAAACAAGTTTATTAAAAAGAAATATTTTGTGTTGAAAATGATATACATATTTTTTGTCAATTATAAATGTTTTCTTAAATGTTTTTTTATTATGTAAATAAGTCACAAAGAATGGCGAAAAGTCAGAAAGGGAATATTTTGATATGAATACGCTTCGTTCCCCAACTTTAAGGACCTTCTCAGTTCTTTAATCAAAATATTAGAAAATGTCATGTTACTGCAGCAACGTACAGTTGTAACGTGAGATTTTGTAATATATTAATTAAAGAACTGAGGAGGTTGCTAAAGTTGGGAGACGAAACGTTTTCAAATCAGATTATTCCATTCCTGACATTTTCGCATTATTTGTTTTATTTATAATATAAAATCCATTTCATTTAATTACTTAATTTATAACAATTAATGCTTTTGTAGATAGGAATATAAAAAAGTAAATGGCCGAAAGTTTCTCATTTTAAACTTAGACCAAATTAATAAATAATTGTTAATTAATGAAGTTTGTAATATTTTTGAGACTGATTGAAAAACCCCAGGGATGTAGTATAAGATACAACTAAAATTTATTGATCACTTACAAATAAAATATAAGTAATGCCAATTAGTAATCACAATAGAATAAGTAGTTAATATGAAAAAAAATTGCAGGAGAAACTTTAAATAAAGACACATTGTATCACAAATTTTTTCAGTTAATATTTTTATTAGTTTATAATATTAATAAATAAAATTATGATAATTGTAATATTATAAGTAATTAATTTGAAAAAGAGGATAAGTACTTACAAAAATAGGAAAGAAGAACATTAAATTTAGAATAATTATATCAAATGTTTAATTAATATTTGAATTGGTTGCTAATTCAAATTATTCTGGTTATTAAAAATTTGTTATGATTTTATATTCGGAAATGTTTAAAAACCGTAACACTTGACATTTTTATTTTTCTAATTATATTGCATCTTTATACGCTTTAATATAATAATATTTTTGCGAAAGATTAACATATTTAATATATCATTTAAACTTATATTAAAATTAAAGTAACAGCAAATATTTTATTTATTGTTATTTATATGATTTAATATACTAAAAAATTTTTGATTACACAACGATTTAATAGTTATTACGAAAAAATAATATGATGACTAATCCAAAGTTTTATCACTTAAAATTAGTCATCAACACGTTACAAATGATACAATGCGATTTAGTTCAGTTTAATGTAAGCAGCTTGAAACGTTGAAAACGCACGCATTAACTGCATTTAAAAGGCGTTAATATAATACAACCCGCTTCCGTTGAAATTCTACGGCAGACGTTAAACTGTTTATTACCTCTACAAGGTGAGTTGCTGTTGGCAAATATTCACGCTATCTAATTCCAAAACAACGAAAATGGAGCTACATGAGCACATATGGCTTCATTAAAAAGAGTTTAATATTTGAAAGATAGTTATTAATATTGCGTGAAATATTTCATAAATATATATATAGTTTATTAATTCTAAATACTTAAGTTTGCTATATATTATAAAACTAGTACAGAATGTTTTCAATAAGACATAGGTGAAACAAAAGTAAAATAATTAAGTAAATTTCGTGTTGTTAACAAACTTTAATGTAAATGAAATAAAATAAAATTGTGGTTTTAAAAAATTACGCGGAAAAAAAGTAAAAAATAGAATATTCTTAGTTAAACGTTGCTAAGCGTTGAATGAATATACAAATTAAAATAGATTTTTTTATAGGAATTCAATATATGAGATTAGAAAGGCTTTACTTACATAACTTTTTATTTTAAAAACTATATTATATATTGATATAAGTAAAATTAGTTGATTGGCAATAAATGTGTTTGTGGATTTAGGTTGGAAAGTGTACAATAGCTATTGTGAGAGTTATATGTGTACCAGTAATACGAGTCACATTACAATTAAAAAGGTAAAAATACAGAGGAAAGCTTGAGATACCTAGGATAACAAAAATGAATTCTGAAGATGATATTCAAATGAAGGCCAAATTTCAATAGACACAGGAACAAACAAAAGAAGGGAGAATCTGAAAAAAATCTGTGTAAAGCCGTTCTGGCTCCATAAAAGCAGAGCGAATTCAAAGCTCCTTTGCAATAAAATTTTATGCGCTCCAAGCACGAAAGGATTACGGTTGGACTTAAAGACAGGTAATGTAAAATAACGGCAGAATTACTTTAAAAAGTAATAGCACGTTAATTAAACCATAAATGAATGGACAAAGAATCAAAATTAGAGTGAATGCCATCCATAACAATCTATTCTCTTTGTTATAATTAATTATTTATTTAGACAACGATAATGTGATTACATTATATTCGTGACGAATTAACGATATAGAACTGATAATATTTCTGATAAGATTGAAATATAATTTGACCATGGTAAGTTAGGAAACGCTGGTTATTATTAAAATATTTTGGTTAGAAATTTTGCAAACTAAGAAAAGGCTCATTTCTGAGATTTTTACTGTACTGTTAAGTGACGTGTTAAATAAAAATGTAATGAATGAGAACTGAATAGAAAATTTGTTTATGGAAGGAGAATTGTATAATGTAATTAATGAGATTATCAATATTTTATCCAGTACTGGATACAAAAAGGCTTCTAAGGGCAAATTGTTACCTAATTAAATTTGATTAATTTATTGGACAAACGCATAAATATTAGATTGATATTTGAAAACATTAAATTATTGTTACAGTAAAATACTCAATTTATATTTTTGAGAAGAAATGTTGAACTATCTAGTTTTAATATTCTATTTACTAAGGTACCAGAACTTAAATAGAATACGTACTGGAAAAACACTCGGAATGTAAGCAGTAGTAAGTAATATTTGGACTCAATTCCTACGGAATAATCAATTTCCGTACATTGTTTTCATAAAATGGTATACTTTTTCGGAAGTAAAATTATATATATTTTTTTCCTGGGTCAATATGTAAACTATAGGTTTCCGTAAATTTCTTGGCACATTAAAGGTTACTCAGCAATTATATCACAAGGCAGTAATACAATAATCTACCATTTACTTTCTATGCAAATAAAGAGGTTAATTAGGCGGGGTAATTAGAAATCGCCCTTTGCCATTTGTCCAAGTTCGGGCCGTTTGATGTTCGAGAAGCTTAATGTCATATGTAATCCACTAATGGTTAATAGGATTAGGTGAGTGATGAGCGATTAAAAATCTGAACTTGACGAAATGGATCAAAGGTTTTATGTGAAGTACTTTAAATAAAAAATAGACTTAGATCTGAATGGAATCAACCTGTACAATCAACAAACTATCGCATCTTCTTTACATGTTAACTGGTGTAAATTACTAATAACTATTATAAAATACATGGAAAATAATTTTACATCATTAAAGTAAGAATGGAAATATTCAAGCCACAATGAAACAGAATAATAATAGTAATTAGAATTGAGGAAATAAATATTACATGAATAACAAAACAGTTGTAAATGATATGTTTAAATATTAAATAAGGTTAATTTTAATATAATATTAGTTATGTGGATTCATTTTTTAAAAATAAATGAATCATTTTAAAGAAATTATAACGCCGGGTGAACTACTGCAATTATTTTCGGAGAATAATTTTAACTAATTGTACGAAATTATTTGCTCAGAGTTTGATAAAATATAAATTAAATTGATTATCTAAGTTTTTATGCAAAATCCTCCATGTTTCTTTCTGGCCTGATTTGTTTTAACGTCAAGTGAAAAATTCAGTATCGAAAAAAGGAGCAATTTAGGATGTTAACTGGTTATTAAAAATAGAATATAAATTCATAGAAAGTGCTGCATAAAACCTTTATTTACCATTTTGGCAAAGAAAAAAAACCTATCTTTCAAAATAAAAATATTGAACAGCAATTAACAAAAAGAAAGGAAATAATATGGAAGTGAAGAATTTAATTTGCCCTTCAAGTAATATTGCTAAATTAAAAAGCAATCGGCCAGAAATGATTATTAATCTAATATGTTAGAATAATGTCGACCAATACACAAAAATTTTTTATGTGCGACATAAAAGCATGAAAGAAAAGGAAGAACACTCAAACAATCGTAGGTTTTGGGTTACCCATGATATTATGAGAGAAATTTCTCTTTCCATCTTGGACATAATCTTATAAATAATCATTCTCTTAGTGTATGATATTAACATTTTGTAATTTTAATCAAATTTTAATATAATAATAGAGATAAACATATCTGCGATATAAATGTACTGATATAAGCTTCCAAAAACAAGTGTCTGCCCAAATAGGGTTTGATAATGAATAGAACTGTCCTTGAAATTCATAAAATAAAATTAATATAAACTGAAAATAAATTGTGTAGATAATTTGGAAGAAAGCCAAGAATAAAAAATGTCGACCGGACCAGGGACTCCATCCCTTAACCACCCATTTTCCGTGTGGGTTACCCTACCTCTGAGCTAATCCGAGTCGATATCCAAGGACCGATTCAACATTCCTGTTAACCTCAGCCAGGCTCACCTACAATTTACTAATCCTTTGATCAAAATGTATATTAAACAGAGCCTAAATGTATGCCAAAGCTAATAAGTTTCTCAAGTAACTGTTAAATGTTGGTAAGTTTATTAGAGAAATAAATATTGGAATAAACTACTTATTTTCAATAAATTTAGTATTAGATATTCATATGAATAGTTTTTATCAACTTAATAAATATTAATGAATCTACTTTCATTTATAAGAGGTATGCTTATTATACAGATTGCTTTATTTATTTATTTTGGATTTATTTCTTTAAACAGTGAAGTACAGTAAAGTAATTAATTTTATTTATCGCGGAAGACCTTGTTTTTCAAGGTTTTTGAGGGGAGTGACATGGAACGAACATTATTTATAATTTTGATGAATGTATCAGAGGTGATAATCACTTGCTGAATGAACTTTGCATTAAAAGTTTCACATTCTGCAAATTTAGTTAAAGACAGTAATTGTGACATACGAGTGCGGAATTTCTGTGGTGAGTTTCCTAATCGGATATTGAGAGGCACCGTTAATTCTGGCGCAGCTTCTAGTTGTTTTCCCCCATGCATATTCATTTATTCGACACTCGTTGACAATTGCGGGCCAGACTCTTGTTTTTATTTCCCGCCAGGAATTCGTTGCCTCGGCACCGAAGCTTCGGATCAGGAAAGCGGCGGAGGAAGATGTTTTCAATTACCAAATGCGCCCTCAGCCTGAGCCTGCGGGAACGCCATATGTTTATAATCCTGGCTTTGCTTCTTCGCCGAGAAAACCTTAATAAAGAGATCAATCTTGCTTTGCACGGGGCAGAGAAATTTCCGAGACTTCTTTACAGTGGTACACCAATTTTTCTTTAACCGCGGGCAATGAAGATGGGCTTTGAGAAGAATAAAGCAAACGAACACAATTTCCTTGAAATATTATTCGTAGAACGTCTTCTATTGACTTACAATATTTGAATTTAAAATATTAAAATAAGATTATTTAGCTTACATTTGAATAATTAATATTACTATACATTACACATTTATATATGGAACGGAACAAGAGAACGTAAATCAATTACAGATTTGAAAAAGTATTGAAATTTACATTTTATTTAAAAACTAGTTTAGTTTCTGGAACTGATGGCAATTTATAATTTTATTTATAAACAGTTCTTATTATTCAGCAAAACTTTAAGAATAAATTATTAGCTAGGACCTTAATATGCATGAATAGTGTGTTCTTTTCTAGGATACAGACAATATATTTTACACATCAAATAAAGAACCATCTGAATCATTTAATTTTCAGCTTATTTCAGCACAAAAAAGAATTTTTAGGCCGAAAGGGTCACGGAGTGAGGACCATCAACAGTTAAATTTTATACCTGAAGAAATATCAAATCACAGACGAAACGTAGTATAGTTCATTATTTAAATAAAATAAAAACTGACAACAAGGCTGTTATAATTCATTTAATATTTATTTAAATGTCAGATAAACTTTTTATTTATATAAAATACCGATCTAATGTGATATTGTTCTTGAGAATAATTTTTGTTTCCGATTTTCACAGTTAACATTGTTTTGCGGGATAGTCTGCAAGTGTTTCAGATTGTGCATCCAATTTAATTAATTTCTTCACTATGAAAGAGTTCGTATATTAAATGCTACTTTAGTATCGTTATACATTATATATATATATATATATATATATAATACGTACTGTTATCACAAAGAGTTCTTCTGTGAATGAAATATTACAAATTATTTGTAACGAAGTTTACTAAATTGAATTAAAATGCTAAAGCCTACAGCAATGCGTATTTAATTTTCCGTTGAGACAAAGAATAGTTTAATTACTTGTATGTGTGCTGGTTTCATTAAAAGCCATTGTTGAATCATACTATCTAAATTAAAGGAAATACAATTCCAGTTGGTAACGTATCATTCTGTAGAACTTTTATTCGGCAAATATATAATTAAATAATTTAAATTCTACTTTGTCTCAGTTGCATCGATAATAAAATTAAAATAATTATTGGAAAGTAATTATTTTGTTTTCGGGAAACTAAATAGATTCTTTGTCATTCTTTATAATGACAACGTATTTTATATACAAGTTTTATTTGTCATGGTATGTTTAAGAAGTTGTGTTAATACTCTGTGAAATTAATTGTATTTCTATAACTTTCTTAATAAAGAACAATTATGAAATAAGAATTATGTTTGTGAATTGTGTAAAAAATATTTAATAGAGCAGATTATTCATTTATCTCATAAAACATTAATGAGCATATATTACAAAATATTCCAACTATCTGTAAAATCGATGTATTTTAGTAAGGGTTTTAGAATTCAATAACACCTATTGACGACTTTAGTAATTTCGGTTTTCGTCTAAGGCACTGCTTTTGGTCCTGCAGAACCAACGGAAATTTGCATTACAGGAGAAAGGCCTTGTGAAATCAATTAACTGCAGGGGCCTTCAGGGTTGTAAATGAACTCCTTGTACCAGTGGACAATATTTTACTGCCGACAGTCGAGTGGGACTTGTTAAGCAGTTCATGAAAGCAATGAACCCGCAGTTCCAGAATTTACAGCGGAAGTAGTAACATGCAAAGGTCACAAAATCTCGTAACTTACCCTTGATATTTGACAACTGCTGGATTGTCATACACAAGGGAATCAAATTGCTGGGAGTTAAAATAGTTCAATAATATATATTGTCGTTGAATTTCTCATTTTAGGTGCTACGTGAACAAAATATTTTTGACTCACAAGCTCAACAATTATAAGCATATAGAATTAAGAATTATTATTAGAAAATGTGTTACTTTAACGTTTATAAGAAATGAGCTAAAATATTTTGTAATTAAAATTAAGAACATTCGTTATATCGTCACGAAGACAAATATTGCATTTTGTTTCAAATATCAGTATATTTATATGTAATGAATCTGTAAATAAATTTCATTTAAATTATAATGTCATCTTCTGGAGAGAAAAATGAAACCCGTGACGTAAAAGTATGTTTAACTTAATAAACTGTATAAAAGACAATTATTTATATCTTTTCAAGTACTAAAGTAGAAAAAAATATATTTCTCAGAAAAAATGTGAATGAAGAAGTATCTCTGATGATTGGATTTAAATGCGAGCAGCACTTTGACGAATCGTCTGCATCATTTCTCACGCAACAGGCTTCGCGTGCTTCCAGAGGCGCCTTTCTAACGTTACCACATGCCTGAGCTGCTAGACCTGTAAACTACAACAAGATATCGGACACGGATTGGTTTTACCAGAACTGTAATTCTCTTCGGTCTGAAATCCGTACTTCAGTGGGGGGGAGGGAGTGAGGGTTTAAGTTCGTTCCTGCTCCCTGCAAAATGGAATCTGCTGTGTCAATATGTTATACAGCGGCCTTACCAATATCTCACCAAACCGTGTTGTGCCATGTATAAATAAAGCTCATGTCGCATTTCGGATGGGATGTGGCGCTCAATATGAAGTGTTGGTGCTTACAGAAACGTGAGGGATACAGTTATGCAGCGCCCATGCTTCAAAAGAATGTATTTCCACATTTTTCGTGGCGTTGTGAGGAAATAACGAGTCGAACGTGAGAGAAAAACACGTGCGTGGGAGATGTACCATTGACCTGGGGCATTTAAATACCTAAACTTAAATTACATGAATGAATAAATGTGCTCTTATCTTTGTTAATGTTGTGTGTTTGTCTCATATTCACTCATTAATTGATCTTTATAAAATACAAATACTTTAGAAGAAATATTGCCACAGTTTCCGTCAAATTTAATAAAACAATTCCGGTCAAAATAATTATTTTGTTTACTGTTTCTTTTATAAATTATATGAGCTTAATTACCAAACTACAATTATTATGAAGGAAAATCATATCTGCTAGAGGCCTCGTTTCCTGTCGCTCTACAACCCTGATTTTTTTATCCCTACAACAATAACAATCAAATTCACAAAGAAAAGACTTAATTTGTCGGAGTTTTTAGCAAATCAGCTACAGATGAAAAGGTAACTCGTTTGTACAGTACGCTTATTTTTATATGGTTAATATAATGTTTTAATATTGAAAATCGTATGTATAATAACTATTACAGCGTTGTTCAAAATATAATCTAGACCTTAATTACTGTGTTGCAATTTTCGGTGTAATACTGAGGTTTCAGTGGCTAAAAATGAATAGAAAATACTTGATACTATATTCTACACATTTTCACTGTAGGGGAAGTATTGAAAGCTACTTTTTAATAACAGGAATTTTATTCATCATTAATTTGGATTTTCATTTACAATTCTCAACCAGATTCTCTCTCTCTTCCATTGAAATTTACAATAAAATTGCTGATCAGAATTATAAGGAGCATATTCATTTCTTTCTTCGGTTTTAATTCCAGATACAATTTCTTTAAAATATTTATGATGAATATAATGATTGATTTTATAAAGGAAATTATACAAACAGCAAATGAAATTGTTGTGAATAGAAATAATTGAGGGGGTAAACTTTTAAATGATTCAGTAAACTAAGTACACAGAATGTGATTTAAACTCTACTAACCTACTATAGGAGCTCTTAATTGTTATGTAATTTCGATTTTTGTAGCATGTTGAACGTAAAATGCATCTGGTTCTCAATTCAGATAAACCTTTTTGATAAGAGAGTTAATAAAGTCAATAGAGGGAATAAATTTGAGCTTCTAGTTTATAGGACGGATGCGTGCCAATTGGATTTTCATGGTCACAGGACATGTACCCCGGACTCAGAAGCTAGGTGATAAATATAGCAACTCATTAACTGGCCACTAATTGGCAGCGGACAGGAAATGCAGCCGACGGCGCCACGACTGCGCGTTTCTGCTTCGTTACGCACGCGGGAGATTAATCGGAGCTCACACTGCAGTAAATAATATCACTTCCCCTCCGCTATATAGATAATTTTTAATTTTCTCAAAAAACGGAACCTCACCTGATGAAAGAGGAAAAAAATTAGAGTCCACTTACGCCGAATTTAACGCTTTGAAAATACGCTACTCGTTTCCCTCGTCAAATCGGCACGGAATACTGAAATTGATGATACTAAGGTTTTATATAATCAACAGTTTATAGAAATTACTTCATGAAATTTCTTCTCGCTAAAAGGGACAACCTGCATGTATATCGGCATGTTTATCGTATTTTCAGTTTCATTTTATGATATTGACCTAATAATAAACATTATACCTATTTAATTAAAATTTGAGTCCATGTTTCCCCCTAATTATCACACACGTTGTTTCCTCGGCTTTCTACATTTATACTTTAGTTAGATTTCTTTGATTTATCTATAAAGTGATATGGAGAGGTAAAGCTATCGTAACTTTGTTTCGCGTGGAAGCCTATCTTAGAAAAAGCATTTCCTTGTAATACGCTGTGTCGAATAACGCAGTTATGTATTTCAAATAAGCCTGGCGTTGTGATAGAAGCAAATGCATGTAGTGGTAAATTTAGAAAGATGCTTACTGAAAACGAGTGCAAAGATTTGTCCTTAACCATTTCGTCTTGTAAGCTTTGGGGGAAGAAGGATTAGAAGTGACAGATGACAGCAGGAAGCACGTCAGAAGGCTTGCAGGGTGAAAGCCTGTAACCTAATCTGCCTTCTTTGGTTTAGAAAGATCACACAAACACGCGTGACGTATTCTGCGAGACAGCTGAGACTGCGCATTTTGAATTGCGAAATCGACTTTCAACGTAAATACTTCCTTACACACGTGTAATTTGTTCTCTTTTTTTCTTTTAAATGCTTTGTTTTTAACAATTTCAAGTACTTCATAGATTTAAACTTGTAAAACGTGACAACTTTTTTTATACAAAAATACTGTTAACTAAATACAATGAAGGCATTGAAGCGTATACACTTATAAATAGCGAAGACTTCCCCGGTGAATTAGATTCAAATAAAATTCTCGGATTTCAACCCGGGTAAAAGTTTGTTTTCACAACGTTTCGATGGCGGAGCTTGGCGTCGAAACGTTGTGGAAACAAACTTATACCCGGGTTGAAACCCGAGAATTGTATTTGAAAGACACCTATAGTTTGAAATTTACAATTAAATGCATACTCTTCTATGCTATTTTAAAACACACGAATGATGGATTATTTCATTTGGGGTTTCTCTAAGACAATTTATGGGAATGATATTGATTTGTCAATAGTTACTTATGGCTAAAATAAGTATGAATATTAGAAAGTTAATATTAAAAATTTTCGTATGAAGTGTGGCTTTATATAGTTGTAAAACGTGGACGATAGGAGTTACAGAAAGGAAGAGAATAGAAGCTCTTCAAATGTGGTGCCATAAAAGAAGAATGCTGATGGGCGGGTAGGAAGTTATAAGCAGAATACGAGGACTTTGACCAAGAGAAGGGATAGATTAATAGACCTTGTTTTGAGACACTACAGTATTGTAAAATACCATTAGAAAGAACTGTGTGGGGGCAAGAACATAGACAGATTAGGAAGGATGTGGTATTTTTGTAGAAATGAAAAGGCATGCTCAGAATAGGTTAGCGTGGAGGATTGCATCAGACCAGTTTAAGGAATGATTACTACAACAACAACAGTTCCTCATTGGAAGATTATATTAAATAACTGTTTCGTGGCAAATTTTTGTAATATAAAATGAAATTATGAATAAATAAGTGTACGATGTATTAGTTTATTATCAGTAAAACTGGAAAATAAAGTGATTTTTCAACCTTAATTCATGACGTTGCTTTAAAATTTTCTTCGTTATTAGTTATAAAATTATTAGAGACGATCATTCGTAACCTACATCACGCAATTTGAGGACGTTAATTGAATCATACATAATAAACTATTTCTCGGCCGTAACTCAACAAACAATATCCGTTTTCATAAAAAATACTATCTTCAAACATGGGAACAGTAATTCAATACCGAATATTGCTCAACATGTTTAAACAAACCACAGATTTGGAATCGGGAGCATCCCACGTTAAGTCATAATTTAATACCAATTTATATTAATGAATTCATTACATTTTACGAGCAGAATGATTGTGCTTATTTTTACGTGAAAATGGAAAAAGCATTTTTTAAATCAAGAAAATATGAAATTGTATTATTTGTTCTCTACTACACTGAAAATAATTGTGTTTCTATGGTTTTGGTGAACCTATGTTAATGTAACAAATCACCATTTGGAAAATATGAAACGTTATAAATATTAAATAAGTAGTTTACAGAACCCCATTAATACATCGTTAAATCGGTATGTATATATTTACGAAGACATTTTAAATTAGATTTATTTTCCCCAAAAGGTGGAAATGAATATTTACGTAAGGCTCTAATACATTACTTTCTTAAACAGGAAATTTGTTCACATGCATTTATTACAGATTAATAGACCACGTACACAATGAAAATTGAATTGGAACTCTGCTCGTTAAGCCGCTGTACATGTTGTTCAAACTGTGCTAAACGCAATGAACAAAAGTGCTTTAGCTTTTCCGAATAAAAACATTCAAATACTCGTGAAACGATATATGGCAATAATTTGGTCTACTGTAATTAAAATGTCAGCTTTAAACGGTGTTGTTTCTTTTATGAAACAGATCCTAAACACGGATTGTATTTGTAGAGGATTTTCTCCGCTGTCCATTACTAGAGAGCTTATTTTAAGGTTCTCTCACTTCGTAATCGGCAAAACTTGTCAGGAATTCACATATTTGAACATTTATTAACCACTGAGACGAATGAACTGATGAATCAATATATTTATCGAACTTTAAGAAAAATATTTACGTGCGTTCATTTTCATTATAAACAATTCATTAATTAAATACTTTCATAGAAAAACTAAGAAAAAATGTTGACCAAAAATTTCAGATTAAAAAGTTTAAATTTTCTTATTCTCACGTATTTGTCCGTTAATTTTTATTTATTTCAAGAAAGTCAGATAACATGTGGCTTAAAGGTAATAATTAAATTTTATGATGAATAACAAAAATAGGAATTATTCTGTCAAGGCGATTTGTCTTTTTAAATAATGTTTGCTCAACTCAGATAAATTTGTTATGGGATTTTGATTTTAAAAATTATATTATTCATAATTAATTTATGATGTGATTTTTAATATTGTATTGTTTGTTTTTTAAAACATTTTCATTTGAATAATGTTTTTGAAAACTTTTTCGCTTGGAGCAATATATTGTTTGTTCCTTTGAGACAGAAACCCTATAGTTTTTATATTCTTTATTTTAAATATATTTGAAGTATGTTATTATTCCCCTCAGAACTAAGAATTATTTTAGATGATTTATTTATTAAGTTTAAATAAAATCGAATTAATAAGTAATAGTGCAACATATTAGTGTGAATAAGTCTTATGTTCTATTATCATAGAAACCTAACAGATAATTCAATGATCGTAGTGATGTATGATTACAAAGAAAGAAAATAAACCGGAAGAGAGGATATCACCTTTGGCGAGGGTCTTAAACTGCAGAAATTGATGGATATACTTTATTTGCAAAACCTATAACAGTGGAAATTAAATAATATAATTTTCTCTAAGGGTAAAAACGTACGATTTGTGTTGGTTCATTTAAAGTTGTTCAACATATATTTCTAGAAGGGTAGGTAAATTTTAATCATTTGGAGATTTACTAAATTATTTAATTGCATGCAAAACCATGATTTTGAACCCTGAGAAAAAGAGAAGGTATTTTGTTTACGTAACTTTTTATGAGGCATTATGACACCAATGTTTTGGTTTCTCATAACAACGAGCCGGAGATGTTCAAAGTTAAAGTAATCTTTAATTTGAGGTAGGATTATTACAATAGCCAGGTTGATAATATAAAGCCAACTTTCAGTTTGACTACACCCTAAAGAGTGCTGAATAAAAATTTTATAATAATATTTTTCTTGGATATTATATGTTTTAATAGATAGTTTAATAGAACGACTTGTCTCACCGTTAACTGTAGTCACAGGCATTTTAAGGTTCTTATTACTCTATTACTGAATTAACAAACTGTTCTGTATATATTTAAAGTACATTTGTTGTATTACTGCTTAATAAGTGTTGAATAATTAAATGATCGACGCAGAGTGTTGTTCTAAACCATCCTAGACGTAACTTGTAGAGCGCTAATTATTATTATGCTAGCGTGCGTACAAGTCAAGAAGTGTCACAGTAATAAACTTTATGAAAAAGATATATTTATTATCCAGAAACATGGAAATGCACACAGACAGAGAAGTCGGGGAAGTGCGGGCGATAAATAAAGTGCTCTTTTGAAAGCCGCGGTAGAAGATGAACTCTTGGAGGAGGCAGGCGAGTTTTGAAGTACAGAAGACTCCACTAGGAACTCGGGGAAAGCGCATGCATCATAGTCGTGTCTCGGCGTCACAATTCAGATCCGCTCTCCCGCAGGGAAATCTGCTCCAACGACTCAGCGAGCCTGTCAACTGACAAGTTTCGCTCGCTCTTGCTTCCGTCAACGTGACGCTATCGTGCCATCTCGACAAGTACTTCATTTTCTTTTTAACGTATAATTCAACTTAAGCCAAACAAGGAGACCCTACGGCATGTGACGGGAATAGACTCTTCTTCTGGAAAACTTGGTTTGCAAAATGGTTAATGCCACCGGGTGAAGTGGGTATTTCCATACTACAGTCGCCTTCACCGCAATTGCTTAAAAGATCAAGTGATATTTCAGCGGTAGTTGCCATATCCTTCCGACACAAAAACTGCCCTGCGATATGTTCCGCACTCCATTTTCACGACTTAAAAAATCACGATTATTAGAATGATTCTGGAATTTAAGTAGACGGTATTCCAATTTTTTGTCATAAAAGTAACTCAATAACCCATGTCACTTCAAGCCGTGTTGTCGTATGGAATATATGATGTTTATTATTGTGTAACCAGAAAAAATTGTTTGCGCTCTCTCTTGAGACACGCCGACAGAATGCTACATTGTTGATATACCGTGTGGAATGTAAAAGAAAAAAGTGCATAAAAAACTTGGCAGTCGACGGCCAGGCATGCTGATGTCAATTTGGGGTAGTGGATCCGCGACTGGTCCCAAAAGTAGGAAGAAATTATGACAGTGAGACACCACGGTAGTTTACGGATTATAAGAGCCTACGGCGAAGAGTGGAAGTTTTATTTAATTAATGATCACGCCCTGAGGATTGTATTGAATTAATCGCTCAAAAATAAAGTTATTAAAGGAACTTTTGGTAATTTTATTCCAAAAGTTACCTGGCTCAATTAATTGGAATAAATTAGTAATCAACAGAAACCTGCTGCGGTAATTTTTATGTATCATAATTCGTGTTACAGACTTCTAGGAGTTGTAGAGTGGATTTAGTAGATAAGGTTCTGATAAGGGACCCATGTCCGGAAATGTAGCACTTGGATGCAAAATAATTTAATTATCGAATCAAATGTGGTTCTATAGAAGAATGTTGAAGATAAGATAGAAAATAAGTTTGAATAACTACCCAGGAAGAAGAATAAGAGAAGAGAGTACAACATAGAGGACTTTTACCAAGAGACGGAATAGATTAATAGGGCACGTTTCAAGACTTGACGATCTTGTAAAATTGGCATTAGGGGTAAAAACAGTAAGGGAGGCCAAGGATGGTGTACGCTAAGAAGATTATAGAGGATGTGGTAGTTATGTATAAATGAAATGGAGGGTTGTATCAAACCAGTCTGAGGACTGATTACTACAACAACATAGAATAAACTGGAGAAGAAAAGAATTTATTACGCAAGTTATAAGAAACCTCGAACAAACACACACACACACATAATATCTAGAGGCTATCCAGAAATCGAATCCGGTCACTGTCAGTGACGCTAGCCACCAGACCACAGAGGTGTCCTATAGAACAGTTAATCAAATTAATAGACAATAAAATAAAATGTCAGGTAAAAGGAGCACAAGTGTCCACGCATTATTGTCAAGAAAATTCAAAGACACTTCCATCACATATTTAAAATTCCTTACCCAATATTTTAATTCCCAATCAGCGAAGGAATTTTATCCTTAATTGTCAGAGAATCTTAGTCAAATAAGATGATAAAAATCATTTATTTAAACATGTATATGCTATAGTTTAAAGGGAAAAAATATTTTGATATTTAAAAAACGTTTAATAGACATTACTTCCAATAACAGAGAATCTAACAATTTTAATTGTTTCAGCTTGAAATCTGCGGTTTACAATTAGTAAGAATAGAATTTTTACGCAGTTTAATTGTGTTAAAATTATATATGACATTTGAACGAATTGTGATAAATCTACAAATTATTAAAAACATTTCATGAATTGACAAAGGTTTGAACGGAGATAAATAGAAGTAAATTGAAAGAAATATGGCAGTTGATTGCGTTTTTAATCAAAATTTTTCATAAAAATAAAGCAACTGGGAGGAGTTTAATTAAAAATTTTGGTCTTTGAATAAAGCTTTTATGCAGTGAAAATTATTTATAGACGTAACTGGGTTGTATTGAGTAGGGAGCGTTTATATTCGATATCATGATCATTGATAATTAATGATGCTGACCTTTAAGACACGGTCATTTACAAAGGTCAAACTATTGTGAAATATAAAAAAAGCTGTATTCTATTCCGACGGATTTCAAATGGCTGTATAATTATCGGTCCATTTATTACAGTAGAGAGTGGGAGTAGAGGTCTTGATGAAGCCTTTCACGTTTAGTACCGTGACGGCTTGCAGTGTAATTTGGGGAAACGGTAACGTTCCTCGTAAAACTCTGCATGTGGGCTTGCTGCATTAATACTGTTCTCAGGAGGAAGTCTGACGCTTTCATTTCATTGTAAGGACTATTCCGCCGCAATGAAGTTTCCAGACTTTTTTGCAACTTCTTTCAATTTGCAGTACTGGATAGTAAGACCACTTCCTTCGAATCCACAATATTTCTTATGAATTTTACACAGCAGTTTTAATGTAACGCAAAGTGAAGCTTATGTTACAAGTTACACGATTTAAAACGCTCAAATGCAAATGATTAATACAAATAAAGATTAGTTGTTTTCAAAGCCGCGTCAATATATGTGGCACAGTATCGGCGTAAATGAATTATATCAAACTGTCAATAGTGTATTTTGGTAAATCGTTAAAATTGCCTGAAGGCACGCCCAATTTTTAAAATATGTTTTAAATGAATAAGGTTTACTGTGTTTCAGTTTCGCTGTACATCAACGTCCATCATAATCAGCCTAGACACTGTACGAATAAAAACAAGCGACTTTTTAAAAGAAAGGTCCGGATTTCGAGTCCCTGGTCCGGTTAACATTTTTCCATTCTTGTCTTTCTTCTAAAATATCTATACGGTCCTAATTGTTCCTCCGATGAAAGCATTTCTACTTCCTTAGAGTAGAATCAAGTGACTTGTATTTAGATGAACTCAATGTCAGCAGTACTATCAGTTTTCGCAGATTGAAAATCATATATTTAAGATTATATTTACATTCATCACTGAACTATACATTACTTACCGTCACGTAAATTTACTATCTTGACGCATCGCCGCTCACGATTATACGACTGCATTCTCCAATTTAACATATTTATGTATATATATGATTGTATAAGGCAATGAAAACGGTTAGGGCTGTCTGTGGTAATAAGTTGTGAGGCTATTTATATGAATAAACAACATAGATGGAACTGCAGAAATTTTGTTGGATTAATCTGCCAATTTCCAGAAAATATTTTATTAAATATCAATTGTTTGTGGGTGTGTGTGTTTACATCCAAAAAGCCAATATGAAAATATTAAATGCATTATCTAGCCCGCGCCGAGGCAGCTTTCTTAATTGACGGAATCCTCCAAGTACTCTTAGTGTCAAAAAGTTAGTTACAAGTGGCAACTGAGGCATGCAAATCAAATTAAATTAGATGTATAATAACATTATAATTCATGGATGACTTAATATTTGAGAATAGCGCAAATGTTTACGGTTGACAGAATATATTTACACGACTCTGCAAATATAGCGTTCCAAACTCTAGGTTCTAGAGGTTAGAGTTACTGAATTGAACGACGCTAGGAGGAGAATCTTCAAACGTAAACTGCCTCCGTTTCTGACAAAATGTGTTCACAGTCTGTAAATATGAAGTAAACTGACTGCAGTAAACATTATTATTATCTATTAAGTGATTCACCAAAGGAACGAACACTGTTGTTTGTGTCTCAAATGCTCTTGAATTTCTCATGAAGCGAATTCATGAAGCAGAACTCGAGACTGTGTACTGAGGTTAGACTTTTAGTGACAATTTCAGGCTGTAGTACTTTTAAATTCATATTCAAAGATGCACGTGTAATGATTTAAACTTTTTCGTAATAATTTATGTTTTATATTTATATAGGGCACCAGTGACTAAATACGACCAGACAGTGATATAATACGTCATGATGACGAAATATATACACATGTTAACATAATATCACTCGTAGGACAATCAAGAGTTTAATTTAATTCCGTAACTAGTTACATAAAATAGACGGTGTTAATTCATACAAACATTTATTAATCATTAATTGATAAATGACATTTCTTTATAACCGTGTGCACATCCGTTGCCCCCGCAAACCAACGATTGCTTCCCCAAAAGCACTTCTTCTCCTGGCTTTCTCTTTATGCTTCTCTGTTTCTGAACTCTTTCGTGCAGCCGCTAACTTCAAAATACGAATGAGAACGTCATGAGGGCGAGTTATTTCACACTGATTGTGGGAAAACAATTAAGAATTCTTTTTTTAATTTTTATAATTTAATTCGCATTGTACATTCTATATTTTTTAATATTTGCATCACAAATAAACTGAATTCGCCACAGCGCCTATTATATCTTACATTTACCAGATAATGATTTATTATTACTTAGTTAGGTACAAGAAATTGATTCACAAAAGAAAATAAGTGAAGTAAATGTCAGTAACACCGAGGAATCATTTTTCTTATCGTCAATACATTACCACCATCTTAATGGAAAGAAGACTTTATAAACCACCTATTTCCTTTAATTATAGTTGAGTGCATGTGATCTTTTCTTAGACAGGTATAGCCTGTGTTTCCTTTCATGTTCCACGTAAATTTATTCGAGCTTTTCTTATGAATTATATTTACAAAATTCATTGATTATTCCGCTTTACCCATCACATGATTTAAACAGGGAGCGTGAAAAGCAAAGACCCTTTCCCACAGAATATATTGAGAAACACACTTGCTATGGTAAATCGTGTTGAATATACTGTTTTCAGATATGGGATGTCAAAGTAACCTGAAATCATTATCATCGAGGCCAACTCTCGTACCCCCAATTTTATAGAAAGGAAATGCGACAGATGGCGGTGTAGTCACCGAAAATGGAAAAGAGGTAAGACCATCGGCCTACAGAATAATTTTTTATCAATACCACACATATTTAATATATTTTAGAATAATATTTCATAGCGCTAGATATAAACCGCTCCTGGACCTTTTGGTTGAAAATTTTTAACTGTAATGTATCTGTTGCAGTAAAATCACTTGCGCCTACAGAAAGCTGCGTCGCTCGATCAAGCAGTCCCCAACCAATTTATTGGCGGAGTGGCGTCGCTTCGTTAGGAGTGGATTGGAACGATAAATAGAAAAGTAGACGTATTCGGTGTAAGGATATATGATCGCAATACAGTCTCCAGACAAGTTTAGTACCGCATAGAGGTTTAGTCCTCCAGAACTAGAATAAGTTGTAGAAATAAAGACTTACTTAAAGAAGATTGCCAGAAGGACAACACAAATTAGTATTCAGACGATAATAGACCAACATGCATGTAGCAGGGATATGCGCAGTGCTCATCCCATCTTCCTGAGTCTCAACAGATGGCCAATCATGGGACTGAGCATTAGGCCGCTAAGCAGAAAAAATCTTGTCTAAGTACCGTTACTCATTACCCCTCTGGATAAAGTCCACTTACCCTTGAGCCTCAGGTCCACTGTCCCTGGTCAGAAAAATCCACATCGAGCCAGTCTCTTGCGAGAGTATCATCTTCTCCAAACATTATTATTGTTATAACGGCTCAATTATTCTGAACTTCACAATAATGTATGAGAGTCAACGAAATATTCAACATTTCTTTTTTTTTCTTTCGATTTTTCATCCGAAAAGTATTCCTCGAGATATTGTGAGGGTTACAAATATTTGGCAAAGCCTGAGCAACCTCATCAGTTTTATTTAAAGTTATTTGCGTCTTGAATACCTCATCTCTGTTACTGAATCATTAGCTATTCTATCTTCTGTTAACTAAATACAGTAAGAAAATTCAGTATTCTTCTTGTGACGAAGATTGAATTTCCGCAAGCTTCCACGCTTCTCCTACGTTAGTTACGTTTATTTTTTAAACGGAAAGCTAAATATTTACTTATAGAAAGGAAACGTTAGTTTGCTGGGCTCTGCTCGGAGCGCGTGACACTGCAGTCTATCCTCATTAAGGCGAGTAAGCAACCTTCTGCTTCAGAGTCTGCCCGCGGGCGTCTTTATTTCATTGTAGCTCGTCGGTCCCTCTGCCAACCGTGTTTCAGTATTCTGTTTGCGGGCTCCTCTTCTGCTGCTGCCTGCTTCCAGATAACCTTACCTACTTTAAACGCTTCAACTTTGAATACGATTTCGTTTTCCTTCCTCAGAGCCCAGAACCAAACTGGCTCGTCTGATCCGATTTCGATTCAATCGAAGAGGTAATCAGAAAAACAAAATACATCAGTCAAGCAATTACGTGTATCATATGCTTGATTTATTGATCGTATTGATCATAAATGGCGAACATATAATGTCAACTTAATGAACATTCTGGATCCATTTACACCAGTAAGACGATTCTCCATCGACCATTTTTTATCTGCATTTTAAGGGGGTGGGATGAGAAGGAGTGATCTTCATGTGATATCAGTCTTAAGTACTAGCACTGACTGAACGAATTTGGAAAATCAGGGTGCCAAAATAAGTATTGTTAGTAGAAAAACAGATCACAAAACTTCAGATTATTGCAGTGTCACTCGTTTTATCATACTTCGACACATTGATATTCAAGCGTTCCATCCTGTCCTTTATCTTCATTATACACATCATGAAAAATTTCATTGTGAAAGTATTTATAACTGATTTGTTCAATCAGACAGATCAATTGGATTAGTATTCATGATTGACACATTAAGTGAACCGAGGTCACCATAACAACAGATTAATTTAAGAAAGAATTACTATACTGAATTAAAAATATATATTTAAAAAGAATTTTTAAATCAAATTACTTGCATTGATACACGCAGATTAATAATTCGTGATGGCAGAAAGATCGTCTGTTGGAAATTAGTCAGAATTCAACAAGTGTTCATTATTACAGAGTAAGGTTTTTTCTACCGGAGATAAGAATTAATCGTCGTTCTTGGCGAAACTCTGGTAATTACGACTTCCGTGGGTGGCGCATGTAACAAAGTGTTGATAGGCGTAATAAGCATTTGGCGGAAGTCGCGCAGGTCCATCGACTGCCCCCGCCTCCTTTAGGATGACGTCACATCCGCCTTATTGATTTGTGTGTTCCCAACAAAAAAGATCTGCTCCACTTTAATCAAGATTATTAAAATAATTACAGTTTCGCACTCCACAAAAGTTAAGATTTCACATTTATTTCTCTGAAATTATTTCAATTTCATCAATCACGACAAACAAATTGCTATAAATAGCTTTATTGCATGAATCAATTGTATTGAAAATAATGAACAGTTTACTTATAACTGATATTGCCTTGGAAGACGAAAAATGTCAAGTTAAGACGCAGTGATTTTCATACAATGTCACTATATAAAACGTTTTAATTTCACTGTGAATGGATATATATATATATATATATATAATTAAGATTACGCGAGCAATAAGTAAATTTTTTAGAAATTTTAGTGAATTTAAAATGTATTGTTTTCATACTGTCTCTCCATTATTAATCAGAAAATGAATTTCATGCTTTTAGAGAGTTGAAATTAAAACAGAAAAAAAACTATCTATAACAGAAAAGTATTTATTTATTACTTGAAAAATGAATTGTTCACTGCAGAAACGAAAATTTCTGGATAAAAAAATGAATACATGTTGGTACGTCTTGAACCAGAATATTAATGAAACAGTTTTTGCATAATATTAGTGTATTGAAAAAGAATAAAAGTTTTCACATGGATGATATGATTTAAATATGGTGAAAGGCAATATTAATTCATTGTCATTTTTAAAGAAGTTAAAGAATACGTATTTTAATGTAAAATTTGCAACGTTTAGTTTCACGATACATTGTATATACATTATAAGATAGTAACAGTAAATGAGTTTCTTTCAATGTCTGAATTTATTAAGCTTAGTAGAGATTTTTAAGGAAGAAAAATAAACATCTTTTGAAGCGTGAGTGCAATCGCTCCTCGCTGCAGTTATCTACCGCTTCGAGGTTTAGTATTCATACCGCGGCGTTCGATATCGTACGCTCAACTTTCTCTTAGAGCGGAAAGAATATATGAAGCATAAGCCCGAAATTTCATCGAGAGGTGCGCCACATAAATCGCGAAGAGACTGAGATATGTGGGTCAGCCCGACGTCGATAAGGCTACAGCTGTCATTTATCATTCCTCGGTAAAAACTACTAAAGAATACAAAAAAATTGGTTCATAGAATTACGGTTCGGATGTATAATTGTGAATAATTTAACCCGCAGAAAATAATTATTCAACATGGCGAACACAAGTCGCGATACTATTATCGTCAAAAAATTTACGAAGAACCAGTCGCTCCGAGTCTAAGCTTTAATTAAAAGCGAAACCCAATAAAAAGCATCTTCCGTACTTCTAAAATTATTTAATTAAAGTGTGAAATTATATGTAGCGTGGTCGTTATCGTAGCCAACGATGCGTGGAAACTCATTTATGTCTGACTATAAAAATAATATACGTATTTAAACAATGATATTGTACACAGGTTGGTCAGAACAAGTCTGAATAGCTTGTAATGGTTATGCAAGTAAATTGTGTTGAAAAGTAATTGTTAAAAAAAAATCGATAAGTTGCGCCGTATGCAAAATGATTAGCCTTGAAGTTAGCCAATCAGGCCCGCCAGAGGCAATGTTGCCAAACGTTTTCTTTGCTTGGTGAGATCATACTCAAAAAGATAGAAAGCACGGGTAATCATTGGACTGTAACGAAGAACGAACCCGAACCAACAGATCATCACTCAAGAGTCTCTTGCGCTGACTTCATTGAATATAAATTGTATAAATTAGGAAACAGGGATAAAGAGCGGCTGAAACATTAAACGAACAATGTTCGTCATCAGGACGCAGGAAGCTATAAAATGTTAAATTTTCTTTAAGGGTTGGTACAATATACGAGACCAGGAAGCTCTTCTTTTCAGCAATTTTGACGAAAAATTCGTCTCAAATAAACAACGTTTTCATTTTCTTGACTAATTTGTTGTGTTCGTGCCTCAACTCGCCACTTACAATCGTACATTCCTATATATAAACACATACTTTAGCAATCTGTACCATTCCTCAAAGTTTGTCCCATGATCGTAGATTCAACCTGTATGTGTGCGAAAAGGGAAAGGAGGTTTGAGTGCTCTAAGGGCTTTGGTTTCGCTTAAACGCAATAATTTATTAACTTTCGAAACGTACAAATATCAACACTTCATCTCTTATTTAATATCTATTTAATAGATACAGTAACACACTGCTAGAGGTCATAGACGTTTATTTAACACGAAGTGCTGTACAAAGGCTCGTGTTGCGAAAGACTGCCTCCGCTTCGAGGTCCAGTACAATTTATACATATGTGGAATATAATATTCCAGAAGCATAACATTTTTGAAAAAGATTTTGTTTATAGTCACACCAACTGCAAGGTTATTAACGACCGCCCACGATTAGGGAAACTTATACATGCAGGGGTATCATAGTATACTTTCGCAAACAACACAAAACGTCGAAGACTATGCCAGGATTCGAACCCGGGGTCTCTGTGGTGCGAGGCAGCGATGACAGCCACTAAACCGCAGGAGGTCGGAAACAGAACTTTATTCAAACAAACGAAAGGTAAACAAAGTAAACAAAAATAATGGTTGCGTTGAGTGGGACTCGAATTTATTCTGACCAGATCTTAACCCCTGGGCTATGACGGCAGGCTCTACGATATGGTAGTATGTATTCTCTGAATTAAACAACGGCTAACACGTAAAGGATTTTTCTCTTTATTATATCTATAATTAAATTGAAATATAATAATTAGTTAATTATCGGAGGCTCTCCCGTTGTAGCTGTTGGATGAAGTCTTCTCGGGATATCAACCGGGTGATATCGTTGAATCGGCACGATACTTCACCTGAAGATGGCAACGGTGCTAGTTGCCGAGCCGTCGTGCCGATTCAACGATAGCACCCGGTTGATATCCCGAGAAAACTTCATCCTATAACAATTAGTATCAGCGCACTGCGATCCTATAAATAAATTTGATACCAGTATTGAAAGATATATTATTTATATAATTAAGCAATCCTTGACTAGCGGCAGAGTAATACCCATTAATAGGTCAGTTTTTTAAGAATATCGAAATGATCAAAAAAGGCTAAGACTTGTATTTTCCATCGCTGATAGAAAAAATTAATGAAAAATGTCAAGTTCTAAATTTGAAAATGAATTTTGGAACATAATAAAGTTTATGAAACCTGGTTATTATTTTTATCTGCATTTCTTTACGCCATCTAAGTTGAAAGATATTTTTGCCTAATTTAATTTACACGCAAAGAGCGGCAAGTAATCTATTCGGGTGCCTTCGAAGTTAAATCAACTCTCTAGAGGGAAAGTATTACGTCACACTCCAACATTCACCGGCTGATGTTGGCCAAGTAGAAGAAATTTTTCCTCTTGACCTCAGGAGTTGCAATAAGAGATGGAGGCGAGTAACTTTGCTGGCACATGGCTTCTATGAATAATTTATGAGATCCTCTGTAATGGACATTGTCACAGTCCTGATTTCGAATTTCCTTCTGACGGTGATCAGAGAAGGGCGACTTCCGAGCAATATTAAGGCCGGTAAATGCAAGGAAAGTGCATCTCAAATATATTTATTCACGGAGATAAATTCTGGAAGATTGGCCTAGGGTGACTTTAAACAAACACAGCATAGACTAACAATGGTTTCATATATAATTACTTTGTTCGACAGTACATGAATATTAATTATTATTTTATCATAAATAAACAAATTATCTGTTCATAAGTCATAAACATAAATTCATTAACATTTCGTCCTGGATTACTGATTTCATCATGTTACATATCAGTTACAACAGTTAGCGTAGCCAGATATGCTTTTGAAATTTTACTTAATATTTATTTATACAGTGACTGTTGCCATGCATTATGGAAAATATGGAATTGTATCAATATATTAAAAAATATACAATGAGTGCAAAATTACTTGAATGCACACTTGATGAAGTCCCAAATAATAGATAAAATGTCGTGAAATTATATTTTTATATTGTTACATCAATTAATAAACTTTTAATAACTACTGGCTTTTTGTTATCAAATTAAAACGTCAGATAACTATAATTATTATTGAAAATTTACCAAAATTTTGATATTATTTTCACTTTGCCTGGAAATTATTTAATAATAATAACAACTTAGGAATATATTTATGTAAAGCCTCCTTTCATTTCATACTTGTCCAGAGGAGTCCTGATGTAAAATACACCACTAAAAATTATAGTTAAGATTCAAACATTTTTGAAACACTTATCGAAAGATCTAATGTATCATACAATTTAGTTTTTAAGTATAATTGATGCATAATTACTTTCGTTGTGCTAGAAATCGCTAGTAATTTTTATTGATATTAAAATGTAGCTAATGACTAGTTAAATTTACTATTTCACAGTGTGGTAGTACAACAAAATTTACTACAAATGGAATTATGTGGACAATGAAGTTGGGAGGAGGGGGGGGTTAATAGAGCCTAAGAATAGGCATCAATATTACTGTACGTCACATTGTCTTATTAATTTTTAAGAATCTGTAATAGGATTGAAAATAAAAACCAACAAAACTGTCTTCTCTTACAATCTAATTATTTCAGAAGATAATGGAATTAACATTAAATTGAAATATTAGTAGTTTTAGTTTAATAAAAAATATTTTTATATTACCGGGGAAGTATTCTCAAATTTGAAACTCTATCTAACCAATAATTTAAGATGGAAAAAACATGATTAATTACTTATAACCTCTTATGATTTAATTGTACGGATAATACCATCACTTATTTTATGATTTTGGGTTAACCGACTAGAGGTGACATATACGAACTTTACTCTTTCACCTCATATTTCCCATCCCAGTCTCAGCCGCTGAAATTCAATTTCCAGCATCAAATTGCGGAGTTTGCTGCAAAGTTACTTATGCAAGACACGTTCTGCTCAAGGAGATTCTAACAAATTCAATAATATGCTTTTATCAGGTACATGAACTCTTTCCAGATGTTAGGAAACCATTAATTAATGAATTAGTAGAATTATAGAAGTGATCTTTCATTTAAAATTTACTCAGACACAATATATATGTAACCCATCAAACTATCAGTTATTCGTCATATAATACAACTAGTTTCCCCGCTAATTAAATTCATGCTTCTGTCGTTAATCTAGTTACATTTGTCTATTTGTAAGATGATATTTGAATTAATGACCAGTACAGACAGCAGATTAATAAAAGTTAAAATGTTATTCGACCCCATCCGGTAACCACGTCAGTGTCCTTTGACAGTTTCAATGCACGACGTCAGAATTAAAAGGAAGAAAAAACACCAAGGTTATAGACACGAAGTATTGTATCATCTATTGCATGTTATGATCTTTTTTATCTTATGGGGTGAAGTGTAATTAGTCTAAACTTGAAAAATATTTCATTAAAATTAAGCGGACAGTTTGAAAACATTTAAGGTCGTATAATATTGTATAACCACGCGCTAATTGGAGGATTTGTCATGATAATTTATCCTAACGGTATTGCGCCCTCGTTGTTGAACATTCATAATAAAACCATCCCAAATGTTTTCAAGCACATAATATATAGAGAAATGTTGAACTGACTATATATTTTCCGGCAATTCAATTAATAGTTACGTATGTGAACAAAATGGTTCAACCATTTTTGTCCGTTTTATCAATTATGGAAATATTGAGTGTAATGCACACAGGAATATCTTTGATAACTTTGAAACTCATGCAACCAAAATCCGATTAATTACGTGAGATTACGTAGTTTGTTACATGAAAATAGTTTGTTAATCAACAGCGAACACCGTGTACAGATTTGATGTATGCATTCACTAATGTGCTCCGGTTTTCGTGTTACAGGATTAAATGGACTTATTTTAGTTTCAGATTCAAAATTTACTTTACTGTAGCCTTTACTCAACAATAAAACGATCAGTTTTATTTACATCTACATAAAGGAATGAAAGAGTGTAGTAGATATTTTTGAAATAGCGAAAGAAGTATAAAATTTGTAATGTTTTTACATGCACATGCGTTTTGGGAATAGTCAGAAACAACAGCTAGTGGGAAGAAAATTATGGAAAAGTAAATAAAAAGGAATAAAAAATTCTGATATATCATCAAAAAAGAAAACTAGAAAAACTAAAAACATCCGTAGATTTACCTGATAAAATAAGCCCGAAAGAATAACTGACAGTTATTTATAAAATGGGGAAAGCGAAGAGATAGATAACAGTTATTAGCTCTTATTTATAATTTACTACATAGTAATAGTAGGCGTCGAATGCATATTTTAGTGAACCATAAGCAGAGGAAACCACAGTGCACATATCAGTACGACAAGAACTCTGCCACACGCAGAATTAATCATATTCTAAGGTTTACGTGGATGATAAAAGTTATCGATTTAGTATGATAAACGAGTGTTCACTTTATAGGTATTGTTTCATCTTATGTATTCCTCTGTTGAGATTCAGTACCATGTTATGATTATGACATGTTTAACTCAATAGTCTATATAATTCTCGTTGAATACCTCTATAAACTGCTTAAAAATTTAATGAATCAGCTGAAATAAGCAATATATATATATATATATATATATATATATATACAACATGAAGTTACGGCTCATTGTTGAAAGGCATTAAGTCACCACAGACAGGCTTGTTGACGGTGGCTTTGAGACAAGCCGCCAGTAGGTTATATTCTCTTATTCCACGTAGCGGGTGTCTTGGTAGTCGAGAACAGTCCATGGCCAGTCATGGCCGTATAAAGTGGTTTTATTGAGCTCGACGGGAAGCAAGAAGACTGGAAATTATAGTGAATACCATTCTATCTCTTAAATACATCAGGTTGAGGAATGGTTTTAAATAAAAAAATTGAACTTTACGATTATAAGTATACACCTAAAAATTGTAATTTTGAATTACTTTTATTGTCTATTTTAAGTAATCGATGTCTATATTATTCCTCTTGGTATCCCAAATGGGATCCTACACTTGTCAACTTCCACATCACAAACGATAAATAAAAATCCAAAATTTACGCTTCGATATCAAAATGATGTTCACAGTCAATTTAATTAATAGTATAAGATATTATTTATCATATAAATACAGTTGTTTTTCAGTGGAAATTTAAAAACATACGAAATTTGCTGAGAAGAATCTTTAAAAGGGATGAAAATTTTGAATTTAAGCGTGTAATATGATTTTGATGGAGTGTAATTTCAATAACGATACTACAGCTCTGGGTAATAAGATTCCTCTAATTCTCCTCACTCGCCATTACCTGACACTGGAGAACCCGTAATATTCTGAGAGTGAGAGAGAGAGCCAAAACTGTGGTAAGGGGTGTTGGTTGAGTTGGAATTCGAACTAATTTTGTGACTACAGTTCGGAGGAGTTTGAATAATGTTTCGAGCTCGACAACATCAGCAACAGCAGTTTCACGAATATTGGATTCGAGAGTACTGAAGTAATGCCGTCAACCATCTGCCAAGAATAATGGTCGTTACCTCTTCCAATACCACGTTTTAGAAAAGAATTTCTTCTGTGTGTAATTTTATTAAAGAATTTCGTGAAGTGAAGTCAACATTTTCAGTTTTCTTTTGTGTTTTCGGTTGAAATAAAACTGAAGAGAGAGAGAGAGAGGGTTGCCACTAACGAGATAAAGGTGAGTCATATCTCGTGGACGAGAGTGTACACACTTTTAGTGTAGCTTATACGAATTATAAAAAAAATCTCGAGCATGAGACGGAAGTGCAGCCCCAGTTTCGCCACATGTGGCTCTACAGGGGGAGTAAACTCACTGTTTTGTACTTGGGCCGTGAATCGAGGGCGCGCAGACGACAGTTCGCACTTGTCGGCTGAGTGCAAGCTGACGACTCCCTCGGGACATAATTGGCGCCGTACTGACAGCACAAGTGTTTTACTCGAGACCTGATGTGTGTCATCTCACGATAGCCACTTGCAACAGGGAATTCGTGTCACAACAAACGTTGTTTACTGAGAGCTGCACAATACTACTTTTACTACCTCAACTTCGGCCAAAATTAAATTCATTTATACCATTGCACAATGCACAGACTAATGAAGAGAAAATGAAGTGAATTTAATTTTCCTCGTAACGTAACTTAAAATATAATCCGAAAAGATAATTTTACTATTAATTATAAAGGAGGTATAAATACATTTCAAACATGCATATTGCTGTCATATAAAACATTAATAAATCAAATAGTTCAACGAGAGGCATAAGATGAAACCTCTCCCAGTGTACAGGAAAGGCCAACCCTTCTGTCTCCACAGCCTTCCTATCTAATATTTCCTGCAGAGCGAAAATTTCCTCAATATACTTACTGAAAACAGACCTGAAGAATCGCTGAAATGTTGATCATAATACATAGAAAAGAGAAATTATATAGTATTTATTTATCAATTTTAAGGAGCGTGAAGTACTAAGTCTTGTTCAACCGGTTTCATAATTGTTGGAATCAGAGGACTTACCGCCAGGTATATTAGTTTCCATAAACGAAACCTCTGCTGATGCTTCAGATAACAAGAAGCGTGGAGGAAATTTATTTAGTTTTTGGAAGTGAGCAGAATACTATTACACCCAAAACGCAGTAGAAGACTCAAGATGAATGTAAGATAGAACTTAAAAAATATTATTTAATTAGAATAAAAAATAAGTGTAAATATTGTTCAAGATAATTCGGTACACAGTCAGACTATCGATTGTTATGATTAAAAGCAAAAAAAATTCTCAATTTTTTAAAAATTCATATTAGTGTTTATATACCTCGTTTTACGAGGGGAGGAATCCTTGTCTTTAGTTTCTTACGTACCAATAAATAAATTTATAAGAGTTCTGAGACCACCAAAGCAAAATATTATTGACTGTGGGAGCCGTTTATAAATTTTAGTGGATAAATTGTATGGAGAGCAACAAAAAACGTTTCTTGATTAATAGATTCACCACTGCGTTATAAGAAGGTTGACTTGTACATCCTGAAAACTAATCAATTTCCATACGCTGACAGATTAAAACACGTTTTATAACATTTATTGTTATAAATATCACGGTTCTTATGGATTTTACGATAATTCGAGTCGCACTAAAAATGGAGAACTGCTCATTGTGGAATATTATTTAAGTAGTATACTGATTAAAAATGTAATATAAAATCTGAAATAGCGTGCAGAAAAGACAGGCAACAACCACAAATCTCAAGATGGACCAAACTGACGAGCACCGTAATCTATAATAAGTTATTATTCAAGTACGATCTTCAAAATAAATACATACTACTATCTTAGTTAATATGAGATGTCTTCGTAGACGATTGCATCTACAATTTCCACGAAAGACAAAATGGAAAATGGTCAACGGACCCAGGACTCGAAAGCAGGAGATCCTGGGTCCAATCGACATTTTTCCATTCTTGTTTTTCTTCTAAATTAAGCTATATGCTCTCTCACTTGAATTTCCACGAAAACTCAGCAATAATTCTGCTAACTAGTATTAAAACTGCAACCAATAAAAATACTTAAACAAAACTGACAGCCTAATCTTCTTTCATACTTGTTCTTCATACAATTCAGTTAATAAAAACGTGTTTCTTTGTTTGTCTACATTGGAACAGTAATCCCTTGAAATATACAAATGGATCCGTCAGTCAATAACTTTTTTCTTTGATGCTCTCTAAACTGTTATTAACTGTATTCTGGGCACCATTTGATCACGAAAATCAAAGATAGAAATGTTTCGTCTTGGAAAATAAGGTGTATGTTTCCGAATCTGAGTACAAATAAGTTTGTTGAATAGTAACTGAATTGATTGTCAGTTAGCGGATCTTGCGAAATTTTGTTACAGTTTTATTTAACAATATTTTGAAAGTAGTATTTTTCGTGGTCTTTAGAAATGAAATGATGATTTTAGTAGTTTTTTGAGGGGCATGTTCTTCCTTGGAATCACTTCCAATACATCTGTGATGTAATGATATTCTGGTCCCGTTCCGAAACCTAATAAATTTCCTTCAGTCCCATTGTTATCTGATGCAGAGGATTTGCTTCTTGTAAAGCAATCGACTTAATGGAAAGTCCATAGGTACTTTCCACGATAATTTGCTCCATTTACATCCCATTTGTGCTTATTCACTCAATAGTTGGTGTGGAGTTTGTCCACTTAAATTTATTTGTCGTTGCCGAAAAGTATCACATTTGTATAGTATGTGTTTGTACGTTAGTCTGTAGTCGAGGCTGCATTATGCGGCCCATTTCTCGCGTCGCGTTGGTAGGATGAGGGTTGAATTGATTTGGGAACAGTGGCATTGTCGCTCGTGCGTAAGAGTGACAGAGCAAGAGGAAATTCACTATGGGTTCTGGGAGCGCGCATTTCGGGCCTCCATCGACCCACTCCGATGCGGGACGTGGACGGGTGCTCTGGGTCACATTGCGATCGGAGCACCGACAAACGAGACTCCGGCCAGCTCTTTGCCTAGAACTTAACAGCAGTGCTTTCCTTAGACATATGCAATGACCAACATTAGAATTAACTCCCACAAAAACACATGGGGGATCCAGGTTATGGACGAAAAACTGACAATGTGAGACTGAACGTGTGGCTATATTTCTCAAAAGCAAACTAGATAAATTTCTTTTCATTAAATATATAAATACAAAAATTAAGTAAAATTATTATGACACAAGGTATATGAAAAAAATAAACAGAATTTGAAGATTTCTAAACTGTCTATTATTAAAATTTAACGGAGCTTATCCTTCCTTACTACGGTGTAACGATGGGTTATATTGTCCGCACACTTTTAGAAATCACTCTCCAAAATTTTAATATAGATTGATATTACATAATATTAAAGGAAATAAATTATTTTCCTCAAATACCAAATTTGGTATATTATACTTCATCAATACCTAATTTGTTTAACGCGAGGAGGTACCAAAAAACGAATTGCTTCTAACTTCTTTCTGTTTCATCTATTTTTTAAACACATAGCCACTATTCACTACATTAAAATTAAAACTTATATTTAAGAAGGAATAGGGTGGAGACGTGAAAAATTTTCATTTTTGTTGCCATAGGCAAACCCGAAAAATGCACCCTCCAAGCTTTAAAACACCTATTTCTTTTTACAAAAAATACTAACAAACCGTGTTAACTAGAAAAGAGACATAATTGAATTAAGAAAATGATACTGAGAAATACTTTGTGAAAAATTAATATTGTTATGAGTTAACATCGATTAACTTAAACTAGTAACTTATGTTTTCAGATTATTTTTATTTACATTTAGAACAATAAACAAAACTAATTAAATAATATTCTAAGACTAAAGCTAAATTAAAACAATTTCTTTCGAAATTTATTTTCTGCAAAATCGCGTCCTTCAGATTTAATTTATTACTCAATTGACACGGAGTGGTCTACATGGCTAACAGGTAGTGTTTATTTTGAGTACACAAGGTTATTTGATAATTATCATTTTAAAATTAGGAGAATTTTTGCCAGCAGCAAAATTTTTGTGCAGTTCAAATTTGGTTCTATTTCAAACGATGTAAATAATTTAAAGAATGTCAACTGTATCTATTTATTTTGTAAAAAGGAAAAGCTAGACATATTTCGTCAACTGGGTCTAAAGCTTTAATATCAATCAAGACGTTCTAGATATATTTTATGCACTATAGCCGAAGTGGCTTTTCTGCTCCTAAATTTTGCCGCAGTAGGCTGTCGCCTTGCATGTGTACACGCCCCAGCCCACCTTTAAATATTTACCATCTACAGGTAAAAAATTGCGAAAGTACATTTCACAGAAACAATTATTACACAAATATCAAAGGACTGTATTGTAATTACAATTTGCAATATTTAGTACGCTTTAAAACTCCATATTAAAGAATAACAAATTTGTTGTTTATTGTTTTTAATCAAACCAGACAATATGAAACGAAATGATGTATTACAATAGGGTAATGCTGATATGGATTAATATTGGTGGTAGAGTTTGAACATTTACATTCCGGACAATTTACTTCCAGCAGGAATGAATGACCGTAATTGAGTGGATGGATATTCATCTCTGAAAATCGGACACGTCGCTTAATATCAGTATTAAAGTGGAACAAATAAATTAGTAGAGATATTCAGTTTGAACAGTCAAGGTGGTAGGACCTATCCTCTAAATTTTACTAGTGCCAAAATTATGAATAGAAGAAAGGATTAGCATAAAAATAATTAAAAATTGAAATACTAAAAGAAGCTCCAGAAGAGAACGTCGTCATATTGAATACCTATTTATTAAATGTGGTATAAATATTTTCTGATTTAAGACCACATAATTAAAAAAAATTATAACTACATTGTTTGTATTATTACGCACACTATTTCAGATGTTAAATAAATTTGACTATAAAATTAATGAATTGAAAAAACCACCATTTAGTGGATGCGTTTTTAAAACTTTCATATGACTAAATATGAATGAAGAAGACAAGATACTATTATTTTTAAATATACATTGATCGGAATACTTTGAAATATATGTGTAATTTCTTTCAGAAAATTGACAAACGATCAATGTCTGTAAAATTGAAATTTTTTCATGTTATATTAATTATAGTTAATAGTGTGTATTAAATACATATTTAAACAGAAACTGAGATAAAAAATTATCTACAATGAAAAACTGCCTTATGACTCCGTGAAATACGAAAATAATTGAAAGTGAAAAAAAAGTCATTTGAAAGACATCGATATCATCATAATATAAATTTCATCTTGATTAATATAGAGACTCAATTTTCTTTTTTTGTGTAAATTTATTAGATTGAACGCAGAAAGTCGTAGGAACTTTTTAATTAGACTCCATTCAAGTAGAAGATTGATGAAGTGAAATTTTGGGAGCATTCGTTAGATATGGAAGTCTCTGTAATGAGGGTAATGCAAATGCGGTTCCGCAGCAGCCACTTCAATAATGTCCCTCAAGTGTTCGCCAGGGACAACCTGAAATACCTCTCTGCAAACGTAAAATGAGATGGGACATAGCGAAGTAGCCAAGTCTACTGTTCGTTAGTTGCGAGGGTGGAAAACAGTTCTCCCGGATAAAATTTGAATTTAGAATTTAATCCTGCGATTAATTTACATTTTACATGAATGCCACTTGGAAAAACACACACACGAAAAAATATTTTTATAATTGAAAATACCATTTTAATCTACAAATATCGGCACAATACCCATATTATCAATAAATAAATTCAGTATTGTATACGTTATTGGTCAAATAAACGTTTCATTGCATTTAATATTATTTTATTTCTTATCCTCTTAACGGCTTGATCGACTTTGATTAATATTTTTTTGTATGTACCTGGATGGTTCTTATCAATATTTGGACCCGGTACGTGCACTGTTGACGAGATACGGAATTTTGTATTTAATTTTCTGACCAAAAATTATTTTTATATATTTAATGGAGTACTCAAATACCAAAAAGCATAATCCCAAATTTTCAGCCTGTCCGTCCGACTTATTCAACAATACACGTGCAAGTTCGTTGCGTCGTAGCTTGGCATTGTTTTGACATTTCGATTTCTGATTGTTTATTTCTGATATAATCCGTGTATTCTAAGTGCGTGTATACTGAGTGTATTATTTATCTATAAATTCAATGTTAGCAAACAAAATCTATTAAAATAATATTTTGTGCAAATGTGAAAGATGTATTGGTTGAATTACAATTTATACACATTTTTATTCGTCGCTATTTAATCTAATCTCATAAATATAAAGTTTTATTTTCAGCGTTCATTTGTACTACTCCGATGATAGGGGACGTGTAAAGGGGCTAACATTAATGAATTGCAGGGCAACGCTGGACACCCAAATAGTGAGACGTATTTTTAAATCATCCATGTTAATATGGATTCATGTGTTGGAAGTTGTATTTACGTTTGCCGAATTTCTATGGCTTTGTATTTAAAATATAAAAACTTTTAGCTTCAAAAGGTACAATTTTGATGCTGAAGGATTAAAAATTTATTTAAAATTTGTTATTAAGGAATACTGTTTAAAATATAATAAATATATATTATTGATTATTAGCTGAGTGCCCAGCGTTTCCCTTGGATGCATTTTTATTAGCCCTCTACAATATCTCTTTAGACAGTAATTTTTTGTCTATACGTTGCGAACACAGAAAGTCACATTTTTGAAAAATTTTCTTTTTTTAAGCTACCTTAAGACAGTCAAAATTATTTCCAGCACAGTAATAGAATTCTCACATTAAACTCTGATTTGCTTTTAAGTAACAGCCCTTGACGCATTACTCTCCCACTCATTACCATTCGGCGGAACTGCAATAGATATTGCATACTGAATGTCAGAATTGTACTCAGAAACTAAGATAATCACGAAATAGACACCAATCTCGGTTGCTTTTGCATTAATTTTTTTTGTAACAACCATTAACCCCTCTTCCTCTCCCGCGACTTCCATAAGCTAGATTGTTTTAACATAATTTAATGTAACATCCCTCAGCCTCCACCTTCTATAGAAGACAACCTTACATGGCGAATGGTGTTCAAATTATACAAAAAACCATATCAGAACACTATCAATTTCAATGACCCGGAAAAATATTTATACGACGCAAATATCATTCGTTTATAAACGTTTTAAAATTTATGTTCCCACCATCCCCGCGTCTTATTGCAACAGTGGTTTTTTCCTCGTCGTAAATTATATGCGTATAAAATTTAGTCTAGAAATGCTCCACGTGAATAAGGAACATACATAAATTCATACACCAAAATACACAGAAACAGCAGTTTTTTGGTATGTTTTAATTAATATCTTATTTAAGTAATGATACTTTCTAAATAACTAATAAATATTCCAAATACTTAGTGAAGATGATTGAGGCTCATTATACAAAGAAGAACCAGACAAATTTATTTTTAGAAGTTACGAGTTGGAAGATCTTTGTAAACATTGAATACGGCCAACTCTTTTAATAGTTATGTTACGTACAGTTTTAAAAGTTGAGTTCGCTTACAGGTGGAGAATCTGAACTGAAAGACTCTGAAGTCCGACCGGAAATGTCGTGAAAGCTGACTTGAAAGGCGATTAGTGGTGGACGCGAAATAGGATTTAGATTCCCTTGCGAGAATTCTCCAGCGCTACTTTATACACGAGTAGAGAAAACTTTCTAAGCCTCAGGGTTCACAACTACTTTTGCTTTTGTGGCTGTGGATTAATTACCATCACTATTTCCTGAGACATTCATTGTAAATAAAAGATGAAACACAGAATTTGTAAACGGGTTGATTTCCGTCGATTTCCATGTAACGAATCTCAAGAAACATGAAAAATTTAATAAAAAACAGTTCTCTCTACCGTCAACAATAGATATGATTTATTAAAATTAGCGAAATGCAATTAACAACATTTTTACCTTCAAATTTCGCATTCACCATCCGAGCTGGCGCAAGAAGGAAATGTTGCTAAAAACGCATTTAAATAAGTTATGACGTAAACAGGGATCCTTAGTTAACCCTACGCTAACTCATCTTCCTTCTGAATTCATCCCTTCTACGTGGATGGCTAATAAATAGGGTAAAGATAATTAATTTGCTTCTATTAATTTTCTGGATTATGGTTTGTTTTTGTCTTAATTTTATTAGGAACTAGCTAGGAACCCGGCGTTGCCCGGGTATTTATTTATATTATCCCGGTACATTATTTAATTCTTGGTCACCATATAACTAAACCAGCATCAAAAACTTCACAATATGAACCTCAAATATACTCCTAGTATCTCGAGAGAGTCCAAAAAATCCCGGTACAATAGAAAGAATAATTATATTTTCACTATTCTAACAGAATAAAAATTTTCCCCCACTTAATGGTTAAATGTTTACTTAAATCGCCTATTAAAGATCATAATGTAACACAGTGACTCGCATTAGACCGGTTTCGACACAAAACTTTTTATTTTCATGTTAGCAATTACTAAATTTTAAGATTTCCCTGACGCGAGAAATGAAACCATTTTATCAGTTTATGTATGCATCGTATCGACGATATAAAGAAGTTAATTTTTTCTCAGCCTGCTGCAACAATAGATAGTAAGTGGGATGAATGGTATAGAAATGTGTAATGGGGCTTGGTTTACACGCTGGGGAAATTCAAGAAATAACTAAGATCCTAAAAATATAGCCCTGGGGCCCACGTCAACCCTTGGCTACCTTGCTCTACATTCCACATCCCCCCTTTTTTCAATTCCCTTCCCATGCTATTAAAGGGGAGTTGCCTGTTTCAGGATTACCCTCATGTAGCCTGTTAACCCAAAAAAATTCATATTATGTCAATATCTTCTCCAATATACCTAAATTAAATAGACACGAATATTTAATTCTAATCTCCTTTTATTAACCATCAAATATTAATTGAAATCCGATGAACCGTTTCGGAGCCTATTCGAGACAAACATACGGACAGACAGGCAGAAAGACTTACAGATAGGCACGCAATTCAATTTTATTTATTTAATTTAATTATGATTCTTAGTTGGGTAAGGAAAAAGTGTATAACATCAAATACAGAGGAAGAATATCCTGTTTTTAATTTTAACTTGCTTATAATTCAAGAATACAGTGCTTCTGAAGACCATCAACTGATGCATATCTAACTGCAATAACGTGAGGTCAAGCCAATTTCTCCAGGCTAATGTCTTGTTTCCATGATAAAAAAGTCTTAATTACATTTCACTAGATTCGTTGTTTTCATTAGGAAATTTTATTCAATATCCAAAGTATTTAACAAATAATTTCTTGATTATTGATAAAGCAAAGCTGCGTCCCAGTTTGCAGCCTTGAATTATTATACGAGAACATGTACACAAAATTGTGCATTAATGTAGACTGCCGTAGCAGTTTGCTCTTGGGCCAGAATTAATGGATCATATCTTGGAGGAAAAATATTGTAGTCGTAATGTACGCTAGTAATTTAGGTTTATGGAAGTGCTGGGAAGGGAAACTTTCACAATCTCCTTTGCACCGGCCTTCAATCCTCGGCCTGTTTTTTTTGTTGTTGTTCTTCATCCATACGCATAGATTTTACTGTTACGTGGAAAACAGAATGTGATTGGAAAACTTTAGATCGTTAAATACAGCGAGAGCCGAAGAAAGTAATATTGAATCTAAAATCACGGGAACCATTATTGTTTAATATTTCACAAAACCTATCTTCCAATAATCGTTATAATTTTCAGTAGTTTGTGAAAGGGCTAATTCAAAAAATGTTATGTTGAATTTTCGGGCTAGGTGGAAGGTAAAAAAGATAAACGACTAATTTCATCTACTTTGCGACGTGGCAAGCAGTGAATGGAACTTCCCGGAGCAGAGGGACGCCGGAGATTTCGGGGAAACAGAGGACAAATCATGACAGGCCGGACAAACAAATCTCGCAGTGGTATCTGTGCAAGTTTTCAAAGGGTTACAAAGACAGTTGACATGCTGGAAGGTAAACATAAATGGAGTAGCTGAGAGAGGTAAAGGATAACCCCGAGAAAGCAGAATATAAATAACACCTAAGAGAAACGTATCAGGACGCACTTTATAAAATACTACAATAATTTAAAAGTTAAATTTATCTCACGTCAATCCGTGCTACAACGCTCGGTTTTTAAGAACTAGTGTTAATTAAGATAAAATCATTTTGAAATTAAATATTCAAAATTATTCGGTCGTCTAAAGATATTTAAATTAACACAAATTTGATTGACATGATAAAATTATAGTTTGAAAATAAAAATTTAAATCAGGGTAGACAATATTACACTTGAGGTCAAATTGTTCTTCTATTAATATGAAGCGTGATACTAATAATTAAAACAAATTGTATAATTCCTCGTTATTGTCAATTATTTTTGTAGCTAATGAAAATTATTTTTAACAAATTACCAATACGCTTAATAGCTGTGATTTTATAACAGTCATATCGGCTCTACAATGATCGCACTTAAAAGACTTTTTATGTTTATATTTCATAAAATAATTCACAGATATTTATTATATTTAGTTTTTTAAAAAAGTATTATAAATGTCATATTTGTAAAATATATTTTTTATTGTGGTTGTGCATTTATAATAGTTTATATTTGAACCTGAAAAGGTTGCAACAAAGGAACGATATGTCGTGCTATTGACAGTATGTAAAAACTTCTTGATTAAAATTTCCGTCTTTCTAACTTGAATATTTTAATCTACTCATTTACAAAATAATTTTTACGATAGAGAAACTTTAGGATGACTTTAATCTTATTATACGAATACGCACAAGCTTTATATAATTATAAAATTATTAAAAGATAATTTATTAAAACAATTTTAATATGGTTGGTTTTTCCTATTTAGAAACCGTTTTACTTATTTTAGAAACTAAAATAAATTTTCTAGTTCAGTTTGTAGTAAATCATGCTAACATAAAAGAAAATTTTAATTCAAGGGTTTAATTTTGCGTTTTGTAAAATATAAATACAGAAGAAGCAATTTGGAAATCGCCAATCCTTGAAGATTAAAAGTCAATTGGTTCGGTTGAATTTCCAAAGCAGAAAATATTTTTTCGTAATTTCAATGTTAATTAAACTGCCAAATAAGACAAAAATATCGAATCCTATAGAATATTAAAATTCAATCGCCTAAATAGAAAATTTAGCATTATAACTAAAATATGATTACTTATTTTCTAAGATCTACTGCGTCAGCAATATTCAGTAATTTAAGTGTGTCGAAGGCGTCTTGGTTTGTTTACTGAGAGAGAGAGAGAGAGAGAGAGGTCGAGCGTAACGATGGAGCAATTAGTCGGAATGCGGACTCTCTAACTATATTATCTCCTTTGATTGCAATTGGCTACTAGTTTCGGCCATATAACTGGCCTCGTAAGAGCAGCAGTGGCCGACTGAATCCTCTTCGCGTGATTCCAATTATTTGCTCCACGGAATACCAAAGTTAATCAAAACACGACATAGATAAACAGCTTTTCATCTTCTTTATCTATGCATTTAGTGTTCACAAAAATTAAGCGTCAGAAAATATTTCATATTTTGGTTTTTTAATAATGCAACACACATGAGAGACGGAGTCCTATCCGCGTCTAAATAACCGCCAACGTAGACATTGAGCAATTCACAACGTTTCAGTGAGTGTAGTAAACAGCTATTTATGATAAACGATTATTCAAAATTTTCGTATGCCTCCCGTACTAACCCAAGTTTACCCGACAGCCGAATTGACAACATTCCAGCGGAGTTGATAAGATCATTGGGCGAAGAAGCAATATCATGGCTGTTCAGGATACTTTGCGCAATCTTCTAAACAGGAAGAATACCAGACGTTTTAAGTAAAATCATAATTATATCATACCGAAGAAGACTGGGGCTGACAGATGCGAACAGCACAGGAGAGTTCGTATAGCATCTCATCTCAACGATAATAGTATATAGAAAGATGGAACGACAAATACAATGTGAGTTATCATAAGATCAGTTTGGTTTTAGGAATAATGTTGGGACGAGAGAGGAAAAAATGATTTAGCGTCTAATTTTAGAAGACAGGATAATAAAAAAACAGGTCTGCGTTCATGGCATTTGTATACTTAGAAAATTTTTTTTATAATGTGAACTGGAATAGACGTAGGGATTTTGAAGAGGACAGGAATAAAAAATCGAGAAAGAAGGCTTATTTATACATAACCTCTACAGAAAGCCGTCACCAGAACTGAAGGGCAAGAAAAGAAAGCAGAAATCAAGAAAGTTAAAACGGAATAAGGTAAGATAATCATATTACAAGGAGAAAAATTAAAACCCTATGCTTTGACGATGATATTGTAGTATTAGGGGACTCAGAAGAAAACCTGGAAACTATAATAAATGGCATGAACGTGATCCTGAAGGAAGAGTCAACATGAGGAAGTGTGTGCAGGTAAGAACTGAAGAGGGAGGCAAAGGATGGAATACGCCGAGTAGATTAGGGTGGATGTGGGATGGGGTAGCTATGCTGAAATGAAAAGGCTTTCGCAAGATAGGTTAGCACGGAGACTTCAGTTTCTTTCGTCGTTTGATTTAGCAGTGATTATACTCCTTTGATTCTGTAAGTATGAGGATTTTGCCAAGCTGTCTAATTTAACGAAAAATTGATTTCTGGTTCACGGAAGTGCTTATATTTTTATTCAAAGTTGTATATTCTTTTATATTTTTGTATTAATGTGGCGATAATGTTTACCAGTAATTTTTGTGTTTACGTTTGTCACAATTGACGCTCATGTAATTAACTATAACAGATATGTACTGCAGCTTTAAGTAATTACGCAGCGACAATCTAAATCCCGTGTCCACTTTGATACTTGCAGGATCTTCATTCCGAACTCTTCAGTCGATATAATATTTTCTTCTCAGTCGATGCTTTCAAACCAATCTGATGTTACGTCCTTTACGTAATCTCTTCTCGTGTTGGAACTGGTGATAGATCACAACTTCCGAGATCCTGCATTAGTTCCAAAAGGCGCCCCCCACAAATTCTAACCGGCGGAGCTCAGACGAAAGGCGAAGCAAATCAATAAAGACTGGTAGCTACAAACTTGTAAGAAATGAGTAACAGCGTTTAGGACACGATCTAGCGGTGCAGGGAGGTTATCTCCAATTACTAATGATTACAATCTCAAATGCAATAATGTGCGGTCTGTTTTATATCAATCTTTACTTTCCAGATTTTAAGACATGAAAGACACGCATTATAATAATATCACGTACGCTTTTTATTCAACGACTTCTTTCGTTCAACCTTATGTAATACACATTATTATATCGGCTAACAATAAAGATTGATACTACAAAGATATCCGTCAGTGAATAATAACATTAAACAACATTGCAACACGAATTTCGTTAACATTGTGATTGAAAGAAACAAAATTTTACTAACTTCTTTCCAAACTTTCTTATCTTCATCCGGGTGTCCGGTGTTCATCGAGTATATGTTTATATTACCCAGGTGAACACGTGATTAAATCGGCATCGGGAGAGTCATATTTGTGAATTTTCACATTTTCACGTCCCCTACGCATATGGAAAACTTTATTTCACCATAATTGACTAAAATAAGCAGCACAGTATCTTTGAAGAAGTTTATAAACCTGTAAAAATTAATTCCCCGGTGCGTTAAAAAAGGAAAAATTATCTCCGATTTTCTAAGATAGTCCAATACGCCTCCCTCCAAAATCTTGAGATAGTAAAAAATTCGGTGTGTAACGCAAGAAAACCAGAAATACTCACGGTTTTTTAACAGATTCTAAAATATGCCGAACGGGGTTGAGGTTATTCTAAAAGTAGAGAGACTGTCAATCTCATCGACCCCGAAAAATATTTATGCAGCGCTAGTATCAGCAGATAGCATTTTTAAAATTTTCCAGAAACAAAGTTACATACCACAAATACGTTAGATCAATTATTAATAATAATACAAGATTGAAAGTGCAGCATGTTACAGGAAATAAACTGCATCTCTTTTTACGCTCACATAATTATGTAAGAAATATTTGATAGGACGTATATATATATATATAATTTCTTTTTCAAATTTTTGTGTTATACCTATACATCCGAAGAATTAAATTATTATTAAAATATATTACTATTATAAATTTACTGCATTGTAAATTAAATTATTTATGAAAAGTTTGCCGCTTTATTTATTTATTACCTTAACTATTTTCACTAATTCTGTACTTTATTTTAATTAATATAACTCAACAATGTAGAGATTATATATTCAAATTTAAAAGGTTTTATTGGAAGGCACTGTAGTAATACATTCTGAGAATGAGTTACTAATCTCAATCATTTATTTATTTAGATGTAAACCAAATATTTTAATTTCGATTTTAAAGTGGTTTTCCATTTTATACCCAAATTTTCTTTCATGTTTCCTAGAGGCATCATGAATAGTTTTCTAGTGGGTTTTATTGGAAACCTGTAAGAAATATATATTTATTCATATTCAGATTATTTAAAAAACAATCTTGTAGTGGGATAATAATATATTTTAAAAATTCTACGTTAGCTTGGTGCAGGATTCCTGAAACGTATCATCTTCGTGCCTCATATTTACACTCCTGGACCAGTTTGTATTCAACCAGTGTTTTAAACAAGACCTACAGGCAAGTCGAAACGTAATCCAACTTTAAGTGTACAAATATTAACAATATATGATTATGGTCAATGAATTTATAATTTAACTTTTAACGTTTTATTCATATATATACATATATTCCGGCAACGAATGAATACTAAGTTGTCATATGAAAGAAATTTTGTCGTACAAACTCTATATAAAAAGTTGTATTTTGATGTAATAATTGAATACAATTTTCGACCAATTTCAGAATTTATTCTTATAAACAATTTAAAAAGAAGAAAACAACGTTTCGGTACGTATTTGTACTTTATTCAGGTATCACCATCAAGTTACACGACGGAGCAAGTGGTATATTTGTTGTGGAGCCTCGGGAGACGTTTTAAAATTGGAAATTAATGTTATGTTTTCCATATATAGTGTATCTGAAAATGAAATTTGATGGTGATAATTATGATAAACCCTGAAGAAGGGACAAATACTTATCAAAACGTTATTTCATTCTTTTTAAATTGTCTTAAGAATAAAGCTGAAATTGGTCAAAATTTTATTTAATTACTATATATATATAAGCAGTTCAGTTCTCGGAGTCCATATATATATATATATATATATATATATATATATATATATATACGGACACCGAGAACTGAAGTGCTTAAGAAAGATACCAAATTTGATCCTGTTGTAGAAGTAATGAATTGAATTCCTTTCGTGTCTCACTGTTAGGCACTTAGCCAATTTAGTAGCGATTTGTGGCGGTGGCGGAAGGAGGGTAGAGGGTAGAGAGGAGTTCTCGCAGGAGGACACGGTTGGTATTATATCAGCATTGTTGCAGGACCTGTTGATATTGGTTGGGTTCCCTTTCTACGACGCCGGGGTAACGTTTCCCTGCTTGGCCCCATGCCAAAATCACGACGTCAGCAGACAGACGCCCATTAAACTTGTAGTCGTGGTTGAACTGCCATTCTTGTCACGCAAGTATCAGCCATGACGGCCTGATATTGCCTCAGATAATCAGGGAAGTTTCTCGGTCACTGCCCTGCTTCTGGCGTCCACTCAATTCATGGTTCCGAAAAGTAATGTACCGAAACAATCCTCGGTTTCTAGGGTGAATATACAATTCATTAGCTTTAAAACAAGTTTTGATGGGACAATTTATTTTGTACAATATATTTATATATACTACAGTTTGTTAAAAAATATTTTTTTCAACGAGAAACGTCATCGAATTTCTCTTCACGTATCGACTTCAACAGTGTCAATCTTATGGAAAATCCCTTAGGATGTATTGGCTACGGACCAATATAGAATAGTTTCGACGATATTATAAAGTGAAATGAAGTAGAGTCAGTGTTTATCAGAACCGTAAGATTTTAGTATAAACACTTATCCTGTTGAAACCAGTAAACGGAGAAAAAATCGTTGAATTTCCACATATCATTATTTTTTACATATCATTATGTTTTACAAATTGAAGATGTGTAAAAAATTAAAAAGCCACTTGTTATTTTAATTACTTTGTAATACTACTTTTTTTATAAAATTATATTTTGTAGATGACTATGGAAATATTATCTTGTTCCCAAAATTAAAAAAATAATAAAAGTGTTTGTTAATGAAGGTTTAAATTATGATAAAAACCATATAGTGTTATAACAGATAAATACCAATATTAAATAACAATTATGAATATTTAGAGATCTAATTTGATATTGTAACAAGTTTTTTTATTTTTGCCACTTCTTCTATTTATTCAGGTAAACAATTTGGAATATATACAGACAGTATTTACTTATCTCTGTTTTGCTGATACGCATAAACAAACTTCAATATGATGGGATAAAAAGTTTATATTTAAAAACGTTAACTTTTTATTCATAGTACAACTTTAGACTTACTTAATTAACGGTTATATAAGTAAATAACCCAAGGTTGGTGCAATTTCCTCGCATAAAAATGGTTCTAGTTCAATTGTAGCAAAAAATGAATGTTTGGATAAAGAAAACCGGGTTTCAGACTCGGGAGAATTCACCTACTGACCACGTGACACTTAAAAAAATCAAGGATATTGAATGTAAGATAATGTAGCGCCGTAGAGGCAAGGAATAATAATAAATAATGTTAACTTTGAACATAAATTTAAAGGAGATGTATATTTCTACAGATAGTTTTAAAACGGGTGGGAAGTAATTTTATTTTGATATAGGAACTGGATTGATGAATAAATTCAATGTTTCAGATTGGCGCGGTGGCTCATTGAAAATCGCTACTGAGGGAGAAAATTCTAGATTGAATCCACTCCCTTGCATATTATTTTTAATGGAAAGAATTTTAATTTTCAGTGTGCTTGTTCGTGTATGTCTGTAAAGGTGTGGCCAGCAATCGGGAAATTTTTTACTTAATTCCGCAGCCCAGAATAGTATATTTTGTGCGTTTCAGTAGGAGTGGACTGTGTAACATGGGCTGTGGGTTGCCCCTGCAAACGTAATAACACCAATTAAGAGGAGCGCTTGGAGAGGACGAGAATTGCCTCGCATGATGTGTGCCTATTATTCTTGTTCCAGCATAAATATAGCGCTCACGGAAAGAAGGAAATGGTCGAAACGTGCTTTGAAGAGGTCTCAGTTGCTTCCATTTCAACAATTTACGAGTAATACGCTGATATTGTCTGATAAGGCGCGTGACTAAAAGTTTAATTCCATTCCGGATCTAAGTAATAATTTGTACAGTCGTTTATTTTACTCTAACTGAATATAAACTGGTTTATTTTTATAACTATATTTATAACATTTCCGTTAGACGTCACTTAAGTTAAAAAAACAATTTCATTTCTTACACTTCTTTAAATTATCTTTAAATATAATAATGACTGGTATTATAATTACGACATTATTTGAGCTGTAGTAATTTTGTATGCGATTTTACTGGAAATGGAACTGATAAAGTGTCTAAGATTGTTCCTGTCTCTTGGAACAATAAATATCGTCTGTTTCAGTCCAAACGATTTATCACTGTATTCATGAAAACGAAGAGAATTTTTAATGCTCAAATAACAACTTCTTATCGTTTATACATGATATTTTCTTATTGTTCCATTGTTAAGTATTAAGAAAATATGTGAAAAAAATTACCGGAATAGCAAGAGGAAGTACTTAATATCAATAAGGTACAGTATTATATAAGGTATTATGCCAATTAAAATCTCCTAAAATATTATACAATTTAATTTATTGCATCGTTATTAATAAAAACAAAAGATTTCGTCCATTGGTCATCCTCAATCTGTAAATAATATTCAACAAACAGCCAAGTTACAGCCATATTTCATTTGCGATAAATTAATGTATGAATATTCAACAATTACATTATAAAATTGTAAAACAGCAAGAAAAACATACGTAAAGGTCAACTTCACTAACAAGTTGAATTGTTACTTATCCACTGGCATCTGCCTGTGGCTTGCTTAACTAACGCGATTTTAATTTATCCCACTCTACATAATAAGATTTATACAGATTTTTTAAATCTCTTATTACAATTTACTTCTATTATTTAATTTAAAATATACACCATCTTATTTTATAAAATTAAAAAAGCGTAATTTTATTTTACACTATTTTAGCATAAATGTACAAAATATTGCTAATATCATGAAACTTGCTATATTAAACCTTATTGCAAACAACATTTATATAAAAGTGCTTTTTTAAAAACATAATTTTCTTTATAGCTTTTTAAATTCAAAACCTTAATCATAATTATTTATTTTCTATTTATCTTCTCATAAAAAAGTATTTATGATTAGATCTTATTCACTAAATTAGCTGTATTTTGTAAATTGTCTGGTTTTTTTGCAATGTTATTTACATTTTGAGGACGAACTGTAAACATTTTAGCTGGCTGGATACCTTATAAACCGATATACTTCGCTAATCCCAGCCACATTCAATTTCTTTCATGGTTCTCGTGCTTAATATATTTTTAAACCAGATAATGGACACACTAAACCAATGCCAAATATATTATAGTTTGCAATGGTAGTTACAATTTGCATAAAACGCGTGACAAAGGAGAATCGTTGAGCTATATTTATTTTGATTCACAGGTGAACATTTGGAATTCTTATCGTAGCTGCCAAGACACGTGGAAATTTAAATGCGAAAAACATGGAGACGTATTGAAATGTAATACAGCCGGTAGATGAAAAAGTTAAGTAAAATACGAGTAGCGAGAAGTTTGAAGGTTCTTATGAAAGTGTACTAGATCAATAATTCAAGGAAATTCGTCAGGAAAACTGCCTCTGGGACAAATAGTGAAATAAAAATAAGAACTTCGATATCTAAAACGTGCATTCAAGACCATTTAAACTCTTTTATGGTTAATTTGGGCTAGATTCAATTTCAAGTTTGACAGTGATGTTCAATATGTGAATACGATAATTGGTTGAAATGCATGAATATAATGACTTGTTATAATTAGAGTTTTAAGGGAACATCGTCGAAAACTACTCAGGCTATCTTATCGTGAATATGTTTTGTTCCAGGGATCGTCCGAGAGTTGTATCATGATAGTACATTTACTGGATTTTAGTTTTAGGCAAAGGAGAAACGAAAACAAATTTATTCATGCTACGACGTACAAAAAATTAATTTTATTTCTTTTTAGTTCAATTTACTTCATTAAATTTAGTTTAACGGATATAAATACAATGAAATTAGTCGTATGTTTGTGTTATAATGAGAGTAAGTGAGGGTAATCTAGTATCCATTATTATACTTTTTATTTGAAACGGGAGACATAGGTGTAATATTCCTATACCAAACTTAAAATTACTTTAACTTGAAGTATTTCTGGCGATGATGACGTCATAAGCGTTATAAAGGGTCACGTAAACAATATCTACTCTTTCATTCGGGGTTAAAATCGTTGTTTTACTTGCAATCAAAGGCTAAAGGGAAAAACTATTTCACAAACATGTACGTGACGATTTTTCCTCCATTGTACACACGTAACTGTGACGTGACGTTAATACTTGTGCACCAATCACGAGTTAGGGACGCATACGTGGGGAATTTAACTCCACCAGTTCGCAATCAAATAATTCAGTAAATCTACAAATGAATAAAGTTTAAATACCTTTTAAAAATATATGACAAAATTTTAGTTTTCCATGCCACCATAGACAAGCTTACGAATCAACCATTTATGCCAATTTGTGAAAGAATATTAGTACTCATTCATCTCCGATCAAAATAATTCTCTCTGAATATCTCTCCTTAGGCAATAGTTTCCTTTATAGTATCTTACATTCAGCACGCAAAAATTCCCATCTCCAGGTAAACGGACATATCTAGAGATGATCTCTCTCTCTCATTCATCTCAAAGATGATCTTTCTTCACGTACTATGCAAAGATATTTAATTAGTTTTCTTTGCAGTCATATTGTATGCAGGAAAATAATCCACATAAGTTCGCATTTCATTGTAGTAGCTCATGACTAATGTGACTGTAATATATCTTTTCTTGAACATACAACACGTATTTTAAATTTTTAACTAAAAATAATACGCAAAAATTTCATTAATTTATTATTTGAACGTTACTAACATGAACATGTTTTAGCTATATTAACTGTCCGTTTTGAATTAATAATGGCCAATAAATAAGAAGAATTAATAAATTTATTGACATAACATTATACAACGTTTCGTCCCTTAGTTTTGGATCTCATCTGGTGTTTTATAGAAAAAAAAAATTCGCAGTGTAATGTGATGTCAAGAAATATATTGTCTTCTGAGTTATAGGCCTTATTACCATTTAATATGATCAAGTTGTATGTGAGTTGTGTAACTATTGACCTTGGTTGACGGTACGTCACGATAGTACATTTACTTGAATTTTTACTTAAAGAAACTATATTACTGGCTACGGGTGCTTGATTCTGACCACGTATAATCACAATTCGTGAACATTGAACCACTTGTGGTCCAGTACTCCGTTCCTAGTTAGTTTTAAGCTATGCCGAATTTCTCTCTAACATTCGTGTTCCGTTGTTCAACATCCACAAGGAATTATTTGTTACCAGAGCTAACATCTAGTTATCTAAGAAATATCGATGTTTACAATCTTATATTTACAGCCACGATTGTTCTGTAGTCACATCATTCATAATGTTATTTCAAACCTATTGGGGAACGCATATAACGCCACACTCAACGAACATTTTTAGCAATGATTTCCTAATATTCATACTTTTTTACACGTAAAAAACTCCTTTTTTTGTAGGCTCAGGACCTCTTCTTACTAACGTATTTTGAAATCTACTCTTGTGAGGAATATTTTATGATTATTGACGTAATTTTTTATTTTTCTTGTATCTTGTATTCAACCAAGAGAATAATTAAATATGATCAGAGTTTCGGCAACTTCTGTTCTCTGTCAGGTTTGATGAAGACTGCCTCCTTGTCAAGGCAATTTCAGATCTTACTGTGACACCAAACTTGTTTGCGAAAGTCTGCTTTCACAAGAGGAGCCGCCAAATTGGACAAATTTCTCCTGACCTGAGAGACAATGAAAATAGTTTGAAAGAATAACAATTTTTTAAGTTTGTTTGTGAATATTTTAATAAATTAAAGGGCACAGAAGTAAATGTTTACAATAGACATTTGAAAAGACTAATTTCACCTCTCTTCATCCAATATTATAAATTGTCAATTATTTAATAGTTGCGATTTGGAAAATATTTCAATTACATAATTTAAATGAGTGTGATTATGTGCCTAATGTGTAAATATTTAATTGATTCTTACTCTGTACTGCAAACAGAACCTAATAATAACTTTATTTAGTTAAAATATTAAAACGCCACATAAGAAGACTTGGAAACCAAATAAATGGCACGAATGTGTTCCTGGAGAAAGAGTTCAATATGAGGATTAATAGAGGAAAAATAAATGTAATGGAGCGTAGTATGGGAAACAGTGGAATAACAAAAGATGTTCGATTAGGAAGCGATTTTTCGAAGGGAGTTAAGAGATTCTGCTACTTGGGCCACATAACAACTAGGAAAGATAGAAGTATAGTAAAAATGAGGAGTAGGATAGCTCAGGTAAGGAAGGCTTTCGCAAAAATGAGGAACTTACTTACGGGTAATATAAGTGTGAATATTAGAAAATCATTGCTTAAACTATTCGTATGATTTTCAGCATCAAATTTCAAAAGCTTCTATTCTTTTCCTTCCTTCATCTCCTTTGTCCACGTATCGCACGCATATAACGCCACACGCCATACGAACATTTTTAGTAATGATTTCCTAATATTGATACTTTTTTTACTTGTAAAAGATTCCTCTTTTTTGCGAACACATTTTCTCCTCTAATATCCTACTCTTTGTTTACTATACTTCTACCATTCACAGTTATTATGCTGCTCAAGTAGCAGAATTCCTTAACTTGAAAATGTAAAAAATCTATAACTCGTAAATTTATCAACTTTAAGAATTAATATACAGTTGAATATTTTTATAACCAACCCGTATTTAAATCTTATTCTACCACAGATAATTATGACGTAACAGTGGAGGAAGGCTGGTTTGTTTAAGTATGATTAAATTATAAATTTTATAAGGTCCTTTTTCAGATATTGTAAGGAATTACTCTCTTTTTTTTACTAATATAAAGAAAAGTTTTATTGATATAACAAAAGCAGAAATACAACTTTTTGAATGATGTATCTTACTTTCGACATTCTAAAAATGCCATTCTTGAGAGGGCTGGTAAACATACGGACAAAAAAGAACCAAAATTTGTTTCATGCCTTGAGCATTACCTTTTATAATTTATTTCATTACGGAATTTATTCCAAAATTATTTTAGAGTTAGTGATTTGACCTGATAAAAATATAGAATGACATTTCTGACATTATATCATATAAACGATATAAGAATAATTGACGATTTTCTTTAACGCCTTGGAACCCAGATTTACAAATTTGAAGGTTCAAACAATGGGACGCTTTCCGTACGTATTTCTGAAATACTATTCTGAAAGAAAAAATAATTACAAACAAGTTCTGAGTGATTTGGCTGTTATTCTACTAGTCTTTTCACTTCATACTATACGCAATGAAAAAGTTATATTACCATTGCTTTCTGAATTATTTACATGATTCCCGTAGTTTGTCAGTAGGATTTCTAAGCATTTAATGCGAAGCCTCGACGTTTTGAGAGGCGAAATTAATTTTGATAGTTACGAGCAAGGGCAGCAGCATGAAATTCTCGCCTGGTCGCCTCACCGCGATCAATGAGACAGCAGAGGCGTGTTGTGACGGGGCTCCGGAGACCAGAGAAATATTTGTACAGCGGAGTGGAAGAATAGTGAGGGAGCCGAGGACAGGGATGTCTCACTTCTCCGGTGTGGCGGACCATCAATTATTCAGCCATCGATTTATTTGGTTCGGTTTTACTGAGGCGCCGGAAACTGATAGGGACTGACGGGAGAGCAGCGGCCACAGGAAATGGGTTGCTTCAATTCCAGTACTTCAATATACTTCCTCCAATATAATGGTTTTATTCCGTTCTCAAATATGTATATACTATGTTCAAATAATCTGCGAAAGGAAAACATTTCACTACTTTTGAATCCAGAGAATTGTATATTTCAGTAACCTTCGTTGAAGAAGAAATGATTAAAGACAAATTTTTGTTTAATAAATGAAAACTGTAAATTACAAGAACAGCAGTAGAATGAATGGTCCGCGGGTTGATCAGCCTTCAGTATACAACCACCAAATCATTGCAGGAGACTACTCATAAGCTACATAAATATTATTCGTCACAGCTCGCTGAGTGGAGAATTGTTTACTGCCGAGTCAAACCTCGTAGCTGGACTAACAGTTCTGAGGTAATAATATTAGTGAGGAAACGTTTCGGAGTAACTTATCAGGAGACTTCATCAAACAACGGAAAAAATCGTTTTATAATTCAATTATCTGAAATTCATAATTTATTACAAATAAACAATGCAGAGGATGTGTAAAAAAATATTATTTATTTCAGTTCTTTTGCGACGCTTCATAAAGATTTATGAACATCTTCAACTACAGATCAGTAATAAAATTCAACATGACTGTGTCCAGGAGGTTACGGCCGAAATCATGATCTTAGTGAAATTTGGCCAATACATATTACCATAAAAATAAATTTAAATATAAGGTCTCAATAATATAGAATATTAAACATTTTTGATGAATTAATTTTGGTTGTATTCTCTATTGGACGCAGTCCAGGAAGCAAAATTTTGATATTCTTATTAATGTTCAACTTACGTTGGCATTTTATTACTTATCTGTACGCAAAGAAGTCTAAATGTCTGAAGAAGGTGTAAAAGTACTGAAATAGGTTTTATTTCTGACATATTGTCGGAATTTTTTATTTGTAAATAATCGTTTATTTTGTAAGTTTAGTTTTAAACGTCCATAGTTTATTAGTTCATATTCTACGATGCTTAACAAAGCAGTCAAATAGCACCAGCATTTAAAATTATTATTCACTATTTTCCATCCCTCTTTCTAATAAATAAATGTATGGTACTCAATCCACTGAAAGGTTTAATTATGTACTAAAATTATTCATTTAACTTAATTTTTAAACAATAAGAACAATATAAATAAAATATTAAGAATTAATTAAAAAAGAATTATTCCTAATCACGTCTGTTTCACTTCTTGTTTTAGACCACTAGTTAGTTCATTATTAAATTTGTTATAATTTTATTTCAAGTACATACTATTTTTTAATTGAATTAATCGTTTTTTTCGTCGCTCGAAAATTGAAGACTAAGCCTAAAAATGTGATACAAAAATATTGTGACGCTGCTATAAAAGAGAGAGGGAGATTTAGAGGTAACGAATTGAGAAAGAGCATTCTGGAAGAAGGGGATGTGTCTCAGAATAACGACAACGCCCATTCGCGTGTTGATTTTCGTTCTCTGTCCCTTCTCGCACGAATACCGTTCTTTCATAGTTTACAGACATTTTATTATAATTTCCTTTGCTAAAATAGATTGAGAGTAATAGTATGGGTAACTCTGAATAATTAAATAATAGTGTACAATTGAATATAAATAAATAAAACGTTTCAGAAGTCATTTTAAATACTTTGAATGGAATAAACATTGCGGTCCGAAGCTGAAAATCTGTAAGATAAAACTTTTATATATGAATTAAAAAAAAATTCGATTGAAAATGAAAACAACTGGATGTTGGTATTGAAATTTTCCCTTCAGATAAACATAAAAAAGGACATCAGTTGATCAACGTGATATAAATCACATTATATTACTTATGTATTAACATTTCATGATGTTAATAGTGAAAGATTATGGCGTGTAGACCAAAAGTTACTATTTATATCTAAACCATTAAATAAAATTTAAGTGTGTGTGTGCTTGTCTCTGTCCGTATGTTTCTTTCGAATAGGCTCCAAAACGGCTCAACGAATATGAATGAAAAATTTAGTGTTTAAAAATAGTAAATTTAACATAAACATTCGGTCATATTTCATTTCTATAATGATATAAATATATTAATTATAAGGGAAGGTTTCTTGGTATAAGTACGTAAAAATCTCCAAAGAGTGAATGCGGGTTGCCTAAACTCTTGATCTGTTTATGTTCCGAATCGGCTCAACGGATTCCAATGAAAATTTCAGAGACTGAAACAGGAATTTAATTTAAATTTTCGTGTATATTTCATTGCGATATCTTGCAGAGTTCAGAAGATATTAATGTAAATATTTAAAAATCCATTGAATGCCGTGTAAAAGGCGGCACGAAGACTAACTGCCAGCTAAAAGTCCTATTAGGCGTTTCTATGCCATTCACCCTACTATTATTATAAGCTTATTTTTTGCTTGGGGAGGAGGAGGGCGAAAATTCTCATTATAGTTGCAAACGTGTAAAAGCCGTACGTGTTCAAAACCTACTGCGAGTTATAAGGTTTGCCGTGAAGCGATCATAAATGATACAGTACTTTCGGTTTTAGGGCACAATAAAAAGAGCTACTTCCTCGCGTACGTAGTAGCGACCGTAGTTACTAAATAATAAATGTTTGATGCTATTAAAATTCCAGAACTCAGTCATGTCTTAGAAAATCAGATAAAGTATGTATAGATTTGTTCAAAATTTAAAATATAAACGTCTGTCTATAAAAATTCAAATTACATAATTACATAAGTAAGTAAAATACAAAAATAAATTAGAGAAAAAATAAGTAGCAGACAGCATCTCTTCTAGACTTGTAGGGTAAAAGTGAGAGCAACGAGAATGACAACACAAACCAAGTGACAAATTAAAAGGCAAAGAAAATATTAATGCCGAGAAGTTAGGTTAACGATATGGAAATCAGAAAAATTGTTTAGTTCCGTTGTGTCGATCTGTAGGTTATTTGCAAAAAAGTTAGATTTACTATGTAACATTCCGAAAATAGTAACATTTTGCCAATAAAATTAATATCTCGAATTGATTTTTGGAGATACAGAATGTTTGTTATTGGGAAGTATAGTTTTGGAGTTGTGGCCTTTGATACGGGAATGAGAGACCTTATGGATATTTCTTCTTCTTCCAATGGCTCATTGCCCTCTTGAGGGTCTAGGCCTACCAAGGCGGCTGCAGACTGTCATTTGGCGTGACACATTCAGAATTTGGGGTTATACGTGGTCAGTGTATCAATTCTTCAGCAGCCTTAATCCCGGTCCTCGCGACCATGACGACACAAACATCCAAACCCATGTCAGGATTCGAACCCGGGACCCCTGAGTTGTGAGGCAGCAACTAGAGGCTAGCCACTACACCACAGGAGGTCGGCTATGGATCTTTATGGATGTTTATCAATGAGGTAAATCAGAAATAGATTTGCATAACTTAGGCGCAAATATGAAAAAACTGAACATCCAACCGTTCATGTTTATTACAAAATTGGGACTGTAGCTGAGACTCAAAGAATTTCAATAGATAATATGAAACGTATTCCGTATTATAAACCTGAATTAATCCACGGAATTAAGATTTTTGTTACATTATTATATTCTACTGAAACGTGGTAGGATGAGATGCATTACTTTTAATTGAGGTTCCATACAGTGCCTTAGAGTAAATAAAAAGACTAATTTAGATTGAAAGGACTAAAATTTTGTAACCATTAGTGGCGTAAAGATTTACAAAATAATGAAGAAAATTGATTCATTGGCCGATGGAGAATGTGAAAATGACGTTTAGATTGATGATCTGCTTTCCAGTCTGTAGACAGGAATCACATCACTGCTTTCTCAATTCTCTGCCCTGTAAAAGTGCCAAGTGTAATGGATTCCCTTCAAGTGGAGCCCTTAAATTATGCGAAGCTTCTGCCACTTACTGGTTGAGCCGGAATTTCATTTACTTTTCCGCTTACTTTATTTTAGTTCGCCTTCATTTACTATCAGTGACAGCAGGATTATCTGGTATCCAAGTGAAAGGTCTAGTAAAATTTATTTTGGTTTTAAACTGTAACTTTTACTAAACGTGTCACGCATTATCGTGACATTTAGTGACAAACTGTCAAATATTGTATTATAAACATTTTTCAAAAACAATAATAATATAATCTCTAACCGGATACATCGAATTGGTACCTGCTTTTAGGAGAGAAGAATTTTGTCTTCCTTCTAAACGGTAACAGGTTACAGATGAAGATGCGTGATTAAAGAAAAACATAAAAAATTACATTTTAGGAGAAACATAATACTAAATGTGAAGTATAGTCAATTTTGTTTTAAAATTAATGTGTCTATTTAATTTCTACAGAATTGCATATGGAATAATTAGAAAAACATTACATAAATACATAAACGCTAAATGATATACTAGAATGTAAGAACCCTATACAACACAGAAAATAAAATCAACTTCAATAATACTTATATAAACTGAAGTGATAGGTCCGTCGTTCCTAACAGGTTTTCCATTCTTCAATCCATTTGATTATTCTATCACCAATATGGCAACATTTATTCCAGTTCCAGTTAACAGTTAACGCCTGTGTTGCGGGTCTGCATAATTTGATTATTTTGACAGCCGTTCAATGATACTTTTTAGAGTCTAGGGATTGAAAATCTGTGCTACTGGAATCTAAAGCCTTTGTTTAACTCTCTGTTTTTGTGTAAATTTGGCTGCGTTATTTACGGATTCGTGACGTATTCGGACCAAAACCAATCTTTAATTGTTCTGACATTCAATTCCCGTGACAATAGAAATCCATTTGTATGATTCCAGTCATAATAAAGATACGTTGCAAGGGATTTACTGCAATTGGGTGAAACAATCAGCAGATGCATGTCTGGGAGATAAGGGCGCCGTGGCGTCACTTGGGCCAAATCAAGGGCGAGCTGGCGCCTCTCGTCTGCAGCTGAATCGCCAGACCACAGGAGCTCAGCTCAGCACAGAATCGATTTTAAATCCACAGCAATACTGGAAAAAATCAATAAACTTACTCGCCTATAAATTATAAAAATATAGCCATTGAGAAACATGTACGAGCCAATTTCATTTCTCATGGAAGAATAGAATTTGAACACCTTCTGAAAGCGAATCTGCAAAGCAGGCAGTGTTTCAGTGCACGTAATGTAGAAACTAAATTTGAACTCTCTGATTTAATTATATTAGTAATGAAAAAGTTGTACATCCTCCATAGACATTAAGCAGAATACAGTGAAATAAGCAAATAAAGAGAACTTATACGAGAATGTTATTCATAAATATTAATGGCATATATATTTATTTAAAGTTTGAGCTGTGAAAATTGGGTGATTCCTTCTATTTCTTGACACATTTGTAATGAAGCATTCAAAATTAATTAATACGAATAACTTTTTTCATGCGGATAGTGTTAAATAAGTCCTCAAAAACTGGTAATTAATACTGATGAAAATATTTTTTGTCGTTGGAGAAGAAATTTCATTGCTTCAAATAATCAATTTCAATTTGTTTATTTAAAGTTAGAAATTAACTAACAAAGAATTTAAAATAACGTTTCCAGTTACATATTTACTAATAAATAAATATTTTTACATGAAAATTTTTTTAATTAATTCGTGAGTATATACGTACGAGTATGCATATTTATAATTTCGTGTTTAGCAAAGTGCGAGAAGAAAAGTGAAAATTAGAATAATGGAGAACTGCGTCCGTAATGAAATAAGAGGTTAAGTTTTTTTGGTGTGTGTTCTAACAGACCCTAATCTACCAAGTGAATTTAATGTTTGTTCATGTACAAAGTAAAATCCACCTGACGAGTTCTGCAACGGCTGAGCAAACTATGTATTTTTAAATTCGTATTATATTTTTTGTCGACCTTCTGTGGTCTACTGGTTAGCGTCGCTGCTTCAAAACACAGAAGGCCCGGGTTAGAATCCTGGCATAGGCTTGGATGTTTGTGTCGTCATGGTCCGGGATTAAGACTGCTGAAGAATCGATACGCCTGACAACGTAACACTCCGATTCGGAATGTGTCGCGTAAGATCACAGTCCGCAGTTGACCCGGAAGGCCCAGGCCGTCAATGGGCTGTAGAACCCAAGAAAAAGAAGAAGATTATATTTTTTCGGTATATTACAACATTTTCAATTTTATTATTAATTATACAGACATGAATACATCCATTAATTAAGTTCAGCCTCAGGTCGTAGGAACGGATATTCTCTTGATCACGTTACAAAGAACATGTTACATTTCGTAAAGTCAAAATAGTTCCTCACACTGGACCTGTTTGTGGTACGGTGGCATTAATTTAGTAAACCGTAAGTTGTATTCAAAATATGAATGTAGTACCGAAATAAGAAAAAATCGTGATCAACAAAAGTGTTGCCTTTGTAATAAAACAGAAAATAATTAGAAAAAAATAGGAAAACCATAAAATACTTCATGGCTTATTTTATATTAATATCGGAAATTTGTTAGCTAATGCTGCATAGCTACTCCTTAGTTTCAAGAAAAATGTCGAAAATCATGAGAGGTGAGAGGAAGTTTGAATTTTAGTTAAATTTTCATTTTATGAAGAATAATTAACCCTAGAAATCATGTAGACAGAATCACAAAATTGCACACATCTTGACGATCAAGAAACTTATTTATTTTCTATAAATTTAACAAAGGGATTTAAACAGTTGTACCACGTAACAACTAGAAATTTAAATCCGTACATTCCGCCCAATTTTTAATCGTGAGTACGAGCAGCCGCAAAACAAATTAATTTCTTTCCACACCAGCGTAAAAACCAATAACACTCGGAGTTTTACTTTGATATGTTGTTGAATTTTCACATTCGACTCACTCTGGCAAAAAATATATAATTTTCGCCTGCTTAATTCCTGTCCTAAATCCTGTTTTATTTGACGATTAATTCGTTCCGCCATGAGACTCATTTCCAGAATAAATTCAACAGCAATTTCGTTTTGGTAAACGCGTTACAATATGTTGACTTGTAAAATTTACTCAGAAGCACTACGTGTCATATAAATGTGTTTCGGACTCTGCGAAACTATGTTGGTTATGTTTACGCATTCTGAAATTTACGACCTGTAGGTACGGAGTGTGATACTCATAATTCCCTATTACATAGATCATAATTATACATTCATTTACCCGGCTATGTCTCGCTTACAATAAAATACAGGATAGCGCCACGTTGGATCATATTAATTTCTATTCAAAACAGGTGAGAAATATGGACAGAATAAACTTCGGTACCAACACGCTCTGCCAATAATTTACCTTATTTTATTAAAACCATAGATTCATGAGTTTTATTAAAAAAATGGAAATATTAATAAAATTTATAACCAACTTTCAGTTTACTGATATTATTTTATGAAATAGGAAGTTAGTGTACCATTTATCGAAATTGTAGAATTACACGATTGCAGACACACGGAAAGGAAATAAGTCTTTTGATTTGAATTGAAATCGCACATGAGAAAAATAATATTATTGGTTTCGTGTGAAAATAAGGTAATATACATGAATATGAAGAGCTAAATGACAATATAAAAATAAAGAAAACATGCAAGACTATATTAAAAGAATTTATGTAACGTTTAATATATACGGTAAGAATTATAATTACTGATAAAATCGTAACAGTTAAATTTAGTGTATGTTTTACAATATCTTCTGCACACGAATAGAAGAAATTTCTTTAAAACAGTGTTGAATTTTGCTGAAAAAAGTATTATGAAAATAAAATACTCTGTCTCTTAACAGTATACATTATTAATCCAGACTTTTCATATTTACGATTATACAGTTTCAATATGAAATTGACCAAGATTCAATATTGTTAATAATTTTAAATAATTTACCGAATCCTGTTAACGTTTGCACCGAAAAATTTCGATATCAATTAGCGTTTAGAGGCTAACATTGGAAAAATGTTGATAATCCTGAATAATGTATAGAATGCTGATAGAATATACAGGCTCATAGAAAACAGATGTTACTTTGTTAGTATAAATAAGAGTACTTGTTATGTACAACCTTGTCATAATGTAAACGCTAGGAATATAAATTTACTTGTTCTCACAATTTTATTCAAGTAAAATTATACTAATGCTAATGGTGTGTATGTTTCAATATTATATATTATTAATACCTGTATATTTAATAATTGTTTTAATACAGATCATCGCTCAATGTTAGACGTATAAACCAAATATATATTTTAATAGGACTGCTGTTAATAAAAGAGACATGGTAAATACATACATAAAATAATATGGCATAATATAAGAATGAATTGGTATTATAAACAATATTTTGGTACGGTCAGACTTCAGCTACATTCTACACTGTTTAAACTTTGGGTTCCTTATGAAGATATAACAGAGGTGCAGAGGTAATCCTGGTGCCATTCCCTTTCCCACTAAGATACGGCCCAAGGGCAACCTAAAGCTAATTGGATGTCTAAATCGAATTGGCGTTTCGTGAAATGGCCGCTTCTTCGCGAAAGACGTGTAAACCACACACAAAAACCACAGCGGCATCTTATTTATGCTTGCCCGCAATACTCGGTCAAAACTCGTATTTAATACTGAGGTTTGAATAAACGTACACTAGTAATTATGCACATCATATGATTTATGACTAAAAGAACAAACCCAAAATTGATATATGTTTCATAAATATTCATAATATTTGTCTATAGTGTGAGTTAAAATTACATTCAATAACGAAGACGTACTGTCAACATCATTTGGTATCACGTAAAAATAAAACACAATAACTGGAGAATATATTCTTTTCAGTTTTTAAAAAATGTTTGTTATGATTTAGCCCGTTCATACAAATATTTTGAGACTTATTTGTAGTTTGTGATTCACCGAATGTACACAAACTAACATTTTGTAATTCATATTTCAACCTTCTCATTTTAGAATAAATTAGTGGGATATTAGTATGCACGAGAAACATCTATCTTAATACTATTGTATTAAATAAATATGAATTTTTAAATTTGATTTATTAGTGTACCGAATTCTTGTAAGTTTCGCTCAATCGGCGGTCACAGCCTTGGTGGATGGATTAATTATTCAAGGTAATCACAACACAGGCGAAAAATTTGGCAGTGTCGCAGAAATTCTGAAGATAAAATTGACATATCAGCGGTCTTAAATACGAGGGAAATGACATCCACAAAACATCACGAGAGACAGTAGTCCATCACGTACAATTGGCCTAAGGCTCCGGTCCGCTTTCACCCTAATAGTCTTCTATTACTTTCCCATTTCTTACAGTGTGTAATATAAACTAGAATTATACACAGATCTAAAAGTACATAGCTGTATTTTAACTGGTAAAACCCATAAATTTTCGATTTTTAGCTGATCAGACTAAGGCGTACCTACCCACATACCAAAACTTTCCTGACTTTTATTGTAACTTTACAACCCTTTGAGATAATCCTCATATATAATTTCTTTCTATGTTCCAAACCAGCATCGATTGAAGGGTCAAGACCAGATGTTGCAACTGCGAGAAGCTGCAGAGGATCCCTACTTTTCTTGGTTTCGGCTTCCTGAGGACCTACAATCTCAGGCGAACCGCAAAATTAGATCATATGACCTTATTATCCTCTATAAAGGCAGAAGTTTTACCAGTAGTATTTCCAAGTTTTCTATAAAACATATTTTTTTCTTTTAAAAATATTTTTATTTATGATAAATACAATATTCACTAAAACACTTATACTGCTGAAATCTACTTCGTCTGATCTAATATGGAGTATTATATCTCAATTACTATAAGTTTATAAATTTTTAAGTTTATTAGGCATATTTCCAGCATATATTTTAAATTATTTTCTAGTTTACTAGGAATATTTCGAATTATGATAAAAAACTAATTATTAGACTACAACTTTATTATGTTGGGCGTTATAGAGCTGCGAAATAATCTATAAATATTCCCTAGCTTGTGGTTTGATTTCCTGATATAACCTTACTGTAATATTCATGTGAACGTTGAGCATTTAATTTTGAACCTCAGCTGTGGATAGTTATAACTGAATGACGAGAGTGGTCACGTGGGATCATAAGAACTTTAGTACTGGAATTTTGAAGCTGCAGCAGTATTGAGCTTGGCACTGGTTGCTGAAGTTGAAAGTCGCAATAATGTTGGAGGGAGTGGACTCATAGAGGCAAAGTTCCCAAAGTCGGGTCCTCTGCCGCAGTTGCAATGTTTCTGCCATCAGATGCACCTGCTGCAGAGTTATCGAGTGTGAAATAAAGACAGACCCTTCGTGATGTTGTGACACGCCCGGTAACAGTCTCATAAAACCTGACGCAGGACGTTCAATATCTTAACAGGACACTCACATCTGTCACTTAGCTTTAAACCCAACTAAAAAATTATGATATTATACTGGTTTAGTCTTGCAATTTTTAACATTTCTGATTTGCATAATTTCATATTTTTATTTGCTGAATATTTATTTTGGAGTTATTATTTTGTATTATTTTTATAATATTTTTAATTGATGTTTTTCTTTCAGAATTTGTTTTTTACGCAATGGTGCTCTGGCTTGCCCTGTTTACTACCTATGAGTGTAATAGAATTAATAAATCTCAATGAATGAATATACAATCGTTCAATCAAGTTCAATCTAATCCCTGTAACAAAAGGCAGGCGATATAAACAAACTATTACACAAAATATTTGAATTTCGTATTTGGCTTTCGAATTCCTTTTAGGAAAGCAATGAAACTGTTCCGGATACTGAATGTTTTAGACATCTACGGACAGCGGCTAATGGGATACTTAATATGTAATGATATTTAAGATTTAAGAGGGCTCTCTCATCCAAAGATAGTAACGGTGAGGGATTCCGAAAAAAAGTTTCCGAGAAACCAGGTAATCGACTAGAATAGTACACGCAATGGCAAATGCTACAAACTATTGTTCTTCTCTGAACTTAAAATTATTTGTGAGGAACTGACGGATTTCTATGTCATAAGTAAACCATGTTGATTTTCATAATTTAAATTTGGAATTAGCCGTGAATCGACAAAAGTTTTACATAAAAATGTATTTGTTAGGGGTTGTATTTGAATTTATTAAATACGTTAAAGATGGGCCAAACTTTACATTAAATTTAGGAAATAATATTATGTTGCTCTTGTATAATCTGAAACAAATTATACGTTTAAGCCTACACATAGAATTTTTCAGCTTGCAACTTTGTGCAGTGAAATCCATATAAAAATTTCGTAGGATTCGATTAACCAAATTTACCTCATAATTTTGAATATAGGTATCTGTTTATAATATAGTTATCACATTCTTCTACACAACTTTATAAACTATTCAATTTGGTTATAATTAGGAATATTCAACTCGCAGTGCCTCTTACTCATATTATTATCTAAAACATAAAAAAATAAACATTTTCTGTAACAATCAGAAATATTTTATTGAGATGATAGACAATATTTATAAACCCATTTAAAGAAATTAATTTATTACTTTGGGGTTCCTGAGCCCTCCATTACCTGCTTCACCTTCTCCTACGTAATTAACCGGGAAATATTATATCAGTAAATAATTAATCTTCTGTTCATGTTTTTTTCTCGGATTGGGGTGAAACAAATATATTTCCTGCTCTGCAGTAATCTAAACCCATTAATACTTTCTATAAATAATTTAGCAAAATAAATGATTATTATTTGAGGCTATTGTTTTTTCAGAATCTTCTTAGACCTAACAATAGCATTTAACTGCCTTGATAATTGTATATTAGGGGGAGTTTTGAGTTACTATAAAATAAATTTTATAGTATTCTACAAATTCTAGCAACGGATCAAAAGCAACACCAAAAAAATTCATTATGATTGGGATTCCGAAAGGTTATATTCTGGGGACCATTATTAGTTTCAAAGTGTACAAATTATTTATAAATATTAATTTCTCCATATTTTTGGGTTTTATATTTTTCTGATGAAACTTCAATTAACAAGGTATTAGAAATAGTTTTCAATGCTACATTTAATTATTTACTGATTTAGTTTTCAGGGAAAGACTTAGAAAACATGTTATGCAACTTCGTAAAAATAGTGGTATTAAATTAGGTAGCATTAGATTTGGAAACATGATCGAATTTGAAATCAAAATTTTTAAGAAGTTAGAAAAAGTATTTTTTTGAGGTGACTAACAATAAAATTATAAAAAACATTTCTTAGAATAGAATAGGACAATAAATAAAATTATGGTGAATTATAGATGCTGCTAATCTATTATCATTGATCTGGAAGATATTTTATTCCGATTCAACCACATATACAAACTAAATTCAACGTATGATTTTGAAATATAAGAAAAAAATTACTGTTTTGATTATTTATTATTTTAAAGTTATTCATATTGTTGAATTTAATCGCTTAAATCATTTTTAAGATTAGTGTAAAGAAAAACTATTTACCGCAGCACCACTATCTAAAGCAAGTGGGCTTGTAGGAAGAAATAAAATCGCGATTTGCTTCAGCAGTCCACTAATCTTCCGAAAGCCGGACTCAAAAGCGGCTCTGGTGTTAAGCTTTTTCACATTCATTTTACATTATTCCGTGCTTACCACATGGTGGAATAATCGTTACCTGCGCTAACAGCCTCAGCGAGGAGATTTTCAAGGAACTTGAAGCGAAACCTAAGCTCAGCCTGTAATTAGGAACGGAAGTCGCTTGGAATACCGATACGAGAAGCAGTCACGCTTGTCCTGACGTGACGCCTGTAGAATCTGAAGAAGGACGCTAGAGAAAGACTGCTTAGAAATTTCTGAAAAAACTACGGTTAAGTGGAAACCGTTTTCTCCTCACAAATAGTTTATCTACGCTAAAATCATGAAAATACCAAGATTAGATGATTAAGTATATACTTTAAGGTATATATATATATATATTATTGTAACTATCTTCTTAGCAAAGCCAAGCAATTTTCTGTTAATTAATGAAATATAAAAACGATTAGACAGGAAATGAATTGAGTTAAGCTAAGCAAACAGACACGACTTAAAAATAATTTTACAGATGTGGTATAATTATTAATAGTAGTTTTCTAAAGAGCTGTGAATTTAATAAGCCATGGGAATTTATGACAGTCTTTTCTTTTTGAGGATTTAAATTCAATGCTTACTAGTGCAATTAATTGCTGAGGATTTTAATAATAATTTTAAGTCGAAATTGTTTCCAAGAAAACTCTGAATAACTTATATATAATACCAAGATCTAAAAAATAATATTTAATTAATATAGTAAATTGTAGGGGCTTGCCAAGGCTTTTCTATCAGTTGTAACAGAAAATCCCTAATATTTCCATATTTGATACACAAATTTATTCAACCTTGTTGATTTCATAATTTAATTTTCACGTACTGCAGGGTACATAATTTACCGACTAAAATACATGTAACAGGTAAAAATACTTATTCCTTTAGTAGTATTGTTAATTTTAGAATGTAAAAATTGTTTATAGCTACAAAATTCTATTTTAAGAATCATCTGTTATATCTAGTGACCAAATTTTCTAAACTTAGATTCTATTAATTAAATTGTTATATTTGCAGACCAGCAGCTTAAATTGGGATATTTGTGTGAGGGTTAATAAATATGTCAATGAGAGATAAGCCGTTGTACATAATTGTCAATTATATTTATAAATAATACTCATTTATATTATTTTTGGTCTATTATATTTTTTGTAATTTGTAGATGTCAGTTTCGGGCTAGTTTGTAAATTGGCTCATCTTAACTTTACATATTTACTATTTCTCAAAACTACAGCTTCAAATTAAATTAGTTTTATACGTTAATATTACACAAAGAATATTCCATTTTTAATAAGAAGGAAGGCTTGGTTGTCTAGTTGCAAACCATGTCACGCTGCTCTCAAGATCGCGTCTTTCGTGGTACACATTTTCGGCATCGCTGTTTGGCCCACCAAATTATTTACAGTGGTGTTTCTCGATCATTGAAAAAAAAGCACCCCACTCGGTAACTAAGCGTCATTGGACTCATTATTTAACACAGACTATAGTTACAAATGCTCTTGGTTTTTATACTTCCCGAATTTAATTGTAGAAACATTATAGTATTATTTTACAAACGACTTTTTTCAATATTTTTGACAAATAATTCTACTTGTATTTTAGTAATAAGCTTATTATTTGTATTGTGCTTGGTAATTTGGTTTTACTTAGGCATTTTTCATTGACTTCTTTTAAAAGTTTTTTACTGCCGTTTAATTGAAAATATTTCGTTTCTGTAGCACTCCAATATCTCGTGGCGCAAAGTCTGTGCGTTGTTGCTTTAGTCTCGCCGGTCCTCAGACAAACAAATGTGTTGTGTGTTTAATTAAGAGCGGCTTGGTCAGAGTTGCTGGCGCCGGCGACTGGCCCAGAGGAGAGTCCCGAATCGATTGTTCGCAAATCACCTTAAGCAGGACACTAGGCAGAGACGTTAATTAGCCTGCAAAACGTCCGCTGCTCGCCCAGGAACATCTCCCGGCTACAGAGAACACTCAGACAAGTCCGCCAGCTTTACGATCCTCGGCCAAGTTTGTGTATTCAGATCGAGAGGTACGATGCTAGCCTCAGCACAGGGTGAAGTGAAATCACGTTATGATGTCCGTCCCAACGGATAAGATACGACTTCAAAACAAAATTAATATTGAAATGTGTTAACTTCCAAATTTTTCACAGTGTTCAGAAAATTGTGAATAAATAAACGAGTTGGATTACTGGATTTAATTTCTGAGACAATTCGACTAGTTTCAAGGTTTTTAATCTACTAATATTTTCATGCGCAGTTGATGAGAGAAAATGAAAATTCATATATATATATATATATATATATATATAGTAAATATATTGTAATGATCTGCAAATTAATCTTTGAAATTTAGAGTAGTATTCGCTACTTGTAGGAGTCTGAAATATATCATCTATGGAGCAATAAAAGAAGATCGCCTCGCTGTTTTTCAGATTGTTTTTCGGCATCTTTGGTTAACATGTAAAATCAAACACACGAATGTTATGTTATGTTAAGTTATGTATAACTCAAACTGGAATAAAACACTGGATTTAATTTCTGAGACAATACGACTAGTTTTAAGATTTTTTTTATCTACTACTACTTTCATGCGCAGTTGACGAGAGAAAATGAAAATTCACATATATACTGTAAATATATGGAAAAAATACTGTAAATAAATCTTTGAAATTAAGGGCAATATCTGAGACTGGGAGGAGTCTGAAGAATATCATCTTTGGATGAAGCAATAAAAGACGGTCGGCTTGCTGTTTGCTTTTTCAGACTAAATGACATTTTTTCTGTATCTTTGGTTAACATGTAACTTAAATGTTAAGAGCGATACATATTTCAATGCAATTATTAGCAGAAGATGCGAGTAAATAATATGTATCTCATTAATAACTTAAATTATTACATCTTACGATATATATATATATATATATAGGATTTTTCTGTACAATCTGTATGTATTTATTTTATCTACAGTTAGGTAACGTCAAGTTATACATATATATAATAATAAATGAAATTTCCATAAATGTATATAATATAAAAAAATTAAGGAACTGGAATTTAGAATAGTTTACAGTTACAAAAGAATGGCGGAGTTATACCTAAAAATAGAGGTTAAGTACTTGAATAACACTTCACTTTGTAAACCTGAATCAAGTAGCGCAATTTTTACGGGTCTGATTATGTATCTTTTTCCAATAAAACGTTCGGATATATTTGTATGAAATTTGTTATACACTGCCCAAGATAATATTGGCAAAAGAAAATTGCCATCTTAAAGTAATTTCTTGCTTATAATTTCTTGGAAATAATTTTTGTTTTTGAAGTTTGAGGTTCTGATTTTTTAAAACAACTTGCCAGGTTGTAACTACAATTCTCTATTTCACCCGCAATAGGTCGTAATGGATTATTTTATAAGTCCATAAATTAAGGATTTTCAAATTTAAAAAAAATATTTTAACTCAATATGCTTATTCACTTTTTTCCTGATGTTTCATGTCGCTGGAAGATGAAAAAATGTAATGTAAAATCTTTCAAACACTGAGTTTCAAAAAAATAGACCAATACCAATTTAAGTAAAAATATATACCGTAGTTAATTTTTGTGAGAAAGATAATTATAGAGCTAAAAACTTCAAGAAGGACCAGTACCATGACTCAATGTTGTACATTTATTGATTTTACAAACAAATTAGAAACGCCGCCTACAAAGTGTTGACTGTTCACATAATGGAAATTAATCAAAGGAGCCTGAAACGATTCACACGAGTCAAAACCGGGAAACTGCGTGGTATTTATAACTAAGTTAATCGGAATGGAGGGAAAAATTGGATCAACGAAATAGTAAAAAGTTTAAATACTTCAAAACACAGAAATAAAATTTTATACATATATATAATTAACAGAATTAACATATTAATGGGATTATTTCAATTAAATTTCAAAACTTGTCGTTTATGCAATAAACCGTAAAATGTTGGCAGTTTACTTCCTGATTGATCATCTCTCTTTCTCTCTGTTGATTTTTTTACAGAGTATCTTGGACTCAGCAGAGTCGTTAATTTGACTCATTCACATTGACAGAATTCTACAAGAGCAGTTTAAGGTGTGAAAATCTACCAGAGGCTCTTTTCTGTGGCACATGAATTGTTCAAGTAGCCTCAGATTTCTCTGAGCAGTCACTGCAGTTTACCGGGTAATGGCATTAATGAGAGTCATGCCCATGAGTTGCATAATTAACGTTTCTCACGAAGGACTAAACAGGGTAATAATACAAACAACAACTGGAGTTTCAGTGTGGAAAGCCAAGCGTTTAAATGCTAATCAACAACTTAATTTCTACCGAATTAATTAACATTAAGCGCTCATATAATATTCTGCTTATTTACATGACCTTAGGCAAGTTGTATCAACTTATTAGCCAAAATGTACTTTATGATACATCAGTAAACATTACTTCTGTGAATTCCGATACGTCGACGCAGTACATACATTGAACACGCTCAATGTGTAAACATTTGTACTTAATGGGTTATTTGACGTGAGGACACAAAATGTTTAACAACATAATCATATACATACAAACGATTTGATTACGGGACAGTACTTAGAGATTTTTATGGAATCGTAGTGTGCCTTTAGATCGGTTTAACTCAGTAGCTTGAAAGATTGGAAACATAGATAAAAAAGGAATTTGTTCATGATTGACGACAAGGAAAATAAATTGTTAACGTGAAAGAAAATAAGCCGAAAGAAACAAGTCTTCCGAGTTCCCACCGCAGGCTACGTTTCTCTTACGGTATTATATCGGGAAAGACTAAGTGCTTCTGATCAAGTTTGCCCTTCAGCAAATGTCAACAGCAGATTGTAGTAAATGAGCTCCAGAAGTTCTGGACATTTGTCCTTAAGGGCCTAATGCTAGGAGATCTTGATATTGTTCAATAAAGTGACCTTGTATGTATGCATTGGTACTATATATTACTTATAAAATGAAATGAATTAATGTGCCTTTGCTTTAATATTATGTATGTATATTGTAATTCTCCAAGAAGGTATATTGATCCTTTTTGGTTTACATTAATTGTTTGCAAGGTAATGAAGGAACATGATTTTGACACAGGGAGTCGTTTACGTATTTAATGAATTAAAGGGATAATCACTGAACTGAAACTATCTGCTATCTGTTCTGCTTTCAGTTGTGTGTCTGAGCAGCTTCGGTGTTTAACAGCCCAATTTAGAGACAGCCAATTAATTTTTGTGGCTGTTTTCCACCATTTACACCGGTGTTCGGAGAATGTATTCTGATCCCACATATTTTACGTGTCTGTGATTTTTACGTTTCTGTGAAGTAGACAACAGTCGCACATTTTTTTTCTTGCTTGTAAAGTGATAAATATTAATACTGCGTACATAGAAAGACCCATAACACGATATTGAGATATTTGTATTTATTTCTAGTTTCTTCTCCGTCAGATGAACTAATTTTTCCGAATAACCATACTAAATAATTGTTTTATTAATAATTTATAAAATAAACAATTTGCAGTACAAACAACATGGGCAACAGGTAACCTAAAAAAACTCAGGATGAAGTGAATTATTATATTTTAAATGGTTTTATTTAGGTTGCAAACATTTTTAGGCTAGGCCATTACGCGAGCCTTGCGTGAGAGCTGCAAAGTTTCAGGGAGATTCTCCGCCTCTTCCCACACTTCACCGCCTTTCCTTTACACGTTTTATCCAGCATTTTCCTGTGCCCCAGGAGGGTGTGGCTGAGGCGAATCTACCTTGTACCTGGCATCACATGCTCCCGGCTCCTTGCGAAGTAGACCACATTAGTGGCAATGTTCGGGAACTGAAATACGTCCCTGCAGACCGTTCGCAGCGTACGGGTAATTCGACAGCAAAGGAATGGAAAACTTTTCGATAACACCATTCATATACAAGTTAAGGTCATTGACACTCTAAAAGTTAACAGGCTGGGGAAGTTATCAAAGTTTCCTTTCTCCTATAAACATGATTAGTATTTGTAACACAATTTAAAATTAACTACAACGTATGAGTTGGTGTTTCTCAATTGTTTCCCTAGTGAATCTGAAGTGTGAATAGAAACAAAGGATAGCAAGCAAATAAATTCTTGTTGAGTTTAACTACTTATTTTGACACATGGAGTTAGTTAAACGCAAATTTATAGTTCTGTATGACCGGGAAATTAGTATGGTGTAATGCGAAATCCAATATAAAGAAAATATGATTCTGTACTGGGTGGATGAGGAATTATAAGATACAACCGAAAGATATTAAATAAGATGGGCGGGGATAGGTTTCGAATCAGGAGTCCGGATACAACTACCAGGAGGAAGCAAATTTAATTTCTAAACGTTCATTAGGAATGCTACATTCAAATGAACTTTCCCTATCTGGATCTAGGCCATCACATATGAAACCTTACGTGAGTAATAAAGCATAAGCAGCCGCATTATACAAGCATTGAGAGAAACAAAAGGAAAAATAATACTATTTAGTGTCACAATTCATTATTTTTTGCATAGTTTGACAGCCAACAAAAATATAATGATTTATATGGAAATTTTTGAAGGAGTCTTAATTCGAACAATTTTTATAATCTTGTGTACAGTCTTTTATTCCATTAATTGTACTAATACCTCACGAAAAATATTAATAATGGAATAAATGATTTATGGGACACAGGGACTGAAATTCCTGTAAATGAAAAACTACTTAGCTGAAATATTAACTGAGTGTTAACAAACATATGTAGCAATGTACAAAATTTTGTTTCCGTAAACTTGTTTTCTGTTGAGGTGTTTTGAAAACTATCTTCAAAATTTGGTAGTTTTGAAAATGTTCCTTGCGTTACATATCTGATAATATTTTAGCCTTTTAAATTGATATGTAGGACTGACCATTGTCATCAACTGTCAGTTTTATTTTTTACTGAGAGCTTCATACGGTTACTTAAAAATGGGCACGTTTCATCACTTTTAAAATATTTTTCACCTAAACTACTTTAACAATTCAAAAACTAATGCTTATATTTAAATGTATTAGCATGTAGACTGTGTAAAAAAAGAATGAAGACAAAGTCTTAATATTTGAGACGCATAGAAGGTTTTTGATACCAGAAATCATGAAGCTGAGAAAAACATTTTTCTAAACAAAATAATTTATTAATTTAGAATCAAATCCTTTTAGATTGCTCCTTAGCGTTTCAAAATTATGAAATAGAATTAAAAGGTATGCTGTATGTTAGGCTTATAGGCATATTAATATGAAAAAAATTAGAAAATCTATTTTTACAGATTTTGGCTGAAATTTCAGTCCCCGTGTCCCTTAATATAAATTTATTAAAATTGTTATACCTGAAAAGGATGATGATGAGGAAACTACTGTGTGAATTAGATATTTTTGGTGATAAATATTGTATATTTTATACTATTAATTTATATTATTATTAGAAATGTCATATTTTGAATTATAAAACGAGTACACTTGGAAATAATTATATTATAAGTACAATTTTAAATAAAATTTTAAGCATGTGCATATACGTTTCAAAACGACTACTCGTATTTTATTTCCCCACGTTCTAATTACTGTTTTACGGAACAGCATTAAAATTGAAAGACCCTGGGGTGAATATTATAATCAAGATTCCCGCAGATGAGAATCAGAACTATTATAAGCTTCGCCTAATTACTTTCACAAATTATTTCTGCCCGATTCTCATTCTTCCGACGCTTCTATCTCGTAAGGAAATCTTTTGCCCAGCGACAGGACAGAAAATGCCGCAGACTAGGACGAGATAAGAACATTGCGTTGTCTACGAGCACTTTTCACTGTCGCCTTGCTGAAGTCGTCACCCTAACGACGACTGCATTGCGCAAAGGGCAACCAGGACATCTCTACTTTCCCGTGTAATTACTTTGGTGTGCAGTAATTTCCATAGCGAAATTGAGGAAAGAAAACACTCGCGGGGTTCGGTATTTTCTACGTACAAAAGGTGGAACTGTGAAGCGGCTTCACAAACACCCAGCAGTTAAAACGCTGCCAACTATTTGCAGCCATTATGTGCCTTTGGCGATCCTGATTGCATTCGTATCGTATATCATCCGGAAAAATAAATTACAGAAAAAAATTCAGTCTTAAACTACTTATTGTTTTAGTTTTATCCGGAGATTTTGATCATTTCTATCACAATCAACAAGGATTTTAATTACATAAGGACATTATTCCATATATTAATCTAATTTCAATTAGAGAAAGTTAGAAAACCATTAAACTATTTTATTTTTGTAATATTTTTCAATAATTCTCAGTGTCTGTAGTAATATATGAATGAAGTTCACTTGCAGTTACGCAAAAAGTGAAGTAACGTATGTAAAACCACTTCCAGCCCTCAATACATTATTTATCAACAGAAGCTTTTAGCTTAACAGCCATAATCATCTGGACAATTACAATGTTAAAACAAATAGTCATTTAATAAAAATACCAGCGAAAAACTCACCAATCCAATATTCTGTTGCCATTAATTCTAAATCTCAAAAATTTAAAATATTTATATAATCAGTCATATATTAATAATCCTATTCTTATCGAACCATACGCTAGTCGTCTTTAACATCAAATAAATATCATTACTACGCTAATCAAATACGCATTTGTTTTACCACGTAATACAATAACATTTTTCGTATATTATTTTTCAATATTATATCAATACTTTCCCATTATGCCCATAATAAACACTACTCAAATGTTTTTATTCTATTAAACGAAGTATTAAAATATAGTTTTGAAAATATATGATCATTACAACCTCAAATTCTTTAAAAGAAACGTAAAAGAAATAATTTGATATTCGATTTTCTTCCTGTTAAGTATGAACAAAATCGAAGTAATAATCCGGAAGTAAGGAATTTACCACAAGACCTCAGTTTGCTTTCATTGCCTTTACACCCCTTAATTAACAGTAATAAACCTTATAATATGTTATTATGTTTCAAAAGTAGCCAAGCTATTATATCCCTCTGATTTATAAACGTTTCTAAAAACAAAGGCGCCTCGTGAATTCAGAGTAATTAATTTGTATTAAAGGAAATGGCATAAAGGAAAGCAATTTAAAGCGCCTTGTTAGAAGTTTCAAGAAACAATTTAGTGTCCTGCTGTACCTCTCCCTTATTAAACGTTAATCAACGGTATTGTATTTAACTGAGACAATACGATATTTATTAATTATTATACGTGGCGTATATTAAATAATTGTGAATTATTCCCTTAAATACTTTTGTCCAATTTTCCCATTTGACTGTAAATTAGATGTATATGACTTGAAAAACGGTATATTACAGATTTTCTCTCTCATACACTATAACCTCGAATTGGTAACAAATGTATTCGCATTACCCCTTTTCAATTCCCTTCCTATGTTACTAAAGGGAAGTTTCCTGTTTCAGGATCACCCTCATATAGCCTGTTTACCTCACAAAAAAATTCCTCCCGTTATGGGTGTTTATTAGAAAGCTTTATGAAGTTTACCAATAATCCAGGAATTTTAAAGTGTAAGCACCTCTATGTGTTAAGTTTTTTAAATATTCAGTTTAAATTATGGTTGTTCTCAATTATTCTAGCTCACCAAAAATTGCTGATGTTTATTGCTGAAATAGGTTTTATTCTGAACATACTAATTTTGTAATTACAGTGGAGGTTTCAACACTAACTAAGAAAATAACTAGTGTCGCTACCAATTGATGCGATTAGCTTATAATGATATGAATAAACTGAAGAACGGAAATAGTAACCAACGAACTAAGAATAATAATATTATAGCGGATTTATTCCGCTTGATTCAATTCTTTAATTTTATTTTCTTAATTTACATTTAATGTAAACTACCGCGTTGAATGTACGTCTGTTAAAAGCCTCGCTAGGCACAGGTAAAGGATTTCTGGATTAAGCTCCCAGCTAAGAATAATCCACAATTTCCCGGAAGGAGCCAAGGCGGAAACCTTCTCCAACAATCAATCAGTCAGGAAATTGGTAATAGATTTGGATAGTTGTGCTAAGACCACCAATTAGATGAGTAAGAAAAAGGAAGAGGCAAAAAATTATGACTGAGGGAGAAAAACACTTTTGGGTCAGAAGTGACAGAATGAGGACCGAAGGAGATGGAGAGAGGAGCAGATGGATAAGCACGTGAACCGAACTTTGATTCCAGCCCTGTGGCAGAAATTCTGTTCTGGTTTGCCGTCCTAGTTTTTGCGACGCAGAATGACTTACATCTAAATTACTTTTGAGTTTTATTACCGAAACAGGGTAACCTTCGGGTGGAATCTCATGTTGCAGCAGTCAGAAATATTTTTTTAATTTAGCTTTTCTGTGTTGTATATATTTTATTTTGATTAATTTATTCAAATAAATGTAGAATTTTTAAATTTTAAGTTTGATTTTTTAAAATTTTAATTCGTGGTAGTACTACCACGTGGCGCTCATAAATTAATATAAGCAGATAATTTCCCGTTTATTTATTTGATCTTTCCCAATGTATGTACAGTGAACAGACTTATGAATTTATACGTTGAAAACGTATAACACGCGCCAAGTAGAGTGAAGTGAAGGCGTTAAATGGAACGTCAAAACTGAAATGACTTTCCCGAACCGATAAGAACGAAGCTACTGCATCAGAGTCACGTCATTATCAGTGTAACCACCAATCAAAAACCATCACGTCAACTGTTTATCTAACTACAATTCTCGAAGTTAAAAAATAGGTATAAGGCGGAAAAAACACTGAAGACAAGGAACGGGATGGCAACGAGAAACCATTAACAAAATAAGTTTTATAAAATTATTTATTAGTTTTTAGTACTTATGATGTGTGATAGGGTAATAATATCAAAAAATTATGAAAGTGTACGATTGTTCTTTTCCAATAGTTTATTCTGTGCAAATGTTCGGATGCAAGTCCATTTCAAATACTTCTGAAATAAAAAACATGCCAACACGTAGTCGAAGTAACATTCTACATTACTGATGTAAAGGAACACAATATGTCTCTACAAACCAAAAAATATATACATCAACTTACGTCTTACGTAAATCAGGTCAGTTGCATAAAAATATATATCAATTCACAACATTAACTCATCATAAACTAAAAGAAACTAAAATGAGTTTGCAGCTAAAAAACTTTAGAATATTAATGGACGAATTATATTATACTGTTATACGTAATTTACTCAAAGAAAGTAATATTTTCTAGTGAGTTTCTTTTTAAAAACACCACAATGAAGTTGGATAACCCGCGAGAGGTGGCACATGGGTCCTTTGAGGACAACTGATATTCAAATAGATTTTTTTTTGTTTTTGCAGTAGTACACGAACGAAAAACGTTTCGTTTATCCCTTCGCTTTTGGATGCGACTTTCGTTCCTGTTTTGGTATGCCATTCCTTTTTTTTGGCTGGGGGAGGGGGGCAGGCAACATGAGGGTGATTCAAAAATCAAAATCAACTTTAATAGCATAGGAAGGGAATTGAAAAAGGAGGATGGGTACGGCAAAAGGAGACAGCCGAGGATTGACTAAGGCCCCCGAGTTTTATAAATACCAAGCAATTGATATATTTTGGATATTTTTACTTTGCGAACAACTCCCCGCGTATCTCGAGTATTTTGTTTAGATATATTTTTATGATAATGGAAAAAAACCCTGAAATAATTTACTTTATAAAATAATTCACAAGTAAGTCTAAATTAATTTCATAGCATACAAGTGACGATTTTGTAGATTAACATTTATAATCACAAGAAAACTATTAATTTATAAAATATGTTTGTTATTTATAAAATAAATTAATACTTATCTATATCATTACACAGATGTCGGTTACGTAAAATATTCATACAAGTATTATTTAAGAGTAAAACAGGAAATAATATAAAAAATGGGTTTCTTTTCACTCTGGTCCCACCTCACGCGTAAGTTTAGCGTGCGCCAGGGATAAAATATGATATTGGTCGGAATTTATTCTATTTCTATTCTGAGCTCGATTAATAATAGAAGATTAAAATCAGATACCTATTAAGAGTATTGCATTATGATACATCGCAAAGGAAGAGTTTCAAAGAATCAGTCATTTCCTGGCATACTGGTGAAGTATACGTTATAGACGGGAACCGCAAAACTGGCTTGGGAAAGTTAAAGCTTCTATGAAGATTAATATTCATTATCTCATACGTTATCAGAGCATTCCTTTATGTATAGATTTGAAGTATGATGGCAATGAGAAGCATACATTAAGTGAAGTATTGATCGAGTTCTTCATTACTTAGAGTGGTTATCGAGGTGAATGTAAGGAATAGCGGAAGCGAGAAATGACAGAGTTTTGTTGTTGTTGCCTATTTCATCTTGTTCTCGTAATTCTTATGTACCACTTCTTTGTAGTTTTCCTTTTATCATTTTATCATTAACAATGTATGCACGGCTCCTGGAAGCGAGTTCTAGTCATCACCCAGATCACCTACTCGGAAGCGTGTATTGGGCGGCAAGTTGGCAAACGTGAAACGCTAAAATTGAGATTTTGTGTTTTATTGAAGCGCGGTATCAAGTAATTATTTATGCGCGGTTTGTTAGCGCCTGCTATAAACGTAGCCACACGTTGTGATGAAAAAAAGAGCGGACTTGGCAGAGGCTCCGCCCTCGTAGCTGTGTTACTGTTGCCGGGAATCCCCGGGGACTGTGCGCATGCGCCGTACACAAAAACAGCTCCCAGGAATCCGCGATAATAGCTCATATAGTTAACACCACGGCATATTACAGACGGAAGAATGCGCAGTTGATGTGGTAAACTGATGAAAACGAATAATGTTGAATGAAATACCACTCTATCCTAGACGAGCGTCTGAAAATAGGGGAAGAATTCCTTCAGAACGGAAAAGCAACGGAATCACTAAGTCGGAATTATTAAGTCCAAATTTTATTGCGTAGTGATAAAAATACAATTTCAATCTCTCTTTCCCATTCTCTGTTCTGATACGCGAGACATAAAAGGTCTTAGAATTAGACGCGTAAAACAACCGCAAGTGATACCTTTATTAAAAGATTACAAATGAATACTCTTGCACAGACATTTGAAACTATTGTAAAATAAAAAACAACCAATAGAAGAAATCCAATTGATGGAAAAATAATTTGAAAACAGATTACATAAAGTGCTACGTTATTAAATTTGTTAAAACCTTCTGACAGGTTACAAATTTATTTTTAAGACCATTTCGAGACCAAATTCTGGAACATACTGTATCTTTGAGATCATAATAATGTTGAAAACTAATAATAATGACAATGAATATAACGAAGAATTCACATATCATATTGCCTATCGTTTTTCTTTATCACTAGTGTTTCTATATTAACAGCAATGTGTTTCGGTCTAATTTGGGACTTCATCAGGTATACAGTAAAATATGACATTAATTACAATATTTCTTCATTAAACCGAATTATTGTGAATGATTTGTATTCAATGCCAACATGTTTGATTCAAAATTTCCAAAATAATTATTAAATATATTAATAATAAAATAATATTGACATCTAAAATTAGGAAAGAACCGCCTTGATAAGATATTAAAATAATTCATGAACAGATTTTTATATTTTCATTTATACTTTCACGAGGTAAAACATAGGTTACAAGGTTTGCAGAATTTTAATGTAGAATGGGTTTTAATGAAGATAAATAACCAATTTAAAATTATTATCGATGGTTGCGTTGTCTTTGGTTTACCAGCAATTTCATTAAACAATTTTTTAAATAAACAAAGTAAATTTAAAGCTGAGCTATCACAAAAATAAATAAAAAGACAGCCAATAAGTCAGAAAATAATTTTATTACTATTTAAATAATACGAATACTGCGCTTCATCCAACTTTGAGGATTTATTCTGGTAAATTTTCGACCGTAACCGTCGGGGGAGATTGTCATCTAATGCAAATAGATCAGCCGTTTTTTAACTTAACTGAAGAAGTCCACAAAGTTGGATGAAACGCAGTATTTGTATTATTTAAATAGTAATGAAATTATTTGCTGACTTCTTCACTGTCTTTTTATTTATTTTTAACTTAAAGTCAGATAATTATATCTGAGGTATCTTCATTTTTCCTTAGCCACTACTTCTATTCATATTCATATCTATTCTATTTATAGAAGAATACGAAATATAATGTAAATAGCTTGAACTATTAATTTGAATCATCCTCTTTTTATGTAGTTGCATAATGTATTACTATTCCAACATTTTATGACTGTAAAATTTATAATAAATGAAAAGGCGGCCAATAAGTCAGCGTAAAGTTTATTTATTCAAAAGCGACGTTTCGTCTCCATTTTGAGACTTCCTCAGGCAGTTTCTTGAGTCCCTCAGCCGAAAAGATGGTCCGCGACACGAAATTCTTCACATGTACATTCAATAATCTTTTCGGCTGAGGGAGTCAATGAGTAATTATGATGAATTGCTAAATGTTACGCCTGAGGAAATCTTTAAATGGAGACGAAACGTCGCTTTTGAATAAATAGTGATAAATTTATATTCTGACTTATTAGCTGTCTTTTTATTTACTATAGTTATATGACTGTAAATACCAAGCATGTTTTATGTTATATAACATTATTAGTCATAATAAATTGATGGAGTAAGATAATATTTATGCGTAACATCGGTAGTTCTCAATGCATTAACATGACGAGGGATTTGATAGATTGCATTTAATAAACTATCAGGCAGTGATTAATCGTTCCATGATATTTAAATTAAAAATAGAATTAACTAAATTTCTTGAAATTTGAATCATCTCCATATTAAACTAGTTTTTCTGTAACTATTATATTTCTCAAACCAAAACAATTCATGACGCGTTCTACTTTCTTGAAGCCCAGTCTTTCGATACGATTTATTAAATGAAAGCTAATAATCAAAGTACAACAGTATAAATATTTATTTAAAATTAAAATCTATTAAATAGTTTATATATATAAACAAATTTATGTTCTCTGTTTATTTTTTGTGAATATTTTAAGCGTGTTGTTAAAATATTTAACTGACGCAGATTAAACCGACGTCGATAAACATGTGACCCGAACGAAAGGTAGTGTGAACAACAGGTTTCGCGAACGTTTGGCGCCAATCCAAGTTTGGCGCAATGAAATTGCGGCTCAGCCGATACCAGTCTAGACCCTGGGTTCAGCGTGGATTTGGAACAGTAGACGTTTTGGAAGCGAAGGAAGGAAAGGGGGAGGGGCTACGTGGGAAATCAACAGGTTTATGTGAGAGGATGACGTCACGATCTCCAATCAATAGTAACTCTTGCAGCACTTAGCATTCATTAGGCCTGGCTGTCCGGGCTTTGCAGCAGCCGGGCCAAAAGACACCTGCAATTTAAAGAGCTTAGACTGACAATAAATCGTTAAAACAACGTTGTTGTAGCAGTAGTAATCTGTCCTTACACTGGTTTGATGCAACCCTCCAAGATAACCTATTCAACGCAAGCCTTTACATTTCCACATAACTACCACATCTTCCTTAAACTCTTAACGTATTCCATCCTTGGCCTCCCACTTCTCTTATTAACCCATACTAATGCTAATTTTACAAGTCTCAAAAAGTGGCCGATTAATCTGTTCCTTCTCTTGGTCAAATTAATAATATCAAAAATATCACCGGGTAATACGGAAGAGTACATATTATTGTAATATAAAAGTTCATAAGTCGATACAAAACAGTTCCCATTGTTGAAGTCAAGTATATTCGTATATTCCTTAGACATTTCGTAAACTGAAATTTATTTCGTCCCATAATTTCCATCCCATTGGTTATGAACATCAGTACATACCGGAGTAATATTGAGTGACAATGAGATATGAACAGAAATTTTCTATGCTCTATACAGCCTAAGAATTTTTTTTTGTCGAATTTGAGAAGTAGCAAAATGTTTAGTACTTTTGGTCTAATTAAAATAAAAATTAATACAGCAACTGTTATAGTTTGTCAACGTTCAGTCCTCAAATTAGGACTTCTTCACGTGTTTATTGGAGTAAATGTTCGGTTCAAAATTTTTAAAGGAATCATTGAAAGTTTTAATTATTAAGTTCCGATGTTTTACCAGAAAAATTTAGATCCAACTACATTGTTGTAGCGTACATCTGATGAAGTTCTCAATCAAGAAAACGATGAGTTTTTGTATGGGTTGCTTTAGCATTACTTTTCTGACTTACGGTCAATTTATTTAATAAAAATTTCATAATCATTAAAACTTATTAGCTTCTGTTTCTAGCTTTATGTGATTTGTATATAAATAACTTCTGAACCACTTTTTTTACTAAAAATCTACTCACAAAGCATGTTTTACGGGAATTTAAGCAGAGTTTTGAGACTTTTAAGGATGAATGACATGAAAATTTTCCGTATAACTATAACTCCACTGATTCCCCAGAGGGTTTTATATAATTAGCTGAAACTGTGTTTGTATTTATTTGCATATATTTTTAAAATACTCATCTCAACTTGACCTGTTAAGGAACCAACCGGACTAAATATAATCCTATGAGATATTAAGGAATGGAAATACGCCATACATACTAGTTTTTATCTATAATTTAAGATCATTATGACTGGATAATTGTTTGCCTTAGTTTATTTATTGGTGCATGTTTTTGCAACTCAATATATTGTCTATGGAATACTTAAAAATTTTGCACTTCGATGATCATTTAACGTTCTAAGGTAACTGGATCTAATGTATAATTCGTTGTCGTCTGTGTGTTTTATAGCTCAGATTTAATCTATTTTTAAATGTTCCGTTTAAAATAGTACTAAATTTATTATTAGCATTTTTTAAATAAATATCTTTGTATTTGCTGTCTTTGAGTATGGATTTATTAATTTTGTAAAAACATAAATATGTACAAAAATTAATATTAGTCGTAATATATTTAAATAATTTAAGAAGAGAATGAAACGTAATTAAATTTTGAAATTTGACTAACCATATAGTTTGTAATTTGATAAATGCATTTGCCTTGAGAATTATATAGTAATATACAGTGTTTTAATTATAAAATATTCAGATTTTTTTTGTAAGCTTCGGTTCCTAAATATTATCGGCAGTGAAAGTTTCTCTTTCGTCGTTCAAGATTAAAGGCAACGTCTGGCTGTAAGGAAAACTAATTTGCAGCACATAACTTGAATTGAATGGTCGGTCTTTGAAGTGGCATGCAATGGCGCCGATGCGACGGCCTGATTTCCCATGATAGCCAGCTACCTGGTGGAAACAATGGCTTACGGCACAAGGCAGCTGGTGCTACTATCAATCTCTCAGCACAACAGGTTCAATCAATTGCCATCTGTCACGTGGCACAAAACAGCACGTCGCAAACTTGGATTAGCCAACCACATGCAACTGTGCACTTCTGCGGCGGAAGGTTCGGTACCGAGACAAGTCTTCCCACTTCTCATCCAGCACTTTCTACACGAGGAACTATCCATTGCTATGGAGAGGAAAATCAACAAACGAAATTCAGATACTATAATACCAAAGCAGTGAAACAAAGTCCTGAGTTACATTTCTGTCAGTATTATCCAAACCAGCTAATTGAATTAAATTCATACTCAATTCAATTTCATTAGCAAACATGTCAAAATTATTAGGTTGAATAAAATCAGGTATTCCGACATTAATTTATGTGTTAAAAAGATTAATGACAGAAAAATGAATTTCATAATTTAAACTTATATAGCTAACATACAATATAATAAAATAATTGACTTGTTTTTTAATTACGCTGTAGATGTTATTTTTCCTTATTTTCAATAAATAATTTAAATTTCGTTCAAAATATTAAAGACAAAATTAACTTTCTACAAAATTAAACGTTTAGATTGTAATGCGTTGTATATCGAACAAACTAAAAGAGCTTTAAAAACTCTCATTAAGGAACTTAACAACATCAAATTAGACATTCAAAATTACACAGTAGTGTCTAATCACATGTTAATAATCCCAATTTCGATTGGCAAAATGTGGAAATTTTAGATGAGGAAAATAATTACTTCTCAAGAATTATAATTACTTCTCAAGAATTAAATTTCTTCTCAAGAATTATAATTACTTCTCAAGAATTATGAGTGAAATGTTGTATATCAGGTGCAACCCTCATGCAATCAATGTTGAAAATTACACGAATAATTTGAACAAAATTTACGATACTCTTTTGTTACAGTAGTTTAACACTTTAATATTCTTCTCCATTGTTAAAATTTAACTGCATAAATCACTCATTGTTACTACATCATTTCGGCCGTAACCGTCGCTGGAGATGGTCCATGTCCAAACTTTTCACGTGTAAATTTTAATAATCTTTTCGGCTGAGTGAGTCAAGGAGTAAATATGATGTATTGATAATTTTTTAAGTATTTAACCATGTTTTTTAATATATAAATTAACAAGTTGTAACATTGAACTCATATTTAATTTATTGTAATATAATGTTTGTAGTAAGTCTGAGGAAGTCTCAAAATGGAGATGAATGAATAGTGATATGTTTAATACTGAATTTTTGGCCGTCTTTTTATTGATTGTAAATTTTAAAGTCAGAAACTACGTTGTAATTGACTTTTTATATATTTTTGAGTCCAAATATTTCTTCAACAAGGCCATAAACTGTTTTTGCTGTATTACATAGACTTGATTCACATTTACTTTTATTTATTAATACAGTAACTTTTGAGTTCAAAAATTGGTCCGGAATTTGTTTTCCCTATTTTCGTATATTTGTGAAGTAGGTTTCTCTAATTAAAATTATTTTAAATACAAATTATTCAGACTTTATTGACTATTATTTATATTATTTATAATTAGTCGCAAAAATATCAATGTATTCATAAATTTCCTATTGCTAAAGGCTTCGTTGGTAAGGGGAAGCCCTGAATTTGTACGAGAACGCTGCCATTACTCATCCAAAACGCGTAATTGCCTTCGATCCACTTTGAAGAACATCAAAGTGATTTGTCAAACGACGTAAAAAATGTAATAAATGAAGAAGCTTCCTTCCAGATTACTGAAACTCCCGCGATCGTTATTCTGCTTGAGAAATTAATTTCACAATATGTTTGTTAACCTAAAATAGTAAAATGTAATGGGTATTGTGCTTGTTGTGTTTCATCTATTTATATCCGTTTGTACTGGTATATAAATGTCATTATGAATCAAACCCACTATCTTTTTTTGATTGAAAGGCTAATAATAAATTTAATCTGTATAATAAAATTACCAGTATGTGTGTGCCTGTGTCTATGTTCCGAATACTAAAATAAACCAGTGGACCAATTTTGACAAAATTTAGCACACGTGTTCTTTGAGCTAGCACCCTTAGTGGAGGGGGTGAATGGGGTGACAAATTTTAAATTAGCTAAAACGGTCAATTAATTTTATAGTGTATCCTACGATACTGTTTGCGTATAATTTGAACTCCATCTATAATCAAAGGGGAGAAATAACCATGTTTGGGTAAGACACGGCTACCACCACTTTGGCGGGGATGATAGGATTGGAAATTTTTTTAAATATCCAAAAGCGGCCAATATTTCCATCAAATAAATACATTTATGGGTTAAAATTTTAATGGTGTGCTAGCGTATGATGTCAACCCCATCCATAATCTAAGGGGTGTATTCATAGTAGTGGGGTGGAGAGGAAAAACATAAAGATAACTAGAAAACAATCGAGATTGTGGTTTAAGCCGGTGTAAAGTGAGCCACTGAATTTAATTCTGACATACAAAATGCAATTAAAGTTTTAGTTCATCCCTTAACAGGTGTGGGAAGGGAGTAAAACAGACTTCCGCATACTAATTTGAACGGATGGAATAATTTAGACTACATTTTCCACAGTTGTTCTTGGAGGTCCGGGAATGAAAACTGTTACGGTAAGACATGGCGGAACGATAAAACACACAACAAACTATGCACTATATCCAGTTTCCTTAGAAGTGAAAAATTCCTAAATATTTCACTAGACAATATATTTCATTGCAAAATTATGGTAATGCGTAAATAAATAAGTGTATTGTTGTTGTATTTAAATATATGAGTTTATATTTGAAGAATTTTTATTCTTCAGATGTTAAATGTTGATTTGAATTTTTAACGTTATAAATTTACCGAATATAATCTTATTAATAGCTTCAGTATCTGAAAATAAATAAATAAGTGCATAAGATAATTTATCAGGATAAAAGTAATAATTTTTTCCCTTGATTTTGAACCTCAGGAGAAATTTTAAAAGAAATTGGAAGATTAAAGATGATGAAAATTTATATTTGCTCATCACACAAGTAGAGCGGCTTAACGTCTAAATTAATGTATAAATTTCATTTAAAATTAAGCCTGATGAAGTACCACAACAATAAACGCAACCTAGCGTTATTACGAATTGTTGAAAATTTATATTATTGGTATATGTGAACCTACTGATTTATTATTTTGAATACCTCGGAAACGGTAAATTCCACACTAGTGTAAATAAGACTACTTAAAGTGAGAAAATATACATTAGTAGAAACTTAAAATTTGGAATTTTACAAATTCATTAACTGCATAAATTAATCAGCCTTACGTCACCCTGAGGTTTATATACCAAGTTATTTCTTATCTCAGGCAACAATGGTTGCTTTTTTATTTATAAAGAATAATAGATTTATTACACATGAATAGCCTATTTTGGGGAAAAGCTTATACAGTGTGTATCACTACCTTTTCCATAGATGCGGATTTCATTGATCAGTCGACAACAGCGATTCCAATAGAATTCTAACAATGCGAAGCTGAGAGTAAACAAGGGGCGAATTTGTTCTGTTTTCTTTTCATGTGTGAAGACAAATACAAAGGGAGAAAGTTTGTCCACTGTTGGTCTCAATTAAATATTAAACAAATTAACAATACGGGCGACGTACCACCCTAAAAAAATGTTTCTACTGTTTCGAATATTTGTATCATATATATTAATTATCAGAAACTAAGGGACTTTTAAATGACAAAAATAAAGGCGTTGATTATTATAATTATACATTCCCGTGGGGTTGTACTTTTGTAAAATAAAAAGTATTATAAATAATGACTCAACGAAAGCAATACATTAACCACAATGGATAGAAGTTAAAAGCAAGCCAATTGAATCGCAATTTTTAATTGTAAATGCCATGAATTTCTGTTCCTACTGAAAACGCATTTCAACAATCCGGAATATCAGAATAAATACTAAAAACGTAAATGCATACCTGGAACAGTTTCAATTGAATTCAGATTCTTTTCGTGTATTACAACGTCGCTGAAATTTGTATAAATTCAATTGGGATATAACCGCATCGCCTGCTCACAGATGGTTATTCTCTTGCATTAAGTTATGTTAGATTTGTAATTTGTTGATGTAATTCTAATTAATTAATTTGATAACAAGTCTTATCCAATTAATATCCAAAATCACTTGAATTGTTAAACTTTTAATCATTTGCAAGATTTTAAATTTGCCGTTCATTTATCGATTGCATATATATTTTTGCTCGATATACGTTTTCAAAACCGAGACCAATTATTTACTAACTTTTATAAATAAAAGGTTTCCAGCCAATTAAAATGTCCTCAAATATTTTACAAATTAATTTATTGAATATTATTTACAGATTGAGGAAGGCCAAAGTTTGTTTTTATTAGTGACGATGTAATAAATTGATTTGTAAATATGAGGACATTTTAATTGGCTGGAAACCTTATATATTATAAAAAGTCCTACTGTACATTATTGATAACTTTTATAAGTGAATAAAGTATATAATTTATAAATTATAAGTAAATACAGAACAATAAATACATATAATATATAAACTCATTTTCCGATCACAGTTGGTTATTCTCTTTCATTAAGTTATGTTTCACTTGTTATTTCTTGATGTAATTCAGAATTTAATTAATTTGGTAACAAGTGTAATTCAAGAATTATCTGGGAAAATATCATTCCAGGTACAAAATATTTTTATCTAAGTATTGATTATATTAATAAAAATGAAAGTTCAAATTCTTTAAATATAATTTATTGCAACAATTAAAATATTTTGTGAATTATTTTTAATGAGTTTCGTGTTTTAAAAATATATATTAGAGTCAATATTTATTGACGAGAAGAATTTTCAGAAATTTTGGTTAGCTGATTATGTCCTTATACGGGATGAAACCTTGTTTTCAGTACGTAATATAGATTACACTTAATTTACATGACTTAATGGTTGTTTTATTTATTTATAATTATAATTAAATGCCAGATAAATATTAAATTGATAAATTTCGGATTTATGTCTGCATATAATGATACAAAAATACCATACATTACATTTACTGTATGGCGATACGTTTAGTTATAGAATTTGTTAGTTTTGAGAACTGACGCACACAGAAGAATCAACTGTTTCGCAACAAAATACCACGACGTGAAAATGTCACGTTCGAACGAAGATGGATTGGGAGGGTGAAAATACTCCCCCGCATCGATGTGTGGATGGATGTATCCCAAATTTCAATTTATATTCATATCGACGCACGCATTGTCTTGTCGGAGTCATTTGCTTTGGACACCTAATTTATTATTGGCTTTATTTTTTTGCAGAAGTATTTAAAACAATGCATTAATTAAATCAGTGAATTATAATAAAATTTTCAGGCTACGAATTAATTACATTTTTTACTATTTTATTGCCGTCAAAAATATTTCGCAAGTGTTTTGAGATCTCTTATGAAGTGAATTTTGTAGCAACATTGCAAAATTGAAGTTAATTTATTATAATAAAAAATTGTGGCTTCGAACTGATTAAACGCCCAGCAGCGTTTTATATATATTTTCTTGTAATTACGAAAGTAAGTAATCTTTCACACACGAGCCTTAGTTATGTAATCATATAGTTTCCATACTTAATTCAGAAACTACACAGTATCAGTTTTCAATCATTCCCGTAACTCGCATGTGATCGAGATGAATGAACATATTTAGTTTCGCCGTATGTTTATTTGTGTCCTGTTGCCTCTTGCTGAGTCAGAGACCGTATTTTGCGCGTAACTGCGTGTGTTTGCGGACGCAAGGCCATACGTGCGTAGCGTCGTGTGGTGTGACCTCATGCCTGCGAATCCGCAACTCATAATTAACAGGTCTGTGCCCCCAAAGTCTGGGAATTTCGCGAGTGTAAACTAGACCTCAGCTCGTCCGAATTATACTGGGGGTTGTGTGAAAAATATAGAAACCTCACGAAACACTCTTTGTATAAAAAAATCGGAAAACACGTGTTGAACTCTTTTTACTTTAATAGAAGTGGTAAATGTAAGAAGCTATTATCACCCTAGGGAAGGATACGATAAAAACTTAGAAACATTAAACAGATGGCACCACTTTTATTTCAGATACAGGTTAGTTCTGTCATAAACACTTTTTAGATTCTTCATCATTGATGCTCTTATCAAAAAAAAGAAAAAGAGTAACGATTGTTTGCGCACCGAATATGTTGAGCAAAAACCAAACGAAAACCACATTAAATATCACCAATAAACACAAAATTCCCGGAGCATTGGGTAAAATTTAAATAACTTCCTTTTATTTAAGACTCAATAATCTGACACTTCAGTATAAATAAATAAAACATACAGCAAACAAAATTATTATTTACTTAATATATTTCGACTTTTTGTTTATATTTGTGAAATTAATCAGGCAATTTTTAAATGGATAACATATATAAAAGGGCGAATAATTTTTATGTTACTTATTTAAAGTTTACCTGATGAAGTCTGAAAATATAGACGAAACGTCGTCAATGTATTAAATATTATTTTTCGCTGAGAAGTTGCATGTATTTATTTAAGACTAGGTGAGTGAAATGCTATACACAGGTTTTAAATTATATTACAAAGTAAAATAAATTACTCTGACACTAATCTCTTGATCATTACCAATATTTTTCTATTAAATGCTCCAGAAACGTTTCTTGACTCACATTCATCTCAACGACTACAAAAGAAGATGGAATTAACACTAACACGGGCCAATAATTTGGGTCAACTGAACCTCAACTTTACCGGCATAATGAATGTCACCAACTGAAAGAACCCGAAAACTCGGAATTGGACATAAATCTAGCTTAATTTGGGCATTTTATAATCAAGCCCTTCTCATCCATAACGACCGGGCAGACCTTCAACTTTAAAAGACTTGCTGAATATCATCAGAGAAGTCCTGTCCTCCTCTCATTTATGTCACTCCTTTCCCTTTCCAAACATTTGAAGCTTAAATTAGAATGACAACATCGAGAGAGACGCAGTTTAACTCAGTTATCCCCCAACAAAATTTATGACAGTAATATTAGACAGTTATATTTATATTTTAATGCTACTACCGTTCATCCCCATCTTTTTAAATAGGAATTGCATCCACATAAAGATTTATCCAGCGACATACGTGTCTGGTGTACCAACTGTGTGTATAATATCTGTTTGTTTAAGACTGTATGCGGAAATGCATACATAAGAAGGACATCATGAAACATGTAGCCATCAATAATTCTGAGGCTTATGTGGCAACGTTTGAGAAAATTTAAGCTCGGTTGAGTCGTATTTGATTATATCGCAGTGTTTTGCTGTTGTATGACAATGCTCGGTCACATAGCAATCAGGAAAAAACGCACGAGATCAGAAAAGTTGGATGGAGGGACAACATTGAAACATCCACCATACATACCATGCGGTTACAATCTCTTTGGTAATCTGAAAGAGTCCCTTCGTGGAACGAGGCATACAGTGGCTCAATCTTATGCCACGCGGGGAAACCTAGTTCCTGTTGAAAGGGATGGGAAGTATGTGGCAAAATGAAATTTTGTTTCTTAGGGTTGTACTTACATACTGTAAACATAGGAAAGTTGTAGGATGAAAGTGTAATTTTCAAACAATTGTTGCATTTATTTTGGAGTGTCTCTCGTCTTTTAATAAGATTTCAAAGTTACTCCCACTTCTCTAATCATTACCGAATAACGCTTAAAACAATATTGAAGTCACGGTTTCTATATTTCCGCTCAACATGCTGCGCTATTTTAATATTTGCAAACGTTCGCCAGCCTCTTTCATTATGAGGACTACAAAGTCGTCAGGCCCGAATCTAAAAACAAATGATTGCCACTAAACTAACTTCTTTGTCGTGCAGAATCCGAATCCGTAATAAAACGGAGGGTTTCCCGTTATAGATTTCGAAGCCGATTCCGCTTCCATCCCTGTGGAGTACATTTAAAGACATTCTATTCGAAACAAATATTGAAAACCAAATTTAGATGATATTAAAAAGTTTTATTTTTCAGATATTCAACCAAGGTATATTTCTCTAAATGAGCGGGATGTTTTGGTTTTTTGTTAGTGCATTTTTTATAAGACAGAACTCGATTTTTAACGATATTCCACTATGAAGGGTCTAACGACGTCTTTAACAACCAGATGCAAGTGTCATGAGTATATTTATTACACTGGTTTCATTGTCTCTTCGTATAATATTCACGGCTTGAGCACATTTTCACTTTTTCTATTAAAAATCAATGTAGTTAAAGGGGGTTCCGCTATGATTCCGTACTTCGTTTGGAAACTTGATGCTACAGGAATCATGCAAATTTTTTGTTGATGAAAGTATTCATTTGAACGATCTAAATTTTCAGTCCCATGATATTTTGGCTTCAGTTCGGCCAGTTCTGGAACATCATCAACTCTCAGATTAAATACGCGTACGATTCCGATATTGTCGTGCAGTTGACTCGTTCAGAGCTTTGTAACTGCGGCCGGCAACTCCAGCACACTTTTAATATGACTGTGACGCTATCAAATATGGAGGAGAGGAAACAAACGGCCGGGAGAGTTAGTACATTGTACACCTGGCTTAATGCCGTGTTGACTTAGGCCGCGCCTCATTAGCACAACTGCGCTCTGGAAACCCGCCACTTGGGCCGCACCTCCGTTTGTTAGCGGAGCCGTTGCGTTTACTATCGTGAATCATGCGAGGAGAGGAATTTGTTTTACCGATAGTCTCATCACATGACTTTATAATAACCGCACAGTAACACTCGTAACTCTTCTTGATTCAGCACGGAACATCAGTCAACAAACGGGAGCTTCTCACTGCCAATATTTTATAGTGTGTTTATTTACTCTGCAAAACACTAAATCGATGCTGAGAATATAACTTCAGTAATTTCATGAAGAACTTAAACTCAAATCTGTTTGCCAGATTCTGGTGGATGCTGCCTTCTACCGAGGATAGGTGAAAGCGAGGGTACATAGACTACACGTGTAACGCGTATAAATTTTCGTCGTATATTTTGTGCTATTTATCAAAATTTATTTGCAATATTGTACGACGCTTCCAAAGAGAACAGATACTGAGATATTCACTCGGCACATCTCTGGGGTAAACTATGAATCAGTGCGTTAAATGTAAGCCTAATAAGTTTATTAATGAGACTGTGAGGCGAAAGGGTAAGAATTTCATTAAAATTATCAGCGTGGAATTTATGGTGAAGCAATTTAACAGTTTTGCCTACTATGCATTTCATTTTTGAGAGGATGATTTGAATAAAAATTTAATATTATACCAGAATAGTTTAATATTTGGAACCAATTAGTGATAACTTGATTACAATAAGAAAAGATTGAACTACAAGAAAGTTAGTAATATGGTTATATTCTAATTTTTAAATTACTAAAAGTAGGAATGAAGCATTTTATTGTAAATTTAATTTTAAATCACTTTCAAACTGAAATTTTGTATCGGATCCTGCCGTTGAACCGTACTGGCTCAGTAGTTGAGCATCACCCGGTAAGCGGGAGGCCCCGTGTTAAAATTCGGTGGTCCAGCAAAGATTTTTCATTCTTATCTTCTAAAAAACTGTTTTTTTCTTTTTATAGACAAGAGAAAGAGCAGAGTAGATGACAATAATGAGTTTCGTTCGATAAATAAAATTGTTATTCAATACAGAATAAAAGTTTATGTTAACTATTGTTCATATATATGTTTCTCCTGTCTTACGTAATCATAAATTAGAGTGACTGTCATTAATATCATATAAAATTATTAACAAAGTTAAGTTTAATTAAACTGATAGATTTAGTGACAGGAAATTATTAGAACAGTATCAGGTATTTGAAAATCCTGGTCCATATTATAAATGGTGTGATTCACTAAGAATTATAGATGTCTGAAGCAACGTAAGAAGTTTTAATTGCTTGAAAATTAATTTTATAATTCAATTTATAATGTCATGATAACGCGAACAAATAATTTCTAACTAATATGGGTTAACCAATAAAACTTCAAATGAAAAATAAGATTCCTGTTTAATTATAATTTTCTTTTCATTTTTAATTAACTTTTTTAATCTTGGTCACGTGATGTTTCTGTAGGAAAATAACGTATTTCGTTCTTAGTCTACACGTTTTTGTATACACATATCATTACTTGGATATTGAGTGAAATATTTAACAGCTTGAAAGTACATTTTGTGAACCTGTCGTTTTAACATTATTAAAACCAGTAATTTCAATAATTTTATCATTGAAATAAATGCATTTGTAGATATTAATTAACGGGAAACGTTCAAAGGAGGAACGATAATTGTTATGGTTTACACAAATGCATTAAAGCCTGATAATGCCGACTTAATTTTATACCGTATCTTAACACACCGGACTGTAAACATATCAGTATAATTTAATGGAACCTCACGTTCAATATGGAAAAGCATTTCCCACAAATCGCTTCTCCCTTAAAGTTCATTTGGCTTTAATAGAAACATAGAATTTTAAGCAGCGGGGAAAAAAATAAAATGGCGAGATAAAATGCAATCTCCCCTCATACGTAGACTCTTTAACTTAGTCTAGTTCGGTGATAAACGTCACACGTTCATGGAAGTGAAAAATTTCCCCGAGGGCCTTCCGAGATATGGAAAATGCAGGACGCGATGAAATAAAATCCAATGAGAATGGAAATATTCTAGACTTCACCTCAGCAGTGGCGGAAAATTAAAGTAGTTTGGAGTTAAAATTTGCCACATTGCACTAAACGTAGATAAGAGTAGAAGGCTATTTAGTGACAGGGAACATATCGCAGCAAAAAGGAATTATCTAGAACAATACAAAAATTGCATTAACGAGAAGGTGAGTCTTAGTATGGCTTCTAAAATGGCGAATAGATAAAAACAAACAATAACATCTAAAAGGCAATTATTAGAAATGCCACACTTTCAGTACTCGACTCAAATGCGTGATTTAATTTTAATAATTGAGCAGTAGCGAAATGTTCTACTATTGTTATAAATTACGAATGTTTACGTTATATGAGTGTACGAAAATACAAAATAAATGCATTAAGACTAAGAGCGATTTTGTCTCTCCATCAATGAAATTTAATATTTTAATGTTACTTTCCCAATTTAAGGTCAAGGTTAAAGGTTTGAGTAAAAGTTTAGAAAACTGCGACACTGATCAAACAAGAACCAATCAAAAACCACCAATACTTTGTGCTTTGTAATATTATAAAATTAATAGTTATAAAGAGCACATTACAATAATTGAAACAAGTTAATTAGGAATAAAATACATTATACTTTCTATAAAATATGTTAACGGTTGTGTTTTTCGGACAGTTTGCATCAAATACAGCAAAAAATTTAATATATACATTTATAATTTCTCAAGTTTCTACATAGTGTAATAAACTGAATTTCAAGCCAAGAGTCTAAGTTTATGGGGAAATACTAATAGGATAAAATTGTCTCAGTATTAGTAAATAAGAATATTAGGCCTAAAACGCCTATGAATTGAGGGGAAAAAGGAGTCACAAAATGACAAGAAATTCTTTTTGTAAAGCGGAACTGAAACACGGATATTACAACTACTATTTAACATATTTTTAATATAATTTTCTATAAGTTCCCTAAAATTAATAAAATATACCAAAGCAATATACATAAAAACGTATTCAAACACTAAAAGCAATTCATAATTATCAGACCGCTGCACTCAATACAAACCTCCGTGACAATTGCAACCATCAGTTTTATATGGCATTATTAACACGAATTATTTTTCCACAGGAATGTCAGCGTTTGCAGTCTCGTGAATTCCGTCCAATTTATCAGCCACATAGGTCGGTTATTATTAATTGAATGAATAACAAATGTCAAAATTTTTCACATCGAGTTGTTTTGAAGTCAACAAAATATTTGATAAAAAATCCCACCTTTGTTCACAAATTAGGTCATATCTCTGGTTTCGGACAGTAATAACTTTCTTTTGAAATTGTAAATTTAATATTATATATAACAAAGGAATAATAGAATGTGGTATCAGATATTGAATGGAGGTACTCAATTATTTGCTTTTTAACAGTACTGTTGCCCGGATTTACTATAAAAATTATCTCTGTTGTTCTGAACTAAAATTCGTCAGAAATAATTTGAGCATTGACCACGCGTACACGCAGTCGTCCTGAGGTAGAATTTGAGATGTAGTACACACCTGAGACAAACCGGAGACGCGACCTTTTCACAGGATTCTCACGCCAGTTTTTCATGCCATTTCATTTACAATCTCGGCACCATCATAAAAGCGGCTCACCAGAAAGAGCTCACTCCGAGTAATGTAATCACAGTTTTACAACGTGGCGGAAGTAGGTGGAAATGTTCACCAGAGCACGTATTTCCCTCTCTTTGCACCGCACAATTATTTTAGAATACGTTGTTAACACAAAATCGCCTAAATGGAAAAAAAGAAACTAAATTAGCGGGTCTTTGCAAAAGAAAGAGTCTGGATATATGAGGAAATTACGGGAGAGTTGTGAAACAACTCATTAAGATTTAACGTCCTGTCATGTTATCCCCTGGTGCGTGATTCCTTTTAATTCTTTCCTTTCCATTTTAGTAATGTAAAACTCTCTACTGAATACAATATTGAATTTCGTTAAACTGTTATGACAAGTGCCATTACAACACGCCGTATAATAGCCGCATCACATTTTAAGCATGTGCTCAAACGTTAAATATATAATTTAGGTCACGTAAGTATTAAATACGACACAATGACGTATCCTATACGAGAGAAATATCGTGTTTGGCTATTGATTTTATGAAATTTAATCACATTTAAGATACTTACCAGATTATAAAATAAAACTAATAATATTCTTTATAAATTCCTAATAATAATTTATTCCTCGAAATGGATCGGTGAAGAAACGAATGTTTTTGGAACTGAATTCAGGAAATATTACATTGCGATTTCAGGGGTAAAATTATTTTATGATCATACTAAACTCTTTCACGTAATAAAGGTATTTTATTTAACAATTATTTGAGATTGTTATTTGTTGATATTATCAATTGAAAAATACGCACTTGAATAAAATAAATTTTATACTTAGTCTAAGGAAGTGGAAATGCTTCAAATGAAGTTCAGTGAAGCATATAGCTAATTTTAGAAGAAAGACAAGAATGGAAAAATGCCAACCGAACCAGGGACTCGAACCCAGGACCTCCCAATATCCAGTTGGTCAAGATCCGGAGGTCCTGGATTCGAGTCCCTGGTCCGGTTGACATTTTTCCATTCTTTCCTTTATTCTAATTTTATATTTATGGAATGGTTAACTTATGATTCAATTACATAAATAAAAACGCTTCCGTGTGTATTTTGAAATGTGATGTCTTTAGGAATCATTTTTAACACAACCAAGTTCTTTCCCCGAAAATATTCCAGTGTGAAAGAAATCTATAAAATTGAGTTAAAATGTTAGGAAAATGTGCATGAAAACCTTATAGTCTAATTAGTTCAATGAAAAATGTAACCTGAACTGAAATAATACAGATGGTTTCAAATAATATTTTGATGTGAGACAATTGTGTATAAGTGCAGTATCCTGTGAATAGTACCTGTTGATATTTAGTGGAGAAAATCGAAATCTTTATTCTCAGTCCCAAATTCTTGGTAATGGCTTATAACAAAAATCATTATAAGTATTGTTTTAGATGCTAGACGAATATTGCTCAGTAAAATATGAAACAAAAATCTTGACGTAAACCTTCAGGTAAACACTTTCAAAAATCGTACTTAACTTAGTCGGTAATATAAAAAATAAATATCCAGCGGCTTTCTACATTGCATTAATATTAATCGTTTTTCTAAATTATATTTTAGCTACAAATGCACGAAATTTTTACATTTTATTAAAAAGTTGGAATTACAGTTCAATGAGCTATCTGAAGGAAAAGTTGAGTGTCTTAGATAATTATAGACGCAGAACATTAAAATAATTTCAGGTTACAAACATATCAGAAGTAAAAAAATATACGCTCTTGATTGCTATTGTACTAAGTTAAATTATGACTATTTCTTTAAATTTGAAATTAGTCTAATGCCATCGATATTTTATATGTGTTGCGCTTTAAATAGAAAAATAAAAAAGCGGTCGAAAAACATTTTATTTAGTTCTAAATATTCATCGTGGGTGTTGCAGAAGCTTATTGGTAAGTAACGATATATTTAGGAATCTGAGTACGAATTAAACAAACAAGGATTAAAAATAAGAACAAGATTGATGACTTGGAGAATTCTCGAAAATAAACCGTGATTCATTCACAAATATATCTAAAAGCTACAGCATGCAATAGTATTATTAGGTTAACAGAAATTACAAACCTTGTATACTTCTTTTCCACGTACTTTCCTCTTGTTAGTTGGTTACAGTCCGACAAAGGAAATGCCAGCCGATTCCACGTTCTTTCCCAAATGTCACCAGCCGATGTTTTCTCGAAGGTTTACGAAACACAGTTGAGACTAGTGGAGGAGTCCTACTTTGCTTTTATTCGACAAACATCAAGATACGGACAAGTTTCACGTGCTAATGGCTTCTCTGCATCTCTGCAAAGCAGAGAAAAACGCACTGTTCTCTCGGGCGCTCAAGCAGATACCACTTTAAAGCTGGGAAACAAAGTTAGGGTTTGCGAACTTTTCCGAAAAAAACAAGACCGACCCATTATGGCCGGCAACTCTTTCAGGCACGGTTGTTAGTTACCTTCGGCGAAGTGGTAAACACAATCTGCTGCTGCACGCAGAGTACGTGAGACCAAATTACTTAATGGAAAGAGACCAACCACAGACGTTGATTCTTCAATAACGGGAGGATAATGCTTTTAAATATTTGTTTCTACGGTGAATTGAATCCTCGTTTCTAGTAAATAAACATTATAATTCTTATACAGTCCCTGACTAACCTCACTTCGTAGAGTTAATTATCAAGGCAAGACAATTGGCTACTCACCTCTCTAGATGCGGTATCTCCAATGTACTTACCTGAAAAAGAAGAAATTAAAATTAGAATTTCTAAATACAAATGTGTGACAGTACTAATTATTTATATTGCAAACAGTTTAAAATAAGAATACTATTTAACGTACATTATTTACACTAATAACTTTTGATAGTATAATTTTGATTCGGGGAAAAAGACCAAGCTTCTTAAAGAACTGAAACTACAAATACATTTTATTGCAGTGAGTGAGGCATCGACACCTTCTCTGATTATTTATATTTTATTTCCTGATGATTTTACTATTTTAAAGATTGGATTCTGTCTGTCAAAGGATATACTATGCAAATAATACTCCAACTATTTTCACACAATAATCGAATTTTTAACTAAACTTTTAGCTTAGTAATAATCAAGAATTTATACATGTCCTTGAGTGAAAAAAAAACATTGTTCAAACGGGAACGTTTTGTAATATAAATTACTTTTATTTTCAATAGTAAAGGCTGAAGCGAATGATTGTTATTTTTCTGAAATATTTATTAATTTGAGATATGACTGATACAAATGGACATAAAGGCTATGTGCTTAAGACGCAATAATACAACGAACCAAAAAGTGGCGAGAAAGAGAAGGATGCGGTTATTTCGCACAAGGGAAAAGTTGATTACAAAAATGGCAATATATGACCAAGATAATTTGAAAAAGTTACTTTGAAAATCAAATAATATTACATACTCACGGACAGAAATTTACTACTTATTTTACGTATGTGTTGAGAAATGCAGATCGTAGGACTGAAGAATATTCCTCTCCCTAAGGTATATCTAATTTTACCTGCGCTACAACTGGATAAATTTAAAGGTTAAAATATTGTTTTTGGATAGTATAATATGCTATGTACAAGTTTCATGGTACTAAAAAAAATTACAGTCTCTGAAGGTAATTAATTTTACCAAAACATTATAAATGTTTACTTTTACTTCTGGGAAGTTAATGAGCAGTAATAATATGATTCAATAATTAAAACACTTGTTTTTAAGCGAAGTATCATAAATCGATGAATGAATATGATTTATTTGGCTTCTAATTTCCTTAAAAGTTCGTTCGTGCGGACAGTGAAACAGACTGACTGTTCAAACAACTAATATACTTAAATCTATCATCGTGTATCAGTAGCAAAGCCTACGAACTAGAAAATGTACAATCTTGACGAATCGCCAGTTAACACCATAATTTATACGAATTATCTCTCCACTAATGTTAAAACGCAGCAATTCAGGATACAATATAAAAGTATATGTTGTACGAAACGTATATACCTATATTAGATATTAAAATCTTTTATATATAATAATGATCTATTATAACATCCGTGGTTAAACTACATGAAAACTTTTTACAAACTGTCTTTGAGTCCAGAAAAAACGTAAGTTAATGAAAGCTGTGCTTCTAAACATAGTAAATTCCGGAATTAAGTTCAAAATTAACTTCAATATATAATGTTAACATTTTTGATACGACGTCCAACTACGGTAAAAATAAAATAGATACGTAAACTAAAATTATCGCTGCGATATATAAACATTATTATACATTGTAAAAAGTAATGTTATGTTCCGATTTTATAATGTTCTATTTTTAAACATTACAAAACAACGTATTACGACACCCATAAGTGTTCTTCATAACGAATATAACAAATATTTATTGTATTCGCGATTGGATCAACAGAGAATATACGTGGAATGATTGTACTTCTACCTGTACCAACTTGACAGACAGGGCAAGTCAAAATTATGGACCCAATTTCATAACTTCATTCTGTGAAATATATGCTATGTGCTAAGAAAGGCAAAATCTCAATGTTTTTTCAGGTATTTGAAAGTTTTGTTACTCTAACTTCTGTACGTTCTAATAATCTTTCTCGCCGTGTTATTATGAAACGTTTAACTTAAACGACGAAGAAAAATCTCGAACAGCAGCTTATCAATTTCCTTCCTATGCTATTAAAGGGGAGTTGCGTGTTTCAGGATAAAAGAGTATATATCAGTATATTAGCGATTAAAATGTCGCAAACGTCTTGTTTGCAACTGATCTGGTTTCACGGAAAAGGTCAATTAATCTGGATAACGCCGAATTTTTATTCACTGTTACACTAAACTGGCAACAATAGTTGCATATGAGCGACTGGCAAAATAATGTTCAATAATGAAAACTCGCTGCTCTTAGGAAAAGGACATGTTTACGAAGCCGTGAACTCCTCCGTACTATAGATGTCATGTGACCAGTGCAAATTACAAACAAAATCAATAGTAATACTATTTACGGACTCGTTTATTTTGAAGTGTGCGATTTTCAACCTCTCTGTATTTCAAATAATAATGTATAGTAAGAATAATCCTGATTAAAATAGAATTAAAACTGAAACATAAGTTTCTGTTGTGATTTGTTTGTATTCGTCTAACTGCAGCTTTTTTGAGAAAATTAAAACTGATACAACATGATTGGTCCCAAATTACCATTAATAATATTGGTACAGGTGTTATTGTTTAATTTTTTATGGTATTTTATTAAGTGATTTCTTACTTCCCAATTTTTTCTTCTTCTATACTCATACAACGGAATGTCCGATAAATACTTATTACCATAAATCATCGTCATCAAATTTCCAAACTAATTGAGAAGTGTTGAGTGGATTGCATTATAAACAAATAGGTTTCGGATTTGCGATGAGCCACACTGTTAAACTAATTTCGTACAGAAGGACGACGTAGATGGACAAATAGTCGGGGAGAATCGTCCGGCAGTAGTAGTAAACGTCCGCTGATCCCTCAGGACCAGTCGGTTAGCTGTCCCTGTAATCAGATTGTGCCCGAAGGTTAGGACTAGCGTAGTCCCGACTTTCGTGAGAATTGATTAGAGCAGTGGTAGCTGCCCTGAGTCCACTGGGATCTGTGAAAGATCCTCAGCCTAAAATCAGTTGGGTTGAGAAACGTCGGAACTGCTTAATTTTATCAGGCGCCATTAATTATACTTCGTGTGTTTTAGAGATCAATTTAGAACAATTTTTCAGCCATGGAACCATTACATTCATTCTTGGAAAAAAATAATAAATTCATGTACTCATTTCTTTCTCGTCCACTTCACTTCCATGCAGGTGCTCCACCTCTGACATTTCTGTATTAGAAACCCCAAGGCTGGTAAAGTGCACTCGTAGCACATTGCCTTCTAGCAGCAGCAGCAGCTGTGCACAAGTACGATCAATTCTGACCTGGAATACTTCTCTGCAGACCAGGTGAATAACTAAATTATAAAATTCATCATCACGTTTGGCATGTATTGTGTCCTTTACTTTTATAATGTTCAACTACTTCTAATGTTAAAAGCAATATATAATTATATATATATATATATATATATATTTCAAAGAATTTTGTCTTCCTAGAAACGCAAACATATTCGACTTCTTTGCAAAATAAAATGGATTCAAAAAGGTAAATTGCAAAATTTAGATACGTGTAATAAGGACATTGCCAATAAGACCTCTGAGGTTAAATGTGAAATTTATTATTATACATTTTCCAAAATTCTAGATATTTGTGGCACTTAAGAAAAATATATTAGTGTTGGAACTTTAAGGACAAAACGCGTTAATACGTTATAAATTCGTCACGACACAATATGGAGAGAAATAAATACATTTTTGTATATTTTTATATAACTCATGTGTCTTGAAGATTTAGTATCACGTGTGGGGTAAGAACAGAATAGTGATGCCAAAGATGGACGTTAAGCAGATTAGGGAGAATGTGGGATGTGGTAGTTATTTGGAAATGAAGAGGCTTGCACAAAAAATGTTACCATGGAGAGTTGCATCAGACCAGTCTAAGAACTGATTACTGCAACGAAAACAACATTATTTCATACATTTTATTTAACTTTCAGATCTGTATTACACCAACTCCAATGGACACCTATTTAAGTCCTAAACTGAGAACGATTATGTTGTGACAGTATATATAAACGATTTATTCAGTGAATTCTCTAAAATTGAGGTCATTTTATTTATTGAAAAACTGAAACGTCTGATAATTATTATCATTAAAGAAAATCGTTTAACGTTACATCGTTACTGAGTATTACGACTTTATATAATTCTCCCATATTTTAATTTATAAAACGATAAGTAAACGGAATGAGTTGAATAGTAAACCAGCGAGACTGCAGCACTACAACACTGTCGCCCGATTGCATTTCGGTTTCCTTCACCCTCTCCGTCCCCACTCTTCCTCAGACTCGCAATATTCCTTATTTTTCCGTCATAGTTGTATCATTTTTCTTTGCATACCCTTGTCAAAGACTAAGACAAAATGTTATAACTCTTAAATTTATAATTTCATTGTAATGGTTGGCAAAAGTAGATAGCTTAGTATTATATCGATTTCAGGCATTGGTAGTTGAATAAAATAGGAGAATAAAAATACGCATTTTGAAACTGTGATTTTGTGACAACTGCATGGAATCATCGGCACATATTGCTGTTGGGTTTTCCATTGCCTACGTCGGTTCAGGAGCTTCAACAATAAACGGCAGAAGAGGGGGAATTTGTAGTCCTGCTTATGCACTGAATTCCCTGAAGATGAACAGAGGTCGTTTACTGTTCGAAACATTGATTACGTAATTTTTCTTTATATATATTTTTATTGGCTACCATTCTTGCTACATCTTTGTCTATATGCTTTCCCAAACCACTACTTTCTAGTTCCTCTAGTTATATTTTTGCTTTCGGTCTATTACACTAATTCATTTGTTTCTCTTTCTGACTAAAAATCCATCCCCGCTAATAATTACGTCGCAATTTCTATTTAACTCTTAAACCTTATAATGTAATGTAGCCTAGACAGTGGGAAACCCTACTTACTAAATAAGCAAATAATAGTAGTTGATGCAAATTTTCTTAGATATAATAACAATTAACGTCTGTATAAAACTTAAATAAAGTAATTATTAACACCACTTTTAAAACACCATACTATAAAATATGGAACAAATTAAAAATCTTTATAAAAATTTGACGTTTATATCAGGCATAACTAAAGGAGACAAAATTTTATTACATTGTCTGTTATATAATTCTTAGGTTATTAAAATTCTCTAACCTTGAAAATAATGTTGAAGATTTAGAAAATTATAAAATAATTTCACTTACACTACTTAAACTCTTATAATTTAAAAATTTATTATTTAAATAGGCCTTAGTTTTCGGGTAATCACAAACACTCATTTTCAGGAGTTTTTGTGATTCTTTACTGGAATGATTAGATTTTGAGGAACCAAAAAAATATAAATTAACGAATAATTGGATCTTTTCATAGAACATAAATACATTTTAGTTTTATAACCATACTGATCTAAATAAATGTTTCTGATTAATGAGAGTAATTTTTTCTTATAAATCACTTCGAGTGAAGCACGAGGTACAGAGAAGATAGTACACTTACTGAAACGAATCGCTTCAAGGATTTATGCACTACAAGAGTCCCTGGTAAATAGTAGGATTTTCGAATTGGTAGAATGTAGACTTGGAGAGACATAATACTGTAGCTGTAAATTCCCAGCTCCAGCAGCGGAGTCTAGAGAAAGCACTGTATATATTTGCCTTACTGACTGTAAAGTTTCGGATAGAATGTGCCTTGCATTGTGCTCCGCGTTGCAACTTCTGGTATTTATCGGAAAGATTTTCAGTGAAGAGAGAGAGAGTCTTTAAGATAGGCACTCGCGAGTTCTAGAGCAAGGTAAATATGGCGATGCGAAGGGACTGCCACATTACTTGTCCAAACTTGCCGTTACAGCATTATTGTAATTAAAAGTTTAAGACTTTCCCCGGGAAAAATGTATCGCCCTCTAAGTCTTTGTAAAATTTATAACTCTCTTATTATCGAAAGTTTTAATGCCCAAACTAATTTTTCATTGCTATTCACAGAATGCAGACTACGGAGACATGATAATTAAATTAAATTTTTGGATAACATCAATAACTGGATCAGTGGGTTTCAAATATAAATAACAACCGACTCGATTAAAAGTTCTCAACTTTGTAGACTTTTCCCCCTTTGAAATAAAGAATTTAAGAACGTCGTTTTCAATAATTTTTCAATATATTTAGTTTTATACTTTATCGACGATAACGTAGTACACAATGAATGTATGGCGGTAAAAAGATTTATTTAAAGTTATTATTTAAAAACAAAAGTGAAATGAATAATGTTTATTCAACAATATCTTATAGAATAAAATGCAGTTTATGAAATATAGCAGTTATTATATTAAAACGTTCTGAAGAATGGGCATTGCGTAAGTTGACAAAAGATGCATGGAATTCAAGTAAAACGAAGTAGAAATGCTTCAATTGAAGCTCCACAAATGTACTAAAAATTAGGGTGTGAAGAATGTGATTAGTGAATTGTATGTGTGCCTGGCTTAGGTTTACGGGAATGGAGAGATGTTGAATCAGTTCTTTGATGCCGACTCGGATTAGCTCAATGGTAGAGAACCCGCAAGGAAAACGGGAGGTCCAGGGTTCGAGTCCCTGGTCCGGTCGACATTTTTCCATTCCTTTTTTTTCTACCAAATTATCCATACAGTACTGCTTGAGCTTGAATTGAAGCATTTCTATTTCCTTTGACTAGATTATATTAAAAAATATAATTTTAGTTTCATTTATTTATTAAAAATGATTGAAATATTTTATTTTAAAATATGTGATTATAAATGGCCAAGTATGCCAAAATTAATTATGGAGTTTCTTACTAGTTTATGACGAGTGAAAATAAATTTCAGTGTTTATTAGTGGTATTTAATTGGTTTAATACAATATGCCCTCCCAAATAGTTTCTATTCTCTTTTTTGTGTGTTTTCACTCGTTACGTGCTTTGCACTCGTAATAAACTCAAAGTTTGTAATGAAACATCTAATTAAAGAATGACGTAAATAAAATAATGATAATTACATTTTTTAGTAAGGCATCATATAAATTTAGAGTAAAATACTAAATTTAATTTTGAACATTTTTTGAAGTTGTTATATAATAAAATTCTAGTGTTTTATTTAATGATCTGAAATTAATACAGAAGACTGAGACGCGAAACTTTTTTATATAGTTGTCGTAATTAAAATAAGTTTTTTATTAAATACATAAATTTTGAAATATCTCTTTCGATAACATTTCGTGTCTTGAAATATAAATTATTTACAATTCTAAATTTTAGGAACAAGAGTGCTGTATATAATGAGTATGTTAGGAGCGAAAATAATTCAAAATAAAGTTTTATACAATTATACAACATAAATATTTCGAATGAGAACTTATGTAAAGTCACTTATTTTACAATTTCACAAAGTTAGTTAAAAAAGTTAATAGCTAATTTTGGAGTACCGGGCTGTTTTAGAATACAAAGAGGTAAATATTTATATTAACACGTACCCCAAATATCACTGAAATATTTCCGTGTCATATTTCTTTAGGCAATTCTTCTTCAGAAATCCAAAGATTTGTTATTTTCATGTTCAAAATTTGCATTATATAGTAAGTTAAATAAATAAAGTAATTGAATTAATCTGACTTGTTATTATAAATGAATTACACAGCGTCGACAGAAGTAAGAAACGAAATAATTTTATTTGAAAATGTTTCGTCCCCCAACTTTCGAGTACTCCTCAGTTCTTCCTACAAAGAAATAAATATACATAGTTGAGTATAGATTATAATATATAATATTTTTTTGTAGAAAGAACTGAGGGTGTCCCGAAAGTTTGGGAGGAAACGTTTTCAAAAAAAATTATTTTATTTATTTGTGTTTTATATATTGTATTTTATTATTCTGTCGTCTTCGTTCGTCAGAGTATGTACTCAAATACGGTACATAAATTCAATACTTTATATTTCAATAAAGTTTTAAAAGTGAATACTATTATACTCAACAAGTTATGAAAGTTCGATGAAGGACTGTATCACACGTTATGTTGGTTGAATTTTAAATATGTAACTGTTTAACAATATGTATCAAATTGAAATATTTTAACGAAACGGACAAGAAAACTCACACGCCTTAAAATGGTGATTTTCCCACAGTAAAGGTTTGTTAATATTTGTGCGTTTCCTTGTTACTGACGCAAACCGGAATTTTACCTGGTAATGTGTCAAGTGTAGTATATGTTTGGGCGTACTACAAAGGTACTATACAATGACAATCGATTAACATTTACATACACAATGAGGAACGAAGATAAATGGAATGGTATTGATTATGAGCCAACCCACTGATTACAAAGAGATAGAGTCATTACACTTCCTGATAAATATCAAACTGCCTTTGGCAGTGTATTTGTGTATCACGTGGAAACTGACATTCATTACAGAGCGGTGTCGGTAATACGCATTACATACTAGTGTGGAAACAATTTCAAATGTATCGATAGGATATTAAGGAAAAACGAATTTTTTTTACGAACAGGTTTGTGCCTCATTATGTGATGACCTCTCTGATTTAATAGCATTTGAAATGGAATGGGGATGATGCGAAAGGAAGAGCAAGGTTCTCATGTCGTCGTTAGGCATTTCTCTTAATGTTTTGGGGTAGGATGATAGGGATAGGCTACCTAGGGAAACCAGAATCTGGCTAGCAGGACTCTCGGTACTTGTCCCACGTCCTTCCGATTACTGAAGTTTCCTGCCAGATTGCAGCATTTCCGACTCGATGCCTTTAACAGGTTTGAATGTATGCTGGCTGACTATTTCTACGAGAACAGGAAACAAGCATTTTCTTCCGCACAAAGTCGGCTTATGGAAACTTTGATTTCAAATTTCTGGATTAAAATCAGAATTGGAAAACCGAAGGAAGGAAGAAAGATTTCTGTTTTTTTGTGTATCCAGCTGAAGTTATATACCCAAATTAATATTTGTATACATGTCAGCGTCGCTCTGATTACTTGTGTGCCAAATCAATGACTGCCCGGAGTTCACATCACATCAATTTTAATTCATGATTTGTAAAACGCAACAATAATGTTAAACTTAAATGACCTATTATAAAAAATACAACACCATATCCCAAATTCAACTTCAATTCAGATGTAATAAACTAGAGTTTGTTATTTTGTACCGCGAGTTGTCTATACACAATAATGTTGAAACGACCATAAAAAAGTTTTCAAAAAAATGTTTAAGTTTAGTCGTGAATGTGACATGAAAACTTATTGCGACAGTTTGATATGGAGTTTCGATATAATTAATTGAAATCCCAGCATTTTTCTAATTTTAAATGTAAGTTGCATTATTTTTCGTAAACATCTAACTGAACTTGAATGTTCAATAAACCTTGCTAGATTGCGTATTTTTATAATAAAAATTTCATTTTCCTTGCTCTTTCAACCAAAGAAATTACTCTCAGTTTTTGAGAATGACGTATTCATTAAACTATCAACAACTTCGCGGATTTTTAATGACGTTTCAGAAGTTCGTGCTGAGTATCTCGGTAATTAGATTTACTTGGAGTAAAATTTTCTTTCATATAAGCAATATGTAAATAAATTATACTTCGGGTAATGACGGTTGTCCATTCCAGGATTGTCCTCGTAAACCGTAATAATAGCCAATTAAGTCTCGATTACCAATAAATTTCAATTAACATGTGTCTTGCTGAAAAATGTATATGAAAAAATGAAAACGAATATTTTAGCAAGAAGAATATGTTTCCCTCAGGTCATAACTGTAAAAAATACAGCATAACATGTTTTCTAAGAAATTGATAATTTTATTTTTTTGAGACTGTATACATTAGCTTTCGGCATAATATGCCATTATAAACCGTTAAGAAATAAAAACAAGTATAAATATAATGTACTGAAAACACATCAATAAGAACGTTATATACCGCGATGTAAAATTAAGCTAAATACCCTTAGACACGTAATATCATTATTTTAAAATTTTAAGCAACGTGTTTAAAAAACACTGACTTGAGTTGCTTTTAAATATGTTATAATAATGCTTGATTTTATTTATAAACAGTGGATCAAGGCATAGTACACTCGTGTATAAAATTTTCAAGGAATAAAACGGGCAATTTTTTTGAGAAACTGTTGTTTTATGGTTATTCTGAGTAGAGTAAATGTTACATACGTTATAATCATAAAAGTGTTAATGAATTACTACTACATTTATTCTTAAGTTCCATATTGGTTCTAAATTCCCATGTATGAAGTCGAAGATAAAATTTTTTAACAACTATGTTTTGTGAAGGTAAATGTTTAATTACCTACATTATAAATTTATACAACCTGAATAAATTTATTTCTGATGAAGAAGGAGAAAATCGAAAACGTGTATTTGTTTAGGTTTTTTAAATTTTGACGTAGGTAATTAAACATCAATCTTCAGCAAAAACATACTAATAAATTCGTTTACATTTTGTTAGAGAGGCAGAACCAAAGTTCTTTCCATTATTGGTGATATGAAAAGGAAACACGTACCATTATAATCCTGTCCCAAATTCAAAATTACTTTAATTTTAAGTATGTCGGACTCGTTTGAGAAGCAAAACTCTGTTTACGTCATAATGCGTCACGTAAACAAAATTTCTACTCTTTTTCTCAGGGTTAATACGTGCTTTCACTTGCAACAGAGTAAAATACTAAACTACCAAATTAATAAATTTTACATTAATTTTCACAAAAGATATTAACGAAGTTTAAATTGTTCGATACAGTGGAGAAAATTTAGGAATTAAATGTTTTTACTCGTGGTGCAGTGATATTTACCCAATATTTATTGTTATACGTTTCACAATCAATTTACATGAATATATTATGTTTATCAATCGTCTCTCTCCTTATTATTTCACTATCAGAAACCTTCGCTTTTATATCCTCCACTAGGTGTCCAGAGACTACATACCTCTTAATCAAAGATAATAACCTATCTTCCTTGCATATGGGAGTGCGTATCAAAAAGGACTTTACAACTTTGAAAATTCATAATAATTTATTCTTTTAACTTTCAGACATGGTCTTAGTGGCATTTTATAGCAAAATATATCACGTTTTGACTAACGTAGTACGATAGTACAGAATCACCATCTCTGTAAGTTAAAACAAAAAATTAATATGAAGTTTCAAAATTGTAAAGTCCTTTTTGATACACGCTGTATATATTTTTTTCGTTATAGTAACACTACATTACATGGGAAATACGAGAAGTTTCGTTACCAGTTTCTAAGTCGACGTCCTTTCCAAAATAACCTTTATATAAAGCAAAGACCATTATAATTTTTGGTACGAAAATTAGCATTACTTTGGAGGAAACGGTAAGCTAACTAATGCATCTGAACTTCATTGTTAACTCTGCTCTTCCCAGGAATAATTGTGTTCAGTAATCAGAACCGTTATACATTCTGTTCCATTTATTTAGTTTCATTTTTCTAGCATTTTTCTCCTGCAGTCCGATCATGGGTTTCCAAAGATACGAGACTGGCGTTAACCGAGATACCACAACAGTGTTCTTTAAAACGCAATAAATTAAAATCATCTTTAATCTTTACTTTGGTAATCATTACCAACTGTAAATGTCTCGTCTCTCAGGAGAATAGTTTTGGGTCCTCTGTATGCTACTGAAAATCCTCAATAAAAAGTCTCGGGATTTCATCCAGTTCATTCATTTGTAAAATACAACGTTTCGACAGCGAACTCCGCCATCGTATTTAGTTACCTGAACTTAGCTATCGAAATGTTGTATTTTACAAATGATTATAACCCAGGTGAAAATCCAAGAACCCTTTACTCAGTCCATCCACCGGGAAAGCGTACATTCACTGAAAATCCTTTTGTTGACCTGCAATTGTGATTGAAATTTAGTGCTGCGTCCGACAGCGCCACAGATGTTTGTGACCTAGTTCAGGTATTACTGGTCGAAGCACCATTGAAGGGCACAGCCCGGGTAAGGAATGCAGTCATCTTAATAGAATTTTTCCGTGGTGCGGTCTTAAACCCGATAAAGCCCTCCGACGGCAGACGCCGCTCTTCTCTTTCCCCCGGGAAATCCCTCCCTCGGCGAAACATGGCGGCTCCAGAAGAAATCAGGGAGCAAATCCGTTTGTGCGTCTTTCGCAGGCAGTTAATGCAGTTTGAAAAATAAGGTTACATTGCAAATGAAACGTGGTATTCGGAGGATCCAGTCGCGCGCAATTTGAATTGTCGTCAGCCAAAATATTAACTTATTCCGAGAAGATGCGACATGATGACAAAACCCGCCCGATCAAGTACCACGACCACTTCTTTGGTATTTAAGTTATTACATGTATTCTTTTCACCAATTTCCTCGAAGCTTATATTGACAAATATTTTGGCACTTATATCTTACGAGTGAAAATTGTTTTATTAAATAATAGAAATATCCAAAACTATACGAAATACTCAATAAATTAAAAATAGTATTTTTATTGATATCAGAGTTTTTTGTAGTCAGCCTATTTTAAAATAATAGAAAATATATTATTGACAGACATTTTTGAATACACTAGTTATAAGTTTATTTTACATAGTTTGAGTAAATTAAGAACAATTTAATGTAAATGTCATATTTAGTTGGAAATGCACTTAGTAGTCCAATAGAGCTATTAGCATACAATTTGAGTCCCATAAAATCTATACGACTAACAGTCGTTGTTCCAACATCAACGAAAAATATGTTATTGGCATATGAACTTTAATATAGTGTGTTAAATCACAATAATTACTGCTCTGTTAGATTAATACAATAATTCGTTATCTTTCAAGAAGATTGAAAGATGAAGTCTTTTGGTGAAACTCTGGTTATTTCAATTTAAAATAAAGAGAAAGATAAGTGGATCCTGAAGTAGAATTTTATTTTTAAAATAATATTAATAAGAGTGTTTATCTTACGTATACGCGTAGCAATAAAATGAGTTTCTTATATATTTTACGAATTTATGTATACTAAAAAATACTTTCGTCAGATCAGTGCTTAGAATCCAGAAAGTTTTGTTTATCTTTACGTTTTTAATTATTCAACATTTCTTCATCCTTGAATTCGATATTTCATTATCACAATGCTTCATGAAAGCAATAATCGTTTCTCAATTTAAAATTAAATTTTGATTGAGACTGATGTGTATTAATTCGATGCAAGCACAAAGTTTAAATTAGCCGTAAATTAAATATTTTTACGTATTCAATTTACCTACCAAGGTAGCTTTGAGTTGAGCGCATAAATAACCTTCTATTGCACAAATGCGAAATATATAGGTTGAAGCGTAATATTGTCATACAGAAAGTATACTTACAATCTTCAATTAATTGTAATTTCAATATCAACTTGTTATTATTTTAAAAGAAACGACAATCCTAAATGATTTATATCGCCTTCATCATTAATAACTAATTTTGTTAAAATCAGAATTATTTGGGTTTAATCTTATATTAGTAATTCCTATCGATTAGCCTATCGATCAGATGTATTAAAATTATTAAAAGTAGTATGATTATGGTTTCAGAATTTAATTCTAATTTATACTTTAAATTGTAACTATAAATTAGATATTCAAGTTTTTGTTTACTGTTATAAAATTTGTGTATGGCCAAAATAACAGTATTATGGTGCACATAGTCGCATTATCTTTGTTTGATCAACTATTGAAGAAATTGAAAGAATTGATTGATTGTGTTGTATTTAATTATAAAAATTATGTTTACTAAAAGTTACTATATATTACTGTTCGGAATAAAAGAACAAAACGATTATCTCATTAGAAAAAAAAGAATAATAAACATTTGTAGCTACACTTTCTGACTGTTTGGAAATAGTACAACAGAAAAAAATTTAATGTAAAGTTATATTTAACAGTAGTTAGAACACGAGGTTTCGTTCGAAAATTTAGAATCTCATTTCGTGTGATTTAACCTGGTATTAAATTAAAAAGGAATATCAGAACATCGTGTACTACATGTTGTTAAATATGTGTATTTTTTTTTCTCATCATTGGCTGTTACATAATAACAAACAGCAGTAACACTACTTTGCTTTGCTTAAGTTTACGCATTATTTTACGTTGCATATTGTTGGTATGAGTACGTTGACAAGAGTAGGCGTAAAAACGGCCGTATAATAAACAGATTCAACAAATAGTTAACAGTATTAAGTAAAAAGGGAAGACGCTATTAGTTGTTAAAATCTGAAGGCAATGTTTTCATCCGCTTTAGATAAACTGGTTTGAAAATAAAAACTATATTTGGACCCTTGCCTCTTAAAACTTGGAATCGGAGTGTGCACAAAGCTAATTTTTAATCTACGTCCCCGTAGTACACGCAAGGAGCGGCTGCAGAATACATTTCTTGTGCACGAAGAAAACAATTCTCCTACTGATGAAGGCAGAGAGGTATTTTCCGCTAGAGGACGTTTCCCTAAATACCACTGGCATAATTACGCTGAAGATGAAGTTGAAGCGAGGGCTAAAGCGGCGCTCAGGTCCTAAGAGGCTTTATTTAATATCTTTGGGTTATTAAAATGTCCACCCAGGACCGGGCGAGTATCTATGGAGAGTCTATTGAATTTTCTGACGAAGAGTGTCAGAGACAAAGTTGTATGTACTGCTGACTAGTTTTAACGAAGAAATTGAATCATAGATAATACAAAGCAATGTATACATATGTCAGGGTATCAATCAACTTCGCACTTATTTAAATTAAATTGTTTCAGCTGTCAGATTTAAGTGACATCAAAAGAAAGGTCTATAACATAATTTGTTGTCAGAAATAAGATTCAAGTAAGTTAACTAGAAATACCTGGAATAATATATGGGAAAATATAAATAACATGACGGTGATAGAGAAATAAGCTTATAGAAATTGCGAATGAACTCGCATTAAAAAATATTTCTAATGTGAGTATAAGTTTAATAAAATTTATAATTCTAGGGTTTTCCCTGCATCTTATTAGGTTAAACACCGGGTAGGATCTTTAAACCATAGTCCGGGGGCCTAAGTCAATCCTTGGCTACCTTGCTCTACCTTCCGCATCCCCCCTTTTAAATTATCTCTCTATGTTATTAAAGGGGAGTTGCCTGTTTCAGGATCACCCTCATGTAACCTGTTAACCTAAAAAAATTATACATATATAATTCTTAAATGCATTGCAAAGTTTATTCTAATGTATTATATTTCCCTAAATTACCCAAAATTTCCACTTCCATTCCTTGTTGAACTATTTTAGATTCTGTGTTGTTCCACACGAGACCGATATTGAAGGATATATAGGAATGATGTTTTTAAAACACCACCCGTATACATTGAAGACTTTTTTGAATTTGGTAATATACGTAATAAATATGGTTATGATTGTTTCAGCAATTTGAAACATAAAAAGTCTGTTAAATGTATACTAATTAGATAAAAATTAATGAGTGAAGTTAAAAAATAAAATAAACAATATTTTATTGGAAATACTTTGGCCTTTATTTTATCACACGTTTAGCCCATTATGATATAAAATAAATAATATTTTGTAATAGGAACCCGATTTTGCTCGGTCATAAATTTGTATTAACGTGGCATAGAATTTAATTCGTCAGTCATCATTTGTCAGCACGTGATTAATTCATCGCCGAGAGCGTTTAATTTTTGTAAATTTACATTTTCACATCTGCTACTTTATGCCGTCATAACCACAGCCCCAAGAAATGTGCTGATCACGTAAATGAACACATATATACAGAAAAATAGACAGGTACAGTCAATGGGACAAATAGATCTTTTTATTGTGCCCTAAAAAAGAAACAACCAGTACAGAATTTTAATAAAGTTGAACTCGGTATGTAAAAAGTACGGTAACATTTATGTATCTACTTTACTTTTAGTATCTTCAGGGTAAACCTTATAACTCGCAGTTGGCTTTCATCAGGTTCCACTTTCAACAATAGGTTAATTAAGGCGCAAAATGTTTATAATTTTAGATTAAGTGTACAGGCTACCCTCATTCACTTTTTGGAGACCTCGACGCACATAAGGACCACAACCCAATCCTTTTGAATGTTTTTAACTTATTTATATGCTTATATATTTATAAATAGATGAAATAATGTGGTATATATCGTATCACTTAATTTTTTCGGCTAATTTTTCTACTTATTTATTTCATTAAAAATATTTTAATCTTTTTTGACTGATGTTTTTTAAAGTGTATCTTTTCACTGTAGTTTTAATCAGTTAACAATTTATAAGAAGGGTATTATTCTTATTACATATCTAAAAATATATTTTTATTTTAATTGCTCCTATAGATTTTCATTTAAGTATTGAGTTCATGAATTTTATAATAAATTTACAATTTGAAGATGCACATGGCAAATACACCTAAAATTCAAAACTATAAAAGATTGCAATAATTTATTAAAATAATATTTTACTTTACGTTGGTTTTCATTATAAAGTTTATTTTACGACCCATTATCAACTTTTTCTACAGTATCATTATTTGATATCATAAAAGCAGTATTACATTTTTATAATAGTTTTATCATCTTCAGGCTGTGATCCTACTGAAAGATGTCTTAAAGTTATGAAAGTTTAAACAGTCTAACAGTAGTAACAATTAGTAGTAACTACTGAGAGTCATTAGTCTGAGAAAATTCTTACAGGTTCAAGATACTTTCATTCTCAGGACAACCTAAAGAAATGAGGACCGAAACTTAGGTCTGTTAACAATATTTCTGTTCTGATTAAAAAAATTTTTTGAAATAATGAAACGTCTGTTATTGGTAGTTAAATATATCTTTTTAAATGAATTAATAAGTGTTTTATTTTTATAGGTGGTGACTGCTGGGATAAATAAATATTCTACCTCTTGAAATGTGTACGTAAAAAATAATTGTTCAAAATAATTTCATGTTAAACTGTGTCGACATTTTTTAATTGTTTATTACAGAGATATGTTTAAGTTGCAAATGATTACGTGAGAAATGAAACTTGTACGTAGTTTAACTGAACGTAATATACCACATTATTTGTTTTGGGTAGTAACAAAGATAATTTAGGTTCTAATTATTTCATCGCTTTATGATATCTTCAGACACAAAGAAAATATTTGTTTGTTTAAAATAATGGCCACTGGGATAGAGTGACACATGATAACGTCGAAACGTCATCACAGTTTCCACAAACTTTTACTGGTAGCTTTCGGCCCTGCTGACGGCTTCTCCGTGGCAATCAGAGACAAATAACCGCCCATTACGCGAAACGAGATCAGTCCATCGTCCAATTATGTGAAGTAATCGCGCTTTTATCCAGACACATTTTGCGGATAACTGTCTCTCTGCCTGTGAAGAGGAATGGACGAATGGAGTCCCTCATCACTCAACACGAAGCCAACACAAAAGGCCGGTTATGGAGCCCGTTTCCCCTCCCTCAAAACATCTTCAAACCTACCAGACACCTACTTATCTCTCGAAATAAACTCTAAATGTTTTACACGTCAGAATTTATCAATTTTCGTTTACTCAGAATAGTTATAAAATATTCAATTCACAGCTCCGAGTTTCGATGCTCTGAAAAATGCTGATACTCATTAGACTCTGTTACCAGAGATCATCATGACTGCTATGATTTGTATGAAATTGACAACACTGTTACTCAAGAGCGAAGAAAAAAGATAATTATACTGATGGCTTTACAGTGTTTGGCCTCAAAATGTACAATTACACGTTAGTACAATTCATTAGGAGTGGGTTAGCTTTTGAATATGATCTTGTTTCTACGCTGGAAAATGTAAGATACGAGAAGTGAACAGAGCGTAAACAATAAATATCCACTGAAAAATAAATCGGTAACAGAGAAAACAAATTTTATGGGGTAAATGTGTGTCTATTCCAAAAAAGAGTTGAAAGAAAATAAAGTTAAGTTCTCTATACCGGTGAAGAGACAAGCGGAAGGCAAATGGAAATTATCAACTGTGCCCCTTCCACGGAACGTATCCGTCAGAATAAAAGCATAATGATTTGTAAAGCATCATGCTGTTTACCTATGATTAATAACCTAACTTACATATGTGTGACGCTATATAAGATGATATACCAAATACTTCATCCCTACCAACTAATTAAACTTAATTTTTACAATATAAAATGAATTTCAATTTCTTTCCTCAGAATAGGTAGCCAAAAGGTGACCTATGTGAAATTTCATGATTAGTAGAAATTAGGACGTTGTAGAACGCAGTTATTCGTGATAAAGATGTTGAGCCGAAGGTTATTTTTTTTTGTAATAATAGAAAGTGTTTTAGTGAATTAAAAGTACTTTTTTGGTTACAGGTGTTAAGCAATTTAATAAATTTCATTTAATTATTATAATTTCACTGACGTATTTCAGTAATAAATTAGTCCTAATTCAATGCTATTAATTGCATTGTATTAAAATTAGTAGTTTATTTATGAATAAAATTACTTACCGAACCTCATTTTCAAATTAATGAATTCTGAATTTCATTTCTAAATACTATTGGAATATTTATTAATTCTTTAATGTTATTATAAGTTTGTTAAATTTGATATTCGGTACATAAATAAATAAATCATTTTTGTTTTTGGTATTAAATGAAAGAATATCCCTAGTTTGCACTAAATTTTTTATAATTATAAATACCATTAATGAACCATTAGTATACCTAATTTATTTAATAGCTTTCTGCGTGGGGTTACAGAATTTACATTATATGTATATTACTTAAAAATAGTTTAAAGGAAATGATATACGCCTTATATATATATTATTTTTGAAGGTTTCGTATTATTGTATTTTTAGATGCATAATAACCGTAAAATAAGGTTTTTCTTGCAGCTAAGTTCCGGGAATGTGGGACGTTAATGAATTAAATGTGAAAGTAAGGAAATCGTACAGCACCAAAAGAACGATGGACTAGTGGACCACAAAAATAAATGTATACATATATCAAGTACTTATAAGAAAGAGCAAGGATAAATATTTTTAATGAAAGTTGCATAATAAATCATTCAATTTTGAAATACATTAGTCTTAAATCGTCTGTTGCTGTTGTTGAAGAGAAAACATAGAACGCGCAACGTAGACATACTCGTAGATAAAGTTAAGGAATATCACCCTAAGGAGTTGAGTAGAGTGAGATACAAACTAATAACTGAACTATTAGGCCGGAAGTTTAGAGGCACGGCTACAAGAATCGTACATTATGCAGATTAAGTGAATGTTTCAGACTATAAATTTAATTTACTGCGTTCCTCGACATTGCTTAATAAATACTAGAAGTTCATAGTTTCCTGCCGTTCATTATTAATGTGAAATCTGTGAAACAGAAACTTGCATAGGAAATTATGGACTATCACTGATGTCACAAGGTTCAATGGACCCTAATTATTATATGTGAATTGCCTTTCACCTCACGATAATAATTAGTGGAATTAGAAAATTTTCTTACTTATTTTTGAGCGTTTATATTAATCTCAGATTTGTAATTGTTTAATTAATAATATTAACATCCCAAATGGTTTTTATAGGTTTTATAAGCAGAACCTTTTAAGGCTTATCTGGAAAATTATTTATGCAGTTAATGAAAGTGGTACAACGAACCAACTGTTGAGATTATCAAAGCACAGCTAGCGAGTTTATAGTATGTAGTGTTGGCTGCGAAGTAGAAGGGGGAAGATGGGCGGGAGTACTGTCGCCGGGGAATCAAGAGTCGTAGGAGAATGCCTTATTACACAGATACAATTACATTAACGGGATATAAAGACTGCGTCAAGGTTTTTATCACACACTTAATTTGTGCGCATGAATATTTTGACATACAAGATATCTTCAAATGAACATAATGTGGCATCGTATATGGTGGTCGACCTGGACTAGCTCAGATGGTTAGAGCAACCGCATGGTTCGATTTCCGGGTTTGGTCGACATTTTTCCGTTCTTATATTCTAAATTTACCATCGCAGCCCTTGGCAGAGCTTCAATTGAAGCAATTCTTCTCTCTTGGAATTTCATTACGTAAAGATTATAAAAAAAACCTTTTGCATTACTCTAAAAATGGTTCGTTTTCAGAGGGAGATCCGTCCTACCAAACTACTGCGACTCATATATCGACACGACTTGAAATTTCTGACCAGTTATAGTTGCTTAAATATTAAAATAATGGTTACAATGATAACCATTACAATGATAATAAGTATTACTCATTTCTTAATGGAACAACAATTTCAAATAAATAAATACTTTATTGAGGACACTTACCTTAAAAAAGTAACTGAAAAATTAAGTATTTCTCTATTAGATGAAGAGTAATAAGCAAAATACTATTGATTTCGTCACCCTAGCTTTTGCGAGTTTTCATTATTACATAAATTACGATTTTGAATCACATGACGAAAGAAACAGTGACTGAAGGAACACTGTCATAGTTCTATTTTATTTTTTAATTTTGTCTGTTAATTTCGTAACCCTTTAAATAATTTTAAAAATTCAGTGTCATGCAGTCTATTAGCTTATTAATGACCTAATATTTGGTTTTGATTTTAATCCTAGCAAAAAATATTTTAAAATTTGTTGCCGTCACATATGGAATGTTTAATCTCATGTTGCATAATGTATCGGAATATTTATCAGTTTCTCTGTCACCTTAGTTATTTAAAAGTTAAAGGATATAGAACTAATATTTACAACCAACATGACGTTTTCTTAGAGATATATTTATCACTCTGTTAAAGTAGGTCGTCAGGACACTGCAGGAAGTATTACAAATCAGCAGTGTCCATAAAATGGATACAAAGAAATACCAGAGTTTCCAAGCTGCAATATACTTTTTGTCTTTTGAACTGAAGAGGTGTTGTTAGGAAAGACAGCCGAAAGCGTTTCATTTCTGCCAGGTCGGACTAGTTCACAATGTTCAAGTAGAGGTACGCCGAGACGCGGATGAATCCCTAGGGATAATAAAGGTGTTCCAACCTTGATATATGTAAGGAAGCTCACATTTGGCTCTAAAAGCGCACCTTTCTCCTGTGCGGCAACGTTGCCAAGTCCAGGGGGCGTAGCATTCCGCTTCAGAGATTTGTAGATGGAAAAATTCAGACGGAAAGTAAAAGGAAGAATCGCCACGCGTGGCTGGAAGAGAAATAAAGGTTTCGGTGGGATTATGTTACCAGAGAGACGGTGGTTCGTGGACGGAATAAATTACCAGCCGGATTTTCTGTCTGCTCTTGCAATTTACAAATAATTGACATAAAGAAAAGAGTAGAAAGAAGTTTCTCAAGCGTACTCCCTTTCGTTCAAAAATATGAAGTCGGATCAGTTGAATGTTATTATTTGAAATATGAAGTATATTCGTTTCAACGTATAATTCTCTAGGGGACTGGTTTACTAAAATATGAATAATGCACACCTATATATTTTAACCATAGCTCTATAAATTCAGTCTCGTAAATGTCAGAGTTGAGGAAGCATAAGATGGAAAAGTTTATCTTCGTTACTGACGAGCGAAGGACAAAATACAAAGAGATTTGTTGTCATTGTGTTAAAAAGGACTGTTATGTGCAGACGTAAATGAAACAGAAAAGCAGAAAGTCTCTTAGTTTTGATTAAACAAAACAAAATTGACTGGTAGCGGCCCAACGCGTCGTTTTTATATGGCGCAGCGTGTGTGCTGCACTCAAGAAAGAAATATTTTTGTATTTCTTAAATTATTTAAAACATTGTTACTTAAATAAAACGTTCATTAAATTTACAAGTTATTTTGCACTAAACAGACAACATAGATGAATCAATTTATTCTTATAAATTAAATTAATTGCTTATGTGTGTAGAGAGATGAAATTGTATGTATGTTCTGCACACAAGTATGAACGCAATTTAAACCAAATTTTGCACACAATCTCTTTGCAACTCAGAAATATACTCTGTCGGGGTAAGACATGGTTATTACCCATTGGTGTAAGCTTGGAGGAGTGGAAATAGTTAAATAAGTAAAAATGGATGATATTTCAATCGGATAAATGCTATTCGGGGTAAATTACTTTTACGTGATATTATTTGTTAATAGCATATAGACCAGGCTACATTATGCCTTTAGGTAGCCTACGTGTGTGCGTACGGCGGCGGCGACGACGACGTTCGCGGGAATCAAAAGGTATCATAACGTAAGTAAAACGTTTGTTATATTTTAGAATTATTATTCCTGGCATCACTGCACACCCAAATAGTTACTAATATATATATATTGTAGCCGATTCTACGTTCCTCTGTATTCGAGGATTTCTTAATTCCTTTAGGGCGCCAGGTATTTTTCATAAAAACACCAAAAATTGATTTTAATAGTTTTAATTTCAATCAGAGCATGAAAAAATATTATATCTGCAGGGCGTGGTCATTCTCTCATCGTCCCGCCGACACAACCTGCTGCTCCTATCACCCCATGACGACTGCCCCCCCCTCCCTTTGCTGACCACCCAACGTCTCGCCAGACCAAATTGTTGGCCCGGGTTTCGTCAGTTCCTCAACAATTGCAACTCGCAAACTGGCCTGCATTGTTCAATGTAACTTTTCATGTTACAATATACATATATATATTGAAACGGATAACAAACAATGAACCGTCTAATATAATGTCTGTAACATGTGACTTAGTACAAAAACTCACAAGAAGCTACGGTTATGTCTTAATTAAGTTTATACAAGTGTACAATGTTTTAATTTGATGATTTTATAAGAAGATTAAATTTATATAGTTTTCACAGGATGTATAAATTAAAATAGCTGAAAGTTTCCATATCAAATTTCTTCAATAAAATATTGGAGACTGTTTGTGGTTTTCTACTTCATTCAACGAGATTTGTTGTTCACATATTTTCAATTTGGAAAAAATACAAATAGGACACGTGAAAAGGTTCACATTCTCATGTCATAAGATGGGAACATTAGGATTGTCAAAAATTTTACTCAATCACAAAACTCGAAGGTTTTTAATTTACTGTTCACAAGCCATTAGAAATATTTTTATTGGCATATAACATATATCGCATGGAGTAATTTTTTAAAAAACTTAATGGATGAATGTCTATCAACAGGGTCCACAAATGTGAGTGATAAGACAGCCATGAAGCTTTCATAGGGTGGGAGTGGAAAACTAGCAAATACGTGAAAATCATGAGAAACCTATGGAAATTTGGTTCAAAGTTTTATAGGTCAGTTAAGAGATACAACTGACGATGAGATGGAGTTAATTATAAAACATTAAAATCAATTTACTTTTCCTGACTAATATGAGGATCAGGTAATAAATGTCTATGAAAAAGACGAAAAATCAGTCAGTTTTATAAAAAAAAGTATCGACACTTTCATAGACTTAAGACATAATCTTTCAAACAATTTGTGATGAAACTAGTACATTCCAAATATAAATCTAACGTTTAATTACTCTAAAGTACATATACAGCACTCTAGGCCAAGGTGAACGAAGCTATTGTGTGCCATTTCTGTAAATCATCAAGGTAATGTTATAAATATTTTTAAGTTTATGTTCTCAATAAATTAGATGGGATCTGAGATAAAACAAAATGACCAAAAACAATTGTTTATTGCATGTAAACGATTTTTAATTGTGGAAATGTTATTTCTTCCAGATTTATCATTCGAGTCGTTGATATTACTCAACTGTAATTTACTTTGTGATGTTATATAAAAGAAATAAATTTTACAAAATATAAGCATGTGCTAGTGTAAATAAATTACTAACAAAAGTTTCGTATTGTAACAGGTTGCTTGTCCATAAAAATTATTAACTAACCGTACTACTACCTCGACGCTTCTTAAAATATTGCGCTGTATTTGTCTCTATCCAGTTTTATTCTAATAATCTCTTACTATAAAAATCGTGTACACGGTTGTTCACAATGCGATGTATGGAGTGTTTAATTTTTTGCGAATTCTGTGTACAAAGCTTAGCCAAAAATAAATAATGCTTTCATGAATATCGCGCAATTAAAAACGTTGGGATGTAATAAATCAGGATGAAGGTGTCACGGATTCTCATAAATTATTCCCTGAGCGAAACAAATCAGTTAAAAAGTTGCGACACGGAATTAAACTACAAATGAAGTGTCACGAGATTTTCTGTTTTCATTGCGTACTTCTAAAAGTGACAATAATTAATTGATTCTTCCACGTACGTATTTTAAAACAGTCCGCTAATATTAAATTTTAGCCCTTTTTCTATGTTTACAATACGACGTCCAATGCAAATGATAAAAAGGTATTAAAAGAACAACTGAATGAGTTTTCCACTTTCAGGTACTTTTCTTGTGTGCCGAATTTTAGTCTTGACTAATAGTAAAGAATTAAAATAAATTAAAGGTGTTCTGTAAAAAGAAATTCTATTAAGTTTTGCTGTATAACTTGAATGTGGCAGAAAGTATCGTAATAAGACCAACACAGAGGCTATGAAAGTGATGTACAGCAGCATAACGTTTCGCAGTGTCAGAAGTGTGAGCACACGAAATTACACAACATACATCCAACGCATTGTCGGGTAACCACATGTTACATTAACAAAGCACAACAGCCACGGGATGTTAACTTTGTGAAAATCAACTTATCACCTTCATTGCTGCATAGTGTGCTGCGTGCCTGCGGATGCTCTGGAATACCTTGCACTGCTCTACCTGGAACGGGTGCACAGCAAGATTCTTGTACATGACAGTAGATTTGAAGATCTGTCAGGTTTCACTGGACACACAACAGTTCAGTTGCTTGCATATATCACTGAACCTATATGCTTAAGGCAGACCAACGTTCATGGCATTTGTAGATTTAGAAAAAACCTTTGAAAATGTGAACTGGAACATTCAGTTAAGGATTTTGAAGAGGACAGGAATAAAATAACGGTAAAAAGGGCTTATCAGTAGCTCTAGAGAAACAGCTGTAACTATAACTAAAGATCTAGAAAAGCAGAAATCAAGAAAGGAGTATGACAATATTGTAGTCTGTCGCCCATGCACTTTAGCTTATATATAGTACAGGAGATGAAGATAGTTAATACGGTATACAGAAAAGGAATCACACTTCAAGGAGAATAAATAAAAACCATACGCTTTGCCGATGATATTGTAGTATTAGGCGAGTCAGAAGACGACTTGGAAACCATAAGAAATGGCATGAACGTGGTCTTGGAGAAACAGTTCAATATGATGAGGATTAATAAAGGAAAACCAAGGTAATGGAGTGTTTTATGGGAAAAACGGAATAACAAACATTGTTAGATTGGAAAAAGATATTTTGAAGGAAGTTAAGGAATTATGCAACTTGGGAAGCATAATAACTAGGTATGGTAGAAGTATGATAGAAATAAAAGGGTAGGATAGCACAGGCAAGGAAGGCTTACGAAAAAAAGAGGAATTTACTTACCCGTAATGTGTGTAAATATTAGGAAACCATTCTAAAAATAAGTTTCAGAAAGAAAAAGAATAGAATACTTTAAAATGTGATGCCATAGGAGAACGAGATGGGTGTATAGAATCAGTAATTAGAAAGTCGTAAGCAGAATAGGGGAAGAACGAACAATGTGGAGGACGTTCACCAAGAGAAGGGATAGATTAATAGGCAACGTTTTGTAAAATTTGCATTGAAGGGAATTGTGTGGAGGTAAGAACAGAAGAAACAGTCAAAGGATGGAATACGCTACGCAGAATATGGAGGATTTAGGATGTGGTAGCTATGTATTAATGAAAAGGCTTGCGCAGGATAAGTCAAAATGGAGGGTTGTAATAGACCAGTCTTAGGACTGAAAACCAAATCAACAACAACATAAGGGTGAGAAAAGGTTAATTTTTAAAACATGTGACGCTCTTGCTGATGGTTTGATCACGTTTTTACAAATTAATTACTGTCGAATTAAATTATAGCAGGATAGGATAAATGAATTTCCGGTGAATCCAGTAAGTAAAAAATAAAATAAGGTTCTGTTTTCTTGATTTTCACAATGAATAATAGATAAAGTAAATCATTGGTTCGAATTGATCCCTAAGTACAAAATAATTGTGTAAGCTGCGTAAATTATATTTTATTGTGATTCATTGAAAATAAAAAATTAATTTACTAAATTCAACTGGTTTTCTACTTCCGCGCCTATACGTCAACTTACAGTTGTTATTTAATGGTGATTTAAGCTTGTTACTCCTTAGGTCTGTTTCTATTCAAAGAAATATTCGTCATTTCGTATAAACTACATTTTAATCATAGAGAATTGATAGTAAATCTTGAATCAGACTGACTCGTAGCTATTAGGGAAGTATGCTGTGATCGATTCCGGCTTCAAACGTTTCTACGCATTTCTAGGAACGAAGCACTTTTCACCGTAGCAGCTTTTAATCATCATTAACGGACCCAGATGACGCCTGCTTGGGTAGACGATAATTCAGTACCAGTAAGAGATCTCATTTAGCCGGTTGTAAGATTATCCTGTCAGAGCCTTCTGCAACATTTGGCTTGAAGTCGACTGTGAAGATCCCATCGAGGCTGCCCGAATGCCCACCGACATTTATGATCTGTGGCTAAAGTGGTTTCCACGCTAATTGCTAGTGCTGTGGTTATTCTAATGGAGTATTCCACAGCTAAGTGAGTGGTTCTAACATGAGAAGAGCGTGGCCTAATAGCAGCTTAGCGTCTGTGGCTTTACGGACGGAGGCGGACGTTTAAAAAAGGTAATTATCAAATGTAAATTGACGGGACTGCCACAGTCACGAGCAGATTTAAATTGAAATTTGTCGAATCGATTTTGGAGGGCAATAATTTTTGCCCGCTTTATAATGGAGTTGAAAGAGATTAACCAAGGAAGAGAGTTGTGGACAGATTAACAAATAAATTGACTGAATAATTAGAAACCATCAGTTCAACAACAATTTGCTTAAAATTAATTTATCAATAAACGATAAATCACATATTTTCGAATTACAATAGTAGTTTTCATGTCAAGCTAAAGAGAGTCATTACATTAGTCATCTCCATAATTAATTACGTTCAATAAGTCTTTACATGAAATAAAACGTTATGTGGGAATTGGGAAAGCAGAAGATTGTATCCAATTGCTAAGTCAGATGCTTGCTGAATACTGAGCTCTCGTGACAGATTTTCTCTGAATAACGTCCAGGAAACGTCGAGAGCTTACTTGATCCACCCACGCTCTACCGCTGGGGCAGTTGCTGACTAAAATATTGCAGAACGATTTCAAAGAAAGACGTCAACTTATGGGAAAACCCATTCCAGCCGACTGAACACTTTATATTGTTGTCTTGTATTTATTATTATTACTACAGGTGGATATTTGCCTGCTGGCAGTTTGTTGATAAAATAAAAGCACAATGGTAAATTACAGAAAATAAAGATAAATTATAGAAAAAATTTAACCAAATATAAAAATATTTCACGTCCTTTCTTTTTACAAATAAGCATTTAACTTTTCTGTGCTACTAACTTCTTTTTGTAAACCTTTGTAGTCCTATGTAAGGCTCTAGTAATATTGCAGGCAAAGCATTCCAGTCCCTTATTGCCCTGTTTAAGAAGGAATATTTGCCCTCATCTGTTCTTCGGTCCCTCTCTTTAATTTATAATTATCGTCGTTTTTAGAGAAATATATTTAGATTGACCCTTATTTTTTACTAGGACGGTTTTTCCGTGTAAGCCTCGTAGAGTGCTCCACGTCTAGCGTTTTTCTTCTTTTTCATTTGGTTTTATACCCACACAAAACCCCAGTCCGCAAGATCGTGAGCAACCGTTGCTAATTGGCTGTCGCCCGAATATCCCTTTCTAAATCCATGTTGTCCAGGTTATATCCATACCCAACGTTCCCTCAAATGTTCAACTATCTAATCTTTCTAATCGTTTGCACACTACCGACGTAAGAATTACTGGCCTGTAATTGCAAGATTCAGCTCGTGTTCCCGATTCGTATGCTGCAACTACTGCCAGGATTTTCCAATCGAATGGAACATCAATATTGTTGACCGAAATTTCAAAAAGGCGCGTTAAGTAGGTAACCATGGCTTCTCCGCCTAACTAAATCACTTATGGCGAAATACCGTCTGGTTCTATCGATTTATGAGGCCTAATTTCTTGAATATTCCGTGTTAGTATGTTAGTTTTAATTTGAATTATGGTCGTGTTCTTTGAGACTGTGTCGCTACACGTAGATACGGAGGTCTTTTCCCCGAAAACTGTTCCAAAATATTTTGGAAATCTGTCTGCATTTTCTTTATCGTTATATAATAATGATTTTGTCATCCCTTATTGACGCCTTCCCCTTTGCGTCTTCTGATGTATTTATAGAATCTTCTTAACTATTAGTATTAAGAAGATTTTTAAGTACTTTATTTGCAATTTCCTTTATTTTGCAATTCTTTATTTTTTTTAGTTTCTAAACTCTGTTATTAATTTCATAGTTTTTACTTTTAATCCTATGTAATTTCCTAACTTACCTTTTGTGTACTCTGATTTCCCGATTGTAGTATTAGGGGGCAGCATTTTTCTTCAATTGCTTAACTACAACGTATTTGTTTTAATGCTTTGGAGAATGATAGACTTAAAAATTTTTTCCCTGCACTTGCCGAAACCACATATTTTAGCGTAAAAATTTCCCGACACCTAACATATCAGCCTAGCATAATTTAAACACTTTTTTATCTTCGGTTAACTTTTCCTCAGAAGTATTAAGATAGCAGACCGCAGCACAGTTATCACTTATTCCAGGAACTATTAATACTTCGGCAGGTTTTAGCAAGAATATGTCAAGCAATGAATTTATTCTGATCGGTCCCTTTGAAGTCTACAATCTTATGTTCGAAATAAAAGAGTTTACAATTTTTTGGGATAAGAATTGCTTTTCAACATATTCTTACTAATCAACATTCGGTAATAATTAGACGAAACGAGTAGCAGGCCGAAGTTTATGTACTTTAAGGTTAAAAGTAGTACTGATTTACTAGGACAATGTTAATTCGTAAGGGAAAATAACACGTAATAATATTACTATATACTTATCGTGTCAGCCAGCTGTGATGCGTCATTGCATCTTCCCGGATTCGAATACCGGCGAGGACATTAATTAATTTTCATTTTAATTTACCTGGAATACTTTCTCCGTGGAGAACGTTCGTCACTTGAACCTGCAGAGCACTTCAAATAATAATTTTTGTTCCAAATATAATGTAAACTATGATGAAATCTTCGCGGTTAACCAACCGGGTCAGGTATTTAAAAGAACACAAGGTTTCTGCGGCCATATTCTGCTGCCGCAGAAACGTTGTGTTCTTTTAAATACCTGACCCGGTTGGCTAACCGTGAAGATTTCATCCGAATTATTCACCGGGAAAGTCTACGTTCAATAATGTAAACTGTTTAAATTCCTGACTGATCAAACAAATAAACAGCCGCGTATTTAATTACTCTACTCAACTATCTTACTGGAAATGTGATAGATTCTTAGTAGAGAAAATCCGAAATCAGCATAAAAAGTTACTTTTTTGGCGTATATTTTAACCGTTTAATTTCCTTGAAGATTCTTCTCGAATTACATTTGAAGTGTAAAACTTCTGGGAAGCCTGCACAGTTACGAAAATGTTTTGTATACGCTAGCGTTAAAATCTGTACTTGAATTCTCAATTTTGGGGTCGGATTTTTTTAGGAAGCAATGTAAGGGATTCTAGAGAGCCTGGAAGTCCAGCATGAATTAAAGCTGACGTTAACTGCCGACAGTAAAACTCCAGAGGGGGAGACATCGCCCACACTCACTTCCGCTTGTCTGTTCGCGTTTTAGAAGCTGCCAGCCTCCTGTCGGCGAGGCGAAGCGGCGCGAGATTGTGACAAACAGGTGAAACAATGTACACGCTAATGCGGAATCGTCAATTGCTTCTGACCGAACTCCCAAATTTTATATTAATATATCCATGCATAGTTTCAACTAGTTCGATGCCAATGAACGTGGAAAGATTACTTTGATGATGATTAATTAAAAAATAATTAAAATTATTTAAATTGGTGTCCACACTGCTTATATTAAGATCATAACAACCCAATATTCAGTCACAACTAGGTATTCTACTTTTTATTAATATTGGAATCAGACAATTATCGTAAATAATAGAAATGAAGTTACTTTACTTGAAGTACTATTAGCAAAAATAAGAAAAAAATTAAAATAAACATATAATTTAAATTTTAAAACGTAGTGTTTAAAATTCGCGTATTTCATTAAAATAAATAATGTAATTTAATATATCTTTCGTAACAAATATAATGTATGTTAAATATTTACATAACTGCGTCAAATAAAAGTTTATAATCATAGGACATATTTTTAAAAAATATTGAAACAGTATAATTTTAAAACAGTAAAATTATGAGTAAATATAAAGAATTTTTTATTAATATATGTGTAGTTTAATAACATTAATATGAAATGATTATAGAATAATACGATATGAAAAAAGAATAGCATGAAAAATAAGTATTCGTTATTACTAAAAGCCGAGTATCCGTCATTGAAAGAAATTTGTAACTTTTAACTGTCATAATCTTAAAACATAACTGATCATTTTATAATTTAAATTCACATTACTGTACGTAAATTCAGTTCCAAAACACACACTGACCGGGAATCTTCCTTACAATCACGTTTGCCTTACAACTTAACTGGTTTTCAATAATTTACAAATAAAGTTATAACGATAATTTTACGTTTAATGACCACGTCTAGTTAAATGTGGAAAGCTTCAGAAAATAAGGATTATAATTTTTCGTGACTGATTTATGTCTTTAATTATTTCAAATGATATTAATAACAGATATAATATGAAATATAGAATAAATTCCTAAACCTGAAGATTTGATTGTTGTTCATTAGTGAGCTCGAAGTTGAATGTAACTGTAAAAGGATGCAGTCTGGCAAAATTTTTAATTATTATGTCTCTTTTTTATCAATATTTATGTTTACTTGCATGCATTTAAAAATTTAATAAACCAAATAAGTTTATTTAGATTCCTTTTGTACCTGATGGAGACCCAAATTTGAGGATAAATCGTAGTAGTTGAAGAAACTACTGAATTATCTGTAAAGACGGTCATTTGTTTTATCTTCATTTAATTTTTCGATGAATATGATAATTTTAATTTTTTAGTTTAAATTATAAATATTCATACGTTATTGGCCTATTTTCTTAAATAAATTGATTTAGTCAATACTTAAGGAATTTTTAAAGTTTTAGACTTTAAATTTAAACAAAAGTTTTGCTATTCGTGGTAGATTATCAAGGATAGAGGATTATTTGTGAATGTTGAAGAGAAAGCAATCGATTACAACTTAACAAGATGAAGATCAGGAAAAAGAGACTTGAGAAAATGTTTCAATTTCTAATATTTTCACTCACACATTATTTACACGGCTGTAACGTAAATGTAAACTACGTGTTTATAAGATGAAAAATTAAAATACGGAAATATTTTATGAATAATTTCACTCAAAATATCAATTTTCTAAAGAAGACATCAGAAAATGCAACGTAAAACACCATAAATGCAATTGTTTGAGAAATAAATATTAATATCAGTAATTAAATTTCAAGCCATTTTCAAAATGTTTTTATTTTTGATCAGCGTTAATTTAATTTCTTACAGTGCCGTTAAAAGTAATCAGAAGGACGTGATGTTTTCTCTCTCAATTTTTAATCACGACGTCTTTGAAAATATTTTACTTAGTAACCGTAATATTTTAAAATTATAAATTAATTATTTCTAGAACGTAAGTTGCTCGTTACTTGAAAACAACAGGGACTTGTTAGTCATGGTAGTTGCACATAGTCGTAACTGACCAAAGTAGAAGCCAGAGTCTAGGACAAACTTACGAAGTAAGAACTTTCATGTCTTCTACCCCAATAATTGGATTTGAGAACGTAAAAATAGTCTATTGTAATGCTAATAGGAGCAAGTCGAGATCATTATCAATAAATTATTAACCTAGTTTTATAAAATAAATACATTTTTCTTACATTATCCTAGTTAAAGTGCAAAGGTCAGGCGCCTCTTTGATCATAAAATAAATATTAATTACGTAATATATAATGGAAACGTTGTTAGTTGAAAATTTTCTCAATTTATAAGAACATCATTTATACGAGATTGAGAATTACCCATGCAGAGAAGTCCTTCATAAAATAAATTATATTGAACCTCGCAATGTTAAAAATCCGAGTAAGTTTATTATGTAATGTAAATTTAAGTGCCACGTAGTTTTCGTACCTAAGGAATGACTTAATGCTATATTATAAGTTTGATAAATAATATTAGAAAAGAGATGTTGTTCTAAAAGATGCTACCACAGAATGTAAATTAAAATATTGTTGTTTATTAGTTGTACGTCGCTAAAACGTGAATATTTTAGCTTTGTAATGTGAAGCATTTAATAGTGAAAAATAATTAAATAAAGCTCGATGATTTAATTCGCCATGTACAGTTAATTCCAATGCACCCTCTAAATCGGAAATTTGCATTTAATTTCGGCGAACCTAGTAAAGTAAGGAGACCTTTATTACACATTCACGGATAATGAATGCGTGGAATTATCTTCCAGGCTTCGTCCTCAAATAATTATTTGTAATAACACATGCAAGTGGAATGAAATTTTTAATTACAAATATAAAAGTAAACCTACCTTTGAGTTAATAAATAAATGTAACATAATTTCAATAGAAATATTAGCAGGAATTTCTTTAGCACATATAAATTAACTGTTGATTATTTTTTGAGCCACGAGTAACGAGGAATGCATCAGTAAGTAATCCCTGATGATTTTGTTGAGATTTGGTCACAGTCACTGTGAAGCTCGGACGTGTGAACTTCCTAGCCAGATATTCACATTTCCGATTATCGTTTAATCAAAAGTACTTTTAACTACTCGGAGAAAAATGTATTGTGTATACATACAGAATTTGTATAGCCTTTTCTTGTATTCGCGTCCTTTTCGTAGGAGCGAGGGAATGAAACTTATCATATTTCCCATTGTCGGTTTCCATGGCTCCTGATAAAAGGGAATAACAGATGGAATACCTCGTGTTCCTAAATATGTTAAATAAACAATGCTTGTAAGGGATTATTGTCGGTAACCACTTTAAGCGCGGATTAATTTGTGGAAATATCAAATGTAATTATAAAACATTGGGAGTAATTAATGTTGGAATATTGCCTGCTATTCTAGTACGGCAGTTGAATATTTATTTTGCTGGGAAAAGCTATAGAAGATACGTAGCAGTTAAAATTCTCTGTGGTTGACAGAAACTGATAAATTCAAAAAAACTGTAGAAGTATCGATTTAATTGCTTGTGTAGCATATGCCACTTCCGCGATATTTCCTCTCGCCCCAAATAAAATTCTAGGCCGACAATGTCCTGTACATAAATCTAAGAAAGAAGGCGAAACTTTAAGAGGATGCGCGCATGACTCCGGCCGAGGAAATTGCATTTCCGCTAAATTTCATTCGCTGCAAGTTGACAAACGCAGCGCGCCTGTCGGTGAACTGAGCCTCAATTTCGCCCGCGCCACTAAGTCAAAGAGGCAACAGCTGCAACTCCTACATCACTCATCGAAAGCCAGCTGCTATGGCCCGATTCCGATGAAACTAATGGAATATCTGATCTCGAAGTGGAGCTGCATTATTACGATCGCCTGCCTTTCAAATTTGTACTGCCAATTCGGATCGGAGTTTGCAAGGTTCATGGTGGATCAGATCAGCCGATCTTTGTCAAAGTGATAACTAAAATGTTAAAAAGTCTTACATATTACCAATTTCTATTCTTCTGTATTTTGGATGATAATTTATTATCTCAAAACATGGAGCCATTGATTATTAAAAAGACGAAACACAGAATCGAACACAGAGCAATACCATTTACAAGAAACCAGAACTTGGTCATTCGGTATACAGGAAGCAGACTCATACGGACCAATACTTAAATGCTCACAACTTTAACCACCCAAACCGAGATCGTACAATTATGACGACGTTATTACACAGAGCTCCAGGAATCTCAGACCAAAAAAGTGTACCGATCAAAGGTTGCACGAGTGCCATCAGAGCCAACCGATGACGAAGCGTTCCATCGAAACGTTGTTAAATCAAACATTGATCCAGGCTGAAACCTGAGAATTGTATTTGGAGAAAGCTGTGTTTGATTACCTTGAGCATGAAAAAAGGAAGTCATTTAAGATTTCCAAGCAGACGGAAGTGACGTCTACCTGTGTGGAGAGATTTGAGAACACTGGTCCAACTAGAAGAATAAACTGATTAGATTTACAGTGGCGCTACTAACGAGCCAGACATCTTTAATTAGTTTTCAGAAGGATTCCAATAATAGTTGGGAGTCGACGAATACTCGTCCGTCTGCAGAAGTCAGTATCGCCTTTCGTTTACAGACCTACACAGCCACCTCAAACGACAAGATGGCGCATACAATCCCAATGGGATATTGGATTTTCGAATTTGTAATCAATTAGTGTGTATATTTGATGCGGGGATAGAGCAAGTTTAGATCATTATAAATCGTCCACATTACGAAACTTTGCACGAATTCCTCGTACGTGCCGAAAACAATTAATTTATTTTAACATTAATGTATTACAATATACCAACAGCAACGTTTTGCCTTAATTTAAGAAAAATAATTAAAATTACAAGTTGTAATAAGTGGAAATAAATAGTAAAAAACTCTTAGATCAGTAAAAATTGATATAAATTATATTGATTAGTACACAACGTTTTGTTTCTAAATTCGGAACATCATCTGGTGTTATTTAAGCTGGAATAAATAAATGAAACATTTTGAATACTAATACGCGCATACGTCGCCCAATAATGCATTTATATTAGCCCGCTGCAGTATTCAATTTGACATTAATCGCTGTAGCAAGACGTGATTAAACCATTAGATCGTCACATTTCTACAAATTTACCTTTCCACACCCCTTATTACTGAAATTTTAGAAATGAGCGCTAAAAATAATTTTTTACGTTAGATGTAAAGCTACCAAATGAACATGTGCATAAATCGTAATTAAAAAAATGTAACTTTTCACATTTTTACCCTTCATTTCTCCAATTCTCTTAATTACAATAGAAGGAATGTATATGAACTCGGCAATCCGAAATATAAATGTCAAAACAATGCCAAGCTACGACGCAATGAACTTTCACATGTATTGATGCCACAGATTATTCAAACGACAAGATGAAACATTGGGATTGTATGTTTTTTATGTGAAAAATTCAAAAGATAAATAAAAATTTTATGGGCGAAAATTGAAAAAGAAGAATTCTGTATCACGACAACAGCGCAACCTAAGCTGACCCCATAAATAAAACAAAAGGTCGTGCCATTTAGTAGGAGAATAATTACAAGCACACAGACTCACACCGGAATTATATATATATATAATGTTACACAAGCAGAGACACCGAAATAAGTTTTTTACTAATAAATTAACTACAGAATCGTATAAATCATTGTTCTATGCGTAGTAAACGATATCATCCCATATTTTATACTATTTGTGGTAAGAGATTACATGTTATAACTATCTAAAAACGTCTTAAAAGCGATGTATATTTTTATCAAATCACTAACGTAAATTAAACCACTTTTGCTTTTAACTATTTAATTAATTATATTTTTATTTTGGACTGTGATTGCGTAATTTTAAATAAGATGATGAGTAAATCTTAGTATGTTTCTCACGCGTTTAGTGAAGAGAGAAAACGTGAAACAGCCTTCGGTATCAAACGGAATAGCTATGAATGAGAAGTGATAGGAAAGAAGACAGTTGAGGGAACAGCATGAGTAATAGAAGTGAAAGTAAGATTGATGAACATGTCGATATTCTATTCGTCTTCAGGAAAGGGGTACGCATCAATTCTATGCATAACCATGATAGAAAACCCTTGCAGACCTAAATAGACTTAAGAGTTCAGCGCAGTGTATTCAGGTAAGTAGGGATTTCAATTTAATTGCTGATGATATTTCTAAAGGAGGCAGTTTAAACGTAATCGTAATTAGGCATCAATATTTAATTTCCTAAATCAGAATTGCTTACGAGTGAATAAAATTTATCACATTGAATAGTGTAACAGCTTTTTTGTCACAATTAATTTCCTTAAGCGCTTTTAAGTGCAGAGTACATGTTTTCAGAATTATATATTATTTTATACGTCTGTTTGGTATTGATGTATACTAACGCAAATGATTTCAACATTTGAAGAAACATAATAATATTTCTTTATTCTCGAGGTTTCTTTTATTTGGCACAAGGGAGGGGGGGCGTGTAGAAAGAGGAGGAAGGCGATGGTAAAATGTAGCGTATATAATGACCTAATTACAAATAAAGATTGTGGGTTTTGATGAAAATAAAGGCGCAAGGACGTAAAAGTATTACCGATGAGGAAAATCGGTACACAGACGGTAAGTACCAATCAAAAACCACCACTTCGACTATGTAGTCATTGTTAACAGAACTAAGCGGTCCTGAGGCAGGAAAAACAAAAAGGGCATTCAAATAAAGGAATACAATAGAATGTTATACATCAGTACAAATGAAACGCTAAAAACTCTCCTGAGCGGTTTGAATGGGATAAACTTACAATCGGCCCAACAAACATAAATGAAAACCTATATTCAATAAATGAGTTAATCCTCTGTCAGTTTTTTTGTAATTTAAATATTAAATATTACCACGTTCTTTCTCGCCGAAGGAATCATGGAGTTAGGTTCCATGTACAGATAAATGTTTTACCTGAAGAAGTCTGAAATGAGAGACGAAACATTGTTATTTAAATAATAAAAAACTGAAAAACAGACTGATTAACTTAATTATTGTATATTTAATTGAAAATTTATATTAGTTAATTTATTTGCTCTGCACACAGAAAAGGTTATACAATTTGTCGAATTGTCGAATTGCAATGTCTATAGTTAAATAAAACTTTGCTTAGGAATATCACTGGTGCTTTTTATAAAACACATCATTATTGTAGCATCTATGCCATTAAAACAATATTAATTTCTATGGATTGTTAGGACGAATTTATGTACCCATGACCTAATTTACAACACGATAGTAAATAATATTTTATGACTATTTCCTTACCGAAAATATGAGTATTACGATTATACATAAATTATAATTCGATAAGTACAGTAAGAATAAAAACAATATATTATCTTCAATATTTAACCTTTCTAAATACATTTCCCTTTTTATTTTATTTAAGGGGCACGGGGACTGAAATTTCGGAAAAAATGGACAATTTTAATTAATATGTCTGATTCCAAATTAATAAGTTATTACTATTTTCAGAAAAATGTTTTTCTTGCTTTAAAAACCTTCTATGCGTCACAAAAATATTTTGATATTGTCCTCATTCTTTTTGTACGTATTCTATATGCTAATACATTCAAATACGAGAATTATTTTTCTAATTTTTCAAATAGTTTAGTGCTGAAAAGTGCCAACTTTTAAGTAGCCGTATGAAGCTCTTAGTAAAAATTTATTTTCTCCACACAGCTTTATTCAAAAATAGTTCTGATAATTGGCAAAACTGGCCAGCCCTACATATTACTATGAAAAAAGGTAAAATATATTAAAGTACGTAAGGCAAGGAACATTTTCAAAAATGCCTAATTTAGAAAATATCTAAACAAACAAATAGTTTAGGAAAACAAAATTTATACATTTCGACACGTGTGTTTTCTTAAAACACAGTTAAAATTTCAGCTCAACAACAAGAATTTACAAGAATTTCAAATTTCAGTACCTTAAGGCAGTATAATTATAAAAATGTTTTTCCACTTCCTGTTTGGTCACACTGTCTACAACAAGTATCACATCAGCTGAAACGCGATACGTAGTTAGAACATTGTTCTAAGGCAAACATAAAAGAAAATAATTGAATCACGTATATTAGAAACAATGTTGCCGTCCTGTTTCTTGTATGCGGCGAAGGTAGCGGTAAATCAAATTTCTGCCACGTCCGACAAAGCTCCTTATTTATACGTCCCTCATGGATAAGGATAACTCGTTTAGCAGCCCTTTATATACTGAACATGTACAGAATTTATGGCAGCGACATATCTTCAAAACAGCTAGGCTGTAAATCGACATGGAATGCAGAGTTCCGTGGAACGGATTGCGGAGTTCATGAAATCGCAATTTTGTGACACGCATTGACATGGTGGGGTATTTTTTTGTGGCAGTTTTATCCATAGCTAGAGAACTGGGAATTTTAGAACACGAATCAGTCAATGAGAAGTATCGGTAGAATCGAGACAACTAGAAAGGATTTAGAACCTTTCACCGGAATGAATCATACAGTATATTTACCAAATGTAGGCTGAAAACCCAGGATCATGATTTAAAGAATTCTTACGTTAATTGGTGGAAAATTACAAATGTGTTGTAAGACTCGTATTAAAATAGTTTCATATCCTTACATTACTCGTAAATACGATAGTTCCTAATTAAAGTCAATAAGCAGAAATGGCCAATGCTTCTGTTATATTTAATCAATTAGATATTCTGAAAATAAGCATTCCTGAGCAATTTTCTAATAAAATATTTAGCTTAAATGTAAAGACTTTAAATTAGGTTAATGAAAAATATATGAGCTGAAGAACAAAATATCGATCAGAAAATTTCACCTTCCGTGAATAATTGCTTTTGAGTGGTCATTAATAAATTCGAACTCTGTTTGTATTTAATTAATTTATTTAATAACACAGAGAACTTCAAAGTAAACACAATTTATATTTTCGCAAAATTGACGTTTCGTTTTGAAAAGGTATTTTCGATGACCACAAATGGGGGCTAACATTTATTAAACATTTTATGTAATGTTTTAGAAAATATTCCGTTTAAGATAATTCTAATGGCAAAAAAAACTGTAACGCAAGTTAACCATAATCAATATAAAGATTAGAGTTTGATGAAGTTATTAGGACAGTTTTAATTTGTAGTAATTTTATATTTAGTTGCCCATGAAACTTAAGCAAAGTGAGATGGTTTATTTGATAGTAATTGAGTGTAAGAGTACAGGTACATTGTTAAGTACTGCAAAAATGAACGTTTTTTTGTATTGTAAAATTCACATCCAATACTTGGAACATTGTGTTATCTGTATTTTGTTTTTAAATGATTTCAGATGAATATGACAATGCCGAAAGCTACTGTAATTGACGTGGACAATTAAAGAAAAAAATTTATTTCCCCTCCCGTAAATTATATAAGGATTAGATTAAGTTAGGCATTTATTTTTTGCATTATTTTTATTTATTATTTGTTCAGTAAATCGTGAAGCAAATAAAATATAGTATGGGTTGACTCATTTCGGTATTAAATGCACAAGTCTCAGTAATCCATTTCATGAACGTATAAAACTGCCAATTGAGGGAAATTCTAAATTGAAGAAGAATTACTTAAGAAAGAGGAAATATTATGCTATATTCTGATCAGATGCAATTTATAAATTCACTATATGATTATTGATTGCTATTTGTAAAATGTACTAGTTTCTTACTTGTAGGACAAGGTACGTACTTTGGACAAACAGTAGTACGTTTTTAATTAAAGGATTATGATGGAGAAATCTGTACCCGACTTTACCGAGTATCCAGCGGTACTTGATGGGTTGAGGCTCCACCATCTGAACTATCCGGGCAGCAGTTTGATGCTCACCCATATTTTACTACGTCACATTTTTCGATGCCTAATTTTAAGACTTCAATTAATAATGACTTCGATCAAAATGTGTTCTTGGACTAAGGCTGAATTACATATTTGATTTACGAGAATTCTTAAAAATGAAATATTTAAGTAAGTTTCGGAAGTGAAATATTGTTAAAGAGTTTGAATTTACAGCTGAGTAATTGCTTTTAAATTGTAAAGCGCGATATAAACACTTACTCTGGCAAATAGTTGTTGGAATATTTACAGTGCAATTCCTCTACAACGAAATGGATGATCGATCGTATGGTTGAAGTTCGGTTAAGAGCGCAGATCAGAGCAGTGAAATATGTCAACCTGTTTCATCTAGTCCATTTATTTGATATATGAACGATAAAGTATTGAGCAGTGTCCAAGTTTCCTTCTCCCGGTCATCGTTTACGCAGGAACAGGACAGGTGTTCACAGAACCAGAAGAATTCGAGAAAGTTATAAGTACAATGTAACAAAATAATGACACTTAAGCCGGATAAATTCACGCTCAATGTTTGTTCTATCGTGTGAATTCTTTAATTTTATACAATTGATAACAAACAGAAATCACTTAAGATTAGGAGGTGTCGAAATTAAGTCAGAAAATTGTAAGCATTTTATGTGTAACGTTGTTCACAGGTCACCACGAGATATTTAGATTTTCATATAATATTGAATATATTAAAAAAGGACATGGAAGTTTAAGATATGGCTGCTTATGCTTTCCCGACTAGGCGCCGAGTTGAGCGGAAACTTTAATCCCTGTCCAGGCTAAAGTGACACGTGCTGAGGCCTAGAAACAAGGCCTTACACCCAGCAGCCGTTGACTTACTGTGAGAAAACAAAGTTCTTGCTTACAAAACTTGATAAATGGAAAACATAACAGGATTATAGATCAAACCACGCAATTTTTGGTATTTAACGTGACTTTATGAACAAAGGGGTTAGGATCTTATGCAATTAATTGTGAGGAGAAAAAAGGACTCGGAAAAATATTAATGGTAAGAGAGGATAGTGTAACTAGGAATCAGGACTCACTATAGCCGGTGATACAACCTGGTGCAATTTGGGGTCGTCACGATAGCAAAACAGAGCAACCAAATCCACACGACTAAACTTACCTTGCTCTACCTTCCGCATCTCCCCTTTTCAATTCCATTCCTATGCTATTAAAGGAGAGTTGCCTGTTTCAGGATCAACCACAAGTAGCCTGTTAACCCAAAAAAAATGAGAATGAGAATATTTTTTACCTGTTTTCGAAAACTGTTTCTTGCAACACCGAAACAATAAATGTTGCGATTACCTCTCCTAATGGCATATTAAACATGCAAAACGGTAGATAATTTTTAGAGGCAGTATTTTCTTGTTATAGTTTGTACGTATTTTCTGCTCAATTAGGGACATGAGGAATGGGGTTGAACCGTTGTAACAAACAAATAACCTTAAAACAACCGAGATTGGTATCATATCTGGGTTTATGGACGTCGCCGAGTTTAATTCTGACATTCAATATGCCGGTTAAGTAATAACTCAGTCCTTGGAAGTAAAGTTCTCATAAAAAATAAAGGCGCGGACCTGTATCTACCAAAATTTGTACACGTGTTATTTATGGTCCCAGAAACATACACAGATGATGTAAACCACCCCTATCATCTATAAGATTGAGGGTGAAAGGGAAGAAATTTTAAAACTCATTCTGAAAAGCAGTTAAAACCATCGAACTTAAAGTTTTCGGAATTCTCCAGGCTGACAACGGCTATTTTAAAATTCTTGTTGTTATTGTTGTCGTAGTTTTCAGTCCTTAGACCCTCCATTCTGACCTATTCTGTGCAAGCCTTATCATTTCTAAATACCTACCACATCCCGTATCCTCCCTATTATGCTTAGCGTATCGAAACATCGATAGGGGTAAGATCGAACGGCTTACCATATAAATAATTAAAAACCAACCCAGTCAACTTTGTGGTTATGGGAGTCATTGAATTTAATTGTCAGGCTACGTTGTACTTGAGTTCCTAGGTGTAAAGATAGAAAGCGAAATGCCTGTTAACTAAATATGATTCAAACAGGCATTGGTTTTCAGTTTAGGGTTTTTGAAGTCACTGAGTTTAATTATGACAATCAACATACCGGCTAAATTCTGGTTCAGGCCTAAAATATTTTATGAACTTTGTACACAAGTTACTAGGGATCCAGGAGCAACACTATACGGGGTTGAGTCGTGAGTACTTTTATATCCCTTGGGTTATAAGAGCCAATTTTTGATCTCTAAAGATAATTTTCTATCCTAATAGGGAACATAGTATGTTGACTCTATTTTGAATCTCGTATTCTACCAGCAGTATTTTTTGACTGTCCCAAGGTACCTTGTGTCTAATTTACTATTATCAGGAATATATACTATTTGACTCCCGCTGAAAGTACTGGAGAATTATAAGTACTTTGTCAAGTTGCCTGTGATTATTTAAGGTACCAGCAGATTTCAGGACTCAATTAAAATTCAGGTACTGTTATGATGAAATTAATAATCCATCAGCTTAGGTCCAAGCACGAGACGTCATTGATGTCGATTTAATCACATGCAGATCAGGAGATTGTTTTCGAATTGACTAGTATGAATGATACTAATCATTTTCAAGTTAATTACTAATACTTTTTGGTTTAAATTAATTTATTTAAATAATATAACCTCCCGGTTTGCTGGAAAACAAGACGACAGTAGAAGAATAATGAAACGTAATTCGTCAGAACCCTGAATACTTGTGTTTATTATTAAATTTATCATTATACTCATAGTTCATCTTAGATTTGATTAAATAGTACGTTATTTGAGTAGAAGAATAACGTTTGTCAAACGGAAAACGAATAGGAATTGAATGAATTCTTTGTCTTAACGAATTAATTTTAAGGTTTTCGGATTGCCATAAATTTTACTATAACACCATTTCATCCAAATGAAGATTGATATGCATTTTTTGGAAGTTTCGGAAAATATTTTAGAGTAATGCTCGCGTTTAGGACTTCTTGAGCTCTTCTACAACCGCTTCCAACCCTCAACGTTGAGCAAATAAGGGAAGCGCAGTTAATCCCCAAACTAACCACCCTGTAAATCTTGTATCCAGCCATGGATCCCATGAGGGGTAACGCTTCCGACTGGGGCTCTGTGCAACCACAGCTGGTGTAACCCTGTTAAGAGTGAGTTACGGCGGTGACAGGAATGGCACCTAGACTTCACTCGCCAAACACCAGTCACAAACCAGAGATACCCATTACAGACCGCATAATCCCTCCCTCTATGGTAAACATCACTGCTAAAATTGAGTGTCCCAACTTAATTCTATAAACAAAATGTAAATATAAAACATTAAACAAAAACTAGTTAAGAATACCGACAAGCATGAAAGTAAAAAAACCTATTGATAAGTTTAAGTAAAATGAAAAAAATATAATTAAATATATTAAATAATAAACAGTTATTTACGAGTTTTGTCAATGAATAAAAATTATTTGAGCACAAAACTCAAATGGGTTCCAGAAATATTTAGAGGAAGTCGGGGTGGAACGGGATAGCAGGGCAAAACGGGATACCGTATTTTTCCTTTTAGTTGATAATTCTGAAGGTGCATAAATTGCGGTGGGACATTGTAACTGGTAAAGGAAGAAGTCCTGGCAGCCGACTTGACCAAGTGTTGAATCCATCTGCTACGTCACAACCAGTCTTGGTCAAGAGGCAATCACAAACCGCCAAGTCAATTATCATTCAGTGTTATTGTAAGACACTATGAACATTATTATAGAACCCTAAAGCAGAACTCAAATACCCACGGGAAAAAGGTAACTAAGAATAAAATATAGGGGAAGAAGGGGCGGGATGGGATAGCGGGGTGGAAAGGGATAGCGTGCTTCTTTTTATACTCTTTATACTGGATTGTGCTGGAGGTTAGTAAATAGGGGTGGAACATCGTAACTGGTCAAGGAAGAAATTCTAGCAGCATTATTATAGAGCCCTAAAGCAGAACTCAAATACCCACGGGAAAAAAGGTAACTAAGAATAAAATATAGGGGAAGAAGGGGCGGGACGGGACGGGATAGCGGGGTGGAAAGGGATAGCGTGCTTCTTTTAATACTCTTTATACTGGATTGTGCTGGAGGTTAGTAAATAGGGGTGGAACATCGTAACTGGTCAAGGAAGAAATTCTAGCAGCCAATTTGACCAAGTTCTGACTGCCCCTTGTGAATGATCTACTGTTTTGGCATCTTACATCTGGGAATTAAAATTTTTGAAGCATTTTGACAGAAGGTAATCTACAACTCTGCTCTCTTTCAACTCTTTAATGGTATATATTCGTAAACTAGGTGTTTAACTCGAAATAAGTTACGTATAATGTTTAAATCTGCCTCTATAAAGGCTCGTTGAAAAACCTTAAACTGAAAATAGAGTGCGGGGTGGAGCGGGATACGACTGTATAATGTGTTCCTCAAGGAAAAGAACAAACTGGCATACTCTCCTTATAAAAATTAGTTACAGGATGATGTAGCCCAAAAAAATAGATTCAGAAAGAAAAGGAGCAGAAAAAGGGGGAAAAGGCTACTAAAGGCTGTGCAGTTGCAAACACAAATTTTTATGAAAGAAAAAAATAACAAAGGGATCAACTGTACGTTAAATAAGTATAAGTACGAAAACGCAGAAGGTGTTAAGATTTTTATTAAATTAAATTAAATTTTATTGGTTTAATTGTATATACAGAACATCATATCTCCTTATACCCCGGGAGGTGGGACAGAATGAGAAATTTGTTTCTTTTTAAAAATTCATCAAAAATCTAAATTATTGTTCTAAGTTATATTGATATTAGTTTAAGTAGGTAATAGAATAAAATAATGTTTTATACTTTTATGTAATCATTTTCATTTTTACATTATTTTGCAATAATTGTTAAACAAAAGTATCCTGTTCCCCTACTACTAGTGTCAACGGCATATTCATTGTGAAACTGCAAATTTTAGTTATACTGCAAATAATTCAAAGTAACTAAGCTATTTAAATATGTGTGATAGCTTAATGGCTAAACTGAAACAAAAATTAGTAGTATATTGATATTAAGTTAAGTGGGGAGTGTGACAGTTAAATGAACTTAATCGTTATAAAATTATTATTAAATCATTAGCTTAGATAAGTGACGTGTCATTCATGATTATATAAAAAATAAATGGAAGTAACCTTATGGTATCTATCAGCCATATAATGCATAGAATTATGAATAAAGATACGATTGTAAGGTATTTATTGTAATTGATGTATTAAGCTAAATTAAATCCTTGTGTGTAGCGTAAGTAAAACGAGACATTTAGATTTTTTGTAAATGTCGAAAGAAATAAGTTTCCTGTATAACAGTAATAAGTGAATTTTATTCAATTTTCACCAATTTTACTGCATTCAGTTTTAGTGAAGTTATAATCTGAAGGTTGAAAAAATAGGTTCTGGGGTATTGTTATTTTGAACGGAATTTTATGAAAAACCTGTCAGTTATTGGTGACAACCTAATTTTTTAATTACTTAAAAACAATGTGAAATAAAAATATTTATTCATATATTTCAACACTGCGTATTTTTTGCTACGAACTGACATTTTGAGAAGCTCTTTCCAAACAATTTATGGTTGCAATCTCGAGAGTGGGAGTGTCTGGCCCAAGGCGTCCATATTTTATTTGCATCTCACGCAAACTGAACGTAGTTTAACATTGTTTCATAAATGCTTCTACTTAATTTCTGTCATTTTCTCTGTATTTTTAATAACAACCATTAACCACGTTAAAAACTAGTTTTACATTTATTTTGTTCAACATTCACGATATATGCGCCAAACAAATGATCACTTAATGCTGTATTTAATATTTTTTTTATTAATTTCGACTCACGCATTACGGTAGAATCGAATAATATCGTTTATTATTCATCCTATTTTCACTCGTCAAACGTCACTAGGTTGAAGGTTCAAGTTTTGTCAAATGTTCGTCCACACTTATTTTCATTCCCATTTTCAAAAGCCAACATTTATAATACACGCAATTATCTTATAACACACTATGAATGTCATTGACGCGCAAAAATATTTATTCGACATAAATATTGACTTTTAGGCTTATTAATTTTCTACCGCCGTACACCCCTTCCCTTTGGGGTAGTTGTAGTGTCTTATTCATATAGAGTTTGTCTCCGGGAACCAAAGAAAGGTGTAGGATAAAAATTTTCACGCGTTTGAATTTAGACACACAAACAAAACACTAATTATTTTTATAAGATTATAACTTAATGTTTATATCTCCGATATCCAATAATTATCAAAGAAACAATTATAATTATTATAATTTTTGTTACTGTAATACGCGGTTTGTACAGACTCATATTATTCTGTACGTTGTACATTATATTAATCCTGCAGGCAAACTATTGGCCCTTCAACGGTCTCGTCTCTGACATTTTACTCTAAATACCACATATTACCATTAACATTAACGGCTGGCGGGAGCCTTCTGAACTTAAACTAACTTCCTTTCTCCAAGCAACAGTTAAATAACGTTATGTTCGAAAAAAGAGAGCTATTTACTGAAATTTCTAATTAATGTCTCATTCATTTAAATATAGCGACTCCAAATGGCTAGATAATAAACTGATGATAAATTCATTTGAATTAAACTATTTAGTTAACGTAAGTGTATAATTGTTGATAAATACATTCCTTGCGTATATTCGACGCCGTTCTATGGCTAATATATATTTGTAACTGTAAAAAGAATTCAAATATGGAAAGAAAGCCGCATGTAACGATAGTTAGATTTGGATTGGTTGTCAAAAATGTATTTGTAGAAAAATGCTGTAACTCATTTGAGAACTTTCATAGTATTAGTCTACGTTATGCCACGAAAAGAAGCAAGAATGTAATATTTTAGACTAAATCAGTACGATAAAAGATACTTTGACTTTTCAATTATTTATTTGTCCACTCAATTGTTAAAAATTATAGCGATTTTATAAATAATTTTGATAAACAAAATGCTATGCAGGGGCTGTTATATTGGGCTGACCAAGCGCACGCGTCAAACAAGAATTTGAACCAATGGATAAAGTCTGTGTGTAAGTAAACTTGTTTATTAAAAAGCATTGGATTAATTGGAGTAATGATAAAACTTTAATTGTCAAAAGAAATTACTATTCGTGAGCGAAATGCTTCACTATAGAACAAACGTAAATTATTTAAATGTAAAGACATACACAAAATTTGAATTCAGTGCATGATTGATTATTATTGATTTACATGTGCATTTTTAATCTTGATAATGTAATTATTGTAGTTGCAAAAAATTAGGATACAACAGGTTTTGCGTTGTTTCTTTGGCATTGTTTTCTCTCATTTCGCTTCCGAATGTTGAGGCAGCGACACGAAACTTTAATATTTTTATTGTAAGTAACAGCAACATAACAAGTTTATTTATTCAATTACATATATTCAACTTTGTATATGTAATTATATAATTTTTGTACAAAGACCTGAACAGGTCCTTAAAGTGAGGAAATAAACATTTTAATTAAAATTATTCTATTTCTGACTGTTGGTCACTCGACAGTGTTTCTTTAATAAATAAAATATTCGATAATTTGGCAGTGTGAAATTTCAGATTTATAGCTTTTAGTCTTACCATTTGGAAAAAAAATCAAAATTCATAGCTGGAAATCTAATCTTTAAATTATTGTTGATTAACGCTGAGCAGATTAAATAAATAAAAATTTACGCTCTGATGTAGAAGTTAATTAAGAATTTGTTTTTAAAAAATGATAATAAAAAGTTGGACCTTATAAGCATACAATTTTTTTAATAGAAGATTTACAAAGAAAATGTAAAAATTCAGGACGTTTTAACTCGGATCAGCATCTGTAGCTGATGATGATTACGAATCGACTATATTTGTTACAGAGTTAGGTTACGGCCTTTTTTAAACACCGCCGTCAAGATCATATGCCAACTATGTCAGGGTTCTAGGAAAATTATGTAAATATACTATCGTGACGCACACAATGTACGGTTACAATTATTCAAGTTACAATTTTTGTAAGTACTTTGGCCGCCTTGCCATGACACTGCGACATGGAAACCAATCGTATTCCCTTCTCAATGGACTTTATTGCGTAATGTGTTTAATTTATTCACGCATGTGGAGGTGGTAATTGTGAAGTTATAGAAATTGCCAAGCTTAAGTAGGAAAGTTAGGAATGGCCGTGAGGAGTGGACGGGGTTGTTACAGTGGCTTCGCGTGAAGAATGAGCTCGCCGATGTTCCAGCATCCCCTGCGGCTCCGTAATTAATCTCGGGTTGCCCATGTCGTTATGCAGTGGGGATTACGCAGCCAATCTGTCTGTCCCCCCTAAACTCCCATCCGATTTACATCGCTCCAGCCGTCTGGAGCAATTCACACGTCTGTGTCGCTATAGCTAACTTCTACTCCAGTTGCTCCACTCTGAGCTTCCGCAAAGACTCAAAGAGCCGCGGCAAGTATTGCAGGCTTGTAACTCAACAGACCCACTCAAGCATGCAACTGGCTTCAGCTCATCTGTCGTGGAAACCCGGGGAAATAAAAGGGCGCGCTTAAACAAGACGTGTGTCGTAAACCCGAAAACACTCTTCAGGAATGGCGAAGGCTAATTGAAAATCCTTGTTGTACTGTTCGTTGTCTGTTGTGCCGTCCCCGAAACTTGTCTAAACGTTGTTCCAGCAATTTTTATTACCAGAGTTTCCTTACGCTTTTACTTCTACGCTAAAAAATTGCGCTGACGATGAGGTAATATTTTACTTACCGATAAGACAACTTTATGAATTATATTGCGACAATGGATAGTTTCATACAGGGTATATTTACACAACATGGATGCCATAGAAAATAAAGATGAGTATTAAATGACAACAGATGTGCGTTTAATTTATAAAATATGAGGGTAGTTTGGTTTGAAGAGAACTAATACCTCCATCTAAGAATTTATATATTAATCGTTCCTCAAAAAAAACTGTATTCATTACCAAAGTTTCTGTCAAATGAAGAATACTGATGTAAAATTTTAATATTTTAAGGGAAATAGCACTCAGAAATTTAAATTTGTGGAAACGGGGTGGCATCACTAATAGAAATTATTTTTGGTTTTCTAATTATCCTTACTAAATCTAATGTTTCATACTTATATTTACTGTCGTCCTCCATCCATCTCTCATCCCTCTTTTCTGTCTCCTTAACTTAAAGCCTCCACAGGAAATGTAAATCCCAACAAACATATTTTATTACAAATAACAGTGTTTCAAAATGTTTTAGTATTACTTTTAACTGTACAGGAAAAACTTTGTGTCCTAATAAGCCTATAAATCAGCGAGATTGTATGGTGAGACACTAAAAACTGGCTTGGAATATACTGTAGGCTGTTGTGTGCAGTTTATAACAAAGAGAATCATAGCATACAAAGAGTGGCAATAGCAGGATTCGGAGCGTGACTGCTTTCCAATTGGCTCGGCGCTCTATAAGCGCCAATGTAAAATCAGCGCTATTTGAATCCCATAAAACCCATATTTGAGCAACAAAAGACAAAATAAAGTTGATTATTTCTTTACAAAATAACTAAGTATTTTCAAATATGTAAATACAAATACATATTTCTACGGAAGATTAACAAATGTGGGTAAAATTGTCAATTAGATATGAAATTATATCAAAATATTTCACACAGAGAAGCTAAAAATTATTTTTTTTTACTGTAAAATGTTAGAAGAGATTATACAGAATTTTTCCTTGGTTCTAAATTCTGAAAATAGTTTATATATCCTTGGACCAAATAAAATACAGAAAGACACTGTCTTATTAAATTATTTGAATTTCATCAATTTATATTCATGATAAAACATTTTAATACGTCATTTAAACATTTTTGTAGAAAACTAATTATAAATGCTCAAATAACTAAAAAATATGTTTTAAGGTTTTGGCTCTTAACTATCAATTGAAATCTGTTTTAAATTATTTGTTTTGTGAATGTGGAAAATTAGACGTTATATGGCTGTTATTTTCCCCGAGCGGCTGGACTTCACCAATCAGAATAAAGGTCAATGCAAGCAGAATTACAGAACAATCAGCGTATGTTTTGTTGCTTTAAGCGACTTGTATACAAAGTGTATTCGCGACCACGTTTATGTGCGGGAATTTGAAGCATTCCAGCTTGTTCCCCATTTCACAGCACTTGACCCACGGATCTGTTATTTTCATTTGTGTAACTAAACATTACTACATGTAGGTTTCCACTCTAAGAATAGGAACAGTTTGGTTCTTTATATTTTGTCTCCTTTTTTAAAATAATGCTAATCATCGTTTGATTAAACTCCTCACATTATCTCGTTTCTCATTTTATTTACTAGAGTAATTTCATAATTTTGAAATTATGACCGTAATAATTTTGTTCCTGCATTTGAGTAATATGACGTTGAGAAGTGTACTGCACTTTATGCTATGAAAACTAATTGTGGTAAGATTCTCTGCCGGTTCGGAGAAGGTATGCTGCGTCGCATTCCAAAGGTTCTCATAACGGAAGAATTCTAATGGGCGTCGGCGTCACGTACTCGAAGGCATCGGAGTGCGCCGCGACGCCGCAGGGGAGGGGGTTGGAAATGGCGTCACTGAGGATCTAACAGGCTTTATGTTTCTAAATGGAGGTATTTTCCATAGGGGCGCAAATGCTGACACACACACACCCGACCAGCTAAATGTTTCTCATTTGCCACGAGAAAGCTCCGGCAAATTGTGCGATTCTCAGCGGAGCCGTGGAAGCTGCTGCAAATGTGTAGAATTGAGACCTTGAGCGGGATGGTACGTAACACATTTATTTTCTGTAAAATATAGTATGGTTGGTTAACACCCAGTTGCATAGCAGTAGAAAACGATGTTATTTTCGGTCGTTTTAAAAGTAAGAATAAATATTTATTTTACCCTTCAAACTACTTCTCCTCAAAGTCACCACCGTCGTTATTCAGGCATTTGATTTAGGTCTTTGTCAAAGAAGGATGCCACCTGAGATGGAAGCCAAGTTTGAACTTCCGGTTTCACATCATCATTACTGTTGTAACATTCCACGCTTCAGAAAAAGAAAAGTATGAATATCACAGGGTGCCAAATCCGGACTGTGGGGACGGTGATACGAGTATTCATAAACAAATAATGCAATCATATCTTGAGGTTTTCTGGTGGTGTGTGGCCAAGCATGGTCATGAATCAAAATAATTTCACGCTAATTTTTCTGTATTTCACGACGGAGCTTTCGTAGAATCTCATAATAAATATTGTTGTTGATTGTAGAAATTCTGGGTAGGAATCCAACGAACAGAATACCAAGTCTAACAAAAGGGAACGGAAAGAGACGATACTTTACTTCCTAATAAGTAGCGCTGCTGTAGCAGCAAATTATTTAAAACTGTTAAAAAAACAGTTCTCGTATAGCTTTATTTAATTATTTCAGATATATATAATCCCGCAATTAATAATTAAGAAAAATTAAGTTTCTTGAACTTCAAAAGAGCCTTTCTTCCGGCAGTCATCTTTCCTTGGACCTTTTATCCACTTACCAATAGTTCAGGTTTCAAAAACTACATGTATCACAATGGACCAAATTTGGGTCAATAGAGTGGGTGTGGGGTCACGTCCGACTTCAATACGACAATTTTTGCAACCGAAACTATACATGTTTACATCCTTGTATTTGGTTGATGGAAGACTTCTTGCCTGTTCTGTCCTATTCTTTATGTCTGATATACTTGTAACATCCCTATTTATTACGCTTCCCAAGTAGCAGAATTCCTTAACTTCCGTCAAAATATCCCTTCCCAATCTAACACCCTTTGTTATTCCACTGTTTTCCAAACTACACTCCATTACATTGGTTTTCCCTCTATTAATCCTAATATTGAACTCTTTCTCCAGGATCCATTTCATGCCATTTATTATGGTTTCCAAGTCTTCTTCTGACTTCTCTAATACATTATCGTCGGCAAAGCGTAAGGCTTTTATTTCTTCTCCTTGCAGTATGATTCCTTATCCATAATCCGTTTTAACCTTCTTCATCGCTTGTTCTATATATAAGTTAAACAAAACGGGCGACAGACTTCATCCTTGCCTTACTCCTTTCTCGATTACGGCATTCTCGACATTTTATTCCAGTGCTCTTCAATATCCTTAATAGTGTGTTCCAGGTCACATTATCAAACGCTTTTTATAAATCTACAAATGCCATAAACGTAGGCCGGTTTTTTCTTATCCTGTCTTCTAAAATTAGTCGCAAAGGCAATATTGCTTCTCTTGTCCCTTCATTCTTCCTCAAAAGAAATTGATATTCTCCTAACTCGCATTCTATTTAACGTTCCATTCTCCTATATACTATTTTTGTTAATATTTTATATGTATGGGATACTAAACTAACTGTCCTGTGCTGTTCGCATCTATCATCCCCAGTTTTCTTCGGTATGGGTATAATTATGTTTTTACTAAAATATTCTGGTAATATTCTTTTTTCCTGAATTTCGCAAACGATCCCGAACAGCCATGATATTTCTTCTTCGCCTGATGATCTTATCAACTCTGCTGGAATGTTATCAATTCCTGGCGCTTTACTATTGCTCAGGTCTTTCAGGGCCCTGTCAAACTCTGACGTTAAAATTTTGTCCCCCAACTCTTCTTTACTGACTGATCTCGATTTACAGCATGATACAGCTCTTCTAGATATTACTTCTAGAGATATATTTTATAATTTTTAATTGATGTTAGATACAATTCAGAGTGATACTGAAGAATATTTTTTGCGTCACATGGGATTCTACAATCTATTAAAATGATGTAAATATAATACTAATACCCACTCGTATAAAATAATTATTTTTAAAATTATGACAACTCATACTAGTCTTTAACTGTAACTTAATTTGACCAATATTTAACCCCTGCACCTTAAAACGCAATCGTTTCCACGTTTCCCATATTTGCACATTTATTTTTCTATTACTGCCCTCCAATATCGTCATCCTCGAAAACAGTTTTTAAATTCGTGTTTGTTTAACATAGTGCATTTATTTATTTTGACAGAACACATTTATCGGCGGCAAACATCGGCGCTGTGAAAGGTCTCAATAGGGATCGGTTGTGCCAATAAAGCAGATGGACCCAATACACTTTTGATATTTGAAATTGTACCAACCGAAACATAAGAAATATCACTAGACGTTGCGTTAAAATGATAAAAAATTGTTTTAGAGGTGCTATAAAACCGGTTTAACGTTTTCGCAACGCAACTTAAAAATTTGGTTACTGTACTAAATAAATTTGATGTGTTATTTATTTATTGACATTTAAAATGCTAAACGATAAAATAATACTTATGTTTAATTAAAAAACAAACTTCATATTATATTTAAATTCATTGGTTTTCAATGCAAACAGAAAACTACATCAGGAATATGGAGAGGTCGATTTAAACCATTTTCGTCAGCATGTTAATCCCTTGATTTAAGATGATTAATTGCTAGTCACTGCAGTTAATGACATTGCTGCTTTCAAAGAGCGTGATTGGAATATGTTTATTGAAATTTCAAACTACGGGTTTTATTAATATTTTTTTCAAGAAAGCTCATTAGAGTGTAAAAGCTGTGACCATTTCCTGTACAAATCACTTGTGCTGAAAACGACTGTAATTTTTCTCGTAAATTGAATGCTTCAAGCTACAAATGCCTTATTTCTGTTTTTCTAAATGGCGTACATTTTTTTTCTTCTACTGTGACAGATGCTTCCTCTCAAAAATGTTTTCTACGTGTGTTCTCCACTGTGAAAACGCAGTTTCTGAAGCTACAAAATTAAATATAAATATATTTAACGCTTTCTGCTCAATTAATTCGTATGATTACGCAATCGTAGTACAAAATCCTGCTCTTTGATAACGTCCAACACTAATAAAAGTAAAACATATTGCAACGTTAAATTATTATGAATGTAGAATGGAATAGATTTAATTTTCACTGTTAAAGTCCCTCACGTCTCAAAGGATTTAAACAATTATGATTTTCCAAAATAATTTGTAACAAATGATAAATTATGGGTGGTTTTATAGATGACATTAATGGTTTGGGTTTAAAAAAATTAGCTATTGTAAAATGACTATTCTTTATTCTGAAACACACTCAATTTTGTTAAATTATTCAGTCTCTAATGTGTGATTTAGCTTAGTAGTCTCAGAATGTTTTAGTATAAGAGCTACCAATTCTTCAAAGATAACCTATCCGACAAATTTCAGCTTTTGGCCCCGCTCTGATCTCAAGGCGAATGACGATTTTACCTAAAGATATTTGCCAAGTCGTTGAATACAGCTTTGAAATATTCACCTATAACGCATCCTTTCTCCGAATGTGAATGCTTTTACGCCTGAATAATGTAAGTACTTGTGACATTTCTGCAGTCGCCTACATGGGCGCAGGAAGAAAATTGATGCAAATGTCGCCTTTTATGGTTTGGAATTACAGTGACAGTGTCAAAGGAATCTGTTCTGCTTCCTCTACAGATTTAAAAGCGGAAAACCAAGGCGTTAGAGAAACGGGACTGATGTTTACTGATGGAAAGAACTGGGTAAAAATTTAAGTGTGTATGCAAAAGTTTGGTCAAACGTGGTGTAAAACAAAAGACTTGACTGATAAAGGTTTTAATCGAAAGAAACAATGCAAATATTTTTTATGTTATATACTTGGGTTTAAACTCTGATAATACTCAATACTCAATTGTTAATTACTGTGAGTACATAATTTCCCACGAAATGTTGTTTCTCAATTATCACAAAATTTATTTACTGCAATATTAAAAGGTTAGATAATTTGTAATAAAATACAAAGAATCCCCAAAAGTCATCAAATTTAACTTGTATTTAAAATTTTCGTCCCCAACTTTCGGGACCACCTCAGTTCATTCTACAAAATGTTTATATAAGTGAATATAAACAAAAAACTTAGTATTTGATATATGCTTACAATTACAATAGTATAAAATTTCGTGTTGCTGTCGCGAAGAAACAAATCGCAAGTCATATATTAAATTTAAATTTTGCGTAAATGTTTTACATTAAAAAATGTAAAGCTTATGTGAAGCATTTCGCTCATCAATCTAGAATAATAATTACGTTATTTATCCAAAATTTCTAGCATTACTCCAATCAATCCTGTATGTTTTTAAATATACGTGTTTAGTTAACACGGGTTATTTATCATCTGGTTGTTTTTAGTTTTCGAAACGTTAATTTATGTTTGAAGCTTGCGCTTAGTTTAACCAATATAACAAACTTACAATACAAACACACAATTTTATATACAACACTCTGTTTATCAAAATTATTTTTAAAATATTTAGAATTTTTAGCAAAATTTAATTTATGAAAAGATCTAAATATAACCCTAACATTGTAATTGGCGGCTCGTGCTACAGCACATGAATTATTTTAGGAAGAATTATTTGTTTCATTATTTTAAGAAACTTCACAATAATAGAATATTGAGTGTGAATTTCCAGTACGATTTCGAAGACTAACTGACTGCCTTCCACCGAGCTCTTTCTCGTAATACATCTGTGCTACATTCTTCATAGCACGAGATTCCTGTTTGCAATGTGAAATACGCATGCGCAGTAATTATTTTCAAACCACCCCACTGATAGCCCAAGAACTTACAATTATATGTTATATGAACAACAAAAGGAAACAGCGCCAGGCGATGGGCTTGTTGTGGTTTATTTGAATTAATCAAAGGTTATTTAAAATTAAAAACATTCGAGGGACTGAATTTCTAATATTTTCGTAACTGTGAGAAAATTACTCCACGATCCTGCATACAATATATGGCTTCATCAAAACATTAACTTTCTCCTTTTAAAATATGAACTAAGTAAACATACTTTTGTGTCAGGAATTTGTGCCAATTTGATTTTATATTTTTACACTTTTCAAAATTCGTCCCTTTTTTAACGTTATGCAGACGGAATTATAAATGTTGCATGTTACGGGACGTGGAGTATTATCAACACTGTAGATGTTGTAGTATTAATAATATCTTGCGTAATTATCTTCGTAAAATTGTTCCTCGGGGCTATGTAGCACATAATTTTAAAAACTTAGGAGCCGCCACTGGGCAATTAGTAAATTTTTTTATATTCTATTTTCCCCAAATTTGGTAAACCTAAGATGATCATGTACGTTTTACTGTTATTATTTAACTTGTTGAATATACCTTATTTATATTATAACTAACAAATTCAGTTAAGTGCTGTTTTCTTCCATTAATAAACAATTTATATTGTGTGATGTGTTCAATATAGTTGTTTTATTTTATAACTTAAATTTACTACTATTGCGTATAAGTTATAGTATGTTGTCAGAGGTTGTTGTCTCTCCCTTAAGTACACACATTACGTGCTTGTATGGGCTTGTGGACCAATACTTGACACGCTGGCCCACTGTAGGGTGACAGGGTTCATTGCCCCACCCTCTCAGCCAGTGGCCTCTCTCATTAAAAAAATATATATAAATGTACATATACATATGTGCGTTTGGAAGTGGTCCATATAGTCCTATCTATATTAGAATAGCAGTGCAAAACTTAGATGTGATGTAATGCGAAGTCAATGCCATCTCTTGGCAGGTGGTGGAAGTAGGAGCTATGCAACCGGCAGGGCAGAGCGCAGCTCTTGTGAATCAATACAGGCAAGGATAGGATCCTTGCAACAAGTCCCTACCAAAGGACCCAATCCTGCGGGAACCTGGCACGCAGCAACCACGACTCTCCGTTAAGTCAATTATGATGAGCCTCCGCAAGTGGCCACACTTCTTTAACGCGACATATCCTCCTGTGATCGATTACCTTAGCAGTTAAAAACTATTTAGAAAATAGACGATTATATGTCAAACTACTAAATATTTCAAAACACTAGAGGTGTCTGGAAAATGACAGGAAAATTTAATTTCTTTGAATGACGTTGTTTCCAGAAACCGTCGGATATTTTTATAATTTAAATTATCAAATAATTTATATAATTATTCATGGCTAATTTATAAAGAAATATTTACGTACCTTAGTAGATAAAATTCTATTAATTTTATGGGTAAAAAAGAAGCTCACAACATATATTTCGGAAGTCCTCAAGCGTTACAGTAAGTAAAAAAGTGAGAACTCATGGCGAGATACTAAATGATGCGCGTTTTACTTGTACCGGACATTTATTGTGAATACAATTCCTTAAACATTAAATTTAATTCCCATAATATAAAGATAAATCTAACTACTTTGATAGACAATCAGAATCATTAATCAACTACTATCTTTCGTCCCCAAAATGTCGGAATTCTTCACATACAAATAAATTTTTTAACATTACAGATTTTTATAGCATTAATAATTAAAATAATTAAATGGCCCCTATTAATCTTGATAAACAAGCCTTCATAAAACGAATTAATATCCACAAATACACTACTCAATCTAAGAATAAACGTAGAATGTTAAACATAATCAAGTTAAAAATGTAAGAATGCATTTTAAAAAGTACCGATTCACGGTAAAATAAGTGAAAATTTAGAAAAGATATTAAAAAACATTAATGTATAATGAAAGAGGTAAATGAAATGAGGTATAATGAACAGAGGTAAACACAATATTAAAAAACTACATAATGTTGAAATTGAAATAAATTGTGGCAATAATACGTGGAAAATATTATGTATTGTAAAACAAAAGTAAAATTGAAACCAGGTTAAAGGAGCTTAAAAACACTAAAACTTCATATTCGGACATATATTTTTTATCACGATTTATTGTGGTTGATTATACACATTAAAACGTGTTTCTATTAATTTTAATTTTTATTGAAATATTGCCACTTTCAATTTATAATTTTTTTTTCTAGTTAAAAAAGTGTTTAAATGTGTTAATATCCCCTTTGTACCTGACGAGGTACAAAATTTGACCACGAAACGTCGTTTAACAGTTCGGAATTGTTAAAATTTTAAAATCACAAATTTTCGTATTAAATTGTAGATGACTAGGGCATATATGGTCGAAAACACCCGCAAAATAAAATTGATAATCAAAATTAAACTATAGTTTTACTTCTAAATTTGTGTGACTGATATAACCTAGGGTATTCATCATTGTTAAGTTCTGAGTTGTTTGTAGAAGTGGTAATTTGATTTACATTTAATTGAGTTTAAAGAAAAAGTGGTAAGGAAAATATAAATTATTCCTACTAACTTCTTTACTAAATTGACCGTATATTATTATTATTAAAATACGTAATTGGGATATTTTATTACATTATTAATTAGTTATCTGAATTATTTCTTTGAGAACAAGAAGGAATTAACGTGAAAACTGATCACACTGAATGTAAAGAGGATTTCAATATGTTACAGACTTTACGATAAATCTGTCAATCAGAAATAATCAGTATGTAGGCTTATCATCATTAAAAATTTTATGCTGACTACAGTAATTAAATTACAATTGACAAATAAGACGTTTTATAAAATTAAATAAAAAACACGGAATTTACGTGTCACACGTAATACTTGAAACGCCATTCTAATACATACGGCAATTCCAATGTACGCTAAAAGGGAATAACGTAAAACTAATTTGGATGATTTGGGGTAGTTTTACTCAAAATTTATATAAAAAAAATAGAAGTCGAGTTAGTTTTTAAATCATATTAACTACCCGGTCCTGCGGTTTGTATGTTGCATGAAAATCAAATAGTATTTTCCTGCAGGTTCGGAACAGAAAGATGCACAGCATCTATTTCCATAGAACTAATAATATCGGTTATAAAATATTTCTTAAATAAATGACAATCAAACAAGTATAAAACTCAGATATTAACAATGAAGAAACGTATCAAGATTATTAACCGTTTTCTAACCATGAATATCATAACCGTCTTATATTTAGGGAAACCAGGATACATTTAGTTGTAAGCGTTAAAATCGATTTATGTGAGACACGCAAGATGTATAAAACAATTTATATGTAGCTGATAATGTGTATGTACTTGTGATTGCATCGAAAGCAAAAACAGACGTAAAGATATATTTTTGATTGACGACAGGTTTAAAATCATATAGGTTACATTTTGGAACGTATTCAGGTAACATGAAGTTACGCCTCCTTCCTTAAAAGCAGTCGGGCCGTTCCTAGTCTAGATTGTTGGCCGCTTCTTTAAGAAAAGCCGACATTGTATAATATTTCAAATCTTGCTTAATTCGTTCTAGTTGCTTCAGTAGAGTCAACAAGACTTGTTTGTGTATTTTTCCAATGAAAACTCTACAAACAGACACACAATTTAAGCACGTCACTAAAATGTTTCTACATTGGTGGAGAAAACCTCAAGGCCGAACCCTCGACAGATAAGCATATGGCTTACAACGCTCCGTAAACAAGCTAAGTGGTTTATCTACGCGCCGACTACTCTGGAATAGCCAATTGAAGCGGCATAATGATGTGTTCAAGAGCAATCGCACGCACAATCTACACTAAATATAGATCACCTGGGACGTTGAAGCGATATCCAAATGAGACGTTTGGAGATTGAGTCAGATAAAAAGTGACAATGTCGGAAAAATATACTTTGCAATGGAACGCCACATTTAATAATACTTTTTCCAAGTAGAAACGAAATAAAATAAGAAATCATAGATTGTGAGTCGTCGGAACTGAGAACTAAATATTCACGTGGTATAAGACTGATAAAGCTCAAGATAAAAGTATGGTTCTTCAAATTTCACATGGCATTTTGGAAGAGTTAAACGTAAATTTAAAATGAATACTAGACTACACAAAGAGGACACATACATTTTAGTTTTAGTAAAAGTTCTGACAATAATAAGTACAGACAATTTTCAAGCATCAAAGTATAGAAAAAGGCTAAATAGATTTGCGAATTGAATTATTATAATGTTACAGTTTTTATTTTTTTAAATAAGGAATAATCTAATGCATTGCAGCGATTAATTACATACGAGTGACGTGATCAATTTGTAAAGTATTAGTTTTCTACTATCAAGTCAATTTAAATATTTATTATTAATTTCCAATTCATACTTTATTATTGTTCATAAAGGTCCATAAATGAAGCAATACGTTTGACAAAATTTGTCTGAAAAATTATTTTGGAGGAATGTTTCAATGTTATGTTAAAATTTCGAATCCTTAACATAAAATGTTTATGTCAAATATTTAAGGAAACGTACACTAATTGTATTTTTCTTTGCCCTATTCTGCTATTTTTTAATTCTTACTCATTATTAAATTAACTATATACAATTTATATATTGTTTTTAAGCGTTTATTCATCAAATCAACGTAAGTGTTTTTCTAAATCCTAATTTCGCTCACTATTATATAATTTTATTTTCGAAGTCAAAAAATTTACACTATTTTTTATTTAGTCTTCGATGGAGCAAAAATTATAATCAATTGATTTCAATTTACTAATAATAATTGGTTATAGTTTTAGACCAAGTATTTTTTATTCGGCTATGATTTTAAATGTTCAACTAAATAATTAATCAAAACGTTCAGTCTGGTTGCTTCAAAATAGGTATTCCATGTACAATAACCTGTTTAAAATATATAAACAATTATATTTGTTTTAAAATGGGAACTGTATCAACAATAAACCATTACTGTAGGGCAGCTGCGTGAACAATAATGTGACAACGTTGCATAAATTGTATGGCATCAGGAAGTTTGTCTAAGTTAATTTCGGCTCCTATTTTAAAACAGGCATAGTAACTCAGTGACAGACATAAAATATGGAATTAAATATGAAAATGAATATTAAATAATTTAAATTTACTTATGACGCCAATATAGCAAGCGTTGCCAAAGGAAAGTGATGTTCGAGCTAGTTAAAAGGAAATAAAAATTTAAATTATTAAGATATAATTGTCTTGACTGTTATTAGCCAAGTTTTAGTAGTGAGATTATATGTAAATACCTTTAAATATTTTTAAATAATATAATTTTGTTGTAGTTTTCAGTCCTTAGACTAGTCTGATGCAACCCTCCATGCTCACCTATTCTGTGCAAGTCTTTTCACCACCAGATCCACCCTAATCTGTCCAACGATTTCCACCGTTGGCCTCCCTTTTCCGTTCTTACCCCACACACTTCCCTCCATGCTAATTTTACACGACCCTCATCTCTCAAAACGTGGCCTATTAATATATACCTTCTCTTGGTCAAAGACCTCTATATTGTTCTCTCTTCTCTTATTGTTTTCTCTTCTGCTTAGAATTTCCTGTTTACTAAATCTATCCACCCATCTGATTTTAAGCATTCTTCTATAGCACCACATTTCAAAAGCTTCTATTCTTTTCCTTTCTGTAACAACTTCCGTCCCATATAACGCCACACTTCTTCTGAAAAATCTTTGTAATTATTTCCTAATATTCATAGTTATATTACCGGTAAGCAAAATTACTCTTTTTTAGGAAAGCCTTTCTTGACCATGCCTATGTCTACTATACTTCTACCATCCAGTTACTAAAATCAAATTATTTTTCCTTTATTATATTATTATTAATTATTAGTTTGTATAGTTCAAATTATTTAAACAATATATATATATATATAAATTAATATCTATATACATTAAACAAATAATATATATTTATATATTGTTTAAATAATTTTAAGGTCAATTTGAAGCTAACTATACAAACGAATAATTAATAATAATATTATATAGGAAAAACAATTTGATTTACGGCAAAGAAAGCTATTGAATTGGAAGTAATAGGTATTTAATAAATATAGAATACAACGAGGCGTAGAAACGTTGCCGAATAATAGTAGGACAGGCTCTTTATCGTCCTGAAGATAAAGGGAAAGCGGTCGCAGGAAGTAGCGATTCTGCAGCAACTCGCTCATAACCAAATTGTCTACTACACCAAACACTCGCCTTACTAAACGTCTTGAAGCCACGTCTGAAGTTCGGCCAACTACGAAACCAAACTTGGCAATAATTGCAAAATCTAATAGTTCTGCACAAATATATATTAAAAATAATCAGCAAGAGTGCCATGAGATTTAATTAACGGCAACAATGGTCAACATTTAAATTAAAATAAAACTGTTTTCATCTGATGTTCAAAACAGCTTATCAATAAACATAATCAATAATGTACTTTTATGTATAAAATACTACGAATTATTGTTTACGGTTTGTTATCAACGAGTGAAACATAACGCGCATATAAATAATACGATTGTATGCTGCATGCAAAATTTAAATTTATGAAATACTGTGCTTGTATTAGAAAAGGAAATGCAGCTAAATATATTGTTTTAAAACCCCAGTTTAAATTAGTCAATACTTTATAGTTTTTTGAAAGAGCTTTCGACTGTATGAAGAAAGTATGTGTAGCACATTAATTGCACATATTCGTTTCTCAATGTTTACCGAAAACATTCAAAACTAAAGGCCTAATTTCTAAGAATATAAGAGAAAATAAGCATAATGTGAATTCCTTGGATTTACTGAGTCCTCTTAGTTTCGTCACCGACGTTGCAGGGAATCAAGTGTAGACTGCGATAAGCAGAGGAATGTACATTGCTAAATTCCTCCAGGCCATTCCATGCGAGCTTTTGATTTGATAGATTTCCGATCGTGTCAGTATTACATGAAAGCCTTTAAAAATAACATCAGGGCGGACATCGTCATGAAAACTTTAAAATTAGCTTCTCTAAGGACATCAAAAGGTCTTCCTTATTCGTTATATACGAACAAAATATGAGACTTTTTCATTAACTGGTATCAACTTAAATTCAATTTTAATTATATATAAAGCGAAACTGCTCACAAAAATTTGGTCAAGCATTCTTGGAATATTTAATTTACCTTATAACCCTGTATTAGGTTTCTGATATGTAACGTAATATATACTCTGACAATAGGTATGTAATTAAAATTAATAGTCAAATATAAGCACTATTGTGATAAATCGCAGATACCACCCCAAGGGGTTGTAGGGGTTGGGGTGGAGGGAGAGAAAATTTTTAAATATTCAAAAGAAGGCGATATTTATGTCGAATAGATACTTTTCGTGGTCAATTATTTTGACAGTGTTTCCCCTGACACTGATTCTGTATAATCTCGACCCCTTTCAGCAGAAGAGCGGACAATTAATAGAGGTGGGGGCGGAAAAGCGTCAGTGATGAAAACAACAAGAAAACTAACCAGTGTCGAAACAAGTGTAATGTGAGTCACTAATGTTGATTCTAACTTTCAACATAGTGGTTAACGAGGTTGATGGCAATAACACGAAAAAGTCTAACATTCCTAACTATTACGGCTATTATAAAAAATTACCCAGGAATCGACTCGCACCCAGATAGTTGTTAAAATTTTATTACACAATTCATCGTATAACGTTTAATCTCAACCGATATTTAAGTATTTTTAAAATTTAAAATTACATACATTATGCCGAAGATGAGCATAGCATATAAGTTCTGATGGAAACAACGGTTTCAATTATGCCAATGTATGTAAATTGTGTTGTTGTTGTGGTTGTGGTATTCAGTACTAAGACTGGTCTAATTCAACCCTCCATACTAACCTTGCGCAAAACTTTTCATTTCAGCATAACTACCATATCCCACGTCCTCTCTAATATGCATAGAGAATTACATCCTAGGCTTCCATCTTCTGTTCTTACCCCACACACTTCCCTCTAATGCTAATTTTACAAGAGCCTCATGTCTCAAAACGTGGCCTATTAATCTATCCCTTCTCTCGGACAACGTCCTCCATTTTTTCTCGATAGTGATTATATCCACACGTCTGATTTTCAGTATTCTCCTATAGCACCACATTTCAAAAGCTTATATTCGTTTCGTTTCTGCAACTCTTATCGTCCACGTTTCACACCCACATAACGCCACATCTCATATAAACATTTTTAGCAACGATTTCCTAATATTCACGCTTATATTATCCGTAATTAAATTACTTTTTTTGAGAAAGCATTTCTTGTCTTCGCTATTCTACTCTTTATGTCAACTATTCTAGAACCATCCCTAGCTATTATGTTGCCCAAGTAACAAAATTCCTTAACTTCCTTCAAAATTTTATGATTATTTACATTTGATATTTCCTGTTGGTAGACAGACATATGAAACAATTATCAACACCATGGCGTCTCAAGGATGTTTAAATTTAGTTGTGCATGCAAATCAACATAAAATTTTCCGATTACTTCCAGGACTGGTTTTTTCTAATCAGTGGCAATTGAACTGGAATTGAGTTAGTATCACGACACGATGTATTCAACCAGTGAAACTGTAGATATTTTACTTCATTTAGGAGAGTCTAGAAGATTGTATTTCCCTAATCGCCTACGTCATCCTTCGTTTTTGGGGCATTTTTCGAGTAAAATTAGTGTTACTAACATGAATGATGGTGTATTCGAAATTAACTCGTCAAGACAAAAAAGTTCCGTGTGGATGAAAAATGAAATTGTCATCTGAAAAGATGACTTTGTGCCTGGAGCTTGCAAGCATGAGCTTAAAAACTCAAAATAATGCACGCATCGAATTTTCCTCCTCGAAACTCTACAACTTCTAACTTTTTTCGTTACCTGCCTCCCTTCCAAAATATTTGGATGTACTGTTTCAGATGGGTCACCCTGTATACGTAAACTATTTCATATTGAACAAGGCGCTAGTAGTACGAGTTGTCTGACATGCAGTAATACATTATCTAAGCCAACTAAGTAGGAATAAATATAAATTGTTAATGTTATCTCACATTACATTCTTACAGTTAAGAATATAAAACTAATAAGGTGTTTAGAGATATAGTTTTAAGAGTATAAATTATCTATTTGGAATTGTGTAAAACCGATTTCCTTGGTTTCGCTTAGTACGTCTAAATCTATTTTAATGTATTCGTGGATAATTAATAAAATTAGCAGTCTCTGTAAATTTACAGTGAATTTCAATTTAGTCTTTTTAAAAAGTGTCATTTATCTCCTTAGAGAGACAGGCTGATATTATGTTATGAGAGATGAAATGGCAGTACCGAATAAAAATATAAAGTCAATTAAAATGAACAATTACCTCTCGGCGAAATTGCATTCGCACATGCAATTTCATTTAAAAAATCACGGAAATTGAAGAATCGTTCGCAATGCATGTGGTTTTCTTAGTATCAGAACCAGGAGGTCATGAACACGCAAATGTGGCAACAGGAAGCTTGTGGTCTAGGAAGTGGTTCGAGTCGATTGCCTCAAATAGCGTCAGACTGCTTGGAATTTAGCATGAAACCCAAACCCATAAAGAGCTTACAGCAGCACCGTGTGTCGTAAGTATAGTGAATTTCGAAACAGCCCTCTGGAGGCTCTGTGAATACTGCGTGCGTACTATTTGCATAACTCCTGACAGACCATTCTGTACATGTTAAGAACCACCAATTACAGAATTCTCCACGATATATGGGATATTCATATCTAAAATTATTTGGTATCATTTATGAACCTATAAACTGAACGATATGCTTTTAAACGAGACGATAGTAATAATGCAGTTGTGCATAGTTGACGGGGGGCTTAAATGAGAAATTATAAACTATAGACAATTTACAGGTTTAGATTATCTGGCACAAAATGACAAAACAAAGTAATTGAGTTACAAAAATAAGCTTCAATTAAATTAATTTGTTCATAATAAATAAAATAATTGATCACGGAACGCTCCTTACAGCCATATCAATAAATCGTACGAACACTTATTTTCCGAAATTTTAGAGGAAAATTGGGAGACCGAAATTTGAATCCATAGAGGTAATGAATTAAAAGAAATTCTTGATGTACAAAGAAAAATTATTGGGATTAGAAATTATATACTCATGAATAAGTTCAGCTCAATATGTGAAGTGTTATCACAACCGTGTATTATTTTGTTTAATGCCTGACGTTAATTTTTAAGAAATTTGACTTTTAGTTACGATTATAATCACTTATATTTTTAAAATGAAATTTTATTGACCATTTAGATTTACCTCTATGGCCATGGTTCGTTAACACCCACAACTGTGTTCGATGAATATCTGCAGAGGTTCTGAACCGTAAAAGGCGACAAGGCGAACCGTATTAATTTTCTAAAAAGCTACTTTACAAATATTTATTGTCTGTAATTCACTCCTCAGAAAATATTTAATTCCCAAAAATGGTTTGCTAAGCTCTGAGACTTTCAGAAAAACGGCGCAGGCTTATTAAAAAATTGTACAAACAAGAAATAAAAGTATTTGTCATAAATAACAGTAATAATTCACAAAACATGAAGGTGAGTACAATTTTAATACTAGTTGCAATATATCTTACTAGAAATGAAAATAAAGGCTGGCAATTACACAGGTGCTTTTAAATTCATCACTAAATTCCAATGCTATGTTTGACAGTTAAAATATAATGTTTTAGAAAATGTGAATGGAAAAATCTCGACCGGACCCGGGAATCGAATCCGTGACCTCCTGCTTACCGGGTGGTTGCTCTACCGCTGAGCCAGTTCAGTTCGTTGTGAGATCAGTCCACCCTGTATACCTGAAGCTCAGCCTTACGTACAATTTACTACTCACATCCATCACATTCTGACACAGCGGCAGAACAACCAACCGGTAAGAGGGAGGTTCCGGGTTCGATTCCCTGATCCGGTAGATATTTTTCCATTTTGATCTTCTAAATTGTACTTCCTTTACCTTTAGTCTGAGCTTAAAGCATTTATTTCTTGTCTGAGATAATTAAAAAATATAACTACTTATTCAAAGTATAAAATTTCTGAATTGTTTAATATTAAATAACAGACAATGAAGTAGACAATAAAGAAACAAGAGTAGATGACACAAAAAAAGTCTGTAAAAACGGATAAAAGCAACAAGGTTTATAGATACGTTGTGTTTTATTTATTTTATCACCTATTTTTACCAGTTTATTACCAAATACATTATTTGCCAAGAGTTAACAATCCTCTGCGAAAAATATTCTGGACCGTGACAAAAAATGTAAATTAATTTTAAATAATTAGAGGATATTATTATAGTTTTTCTATAGAGCATGACTCATTCGTGAATTACAGGAAGAAGGAAAACACAGCTGTTAAGACGATTTCCGGGAAATTTCAGATGGTGGTACCGCGAGATTGAAATATTCCATGGGCACTAGGTTAATGTGACTGTGCTGACCTTTAACGTGAAAATAACGGTTTCTGTATAATCATATGATCATAATGTTCCCTTTCGTAACTGTGTTATTTATTTTTAATTCATTTCATCTTTACATTCTTTACAGAATATTAAAAGCATTTAGAATAGGAAAAGTTTTCCACTGTAATGGACTAGACTGTTGTGACGTACAATAGAAAGCATTATTTCACAATCGAAGAAGTTTAGAGGATTTACTGGTTATCTTTATATAATGTAAATATTATATAACTTTCAAGCGATTAGAAAATACATATATATGTATATTAACGATGAATTCATTGCTTTTATTAAGGCATCACATTTGATTTTTAATTAATTATTTAAACATATTCTGAAGTATATTAAATTATTCAACATATTGATGTTTTCATGTTAAGTAACTTTTCAACAAAGTGTGTTAGTTTTTCTTGTCTTATGAATTTATAAAACTGCTTTATCTCTGTTAGACTTTGTACTGTTAAATTTAAACAAATATAAGTTCGTTTTTAACTAGATACGAATCAAAAAGTTATGTAACTTTTAAAAATTGTATAAAATGATTTATTGTCTATTAACTGACGCCAATTTTATTATTATTGAGTTATAAACGTCAATATTGAAATTAAGCTCAGTATCATGGTATTCAAACAACGAAACTGAATAATTAATTATACGCCAATTTATTGACTGACTGCACTTTGAACACTACTGTCTGTACTTGAGTGAGTGCATTTTCAATCTAGTTACCCAACATTGACCTTTCGCGCTTTGGGTCCCACATTCGTCGGACAAATTTCTGTGATTCGGTCTGTGCGGACAGGGTCTTGAGACGTTTGTCTTAGCCTGCTGTAGTCAGGAAAATTCGGTTAAACTCAGGAGACCGTTAATACAGGACGTCTGGTGACAGTTTGCGTTCAGTCATTTCTTTCTGGTGTCGTCATACGGTAGACAGGCTTGAAACTAATTTTGGAAGAAAAAAATGGAAAATTATCGACCGTAGCCAGGAATTCAATCTGGAACCTTCCGCTTAGAGGGTGGTCTTTCGCTTCAGGCCTTTCATTGAGTTTCACTTGAAGCAATTCTTGGCTCTTCAAATTGAAATACATGGACTTCTGTTCAATTTACACATTTACACATTAGTTCTTCACTGATTTAGTTACTTTTAGGTTAGCCTGAGCTTACGACTTACGAGGGTGGAGGAATGTGGCATAGGATCTGGTGATCGACCTGAGAAAGCACGGCGATACAGCATCTGCCCGGTAAACGTGGAGGTCCGTGGTTCGATTCTCGGGTCCGGTCGACATTTTTCCATCCTTATCCTTAACCTCGTCTGCGTAGACCTTCCATTGTCCACTCATTAATTGGATGCTCTTTCCAAGGCTACATACTTTTGTGTCATGTGTCCAGAACCCCTTCACAGACGGTAGGTTTTCATACTAAACCAGGAAGGAATCAAGTCATCGAACACCAGCTGATGGTGAAAGATTTATAGCTGGATTACTGCTATCAGTATACGCCCTTCAGGTAGCCGCAGCAGTTCCGAAGTTCAACTGTAATAACGCTACAAATATCTGGAAAAATCAATATTATTCACTTTTTTTAATCACGATTTAAAAATGTCTTCAAATAATTTTCTCCGTTCTGATTGATACTTTCTAGGATGAATATTTAATTCTAGAATTTTTTAAATGAAGGTCAGTACTGAGAAAATTTGTGTACCTTTAAAAATTATAAATTAGACTGTCTTAAAACAATGTAACTTAAATAAATTAAAAAATTTTAAATTACTCACTCTAAACATAAATTAAGCGAATTGTAGTACAATATAAACATATAGCCTGTCCCTTATATAGTATTTAAGGTGGCTGGCCAAAACGTTGTTGGTCATGCGATTGCCTTATTATTGAATAAAAAAAATAGCTGAATTGATTCTATAGCTTTGCCTTATTTTTCTAAACAGCAGAATTTTTTAAAAATAACTATTATATTCTTGAATTAAAATCAATTTATTATTTTTGGTTGTACGAACTAAGCGTAACTTTCTTCACACTATTCCCCCCATTAACGTGACCATCCATACTGAAGCCGTCGAATGCGTTTCCACAAAATTGGCCGCTAGCTTTCATTCAGCATTCTCATTCACATTTTTCTAGCCGTTATTATTAAACGGAGAATCGACCATTCCATCCCTCTGGGCTATTTCCAGTTTTACAGTCGTCAAAGACTCGTGCTCGCTGTCCGGAACTTCAAATACTGAAGATGCAGCATTAGTTATACTTGGGGAAATAATTTCGTACAGATATTTTAGCTTCTTTTTTTAGGGTGCGGCGTATGTTATCTTTCAACAAATGGTTAAAAATATCTTCATTCCATATTCTGTACACTAGGTTAGTTTCGTTCAGTTAATCTTTGCCGTAGTTCCAAGAAGTGTTTTTACCTTTATTTGCGTAACGGATTTTGTAATTAAAGAACAAGCTTTGTTTACAAGAAAGTAATTTTAAGTCTTGAAAATTTTTTCCCGTTTATGGAGAGATTTATTAAAAATAATTACAGTACGAGTCGTTTGAAAATGTCACTAAGTATTTATCCTTTTTCAATAATTTTCTTCGCTATACATCAATTTAATTTGCCTTAAGTAGTTATTGAATAACACCTTTATTTTCAAATTGGTAGTCAGCATAACACATTCAATAACAGCCACTTAAACAGTAAAATATCATTATTTTCAAAAATTACTTGCTTATTAAATGTTCATCTGAATATTTCACAAGAAGGCGCATGAAATGTTTTAAGAAAGACAGTAAAGAATGAAATAATATATTAGAATTCACATTTTAAATAACAGTTTTAAAGACGAAACCGCTGTATTATTCAACATATTACATATATAGATTACTATATTTCGTCCAAAATTATCAGAATTCTTAAAGTAAAGAGATAAATAATCAATTTTCTTCTAGTGTTAACTACAGACAATTTTTATAACAAATTATAAATTTGAATTAAAAAAGGTTTCCCTAAAATATAATGTATATAGTTTTGAATTAATTTAGTTAAAATTCATAAATAATACAGACAGAATATTATTAGTTACATTCGTTTGTAATCATTCAGATTTGTACTTCGGTAGTGTTTATATATTTTATCTAATTTAATTCAAAGGTAAATAATTTATACTTTATCAAAATTATTGTTAATTTAAATTTATAATCTTTTATTGTAGGTAACACAAGAAAATAATTTGATTATTTAAAGTTTTCCTCTAAGTCTAACATATTTGAACGAAACATTGTACGAGTGTTGAATAATATTGTTAATTTCTCACATATTGTCTGTTTTGGTGTTCATTTATTAATTTCATAAATTTCAGATTATTTGAAATATGGAATAACTTTTCACAATATGTATTATTTTACCGTTAAAGAAATTGACATATATAAGAACTAAAAATCTTTACTCATCTTCAATATATACTTTCAGTAATATGTGATTTAATAATATTAATGAGTTTAGAACTGTTTTTTTTAATTTTTATGATCGTATTGTGGAAGATATATAAAAAGCTGTATACAAAATTTCACGTTAATTTTGTGTAATTATAGTATGAAGATGCATGAAAGCAGTAAATGCGAGCTGTGAGAACGTGATACGTCGGTTTAGGATGTCATATGTGGCTGCATTATGCAGGAATTAGCATGGCGGATGCTAATTGCATCTTCAGGGGTGGCGTCGCATCAAGAGAACTGTTACGACTGTGTAACAGGAACAATGAGTGATATCCGAGTCGTGGAAGAAAAACGGGTGAGTGGTCGATTGCTTAACAACTCAGAGCATTTATGATGTGGTTATATTACAATCAATTGGAATTAATTACTGTATGGTAACACTTGAACTATTGTTATTTCTACAAATAATTTTCAAAACAAGAATTGACAGAGCGACTTTCTTGTGGATTATTTTGATAGTAAATAGCTGAATTGTACGTAGTTTCATATGAAGTTTTTGTGTAGTACGTTGTATATGAACGAAATACTACAACGAAAGATAAGTTATTTATTAATTTTTTAATAGGCTAAACGAAAATTAACTTAGAAAATTTCATTTATCTCATTTATAACTCTTATAAATCTTCCAGTATACAATGTTTTACCACTTAAGAAAATGGGTTACGTTTAATTATTTCAAGGAAGGAAGCTCGGTTTTAACGCTAGAAATGTTTGGAAGGATTTGTGTAAAATAAAACACAGCCAAAGGCAAATTTGGTGGTTTGTCATTCATCGAGGCGATATATAATTCATCACTCAACCCCTGCAAACGCAATAAAACACAGACAAGAGCAAACAAGCACCTAGAGGGCGCTTTAAACCTTTACCCACCTGTGAAATTTCACAAGCGGCAAAGAACATTGTTGTAGGAATCGGAGTCCGAGTAAATGAAGAACTATCCAATCCTATAGAAATTACATCTGGTGTACCACAGGGAAGTGTAATCGGGCCAATAATGTTCTTGGCTTTTGTGAATGACCTGTCAACGGGAATAGATTCTAAAATTAAATTGTTCGCGGATGACTGCATAATTTACAAAAATATGGAGTATAGATGATTAAATCGCTCTTCAAGCAGATTTAGATAAAATATATCAATGGACAGAAATTAATAAGATGAAAATAAATCCATCTAAGAGTAAAACAATTATTTTTACTAAAAAGAAAATGGTCATACCCGGGGAATATAAAATAGGTAAACGAAAAAGTGCCGCTTGTAGAAACGTGTAAATGTCTAGGTGTAACTTTTAATAAGAAATTAAACTGGGGCGAACACGTAAACTTAGTAGCGCGGAAGGGATGGAGGTCGTTACACTTCATAAACAGGACATTAAAGAAAAGTACAAGACAGGCCAAGGCTGCTGCTTACACTTCTCTAGTTACACCTATCATAGAATACGGGGCAGCAAGTTGGGATCCGTACAGAGCGGAACACATCTATACTCTTGATAAAATTCAGAAACGGGCTGGGTTTTGTGTGGGGGCGAAACTAAATGGGAAACACTCGGTGAAAGGAGGAAAAGGACTAGACTTAGGGCACTGTACAAAGCTTACACGGACGAACCGGCCTGGTCAGAAATAAGGGAGGGCTGACTATACCAAATTTCTTCTCTAAAAATGACCATAATTACAAAATAAAGGAAAGGGACCAGAAAACGGATGTGGGCAAATATTCCTTTGTTAACAGAGCGATCAGGAACTGGAATGCTTTGCCTGCAATGGTACTGGAGGCTTTCCCCAAGAATATAAATATTTTCGACAATGAGTTACAAACCGTGAAAGGTTAGGAACTTATTTTGTAAAAAAAAGGAAGGAAAATATTTTATGATTGTAATTTTAATTTTTCTGTAATTTATCTTTGTACTTAATTTACTAAATATGTTCTAATTTTATTATACTGCCACCGGGCAAATGCCCACCTGTAGTGATGTGAAATACAAAAAAAAACACATTCAGTCGTTTTTGTAAATTCGGTCTTCAACATTTCGTTTCGTGATATGAGTTAGATAAATTACCACTGAATTTTATCATTGATTTCCGATTACACAGTCGGGAAAATAGGGACAGGATTTCGCACTTTTAAATTCTATTAGGAGTTTTGTTTGCTTCATTACACCCTGAAACATTTAATTATTTTGCGTATCATAAAAAAATAAAAGACACGGAAGAGTTATTTTTGGAATTTCTCTGGTAATTCAATAACAAACAGTTTAACATTTCATTTATAGAAAATAATCAAATACGAAAAGAAATATTGGGTTTACTATTATAGTTCTTATTTATTAACTAACATTTTCATGTCATTTATGGAATTGCAATTTATTCGGTTTGAACAAGTTCAGTTATAGGCTAAATAATATCGTGGGCATTAATTGTTTAGATTGTCACATTCTGGAAATTCTACTGTGTGTTAGTGAAATGTGATGGATGGGCTCCTAGAACACTGTGGTAATGTCGAAAAATATCTTAGGAATTTTTCTAGCTAAAATTACAGGACGTAGGAAAACTTTCCACAAGGTTATCTTAGAAGAAAAATAAAGAAGTTTCAAGTGTTATCTAAATGCGAATGGCGACACCTTGCAAAGTCTTTCTGATTGTTGCTATCAAGTTGGAGAAGCAAGTGAAAGTATATTCAGTGTCTATTTCAGACGTAATTTAACCGAGGTGAAAATCCACAAATTTAGAATTAACCAATATGTACATCTAAACATGTGTACAAAACATGACACTAACGGGTATTTAAACAGTTAATAAATATATGGAACAAATGTATTTCTAATGTTCTTCAAAAACATGCAGGATGTTACCAAGAACTGTAAGAATAATAGAAATTCCGTTGCTCCTAGTTTCAGGTATTGAATTTTTAAACAACGGAAACTAATCATACTGACAAGTTTAACCTTTGAAGAAATTTTTATTCACAACAAATTGAACTTAAGAAACTACAATTTCATTAATCAGTTCTTAGTCATATTTTGAAATGATGTATTTATATTTAGAAACTTAATTTAAGAGCTTTAAACCATGTCGTTTTCTAGAAACTTTGCACCGCTGCGTACCAAGAAACAGTTTCCACTTCAACTCACTGATTGAGTGAAGGAGGATCCGTTTGTTGCTGATAAGTTACTTTGACTCCCGTATTAATATTATTTACGAATACGAACAGACAAATAAAATAATTCTCCTCTAATGACATAGTTCCTCCATCAAATATAGATTACGACACGCCGAGGGCGCTGTGTTTTTAATATTCTGTTCGTTAACCGGCCTTAGTATTTGCGGTTACTTTAAACTAAATATTCTCAAACTATATGTCCTGTATCATGAAAATTAACCGACACATAATTCATAATTAATCTTTACAATGAGAAGTTTACAACGTTTCTACTACGAAAATTCACGGTCATACTATTATCCTGACCTTTATTTAGTTGAAAAATTTGTCAAGTAGTAGTGAAAGAAAGGTTGAATGAAATTTGATTAAGGAATGGAGCATTTATTGGTTGTGGTTGTGACAATATAATAGAAAATTATCAGTTCTAAATCACCACGTTGCAAACCTAAGTTTATGGCAGTTGCAAAAATAGATACACCAGCAACCCATACTTGAATTGATATCTTCCAAATTGAGAGTGTACAGAGCTTTGTATATCTTGGCTCGTTGATAAAACAGCAAAAATAATATATCTGAGGAAATCAGTAGAAGAATTCAACTAGGTAATAGAAGTTATGGTCTCCAAAGATCAAGATTTAACTCCCGTAAGACCAAATGTGAATTGTATAAAGCATAAAATATGTCTACGTTAATGTAAACATCTGAGACTTGGTCTTTTATGAAAACTAATAAGCTGAGGCTAGGAAAATTTGAAAGGAAAATTATTCAGAAGATATATGGACCTGTCAAAGTAGGAGAGTTCTGGAGATCAAGATCTAACTATGAGCTGTGTTATATTATACAAGTAATAATGATTTACAGGTTGAGATGGATGGGCCATGTTAATAGATTACAAGAGAATGAGGTACCAAAAAGAATCCTGAAGTACAAAGTAGATGGAAAAAGAAGAGTGGGACAGCCAAGACTCTGTTTGATGGACTCTGTTATGAATGGCATTATGAGACTGGGTATCAGGAGCTGGTGGACTAAAAATAACATAGACCAATGGAGGAAAATCCTGACGGAAGACGAGGTCCGTTCTTGGCTGTAAAGCAACAGATGATGAAATAACTCCGGTGAACAGCTACAAACAACGAAATTAATTAGAAAATTTTGAGAATATATATTTTCATAAATTTAATGACTATTAAAATCCTTTTAACATAACCATTTATGTACTTTTTTGAAATAATTTGATATTTTGAAAGGAACAAAGAGGGGACAATTGCTTATTGAAAATTACAGGATAGAAAATTAATGCACGATTCTCAAGAGGAATGAATGGTGAAATCAGTTTCGCGTTAATTTTTTCAAAGTGTTTTATGTTAAGTCATTTGGAGGGATTACATTGTATCTCATATCTTTATTACTACAAGTTTTTTTATTCGCATTAATCTGAGAATGACAGTGGCTGTAATTTTTGAATAAACATTTTTGAAACGATGCGAGACTTTTTCGATCAGTTACGAAATTCCCCAAACTGAAACGTCTCTTCGTGTACAAAAAACCACATTAAATGTCACTGAAGAAATATGCCGACCCCTCTGTGGTGTAGTGACTAGCGTCGCTGTCTCACAACACAGAGGTCCAGGGTTCGCAACTTGGAATTGGCGAGGCGGTTAGCCATGGTCACGGAGACTGGGATTAAAACTGTTGGAGAATTTATACGTTGACCACGTATCACTCCAAATCATGTTAGATGACAGTCCACAGTCAACCCGGTAAGTCAAGACCCTCATTGGGCTGCAGAGCCAAGGAATAAAAAGAAGAAATATTACGATCATTTGGTTGAAAATTCTTAGATTGGCGAGTGTTGTGGTAATGTGCATAGTTGAAGTTTTATTGACGGGAAATAGATGTGATTCTGAAATTTTCCTTAATTGCTTATTTGGTGCAATATTAAACAACTATTAGCACTTAGGCGTTCATATCGAAGACAAAATTTGCTAAAATATAAATTTGATATCATTGGTATGGATTGCATTCGATAAGTGGAATATTTATGTGCGATTATGGAGTTTAAACTACAGTGTTTCACGTCTATTTTATTTATTAAACAAACTGATGACCATGTACAGGCTTTATTGTATAATTTACTCGTAACAACGTTTCGGCATGTTTTTATGCCTCCTTCAGGTTATTTCATCCCTGTAAAAGAAAATGTACAGAAAATTAACCCTAGGACGGTGAAATCGAGACAGATTATTTTTAAAAATTTATGGAAATAAAAACGTACCACAACAATACCAAAACATAACAAAAATTACATCAGAAGTCCAACAATATGGTAGAGATCAGAGGCAACAAGTAGCACTTCAACTCCTTTTCCACGTGTAATTATTGTCAGACTGAATGTTGGACAGGAATCCCTAACAGTGGCATTGGAGTGGCAAAAAGTAACGGGAAGCGTCAGATCTCAAATATTTAAGTAACAAGAGGGAAAGGAATTATAGATAACACTAGTAGTAAATTAACCCAGTTAATTAAAACTATAATATAAAAATTATGCAACAAAAGTTTAAAAAATTTAAAAATCAAGAAAGTAACGCGTTATAAGTATAACTTAAACTACTCGTGTCATTTTCCGAATTTAGTGTTCTTGGTGGTTCTAATGTGTATCATTTCAGATAAGTTACATTTGTATAAATTTTGTTCAAAATCGTGAATTTCAACCATTTCCCAGTCAAATTCTTGTTTCTCCTGGAGCCCGTGTGTGGTGACTACATGATAGATCGTCGTTTTGTAGTTGTTTTTATGTTCCTTAATTCTAGTTCGCAACGCACGCTTCGTTTGACCTATATAACATTTTTGGCAGTTGGGCGCACCACAATTAATTTTGTAAATCACGTTATGCTGCGAGTAATTTTTCAAAAGGTCTCTTCTTTTTTTGTAAATTTATTAGTCACAGTAAAAGTAACCAAAAAACCAAAACTAATGAATACTTTTTTAATTTCTCGTTGACATTTCCATAATGAAGTAGCACCACCCATAGTTTCTCCCTGTCTATATTCCTAACATTATCAATTGTGGGCGAATTAGAATACCAGTGTTTGGGAATTCTTTTAAAAATATGTTTATTAACAAAGTTCAAAGGGTACGAATTACTAATTAAGATATATTTAACCAAACTAATATTTTTGCTCCGGAGTTTAGAATTAGCTTTAATTATGGCTTTGTCTATTTTATTTCTTTAACAGACATCTATTGGAAACAGTCTCTTGAAGACTAATAGCGGTTTTACCCGGCATTTTAATAGAATCATCAGCTCGTCTAATAGTCTCAGTAAAAGGGGATACCTTATCGCAAACAAATTGCGATGGAAACGGTTTCACAGATAGAGCATTGCATCCGAAGAATACACTAGTAGGGTTTCGTTGTCCTCGTCATGCCTCACCCGGGTAATGAATCTGTACTGATGATTACAGTCTCCGTCTAAATACTGTTAATATAATGAACTCAACATTCAACTTCAGAAATTGACAAACGTTTTAACACACAGTAATAAACCGCTAAAAGTTACTATAATATCGTTCAGACAGCAGAAACTGATAATGACATTCAACGAAGTTCGTAATTTCCTAGACTTGCGTCACTCGTATGCAAATACACGTGTTACTCGTGACTGTTATCGCGAAGGCCCGATGCTTTCGGTATAACTGTTCGCCCTCATGAGCTGACATCAAGTGAAAGTAGAACGATGTTTGACAACAGAATAAACATGGGCGAAGTCACATCAATCTTTAATCTGATTAGCGGAAAACTGCTGCAGACCTGACGAATAAAACAGTTTCGCCATACTGTTGTCATTTAAAGACCAATTTTTAAAAAAGCTTGAGGTGGATTTACTTCTTGATAGTAAGTTGTTTAAACTTGTTTTCGGAAGACTTTTTATGCTGATTCTAGATTAAATTTAAATATATTTCAGTGATAGTGCTCGACGTATTGTTGATAAGAAGCTTTCACGGTGATATTACGTATCTTTGTTTGTTTCGTTTTAAACGTCCTCTTCCATTGTTTCCAGGCTAAACGTGACTACACTTTTTTAGTTTGCAAATTTCCCCATTTGACCTCGAGAGCCGACGGTGACTTTTAATAAGGTTGGAATCATTATAATTAATAAACATATTTTATTTATTGATGTGTGTTTACTCCTAACAGGAATTATTGAGGTTTCACCCTACTCACTCTGGCGCAAGTAATAACAGGACCCTATATCGACAGAAAATTGATGTAAATGCACAACGAAATCTAATAACACAGTCACAAGTCGATCGTTATAACATCTAACCATTTCGAAGTCCATATAATTGGACTGAGCTAAATCGATGTCTCTAGGAATACACGATTGCTGAACTGGTACTAATTTATGATGAAGTGTTTAAAAGTTTTAGGAAGATCAGAGAATCACTCAGATGTCCTTCAATTTTTCCATTTTACCTTGTGTTGTTTTGTTCATTCACTTTAAACCATAATAACTGGCCTGAGCTGAGTGGATCCGTATGATGGCACGTTAACATCTTTGCCTTTCTGGAAATGAGCTGTTTCAAAATGGATCCATAAGTTAAAATCATACGTATTAATCTTTATTTTTTTCTTTGGTTAGTTTCATTAATCCTTCGGCTAAACATATTTTTAGTAACGCTAAACCTTGACTGACGAAGTGATAATCAATATATTATTCAATTTGAAACACAATTAAGATGATACAGAGACACATTATATAGGAACGGCATTAAAAATATAGATATTTGAGAACAAGTTATGATAGGACGTAGCAAAATTCCCGTTTACGGCACATTCGGTTTTGGCGTCCAGACTTGTGGGGGACCTTAATAATTCAGACTGTTATGAATGTTTAGTTTGTGTGGTAATGTAGTGGTAAAGCTGAGGCCGCCATGAAGGCGGTACTCACAGGTCTGGAGCCTCGTTGTTGGCGGATCAGTCGTGACAGACGCTCCGTCCTCTGCGTGCTGGAAAGGGGTGGTAATTCCATGGGTTCCTCGGGGACCGGCAAGATGGGCGACACTCGCGGACTAACAGTGGACAGAGGCACTATCCTGGCCACGATGCTGCCGCTGCTGCCCCCTTCGCCGCCCCCGAAGCGTTTCAGGTTCATAAGATCGCCGAAGCTGCCAGCAGGACTGTGGGGGGCCGAACCCGGGACCCCCGAACAGTTGACCCGCAACCTGGCCATGGCAGGGGACAACTTGTCCAGGTCGGACATGCTGGAGCGGCGCCGCAAGTAGAGGCGCGAGTTGGGACGCCCCAGCAGCGGCGTCGACGCCTGCGGGGGCGGCGTGGGCGGCGGCTCCTGAGACGACTTGAGGGCCGACATGCCTGCCTTCAGCGGGAACAGCAGCGCGAGTTGGGTGGAACGCTCTTCCTCGTCCATGGCATCACCCGCCGCGACTAGCTGAACACGTATGAAACGAAAGCAATGTGTCCCCTTATCAATGGCCGGCGTTGACAATTTCCTGCCCCCCTTCCACCGACGCCCCTCTACCACTCACGCGTCGTCCCCACTCCTCACGCTGCCAATGTCTGCGTTGCTATGAGCCGAGTCGCTTCGGTAACGGCATCTTCACCAAGCATCCAACTCTCAGAGTTCAATCTTGGAAAACGCTCCAAATATGTCGGGCACACAAGATAGGCTGACCACTTATATTCTAGGTACGCTTTTGCTTCAATGAATCAAAATATGTTTCAAACAAAAAATTGGAAAATATAAACCGAAATATTCCTTTAACTTTTCCACATATAAAATTAAATTATTTATTTCCAACAGCTGTCAAATAAGCATTAGTGTCATGTTCCTACATTCCAA